>CM049313.1:38562800-39834943 GCA_026874595.1 Sipunculus nudus
TTTCCCAAGCATTTTTACAAGCAATTATAAAGGTTGTGTGTCACAAGATTGTCACTGTCACAAGATTGTCACAAACATGGCACAGACTGCCCATGAAAATTTACAAGCAAGTATAAAGGGTGTGTGTCACAAGATTGTCACTGTCACAAGATTGTCACAAACATGGCACAGACTTTCCCAAGCAAATTTACAAGCAAGTATAAGGGGTGTGTGTCACAAGATTGTCACTGTCACAAGATTGTCACAGACATGGCACAGACTGTCTCAAGTAAATTTATAAGCAAGTATAAAGGGTGTGTGTCAGGCTATGGCTAGCCGTTGTCCGGTGAACCATCCCTAACCCCGACCACCGCCCCTATATCTTTCGACAGGGAAAGGGGCCCTGTGTGTAGAGGGTTGGGGAAATGGAGGTAGTCCCGAAACCTTGTGCACACCAAGGTCGTCATATCAAACTTGCTGATACGAAGTTTGACTAGTATTGTTTTGAATAATTTGATAATACTGTACCCAAATATCGTATAAGGGTAACATATTACAGGCTTTTATTGATTTTTTTTGCCGTTGAAAACTTGAGTGAATATAACCCACGATTGCCAAACTGTCAGAGTTTTTCGGCACCTCTTCTGCCGGAGCATATAATTTGCTAAAGTTTGAGCTAGTCGGCAAATCAGAGATCCCTATTCAAGATATTATAGGTTTTAGACCCTTGTTATCAGATTAGTTAAATCTGTCAAGGTCATGCCAAAGATGAGTGATCATTTTGAATGTAAAGTTAAAACAATGGGCCGCTGTGTATTAAACCGCGACTGGCTATACCGAAGGGTAAATCACAAGCGCTTCAATTGCTGTTAGTGTAGATTTCGGTTAAATTTGTTTCTTTTCTGAGGCATTTCCTTATAACTATTACTTATTTTACATTTCCTATCCTTTTTATCACACTATATGGTCCATTTCATTATAAATATTATTTTGCATTTTGTGTTACAAGCCTTTCGATGTTGGCAATATGCATGGGTGAAGGTGCACTGATCGTCCATAAATTTTGATGTCCTTGAAAATACTTTTCAGGTCCTTGAAAATTGCTTGAAAAGTGCTTGAAATTTTTCTCATGATAAGTGTACGAACCCTGCAAGCCCCCCCAAAAAATCTTTGCGACTTCGTTCCTTCGAGAAATTAAGGAAAAACCTCAATTTTTTATTAAAAATCTATTTTCACACTTCAGGACTGCCAAATATCAGTCTGTTTTCCTCATATTTACCATTAATATTCCTCTATATAGTCCGTATGTACATGCCAGAAATAAGGTCTGTATTATTTAATTTAAAAAAAGTTATGGGCTCAAACATAATGCATTTTGTAAACAATCAGGAAAGATATTTGTTCACTTAACACAACATGTTAAAGCTAAGGACTTTTTTCCAGTAATATATCTTTAATTAATCAAAATTAAATTTTATACCAAAATTATGTCAAAATTTGTTAAATTTTTTTAAATATTAGCAAAAATAAAAAATTGGTACCTTAAATTTTGCCCAACTTTGACCATGGCATGTTTTTTTCTTATAAGTACATTTCATTTAATTTTCACAGCCAGTTTACATATGGATTTAATCTGATGAATTTTGAAATTTGAAAGTATAAGCTTAAAAAATAGTCTAGCTATTGATGTTTTTTAGAAGCCTTAATGTATTTGTATTTTCTAGCATCATGACCCTACTTTTGTTTACCTGGTAATCCAAAAATTGTCATAATGTTAGATGTTATAGTAAATATTCATATTCTTCCATACATTTCCTATGTACATATCAAAATTAAGGTCAGTATTGCATAATTTGTTGAAGTTATAGGCCCAAACATAATGTACCTTGTAAAAAATCAGGATATATATTTACTCACTTAACATAAGAATTGCTGAGACTTTTTTTCAGGGATATAACTTCATTTAATCAAGATTTAATAGTATACCAAAAATTAGATCTGAAATTTGCAATTTATTTAAGTTATTAGCATAAATGTAAAATCACTACCTTAAATTTTGCCCAACTTTGGCCACTGCATGATTTTTTCCTGTAAATACTGTGATGTTATTTTCACAGCATGCACACATAAGGATTTAATCTGTTAAAATTTGAAATTTGAATAATAAAAGCTGCAAAATTAGGCTAGTTATTTAATTTTTTTTGGAGGCTCTTGTTGTATTCCCTTACATTGTCAAGCAGTCCACTTTGGTCACTGTAGGTCATTCAGTGCAGCTCTCTATGCTCCCGAGGCTGTTATGTAATCCCATCATTCAGGGCAAGCCCTCTCTCTTGTCCAGCTTGATCAGGCTGCCAGCATAAATACCACAGGGAGCCTTTCTCTCCCCCCCCCCCATCCAGTTCTGTTGACAGACCTGTACTCTAAACAAGTAAACAAGATGAATCTTATAATTTCACATTTTCTCAGCGATGAACAGTAACAACAGAGACACCTCCCCCACCCACCCCTTGGATACACAGGACTAATAAACAAGACAAAGCTTATAATTTTAATGTTAAATAAATTCTTTTTGTTGAGACTTGGACAATTTTGATTTTTTCAAAGAAAAAAATGTTCAGGAATTTAATCCTAATATTCAAATGTGATAAAATATTAGGACCTAATGTAATTGCTAACTGACAAGATTTAAGAAGATATAAATACTTGGTAGCATTTCATTCATATCTCTTAAAGTTGGCGGGGCCTAGGTGTGAATAACACTGTTAAACTTAGTTTTTAAAATTAGGAATATTGGTCAAACTTTGTGAGATTAATTTTAACTCATATGGCCATATATTTAACTTTTGAAAACTTGAATACCTTCACACATTATTTGTTAATGAAATGGATTCTTATATGACACTTATCGTAGGCCCATTTTTTCCCTTGGTGCATCACTAAATGGTTTCAGGCTAAAGGTTTCATTTATTACACAGTCCATATGCTTTAGCTCATGTCCATTATTCTATAATTTACAGAGTTTATTTTTAGCTGGGCCATTTTCTCTTAACTTTTTAAATGGTAATATACATGTAAAACCCATAAGAAATTAAAATATTTTGCAATTACTAATATTTTCAAAAAAAATTAAGCTGAGCGATGTGACCCATGGGTCCCTTGTTTTCGTCACCAGGTGGCAGTAAAGTACAACATTCCTGATGAGACCCCAGCAGTACCTGCCTTCAGCCTGGAAGCTCGGGTGTTCCGGGCCGATCAGAAACCAGACCACTGCAAACGCAGACAGATTCAAATATGCACAAAGTAAGTCATATTGTTTTTGCAATATTAACAGTCAGTGGCCCATTTAGGAGTGAGACTTAACATCAGGATAAATTCAATAGATTTTGAAAATGAATGTTCAACCTTTCAAACTTTACTTTTGCCATGAACATATCACATCATTCTTTATTATTCTTTTTAATTTTTATTTTACACTTTCATAAAATATAAAATAAAGATAGGAGGTAGTCCACCTTAATTTCAACCTTGTAGATTTTGCTTGCTTAACAAGAAAGAAAGTAAAGTGATATACTCCTAGGACCTTGCTAAAATCTAATAAGAACTTTCTTAAATTTATTTGTTCAGAATCCTTTTTAGTTCCATGCATTCACTCTTGATCATCCATTGCAAGTTATCTTGTAAAACTTACTTGTATCAATTAAATTGAAATTTCAAATAAAGACACTAAAACACTAAGACATAAGGACACTAAAATGAAAATCATTTGACTCAATCCATGTGCAGTCAGTTATCATTGCTATTACGATTGTTTACCATGATAAAATGTCTTAATTGTTAATCTATCATGACTTATGAAGGGAAAAGTGAAAAAAAAAGTAGGGTGGCGCCTACTGCAGCATACAATGAAATACCAGTCACATGATCAGGATTCCTGCAAAATTTGGTCCTGATAGTCACAACCAGGCTTGACACATTTGATAAAATATAAATTACAGATTCAATGAAAATTATATTTTCATGAAATGTGATGGAGGGGATAAACTTAGCCAGGGTAAGATGCCAGTAAAATGTGTTGTGCATCCAGAAAAGATTCAGGTTAGATTGATTAATTTTGGTGGAGGTATGTGCTCTAATGAGTGCCATTCTTCTTTCTTTTGTTACATTACAGATATCAGGGACCAGGCGAGGTGTCCAACATGGCAGTGGTGGCTGTCAAAATGGTATCAGGATGGGTGCCAATCAAAAGCACGATCCAACAGGTGAGATCCCACCAGATGTCACCAGTGGTCTTGTTTACCAGGGATCGATAATTAACTCTCAGCTTATAGTCATGGTGCTGTCTCAAAACAAAACATTTTTGTTTTTGCTCAGAGTGTAATCCAAAGTTAATTTACCCAAAGTCATGAAATTTTTCAAGGAAACACAAAAGCTAAACAAATATGCACAAATGAATGGTACTTGCTGTATACAGTGAAACTCCTACTTGGGGACAAGTCAGTAAGGTGGACAACTTTACTAATGCGGACATTAAGTCTCAGTCCCTTCAATTTTGCCTCTATATTATGTTTAACATAATCTCAGTAAAGCAGACAACTCACTATCCCAAACAATGGACAAACTTTCCCGTCCCGCCAGCATACCCAGTATATATTACGACCTTCTAAAGCAGAAGGTCATCGCTAGTTCTATTTTTGTTTATAAATTTGCCGGGAGATGGAGCTCCAAGGTCATGACCTTGTATAACCTGTTTTGGTCAAAGCGACAGCTCTGGGACAAGCGTAATTTAGCGAACCATTGGAATGTTATATGTTAATATACAATATCAAAATTGTTATTGTATCCCCAGACAAAGTCGGGGGGATACTATGTTTTCATACCGGTCCCGCCGCCGCCGCATATAAATCTTGTTTGCGTGATAACCCAAAAATATTTCACGGAACTTTACCAAACTTGGTATATGTATAGATATTGGTAAGAGGACGACGCCTATTTAAAATGAGGTCATGACCTTTACTAGGAGAGTGTCCTTGACCTTGAATAGGTCCAATTTTGGGGAAAATCACACAAATTCTTTAATATCTCAAGAAATCTTGCATGGATTTATCCCAAAATCAAGTTGATGGAAGATCATGGATAGGGTTGTCATGTACCAGAAAATGGTGGCGCCACCTATTATTCTTTACCTGTTTTCATGCCGTTTAATACCCCCAAAATTGCCACCTTACAGTACTGTGAGCATTATAAGTAAAAAACTAATGGACAGATTTCTTTTATATTATGCATATACATAGGTATGGGTTATGGGATGATGTTTATTTAAATTGGGGTCATGACCTTTCCTATGATAGTGGCCTTGACCTTGAATATTGCCATATATGGTGAAAATCACACACCTCTTATGATATCTCCAGTGTTGATAGCCATATGGATTTCAAACATGACTTATGTATGGCCCACCACTTAAGTAAGAAACCTATAGGTTCTAGGGTCATGAGGTCAAAGGTCAAGGTCACTGGACTGGCATTTTAAAAGATACTGTGGATGCATTTTAAGCCAAACTTTCATCCCAGGTCTTCCATCTTTAATATATATTGCTCACTTGCCAATAGTGGATGATCCATATAAATTTTGGGGTCACAAGGTCAAAGGTCAAGGCCACAGGAGCTATCTGTCCAAAAATTAGTTTCTGGATGATAATTCCTGCTTTTATTGATGTATTGATTTCAAATTTGACTTATATATGTCCCATTGAAAAAGCAAAACTCCAATTGATTTTGGGGTCATGAGGTCAAAGGTCAAGGTCAAGGTCACAGGACACATCTTTAAAAAGATTGTGGATGCATTTTCAGCCACACATTTTATCTCAGACCTTTCATCTTGCACATATAAGTCATCTGCCAATAGAGGAAGACCCCTATCAGTTTTGAGGTCACAAGGTCAAAGGTGAAGGTCACAGGAGCCATCTGTCCAAAAATTAGTTTCTGGATGATAATTCCTGCTTTTATTGATGTATGGATTTCAAACTTGACTTGTATATGTCCCATTGGAAAAGCAAGACCCAAATTGATTTTGGGGTCATGAGGTCAAAGGTCAAGGTCACAGGACACATCTTTAAAAAGATGTGGATGCATTTTAAGCCAAACTTTCATCCCAGGTCTTCCATCTTGAATATATAGCTCACTTGCCAATAGTGGATAATCCATATAAATTTTGGGGTCACAAGGTCAAAGGTCAAGGCCACAGGAGCTATCTGTCCAAAAATTAGTTTCTGGATGATAATTCCTTCTTTTATTGATGTATGGAATTCATACTTGACTTGCATTTGACCCATTGGAAAAGCAAGACCCGAATTGATTTTGGGGTCATGAGGTCAAGGTCAAGGTCACAGGACACATCTTTAAAAAGATTGTGGATGCAATTTCAGCCAAATAATTCATCTCAGACCTTTCATCTTGCACATATAGTTCACCTGCTAAGAGTGGAAGACCCCTATCAATTTTGAGGTCACAAGGTCAAAGGTGAAGGTCACAGGAGCCATCTGTCCAAAAATTAGTTTCTGGATGATAATTCCTGCTTTTATTGATGTATGGATTTCAAACTTGACTTGTATATGTCCCATTGGAAAAGCAAGACCTGAATTGATTTTGGGGTCATGAGGTCAAAGGTCAGGGTCACAGGACACATCTTTAAAAAGATGTGGATGCATTTTCAGCCACACATTTCATCTCAGATCTTTCATCTTACACATATAGCTCACCTGCCAAGAGAGGAAGAACCCTATCAATTTTGTGGTCACAAGGTCAAAGGTGAAGGTCACAGGAGCCATCTGTCCAAAAATTAGTTTCTGGATGATAATTCCTTCTTTTATTGATGTATGGATTTCAAACTTGACTTGTATTGGACCCATTGGAAAAGCAAGACCCGAATTGATTTTGGGGTCATGAGGTCAAAGGTCAAGGTCACAGGACACATCTTTATAAGGATTGTGGATGCATGCTCAGCCAAACAATTCATCTCAGATCTTTCATCTTGCACATATAGTTCACCTGCCAAGAGTGAAAAACCCCTATCAATTTTGAGGTCACAAGGTCAAAGGTGAAGGTCACAGGAGCCATCTGTCCAAAAATTAGTTTCTGGATGATAATTCCTGCTTTTATTGATGTATGGTTTTCAAACTTGACTTGTATATGTCCCATTGGAAAAGCAAGACCAAAATTGATTTTGGGGTTATGAGGTCAAAGATCAAGGTCACAGGACACATCTTTAAAAAGATCAAGGTCACAGGACCAACATCTTCAACAAGATTGTGGATTGTTAGATGGAAGAAACAATAAATATGCCAAGTGTCAGTATATGCTGCTAAAAATGGGGGTCTGTTCTTAAAGGGGGGGGGGGCCTACTATGTCTGGGGATACTCTGGCACCTGCGGTGCCAAGAAATGTCTAGTTTAATTATATAAATGTGTTAATAACACAATCATTATTAAATTAAGATTGGCAGGTAAGGTAGGAAAAAAATAAGCTTTCAAACTGAAACAGCTTCTCATTCGACAAGACCACCATCAAAGACTAACATTCGTTTTGTGATTGGCATCCAGCCCAGGGAGCCGTAATTATAGTTTGTGATAGTTTGCACTTTTTTTTATGGTGAATGCATGGTGAAGACTATCCTTTAACAAATAATCATGCTGTCTGGATGCAATCAATAATCAATCTTCAATATGCCTAGTGCAACCATCCATGAACTGCTGCTTGCTTAGAAGATGAAGCTACATTGAATTGAAACTGCCAAGATTATTTTGCGAGGCCTAGCTGATGTTTGTCTTTCTTTTTTTTTTAATTTTAATAATTATGTTTTATAAATTGCAAGTGCATATTTAAGCCATTTTGAAAATTATTTGAATCAAATTTATGCAGCCTTTATCAAATTAGGTGTACATTTAATGAAAAAAAAGGATATAAAAAAACATTCAATGACGAATCAACGCAATATGCCAAACTCCTAAACGGGACAACTCACTAATACAGACAAAATCCTCCAGTCCCGTGAGTGTCTGGCTTAGGGGAGTTTAACTGTATATTATCCTATATGTTTTGTAATCAACCCCGATAATGAATCTGAACTGTTTGGCCCTCCAAGGATGGTGCCATTTGAATAATGTGACAGTCCTGATAAAAAATGTTGTGTCCCAAGGATGGCTGTTTGGCGTTATTTTCCATGCCTTGTTCTCAGCATTAAAAACAACCCAAGACCTTTTCCTGTAATACCATATGAAAATCAAGAGTGTTATTCTTTTAATCCAATGATTTTATTTTTATTTTTTATTACAGCTGATGTTCATTCCAAATCTTGCCCTGAAGAAATTTGCCATTGAGAACAATGTTGTACATTTCTACTTTGATAAGGTAAATTAATGTTGCTATTTAAAACTTTTGATAATATCATATCCTGCTGATAATGAAATGCAAATATTTCTTATCTAAATCAGAGCTGATACTGTATTTTGAGCCTAGATTATTTTTGTTATTACAGATACATACTAAATAAGCATTAATAAAAGCACCAAACCAGCATATAATGTTATCAAATTTTATGAACTAATTTTTCAACTGCAATTCCAGTTTTGTTGAAATTTCAGTTCCAATTCATTGTAGAAGTATAAATATATATTCAGTAACATGCATTTTCTTGGATAACGTATGTTTGCAAACCTGAGAAAGCCAGACATAGAAGGTCTTTATTTTATTGTATTCATAAGTAATTCTGTTTTTTAAGATTCAAAAGTTATGTATTGCTTGAAACAAAAAATATGGTTGGTTTTATAGGCACTGTGCCTATCAATTTAGACCACATGCATAAACATTCGTTAATTTCTTTTTTTGTCAGCAGCAATTTACTGATTTTTAGCTCCAACAGCTTGGACATTTCTTTCAAGAAAATAAAATAATGAATTTGATAAAACTTCTATTTGTAATGAAGAGTCCTTTGCTGGTTTTGCAAAAAAATATTCTGTTTTTACCATGTTGCCCCTTGATCATACAAAATTTCTGTGAAAAGCCAGTAATAAAAAGGTATAACAAATTCAACTGTCTGCACTGATTTATGAAAAAAATGTGCCTAGGAAATCAGCCTTTGCTTGCCAAATGATACTGATAATTGAATTGTACAAATGTTCGTACTTCTGAAAGCTGGAGAGAAACCTCAAATGTTGGTATTTCAACGTGGAACAAGATATTAAAGTGGAAGGAACCAAACCAGCCCAGGTCCAGGTGTATGACTACTACGAAACAGGTAAAGACCAATCAGGGTTCAGCATCTAACCCTCTGACAATAAGAAGTCCTTTTATGATTTGTATGTTTTATTTAATAATAGATACAGTGTTAACAGATGATCAATTCATAAATATGGATTATCCAAAACACAACATATTAACAGTCCCCACAAAAGACTCCCATCAAGATTTTACTGAGCATCTCTCACAAAACATCACAGAAACCCTCTCATGAATTACTACTGGCAAACATGTACTAAATACAGCCTGTAAAACACTACTCCCTAATAGTTCTCTCATCAAACATTACTCCAGAGACCTACTTGCAAAATACGACTCACAAAACACACTGAACAGTGTTCATGATATACTGGTTACTACTCATAAAACACTACTCGTGTGAGCTAATTATACAGAACACCACTTGCAAACACTACAAATGAAACACTACCTGTAAAACCTACACTGATCAGGCAGTGGCTATACACAGCAGCTGTTGTGTATCTCTTTTGCTTTAACCACTGTTTTTATGGCAGAATTCTCAGCTTGCAAAGAATTGAGTGACCAGTGAAAGTGTGATATCGCATAGTGCATCAAACCAATGATAGGGGGGTGTTGCATGTTTTAAACTCAGAGTCAGATGCACAATGCAAGGGAGATCAGGAACGGCTGCTGTATATAGCCCCTGTGTAATGAAAGCAGGAAAAGCAGTGTACTGTAAGCACCTACTGCTGCTCACATTATGCTGCTCATAGAAAATTACTGCTCACAAGGTGCTCCTAACAAAATGATAGCAAAATAATATTATTTAAATAATAAATAAATTATGCTGCTTGCAAAAACACTCACAAAACTTGTCACACTTTTAATTGGACAAAAATACCATTAACATATTGGTAGATAAGTTTGAAGTTGTCAGACCCCCAGCTTAGGTGGAGGCCCTATAATAACAAGTTTTTAGTCTGTCTGTTCATCATGTTTTTCATATGAACTATCTCAAGAACTGTTCATGCAATTGCTATGAAAATCGTACCAAAGATTGACAATCATGAGAGGAAGTGCACTTTTGAATTACAGATCATTGTAAATCCAGTATGGCCACAAGGCTGCCATTTGAGACGGTAGAGACAGTTTTCATAGGCCTTACTTGCATGTATTAAATCAGATATGAAAAAAAAACTTTTTTTAAATGATACAAATATGATACAGGTCTTGGTAACTATACAGAAACAAACTTTTTTATAGTATAGACTAATATGTATATTTATTATCAGTATTAAATGCTTTGCTACATCAAGACATGTAACCTTTCAAATCTTGACATATTAAATATTAATTCAGTGTTGTCTGTATTAAAACATTGTGCATGTTACTTAGGTTTGACCACAGGTCTGTCCTAACTCCAATACATAATCAGTGACCAAACAAAATTGTAAATAAATCATGTTGCAATATTTGATGTGCTAACACTGTTATATATTGATACATTATTGCAGGTCTCTCCCGGACCATTCCATATAATATCAAGCCCACTTGTGGCACAAAGGCTGAACTTCCATTTGAGCCCATTGGGGTAAGGCCCAGTGCAAACGGAACTACTGGCTGGTCTGAGTTTGTGCAGAGAAGAGTACCACCTCGCCTGCCACCTTCATTCGGCAGAAGTGGTCCCAGGATAGTTCCTCAGATTCCACCACTTTTCCCACCACCGTTATTGTTCAATAACTCCAACAGCACGGAGGTTAATGGTACTTTATTGGAGTCTGGAAAGAGCACCATTGATATTGATGCAGAAAGGAAACAGGTTTTTGTTGAAATCCCATTTGAAGGATCCCCGGAGATGGTGAGTTTGATTCAAGTCTGTCGGTCATACCAATTACTAATGTGTAACAAATTTCAGTTTAAATGTAGAAACCCTCAAGAAGAAAAAAATTGGAGAGACTTGACTATCCATTGGCAAAAGTCATGGAGACTCCTGTACATTTGGCATAAAATTCATAAAAATCATGGACTTTCAAAGGTAAAAATTTTAGAGATTCCTGAATATTCAGTTTTCAATAATTATTGGGCAAATGAACTGCCACAGGCAAAACATTTTGGAGGCTCTTCACTTTAAACAGACCTACATTATGGAGAGACTGGACTTTCATGAGAGCCAAATTTTGAAAACATTTGTTATCCAATTGGTCAGTATTTTGAAGCATTTGTATTCAGTTGGTTAATATTTTGGAGACCTTTGAATTTTCAAAATTGAACAAATCTGGAGACCTCTGGAATTTCAGTCGGTCAAAACTCTGGAGATGCTTTGGCATTCTAAAGTCAAAGTTTTCAGTCTTGTCAGCCAAATCATGGAGTGAATGGACTTTCAGTATGCCAAAACATGGATACTCCTTAGACTTTGAGTTGTTTATAATTCTGAAGAGAATAGACTTTGAATAAGCAACAAATTTTGGAACACATGAAATAAAACAAAATGTTGGAAATTCTTTTACTTCCAAAAGACTAAAATATTGAAGACCCCTACACAGAACTGGAAGGTTCAGTAAAATTTTAAGTGTCCCTTAGTTTGCAACCAAATGGTTTGGTTCCACATACTTACACTAAAATTAAAAGAAAACAAATTTGAATATTACATTACAAAGGCTGAATTAACTTGTATATGAACTGTCATTATCTACAACCATGATTAATCCTTGAATGTTTTATTAGGATTCTCTTGTCTTTTACTCTCTGAAGATTGTTTGCATCAGTGACACTTAAAATATAAGTAAATAAAAAGTATAATAACTGGATTTTTGAATTCTGTCATCAAAGAAAGGCAATATGCTTATATTCTGTATCTATTTAGTTTATCCATTTCTTTTTTTATTTATTTCAGGAATGCCCTACCTGTTTAGCAGCAGCTCCTGAGGATATTGAGAGGAAATTCTGTGAAGCTTCACATGGTAATTGTTTCATAAAAATATGGGATTTCTGATTCTTCGAAATTCCACTTGTATTTCTTCAAAGTTCTATGCATAATATTCATATAATGTTTCAATCTTTAAGCAATTTCCAATTCTTTCCAAAATGTTCGCTGTCATTTTGATTCTAGTCAAGCATTTTATGTTGATGAAATAATAGTGATGTATTTGGCTCCATTGTCTTAAATCTGTCAAAGCTTTTAGGAAAACTGACACAGCAAAACAAAATCAATTGAACCAGATATGTCTATATTTCCACTAGAAATGAACAGAGACCCTGCTTTATATAGGCTGCAGGATTTACTCAGAATGAAAGATTACCTAGAACTCATACATGGTCTGCTTACTGTCCCTCTCAACTGGGCTTCAGTGACCTTTTTCAGTGTTTTTAACTTCACACCAATCCTTTGAATGTGTATCAGGGAAATTGACAGCAGAAAATTACTTCTGATTATACGGTTCACAGCCTTCTGATAATAAACTTTCTAGTTATGTCACTATGATTTCTTCTGATGTAAAACCAGGTTTATTATATGATTAAAAGGTGTTAGATTGTACCATCATTCAGTGTTATTTCTCCATTTTTGCAAAAAAATTGTACAAATTCAGTCATTTAGGGGGTAAAGGTATATTAACGTTTGTGTTTTTTTTATAAAGAATATTAGAGATTTAAAATAATTTTTCACTTTTTCTGTATTAAAGTCTCATACATGTACATAATAAAAATGTTTGTGGACATGAGATAACTGTACCATGTTGCATACATAATATTAAATTACTTTGACTAGAAAATGACCTAAACCTGTGCTTTATTTGATTGTCATATCTAATGTGGGAGATATATTTCATACAGTGTTCAAGGTGATGAGAAGAAGACGCTCTACCAATCCTATTCGTGTAATGACAGACCTGCGGACTGCAAAAAAGACGCGCATAAACAAATATGTTTCAATCACTGGCATAGACCTTGAATGTGTGTGTGAGCAGCTCAACAAAGCAGGTTCGTGAACAAAGTGTTACTGGTACAACAGTGAAACTCTACTTGCGGACAACTCACTAATGCCGACACTAAATCTCAGTCCCTTCAAATTTGCCTCTATATTATGTTGAACTTAAACTCAGTAAAGCGGACAAATCACTATCCCATACAACAGACAAACTTTCCCGTCCCTTTCGCATATCCAGTACATATTTCTACCCACTAAAGTGGACAGACATGGCAAGCTCTACTTTTAGCGAACCTGTGAGCTTATGCGATGGTGCGGCGGCGTCCATCATCGTCGTCTGTACGTTTACCATAGCTATCTCAAAAACGGCAGGAGCTAGCATCACCAAATTTTTTGCAAATAATCAGTCATCCAAAAAACTATATCGGATTTTGTTTATTTTTTTCTAACTGCATTTTCATAGATTTTATAGGGAAAAAGCTAAAAAAGTTTTAAAAATCTTCTTCTCCGAAACTGTCCAGACAAATTGTCCAATATTTCATGGAAATGATCCCCGCAACAATCTTTCTCAAGTTTGTTTGAATGGTTCCAGTTCGGAGATTTTTGGCTGAGTTACAGGAGGTTGAACTTTGTTAACTGTGCAAGAAAGCATATTAAAATTTAAATTGCAGAAACGGATGGAGCTATCATCACCAAATTTTTTGCAAATGTTGGTCACATAGGTCATATCTAAAATTGAGGTATTGGTGGCGCCACCTGCATCGGCCTTTTTTGTACAAGGTCATGCATCAGTGCCTGTATCACACTGAGGGTTCCAAAAATTTCTTCTCTGAAACCATATGGCCAAAATGTTTAATGTCGCACAGAAATAATCCTAGGGTAGTGCTTTCTGAAGTTTGTTCAAATGGTCTCTTTTCAGTGACTTTTGGCTAAGTCATGGGAAGCTGAATTTAGTCATAGGCCATAACAGCCCATTTTAGCTCATTGGCTACAAAGATCTTCTTCTCAAAAACCACTGGGTCAAATTCTTAAATCTCACATATTAATTATCCTCAGATGATGATAATTCAAGTGTGTTCAAATGGTTTTGGTTCAGTGCTTTTTGGCCAAGTTACAGGAAGCTGAACTTAGCCAGTTTGCTGTATCTTCCTATATGAGTTATAAACCTGCAAAACGTTTTTCGACTGATGCTACTGAAGCCAGTTTGTTAAATATTTTACAAGAATAATCCCTACAATAATTTTTATAATAATTGTCATTAATGGTTCCACATGAATAATTCTTGGCTGAATTATGGAGATTGAATTGTCATTTTACCATATTTGGTAGCTCTGTTATGCTGTTACATTTAGCCTGGCACCAGTTTATCAGCATCTATTACATCATGCCACTAGACATTTAGATTTCAGGTTATCTTTGTTTAATATTGACAAGAAAGTTTTTTTAAAAGCTTTTAAAAAATTTAGATTTCCCTGCTTATTTCCCAGGAGGAGTTTGACATATCAGTCTGACATTGGGCATATTTATATATCTCTTCTTTGTATGTAAGACTGGAGGTGCCAGCTACAATCATTGTATCCGCCAGGTGCCAGCTACAATCATTGTATCCGCCAAAACAGAGTCTTGCGGATACTATGTTTTCAGTCGGACGCCGACGCTGCCACCATCACCACATAGGTTTTTTTAGCTCAGCTGACTGTAAGTCATCTGAGCTATAGGGATCACCTTTTGTCCGTCGTCCGGCCGGCCGTCCGGGCGTCTGTCTGTTAACAGGGCACAAATCATAACCGCTAGAACTGGAATCTTCTTACTTGACATCCTGGGAGGTCTATGGAAATTCTCCTTGTAAACCTGAAATTAGGTCACTGTGACCTATATTCTTCGAGCTATGGGGTTCCGAAGTACCCCCCAGAATAATGCAAAATTTGATACAAAAGCTCAAGTATCTGAACAACTAATGCATTGATCATCATGATTTTTTGCATGGATATTGATCATGGAGTGTTTCATCAGTTTCTGCAGACTGGTGGCGCCACCTGTATTTTTTCAATTTTTACCAATATTTTTCTCTATTTTTGAGACCTCTTAAGATGCGGCCATCTGTTAACAGGGCACAAATCTTAATGACTACACCTAGAATCTTCTCTCTTGACATGCAGAGAGGCCCATAAAAAGTCTCTTTGGAAACCTGAAATTAGGTCTCTGTTACCCATAACCTTTGAGCTATGGGGCTCCGAAGTACCCCCCAGAATAATGGAAAATTTTATACAAAAGCTCAAGTATCTTAACAACTATTGCAGTGATCACCATGATTCTTTGCATGGATATTGATCATGGAATGTGTCATCAGTTTCTGCAGTATGGTGGCATCACCTCTATTTTTTTTTATTTTTACGAATTTTTTTCTCTTTTTTTGAGACCTCATAAGGTGCGGTCATCTGTTAACATGGCACAAATCGTAAAAACTGGACCTAGAATCTTCTCTCTTGACATGCTGAGAGGCCCATGAAAAGTCTCCTTAAAAACTTGAAATTAGGTCTCTGTTACCCATAACCTCTGAGCTATGGGGCTCCGAAGTACCCCCCAGAATAATGGAAAATTTGATACAAAAGCTCAAGTATCTAAACAATTATTATATTGATCACCATGATTCTTTGCATGGATATTGATCATGAAATGTTTCATCAGTTTCTGCATTCTGATGGCGCCACCTGTATTTTTTAAATTTTTAGCTCGGCTGACTGAAAGTCATCTGAGCTATAGGGATCACCTTTTGTCCGTCGTCCGTCCGGCCATCCAGGCGTCTGTCTGTTAACAGGGCACAAATCGTAACCGCTAGACCTGGAATCTTCTTACTTAACATCCTGGGAGGTCTATGGAAATTCTCCTTGTAAACCTGAAATTAGGTCACTGTGACCTATATTCTTTGAGCTATGGGGTTCTGAAGTACCCCCCAGAATAATGCAATATTTAATACAAAAGCTCAAGTATCTGAACAACTAATGCATTAATCACCATGATTCTTTGCATGGATATTGATCATGGAGTGTTTCATCAATTTCTGGAGATTGGTGGCGCCAGCTATATTTTTTTTATTTTTTTACGATTTTTTTCTCTACTTTTGTGATCTTTAAACATTTGGTCATCTGTAAACAGGGCACAAATCATAATGACTGTACCTAGAATCTTCTGTCCTCACCTCCAGGGAAGCCCATAAAAGTCTACATGGAAACCCGAAATAAGGTCCCTGTTACCACCCATATTCTGTGAGCTATGGGGCTCTGAAGTACCCCCCAGAATAAAGATTTGGTCATATATTAACAGGGCACAAATCATAATGACTGGACCTAGAATCTTCTTTCTTGACATGCAGGGAGGCCTTTGGAAAGTCTCTTTGGAAATCTGAAATTAGGTCTCTGTTACCCATATCCTTCAGGCTATGGCTCCGAGAATAAAGATTTGGTCATCTGTTAACAGAGCACAAATTATAATGACTTGACCTAGAATCTCCTTTCTTGATATGCTGGGAGGCCCCTGTAAAGTCTCCTTGTGCACCTGAAATTACATCTCTGTTACCCATATCCTTCATCCTATGCGGCTTTGAAATACCCCCCAGAATAAACATTTGGTCATCTGTTAACAGGGCACAAATCATAATAACTGGACCTAGAATTTTATTTTTTGACATGCTGGGAGACCCCTGAAAAGTCATCTTGTAAACCTTGAAAATAGGTGTCTGTTACCCATATCCTTCATGCTACAGAGCTCCATAATACCCCAATGAATATTGGATGATTTTATACAAAAGGTCAAGTTTGGAAAAAGTATTTCATTCAAATTTGACATTCAGATGATAAAATTACTTTTGTCAATGTCTTCCTGGTCAGCTGAGCGTCATGACCCCTGGGTCACTTGTTAAATTTTTTAAATCTTTAAAATTCAGAATTATGATCAGTCATATGTGAACTGCTGCGCTCTCAATTTTGGTTGACATCTGACCTTTCCTCTCTGCCGCACATCCATTTGTGCGTCTGTTTCCACTCATAAACCCACATATCTTTGGAACTGTTTGACCGATCAGGCTGAAAATTTCGCACAAATTTATCCCTTTGATAGCTTTATAACATACACTTAAAATGGTGGCGCCACCTGCAACCATTTGTGCATAGCGTCCATCTGTTCATCTGCCTTGTGATAATATCACTCATATCTCAGCAGTGGTTTGACTTTTCCACCTGAAATTTTGCAGGTTTATACATCCTGGACAGCTTTCTCGATTTTATGACACCTACATTCACATTTACTCTGCAGACATCAAAGCTCATATCTCGGACACCATTTGACCGATTGGGCCAAAATTTTGCATGTGTATAGATCTCACATAGCTGTTCATCATTGGCAAAACTGGTGATGCCACCTGCACCCATTTATGCACAGCATCCATCTGTTCATCTGCCTTGGGATAAAATCTCTCATATCTCAGAAGTGGTTTGACTTTTCAACCTGAAATTTTGCAGGTTTATACATCCTGGACAGCTCTCTTGATTTTATGACAGGTGGCGCCACCTACATTTAGGTTAACTCTGCAGACATCCAAGCTCATATCTCGGGAACCATTTGACCGATTGGGCCAAAATTTTGCTTGTGTGTAGATCTCACATAGCTCTTCATCATAGGCAAACTGGTGGCGACACCTGCAACCATTTTTGAACAGCGTCCATCTGCTCATCTGCCTTGGGATAAAATCACTCATATCTCAGAAGTGGTTTGACTTATCCACCTGAAATTTTGCAGGTTTATACATCCTGGACAGCTCTCTTGATTTTATGACAGGTGGCGCCACCTACATTCAGGTTTACTCTGCAGACATCCAAGCTCTTATCTCAGGAACTGTTTGACCGATTGGGCCAAAATTTTGCTTGTGTATAGATCTCACATAGCTCCTCATCATAGGCAAAACTGGTGGCGCCACCTGCAACCACTTATGCACAGCGTCCTTCTGCTCATCTACATTGGGATAAAATCACTCATATCTCAGAAGTGGTTTGACTTATCCACCTGAAATTTTGCAGGTTTATACATCCTGGACAGCTTTCTTGATTTTATCACAGGTGGCGCCACCTACATTCAGGTTTACTCTGCAGACATCCAAGCTCATATCTCGGCAACTGTTTGACCGATTGGGCCAAAATTTTGCTTGTGTATAGATCTCACATAGCTCTTCATCATAGGCAAAACTGGTGGCGCCACCTGCAACCACTTATGCACGGCGTCCTTCTGCTCATCTGCCTTGGGATAAAATCACTCATATCTCAGAAGTGGTTTGACTTATCCACCTGAAATTTTGCAGGTTTATACATCCTGGACAGCTTTCTTGATTTTATGACAGGTGGCACCACTTACAATCACGTTTACGCTGCAGACATCCATGCTGATATGCAACACACCTCACTCTATTCCCCTTGCCACATGATCGATGCCTCACTTCACATGTCCCACTCTGATTTCTGTGGATACACATAGTCACTTGTCCACTACCCATATTCTGGTTTTAAAATGTCCTAGTCTGAAACTTGCAGGTTGGAAACATCCATTTTGCTGAAATCATTATGACTAAGGTAGATATGCAGGACTTAACGCGAGGATCAATATTAAATTTTGAAAAAATAAACCTCCATTCATACTCCTTAACTCTGCACAGGTTCGCATTAGGCCTGTAAGCCTTGTTATTTATTTATCTGCTGGGAGATTGCGCTCCTAGGTTGTGACCTCGCATAAATGTGTAGATATCACAATCATTACTTTATTAAGATTGACTGGTCAATCATAAAAAAACTGAGATTTCAACAGCTTTTCATTTGACAAGTCCACCATCAAGACTAAAAATTTGAGTATTGCGATCAGCGTACGACCTGGGGAGCCTTATTTTTTCTTTTTTAATAATAATATTTTATAAATTACAAATGCATTTTAAGGCTATTTTGTAAATTATTTAAATAAAGTTTATGTATTTCAAATGTAGCATGAACATAATCAAAACAGTGGATATCAGTAACATTCAATGAAGAATTGACGCAATTCTGCAAACTCCTCTAAATAGGGCAACTCACTAATACAGACAAAATTGTCCAGTCCCTTGGGTGTCTGGCTTAGAGGAATTTCACTGTATTTTTAAATATGATCAGGTGCAGCTGCCTGTAGTAGGAAATTTCTATATCAATTATTAACCGATGAAGTGGTTCATGATCTATAAATGTGCCTTCTTCAATAAATTATCTAAAACATTTTCAAATTGAACTTCAGCTATAAAGTTACAATTAAGTTTTAAACTTTTCAAGGCTTTCCAGTTGCACTGACAGCATTAGTTTGAGTCTTCAGTGAATTTACAAATTTCTTGACTCATTTCTTGGTATTTTTTTGTAACTTTTGATTGTGGTAAATTTTGAAGCACTGCATAATCTTTCTACACAAGTTGTTTCAACCAAGTTCTCTAACAGGATATAAAACTGTGACCTTCAATTTTATCTTTAAGGTCAAAATCAGCAGAAATAGAAAACTTGTGAACACTAACTTTTGAACCACTATTGAATTTATTTGGTGAAATTTGATACATGAATTGTTTCTACCAAAATCTTGGATAGGTTCAGAATCTGTCTATCTTGAACTTCATCATCAAAGTCAAATTTTCAGAAATCTCCAAGATTTTTGTGATCCCCAAACTTTTGAAGAAGTCCATATTTTCCCCTTAATTTGCGGATAGGAAGCCCATAGGGAGGGGAGACATGACTTATTCTAGTTTCTGCTTGAGGGTAGTTGGTTAATACATGTCTATGGTATGGAAAGTTTGGGAATATTTTACTTGAACAATTTAAGCACTACTCCCGTATAAACTTGATTTGTTGGTGAATAAATAAAACAAAAAGAAATACAGGGCACCATGTTAAAAATATCTGCTTTTATAAATAGACCTGTGCAACATCCTTCAAAAGTGCATATCAATTAAAAGTCTAATTGCAATTGGTAGGAGAACTGTTAATATTTCTGAGCTTCCTTTGCCAAAAGATGGGAAAGGTTGGTAGGGAACAGGTGCTTCCTTAATACCCTCCCCCTTCATTCTAATATTGACTACACATAGAAACTGCAAAATAATCATGATTCCCCAAACAAGTTCTTATTAAAGTTTTAGAGGATATCTGTTTTTTTTTTATATCCTGAACCTGGCTCTGCTTTTGAATAAATGTATGTTTATCAAATGTTACAGGTCCTGGTGCCAAGCTTGTGATCCTGACGAGTAACGGCAAGATGATCCCAGATCCTGAGGGGAACACGGGAGAGCTGCTCGTGACTGGCGACTCGCTGATCCTCAGGACAACGCCGTCACTGGAACGACGCATGAGATCACAGCTCAAACATAATGCATGCCGTTAGCAATAATCATCAAAGGATATTTTTTTGTTTGTTTTGTATCATATTTTTAATACACATAAATAAAATAAGGTGACAGTTTGGATGAACAGGGTGAAGTATTCAAAAAGTGCCTTGACATGAGAACACGAGGTGTTATTTTACAATTATACTTACATAGGAATAGATCTTTTAAAGAACTGGGCACTGGATACACTTTTAATTACATGCATGTTCAGTTTGCTTTCTGGGTCTTTTATCAGATTCATGTATGTTAATCTTGACTTGTCTATTTATGTTTCTTATGCATAAAACTGTTGGTTTATAGTCACAAAGTTAAGTGTCCATTCTCCACTCTAGTCATTTTAAGCCCCTTTACTATGCAATGTTTGTATTCCCATGTGTAATGTATGAAGAACATGGAACAAAAAAGCCATCTAACCAAAGCTGATGGGGTTGGAACCATAAAGATACAGAGACTGAGAGTGGGGCACGGAACATGCTTAAATAAAAAACTACCTGTACAGGTATATTATTTAAGGAGAGGGCAGGAGGAGCTGCTTGTAGAGATGTGGAGGAGCTGTGCTTTTATATAAATTTTTATTATTGTATGGATTATGCATTTTTATTTGATATTTAACCAGATGACTATTATCAGATAAAACAAAACAAAACTTGACAATGAAGAAGGGATCAGGCACAGATGGATCAGTTAATTGTTTTAATCAGACTAGTCAGATGTAAGAATAAGGTAAGTGTGCTGTATGGATCAGACTAGTCAACTCTGCTGTCACTTTTATATACCAAGCTATAGTCTTTTATATGGATCAGGCTAGTCAGTTATATAGACCAGGCTAGTCACTTGTACACACCATCTATAATCAGTTTTAAAGGTGAGCTTAGTCAGTTTAATTTTTTTTTGCATCAGACAAGTCAGTGTTATTTTATGGATTACGCAAGCCAGTTTTATGAAATCAAGCTAGTCCGTTTTATTAATCAAGATAGTCAGTTTTATGAATCAAGCTAGTCAGTTTTATGCATCATTTTGAAAAAAATGTAAATTTAGTCATATTTTTGAACAAGTACAGCTGGGAAAAAATAAAACCCAGTTCAACGTATGGAGACAACAAACATTTGTTCAACAGTTTTGGAAATAAAAGTCATATAAACACTTCAGAATGCAGATATTAAGATGATTTTCAGTTTAATACAATTAGCTGTTAATATTAGGGATTTACGAATTGTTTAGCATCAGACACACTGTGTTAAATTAATCCCTGCTTGAAATGTCTGCAACTGAAAAATATCTTGGATTTACATGTAGTTCAAAGATAATAAACAAATCAAAGTCAGATCAAAGCTTTTTCCTTTTTTTTGTGTGGAACTACTTACAGAAATTTGAATAATTGGTCTCGTGTAATCCTTTTGAGAGATGTAGATCCAGTGCATGCATTTCTTAAAGACATAATGACTGGGAACTGGGAACAGTTTGAACTGGAAAATCAGCAAAACCACCATGTATAGAGATGTTACACAGGAGTCTCATATGGTATAAATATGGTGCACTTATGGCAAACATTGTTCATGATTTGTCCTGATGTGACTTCAACTTAAAATATTGACAAACACATGGTGAGCAATCAGGGAAATCTCTGGGGGAGTATCATAGAAGGTAATCTGGAAAGGAGATGTAACATCATAACCCTATCATGTTATGTTGATGTTTACTAATTTCTCCAGATGCATCTTTCAGTGATGCAGGTGTATCTAGTTTCTTTCTAAAAACAGCTTTTGGACTGAATTAAAATGGTGGAATTTTGGCAAAGGGAAACTACTTTAATCATTGATTTTCAAAATCAATTGGTTAAAGTCAAATAGCATATCTTCGAACATTCAAACACAGTCACATGTACAAATGATGATTTCATAAAAAAGGGTAATTTTTCAATAGGGTTTTATTTAAAAATACATATATTTCTCCTTATTTGCAAAGCTTTCAAGGATACAACAATGTAATGAAATGACTGGACAAAAAGTTGATTCTCAGCAGAAAAGAATGAGCTGCTTTAATTGACAAAACCATAATTATGTTGTTAAATGCTTCACTCACATAGGATGGAATGTGGCTGCAACACATACACATGTGCATGTACAATGACAGACGCATTATTTTGACATGCCCTCCTGCAGAGGTCGTTTAGACTCAAAAGGAACCTCTTCCTGTCAGGCCCTGTGGGACCGCTGGAACTTATCTCCAATTGCAAACTTTAAAATCAAAATTTGTTACATTTCAAGAAAACACCTGTTTACATTTCACGTGCACATGCTTGCAAAATATTACTTATTCTGTGAAGTTCTCATGACAAAAAACGCCAACCTGTCATTTGCCTTAAAACAATTCATATCCAATATACTTGATAGGACTAAATAAACCTCTTCACTACATTTATACCTATGCCATCTGTGTATTTAGAAGCCACAGTGTATTATGGGGATGAGATTGTGAGGCCAAAAAACCATAGGGAACAATGTGGTTCTCTTGTGAGTCTGATCCTGTGCAGTGTGGGGTTATACACAGTTGCAAAATGTTACCTGCAAAATCACACATAAAGCATAAAAGTGCACATGAGTTTTAAGCATTTAATAATAATATATCTATCTATCTATCTATCTATCTATCTATCTATCTATCTATCTATCTATCTATATATATATATATATATATATATGAGTCCCAAGGCACAACAATGTATGAAAGTAAAAAAGTACAAAATAAATATTCCGGTGAGGGATAATGTGCCATTTTACTGACGTGAACAGAATATATACTGACAAACAACAGATGGTAACATTAGTTTACTTGTCAGTAGTCTGATATCGCAAGCCTAAATTTTACCTCCAAAGGCCACAGAAATCCTGAACATATTGTGCTCTGTCTTAACCACTGCCAGACTTCCTGGCTACTGATAAGACAATATACCAGAGTGCAATTAAATGCATTGTGGGTATATACTGCAAATAGCAGCCAATCATATACTACTAGTATGCCCTATACAGCACTTTATGAACAAGATTGTAACGAAAAACCCCCGTCAGGGGAATATAATTTTATTAAATAAAATAGGTCATATCACGCTTCCACTTTGATCCAGCTTCGTCAACCTTTTGTGACATTAAGACCATTTTATCGTAGCCATGTTTCTGATGCCAGCAAAAGGGAGGACTGTCCCAGAGCCAATGCTGTTTAACCTACACCACAGAGGCGGTGGAAAATTCTCATGATATTTTATCTGCCAAAGTACATATTTCTCACACTCCTGATTGCTGAGGGATTGTGGTCCTCTGGATATTTTCCTTTTTCAGCCACTAGCAGCCATTCATAGCCTCATAGAGCATGGTATTAATTATTGTAAAACTCATTTGACCCTCTTGTGATGAAACTTAAACAAGGCCTACAGGCTAATGCGAACCTGTGCAATGAGATTACACCAGGTATAATGCTTCAACGCTGGACCATTACTTTTCAAGAACATGTGTAACATGTATAGGAACAATGCAAGTACTAAACACTGAGAACAAGAAACAATTAAACAAACATCACTGCTGAAATTCTGGCAAGGGTGCATGTAACACAAAAACTAGAATACGAGTAGTCAACAAGCGATTACATGTATCTCCCAAAATCAGAGTGGGACAGGTGAAGTGAGGCATGGATTGAGTGGCAAAGGGAAATAGAGTGAGGTGTGATGCATAATAGCCTGGATGTCTGCAGCTGAAATGTCTATGTAGGTTGCGCCACCTATCACAAAATTCAGAAAGCTGGCCAAGTTGTATACATATGCAAAATTTAAGGCAGATAAATCAAACCACTTCTGAGATATGAGTGATTTTATCCCAAGGCAGATGAAGAAATGGACGCTGTGCAAAAATGGTTGCAGGTGGCGTATTGTGTATGATGAAATGCTATGCGAGATCTATACACATGCAAAATTTCAGGGGGATATGTCAAACCATTCCTGAGATATAAGCTTGAATGTCTGCAGCCTAAACTAGAATGTAGGTGGCGCCACCTGTCATAAAATCAAGAGAGCTGTCCAGGATGTATAAACCTGCAAAATTTTGGGCAGATATGTCAAACCACTGCCAAGATAAGAGTGATTTTATCCCACAGCAGACAGACGGATGCTTTGCAAAAACTGTTGCAGGTGGTGCCACCAGTTTGCATATCATAAAGAGCTATGTGAGATCTATACACATGCAAAATTTTGGCCCAATCTGTCAAACAGTTCCCGAGAAATGGGCTTGGATGTCTGCAGCCTAAACTAGAATGTAGGTGGCACCACTTGTCATAAAATCAAGTGAGCTGTCCAGGATGTATAAACCTGCAAAATTTTAGGCAAATATGTCAAACCACTGCCGAGATATGAGTAATTTTATCCCACGGCAGACAAACAGATGGATGCTGTGCAAAAATGGCTGCAGATGGCTCCACCATTGTTTGTGTATGTTAAAAAGCTATCCAAGGGCTACATTTGTACAAATTTTTTTTCCTGATCGGTCAAACTGTTCCCGAGATATGTGGGTTTATGTGTGGAAACATACACACAAATGGACGATGGGCAGAGAAGAATGGTCAGAGGTCAACGCCAATTGGTTAGGCACCAGTTCACATGTGACCCAATAATTGGTGTAAGTTTTGGAAAATCCCTCCAGTAGTGTAAGAGGAGTTCTCCGGAAACGAACACGGCAGCGGAACCCAGTCAAAAACATAGTATCCACAAAACTTTGTTTTGGCTGATACAATTAAGGATAAGAACTTTTAATAATTCTGAATCAATCTGCAAAATCAAGGAACAATTTAATAAATAAGCATAATTTATGAATTTCAAAATTATGTGTTGAAGTATCAAAGACAACACCAGATAAAACAAACAGCATCAAAATCAGTCAACAAACACTTTCTGTGATTTAAAAAATACATCAATTAGCATAATTAATGAATTTTCAAACTTCTGTGAAGAAGTTTCAAAGACCACACCCAGCCATATCAGTTAAAACAGACAGAATCAAAATCAGTCAAGATATACAGGGGAGAAAAAGCATTTGAAAATGGTGGACAGAAGACAGATGAGTTCAGCTGCCAGTGAAAGCAAGATCACCATGGCATAATCTCATCAGGCTTATTGCTGGAGGAGCTAATAAAAAATAATCAGAAAATAAGCAACTTTAGTCAGCTAGGCTGTAACATCATTCATTAATAGAAGGGTGATGGTTTTAGAGGTCTATGACCTTTTGACATATTTAGCCGCGATGAGGAGTTTCTAGCCTTCAACACCTGATCTTTGGTGCTGAATATTGACTGTTTCCTCCCTGTAATTGGGAAGGAATGGTGGAATCTGGATAAAATCTAAGATGTTCACCAGTGGTAGAAATTTGTACTGGACCTCCAAAATTTATCAGCAATTTTTAAAGTAGGTCGAGCAAAATTTCTTTTCTGCTGGTCACCCTTAGCTGGTATCATTCTTACAGGGTATGATACAGGCTGTGTTTCTCAGTAAAACAATGATTTTGACATCTAGTTAATTCCCATGTGAGTGATCTTCATGAATACAGACACAACAAAATAATAACGTGTACAAAAATGTGTCATACATTGGTGTTTTCATACGTTTTACTGAAAACAAGGGTTTCAATAGAAAAGAATGTGGGAAAAGTAAAAACATTAAAAAGTAAAAAAAAGGTCCGGTAAATATTCAGCTTGCAAGACTCCACTGTCTGGTAGAAAATGTTCATAATTTTAAGTTCTCTCAGTCAGTCTTATCTACTGGTAATGACAATTAGAATATTTCCAGCATCATGCACATGTATAAAAACCAAGAATCCAGGAGGACTTATAACATATTATCCTCATCAATGGATTTACCTTCATCCTCATTCAATAGACAGCGCCACCTACAGATCATGATCTGTCCTAAAACATGAGTTTGTTCACCTTAAAACACATTCAATTACCGGGCACACATTTTTTTTATGGTAGACATGATAATAATGATTCTACATCTAATTTAAAGTTCAGCCAGGTCTCTGAGTTAAATTCTCCTGTTGCTTTAGTTCTTCTCTGTCTTGGACTTCTTTTTTCTTGACTCGCATCTGTAACAGAAGCAAATGACAGTGAATAAGCGACCTGCATATCTTAAGATTCAAGTTAATAAAGAAAGTATGAGATCCTGTAAGATTAAAATATCACACTTTTCTGAATATGAGAAAACAAGTACAGACAGCTATGCACCTTTAAAATCAAATGTTACAGTATATAATACTAGAGATCATTCAACATTATCAGTAGTGATATCTGGAATGATGTGAGGGTTTAATGAGTCCGGAGTTTTGCAAAGACCTGTCATTCTTTATCATTGATCCATGATAGTTAAATGTCCAGATAAATATGTTATACATGTACCTGCAAACTGTGATGCTAGTGATCTTCTTGGCTGCGTGCCTCCAGAAAGAGTCCCATCCCTTTTCTGGAATCAGGTAAGGATATCTTCAATTAATGTGATCATATAACTACAGTAAAGCCTTGCATAAAGACCACCTCTGTTTAGCAACCAACTCAAAATAAAATTGTTCACGATCCTGATTCTTTTTTGTTCTTTATATAAGACCTAGCTTGGAAGACCACCTCTAATGCAACCACTTCATTCAGGTCCAATTTTGAGGTTTGACTGCACTCAAAATTTCAATGCATGTTTGACGGATAGGGCTGGAACCCTGTCCTGAATATATGATGCATTAACCTGAAGCCCTTCATCAATCCATTATCAAATCTGGCAATGAACTAATGGTTTTTAATTCCTGCATTTGGAGTCTTTTACATTTATCTTTGATCTCTAGCTCATCACTAAGGACAGATATACTGTATGAATGATGCAGGAAGCCCAACTGTTTAACAACCTATATCATTAATTACCTGTCAATTACCTGAGAAAATCAAATTATTAGTGGTCAACACAAGCTTACTGATATGCTCACTGATGAGAAGAAAACTTTCAGCAAGCAGACATGTATACAGTAACTGAACCTGAGACTCATAATAAAAGGCTATAATCTTTAACCAAATTTAATCAAAGCCTCATTCATTAGATTGTCTTTTTGATTTGATTATTGATATCTAACCAGGTTGTATGCCCTAAGTTGATTTTACATTGCAGGTACTGTAAAAACTCACATATAAGTCGATCTCGCATATCAGACGAGTTTAAATTTTCAGGGTAAATATCAGGTAAAATTTTTTTCAAGCCATTCTGGAGATCAAAACAGGTCTGACGCAGCATACATGACCATCGAGAGTTGTGTGACAGGCCACTGAAGAAAGTGAATTATATGACTGGCCACTCGTTTTTGACACACCACTCCAATTTTTTTTAAACTGTAAAAATGTCATTTGTTTTGTTGTGCAATCTATTTAAAAGTTATTGGGCATCATAAAGACTCTAAGATGAATAAATATAACAGGTCGATACTTTAAGTATTTTGCAGAAATGAAGATCGTCTGACACCCAGAATCGGCAGGTGTGCGATAATAGAACAGCCAAGGATTTCTCACACTCTCTGTAATTGCTCATTTATTTTAAATTTCTAATGATTGTTTGTGTCAGATATCAATAAAAACATGACTATTTAAGCGTGTTATTAAAACAGGATTGTCGTGGACTTCTCTACATTTTATATAATCTAAATTGAAAAGAACGCGGAAAGTTGGGACCAAGAGAGTCACCTGAAAAGGCCACGCGACAGTGTAAGCTGTCCTCAGCTTGGTCATATCCGTGGATAAAGGGCAGTAATTTTATTATCAGAGATTTTTATTACACATTCTGAGAAAACACAAGGCCGTAAACGACAGTTTTATTCAAGTTTTAATTAACTCTGGACTTCCTTGCCTCCACAGACGAACGCACTAATGAACAATTACATTCAATATAACTGCATATATGCAGTGTAGGTATCCAGCATAGCGAACCGCAGAGTAAGAGCACGGAAGCCAGGGCAACACGTGGACAACACGTCAGTCTTTGTTTGATCAAATTCCATTTTCCTATCTTTTTGATGAAAGTTTTCATGAATGAATCATATATTTCACATTCTGTGGAGTACTAATTTTGACTAAGTCTTGCAGGTTTTGTGTTTGTTTGTTCATAGCGATATCGATGTCAGGTTGAACTTTGGTCTATTTTTTTCCCCGAGCTTTGCTCAGGGCCGCAGTCATTCACTACGATTTGGGGTGATTTTTAAGTAGGAACTTCCATACGGAGTGATAATTTCCCCCGCTTGTAAGTACACAGGTGAACAGCGTGACCTAGTTTTGGGCTTCTTGGGACAGGCAGCAATCCCGGTACCAAGTGAGCGCTAATCAGTGCTATCAGCCATTTGTCACCTGTCTGTAGTTCAGATACCACGGCCCACAGGCTTTTACCGTTTACATGTTTGCAAACTTACACAAGCACCAAATGTTTTTGTGGGGAAATACTGTAACATAATTGGATGTCAAATACACAGGGGCCAATGCCCTGGATAAAATCCCAACTGATTACGCAATACCCGTGCCTCTTGCACTCGTACTTAATCACCCGTGAATGAAGCTCATTATAGTTAGACGCGGGTCATTTCCTGGTCATCATCAACCATGTAAATTGCAAACATTTTAATAAACTGCATTATCCAAATGAAAGAACAGCGTAAATGGTCAAAATCTGAAGAAAAAAAAATGCGGAAACCTTACTGGACTGTATTTTTGGACCGAAAGGGGGACTTGTGTACCACACTTCACCAGAAACGGATATGTAGTTGTTGATCAGTTAAGACACTCAGGCCGGCAGTTTGACTAAGTTCGTGCAAAATTTTGCCTCTCAGGCATGGACCCGCACATAAGTCGACTCCCCTTAAATCATTGGGTCAGTAAAACCATTATGGCCAGCTTAGGAAAATAATTGTTCTCCTCAACTAATTATGCAAACCCACATACAAACAAGGGACCTATGGGTCACGGCGCTCAGCTGATCATGATTGAACTATAAATGTATCACCATTGTGATACTATATTTAGTCGACAAACCTTATGAATATCATGGACCTATTAGGCTATTATACAGGAATATAATGTAATATGCGAGTAAATCATGTATGAAATTACCTGACTGATGGATTAATATGGAGTAAATATAGTGGTTTATTTTTTATTTATTTGGGAGCTGTTGAAAATAGCAATATATTTGAGCAAATATGAATGCAATGACAGTACACTAAGCAGTGGTAGAATGATGATAAGGCTATTTGTTGAAGGATCTATAGTGTACAGAAGTCCGCAAGATTTCAATTTGACATATATAATGTTATTATTAACTATGCTGAAGAGTGGATTTATGAATTGTGACTGTATGACATGATATCTCTTAGGTCTTGACAAGGTACATTATATTGATGCCCACCACATCTACATATTACACAATATTGACATAATTTCTGGCACGTACATAGGCAACAAACAGTTATACAATATATAAAAATATGAATATATCTGATTCAACTTGTTCTCGTTTACTGAGGCTGACATTGGGATGGGGTTCGGAGAAGGAAACAGTGTGGGCAGCAAGGAGGGTTGGATGTAGAGAGAAAGGGAGATAGAGAGAGAGGGAGGGAGCATTCAACAGTACTTAAACACCTGGAAGGTTAAAATCTAAAATATTATGAAATGTAGATAAAGTCTGAGAGAAAGAGGTAATATAGGCCATGGTTGGTTGATATGATTGAAGAAATTGTTGCAAATAATATTTTAAGATCTGGCCTTGCGCTTTCATTGGATACCTTTTTGACAGGCTGTTGACAGTTCAACATTTTACACATTTGTCTAATGAGATCCAATTTTTTTAATTTAAACTTTAATTAAACTGTTTTTTCTATTTAATGATATGTATACAGTTGCTATAAAATCCCCACTCCACAGGCGGAAGGACTTGATGGAGGGGGGGGGGGGGTTACGATGGGAGTTACAACGCCTCTGTCTCTCTGTATATATTTTCTTCAAATTATTAAATTTTATGCTATAGCAATAGCACTATTGTTGACAGTGCGAAGGAGCAAGGACTTAGTGGGGTGGGGGAAGGGGATGGTGGGAGTTACAATACCCTTGCATATACGTACAGGATATGAAATTTAATTAATCAGAGCTTACAGGAAAAAAAAGTTTATTCATAATTATTAAATATTTAAAACAGGCAAGAAAGCTAGAGAAACAAAGCAAATAATTTTAATTCCCATTCTTCTGAGCCAGGAAATTATGAACAATTTTTACATAAATTCCCTTTTTTATAACATCATTTTTTTCCAGGTTTGAAAATGTAACTATACATTTAGAGTATAACATATATATGTGAATATTTCAGTTGATTCACATTTCTGAATTGCATCAACATATATATCTAATAAATTAGGTTTATAGTACCTGTCAACATAATGGGGTGGTGGGAGGAAGGGAGGCATAGGGGTGAGAGAGAGAGAAAGAGAGAGAGAGAAAGAGAGCTAGAAAGAGAGAAAGGGAAAGAGAGAGAGGAGAAAGGCTCTCTGGTAATTACTGCCTGACCCAGCCTGACCCAGACACAGAAGCAGTAGGCAAGGAGTGAAGGTGTTATGTAACAGCCTGGAACACTGTTAACCAATGACTTGATGTAAACATTCAAGACATGGTGCTATAAATATGGGTCACTGTGCTCAGCTGAAGTTGGCCTTGAAGGTAAAAATCTAAAATAATAATGGAGATCAAGTCTAAGATGAAAAGGTAATATATGCCATGGCTGGTTGACATGATTGGTTTGTATTGATGAGTGAGAAATTGTTGCAAATAATATTTTGTGACCAAACTATGCATTCTCTAATGTCAAAATTGAAGCATGTGAGCAGTTTGTGAACATAAGATGTATATTATTACCATGATCATTGGCTGGCTTTTTGATAGTTTGTTGACAGTTCAGTAGTTTACACATTTGCTCAATTGGATCTATTTTACATAATATATATTATTAAATATATGTATTTTTATTTTATAAAATGTATACAGTTGAAATATAACTGATGTCTCCAGTCCCCAGATGCAAGAACCTGGTGGTGGTGGTTGGGGGGGGGGGGGAGGGCTGGAATGATGGGAGTTACAACATCTCTGTATTAACATAGTGTATATACATATAGGATTTCCACTTAATTCAACAATACTTACAGGATTAAATAGTCCATTTACAATTACATAATATTTAAAAAAGGACAGACAGACTGTTAGACAAACAAAGCTGATAATATATTTTAATATTTTAAAGTTTTTCATCTGCAATATTACACATCTGAATACATAAGTTGCTTTCAAATTTCAGACTTTAATGGCTTAAATCCATACACATACAGCATATGAAAGTTATTTCAACAGTGCTTAAAGGAAAAATTTCATAATTAGTATATATATTTAATGATAATTGAGAGATGATGGACAGACAAGAGCTGATCACTTTATGTTCCATTCTCCTGGGGCAAGAATATGTTTCAATATTAGATCTAAATTTTTTCTAATCCAATTATCTTTCAAATTGAAAAAAATTGTACACATTTGCAATAATAACTAATGTCCCAGTGCACAGGTGACGGTGAGGTGCTAAGGATCAATGACAGCCGGGGGGGGGGGGGGGGGGGGGAGATGGGATTAACAACACTTTTGCATAAACATTCAGGGCAAACAAAGCCTGATCTCCAATTCTGCTGAGGCTCGAAAAATAATGAACACATGTTTGTATTAGATCCTCATTTAATTTGTATACATTTCCAATATAACATATATTTCTGAATATAAACGTTGATTCATAATTCTAAATTGCATCATCGTAAATCTCAATCTTGTCATGTAACACCACATCATGCATACAAATGTATATTTATATATTCATGGGGGGGGGGGAGGGGGTGTGATATGAGAACAATTGTACACCTGTCACAGCAGGGGATCTCCCCCAGTGACTGAAACAAATCAGGAACCCTTCCTGACTTCCAGTGACCTGGAGTGGCCTACCTGCATCTGGAACAAAGCAAGTGACTACAATAGACCCTCAAGATAAAATTCAATAACTAGCCTAATTTTCAACCTTTTAGTTTCAAATTTCAGATTTAAACACATTAAATACTTATGTTTACATTCTGAGAAAATTAAATCAACAGTACTCACAGGGAAAAAATGTGCCATGGTCAAAGTTGGGTAAAATTTCAGGTACTGATTTTATGTTTATGCTAATAACTTATAAAATTTACAAAATACAGATCTAATTTTGGGTATACAATTGAATCTTAATTAAAAAAAGTTATATACTTAAAAAAAATTCTCTAGCTTCAATAATTTTCATGAAACCTGAGTAAATATTTTTCCTGATTTTTTACAAAGTCAATTTTGTTTGGGCACATAACTTAAAACAATTACGCAATACTGACATCATTTCTGGCATGTGCATAGCGAATGTATAGAAAAATATGTATATAATATATGATCAAAGTCAGATCAGTGGTTTTGATACTAGGCAGTCCTGAAGTGTAACAAAGGGTTTTAAATGAAAAAATGAAGTTTTTCATTAATATCTCGAAGGAATTAAGTTCTGGTGACCAAATTCTTGGCATGGTAGGGGATTTTGGAGACATCTTACTGTATGCCTAATTTAAGGAACTTAGAGCTGAAGCTGGGGAGCTGAGCTCTAGCAAACTGCATGACACTAGGTTGATGTAAACAATATGTGACATGGTGCTTGAAAACTTGAATAAAATCTACAGTTTTTGATCAACTGGTTTCAAATTTTAAATGTTAACGGTTGAAATGCTAACAAAAACATGCTTTGAAAATTAAATCCACAGCAGTTACAGGAAAAAAACGTGCCATGGTCAAAATTGGGCAAAGTTTAAGGTACCAATTTTTTATTTTTGCTAATATTTCAAAAAATTTAAAAGATTTTGATCAAATTTTGGGTATACAATTTAATTTTGATTAATAAAAGTTATATTACTGGAAAAAAAGTGCTTAGCTTTAACAAGTTTTGTGTTAAGTGATCAAATTTTTTTCCTGATTATTTACAAAATGCATTATGTTTGGGCCCATAACTTTTTTAAATTATATAATACAGACCCAATTTCTGGCATGTACATAGGAACCATATAGAGGATTATTTATGGTAAATATGAGGAAAAACAGATGAGTGGTTTTGATATTAGGCAGTCCTGAAGTGTGAAAATAGGATTTTAATAAAAAATTGAGGTTTTTCCTTAATTTCTCAAAGGAACGAAGTCGCAAAGACCCAGTTTTCGGCTTGGTAGGAGATCTTGGGGACATCTAACATTATGCTGAATTTTGGATTCCTAGGTCTTATGGTTTCAAAACGTGCCACATCTACGGACGGACGGACGGACGGACGGACGGACGGACGGACGGACGGACGGACAGACGGACGGACGACGGACAATGGACCACGACTATAGCTCAGATGACTTATAGTCAGCTGAGCTAAAAAAACAAACTCACCAATATTTGGTACTGTCGCTTCTGATGTTTTGGTGAGGCTGTTTTTGATCGAGATTTTTGGAACTTGGAAGCTAAACTGGCTGGTGGAGATACTGATTTGCCACGACTGTCTTCTAATCGTGTTTTACTATCCTTTACTCTAAGGTAGTCCTGGTATTCATTCTGCATCTGCTGGGCAAAATGTTGTTTTTGTTTCTGTCGTTGTTTGTCTGTTAATACTCTGGGTTCTTGAGGAGAGTCTTTCACTTTTTCTTTGCTTGTTTTTGCTGATCTGCCTCCTACAGGGGTGTTTGGTTCTGAATCTACACTTTCTGCTTTCCCTTGTTTGCGAGAAATCCATTTCCTCAGTGATCTGTCAGATAAAAAAACCATGTTATAAATCAGGATTTCAGATTAATGACTGCCCAGTTAAGGGACATGAGACCACTGTGAGGAGCCTTTTCCATTGTGTTTGAAATTGTCACATTGGTGTGAAATACATAATGTGAGATAACAGAAGAATTTTAATTACAAAAATATTGATTTGTACACAGTTATGTGGCCTCGGTGGCAAACTGCAACTACTCTGCAAGTTACAGAGTGTAAAGGATTTCATTTTTTACAGTTTTAGGGATAGTCTATTAATGGAGCAATGTGGATCATGTTTATCTCAATCTTGACAGGCCAATCAAATACTGGTTCATCGTTGATACAAAATGGGGGGGGGGGGGGGTAACTGAAAACTTGTAATACTAAGAACTTCATTTTTTTTAAATATAAACAATCCCTATTTGTTTACCTTTTTTATTACTATTTTAGACCCAACTGTCTAAAGAAACATCCCAACATTTGTCCAAAAGAGGCTTGCATTCCAGGGATTTATATGAGAGATATTTTAACAGGTCCCAGTCATATTTAGTTGGTGTATACTAATCAACAGGGTACCACACTCACTTGATGAAGGGAATGACTGTAAAGAAACAGTTAGGATTCAGGTTGTAATGTGTCTTACAGTTGAAATCCTTCTTGTGGGATGGCAGGTTCTCTATCTTAAACCACTGCAGGTTCTGAAAAAAATGAGGTCAAGGTAGTTACCACTGCAGCTGTCATGTGACGCCTACTTTCACAAAACAAGGGACCTATGGGTCACGGCGCTCAGCTGTTATATATGATAAAAAATATGATTTAGAAATGAGGCACATGCAGGTTTTGTGTGGTAATAAATATAAGCTGTATTATGAGTTGTTGTTGTTTAGCTTATGTATGATTTTGATAGTACCTTTGGAGACAGGGAAGAGGATTGATTTCATTTATTTTATTAACAAATGGAGTACTATTGTCACACAGATTTTGACTTGGCCATATAACTTATAAGCAGAACATAGAATATAAGAGTTTAACTATTTATTAAAAAAATTACAAATATTGTCCCAAATATAATTTTTATTAAAAATAATAAGAGAATCTTATGATTTTTTAAAATGAAATATAACTGAAATGATTATTAAAATAATATTAAAAAATATATTCATGAATGCATTCATGAATACATTTTAAAAGTATTTGCACTGGTATTCATATACTTTCATTTTTACCTGAATTCCCAGTTTTATGCAAGAAATTTTATAATAAAGAACATATTCATATTTGTATTTAAATACAATTGCAAAGTATTTGCACCATGTCTGGTATTTATATAGTTTTCACCAAACAATGATGTTGAGAATCCAGAATATACAAAATTCACACATTTAAATAATGATCATAAGTACCTGGTTTTATGGCTTTTATTTATATTAAAAAAAATTTTGTAATATATTCATTTTGGACTAATATCACATCAATGTACACACTAGACACAGTAGGAATCTAGATTAATATTATCAACTGCATCTTTGTCTATCATTAATTTCCTTCATATGATCCCTAATGATTAGTAATGACTATATGATTATATGATTTACTTTTTTATCATTAAAATTGAACTGAAAAATACTGCATGGTGTTATTTGGAATATGTGACATTCTATCCATCGATACAAGATTCTTATATCATCAGTAACTGCAAGTAAATTTCCTGTTATTATAAACTAACAAATTCCTTTTCTATTTTTCTTTAATTTGTTATTAAAATCCAATAAAAATTCATTAATTTATTGTTTATTGTTATGTTGTTGGTTAAAACTACTAGATGAGTTGGGTTCGACACCTGGATCAACTGTGGCTGGCCATAAGCTGCCTGGCTGCCCCAGTGAATGCCTTGCCTCAAGCATGCATAATCTGCTGAAAGTCCAACAAGGTCAACATACAGGTGACTCAAGAGGGGCCGGAGAGAGCCAAGGTCTGACATGGTCTCATAAAAACATTAATAAAAGCTACAATTTTTGGCCAATTTCTTTCAGCTTTCTAAACTGAAAAGCTGGAATCCTTATGTGTGCATGATATGAAAATTATATCAACAGTGCTCACAGGAAACAAACGTACCATGGTCAAATTTGGGCAAAATTTAAGGTACTAATTTTATATTTATACTAATAACTTATAAATTTGAAAAATTCAGAACTAATTTTGGGTATTCAATTGAATCTTGATTAAATAATGTTACATTCCTGACAAAAAATCTCTAGCTTCAGCAATACCCTTGTTAAGGGAGTAAATATATTTCTTGATTTTTTACAAAGTGCATTATGTTTGGGCCCATAACTTAAAACAATTACGCAATACTGACATCATTTCTGGCATGTGCATAGAGAATGTATAGAAAAATATAATTATTATATATGATTAAAGTGAGACCAGTGGTTTTGATATTAGGCAGTCTTGAAGTGTAACAATGTGTTTTTAATGGAAAAATGAAGTTTTTCATTAATATCTCAAAGGTATTAAGTCCTAGATACCAAATTCTTAGCATGGTAGGGGATTTTTGAGACATCTAATTGTATGGCAAATTTTAGTAACTGAGACCTGATGCTGGGGAGCTGAGCTCTTGCAAACTGCAAAACACTAGCTTGATGTAAACAATATGTTACATGGTGCTTGAAAACTTGAATAAAATCTACAGTTTTTGATCAACTGGTTTCAAATTTTTGGTGTTAACAGACAAAATGCTAACATAAACATGCTGTTAAAATTAAATCCACAGTACTCACAGGAAAAAAACGTGCCATGGTCAAAGTTAGGCAAAATTAAAGGTACCAATTTTTTATTTTTGTTAATATTTTAAAAAAATTTATATGATTTTGATCTAATTTTGGGTATACAATTTAATTTTGATTAATTAAAGTTATATTACTGGAAAAAAAGTCCATAGCTTTAACATGTTTTGTGTAATGTGATCAAATATCTTTCCTGATTTTTTACAAAATGCATTATGTTTGGGCCAATACCTTTTTTAAATTATAAAATACAGAAATAATTTCTGGCATGTACATAGGAACTATAAAGAGGAATATTTATGGTTAATATGAGGAAAAACAGATGAGTGGTTTTGATATTAGGCAGTCCTGAAGTGTGAAAATAGGTTTTTCATAAAAAATTGAGGTTTTTCCTTAATTTCTCAAAGGAACGAAGTCGCAAATACCCATTTTTCAGCTTGGTAGGACATCTTGGGGACATCAAACATTATGCCGAATTTTGGATTCTTAGGTCTTATGGTTTCAAAACGTGCCACATCTACGGACGGACGGACAGGTGGACGGACGACGGACAATGGACCAGGACTATAGCTCAGATGACTTATAGTAAGCTGAGCTAAAAATACAGGTTAAGTCAAAAACCTTACCAGTTATTCAATCAATATCTATTAATAAATTGCCTTTGAAAAGCAACCTGTAATTTAAAAAAAATTCTTACCCTAACTCTGATGTAACCAAAACTGAAATTGTGATAGTTGAAGCAGAAATTTATAAAACTAAGTTCTCTTGCTTTTAAATTCAAGCAAGCATACAAGTTTAATGCACCAGCACCACATATTTTTCAATGCATTTATTTAGATAATCATTAAAATTTTTGATGGATCAAGTTTCTAGTTTTGAAAAAGGTACTCTCGTACTCAAAATCAATACCCAACTCTGATTCTAATTTTTGGTTCTAATTTTGCACTGTGATACCTGATGACAGGTGCTCTGACTGATGATATAATTTACTAATAATTCCAATTTTTCCTGAATAAAATAAAGACGCAATTATTTTTATACCAATATATATGGATGTGATTACTTACTTTTATTTCCTTTCTTGTTTTGGGGGCAAATTTGGTTTCCATGGAAACATCACATACAATATACAATCGGGTCACTTGTTCATGAATCTTGAACTCTAAATACTGTCCCTGGTCTATCAGATGGCTGATATCAAACCCAGTCTCCTCAAGTACCTGAAAATGTATACACATACCAAAGTCAACCAGCTCCTCTGTTTAACCAGCAGAGTTTCATCCATGAGGATACCATTGTCCAAAATGGGTTAATTCAAAAGGGGTTCCATATGGTGATTAAACAAGAGCACTGCAGTGCATAATACGCTGTCTTATGTCTTGTGACCTCATTAAATAAGCATGGATTTTGCCGAGAATCGAGCTTAGGATGAGATATTATGTTGGTAAATATTTTTGTTGAGTTTCATTTAAATCCATCATACTTATTTCATTAGGTTATCCCAGCCACACTCCAAAGTAGCCTCTTGACTTCTGACCTCATTAAATAGGTTTGGTTTTTGCCTGTAATGGAACTTTGGCTAGATAATCTATTGGTAAGTAGTTGCATTGAGTTTCATGAAAATCGATCAAAGCCCTGGTAAGTAATGGCAGAGACACTAAAAGTTAATGGACTAAAGGACTGAGTATGCAATAATACATCCTGTCATGAACAGGCGTATAAAAACTATAAAGAAAACTAGGGATGTCACAATACAGGATTTTACATTAGTGCAGCCAGCTTTGAGTCATAGCAATGTATTTTTATCTCTGGTCCTTCTCATCTGACTCTCCATCCATTAGCAGGGCACAAAAAGTACCTAGATTCAAGCACCCCTGTCACTTCATGATGCCTTGCCAACAGACAACTGGGCAATGGAAAGATGATGGATAAATAATGATCACTTTGACCCAGCAAGAGTGATAGTCAACTTAGATAAAAACACACCTGTGGATTTCTTTGTGTTAAGTGTATGGGTGCTGCTTGCTATTGGGTAAGGTGCCTGGAATACTAATGTGATTTAATGATGGTATACATTTACAGGACACATGGGACATCCAGCATTACAGAACACAAGATTGAGACCAAGCAAAATTAGTGATATTTTTCTTGATGTTCTTCACTACTGTTAATTCACTGTTTTTTATTTTAGTCCTGCATGATATCTTCACTGGGACAAGACATTACCACAGAGATAAGTCCTGCATGATGTCTTCAATGGGGACAAGACATTACCACAGAGTTTAGTCCTGTTTGATGTCTTCACTGTTTACATGACATATCCACAGAGATAAGTCCTGCATGATATCTTCACTGGGACAAGACATTACCACAGAGATAAGTCCTGCATGATGTCTTCACTGGGGACAAGACAATACCACATAGTTTAGTCCTGTGTGATGTCTTCACTGTTGACATGACATATCCACAGAGATAAGTCCTGCATGATGTCTTCACAAGGGTGAAGACATTACCACAGAGATAAGTCCTGCATGATGTCTTCACTGGGGACAAGACATTACCACATAGTTTAGTCCTGTGTGATGTCTTCACTGCTGACATGACATTACCACAGAGATAAGTCCTGCATGATGTCTTCACAAGGGTGAAGACATTACCACAGAGATAAGTCCTGCATGATGTCTTCAATGGGGACAAGACATTACCACAGAGTTTAGTCCTGTGTGATGTCTTCACTGTTGACATGACATATCCACAGAGTTTAGTCCTGCATGATATCTTCACTGGGACAAGACATTACCACAGAGATAAGTCCTGCATGATGTCTTCACTGGGGACAAGACATTACCACAGAGATAAGTCCTGCATGATGTCTTCACTGGGGACAAGACATTACCACAGAGATAAGTCCTGCATGATGTCTTCAATGGGGACAAGACATTACCACAGAGTTTAGTCCTGTGTGATGTCTTCACTGTTGACATGACATATCCACAGAGTTTAGTCCTGCATGATATCTTCACTGGGACAAGACATTACCACAGAGATAAGTCCTGCATGATGTCTTCACAAGGGTGAAGACATTACCACAGAGATAAGTCCTGCATGATGTCTTCAATGGGGACAAGACATTACCACATAGTTTAGTCCTGTGTGATGTCTTCACTGCTGACATGACATTACCACAGAGATAAGTCCTGCATGATGTCTTCACAAGGGTGAAGACATTACCACAGAGATAAGTCCTGCATGATGTCTTCAATGGGGACAAGACATTACCACAGAGTTTAGTCCTGTGTGATGTCTTCACTGTTGACATGACATATCCACAGAGTTTAGTCCTGCATGATATCTTCACTGGGACAAGACATTACCACAGAGATAAGTCCTGCATGATGTCTTCACTGGGGACAAGACATTACCACAGAGTTTAGTCCTGTGTGATGTCTTCGCTGTTGACATGACATTACCACAGAGATAAGTCCTGCATGATGTCTTCACAAGGGTGAAGACATTACCACAGAGACAAGTCCTGTGTGATGTCTTCACTGTTGACATGACATTACCACAGAGATAAGTCCTGCATGATGTCTTCACAAGGGTGAAGACATTACCACAGAGATAAGTCCTGTGTGATGTCTTCTCTTGAGACATGACATTACCATAGAGAGTAAATAAAACCTACCTCCCGGCAGGCACACAGGTGCTCCATCTCTCCCTCGTTAACCTTGCCCTTGGGGAATCCCCAGCTTGATTTGGCCCAAAATCCTTGCACTAAGAGACCCTGTAGATAAGACATGACAGTAACCTCACAAATTAACCCTGAATCAACAATTTTAACAACACTAATCCTTTTAATTGTGTTGTGCACAATAATATACATGAATGATCACTCTGTACATATTCTGACAGGCCTAAAAAATATCATGAAAACAAAATTCCTTGATTACCCCCTGAGGTTTAAATGATTTATAAGCAAAATCCCAGGAAATTTATATGAACCAGTTTCTTACATTAACATATTAAAATATTCCATATAGGTATATAATCAGACATGGGTCAATTACAGGAGAAATGTATTCGAATACGAATATGAATACAGCAGGGGTACACGAATACGAATACGAATACAAATACTCCAAAACAGAAATGTATTCGAATACGAATACGAATACAAATATAAATGTATTCATGAATATCAATATGAATACAATTTACTGAAAAAAAAGAAATAATCAAGTATCATTTTTTTAATACTACTAATTGCAATCATCATATATTCACACATGCAAAATGTATTTAAGTCCAAAATTCAAAATATTCATGTAATCCACTGTGTATGCATTAATTTCCATACCACATGATGACGGAGTATTATTTATTATGGAAGTTTGTTATACAAAATATATAAATGAATGTTCCTTTCAGGGTTGGGGCAAGGTACTTGTACCTTTACCTAGGTACATAATTCAGAGTACCTGTATCTGTGCCTATACCCGGCTGTCATGAGGAGGAAGTATCCTGTACCTGTACCTGAAACTAAAGTTGCTGTACCTGGTATAGGGTACTCCAGGTACAATTTTGATACTGGTACTTGAAATGGACACCAGGTTTTAAGCAATTGCCTGTACAAAGCTGTCACCCCTGTCAGGGCAGTTAGCCATATAGGCAGGGGTAATTATCAAGCATTCATCCTTGCTGCCTTTGTAGCTAGCTACCTGGCTAGCACGCTGGTCAACCTCCAGCCTCTTAAACAGGAAGTTCATTGCAGCATTATATTATCAGCACAAGTATACAGCAACCAACAAAGGATATACATGTATACTGGGGGTTGCCTACATGCCCCATGTCAAAAGTTGGCTCATATGTACACGAACAGGGTTGGGGCCAGTTACTTGTACCTGTATCTAGGTACACAATTCGCGTTATGTGATTTACAGGTTTACCAAGATACTGGAATGGACATCAGGTTTGGTCAAGTAAGGTACTGGGCTGTCATCCCTGTCACTAGTGTCAGGGTTATTACCTAGACCAGGAAGGGGTAATTACTAAGCTTTCAACCCTTTGAACTTGAGTGGACTTGGGCTTGTAGCATGCTGGCCTAGCTACCTCCAGCCTCTACAAAGGAAGGTCATTGTGGCATTATCAGACATAAAGGGTACAGAGCAAAGGATATGGACAGCGTTGCTTGCTCTATGTAGATACCTGTATATTTAAGGAACATTGGTGTAGGATAAATGTAGAAGTAAAAAGAAGGTCTGGCTGATGGAGATGTACATACAAATGACAAAATAAACACATTTATATTAATTGAATATGAAAAAAAGAAACTAGATGTGTAGGAACGACACAAATGCCCCCGCCTGGGGCAAATTAGAAACATTTGTTAAATTTTGTAAAATTTTTTAAGTTCAGGAGGTGTTGTATGGTCAAAAGTAGGTCAACAAGGGCAAAATGCAACTCGATCTGTAACGGGTCAGTATCAAGCAACACACCAAAAATCCGGCCAGTATCTGCAGGCATTGTGAAAAAGGTCCATACATGTGCATTTTTCATAAAAATTCTGTCTTTCATGAAATTTTCTATGTTCAGGATCTGTCATATGGTCAACAATAGGTTAACTGGGACGAAACGCGAACTCGATCTGTAAGTGGTCATTATGCGCCCACAGACCAAACATTAGGCCATTATTTGTAAGCATTGCATTGCAAAACTAGAATATTAGCAAAAGCTGATAATCAGTTATAAATTTAAATTGGAGAGGTATGTACCATGTTTCATAACAATTCACCAAATGCTTCCTGAGAAATAAGCTCCTAAGTTTTTTTCTATACCAAGCTCTGTGACCTTGAAAAGTAGGTCAAGACCACAGATCTTTGAACTTGACCAAGATTTTGTAAATATAATGCAATAGCACTGAAGTAATGAAGTTCCTGTGTTGAATACCTTTGGAGATATCCTGCACAAAAGGCCAAAATTGAAAAATCTGATAAAATTTCATAAAAAAATCAGAAATTGCAGGTGGCACCACCAAAATTGTGCAGCACATACAGACCATCAGTCCCAATGATCATGGTAAGTTTTGTGAAAATCCACACAATGGTTCCTGAGATATAAGCTTCTGAGTGTTTTTCTATAATCAGCTCTAAAATGTAGAAAAATGGGTCAAGGTCACCCATCTTCGAACTAAATCTTGATTTTATCGATATACATCTTCACTGATGAAATAAAATTCCAATAGTGAATCCTTTTATAGATATTCCGCTCACAAGGTAAAAGTTAACAGACACGGAACGGACGGACGGACGGACACCGGACAGACAGATGGACGGACAGAGAGACGGACAGCTTGGGTGACGAGAATAGCCCATCAGCCTATGAGCTGAAGGCTAAAAACAGCTGTACATGTACATTTGTCATGAAAATTTCTATTTTTCATGAAATTTTCTAACTTTAGGAGCCGAAAAACGGTCAAAAGTAGGTCAACCGGGACAAAACTCGAACTCGATCTGTAACTTGTCATTATCTGCCCATACACCCAAAATCAGGCCAATATCTGCAGGCATTGCGAAAAAAAGTCCGTACATGTGTATTTGTCATGAAAATTTCTATTTTTCATGAAATTTTCTAAGTTTAGGAGCCGTAAAACGGTCAAAAGTAGGTCAACCCAGATGAAACACGAACTCGATCTGTAACTGGTCATTATCTGCCCACACACCAAAAATCAGGCCAATATCTGCAGGCATTGCGAAAAAAAGTCCATACATGTGTATTTGTCATGAAAATTCTATTTTTCATGAAATTTTCTAAGTTTAGGAGTCGTAAAACGGTCAAAAGTAGGTCAACCGGGACGAAAAGCGAACTCGATCTGTAACTGGTCTATATCTGCCCACACACAAAAAATCAGGCCAATATCTGCAGTCCGTACAACTGTTTGATTTCGGAATGACGGAAGGACGGAAGGACGGACATGGGTAAAACTATATGCCCTGGCCACTTTGTGGCGGGGGCATAAAAATAATAAGAGAATCATATGATTTTTTAAAATAAAATACAACTGAAATGATTATTAAAATAATATCAAAGAATATATTCATGAATGCATTCATGAATACATTTTGAAAGTATTTGCACTAGTATTCATATACTTTCATTTTTACCTGAATTTCCATTCTTATGCAAGAAATTTTATAATGGAGTACATATTCATATTTGTATTCAAATACATTTGCAAAGTATTCACACCATGTCTGGTATTTATTCAGTTTTCACCAAACAAAGATGTTGAGAATCCAGAATATACAAAATTCACACATTTCAATAATGATCATAAGTACCTGGTTTTATGGCTTTTTTTTAAATTAAAAAAAATAAATGTAAAATATTCATTTTGGACTAATTTCACATCAATGTACACACTAGAAACAGTAGGAATCTAGATTAATATTATCAACTGCATCTTTGTCTATCATTAATTTCCTTCATATGATCCCTAATGATTAGTAATGAAAAATATGATTTATTTTTTTATCATTAAAATTGAACTGAAAAATACCAAAGGTGACTGCATGGTGTTATTTGGAATATGTGACATTCTATCAATCGATACAAGATTCTTATATCATCAGTAACTGCAAGTTTATTTCCTGTTATTATCAACTAACAAATTCCTTTTCCATTTTTCTTTAATTTGTTATTAAAAACCAATAAAAATTTATTAATTTATTGTTTATTGTTATGTTGTTAGTTAAAATTACTAGATGAGTTGGGTTGGACACCATGATCTACTTTGGCTGGCCATAAGCTGCCTGGCTGTCCCAGTGTATGCCTCACGTCAAGCGTGCATAATTTGATGAAAGGTCAACAAGGTCAACATACAAGTGACTCAAGAGGGGCTAGGGAGAGCAAAGGTCTGACATGGTCTCATAAAAACATTAATAAAAGCTACAATTTTTGACCAATTTCTTTCAGCTTTCTAAACTAAAAAGCTGAAATCCTTATGTGTGCATGATATGGAAATTAAATCCACAGTACTTACAGGAAAAAAACGTGCCATGGTCAAAGTTGGGCAAAATTTAAGGTACCAATTTTTTATTTTTGTTAATATTTAAAAAAATTTAAAAGATTTTGATCTCATTTTGGGTATACAATTTAATTTTGAATAATTAAAATTATATTACTGGAAAAAAAGTCCATAGCTTTAACATGTTTTGTGTTAAGTGATCAAATATCTTTCCTGATTTTTTACAAAATGCATTATGTTTGGGCCCATAACTTTTTTAAATTATATAATACAGACATAATTTCTGGCATGTACATAGGAACTATATAAGGGAAGATTTATGGTAAATATAAGGAAAAACAGATGAGTAGTTTTGATATTAGGCAGTCCTGAAGTGTGAAAATAGGTTTTTAATAAAAAATTGAGGTTTTTCCTTAATTTCACAAAGGAATGCAGTCCCAAAGACCCAGTTTTTGGCTTGGTAGGAGATCTTGGGGACATCTAACATTATGCCGAATTTTGGATTCCTAGGTCTTATGGTTTCAAAACGTGCCACATCTACGGACAGACGGACGGACGACGGACAATGGACCACGACTATAGCTCAGATGACTTATAGTCAGCTGAGCTAAAAAGGGAAGGTAGGTGGCGCCACCTGTCTGGCCTACGAGAAAATTTTCCGCGATTAATAGACATGCCAAATTTAAGGCCAATACCTTGGACCACTCTGGAGATAAAAGCATTTTTCACTGAATGAACCTGTATAAATGGATGCAACAGCAAAACGATTGCAGATCAGTCTTGAGTAAAAGATGGAGGAGTCCAAGATCTATGGATATGCACAATTTCAGGACAATAGGGCAAATCCCTCCAAAGAAAACAGCATTAATTTATTGGACAAAAACAGGAAGGTAGGTGGCGCCACCTGTTTGGATTATGAGAAAACTTTCAAAGATGGATGGACATGGCAAATTTCAGACAAATGCCTTGAACCACTGTGAGATATTAGCAATTTTCACCAAATGCACATGTACAGATGGACGCCATGGCAAAACGATTGCAGATGGCACCACCAGTCTTGAGTAAAAAATGGAGGAGTGCAAGATCTATGGATAGGCACAATTTCAGGCCAATAGGGCAATTCACTCCTCAGAAAAGGGCATTAATTTATTCTATATAAACGGGAAGGTAGGTGGCGCTACCTGTCTGGTTTATGAGAAAACTTTCCAAGATGGATGAACATGTTAAATTTCAGACCAATACCTTAAATCACTCCAGATATATGAGCAATGCACCCAAAGCACATGTACAGATGGATGCCATGGCAAACGATTGCAGTCTTGAATACAAGATGGAGGTATCCAAGATCAAAGTACATGAACAATTTAAGGAATATTTGTCCATAAGTTTTAGACTTTTAATGCTCTCAGTACTGTCAAGTGGCAATGATGGGGTATTAAAAGACATGAAAACAAGAGAAAGACAGAATGTGGCGCCATCTGTCAGCCGCAAAAGACACAGCTATCCAAGATCTTCAGTCAACTTGATTTTTGGACCAATCCATGCATCCTTTATTGAGATATTTATGATTTTGTGTGATTTTCACCATATATGGCAATATTCAAGGTCAAGGTCACTCTCAAAGTAAAGGTCATGGCCCCATTTTTAATAGGCTTTGTCGTCTCACCTTTATCTATGTACATGTCAAGTTTGGTAAAGATCCATGAAATATTGTTTGAGTTATTGCCTCAAAATGAAATATCTGCAGCAGTGGCTGTGCAACCATGCTTAAACCATAGTATCTCCAGACTTTGTCATGCAATACAATAATGGTTGGGTATACATGTGTCGTTTGTTTTCTTTAAAGAGCGAATACTCACATATTGCATTGAAGGATCTAGAAGGATGGCCCCATATGTTGGCACAGCCATCTTGTATTCTCGCCAGGACTCCAGGATTCTCTCCACATTGCTGGCATGGTCAGACAGTGTGGGGCAATGATTAAAAACTTGGTTTGTTAAAGAAAATTCATTGCAATTTTTATTGAAAACTGCAGTTAAAGAGGCCTTTTCCATCTTAAGTTGGTCCTAGAATAAGCTGTGTATGAACATGTGGACAGCCTAGGTGTCTAATACAGCCTGAACAATCCTGTTTAGTTGGACAGTACTGGTAAATGTGAGCATCAATTTAATATAAAAGGTATGCAAATCAAAGTTAATGTGAATTTTAAAACATTGACTGCACATGTGCTCAATAGTAAATTTAAGCAGAAGCCCTGAACTAGATATTTTTATTTAAATAGATCTTGTTAATACACGACTGGACTCTTTCACATGTCATATTTTCACATCACTTCCTAATTTAATACCAAATATCTTAAACTCCTATAATTTTTTTTTACAATTTACTGAGAGCGCTGAGCATACAGGTGATGTCAATTTCAAAAACAAAAATCATGAGTTACCTTTAACCTTTCTGAAAATCTAATTTCATCTGTAACAAAACAATGTGTTACACTTTCACTGATGCAAATTCATATTTGTTTCACAAACAAGGATACTCTGTGAGGAGAATTCTCTGATGCCATAAGCCTTAAGCTCTGGGTTTTCTTGGCAGTAAAAGTCCAGGTAAAACCAGTGTGCCAGCTCCACCTGGAAGAAGATGCGGATCAGGTCCTGGCGCTCCTCCTCAGGGATGTTGATAACGAATCGACTGCAATGACAATAAAATATAATGGAGGTCAATTTATCTTAACTTGTGACACAAAATTATTAAGAAGATAAAACATGTAGATTAACTAACACAGAGATATATGATTGTGCAAATACCATCAATGAAGCAGAGTCATCAAACTGATATGATGTGACAGTCTCTGATAGCCAGGGTTGGGCAAAACCCGTGTTTTAAGCATAAAACCCAGCCCAGTGGGTTTTACTGGGTAAACCCGGGTAAACCAGGGGTTTTATGGGCAATATAGTCTCAAATGGCAACTGACTGAACTCAAAATTTCTTGTACCAGCTTTGGAAATACTGTGATATATATGCTTCTTTGCTTTAAAATATATATAACTATATAAATATATATAATACAGAACTGATATTTGTGATATATAGCAGTTATAACGATAATTTTAAACAAGTGACCCATGGGTCATGACGCTCAGCTGCCATGCATGACCTGTGACATCATGGACTGAGATTCACAACTTCCAGTCAAATTTTGAAGAACCAATTTGCCAATTTGTTGAAAATTTTCTATGACAACAGAAATATATATCACCTATGTCTGGTTAAAACACAGTGAATTGATGGTCTGAGGAAAATGCATGATTGTTAAGCTATCAGGAACTATTCCAACAGCTTGCTTGAAACCTGTCAGTCTCATAAGGAACTTCACAAAAAGCAAATATAAGATCAAAATATAAAGCAAAAATCAAGGAAATACATGCCAGAACTAGAATACGGGTAGTCGACAAGCGACTACGTGTATCCGCCTAAATCAGAGTGGAACTGGTGAAGTGAGGCATGGATTGAGTGGCAAGGGGAAATAGAGTGAAGTGTTGCATATTAGCATGGATGTCTGCAGCCCCATTGTGTATGTAGGTTGCGCCACCTACCACAAAATCCAGAAAGCTGTCCAAGTTGTATACATATGCAAAATTTAAGGCAGATAAGTCAAACCACTACATGTATATGAGTGATTTTTGCCCTTGGCAGACAAACAGATGGACGCTGTGCAAAAATGGCTGCAGGTGGTGCCACCAGTTTTGCGTATGATAAAGAGCTATGTAAGAACTACACATGCAAAACTTTGGCCCAATTGGTCAAACAGTTCCCAAGATATGAGCTTGGATATCTGCTGCATAAATGTAGAATGTAGGTGGCGCCACCTGTCATAAAATCAAGAGAGCTGTCGGGGATGTATAAACCTGCAAAATTTTAGGCAGATATGTCAAACCACTGCAGAGATATGAGTGATTTTATCCCATGGCAGACAAATAGATGGGAGCTGTGCAAAAATGGCTGCAGGTGGCGCCACAAGTTTTGCGTATGATACAGAGCTATGTGAGATCTATACACATGCAAAATTTTGGCTCAATCGGTCAAACGGTTCCCGAGATATGAGCTTGGATGTCTGCAGCGTAAACGTTTATGTAGGTGGTGCCACCTGTCATAAAATCAGAAAAGCTGTCTAGGATGTATACGCATGCCGAATTTTAGGTGAATTAGTCAAACCACTGCAGAGATATGAGTGATTTTAACCCCAGGCAGATGAACAAATGGACACTGTGCAAACATGGTTGCAGGTGGCGCCACCTTTTGTTGTATATGTTATAAAGCTATCCCAGGGCTATATTTGTATACGCATGCTGAATTCAGGTGAATTAGTCAAACCACTGCGGAGATATGAGTGATTTTAACCCAAGGCATACAAACAGATGGACACTGTGCAAACATGGTTGCAGGTGGCGCCACCATTTTTTGTATGTTAAACAGCTCTCCAAGGCTACATTTGTGCAAAAAATTTCCTGATCGGTCAAACGGTTCCCAAGATATGTTGGTTTATGTGTGGAAACAGACACACAAACTGACGCAGAGTGCAGAAGAAAGGTCAGAGGTCAAAACAAAATTGGGGTGCAGCAGTTCACATGTGAACTGAACATAATCCCGGGTTTCGTAAAATTCTGACCAGCGGTTATGGAGGAGTTCTCCGGACACCTACGCGGCGGCAGCGGCGTGCAGCTGAAAACCTAGTATCCACAAAACTCTGTTTTGGCGGATACAATTATTGAGAAACAGGTGCTTCTGTATGAATTTTTATTCAATACAAGCCAACTGTATTTCACTTTTATAAATGATGGTAATATTTATTCAGAAATATTTGACCCAATCCTTTACAAGATTACTTAAATATACATCCAACTGCATTCACTTTAACTGTTCTTGAGATAATATGATCAAAAGGAATTAAAAGATGGTTGCCTGGTGGCCATATTGGACTTTTGACAAGTCTGAAATCAGACAACAAACATTCTCTAAATTGGACCAAACATTAAAGAAAAATTACTGAAACTGCACTGAAGAAATAATTTCTAAGGTGGCTAACTGGCAGACATAATGGATTTCTGACAAGTATGACATTTGATATCCCACATTCTCCAATAAGAGACCAAACTTGGGGCAAATTATCCAGTAATGAATGCCAAAAATAATTCAAAAGGCATGTCCAGGCGCTCATATCAGATTTATAGATATGCAACTGTAAAAAGTGTAAGTCCAATATTTTTTATTATCACTCTGCTTTTCAATGGGGTCAGCAGGGTAGGTAACCTGCCAAACCTGAAAGAAAAGAAATGCAGAAAGCATGACTAAGGGTCTTGAAATAAAACAAAAAGCCATCCTAAATCAAGGTACACATCCACATATTATGAGAACAAACACTTGCTTTTATATGTGGTGATATATATTAAAATATTCAGATATCTAGGAAACTATGTTTATTGCTAGGATTCCATAAAATAAACTGCAAAATGTTCCCATCATCTTATAAATCAGTAGCTTAACCTTAATACTATACTCTCATAGTCTTAATGCCTGGCTGAAGCATTCAGACAACAGTGTTTTTGTTATGAAGTAACGAGGTACTTATCACTGATCCTTATCACTTAATAGGCTGAAACAAAAGGGAGTCATATGTCACCAGTGTCACTCACAATTACAGCCACACAGGGAGATTACCAGCTGGGTGGGATGGTTATATATACAAGAAAAATAGAGATGGTCTATAAAATAAGTAATTGTGAACATCACTGACCTATAAAATAAGTAATTGTGAACATCACTGACCTATGACCTTGGCCTTTTGCCCACATATCAACTGGATTTTTTCTAAATGATGGGTACCTACTAACTACTTAAATCTGGTGTAATTACTTGGCAACCAATGGGTGAATAACTTTGACCTGCAACCTTTAACCTGCTGACCAGCTGACCCCAAAATCAATAAGTTATTTATTCAAGCAAAAAGACCCATAAATATGAAGTTTGAGTCAAACTGAGTGATGCATAGATGTGGCATATGTGAAAGACTGAAGGTTTGGGTTGAACAGTTACACTTGAAATATGCTAACAAGCATTTAGAACAATTAAATATTGTGACCTGGACCTTTGACTTTTTGACCTCAACATCAATAGCCTTCTTCCCTTATTGGTAGGTAAGCCATATATGACAGATGGAAGGTACAGATTGAAAAGTTTGCCTGAAAATTACTCCATGCAAGAAGTGGGTGCTGTGAACTTGACCTTTGACCTCAAAATCAACAGGTCTATTCCCCTGTTGGCAGAGAAGCCATATCAGTGCTGAAAGGTTTGGAATGAAAAGTCTAGCTTGAAATGTGTCCACAACCTTTTCAAAGAAGTGGATCCTGTGACCCTGACCTTTGACCTTGTGACCTCAAAATCTATAGGATTCTTCACCAACTTAGTAGGTGAGCTATATGTGAAAGATCAAAGAATTGGGATGAAAGGGTTGGCTTAAAATGCATCCACAGGCTTTTCAAAGAAGAGGCTCCTGTGACCTTGACCTTTGACCTTTTGACCTAAAAAAAATTATGGTTCTTCCCCTGTTGGTAGGTGAGCTGTATGTGAAAGATGGAAGGTTTGGGATGAAAATTTTGTCTCAAAGAGTTATTTCTGGGGGGTGCAAACACACCCCATAACTTCGAGAATATAGGTCACAGTGACCTAATTTCAGGTTTGCAAGGAGATCTTTTTTATAACCTCTAAGACTGCATAGGGTTCATGGCCCTAACCCCTACGGTTACGATTTGTGCCCTGCTAACGGACGGACGGCCGGCCGGACGGACAGACAGAAGGGCGACGGACAAAGACCCATCGCTATAGCCCAGCATGACTGAAAGTCAGCTGAGCTAAAAATCAGGAGTCTTTAAGATGGAGTATAAACCTACCGTACTTTGTAACTTCCAAAATTTCAATCATATTTCTATCTGAATCTATCATTTGTAATTAATGATTTTGAAATAATTTCCTTTGTATCAATGAAAGATTGAAAGTAGATGGATTACTCAATGGGTGTGCACAAAAACAGGTTTATCTGGTTGACACAAGATGGTTACTGGCTGCCAAGTGTCAACTGATTGGCAGTACATGTATAGGATACCACAGGTGAAGCCACAGTGATACCTCAGTGCTAGTGTCATACACATCCAAATCTTCTCTGTATGCCAGCCAGTTCTGCTGCTGTGGAACGTGTATTCTTTAACTTTGGCTACATACAAAACAAGATTCGCATAGACTTGGAGTAAAAGGTGCTGCAAAGCCTGTGACCTGCTATTGTGCCTTTTGTGGACATTCTGAACTTGACTGGTAGCAGTTTGTATAAAACAGTTTGAACATGATGCATGATGTATCATAATAGCATTGGTGCAAGACACAGTTTCTTTCTTGTATGCTTCTTCATTAATATCTGTGATGTTGCTCATCTATTGGTATTAAACTTATTTCATGGACAATCACTGTAGGTTTTCCTCTGTAATAAGAGGTATTACTGGCCTGGGTATTACCCGCCCAACCCTGCTGATAGCTCAGTGCAGGGCACAGTTGTCACATTAGCACTGCTACTATCATGGCCCATCCAGCTGAAAATGTAATAAATGTACCCTGTGCGTGGCATTCACTGACAAATCCTGTTGGGAAAGCAGAGACATCTAGTGTAGTTCCAGTGTTGTTATTGATTTTTGCATCTCCTGCCTGGATATTGGTCATCTGGCTGCAACAGGACTACTCAACTCCCACGGAAATAGGAGGTGAATACAAGAATCAATAAGCATTTATATTATACTGATACGACTAACTTAAGCATTTACATGTACATTCATATCCTATCTAATCTAAATATGTGGACTTCACACACTTGCTGTTTCATGTTACTCTAACCTAAATTAAGTTAATAAGTAATTGATTTGTCCCTCACTGTCGATGCCTTGCTGTGTAGTGTTTCCTTATGCACAATCTTTGCTTGCATGATCATATACAAACCAACAGCAAATTCAAAATGGATTTAGCAGAGGAGTCAGGTTGGCAGCTTGACCGCAGCCCAGATTTAGTTTTTTTCCTATTGTGTTATATTACGAATTCTGCTTTTTATTCTGATTCACTTTCTCACTTTTGAACATTCCCCAATTGATATCCATAAAATTTTATATTTACCAATATTCACATGGGAAAATCCAACCCTGTAGCACAGTGACCTCTGGTGGAATCGGTGTAGTTACTCAGTCCCAGTAGTTTGAACAGAACAAAATTTATCCTAGCATTCTGGTTACTTGCAACTTGCCAACACGGTACACAGTAGATTTAGCTGTCGGCTTCTGAGCATGTGGTCAGTGGTTCAAATCCTGTTCTGTCATCACACCTTTGCAAGTTATTTTCAGATTTATATGCCAACTAGAAATTTCTGGCATTTGAGATGTGTAGTATCCCGTGACATATAAAGCATTCCCCCTTCTAAAATAGGCACCCTTCTTCTGAAGTATAAATTGACACATGACAGGGCCAAGGTCACAAATGTTTGAACTTGTCCGACAGCTTGGTGGAGACTGTTGTGTCAAATTTGAAGGGAACAGATGCAGTACTTCAAAATTATGGGGCTGACCAAAATTCTGTTTCCAAAGATTTAAGAAAAGATGGCTCCTGTCACATTGACCTTTGACCTTGTGACCCAAAAATTGATAAAAAATCTTCATCCAATCGGCAGGTGAACTATATTGGCAAGAGGGATGGCTTAGGATGAAAAGTATAGCTTAAAATGCATCTTTTAAGATTGTTGGTCTTGTGACCTTGACCTTTTACCTCATGACCCCAAATCAATAGGATTCTAGCTTTATTGATATCATAGGCCATATATAAGTAAACTTTGAAACATATATATATCAATCCAAGCTGGAGTTATCATCAGGAAATGAATTTTTAGACAGATGGCTCCTGTGTCCTTCACCTTGTGACCTAAAACTGGATAGGGGTCTTCCTCAATTGGCAGTTGAACTATATGTTCAAGATAAAAGGTCTGAAATGAAAAGTTTGGCTAAAATTGCATCAACAATATTTTCAAAGATGTGTGTCCTGTGACCTTGACGTCATGACCTCAAATTCAATATAGGTCTTGCTTTATTGATGGGCCATATATAAGTCATGTTTGAAATCCATATATTAATCCAAGCTGGAATTATCATCTCTGAACCTAATTTTTGGACAGATGGCTCCTGTGACCTTCACCTTTGACCTTGTGCCCTTAAAAACGATAAGGGTCTTCCTCTATTGGCAGGTGAACTATATGTTCAAGATAAAAGGTCTGAAATGAAAAGTTAGGCTGAAAATGCCTCCACAATCTTTTAAAAGATGTCCTGTGACCTTGACCTTTGACCTCATGACCCAAAAATCAAATGGGATCTTGCTTTTTTAATGGGACATATATAAGTCACGTTTGAAATCCATACATAAAGAAAAACTGGAATTATCATCTGAAAACAATTTTTTGACAGATAGCTCCTGTGGCCTTGACCTTTGACCTTGTGACCCAAGAACTGATATGGATCATCCACTATTGGCAAGTGAGCTATATGTTTAAGATGGAACTTCTGGGATGAAAAGGTTGGCTGAAAATGCATCCATAATATCTTTAAAGATGTGAGTCCAGTGACTTTGACTTTTGACCTTATGACCCTAGACCCTATAGGATTCTTATTTTAGTGGTGGGCCATACAAAAGTCATGTTTGAAATCCATATGGCTATCAACACTGGAGATATCATAAGAGGTGTGTGATTTTCACCAAATATGGAAATATGTAAGGTCAAGGCCACTCTCATGGTAGAGGTCATGACCCAAATTTAAATAGAGCTCATCCCATAACCCATCTCTCTACATGTTCATAATATGAAACAAGGGACCTATGGGTCACTGTGCTCAGCTGACGTTAACCTTGAAGGTAAAAATCTAAAATAATATCAAATGGAGATAAAGTGTAAGAGGAAGAGGTAATAAAGGCCATGGTTGGTTTATATGATTGGTTTGTATTGATGAGCCAGGAAATTGTTGCAAATAATATTTTGTGACCTGACCATGTGTTTCCTAATGTTGAAACTGAAGCATGTGAGCAGTTTGTGAACAAATGATCTGTACAATTACCATGATCATTAGTTGGTTTTTTGATTAACTGTTGACATTTCAGTAGTTTACACATTTGTTCAATCGAACCTTTTTTTGTATAATATATATTATTAAATATATGTTTTTTTATGAAATGTATACAGTTGAAATATAACTAATTAACAACATAAAACATGGCAAACAAAGCCTGATCTCAAATTCTGCTGATGCTGGAAAATAATGAACAAATGTTTGTAATAAATCCTCATTTTTTTATCACATCAATTTTTTTTTTAATTTAAGTTTATATTTCTATACATTTTCAATATAACATATATATCTGAATATAAAAGTTGATTCATAATTCTCAATTGCATCATCATAAATCTCAATCTTGTCAGATAACACCACATCATGCATTCAAATGTTTATTTATTTTTTACCACAAAAATATATCTTTTAAATCTGCAAAACAATAAATATCTAAAAAAAATACTTGATTTAGATTTCACAATTTTTAATTGTGTCTTTATTTATCCATAATGTGCTTCATATTTTATCATAATTTAAGCATACTGATGGGTTCCATTATGATTGGTAAAAAGATTTAAAAGAAAAATGATTTCTTTAAAAATGCTACATTACACAACATTGCATCTTCTGGATTACACCTTGAATTACTTTTTCAAGGAAAGATTTTGCATATCAGAGTGGAAACAGCATTACAATTAAGGAGATACAGTGAAAACAATAACAATACTGCATAACACTTGGTGGGTTGGGTTTGCGGGGGTGGGGGGGGGGGGGTGATTGGGGTGGTGATATGAGAATAACTGTACACCTGTCACAGCAGGGGATCTCCCCCAGTGACTGTAACAAATCAGAAACCCTGGCATAGCTGACTTCCAGTGACCTGGAGTGGGACCCTGCATCTGTAACCTCTAATCAAAGCAAATGACTACAATAGAGCCTCAAGAAAAAAATCAATAACTAGCTTAATTTTCAAGCTTTTATTTCCAAATTTCAGATTTAAACAAATTAAATATTTATGTTTACATGCTGTGAAAATTAAATCAATGGTACTTAGAGGAAAAAAACGTGCCACGGTCAAAGTTGGGCAAAATTTAAGGTACTGATTTTATTTTTATGCTAATTACTTAAAAAATTTACAAAATTCAGATCTAATTTTGGGTAAGCAATTGAATCTTAATTAAACATAGTTATATACTTGGGAAAACAGACTCTAGTTTCAAAATTTTTCATGTTATGTGAGAAAATATTTTTCCTGATTTTTTACAAAGTCCATTATGTTTGGGCCCATAACTTAAAGAATTTATACTTAACAGACTTAATTTCTGGCATGTACATAGGAACTATATGGAAGAATATTTATGGTAAATATGAGGAAAAACAGATGAGTGGTTTTGATATAAGCCAGGCCTGAAGTGTGAAAATAGGATTTTAATAAAAAATTGAGGTTTTTCCTTAATTTCTCAAAGGAAAGAAGTCGCAAAGACCCAGTTTTCGGCTTGGTAGGAGATCTTGAGGACATCTAACATTATGCTGAATTTTGGATTCCTAGGTCTTACGGTTTCAAAACGTGCCACATCTACGGACGGACGGACGGACGGACGGACGGACGGACGGACAGACGGACGGACGACGGACAATGGACCACGACTATAGCTCAGATGACTTATAGTCAGCTGAGCTAAAAAGTCTGTCCATTAGTTTTTGACTTATAATGCTTACAGTTCTGTCAAGTGGCAATGATGGGGGTATTAAAAGGCGTAAAAACAAGAAAAGGATAATAGGTGGCGCCACCAGTTTCCGGCATATCACAAGGCTATCCAAGATCTTTGCTCACCTTGATTTTTGGGCCAGTCCAAGCAAGCTTTCTTTAGATATTTAAGAATTTGTGTTATTTTCAGCAAAAATGGACCTATTCAAGGTCAAGGTCACTCTCCTAGCAGAGGTCATGACCACATTTTTAATAGGCTTTGTCCTCTTATCAATATCTATACAAATTAAAAGTTTGAAAAAGATCAGTGAAATATTTTTTGAGTTATCCCGCCCACAAGATTTCTCTGCGATGGCGGCGGCATGACCTTCATGAAACCAAACCATACTTTGTCTGGGGATACAATAATTCACCTAATTTTCTCACATTCCAGATTGCAGAAACAACCAAGGTTAACCAACTGAGGTCACAGAAAATAAAAAGTAACACAGAATAAGTAGTCCCTCCCACATACTTAATTAATTTTTAATTGTCAGGTAAAAAGTATTAAATATTACAGTAAAGAGAGATAAATGATAATTTTTTAAACAAACTGGGGCACAAATTGGTTAATAAATATATAGTATGGTGGTAACGTTGATTACAATAGATCTGATAACAGTCCAAGGCAATTAATTCACTGCAATTAGCAATATGGTGGCCTTTACAGCACTTCAGGAACACTTTGCTCCTTCAGTGTCCCCAAAAGGAGGTGGCAATCCCAAATTAGCGGATTCAAAGGCATTGAATTTTTCTGAATGCAAAACACACACAACATGTTGGAATTCCAACATGCATTTTTTTCATTAGATTAACAAGCAACTGAAGTAATAGATGCAATCATATTTACTGCTTTGGCACTTATGAAAAGGTGTTCATTTTGTCTTCGAAGTGGACAATAAATTTTACAAAAAGAAAATAATCATTCACTGGCCATAAGGCAAAGTTTAAGTACCCGGATAGGTAAACAATTAATGTGATTGATCGATCTGACCATGTGCCTTATTGGCCACATGAACATTTGTCGTGTAAATCATGCATGAAATTAGGTGCCTAGAAGGTCTATTGGCAGCCACGGTCACAGAAAGGGCTGCTGGATCAGGTCATGCCCCAAGCGCAATGTTCCTAGCAGAATCTTACACACCTATTAAAGCTCTCCCATGTAGACTGGGTTCTATGCAAACTCAGGGAATTCAATGTACAGTGGAACCCCACAATTACGACCACCCTGGGGACTGAGCAAGGTGGTCGTAATTTGAGGGTGGTCGTATTTGTGAAACTCTTACCGTGGTCGCATATAACACGCTGATATTTAATGTGTATCAGAGTTTATCTATTGCATATCTTTAATGTGAATTATAACAAACTAGAATACGGGTAGTCGACAAGCGACTACGTGTATCCGCCAAAATCAGAGAAGGACGGGTGAAGTGAGGCATGGATTGAGTGGCAAGGGGATATAGAGTTACATGTGTTAAATATTAGAATGGATCTCTGTCACATAAACATGATTGTAGGTGGCTCCACCTGTTATTTGAACGAGAAACTATCCAAGATATATACACATGCAAAATTTCATGTGGAAAAGTCAAACCACTGCAGAGATATGAGTGATTTTATCCCACAGCAGACAAACAGATGGACGCTGTGCAAAAATGGCTGCAGGTGGTGCCACCATTTTTGTTCATGTTATAAAGCTATCCAAGGGCTACATATGTGTAAAAAAATTTTCCTGATTGGTTGAATGAGTCTGGAGATATAAGCATGGATGTCTCGTCGTGAACGTGAATGTAGGTGGCGCCACCTGTCATAAAATCAAGAAAGCTATGCGGGATGTATAAGCATGCTGAATTTCAGGAATTTTGGTCAAACCACTGCAGAGATATGAGTGATTTTAACCAAAGACAGACAAACAGATGGACGCTGTGCAAAAATGGCTGCAGGTGGTGCCACCATTTTCTGTGTATGTTATAAAACTATCCAAGGGCTACATTTGTGTAAATTCTTTTTCCTGATTGGTCAAACGGTTCCCGAGATATGAGCTTGGATGTCTGCAGTGTTAACGTGAATGTAGGTGGCGCCACCTGTCAGAAAATCAAGAAAGCTATCTAGGATGTATACGCATGCCCAATATTAGGTGAATTAGTCAAACCACTGCAGAGATGTGTGTGATTTTAACCCCAGGCAGATGAACAAATGGACACTGTGCAAACATGGTTGCAGGTGGCGCCACCTTTTGTTGTGTATGTTATAAAGCTATCCCAGGGCTAAATTTGTGTAAAAATTTTTTCCAGATCGGTCAAAAGGTTCCAGAGATATATGGGTTTATGTGTGGAGTGTTAACGTGAATGTAGGTGGCGCCATCTGTCAGAAAATCATGAAAGCTATCTAGGATGTATATGCATGCCGATTTTTAGGTGAATTAGTCAAACCACTGCAGAGATATGAGTGATTTTAACCCCAGGCAGATGAACAAATGGACACTGTGCAAACATGGTTGCAGGTGGCGCCACCTTTTGTTGTGTATGTTATAAAGCTATCCCAGGGCTACATTTGTGTAAATTTTTTTCCGGATCGAACAAACAGTTCCGGAGATATATGGGTTTATGTGTGGAGCGTTAACGTGAATGTAGGTGGCGCCACCTGTCATAAAATCGAGAAAGCTATCTAGGATGTATATGCATGCCGAATTTTAGGTGAATTAGTCAAACCACTGCAGAGATATGAGTGATTTTAACCCCAGGCAGATGAACAGATGGACACTGTGCAAACATGGTTGCAGGTGGCGCCACCTTTTGTTGTGTATGTTATAAAGCTATCCCAGGGCTACATTTGTGTAAAAATTTTTCCGGATCGGTCAAACGGTTCCCGAGATATATGGGTTTATGTGTCGAAACAGACGCACAAATGGACGCTGGGCAGAGACAAAAGGTCAGAGGTCAAGGTCACTTGGTTAGGCACCAGTTCACATGTGACCTGATAATTTGTGTAAGTTTCGGAAAAATCTGTCCAGTAGTCTCAGAGGAGTTCTCCGGAAACGAACGCGGCGGCGGCAGAACCCTGTCAAAAACATAGTGTCCGCAAAACTTCATGTTGGCGGATACAAATATTTTACTTAGCGGAGGACCCTTATTATGAATGGTTTTTTTTGTGTGTGTAGCTGAACATATTTATTCATGATGAAAATTAATACACATGTACGTAGTGACTGATGATTAACAAATAATAATAATACTAAGGCAATACGATTACAACCTACTGAATGCATATTGAACATAATACATGGCTGTCATATATTTAGCCTTCCGCTTTAGTATATATTGCGTGCACTTGAGTTTTCCCGACGCTAAACTGCTGAGCCATTTGGTGCTGACTGCACGTGGTGTTGCCGCCTTGATTAACGCCACTTATCCTTCAAGGAGAGCTCTTTCAGAGGCACGGTTGCCTAAGAGCAAGCAATTTAAATGCAAACTTAACCAGTAAAGAAATAAACTGACAACGATCTATCAGAAAAGGCAAGTTAATGTGAAGGATCTTCCCCCTTGCAAGCTATATTTATACATTTTACTGACTGCTCAATACTCAGTGTCAGTAAGGGTATGAACACATTTAGGATTAACTAGGTCATTAATTTTACCAATGAGGATCGAACAATATGTGATGAGTTGAAATATTAACCCCACAACCCCACACTTAGGGTAGCTGTAATACAGGTGATCACTAAGGGGCAATTAGCATCTGACCCCAGGTCAGACCGGCTCATTTTGTCAGGCCGATGGTTACCCTCTTTGATATATAACCTTCACCTCAACGAGTCTCAGCAAAGACACCTAGTCGGAAAGATATGCGGGACCAGATTAACACTCAGGTTAAGAAACCTTGTTACCCGCTTTGATCTTTCGTTAAGGCGCCTGTGACAAGACGCAGCCATTGACTCGTGACAAATGTTGTTTCAGTACTTCTCGGCGGTGGTCGCATTAGCAGGGTCGCATCAGGGCTTGGGCCAGGAAATCAGGTCGTAATTCTGAATTCAGGGGTGGTCGTAATTTTGAGTCAATTTTAAACATAAATAAACTAAAAAAAATTAGGGACCAAGCAAAATGGTCGTTATTGTGGGGTGGTCGCAAGGTGGGGTTCCACTGTATTTAGGTAATTTAAACAAGGCCTACAGGCAAAGTTTGGGAGTATGAATGGAGGTTTATTTTTAAAATTTAATATTGATCCTTTTAAGTCCTCCATATCTACCTTAGTCATTATGATTTCAGCAAAATGGACATTTCGGACCTGCAAGTTTCAGACTAGGACATTTTAAAACTAGAATATAAGTAGTCCACAAGCGACTATGTGTATCCGCAGAAATCAGAGTTGGACGGGTGAAATGAGGCATGGATTAAGTGGCAAGGGGAATAGAGTGAGGTGTGTTGCATATTAGCATGGATGTCTGCAGATTAAATCGAATGTAGGTGGTGCCACCTGTCATAAAATCGAGAAAGCTGTCTAGGATGTATAAACCTGCAAAATTTCAGGTATATAAGTCAAACCACTGCTGAGATATGAGTGATTTTATCCCAAGGCAGATGAACAGATGGACGCTGTGCAAAAATGCTTGCAGGTGGCGCCACCATTTTTAGTGTATGTTATTAAGCTATCAAAGAGCTACATTTGTGCAAAATGTTAAGCCTGATCAGTCAAACGGTTCCTGAGATATGTGGGTTTATGTGTGAAAACAGACGCACAAATGGACGCTGGGCAGCGAGGAAAGGTCAGAGGTCAACCAAAAATGAGGGTGCAGCAGTTCACATGTGACCTAATGATAAACCCAATTTGCAGATAGACAGATAGACGCTGTGCATAAATGGTAACAGGTGGCGCCACCAGTTTTGCCTATGGTGAAGAGCTATGTGAGATCTATACACATGCAAAATTTTGGCCGAATCAGTCAAATTGTTCCCGAGATATGAGCTTGGATGTCTGCAGAGTAGACCTGTTTTTTCCACATGTCATAAAATCGAGAAAGCTGTCCAGGATGTATAAACCTGCAAATTTTCAGGTGGATAAGTCACACCACTGCTGAGATATGAGTGATTTTATCCCAATGCAGATGAGCAGATGGACGCTGTTCAAAAATGGTTGCAGGTGGCGCCACCAGTTTGCCTATGATGAAGAGCTATGTGAGATCTATACACATGCAAAATTTTGGCCCAATTGGTCAAACGGTTCCCAAGATATGAGCTTGGATGTCTGCAGAGTAAACCTGAATGTAGGTGGCGCCACCTGTCATAAAATCGAGAAAGCTGTCCAGGATGTATAAACCTGCAAAATTTCAGGTGGATAAGTCAAACCACTGCTGAGATATGAGTGATTTTATCCCAAGGCAGATGAACAGATGGACGCTGTGCAGAAATGGTTGCAGGTGGCGCCACCATTTTAAGTGAATATTATAAAGCTATCAAAGGGCTACATTTTTGCAATATGTTTAGCCGGTTCAGTCAAACGTTTCCTGAGATATGCGGGTTTATGTGTGGAAACAGACACACAAATGGACGCTGGGCCGCGAGGAAAGGTCAGAGGTCAACCAAAAAATGAGGGCACAGCAGTTCACATGTGAAAATTTTGATTCATCAATTTCTACAATTACGCCGTCTCCACCGATTTGACTACCACTCTCTGAGTCCCTGATGAGACTTTCTTCGCACACTTCTAGTGGAAAAGAACACCAATCCACAACGGTGTTCCAACTGCACTCCAGCTCTCTCAGAATTTGTTGTTGCGACAAACTCATGCTCCACAAAAAGGTTAGTTGTAATATTTGCTCTAGAGTGAGGTTGGACTGGTTGAACCATGACCCATGTCTGATGGATAACTTCTGGTCATGTCGTGGTTGCTTTTTTTGGCAGCGCCATCTCACTAAATCCCTGCTGTAGTCCTCTGCAACAGTTACTAATTTCATGCTGTCTTTGCATATAGGACAAGTAGGCTCTTTACAATCAACTCTTGGTCAAATAACCATTGTATGGTTACGTCTTTGCATATTAATATTTTTCTCACCAGTTTTGTGTATGTTAAAGATTCTAAGTCTACAAATATCTCATGTCGATTACGCTGGTAGCTCCCATGGCTGTACGTACATGAAGTTTCAGCATCTTTTTTATTAACACTTTTGCATGATTTAGCTGCTGTTAATTTGGTTTTTTTACCTTACTCTCTTGTTTGTTTGCTTCTGTTTCAGGCTTTCTTTTTCTTGTTTTTTTCTGGGGAACATTTGCCACTATCACAGTGTGTACCTTCCATGATGACAGTCCTAGATATACTGTTACCACTTTCACGTTCACCTGTACTTTGCATTACCTGTGCAACTTTTCATAATCCACGTCAACAAACCACTCCCTCAGGGGCAACCACTTCACACGTCACACCATTCATACTCCAGCTAATTAGGACAAATTACGTAATGAAAACCAGTCCCTAACAACTCATCATAATTTTCACAATACCCCTTTCATTCACAGCATCTGGGTCATTTTTCCTCATTTTACCATATATCAAACATAAATCCATATATTTTGTCGTTCTGTTTTATTATTCCACATATAATGTATATATGTTTAACAGGTATTCATAATATTAATTTCCTCTCCATATATACACCCTACACAATGTCAGACACAATAATATTGTTATCATGCAATGCCACCCATATTTTCTGTCCTCGAGTGGCCCCCCTGTCTCACTTTTGCCAAACCTCTCAACTTTGACCTCTAGGTTAATTCTATTCACACATTATAGCTGACGTCACATTTACCATGCTCAAATAATGACTATGACTGCTTACAGAGGGCGACACTTGTAGCTTAAATTTAAAAAGCCCTGGATTTCAAGAACTCGTATCAAGCGCTTCACGGCGCAGTGGATAGCTAAGAGGACACCCATGAGAGCGGTCGGTGGTTCGACTCCCGTCAATTCCTACTGTGTTTGCATTGCATGTATATATACTAATAATTGCATTTCTCTCTCAGGTTACACTGCAATAGGACGTCAGTACAGGACCGGAAATATAGGTAGTAATAGTATCAAGGGCAACAGTCATAATGCGAACAACTATTTATTAATTCTTTATGTGAAACCCCATAAAAAACTGCACCCCAGTTTTTCTCTATCCCCTTCAAATTGTCGCCCTCTTTAGTATGTTGGATATCCAACCGGTAGGACGGATTCTATAGTCTGATAGTCGCTCCCAATAATTAATGAACTAACCTGCAAAGATCATCAAGTATATATTCCGGTATCTGGGCCTGGGGTCCTGTTGATGAAGGCGTTGACGACGCCTCTTGACCATTCTGTGGAGTCTCTGCCATTGTCAGTTTAAATACAGAGAGCTAATTACTCTGGAAAATACATTAATTTAGGTTTACCAGAAACTACCGTTTCTCTGGTCTTTTTGAGTCACGGTTACTATTGATACGGTGTCTCATAAAATGGTACCTTCTTACCAGCTTGCATTTCCAATCCTTAATAAAATGTCATAACATGAATATTTTGAATTAATATGGAATAAAATATAGAAATCACCTTAGTACCCGATTTTCTACTATGTATTTTGGCACTTTTCAAACTAAAGATTTACAAAAAAGGGTTAAAAAATGCCGTTATTATTTCCTCACATGGGTAACCGATACTAAGAAAATCATTCATTGTATTCAGTAAAATATTGCTTCTCACAAGGTAATATTTACCGCACGTTTGAATCTGCATGTCAGTTCAGTTCTTCAGTGGGGAGACATGCTTAAAAATTTCACGAGTCTCTTAAGCCATTCGAAACTACTGACAAGTGCGTATTTGAGATTAATAGAAATTTCATTTGACATGTTAATAAGGGCTACACTCATTTAAATCTTTCGTTTTGTTGTCAAAAGTGAATGCTCTGATGAATGCGTGGATGGGCGATAAAAGAAGTAATGACGGATATTTGTACGGTCATATGAGGTTTTCTGATGAGTGATGAAATATTACATATCCAGTGTAATTAATATATATATATAGAGATAGAGAGGTCTTTGGGGAAAAAAATTGATATATACCCTGCTTGGTTTAATTCTGAGTAATAATAGTTATGTTTAAAAAAATAATTTAAAATTAAACTTATCTCACATCCTTATATTTTAGCTAGCTCAGTGTAGTTCTGCTAAGTTTTGGGCAATAAATAAAACTCGGAAGTCGGAAGCCTTCGGAAGTCGGAAGCCGTTTTAATTTTTAGTATAATGTTAAAAATAACGATCATACCAACACTTTTTCGTGTTAAAATGTAAGATATAGACCCCCTTTGCAAAACCAGGAAGTTGCACAAACGTATATTCCCATATATGAAAATTAAAGCATTTTTAATGCGTCGGAAGCCTCTCGGAAGTCATCCTGAGGTGTCAGATGATGCTCAAAATGCATAAAACTCGGAAGTCAAGACCATAGCACTAACCGACAATGACACAGAAAAAGTCTTGCATAATTCCAGATTTTGATTAAAGTGATATTTATGTATTTGGATAAAATCATAATGTATATTACTAATTAAACATAATGATATATAAAATATATAATAAAATAAATGTTGAAATATACATTCAAATGTAATACATTATATATCATATCGTGACGTAATATTTTAATATGGAATGTTATTTTTTATAAATAAAATATAAAAGCATTTTAAATTTCGTAATTTTATCAAAATGGTGTAATAATTCTTTTAGAATAGAATATTATATCATATAAAAAATAAGTATAACTTAATATTTATTTGTATTTTGCAGAAAACATTATAAAAACACTTCTAAATTTTTCGAAAATTTAAAAATATGTAAAACTACATATAACTATGAAAGATTTAAAAAAAGGCATGTGATGTTGCAAAAACATTGATATAAATTATAACAGTATCTTTATATTTTAATTTTAGCTAAAAATAATTTATGTAGGAAGGATATTACATTATTATATGATCCCATAGAACATTTTTTTAATTTTACACTTTAAAGCCAAATTCTTTTTGGAAACATTTTAAGAACAGCTTCATAAAATGTTTATGCTAACTAAAGATCAGGCAATAAGAACAAGGAAACGCGTGTGCCTTTAAGGTAACGTAATGAAATATTACATAAATTGTAATCAGTTACAAACTAATAGGAGGAATCGCCACCGAAAATCTTTTCTGCCATTTGTTATCCATTTTATTTGTTAGAATAACTCGCTAGGTGGAGGGGATAAATTATCACATAAATGAATGGATATATTAATACTCATATTATATACAATTTAATAATTTCATATATTAATTTATATTGACTTATATAACTTTGTCTTACTCAATTTAGGAATATTGATTATATTGTATTTTTATAATATATGATATTTTATCATATAATATAATTTAATATCAAATTATATCGCTGTTGAATGAATATATAATTATATCGTCATCTATATATGTTATTTAACACATTGTGTATACATTTTAATATACTTGTTATTATGTAATTATATTTTGCATCATGTATGTATTTGTTCAATGAAAAAAATAGAGAATACCGTTTTGTATTATAATGGGTTTTTTTATTTGTTATTATAGTATTTTATATTCATATTTTACATTTCAATATCAATTTATATATTATTTTGTTATTTATATACAGTTTGATTTTGTTCAAATACATATATAAATATTACCTAAATTAATATTTGGGTTGATGCAAGACCCTTTTTGTGTCGTTGTCGGTTGGTATAATGTGGCTTGACTTCCGAGTTTTATGCATTTTGAGCACCATCTGTCACTTCACAATGACTTCCGAGAGGCTTCCGACGCATTAATTATGCTTTAATTTTCATATATGTTAATATATATCTTTGAAACTTTCTGGTATGAAAAAGGGTGTCTATATCTTCCGTTTTAACACAAAAACTTGTCGTTTTGTTCGTTATTTTTAAAATTATAATAAAAAATAAAACGGCTTCCGACTTCCGAAGGCTTCCGACTTCCGACTTCCGAGTTTTATTTATTGCCTAAGTTTTGTTATAACTTTTTTGGCAGTGCTTATTTCCACTCCCCCGGGGAGTTGAAATGAGGGATGCTAGGAGTTCCCTAGGAGTTCCCAATCCAAATGACGTTAGATGGAACAAATGAGGGTTTGTTAAAATAGATATTCATTTACAGCAGCTCCATAGGATAACACTGATGCATATATATAAATAAAACATGAATGTTACTGGGCTTACCTTTGAGATGCATATCTATGTAATCAGTGTAGTGCCAATTGTCTTAAAACACCCATTGTTACATTTATGGCCGTCCTTCCTACGACAGGGGGGTCGCAGGAAGAAGGCCTCTTCCTACAACCCCCCCACGTGACCAGTTACGCTTCATTGGACTAGTGCAACCACGATTACAGGTCGCACCAGTGGACTTGCTTCGTGTGACGGGGGTCTAGGATTGTGGCTGATTAAACCCGGTTATTTGGACAGAGTGATTAACCCGATGGTGGTCATTAATAAGATTAGCGGGGAAAGCCTTGAAAAGACCGGTATTAATGAGATCATAGTGATTAGATAGTGATCAGACAATTCAGTTTTTAATTTGATGGGGATGCTTTTGTTCTAGTATAATTTGTGCATACATGATCATCAGAAAAAAAACTCTTTAGTTCATAATAAGATCCAAGTAGGGAGGAAAAATGGCTTAATTTTAAAGTTCATTGTCAACTTTTAGCATTAGTTATTTTTGCCAGTTTTAGGATATGATTCAACAACTTTATTCACACAAATATCAATGGAACAAGACACTTATAATGTCAATATATTAACTGATGATTGTGCAAAGATAATAACTGATGACTAAGCACCTAAATTATAGATCATGTTAATAATGGCATGTAGTGGGTTTCCGCCAGCAGGTTGCATTTCTATGTTACACCCGAAGTCACCCCCCGCCGCACGAAGCACTCCATACATTTATAGTTTAATGTTCCTTTAGTCGAAGTTCTAGTAAATTTTGCCTATTCCGACACCACAGTAACATCACTGAAAATGTTTAAGATGAAATCAGTGGTATGGTATATTACTGAAACAACCTACCAGAGTACAGGTGCCAGTCCAGTTTAACTGTCTGGGCTTTACCTTGTATTCTGAGCCAACAGCTGATTGCACCAGTCTGATTATATGGACACGAAACCAGAGCTCACTAATGAGGTGCCAATAGTCTACTGATAAGGACTCAGCCAGTTTATCCAGTAATGTCGAAATCTCTTACTCTTCATGTGCCACTTAAAGTTAGTTCTCATGATCCAGTTATATACTTTCAAAATGATTAAACAAGTAGACTGAAAAATGGCACTGCAGAAAAAATACAAATCTATGTCTTTTAAATTTTTTATCACACATAATTGTAATATAGTTGTCAGGGGTAACTCTGCAAATCATTATTGTTTTAAACTTTGATGTTAAATGCATTTAAATAAAAATCAATTTCAATATAAAAACTGAAAAAACTTAATTGTTTAAAGAACTTAGTTCTAGAAATATGCAACTGTCTAATGTCCCAGCTGTTTCAATTGTGTCTATAGAAGTACTTGAGAGAGGATTTTATAAAGAAAAGCAGTTATTAAACTACGTTTATCACTGGAAAGAATAAACAAGTTTTGGTCACTTAAACTGCCAAAATACCCAAGACTTTACCAGCTTTTATCACAAGGGGGAGTGGTAATAAGCATCCCTTATTTCCATCCTAGGGTGAGTGGAAATAAGCATTCCTTATTTCCACTCCCAGGGAGTGGAAATAAGGCCTCCCAATTATTTTATTTGTGTAAAACTTAAAATTTCTGTATTATTTATATACTATATTTTCTGGCTATATTTCTTCAGTTTATTGTTATGATCTGTATTCAAATAAATTTTTATCTCAGTGATTTATATATTTTAGTAATCCTCATAATTTCCTCTATTTGAGCTGCCAAAGATGAAATAAAATTTGGGTGTTGGTTTTTAGAAATTTTAATTCTCAACATATTTTTTACTAAAAAGGTATACATCCAACATCCTAAATAATGTCATTGTACATTTAACAAACACATCATCTACATACAGATTACTCTTGATGTCTTCTCTATGCTTTTATCATTTTTATCATTTTTTTTAAATGCTTTATGGTTTAACAAATGACATTTTTCACAAAGATGACCTAAAACTACTTTATAAAATAAGATGTTAAACATGTTCTTTAACATAAATTTGCAAAATATGTGACATCCATTTCTGATTGGTTGTGAGAAATGTCACTCTGAAAATATGTAACAGGCAGAAATACTGTATTTATAAAATGACCAAGTTTCATTTCAGAAGCATCATTCTTCTTGATGGGCTCACTGAAATAATGTGAATAATAATAATAATAATAATAAATTAATTTTATATAAATCCATTTGCTCTAGACGCTTTACATTAAATGCCTATATTATTGAATAAAAGATAAAAAACAGTTTTAAGATCCAGTGTCCACTGCTAAATAGGCTATAGGCTCCTCTTCCAGCTAGCAAGCAAGATAAGCAGTTCTCCTAATTCAAATGCCCAAATGTTAGATGTCAATCATACTTCATAGTTGACTAATGGACAATTGAAGAATCTTTACAATTTATAAAACAGTATCATCTTTTTTTTTACAGTTTTGAGTGATGTTGTCCACCAGACTGGTGGCCACTTTATTGCAAATCCACACTGGTTCCTGTGGCAACAGATTAGCTGCATCTGTACCATGTAGAGGGATACGTGGCAACAGAAGAGGTATCTTTTATCAGTTTATAATTTAAAAAAAAACTTAAAGCAAAATGCTGAATTAGTTGATCTTATGGCTCAGGATAAATGTATACATATTGGTTTAAAGAAGATGTAGAATGAAGTGTATATACGGTTGACTGCAAAGAAAGTCCAGTACCTTTGAGATTTTAGTAAACTTTTTAGTGAATGAGTCTTGGCAGTTAAGAAGTATGATCTGTGTATTGTCTGACCTGTTACTTCAGGACCTTCTGACCCAGATGATGACTTTGAGAAAATGCTTTCCCCTGAGGACCCACTTGGGTTTCAACTGGAGGAGACAGCAGAAGAACAAAACGAGATGGCTGATCTTGACGATTCTATGTCCCTTGAAAGACAGAAGTATGAAATTCATTATTGTTAAATAAATTGTTTATTTATTTTCAAGCTTCTTGTGGTGGTCTTGGATATTATAATATTTCAGTTACAATGTGTTTTAGCAGAACAGTTTCCATGTATTTGATTTATTCCCAAATTTAAATGATTCACCTCATGGACACTATTTAGAAGAAATACAGCAGATTTTATAAGACTTTTTTTCTGGATGGGATATTTTTCATGTATTCTATATATAGAGTTACATGTTACAGTTTATGTTTGTTTATGTTACAGTTTATGCTTTTCGTATAATATACATCAGATTTTGAAACTCATAAAATATTTAGAACTATCCTTTCTTCATGACATTATAAACTAGAATCATAGTTTGAAAATGTTAATCTTGAATACACCTTCTGCTTTGTAAAATAAATGCATTGCTAAATGTCACCAGCTTCATTGCATCATTCTGTTACAGCAAGCAGTTTAAGGATCACAGCAGAATGGTTCAGAAGATTATTGAAAGAAAGTACTACAAAATGCCACAAGAAGTCAATTTGTTGACATGGGATGCCAAAGAGCAAATACGTTTCCTCAACCGCGAGTATCCAGAGGAGTGGACAGTTGATCGACTTGCTGAGAGTTTTCCTTCTTCCAGAGAGGGCATAGTGAAAATTCTCAAAAGTTCCTATTATCCCAAGACTGAAAAAGAGATTGCCAAACATGACAGCAGAGTTCAAAAGAAATGGAAGTCTTTGAAGTCGGGACCAGGTGGAGGTGGTCCGATAGCTATAAAATATGAACAGCTGCTCAAAGAAGGCAAAATGAAAACTCTTCTTCATGCGTCAGGCTTACCAAGTCTACCATCCCATGCCTCAAGGTTTCTACCAAACCAGGAAGCTCAAAAACTGCTCCCGAAGAAAGGCTCATTCTCGTCTATAGTACAAAATTATAAAAACCACAAAGCAGAACAAAAAGAAAGGCTACAGATAGATCAAGGGACAGGTAAATCGCAAGTTAGGTTATTAGAAGGGACTGAAAGTCAGAAGAAGATAAATACAGGGAACAGCTTGTCTCAGTTTTCACAGGAACAAGATCTAACCATAGAGGTAGAATTTGCTCATTCATGGCACACAAAAACGGAAAAAAATATTTTTAGAACACATAGGCCAGGATTTGAGGATGGAGTTAATGGATCTACAGGTTACTATGTCAGTTCACAAAATACTGATAAGAATATGGTCAGTTCTAGGCAAATACAGTCATATATGACAGACATTGAGGTATCACACAGTGGAAGAAAGAAATATAAAGAACCAAATAGACATGCCAAACCTTTGTCAACTGATGACAAGGAAGGTGTGTGGGAGAGGACAATGTTTGATGCTTTTTCCAAACCTGAAGGGCCGACTTCGGCTAAGGATAATGCACACAAGTGGTACAAGGAAAAAGTTCCAGACAGTTTACAGTATAAAATGTCAGAGCCTGAGCTTTCAATTGAAATCACTAGAGATTCTTCAAATAGCGAAAGGAATAGGCAGGGAAGGTCCACTAAGAGAGGACTAGGCCCACACAGACGCAGAAATGTGATACCAGAACAACCTGATATTTCGGATTATGGCAAATATATAACTCCATCAACAACAGTGGATAATATGCCAGATCTATCAGCTTCAGTAGAGTTGCAGATGCAAGGGACAGGAAAAATTCAGGAAGGTCGCCCATCAACTTTAGACCAAACAGATAAAGTACTTCATGAGGGAAATATGTACGTGACGGAAGATTATAGTAGTGATGATTCAGACTCCGACTCCTTGTGGCCTCCATCATTTCATCATCAGCGTAGCGATAGGCAAACTCCAGAGATACCATACCATCAAGAACAAATTATGAGGAGACAGGCCTCCACACCTGAGAAAATTGAAGTTCCTAGAAAAAATACGAGACAAGGATCAGTGATATACCAAGACGGTGACAATTATTATGATGAAGATGGTGAATTTTTGTATAAGGTGCCTTAGATACACAAATTTTATAATACAGAGAATTTCATCAAATGCAGGTTATTAGCTCAGCTGACTATAAGTCATCTGAGCTATAGTCGTGGTCCATTGTCCGTCGTCCGTCCGTCTGTCCGTCCGTCCGTCCGTCCGTAGATGTGGCACGTTTTGAAACCGTAAGACCTAGGAATCCAAAATTGGGCATAATGTTAGATGTCCCCAAGATCTCCTACCAAGCCGAAAACTGGGTCTTTGCAACTTCGTTCCTTTGAGAAATCAAGGAAAAACCTCAATTTTTTATTAAAAACCTATTTTCACACTTCAGGACTGCCTAATATCAAAACCACTCATCTGTTTTTCCTCATATTTACCATAAATATTCCTCTATATAGTTCCTATGTACATGCCAGAAATTATGTCTGTATTATTTAATTTAAAAAAGTTATGGGCCCAAACATAATGCATTTTGTAAAAAATCAGGAAAGATATTTGATCACTTAACACAAAAAATGTTAAAGCTATCGACCTTTTTTCCAGTAATATAACTTTAATTAATCAAAATTAAATTGTATACCCAAAATAAGATGAAAATCTTTTAAATTTTCTAAAATATTAATAAAAATAAAAAATTGGTACCTTAATTTTTGCCCAACTTTGACCATGGCACGTTTTTTTCCTGTAAGTACTGTGGATTTAATTTTCACAGCATGTTTTTGTTAGCATTTCAACTGTTAACACCAAAAATTTGAAACCAGTTGATCAAAAACTGTAGATTTTAATAAGTTTTCAAGCACCATGTAACATATTGTTTACATCAAGCTAGTGTTATGCAGTTTGCAAGAGCTCAGCTCCCCAGCTTCAGCTCTTAGTTCCTTAAATTCGGCATACAGTTAGATGTCTCCAAAATCCCCTACCATGCCAAGAATTTGGTCACTAGGACTTAATACCTTTGAGATATTAATGAAAAACTTCATTTTTCCATTAAAAACCCATTGTTACACTTCAAGACTGCCTAATATCAAAACCACTGATCTGACTTTAATCATAAATAATATACATATTTTTCATTCTCTATGCACATGCCAGAATGATGTCAGTATTGCATAATTGTTTTAAGTTATGGGCCCAAACATAATGCACTTTGTAAAAAATCAAGAAATATATTTACTCCCTTAACAAGGGCATTGCTGAAGCTAGAGATTTTTTTGTCAGGGATGTAACATTATTTAATTAAGATTCAATTGAATACCCAAAATTAGTTCTGAATTTTTCAAATTTTATAAGTTATTAGTATAAATATAAATTAGTACCTTAAATTTTGCCCAACTGTGACCATGGCACGTTTGTGTCCTGTGAGCACTGTTGATATAATTTTCATATCATGCACACATTAGGATTTCAGCTTTTTAGTTTAGAAAGCTGAAAGAAATTTGCCAAAAATTGTAGCTTTTATTAATGTTTTTTATGAGACCCTGTCAGACTTTGGCTCTCTCCAGCCCCTCTTGAGTCACCTGTATGTTGACCTTGTTGACCTTTCATCAAATTATGCACGCTTGAGGCGAGGCATACAGGAATCCAGGCAGCTTATGGCCAGCCACAGTTGATCCAGGTGTCCAACCCAACTCATCTAGTAGTTTTAACCAACAACATAACAATAAACAATAAATTAATAAATTTTTATTGGTTTTTAATAACAAATTAAAGAAAAATAGAAAAGGAATTTGTTAGTTTATAATAACAGGAAATTAACTTGCAGTTACTGATGATATAAGAATCTTGTATCGATGGGTAGAATGTCACAATATTCCAAATAACACCATGCAGTCACCTATGGCATTTTTCAGTTCAATTTTAATGATAAAGAAGTAAATCTTATTATTCATTACTAATCATTAGGGATCATATGAAGGAAATTAATGATAGACAAAGATGCAGTTGATAATATTAATCTAGATTCCTACTGTGTCTAGTGTGTACATTGATGTGAAATTAGTCCAAAATGAATTTTTTACAGTTATTTTTTAATATAAATAAAAGCCATAAAACCATGTACTTATGATCATTATTTAAATGTGTGAATTTTGTATATTCTGGATTCTCAACATCATTGGTTGGTGAAACTGAATAAATACCAGACATGGTGCGAATACTTTGTTATTGTATTTAAATACGAATATGATTATGTACTCCATTATAAAATTTCTTGCATAAAGAATAGGAATTCAGGTAAAAATGAAAGTATATGAATACTCGTGCAAATACTTTGAAAATGTATTCATGAATGCATTCATGAATATATTCTTTAATATTATTTTAATAATCATATCAGTTATATTTCATTTAAAAAAATCATGATTCTCTTATTATTTTTTATAAAAATTATATTTGGGACAATATTTGTAATTTTTTTAATAAATAGTTAAACTCTTATATTATATGTTCTGCTTATAAGTTATATGGCCAAGTCAAAATCTGTGTGACAATGGTACTCCATTTGTTAATAAAATAAATGAAATCAATCCTCTTCCCTGTCTCCAAAGGTACTATCAAAATCATACATAAGCTAAACAACAACAACTCATAATACAGCTTATATTTATTACCACACAAAACCAGCATGTGCCTCATTTCTGAATAATATTTTTTTATCATATATAACAGCTGAGCGTCGTGACCCATAGGTTCCTTGTTTATCGTTCTGTTATGGGGGTTTAAAGTATTCATATATAAAGTGATGAGTATAAATGTATACAGGTTATATTCTGTTCAAGTCCGCCGTGTATTGCAACTTCCATAAATAAGATCAATCAAACAACGAAAAGGAGAGAAATTATAAAGATGTTGAGATATGTGCTCATACTTTAGTACCCGTTTATAATTCAAAATCTTAAGATAGCATGGTTTCATAAAAGTTCAGCCGCCGTTGCCTGAAAAATAGGAGAAATAGTTGATGGGGTTCTATCCGATTTTGTTCGTACATATATGTCCGGTATGGATCATTAAACAAAGCCTCTTTAAATTGTCATGACTTGAGTGTTTTTCTTGTAACCTTGCATTGATCCATTTGAGTAAATTTTATACATTCGGTAAGATTTCACAACAGTTGCTTCATGAGTATATAGGAAATTCACTGTGCCAGTAGAGCTACTCATCCCACATGTCCTGTTCATCACAACAACCTTATCAAACTTCCTTGCCCTGGCGCTGGTAGTCCTACAGTCAGGTGCTGCCTTCTAACACCACAGTCTGGACCAGATCTAACAATCATAGAACACGCAGACATTTTGTCACACTCATCATAATGCTATATTCTACCCACAAAATTAAGTATATCACCAGGAGACCAGCTCAACAATTTAGTCTCGAAGTGGTTATATGAAAGGCATCGGTGGCATGTAGTACTTGCAAATTGATTTCATGGAACAATACTATTAAAATGTGATGATCTGATTTTCAAAGAAGCGACTTTCTTCAGGTTATGCAGGTTTTTGTCCTGTTTTTGAGTGTATGACCAATGACATTAACATTGTTTGCGATCCCGATTGTACCTGGACATTTCTCCAGAATTTAGTCCACTCTCTGTTGGAACACGCATTGTGACAAGACTAGGCCAAAACACGTGCGAAGGGAAGCGTGCTTTCTGGATGGGGTGTTGAAAGAAGTGCTATGTTAACTTTCATTATCAAATTTTATGGACCAGAAACTGTTCTTGGCACCTGTTTTGTCAAATGCTTTACCCATGTCAGCTTGTGAGTTCGAGTGTGAGGGGTTTATGATGACATCTTTTTTTTGCTTGTGTGGATCTCTGGGATCTAAGCAGATGTGCATTTTGCCATTGTCTTTCTGTGACAGCCGTTCTTGTTTGACCAAGTCAGTTGGTTCAGGAACCTTTCTTACAATGTTTTGTTTTTTCCCTTTACTTCCAGTTCTGCTTTTAATTCACCCCGAAAGTGTATCAGGAATTTACCTTGAGCATGGACGACTGATGGGATGTCCGGATTCGGCAAAATATGGTATTACCAGGGAAGTTATAGATTATGTCAAACTGCCCTGGATAATGTGTCATGAGGTCTTCCATTGAGTGGCATGTGGAATCCCTTGGTTGGTCCACGCCTGTCAAACATGGGACTGTCAACAGGTTCATTGTACGTGATATTGGGAGGCTTAGTATGACCGACCCAGCTGAGTCGACTACATGAAACTCTTCGTTTTACTGCTCACCTTTGTAGCAACATGTTAGCTGTATGGTACCGAAACTGCATAGTGCCATTGAATGCAGTGAGGTCGGTCACTTTCTATGTAAGAGCAGATGGCTGTGGGAACCCATTTGTGTCGAGCTTCTCTTCTTAAGGTCAAGGACATGAATACAGTCTTTTTTATGCCGTGTCTTTTATCACGACGACAAATCACATTTAATTGCTGTTCTCCTTGTCCACTTTAATGAATATATGGGATATATATGTGTGTGTGTATGTGTGTGTCCTGATTACCGACCGTGATAGTCAATCTCGTATACGACCCCCTATCTGTCAGTACCACACTACATAATATGTCTCTGCAAATGGATCGAAGATTATAAATGCATGCATGAATATGATGAATTGTATAGGTAACACATTCATGCTCCATATGTTGCCGTGAAAGCTGGGGACAGGAAATTTCTTGTGAAATAACGTCTGAGGGAGGGGGAATTCCGCGGAACGGCCAAGTTTTCAGTGCAGTTATGAAGTAGGCAGGCTGTACCAGAAGTAGTATGCACTGGTTGTAGGTCAGGAGAAGTACAGCGTTTCACTTAGTTCCGTAGTTGTAAAAGTTCTATTAGGCTTTGTAGAAGGCGAGATACGTCCTTGCGTGCCGCTACCACCGTGTCATGTTCTGAATTAAGCATAACTCGAGATCTGGCAACTCGAATACATGGCTCCAATGTTTCAGCTATAGAATACATTGGGCTACTTTTTAAAAGGGCATTTCTGTACGCTTATCTGTGCTGCCATCTAGTGGTTTAATTTGTATAAATTCAAGAAAGGTACATTCAAACAAGGATGTTACAGCTATGTTCTACTCTACAGAGAGCTTCCATTCTGCACCAAGCAGGTACTACTTACACTGATAAGACTGGAGTAAGAAGATTCCATGTCGCCGTTATAGCAAAGCTCAAATAGTTTCCCACAGTAATTATGAGTAATTTATAGGTAAAGTGACCTTTCGGATGCACGGGTAATTGATTTAGCTTTCATTAGTGCCTTCATAAAACTTATGATACATGCGTGTCCAGTATAACTGTCAATGAAGGAAGCCAATTGCTATAAACTGGAGCTTTGGATTTTCGGGACCTACTGTAATCTTGCTCCAATAGCATTGGGCTAGATGACCAACCATGGTTTAAGGTTATTTCCTTAGCTAAGATTATAAAGCGGAAAGAACCCATCTTAAATATACTCCATCACCGTTGCGTTCATTGGATTTTCATCATCTGCTGTAAGATCATAGTATATACATACAGAATGTTTTTTTAAGCCTGAAAATGTATTTTATTAAGGATTCGGATTGAATCTGATTTGGTACTTTGGAAGAGAAGTTTATTACTTTTTCAAGGTCAAGTTTAGAGGGTGACGCAACAAATTCGTGATCTGACATGTCCATGTTGGTAATTTACATGTTCATACAGCGTTGCGCGTTGTGTTGCGTAGGGCTAAAATTGACCACATTGGTAATGTCATCAAGCAGCTCTGGCACAATCCGGTGGAAAATACATGGTGCTGACAAAAAAAACCCGAAATGACAGTCGTAGGAATCTGTACCCTTCCAAATGAGTCAAAATGGTATGGTAAACGAAGGTTTACTTTGAACTTCCCGTAGCATCTTCTTTGTTTGTGAAAGCCAGCTCATAGTGGTGAGGATAACCTCGCCAAAGGTTTCAGTTAAAGTGCAAAATCGCGATATGTAACTGGATTTAGGTTCAGTTAACAGTCACGACACATCTGCGTGATATCGTTAAACATAGTCAGTAGTGTTTAGAATTTACCTGTTACCATCCTCGCTGGGCTTATGAATAAGAACAATTATATCTTCTGCCACACTTTGAAACAGGATCCGCCATTTATCTACAGTCCTTTGGCAAGCATTATAAGACCTACTAAAGGTTCTAATGGCTTCAACTTAAAACGGCCAGTAAAACTGGGACTGGATCTTTGTGTTATCGTTACTTCTTAATGATACATTGAGCATGATTTATTTTCGTTACCTTTGGCCGATATCATTTGGGCAGCACCTAAGACATGGGATCTTAATCAACCCTCTCATTGCTAGGCTCAACTGCCTTTCTTCACATGAGGTGATCCGTATTGGCGAACACTTATTTGCCCGGTTGTTTCTCATATTCCTTGGTAACCTTATCCCACAACCTTTTCACGGATTTATCCCCCTTTCGGTCTTGGCAAAATATCTGGACTTGCCCCCTGTGCCATCTTAAGTCAGTTTTAACCGCTTTGCTTCGACCTATAGCGTTCTTTGCACTCGGGTCTGCACAGCATTGCCTAACCTGATTTCGCTTACCCAGTTATTGAGCGGGGACAAGTACGCACATCCCCCTATTTTGTTTCTAAAAGTATGCAGATCCCCCCAGGAATATGTATGGCGTATTGTCCATACCCTCCTCTTTTGGCATTTTCTAGGCCTATACAACTTTTGCTTACTTTTCCTGGAACAACTGCGTAGAATTAGGGGGGGGGGACCTATTGACAAGATACTAGGGAGGTATTCAGGAGATGCAACCTCTCTGGTAAGCTCCCTGAAACCAAACAAATCACTTCCCCGTTCTCAGAATTAAGAGAACTACATCCAACAGAGGGTCTTCTCTGATATAACCAAAAGACCTGTTTCTGTGGACCAGACTAGTTCAACCTTACGTGGGGTAATGTTATATGATTCATAGCAGGATGGGAGGAAGAGAACTGTAGTCATGTGACTGGGAAATTGTTAGAGGTCAGAGGCCACGCTCGCACCGGACGTTTTCAGCGAGCGTGGTATCTTAGTTACGTGCACTCCACGGGCGAGATCGCTGCTCACAGCAGGAAGGATATTATGGGAGATGTTGAAGGTAAACCTGACTTTCTGATTCAGAAACTTGATAATTTGGACGCTAAAGTGATAACGATTGAACAGAGAATCAATTCAGAGCATGCTCTCGTCAAAGAAAACCTTAAAAGACTGGATTTAAAAGTAAGTGAGAAACTCGAGTCAGTCGAAAGCGCCGCTGCGTCACGTGTACAGATCACGAGTAGTTCAGATGCCTGTATCGAGCCAGACAGAAATGTATCAAATTCAGGCTTTGCCACACCAGGCCTAGAGCCGGACGGGGGTCCTGGAGGTGAAAACTCTCATTCCACAGCCCCCTGGGAATCATTGCAGGAAGAATATAATGCTATTAAAGACTCGTTACAAGGTGTTAAACTCCCTTCTGATCACAAGTTGCATGATTCCCTCATCGGTATACGAAGAGACGACCAACAAGTTTTTAATACGCTCAGTAGATCTGGAAGATATATTGAGACTGCACTGAAGTGGGTAGCGGTACATGCTACCAGTAGTTCGCTTGGCCAGGAATCGCGGATTCAACTGCAAACAATTTTGCTTGCCCATTTCAGAAATATGCAAGCGGAATCAGCAGCCCTGCAGGTTCAAAGTAATTTTGATGAAGGTGTCGCAAAATTTTCAGGAGCCTGCAATACAACACATCAGCGCTGAATAGTCAACATTTGGACCATTTAAAGACTGCTGTCGAGTTTTGTAGTTTGCAGGGACATATACAGCGGGGACGCAGCAGAGGTCAAACAGGACGAAGAGGACAGTCACGTGGAAGGGGCTACATTCCAGATAGATTTCATCAACTTACTAATAGGAATATCCCTCATACACGCCCAGCTCCCTCCCCTGAGGAGTCTTAAATGTGTATACTAGTGACTCGTGAATGGGAACATTTTTTTATTCTGTGTGCATTTTATGACTTGATATTGTTTATGGTATTACGCATAACATGAAAGATATTATATGTCAATAATTTGCATGTACATCGAATTTTTAACCATTAGTAGGTATATTTTTCCCTCTTTAACAGTGTCTTCACTAGTGCAGAAAAGTTCGTCATGATTATTAATATTGTTGGCCTACTTTGGTATGGGTTTATCAGAACAGTTAGTTAACAACATTGCAAAAGGGGAGAGAATAGCTTCTCCTACGGTTGTTTATTGGATTAGAGAGGGTGTGCCATTGTGTTTTGAAAACTCGATTCCACCGCCTCAAATATTAAGTAATAAAAAGTTTAATCTTGCGGAAAGTAAATTCGTGGACAGTGAGGTACAAGATCTCGTTAAGGAAGGTGTTATACAAAAGGACGGGGCTATTCCACATAATGTGTCGCCTATAGGCATTGTTCCAAAAAGATAAGGTAAAGATAGGTTTATAACTGATCTCAGATTTCTTAATGCCTACAGCGTACCACCGACATTCTGCAATGAGGATATCAGAGCGGTTATTGACCAGATACGCCCAAATGATTTGCTGATTACTTTAGACATTAAATCTGGTTTTCAACATGTACCGATTGCCAAGGAATACCACCAATTTTTAGGTTTTAGGTGGCGTGGAAAGTATTATCAGTGGAGATGTCTTCCTTTTGGCTATAATGGTAGCCCATGTTATTTTCATAAGATAATTCGTTGTGTTGTAAAAAACACTTTGTGAGAAAGGTCTCCGAGTTGTAGCATTTGTTGATGATCTTTTGATAATGTGTGATCCAGCACGTGCATTCCGACACTGAGTGTTTTTTTAAATGTAATTTTTTCACTTGGATTTCGTGTCAATTGGGCTAAGTCATCGTTAGATCCGAGTACTTTAAAAGAGTTTATTGGTCTTGTGATTGACACAAATGAGGGTGATGGTCATGTGTGGATATATGTCCCAAAACGAAGGATACATGTTTTGAAACACGACATAAGTCGTATCTTGCGCTCAGGAACAGCCACTGCCAGGGCGTAAGCTCGTGTCGCAGGCCAGTGTATCTCCATGTGTCAAGATGTTCTTCCTAGAAAGTTGTTATTAAGGAACGTATATCGATTACTCAAGTCGCGTTCAACATGGCAGGACAAACTGGTGATAGACACAGGGACTAAGAAAGATTTACAATTGTGGTTCAACGCAATGTCGTCATTGAACGGAAGGGCCATAATACACAAACAGATCCAGGGTCAGTTAGTACCGACGCTTCCAGCTCTGGATGGGGCGCTCATTTTCAAGACAGCCAAGCAGCAGGCTATTGGAATCACCGAATGTCACAGGAACATTCAAACTATCGCGAGCTAATGGCAGTAATGATGGCAATTCTGTCATTATCCCAAGAACTAGCCAACAAACTTTTTCAACTGCTCTCGGACAACATCACTACCGTGGCATACATGAACAATCTGGGTGGTCCGCAACACAAGCTCACCCAACTAGCCAAAGCCATATGGGCCGAGTGTGCAGACAGGAATATAACAGTAGAGACCAAATATATAGCGGGAAGGGATAATTCAGTAGCCGATGGTCTCACCCGAATGTCAAACAAACACGAATGGAGCCTTCATCTGCAGATATTTGTTGTGATCGACAAAATGTTCGGCCCTCACCATGTAGACAGGTTTGCTTCGTTTGCTACAGCACTGCTGCCAAACCACAACAGCCTTTACAAAGACCTGGCTGTAGATGCGCTGGCGCAAAACGATTGGCACGACTACAACAATTTTGTCAACGCTCCGTTCAGCCTTTCCAGGGTTGTAAGAATCAACAGGCCGATGCTACAGTGATTGCGCCTTTTTGGCCAGCTCAAAGTTGGTGCAGAGAACTGAGGGACATGTGCATCGCGCTGCCTCTCCGAATCCCAAACAATCCCTTTGCCATCAGGGCCCCAAGCTCCAACGCAGAACCACTAAGAAACAGGAAAGGCGACTGTTTGCCTGGACAGTCTCTGGGAAGCCAAGGCGTTACAGTTTGGACTATCAGATAGAGCAGCTAAACAGCTGCCATTAGCATGGGCTACCTCTACACTGTCTACATATAATCAGTTTGTTAGCAGGCTAAGTCTGTATTGTCAAGGCGGTGATCCGAGTTTGGCCACACCAGGTAATGTGGTCGATCTACTTTGCGAAATAACAGATGGGTCGGCGCGCCCTGAATCTCACCTAAAGTTGGCAATGGCCGCCATAAAAATGTTACTTTGATGCTTCGAGTATGTCCTCGCCGACCCATAACCCGATTGTTAAAAAATGTATTCTGCATTGGTCAAATCAGGTACACTTGCAACGGCAGCGCGCACTAAAGTGGTGCCACTAGAGCCGTTCTAAAGACTGTTTAAAGCATGGCGTGATAACAAAGACCTAAGTACGGATAGATTACGCCTCAAAGCCATTACTCTGTTGGCGATAGTGTTCATGGCCAGACCCTCTGATCTGGCCCCGCGGGGACAGAGGTTTGATCCATCTACAATGACTTGCAGCGCTCATGTGCTTTCAACTAACAACATGGTTTTTGAAGATGACGGTTCTCTTGTGGTTCGGTTTTTTTGGTATAAAGAATGACACTTCGCGGTCTGGTTTTGGGATGGTGATTCCTCCAACAGATGACCCTCGGACAGACCCGGTACAATGCGTGCGAGAATATATCTATCGTACAGCCTCCATCAGGGGGGATATTCCAGACAGTCCACTATTTTTCACGCTCAGACAGCCTTATCAGGCGGTGTCAAGTTGTAACATAAGTAAAACTTTAGGGCAAGCCGTAGCCCTCGCCGGTTTAGACACCAAGGTGTTTAAAGCCAAAAACTTCCGGCCTTCCGCCGCTACGGCTGCTGTAACCCAGAACGTTTCACAGGAGGCTGGCATGCAAATTGGTCGCTGGAAAATACTGGCAGTTTTCCAGGCACATTATGTTTATCCTCGTGCACCAGCGTCATACACGGATGGACTCCTGGGTGGAGTCTAATTTTTATTACCGCTTTACGTAGCGTATTTATGGACTTGTTTCCTACTGATCCTTTAATATGTTTCTGTTTGCTTATGGTCGCTACGGTGGTAATCCAATGTACCTTCTATTTATACTTTTGTACTACCGCATTGTATGTGAACTTTAGTTATTTCACGGGTGCAGGTGTTCTTCATTCTCCTCATTATGGCTTGACAATAAAAATTTCAAAGTCAATGTAAAGTAAGTTTGTTAAAACTGTAGTCATGTGACTTGAAATTTTTAGAGGTCAGAGGCCACGCTCGCACCGGACGTTTTCAGCGAGCGTGGTATCTTAGTTCCGTGCAAGGTTTTTATTTGTAATTGTAATTTCACAGGTATATATGTTGGTTCAGACTAGGTAAATGATAAGCTTTGTGGATTGTGTGTATCTAAGAGGCTAAGGCTTGACAATAAAAATTTCAAAGTCAATGTGACGTAAGTTTGTTAAAACTGCTTATAGGGCTTCCCGGGTGGTTGTTCCTTCCAAGACGCCCGAACGTGGAAAAGCCTTGTGGTTACGTTTACAGTTCTCGCTATCTAGGGGATCAATCGGAAAAGCAGCCGGCTTCTACTTGCATTTCGTTCTGGTACCCAAAAACTCGGGACCGAGCCTGATTTATAAAATTAAATAAATACTTTTGTCGACGCTCCTTATTCTAAGAAGGTAAGTCCTAAAAAGTCCCTGTCACCAATGCATGAGATTGTTTAGAGGGTCCAACAACGTAATATCTCCCTTAGGGCTATCCATGGCCGATTTAAAAGTGGTGGACTGCTCATCAAGGTTTCACTTGGTTAAAGGAAAAAATAGCAACTGAATTGGAATATCGTACAAAGATATTGCAGCCATGGGCGAGTCCAAGCAATGTCCATTCGTATGAATATTGTCAAATGTGCAGTCCCCCATTTCCAAGACAAAAACAAGAATATCAGATCCACCCTCTGACGGAAGCCATCCTGAGCGCTCCATGGTGATCAGCTGCTCTATGGTTTCCATACATGTTACAGGTGTGTGTTTCCATGCCTTCTCCTGCATCAACCTCCTCAGCTTCTCTGTAACAGAGAATAATTCCACCTACCCGCTTGGAGGTACAACACCTCATGGCAGAGGGGGTTTTCATCGAAGGTAGCAAGTCTGGGCACGGCCAAGAGGCGGATTTCAACAGCCACTTGAACGACATTAGATGGCGAACAAACGAGAAGTTGGCAACGCATCAAAGAACAGTCCCACTCCGCCCTAAAAGGCAAACCTCCGGATCTCTTAATTACCATTAAGGAAAATCTAGGCCATCTCTGACCTCAGCTCTTTTCTTTCTTTGGCGGAATAAAGCAGTAAATAATCTAACCATTATTCTGGCATCTCAAAGATGCTGGCAGGTTCACAGGCTCGGGTATTGGTATTATTTTGTAATAGGAAATTACCCTGTACTTTTTCAATAAGGTCACTGGGGTCTTACAACTAACCCTCAATGGGACTTCGGAGACAGACTCGGAACTCCCAGTTCTTTTAACAAGATGTTTAGCAGCCGGGCTTCCCAACTGGGGCTGTCGAATTCCGTAGGGTTAATTTTCCGAACAGTTAACCCGGCAATGATGGGCTTTTCTTGAGAATTGAAAAACCATGTAGGATTCCTACAGTTTTTATTTCTCATGGAGAAAAAAAAACAGAATTAGTACCATACTTCGTCCCCTCGTGCCTGGCCTTCTCAGGGAGGAACGAAAAAGGACAGGTCGCTTCCCCCATGTAGTGCTTTTGGCATACGTGACCCTTCATGCCACCTTTAACTGATTCTGGCATGGCTGAGACCTAATATAACGGGAAAATGGGTTCTGCGTGCTGGGCATATTGAATACCAGGACGGATAGCATGGAATCATTGTAGTACCAAAACAAAATAAAATAATCGAGAACAATAAAGTTAATTTGGGATCTTATGTCCTAGTTTCAGCATGTTTGAGAGCTGAGATCTTGAAACATAGATTTTGAATATAATCAAAGATGCCGGTCATACAAACCCAATACCAGGATGATAACAGTTTTATTTCTCTTTTTTTTTCCTTCTTTAAATAGTGAATTGTCATGTATCCTTTCCAAATGTTTAGCTATATCATAAAAATATCAATTTGGCGGCATACAGTCATCTGACTCTACAGGCCGCAACAAAAATAATTGTTCTGCTGGATCTCTGTTCCCATTTTTGCGGACCTCTTATGTTGGAATTGATGCCTAGTATTCTATCATATTTAGCTCTTGCTTCGATTCCATTTATGAATTCTTACATATATTTTGGTAAATTGCTAAATGTGGCCTATGTGCACCATCTTTAAGAAATGAATCACATATTTGTATTTTCCAGCACACTAAGTAATTGTGTCTCAAGTTAATTTTCCTTGAAAACCCATTCACATTCTATAGAACACACACCCAGCCCATCATGTTATTCTTAGATCAAGGTTAAATATATTTTTTTACAGAGAACACAATGCTGGTTATCTTATTAGTTGTTTTCCGTTAATGCTATTAGGGCCTCGCTTCAATAGAAGGGGGTGCCCCTATAGTTATCACCCTGTCCGTACACAAATTCATTTCCGGATGATAACTCCATTTTTGATTCGCATATGGATTTTAAACTTAATATATAAATGACCCACCACTAAGGCAAGAACCCTGTTGATCTTTGGGTCATGAGGAAAAGGTCAAGGTGTCAGGACTCACATTTATATAAAAAAACTGTGTGGATGCATTTTCAGCTAAACTTCCATGCCAGTCTTTCCATCTTACACATATATGATACCTGCCAACAGGGAAACATATCTATCAGTCTTGGGGTCACAAGTTCAAAGGTCAAGGTCACAGGAGCCATCTGTCCACATATTCATTTCAAGATGATAACTCCAGTTAGGATTCACATATGGATTTCAAACTTGAATTTTATATGGCCCAAAACTAAAGCAAACATCCTTCCTCATTTAGAGACATGAGGTCAGAGGTCAAGGTCACAGTCCCCACATCTTCAAAAAGATTGTGAATGCATTTTGAGCCAAACCTTTCATGCCAGAGGTTCTGTCTTACATATACAGCTCACCTGCCAATAGGCAAATGTCCCTTTCCCTATTGGGGTCACAAGGTCAAGGTCACAGGAATCATCTATACATTCATTGATTTCCAAAACCTTTCATAACTTCAGTTTGGATTCAGATATAGATTTCATACTTAATATAAATATGGCCTACCAAATAAGCAAGAACCCTTTTGATTTTGGGACGTGAGGTCAGAGGTCATGGTCTCAGGACTATTTCTATAAATGTGTGAATGCCTTTTAAGCCAAACATTTCGTCACGAGGTTGACCCCTCCAAGAGAGGATAATATTCAATTATCTTCAATTTTTAGTCTTCATAATGTCACAATTATGCGTCATGTATCTGCAGTAACATATATATGCAGCAGATTGTCTCTGGGATATAAGTTTATATTTGTGTATCCGCCAAAACGAAGTTTTGCGGATACTATGTTTTTGACCGGGCTCCGCCGCCGCCGCCGCGTTCGTTTCTGGAGAACTCCTCTGAGACTACTGGACGGATTTTTCCAAAACTTACACAAATTATCGGGTCACATGTGAACTGGTGCCTAACCAAGTGACCTTGACTCTGACCTTTCCTCTCTGCCCAGCGTCCGTTTGTGCGTCTGTTTCCACACATAAACCTACATATCTCGGGAACCGTTTGACCGATCAGGAAAATATTTTTTACACAAATGTAGCCCTGGGATAGCTTTATAACATACACAAAAAAGGTGGCGCCACCTGCAACCATGTTTGCACAGTGTCCATCTGTTCATCTGCCTTGGGTTAAAATCACTCATATCTCTGCAGTGGTTTGACTAATTCACCTAAAATTCGGCATGCGTATACATCCTAGATAGCTTTCTTGATTTTATGACAGGTGGCGCCACCTACATTCACGTTAACGCTGCAGACATCCAAGTTCATATCTCGGGAACCGTTTGACCGATCAGGAAAATTTTTTTTCACAAATGTAGCCCTTGGATAGCTTTATAACATACACCAAAATGGTGGCGCCACCTGCAGCCATTTTTGCACAGCCCCCATCTGTTTGTCTGCCTTAGGTTAAAATCACTCATATCTCTGCAGTGGTTTGACTAATTCACTTGAAATTCGGCATGCGTATACATCCTAGATAGCCTTCTTGATTTTATGACAGGTGGCGCCACCTACCTTCACGTTCACGCTGCAGACATTTTAGCTCATATCTCAGGAACCGTTCGACCAATCAGGAAATTTTTTTACACAAATGTAGCACTTGGATAGCTTTATAACATACACAAAAAAGGTGGCGCCACCTGAAGCCATTTTCGCCCATCGTCCATCTGTTTGTCTGCATTGGGTTAAATTAAAAATCACTCCTATCTCTGCAGTGGTTTGACCAAATTACCTGAAATTCGGCTTGGGTATACATTCTAGATAGTTTCTCTTTCAAATAACAGGTGGCGCCACCTACAATCATGTTTATGTGGCAGAGATCCATTCTAATATGTAACACATGTAACTCTATTTCCCCTTGTCACTCAGTCCATGCCTCACTTCACCCGTCCTTCTCTGATTTTGGCGGATACACGTAGTCGCTTGTCGACTACCCGAATTCTAGTTTATTAATCTCTTCGGTAGCGATTAAATATATTGAACATGTTATGCATCAGTGCACATTTATTTTCAGAGGACGACTCGTAAAACACGAGAGTGGGTTCGGAAGTAAGGCTGGACCTCTTTTGACGCATATTTAGTTACAATTAAAGCACTATTTGAATTTCGCTTGTTGAAATATATATTTATAGAAAGGCCTTTTCTGCAGTTTGGGCTGCTCGTAAATCAGCATGCACATCCTCGTGTACAGTTTATTCTCCCCAGTTTGTGTTCGTGATAAAGTTGAATGTAGATGTTCTGAAGCCCATCACTGTTTTTTCAACTGCAGGGTGACAGCTGAGAGAGACAGATTGTTGGCGTTGTCGATGTTTAGCGTTCTCGTATCTACTGCAGGTTAGTAATCGGAATTTCATACAACAATATATATATTGAACAAGATCAAAGTGTTTTCATTTTCAAAGAGTTACATTTTCGTGTGAAGAAGTAGACAAGGTCACAGACAGGAGGAGAGCTAAGACCGTAATGTGTCGAGACCATGACTCCGTAGCCTTGTGTATATATTATTGTACCCTCGTCAGGAAGTTATATGGTTTGCACTGCACCTGCACGAGATTTCAACTGTTTACGAACATGCTGTTACTCTTTTATATTATCATACCATCATAGCCAAAGACATTTTACAGGTTATTATACAACTAAACCCCACTGTTTCGCATGAAAAATTCAAATATCTCTTAAGTTCATAATGTATCTATTTTCATTTATTTTGGTATTGTGAAAATTAAATAATAACATTTGAAATATATATATATATATAATGTTATATATATATATATTATATATATATATATATATATATATATATATATATATATATAATATATATATATATATATATACACTGGCGTGCTGACGGTGTAAATAATTATAATTATTATGGATAATGTAAATCATCTTTCATTAATACCGTATTAGACAATTCCTTTAAGTATAAATTAATATTTTGCAATATTTACTGTTAAGAGTAAGAGGGATTCATGTGAATATCACTAATTCCTAATGGAAACAATATTCTTAAGGTGTATGAAATCGACAGCTTTCATTATAAACAAGAAATACGTGAGGCACGCTTAATTGGTGCGAAATTCTCGGACAAAATAAAACAATATTGCATTGCAAAAAAAATTAAAATACATATACAAATATTAAATTTGTCTATGTTTAAAAATTTTTTAAAAGGCAGAAGCTAGAGTCACGAGGAGGCAATTTACTGGAGCTTTTACAGTCCTTTTTACTGTTTAAATTTAATTAACAAATTTAATTATTTGCCCTTTTTGTGTGACTGTATTCATCTATACAATATACAAATAGCACGTGCATCTATGTTTTCATTGCATCTTACTAACGTGTATTTTGTAATTCATTATATTAAGAAATATATCTTATATATAAATGTATATGTATTATATTAAAAATTTGCCGTGCATAATTACCACTACTGGTATATTTTTATTCTCTTGGAGCAATCAACAAATATCAAATAAAAAGTAACATGATTAATAAAATGATTCTAAATGTCAGGATGTGAACAAAGACAGGATTTAAATAAACAATAACTAAATATATTTTTTCTCTGTATGCTTTAAGCTACAACTGTTGTTCATAGAATCGGTATTCATGATATGTGATAATCTGAATTCATATCATAATATTTTTTTTTCTATTTCAAATGTTATTTTATACATCACTGAACTGGTTTTATCATATCATAAAAGGAGCGCATGTCAACTGTATGACCGGAAGGACAACTAGCTAAATTTGCACGGGCTGACCTTTGCCTTCCAGATTCTGGGGTCTTGATTATACGTCACCTGCAGCCCGCGCGTGGAGAAACGAAAAGAGGACCGAAAGGAAAAACGAAAAGAGGACCGAAAGTAAAAGGAAGATGACTGAAAGCAAGGAGGCTCAGCTGATGTTAAGAACCAAACTGAGGATAAACATATATAACACTAAAGTATGTTATTTTAATAGTTATAACACCTTACATCGGATTCAGCTGAAACTTATATAGATACATGTATAAAGGATTCGTATAAGCGCCAAACTTTATAAGCCATAATTTAGCGAAAGGGTACTTAATGTACAAAGAACAATTCTGGGTGCATATGTATGTTAAAGCGTGAGTGTGCTGTTTATGCGCAAATATTTGTCAGTGTTGCATTATACCCATTAATGATGGTTTAAGGCTGTTGTTTAACGCTTTTATTCCACCCAGGCCCAAAGCTATTGATAGGCCTTTCATTATTCCATGGCTACAAAATATATAAAAGTTTAATTATATTTCGTATAGTGATTTACTCGTGGGTAATAAAATTATCAAAAATATGCATTGTCGTTTACCAAGTATTGAAGATTAAGTATTTAATGATTCACTGCTGCTATGGATAAAACTGATAATTTTAAACATTTCGCGCGCACATACAAATGGATAAAGAATACCATCAGTGACAGCATTGTGCAAGGATGAATCCCTAGGAATAAAACTTATGTAAAAGAACCAAAAAAAAACATTGATTTTAACTTGTCGATTAGATCTTAATCTTTAATTTGATACGAAAAAGTAAACTTTCCATCAATTTGCATTAACTGGTATCTGGAACACTCCACAAATTGCGTCAGTTTGTGATTATTTTTAATTTTTGCCACCTGATCATTTAATCAAGCAGAAGAATAATTAGAATATAAAATTTCGTATTTCTAGATTTTGTCGGCCACGTTTTTGTTCAGAATTCTTTTGACAACGTTTCATTATATCCCGACACCGAATATTTTCCACGTTTGCTAAAAATCTGCAAAGTGTCTCGTATCTCATATGACGTTTACAATCCGCCGATAACCGAACTATTCTTGTCTTAAATGCACCCGACAAATCTCGAAATTGTCAAATTAATTATTTACTGCATTCTAACAAACATTCGGATAATAAAAGTAATGACTGCTTCTTAGCCTGTGGGTGACTCGGCATGTAGAGTCACTGTCTATGAGATACCTCCTTCAGTGGGCCCCGTGTATGTCAAGCACGCAATATCCTGATTATGTATACATTTCAAAGTCCGTCTTAAGGGGTGGCACCCATGTCAACTCCCGTTATCTCACTATTAAGGCTACCTATATCGGAATCCTCAGCCGTGTCAGGAATACTCCCTGACGGACATATATCGTCATTGAACCAGTAAGTAGACTAAATATTTAATATATTTTTTTTCCATCATACAATTTATTGTTATAAAATTTTATTATCATTTGTCCATTTAGTCTTCATGCTCCCGAAGATGAGAAATGGATAGGATCTTTGTGGAGTAGTTAGCAATTATCTATAAAAGAAACTCCTGGCATTTAAACAAACACAACTTAGTAATCTGTTTATATTTACCATTCTTTATTTATTTGTTAATTTTGTTAAGAAAATAAAAGGTTTAAAGGCGTTCAGTTTTTGCATCCAGTCCTAATGTGCGACACGAAATACATGAAGTTCTTATTTTACTGAAATGCAGTTACTCGGAGTACATTTAGGGTAGGCCTATAGATCTGTTTTCATAATTTTATCATGTAATCTTCCCATACCAAATCCAAATCACGTACACAAGGGATACCTTCGGAGTAAGTTAAAAGGCGTGAAGAACGTTAAGTACAAGTCAAGGGTGTTATAAAACCTTAATTACGGTTCAGAGTGGTGACAGAAATTACAACAATGTTATAATGGGGGGGGGGGGGGGGGGGCTAGTGTTTGTGTGTACGCTAAAGAGCAATAATACCTGGCGAGTGACCATATGCATGTATCGTCGATGATCTCGCGTAAAGACTAATCTCATAAACAGTGTATGTGCTCTTGACCGTGTTTAAGGACACGGGTTTCTTTTATATCTGTTTATTTATGCTTACTTATGTTAAAATATGCATGATTTGTGCTAATGACCCGAGAACAAGAACATAGGAGCCCTATTGGAAAAAGGTTAATGCTGTTTTATGTTGTTTTTATAATTTCGTTTGGGCAATATCAATTTTAATGGGTTAAAACGCACATAAAAATCACTATGGGGTGACTGGCACACCACTTTTTTATACACTATAACGCTAAAGGTCCACGCCTTGAAAGTTTAGTCATGTTCTATATATTTCTTTAAGAAAACATCGCATGATCGATCGTAAAAAATGATATTCATGTCCACATTGCAAACCTATGTATTCAAGACAAACTTAAGTTCAAATTTAACATCTGACGCATAGAAGAAAAATCAAGCATTGGGAAGAATGAATCAAGATTCTGTTTAAAGAATCTGTATTGCATTGTTTGTCATACTAACTGCTGACCCATCAATGGCAGTATAATTGTATCTCCTGACAAAGTGGTGGGATAATATGGTTAAAGCACGGTCCCGCAGCCGCCGCCGCCGAGTTTCTTGCGAGCGAGATATCTAGAAAAAATAGTTCACGGATCTTTACCAAACTTAATACGTGCATTAGTATGGGCAAAAGGACAAAGCCTATTCAAAATGAGGCCATGACCTTACTATGAGATTGAACTTAACCTTGACTAGGTCAATTTTTGGTGAAAATCACACAGAATCTAAAATATCTCATGAAAGATTGCATGAATTTGTCCAAAAATCGGGTTGACCGAAGGTCTTGGATAGTTTGGTCTTGTACGGAAGACTACTGGTATCAATTATTATTCTTTTCTTCTATTTGCTTCTTTTGGAACCCTCAATATTGCCACTTTACAGTAATGTGAGCTATATAATTAAAACATTTATGGACCGATTTCATTCATTTCACTCACTCTGGTGACCTTGAGCCTGTAAAGTCTATATATGCTTCAGAAGATAAGGGCCTGTTTAAAAGGGGGGGTTCAAATGTCTGGGGATAGTACGAAATCTCCGCTGCCTGGAATGTACAGTAAACGTTGTTTATAATGAATTGGCTTAATGTTTCCCCGAAAATTGAATTTGGGCGTGGGGGGGGGGGGGGGCATTAGATTAGCCTGTACATCTAAAAAGTGCTGTACCAGTGCGTCGCAGCACCTCATTGTGTATATAGTTGTATTTTATATAATTTGTGTCGAATATCTAGGTCTATAGTGTCTGACAGAGATGAATGTAATTGACATTCTGCACATTCAGTATGAGGCTTTGTAGTTCCGGTTGATTCTTACGGCACGAGTTCTGTATTTTCTTATGGGTTCTGGAAACAAACGCGTATGCAAAGAATATGATAAAATAATTAACTGCATTATAAACATTCATTTACCTTAATGTTTGTTTTCTTCCACTTTTAGACAAACGATGAAGAGTTGAAGTGAAGCAGTGTTTTTAGTGTCCATCTCCATTTTCTGATTTCCCTCAGCTACAAGTTAACCAGTCCCAATTACTTTTGGTTTGAGCCAAATACCCAATACTTTCAGAACAATATAAAGCCCGAAGATATCTCAAATAACGTCCAGGATGCCTGATTTAGAAAACTTTCCCGCTGCAGAGAGGCGCAGATCATCTTGGCTGCGTCCGTTTGACAACTTTAAAGTCTTCATGGTAGTGTTCTTGTTGCAATCCATGCTGCAGGGCGTACATGGGTCCTATCTGCGCGCGGTGCTCACCACTTTGGAAAAAAGGTTCAGTTGGAAAAGTTCAATGACGGGACTTCTCGTAAGTACGTCACTAATCGGAAGTGCGTTGGTATCTGTCTTCGTTGGGCATTTCGGGAAAAGGTGGCACAAACCAAGGGTTCTAGGAATCTCCATGCTCCTGACATCCTGTGCTTCCTTCTTGTGCATTACACCACATATCTTATTCGGTCCTGGTGACGTCACGTTTGAACAAAATGATGTGCAAAACGTAACTGTCACATCAGGGACCACAAAATCAAGCTTCTGTACACTTAACCGCGCTGTGCCCATGCCTACTATGTCATTTGAGGGGCCAAACCTTAATAACAGAAGCCATGTGTTAACGGACGGGACCCAACAGAAGATCCAGAATTCCGCCAGCAATCCTGAATCGACTATTTCGTTCGTCATCTTTTTCTTAGGTCAGATGTTATATGGCATCGCTATTAATCCAGGCTGGAATCTTGGCATCCCTTTCATGCATGCCAATGTTAAAATTTCCAACAGCGTATTTACATTAGGTGAGTAGGATCTTTTATTTTAAGATTTGTTTGTAAAAGGTACCGCCTCTATCAAGCAGAGTTAAATTTCGGTTTAAGACTATCGATCAGGGCGGAAGCCCCCAGTTCGAATCACATTATTTTTGTCTCCTGGTGTCACGAAGGCCGGGTGTCTACCGCACCTGCGGGTCCTGGTGTGTAATTATCCCCATTGTTGGGAGATAACACCGAGGATTTCCCAAAAGACGCACTCGTTTGTGAGTGATTCACGGCTGTGGGGCACAGTCTCCAATTAAGCTTGCTAAGCGCTCACCCTGAGTGGGAGCCGACCGTAATCTAAACGCCTCGGCTGAGATTTGAACTCACGACCCCCCGGCTTTTAGTCCTGTACTCTACCCCTTAGCCAAAGAAGCCGGATGGTGAGTAGTATCTTCGATTCCCCATCGCATCCATAAATTCCTTATCATATAAGGGTTAACTATTGCATGCATACGAGAGCTCATTTGGACTCCACTAGCTATTACGAGGCATGAGACGGTGGTTTAACAATAAATGTTGTAAAATTGTAGTGAGGTTAAGGTCTCATGATCTTCAAACTAACTCTGTGTAATTTAGCTTTTAAATCTATCTAAATCTATTTTGTTTCAATTAAAAACAGTAAGTCAGTTGCCAATAAATCTGTGATGGGCTGGTTTGTAGGTATAGGAAGCTCATTGGCCAAGCTCGTTATATTTGTTTTTCCCTTTCTGCAGGATTATGGGTTGGTTTTCGGTTCATGGCACCAGTCCTCGCTTTCATCATGGGTTCCTTCACACTGAAACTTCCGGTTGACCTTCAACGTGAGTCTTTAGGAACAGATATTTGTTGATTGTTTAGGTGCACGCCCGTTTAATACCTCCGTAGAAGATGTTCTGGTTTCATGTGTACCTGTATTTTTGTTTGTCATTTTTGTTTACTTGCAAGTAATAATAGATTCAAGGTCTCGAGGATACAAAGCTCAACTCTTTATCGTATGACAACATTTTGAAGCACGATTTTCTGTTTCAGGTGGAAAACTACTTGAATTCAATTATTCATTTCAACAGCAAAACCTTCAGATATTCATATCGGATATAAGGATATAGTTCCTTAGCTACTGAGTAGATTATGCAGTTGACATGCCTGCTATCAGGTGTCCGGTGTGTAATTGCCGTTTTGCTGCTATATTGAGATTTCACAATATATCAGTGGCTTTTTGAAAAAACAATAGCACTACAGACTTTCTTAAAACAAAGCCTTTTCACATAGATGCTATGAGACATGATGAACACCTATATATCTCTGATGGCATGCATGGATACAAGCTTAACCCACTTAAATAACTGTTGCATAGTGCTGGAAAAAATTCTTCATGAAATCACATAAAATGCAGATAATCCCAATAATGGGGCTGGTGACCCGGGTTCGATCCCCGGCGTGGCTATGAGTGTGAGACAAGGGGCCCGTCAAAGGCCGGTGGTTTTCTCCGGGTTCTCCGGTTTCCTCCACCTCTAGACACTATCGAACGCCACCACCTGAGCCATGGAGAGTGTCTCGAAAAGTCATAATAACTAGTTGTTTAATCCATTTAAAATAAATATGTTTATGTAATGACCATAAAACCTACTTTTAACAAGACATTTATACATTTATGCAAAATAAAGAAGAATGCAATTGTAAACTAAAAGCAGAGCTCACTTTATCAACAAAGGACTTACGGTTGCTTCTACATTAGCAGATAAAACGAATTGAGAAAATGAAAATTTTATTGGATCCAATTAATACAACAACAATACCCAAGAAAGACATCGGGCTCTGCCAGCTGTCAAAAAACAATGTCAAGACGGCAAAAAATGAATGAGAAAGGTACAACCCTGAAACCGATAAAATGAATCACCCATAGTATGTAATCAAGATGCTTTAATCTCTACACATATTCCTGGGTATCAGTTTCATATATTTGACCCAAATGCATAGTTGAGCATAATTAGGGTGAATGTAGGGTGAATTAGAGTAAATGTTTTAACACACATACCAGAGTCCTAAGATTTAACATATTAAACTGTTTAGAAATGTTTAATATAAGCCTTCAGCCATACGGTAAGAATACACAATGACCCAAACTAAAAATGGAACAATGGCTGACCAGGTGGAGACAGTTATATACAGATATGAAACAGGTTCCATAACCTTCCAAATTCCATTCCAGGGATATCTGCTATGATTTCGAAGAAGTGGGTCGCCAACTTATGTTGAAATTTTAGCATGATAACAGGAAAATATCTGAGGACAATACACAATTTTTGCTTTAAAATTTAGTAAGGGCAAAAGACGGGAATACACTTTTATATTGGTTGGTTTCTATATCGCTGAAAACGGATGAAAAACTCATAAAATTGTCAAAACAAAATTGTCCAAATTACCTCCGTTCAACGGGTTTGACGTATATGCAAAGTATAGTGCAAATCCATCCAGCCTTTGCTAAGAAAACTATTAGTGGCGTCTGAAGTAAACACAATAGACACAAATCTGGGTCGACCTACCAATGCGTCTGTCATAGTTCTGCAAAACTTGCAGGGTCTGTACATTTTGCATGAAGACAATCGCCAGCATATGTCTTTCCCATCGTATCTCAGTTCATCTGATAAAATTTACAAAATAACAGATCATACTGTCAGTATTGAAGTTTGCGGTTTTTTTTACGGTTGTAAATTCTTTAAATCAATTAATGATATTGTATTTGTATTCGGGATACATATCAATACAGGACATGTATGTCACAGTATGGGCGGGCACCTGCATGCAGGCCACGTGTCCACGGGTGTGACATAGTATGACATTGGCTGTAACAGTTTTCCATAAATTTGTTTTAAATTTACTGAGCGCTTAGCTAGTATATACACTGATTGCCGGTAACTTTTGTACAGGAATAGACTCCAGATAGGAGAATGTGAATTTAATTGATTAAAACTGCTAATACGGATAAAAGTGCATTTTACGTTCCCATGGAGAAGTTGTAGGTAACTTTGATCAGAGTAATTTGTATTGATGATATATATAAGACTTGGAAGTAGTGAACGTAGGAAATATCTTATGGCCAATAAAACGTTTTGTGTAAAGGAAATATACCGTCTCTCCTTCTTATATTCTCTAGCCACTGATTTGACACCAGAACACCCACGATGGCTGGGAGCCTGGTGGCTTGGATACGTCATCTGCGCATGCGTGTTAGTTCCTTTGAGTTTTCCTATGTTCTTGTTCCCACGGGAATTCCATGGAACCGGTAAACTTGCTGAAGAAAGTGAGAAAGAAGAAAAGGGTAGTGTTAATGACACGGCACCAACTTCATATTCTTTTATGGAAGACCTAAAAGGTAAAATATTCTTTATAGAATATACTCTAATGTCCCTTCAATAGGTTTTGACTTCTTGACCGTACCTGGCCCCGCACATAAACAAATTTAAAACCCTACGCCTAATGATTTATTTCACAATACTGAAACAATAATCCTGATTGATAATGCCGCTGACATCCGGTGGATTGAATGAGACAAACAACCTTTTTTTAATTCTTGATCGCACGCGTTACTCCCCAGTATAACGATAATTGTCGAGAGATTATCAACTGAATTAGGATTGTTTTTTTTACTGCCAGGCATTAGTAATTCCGTGCTGGGTAAAATACCTAAATTCCTGTCACGTGCCAAGGAGATAAAAGATATTTTGGTGTGTTCTTTTTGCCCTGTTCGTATCTACAAGCTATGGAACTGATAATCGATTTAATATTTTTTTTAAGATTTGCCTCGCGCTCTCGGATTGCTGCTCAGAAACTTGGTGTACGTTCTCTCTGTGTCCTGTGTCGTTTTCGTATAAATACATGTTATTGACCTATGACATATGTTTTCGCTAGATTTGCCTCGCGCTCTCGGATGGCTGCTTAGAAACTTAGTTTGTGTCCTGTGTTTCATGTTCGTACAAATACAGAAAATTGACCTATGACATATATCTGTTTTTGCCAGATTTGCCTCGCGCTCTCGGACGGCTGCTTAGAAACTTAGTTTGTGTCCTGTGTTTCGTATAAATACAGATAATTGACCTATGACATATATCTGTTTTTGCCAGATTTGCCTCGCGCTCTCGGACGCATGCTTATAGAAACTTGGTGTGTGTCCTGTGTTTCGTGTCCGTATAAATACAGATAATTGACCTATTACATATCTGTTTTTGCTAGATTTGCCTCGCGCTCTCGGACGGCTGCTCAGAAACTTGGTGTACGTTCTGTGTGTGCTGGGGCTCTGTGTGGATGTTCTACAGTATGGCCATTACGCGTTCCTCCTCAAGTACCTCGAGATCCAGTACCAGCAAACAGCCTACTTGAGCAGTGTGTACGGAGGTACGGTATATTAATCCATCTACATGGAGAAGCATTCTTTTCTTATTAAGGTTGCATTAAAAATTATTCTCAGAACCTGTTTTACGCGGATTCCTTTTTGTTTTTTTTTTTTTTAGTGTGTGGCCTGTTGTCTTACAGACAGGTAGAAATCCTGTTATACCCCATTTCGGGTTAACTATATCTGTGATATTCGCAATCATGGAAGTCATATTTTTTTCGGATGTGAAGACTTTCCAGAGATTTAATAATGTTTTCTTGAACGCAAATGGAAGTCCGTATAATTCTGTGAGAAAGTGAACCTTAATTAAAATCTTTAAAATTGTCATGTTCCCATTAGGGTACGGAATGTACTGAAAAAAAGGGTTTCGGGTAAAATATCTCTGTAACTATTTATTTTCCATGAAATCTCGCCTTTTCTTTACTTACCATTGTATCGTTTTGTTTTAGGTCTGTTGCCAAACTTTTTATCAATGGCTCTGTCAATAATTAGCGGAGCTGTACTCTCCCGTATGAAACGACATACGATTTTCTCATATACTCGGATCATTGCGGTACTTGCTGCAGTGTGCAGCGTCTGTATAGCAGGTCAAGCGTTTCTGTCATGCCCTGAGATCCCTCTAACCGGAAGACAGACTGACAAGTAAGTGGGGGAAAAAATCTCGTATACTGCTTTCTGGTACTGGATTTTCCACCATCTTTTTAAAGCTTAACTGGCTTCACTGCCAATGGGAATCGAACCTATGACCTTTCGTTTGTCGATCGTCTGCTCTAACCACTGAGCTACGATAGATGTCAGACCCCTCTGTGTATTTTCACACTTTTGTAGGAACCAGCGAAGTGACCGTGATAACCGATTCTTATATCTTGTCTTAGGGCGAATCACTTTTCCACACGTAAGCCAACAGGCGTAATTCTAAGATTCTCTGATATGCAAACCTTCCAAAACGACGTAATTTTGCCACTGAATGAGAAATCTATATCTGCGAAATGTGAAGACACGAGTCAAATCATAATCAGTTTTATAAAGCACATTATAGATATTATTCAACAGAATCAACCTGACCTCTAACTGTAATGCCAACTGCTCGTGTCCTTTTGGAAAGATTGACCCTGTGTGTGGGTCAGATGGTCTGGTGTACTACAGCCCATGTCATGCAGGATGTTCCGGAGAACCAAGCAACGCCACTGCCAAGGTACAGTTGCGTTTAGATAACTAAGTGGTTAATTTCTCTCTGTAACGCAAACTCTCTTACTTCACTTATAATTATCTCTTTTATCAAGTTTAAGTTTAAAATGATGCAACCATGGAAATGTTGACTGTACTTTTTCTAGGCTTTGATTAATATATTGCCTGTGCACACAAGTTTGTAAATTACCGAAAGTAAATAACCGGCGTAGGAGTCAGAGACCCATATATCTTATTTCTGTATACACTATACAATAATTAAGGTCTAATCATCGTCAAAAATCATGAAAATTACATTTTTCTGAAAAATATCTGGTTTAATAGATGTTTGCTATATCTATCTTTTCACAAAAACACGTTCCTGGGGTTGTTTTGTATCAATTAGAAAAATAAGTATTTTAATTCAGTTGTCAACCCCACGTGGGGTGCAAACAGGACCAGCTGTCAACTCGGCGAGAGTTAGCAGCGTGTAAGCTGCTTATTGGTTAACCATGCGCTCGCGGTATTAGGCAAATGGTTGATTGACAGGCGTGGGGAAGCCGCGGTCAGTCAGCCGGGAAAGAGCTTATCTTTATAACCGGCACTTACTAATTGGCACTAATTAAAACAAACACGTCCCCCCTATACGCCTAACCCAGAAGTAAACTGTACATCGTATTCCTCCAATCGCCGAATAATGTCTATGTCACTGCCCTAAAATATGTAAGTGTCACCCAATAATGGTCCTGGCACCAAGAATATACCCAGAAATATGAATTTACCTATTGTTTTTTTTCTGTAATATTGACCCTGTTATACACTATAACATTTTCTCCCAGGGTCCATCGTTACATCGCCAAAACCATTACCGAATACATCATTCCTTCTTCTATAATATACACTATCTTCAAACTGAACGGCATTGGTCGAAGAAAATAGAGTAGAATGAGCGAAGATAAAATTCGCTATTTGAACGAGAGACAGTCACATACTGCTGATCACAAGGTTCCCATGTCGTGAGTGGAGGCTGTAGATAAACGTCGAGGGTGGTGCAGCAATATGGGACTGCGTTGCACGATTGAATTTTGTGAGAGGAACGCGGCACCAAGTTACACCATCACGTCGCCTGCTAACAAATTTTGCGAAGTGAACCACGCCGGAGTCTTAGAGCTCTATGAGAGCGTTCGGTAAAGGAAGAGCGGCCGCAGCACGATTTAGCGCGTATATATGACTGGTGTAAATAAATCTAATGAGCGAGAGATATGTGTTGCTGCTAGCTATGTAGTGTCTCATATATAATTTTGAGAGGGAGAGACAAGCTGTTAATTGGATTAGGGTATATGGTGGTCTGAATGAGAGCGCAGAGTTAACAGAGTGATCGTTCGTATCAGTCACTTCACACCTGACGCGTGCCCCGGCGCGGTAGCCCATGACCTGATTACCGATGACCGACCCCTCGGACCAGTAAGCTCCGCCTACTTTAGTTTGACAGTTCTCCAGTTGTCATGATGCCTAATAAAATCCTTTTTTTAACATTGATAAATCATTGAATTTTATAATTTATATATTGAAACCGATTTTCATCGGAACATTTAGTGAAAAAATACAACTGTCACTTGCGCTTATATCCCTGTTTTCCACTCAAAACGAAATTTCTCTTCCCAAACAGTTTTTGGCCGTTTTCTCAAAACAGTATTACAGGAGACTGTATGGTCTTCAGAGCGATATTTCTCAAAAACCATCCAATATAGAGTCTTCAAATTTTGCATATAGGTAAATCAACAAGTATTCTAAAATGCGTCGTTTTTTTTTCTTTTTCCTATATCGTTTTTAGTGTAGTAGAAATACGTTATTTAAACGAAATAAGTACTGTTAACATCACACATTTTTTTTTAAATTTAAAATTCATTATGAAAAAAAAAAGACAATAAATATATAACAAAAAAAAAGCCTGGAGAGATTTGTATGTAGTTTCAAATGATACTATTTCCAAATACATACCCTATGCCAATTTTGAGATATATCCAATTAAAAAAAAAAATTTAAATCATTTCAAGTTTTAAATTTTCAAAGTGGACACTGTTACACTTTTTAAATAAATCTCATCTGATAGAGAGTATTCTAAAGATTCTAAATATATATACATCGCTTTGTCTAAAATTATTATTAATATGAATTCTAAGCAAAATTAAACCAAGGTTGTTTGACGATGATTAGACCTTAAGAAAAACTGCGGTGGTAAATTTACATGTCACATATACCAGGAAGAAAATTCTGGATATTTCTTTGTTTTTTATAAGTACCTTTATATCATTAACGAACCTTTGAGCTTATGGCGTCGTCCGTACGTTAAAAAATCTCAAAAACCGTTGAAACTAGAAGCGCTAACATTTTATGGAAGAATCAGTCACAAGTCAAACTTTATTGGATTGAGCTTAATTTTGCTATCTGCTTTGACTAAGATTTTATAGTAAAAACGTTAAAAAAAACCCTTAAATATCCAGCCAAATTGCTCAGTGTTTCACAGAAATAATCCCTGAATCAGTCTCTCTGAAGTTTGTTCGATTGGTTCAAGTCCTCTGATTTTTGGCCGAGTAACAGGAAGCTTAAACTAAGTCATTTTGGCCAACAAAACATACTAAAATTACAATCTCAGAAAGGGCAGGAGCTATCATCAGCAAATGTATTACAAATGGCGGTCACACGGGTCATATTTGAAACTGTAGTATTGATAGGCCCACCTGCATCGACCTGCTTTGTACGAGGGTTATCGGTTATCAGTTTATTAACCCATAATTTCTCAGGAACGGCAGGAGCTAGCATGTCCAAAATTAATGTGGCGCTACCTGTTACAAGAGTTTGAACTTAGTCATTAGGACAAATAAGCATACTAACATAACACTCAGAAACGACAGGAGCTAGCACCATCAAGTTTTGTGCAAATGTTGGACACATGACTCATTTATGAATTTGAGGGTTTGTGGCGCCACCTTCACCAGCTAGTTGATTTTTTTGCAGTAATATAGTGAGCTGTGTGGGTATATAAGCAGTGATGTACAAGTAACATAAATAATTACAATCCATATCTATCTTATGTGTAAGAAGAATCCATGAATAAAATATATCTGTATTATGATTTTGCTTTTTATCAGCATAGGTAATTGTCTAAGCATTTTAATAATAAAATAAAAAACCTTATGAATATGTCAGCATGAAAAAAAAGCATTGTAGCCAAGTTTTTCGGTATGTGTAAACAGATTTGGCCACATGCCAAGACTTCGTCTGTATCTATAAATAGCTTGACTCTCAACTGTTTCAGATATGGCAACAGGCCAAGTTTCAGGCTGTATCTATATTATAGTTTTGCGGACTGCCATGTGTATCAGATTAGGCAACAAGTCAAGATTTCAGTCGGTACAGTCAGGTACAGGCCAAGAGTTTACTCAGTGCTGAAGCTACATTTAGCACTCATCCATCATGGACTTAGTCAGCTGAGTGGACTCAACCTAAAAGAAGTTTGATGCATCGGCCTGACATTTGGGCATGTCCATGCACCTTTGATGGCTTTCTCGTAAATATGAACAGTAGTGCCACCTGCAATCATTTTTTTGTTGTTGTGAACAACATGCCAGTGACGTTTGTGTAAATGGTGGTTGTACTCGGGTTCCAAATGTTTGGTACTTGCTTTGTACTGTACGACCCATACATGTACTTGGAAAAATAATCAAGTACTTTCCCCAAGAATGGTCAAGCATGTTATCATGGAAGCATTATACCTGACGTATATCCAATTGCACAGGTTCGCATAAGGTCTGTAGGCCTTGTTTTATTTTGGAATAAACTCAAACGTTTCATTATCAGAGTTATAGTGACTGTTCCTGTATCCCGGACGGTGAGGCGTCACGTGGTTTTTGCCAGAGTACTTGTACGACCCTGCTACCTTACCTCGTCATAGGGGTGTTGTGGTCAATTGCCTTCAACTTATACAACGTACCAGCTGTCCAGAACATTTTACGGTTGGTACATTTTATTTTATTTTTTGGACAAAAATTGTGTGAGACATTTTGAACATCGAAAACATCCCATCTCTACGAAATAACTGATGCTATGCGTTTAACTTCAGGAGTCCCAGTCCTTCACAATTTATGTATCCCGTGTAAGAATAAATCAAAAATATACCACGGTCCAAAACTATGCAGCGAGATGTTTATTGATTTAGCTGAGTTGACTAAAAGTTATTTGAGCGATAGGAATTGGTCATTCCTTTCTTGTCTAACTCGATATCACCCAAAGACCCGCGACCGCCGAAAAGAGCGTCAAAATTTCCATAATGTCACAGTCTACTAGCTGCTTTATATGAGATAATACATCAAAACAGCAATATTGTCTTTAAGAAATTAATATTTCTAACTGGAACTAAATGTACTGAGCATTTTAATCACTTAAACGTATAACGTTTATCTTTTGAAGTCTTTTGTCCCGGCGAGCGCCCAGTGATGTTCACATGAAATCTCTCTCTCTCTCTCTCTCTCTCTCTCTCTCTCTCTCTCTCTCTCTCTCTATATATATATATATATATATATATATATATTATATGTCATTGTCTCGATTGAGCAGAGTGGATATATATAATGTACTTAAGTGTTTGGTCAGCTTCTAAATTATCATTCATATGCATTGTATCACGTTCTTAGTTTCCAGGTTTTGTTCCCTAACGTGTTTTGCAAAATAGAAATTCTCTGAGGTCAGCATTTTTCACTCTTTGCAGGTTGACCGATGAGAGAGACCGATCGTTGGCTTTTTCGTTGTTTGGAGTTCTCGTTTCTGCTTCATGTTAGTAATTCCATCTTCATACAGCGATACATATAATAAACAGGTTCAAAGTGCTATAAATGCGAACTGAGCGTTACAAGTGTGATGAGGTCGAAACCACCTTTTCCCTTATATGGACGGGACCTCGAAATCTTTTGTGTCTCATTTGTAAATGGTGAAAGGGCACGAAAAGTATTTATTTTCTAATGATCCGATTGATAACATTGATGACATACACCCTCCCCAAAATTATTTACTATGAATCGTAAAATAGAGCTCGGTTACCTTTAACGGTATCAAAAGTATACATACTGTTGAACGTTTGTGTGTGAAACCTTTTAAAGGAAATGATTCTTTAAACTTTATTCAATTAACTTTCATATAATTACGGCACGTAGGTCAGAAGTCCTTTACACTAACAGAGAACACAAGCAGTGAAGACAAAAAAATGTGGATATATAACACTTTCAAACTTTTTTAAATCATTTTCCGTTCATATTGGATTAAACAATGATACAGGTTTTGTATATACAGTGTGATACAAGGCTGAAATAACCGTTTTGATATATAATTTTTTAAGACGTACCTGATTACTTAAAGCCACCTATAAGTACCAACTAATGCATTGCAATATGTTTTCTGACAGCTCTTAATAAAATATGTCTTTACCTTAATGTCCAGCCATGAACATTTTAAGACGGGTTCTTAACTGTGAAATTAAATTTCTCTGGATTTTTAATAAGTCACGCACAGCGAACATTTAAACCGCTTTAACAAACGATTGTTGCGATGTAACATTTAACAAGTACAAATGACTCTACTGAAGAAAGTACAATTTGGTATATATGATGTCCTTGAAAAAAGTGTTTGATATATGGGTAGGCTACATACATTTCGTGAATGTTTTCAGTATTTCCGGCGCCGATGATTTATGGTAAACTTGTGGATGACACATGTTTCCTTTCAACACCCGATAGTAAGTCAGGACAGAAGAGCGCTTGTCAACTGTATGACCGGAAGGACATCCGGCTAAAACTGCATGGACTGACCTTGGCCTTCCAGATTCTAGCAGTCCTGATTTATACGTTGGCCGCAGCCCGCGCGTGGAGAAACGAAAAGAGGACGGAAAGGAAAAGGAAGATGGCTGAAAACAAGGATGTCCAGCTTAAACTGATGGACGGAGCAAAAACCGAGGATGAGCTAATTTAGTTTGAAAGTATTACCACACATCGGAATTAGCTGATACATGCATAACATTCGTATCACATAAAGCGCTAAAATATATGGAAAAACGTAGAGAACTCGTGTGTAAAGCCTTCATTCCCCGCCTAATCACGACATTGATATGATTCTCCAACGGCTACACAAATCGAATCAAGTTCTTCTTCTTCGGCACATACATATATTTCTTTCTGGGATTCCCTTTAATAATACCTAATTTCTAAAAGCATGTGATTGCGTGGACAAATATTAAGGAAATAATTATTTCAATTATGATACAGATAGACCGTTAATGTTGAGGGTGCACATACAAATGGAAGAATTGGCCTTAATCTAAAGTTTTAATAACAATAAAGGAAACTTATGCAATGGAAAGAATGAAACATTGAATAAAACTAATGGAATCCCGTAAAGATGATTACCATAATTTACACTATTATAAACTTATAAAACTGGAAATAAAATTTCGATTCCTATGTTTTTTACTTTCCAAGGTTTACACGAGGTATGTTACATATTTTACCATTTGTCGATATATATATATATATATATATATATATATATATATATATATATATATATAACACTGAGGAAAAACAACACTGTAAATTCACAACAGATTGTTACACGGGATGTGACCCGATCCTCAGGTTAATATTGATTCTAATGTTATTCACCTGAGGTGTCGGGTCGCATCCTGTGAAACAGTCGGTTGTGAATTTACAGTGTTGTTTTCCTTCAGTGTTATATCGCTCTGGCCTTGTCTGAAGGCCATAGAGCACTTTACACCGGAGGGTAACTCTACTATATATATATATATATAAGTGCTCATTTTCGCCATTCGGCGAGCCCAGTGGCGGATCTACCCTTTTCAAATCAGCTCACTTAAAGTCATTTGAGCTATAGCTCATCCTTTGTCCGTCCCATATATAAGATTTGATTCTGGGGGTCTTTGTGTTAGCTTATAAATGATTGAATGGATCTATGCGTGTCGTCCTTAACCCCCCCCCCCCCCTCAGCAACAGCACTCGAAAACTGTTAGACCTGTTAGACTGAGCTCTCTTTGGAAACCCAAAATTGTACGTGTATACTGACAAATGTACATGTTTTACTATTATCAGTGCATTTTGAATATAATGTTATAAAAATAATAATAATAATAATAATAATAACAATAACAACAACAACAACAATAATAATAATAATAATAATAAAACCATTCTATTACACACAAAATAGGAATTAACGGTTCTTCATGACCATTATAGACAGAGAATTTGTCAAAATATCTTTATCTATCCGTAAACTTTGATCTTTTCGCCCCATACATTTCCGAAGAATGGCTGCTTTAGTACCTCATGGATGATCTGGGATATTATTACACAGGACAGGTTATGTGGCGCCATCCACGTTTACTTCTCTCTTGAAAATCATAGATAAAACAAGAATAATTCTATCTTTTCTTCCCTACATGCTACATCCCATACCAAACAATATTTGAATCAAACTAAATAATCGGTCCTTATATATCCTTTTTGTTCTTAAACAAATCCTATACAAATTTCCCATCATTATTCGGTGATATCAGTGGTGGACACAAATACATCATCTTGTTAGAAGTCTTCAAACTCTGTCATAGTCATTTTTATGTTACCTTTTTCTCAGATCAAACGTTTCCATGTTTGTGTCACAGCTAGGTTAGGCGACTTGTTCTCATATGTTGCTCACGAGGGCTATAACCCAGTGGTCACGTATGATACACATATACACATATATATAAACATGTATTAGGCCTACGTGTATTTCCATTATTCAGATATATTTTTTCTTCTGGTCTGAAGTGTTGTTCAAAAATGAAATCCGTCTTTTCATAGTTAATATATCTATATATATATATATATATATATATATACTGGACGATGGATACGTTCTTTATATCGCCTCAAAATATTCCTCTCGGAGGTCCTGCCCTCATCGGCTCTACCACAACAGTTAAAAAATATTTAGTTTCTAAGTATTTGGTCTCCAAATTGTGTAAGGAGAAGTAGAAGCGAAGTATTTGGGGATATTTGTAGATACCACACCAAATTGAAAGGTATCCATGACAGCTTCTTAGACCATTTCCAGAGCACCAAGCACCAAGGTCAGGGCGCGAGAAGTCGGACGAGCCAACAGAGCAACAGCAACCACGCCCACGCCGTGATGAAGCCCTGAGCACCCCATGCAGCTGCCAGCATGCAGACAGTTTGTCACTGTCGTCGAACTTTTATTTGAATGAAGACGGGACGATCTTTGTTTTCTCCATTATCTTAACAATGTATATTTGACTTTATATGTGTCTGGCTTTGATGATTGAATTCTAACCCAGAAGATGTTTTTAGCTCAGCTGACTATAAGTCAAATGAGCTATAGTCGTGGTCCATTGTCCGTCGTCTCTCCGTCCGTCCGTCCGTCCGTCCGTTTGTCCGTAGATGTGGCACGTTTTGAAACCGTAAGACCTGGGAATCCAAAATTCGGCATAATGTTAGATGTCTCCAAGAACTCCTACCAAGCCGAAAACTGGGTCTTGCGACTTCGTTCCTTTGAGAAATTAAGGAAAAACCTCTTTTTTTTTATTAAAAACCTATTTTCACACTTCAGGACTGCCTAATATCGAAACCACTCATCCGTTTTTCCTCCTATTTACCATAAATATTCCTCTATATAGTTCCTATGTACATGCTAGAAATTAGATCTGTATTATATAATTTAAAAAAGTTATGGGCCCAAACATAATGCATTTTGTAAAAAATCAGGAAAGATATTTGATCACTTAACACAAAAAATGTTAAAACTATGGACTTCTTTTCCAATAATATAACTTTAATTAATCAAAATTAAATTGTATACCCAAAATTAGATCAAAATCTTTTAATTTTTTTAAAATATTAACAAAAATAAAAAATTGGGACCTTAAATTTTGCCCAACTTTGACCATGGCACGTTTTTTTCTTGTAATTACTGTGGATCTAATTTTCACAGCATGTACAAATAAGGATTTAATCTGTTAAAATCTGAAATTTGAAAATAAAAGCTGCAAAATAAGGCTAGTTATTGAATTTTTTTGGAGGCTCTTGTTGTATTCCCTTACATTGTCAAGCAGTCCACTGTGGTCACTGTTGGTCATTCAGTGCAGCTCTCTATGCTCCCAAGGTTGTTGGCATAATGTTAGATGTCCCCAAGATCTCCTACCAAACCGAAAACTGGGTCTTTGCGACTTCGTTCCTTTGAGAAATTAAGGAAAAAACTCAATTTTTTTATTTAAAACCTATTTTCACATTTCAGGACAGCCTAACTACAAAACCACTCACCTGTTTTTATTCATATTTACCATAAATATTCCTCTATATAGTTCCTATGTACATGCCAGAAATTAGGTCTGTATTATATGATTCAATAAAAGTTATGGGCTCAAACATAATGCATTTCGTAAAAAATCAGGAAAGATATTTGATCACTTAACACAAAACAATTTAAAGCTATGGACTTTTTTCCAGTAATATATCTTAAATTAATCAAAATTAAATTGTATACCCAGAATTAGATCAAAATGTTAATTTTTTTTAAAATATTAGCAAAAATAAAAAAACTTGGCACCTTAAATTTTGTCTAAATTGACCATGGCACGTTTTTTTCTTATAAGTACATTTGATTTAATTTTCACAGCAAGTTTATATATGGATTTAATCTGATGAATTTTGAATTTGAAAGTATAAGCTTAAAAAATAGTCTAGCTACTGAAGTTTTTAGAAGCCTTAATGTATTTGTATTTTCTAGCATCATGACCCTACTTTTGTTTACCTGATTATCCAAAAATTGGCATAACGTTAGATGTAATTGTAAATGTTCATATTCTTCACATTTTCTATTGATATACCAAAATTTAGTTCAGTTTTGCATAATTTGTTGAAGTTATAGGCCCAAACATAATGCACCTTGTAAAAAATCAGGATATATATTTACTCACTTAACATAAGAATGGCTGAGACTTTTTTCAGGAATATAACATCATTTAATCAAAATTAAATTGTATACCCAAAATTAGATCAAAATATTTTAAATTTTTTAAAATATTAACAAAAATAAAAAATTGGTACCTTAATTTTTGCCCAACTTTGGCCACGGCACGATTTTTTCTTTAAGTACTGTGGATGTTATTTTCACATCATGTACACATAAGGATTTAACCTGTTAAAATCTGAAATTTGAAAAAAAGCTGCAAAATTTGGCTAGTTATTTAATTTGTTTGGAGGCTCTTGTTGTATTCCCTTACATTGTCAAGCAGTCCACTGAGGTGACTGTAGGTTATTCAGTGCAACTGTCTATGCTCCCCAGGCTGTTATGTAATCCCATCACTCAGGCAAGCTCTCTGTCTTGTTGAACTTGATCAGGCTGCCAGCATAAATACCACAGGGAGCTTTTCTGTCTCCCCCCCCCCCCCCCCCCTTATTCTGTTGACAGACCTGTACTCTAAACAAGATGAATCTTATAATTTCACATTTTAGCGATGAACAGTAACAACAGAGACCCCTCCCTGAACCACCGCTTCGATACACAGGACTAATATACAAGACAAAGCTTATAATTTTCATGTTAAAAATATTCTTTTTGTTGAGACTTGGACAATTTTGATTTTTTTTAAAGAAAAAAATGTTCAGGAATTTAATCCTAATATTCAAATATGGTAAAATATTAGGACCTTATGTAAGTGCTAACTGACAAGATTTAAGAAGATATAAATACTTGGTAGCATTTCATTCATATCTCTTAAAGTTGGCGGGGCCTAGGTGTGAATAACACTGTTAAACCTAGTTTTTATAATTAGGAATATTGGTCAAACTTTGTAGGATTAATTTTTAACTCATATGGCCATATATTTAACTTTTGAAAACTTAATTACCTTCACACATTATTTGTTTATGAAATGGACCTTTTATATGACACTAACCGTAGGCCCATTTTTTCCCTTGGTGCATCACTAAATGGTTTCAGGCCAAAGGTTTCATTTATTACACAGTCCATATGCTTTAGCTCATGTCCATTATTCTATAATTAACAGGGTTTAAAATAAGCTGGGCCATTTTCTCTTAGCTTTTCAAATAGTAATATACGTGGAAAAACCATAAGAAATAAAAATATTTTGCAGTTACAAATATTTTCAAAAATTCAGCTGAGCGACGTGACCCATGGGTCCCTTGTTATTTTTTTGTTGTTTTTTTTTTTACCGGTAATTTGACTTTTGCCTAAGTGATATGAGATTTGATTCTATACATTGGAAATAATAATTAGACGATAAAGTGTTCGGAAGTTTTAGTTGCTCACGAGGCCTATATTTATTGGCTTAATATTGCCAGTACTTTTAAAAGGAGCAGGTCCTGGCGGCCTAAGAATTCCACTCCTGATGTTGTAGGCTTCTCTTTGCATTTTAAATTGTACATTGTCCGTGGTAATAAAAGACACAGGAAAAAAGTCACAGGAAATAATTAAATTCACAATGTTGGGTAGCAAATAAAGTCACTAATACTCAGTAAAAAAATTGGATATAGGACAAAGTCACATATTTGTGTAGGTAAAAGTGAAAGGAAATAGTGTCACAGTTTCAGTGGGAAACAGGCACAAATTTAATTTAACAGAAAATATCCAAAATTCTTTTTTTATTTTACAGTTTTTACTGCAATTTGATAAGGGATTGAAATTTTAAACCAGCTTGCCGGGTCACTAATATAGTGAAACAAACAGTTTAATTCTAAATGCTTTATCTCTGCTCGAGGATAATTCATAATCCATAATCCAGCTTGTTATCTCCTGTATAGTACCTTCTACCTCATATAATGGTTTAGGGGTATATTTAATTAAATACACGGTGACTTATTGCTTTACCAAAATCGGGACTGTTTTTTTTTTCCTGTGACCTTTTTTCCTGCATGAAACCTGTGACTTTATTTCCTACTAAAAATTAATTGTAACTGAATTTTATATGACGTATTTTCATGTGACTTTTTCCTTTCACCTCGTCTCTTACGACCCCATTACTTCGGGTAGATGTAAATTGTCTGTGTGTGGAGACCTCTAGGTGTATGTGTGTCTTTCTATATCTTATTAGTGTGTGTCTTCCTATATCTTATTACAGCTGAACATAATTGATTTCCCCCTACTAATATATATGAATTGCCATCAGTATGTAGCTTTTATATAAAAAAAATCTGACAAGTCACAAAATAAATTAACGAAAATAACTGATCGCGATTTTTACACAAGAAATTCATTGATATAAAAGACCAGGGTATCAATTTCTTGAGACACCGATTGTTTTGGTTCGATACGCGCCCGGGCGAAAATTAGTCACTGCTCTTTGAGAACAAACAGGTAAAATTTTGTATTTTTTTATGTAAAGTGTAAAAAGTATATCTGTAGCCATGATCGCAATATTGAACGAAAGAGCGTGGCACGTAGGACAACCTTTTGAAAATATCCCTAATTATCGCCCGCTGAGTGAGTGAGTCATTCGAGATCATTCCTAATTTGACGATACAGTTAATGTTAAGTATTGAGATTTTGGAAGACTTACAAGTATTTCATGTTGCATACATCGCATTTATCTCTAAGCTAGTATGTATCTTTCAATCAGTAAAATAAATGGGTGCATGTTCAGACACAAAGTATTATAATAAATTAATTATAATTAGGCTGTTGCTATAGCTCCGGACACATTCCTAACAAATCATTCCTGATTTGACGATACAGTCGTTGGTAAGTATTCAGATTTTGGAAGACTTACAAGTGTTTCATTTTGCAAACATTGCATTTATCTCTAAGCTAGTATGTATCTTTCAATCAGTAAAATGAATGGGTGCATGTTCAGACACAAACTATTATAATAAATTAATTATAATTAGGCTGTTGCTACAGCTCTGGACACATTCCAGACCAGTCATTCCTGATTTGACGGTACAGTCGTTGGTAAGTATTCAGATTTCGGAAGACTTACAAGTGTTTTATGTTACATACATCGCATTTATCCCTAAGCTAGTAGGTATCTTTCAATTAGTAAAATATATGGGGGCATGTTTAGACACAAAATATTATAATAAATTAATTTTTATTAGGCTGTTCCTATAGCTCCAGCACTTCCTATGAGCATGCGCACTGACGCTGCGGGCACAGCTATAGATGGGGGCTATTTCTTTGGCACTGACTGGCAGACCTACCAGAACATTTGCTTTTGTTCAGGCATTTAGTAATTAATATAAATTTTATTTAATTTTAATTGTAATTTAATTTCAAATGACTTCAATATTGTTTGATAGAAATAAGGCATGTAAATTTGCATATACATGAATTTATGCTATTATTACCTGTAAAAACTTCTTTGAAGTGGTCCTAAAATAAATGTATCTGTACCTGTACCTAGGTACTTTCTAAAGTACCTGTACCTGTACCTCTGTCAAAATCAAGTACCTGTACCTGTACCTGGCAGGGTTGTTAAGTTTTTCCCAGTGCGGTATTTACCAGCTGGTAAATACCGATATTTACCGCCTTTGGAAAAACCTCTCAAAGTGGGAAAATGGGAAAAACCTTATAATCTTATAAAAGGAGGGACCAGCAGATATCTGACTGAATTAAAAGGAAAAATCATCTCTCACACACACACACACATATATATATATATATATATATATATATTTAAACAAGGCCTACAGGCCTAATGCGAACCTGTGCATTGGGAAATACACCAGGTATAATGTTTCAATGCTTGACCATTACTTTTCATGTATATGAACTATGCAAGTACTAAACATTTTGAATAAGAAACAATTACACAAACATCACTGCTGAAATTCTGGCATGGGTGCACACAACACAAAAATGATTGTAGCTGGCACCACCAGTCTTGTATACAACAAAGCTATCAGAGATATATACATATGCCCAATTTCAGACTGTTATATCACATCCCTCCTGAGAAAAGGCAGGGACACAAACTGTGCAAAAGTCATTGTAGGTGGCGACACCTGTCTTGTGAGCGAGACATATATATATAAAAATATATATATACACGCACATAATATAATTTCAACATGCAAAATTAAACAGAATTAATTAACTATACATCATTATACTCTCTAAAAATTTTGATCAGACATTTTCCCCAGTAATTCCCGGTACTAACCAGTTTTCCCCAGTTATTCCCAATTAATCCCGGCTTTTTCCCACTGTCCGGTAAAAACTGGTTTTTCCCGGGAAAAATAACAACCCTGGTACCTGGCCAATCCACAAGTACCTGTATCTAGGTACTTTCACTTGTACATGGCCCCAACCCTGATACGCATAGACCCAGAGATATGCAAAATTACCAAAGAATTTTCTTAAATGTGACAGAATCAAACTTCTTGATTTTAAATTGATCATGACCTAAGCAAGTTTAAAACATATGTACTCACAGATCAATGTTTAAACAAAAGACCTATATAAATACTTATATGTTCATTGTTTATAGGTTTGAGATGAAGTCCATATATGGTTTTTAATGACAATATAATTAGGCCTACTCCCAGTCCATCAAGTTAAGAATTTACCAAAAACTGATGAATATAATGGTCTTTATTAATAAATTTCAATTTGCATGTAGGTCTATAACTTTATCCATAAGTTATATAAGTTTATCCATAAATTTCACAGAGTATTACTCATATTCATAAAGCCGATGTCTGTATGTACTTACATTTCTTCACTTAATTACTTAAGTGCGAACTGGAAATAGCCCGGACCTTTAGCTCTGGGGCAATGTGTCCAGGTCTGGAGCTCTAGATATTTCGTTATAATTAAACATGGACAAATTTTATTACTATTACTAGTAATAGAAATGGGCTAAACTGCTGGGACGGTTAGTTCACTGACACAGGCTTAACTGACAGCAGAAGAAATTTACCTTAGCAGCACAGTAAGTACCAGACTAACTGCTCATATAAGAATTAATGCTCTAATTTTAATGTATATTTACTAATATTTTGTAATTTTCGTTGTCTTTTCCCAAGGCGTTTTAATTAAAGCCTTTGCAAAGTTTATTATGATTCTCTTTGCTGTGGTGTGTGGATTCCACAACAGTAATTTGTGCAGAACACAAGAAGAGAGGTGCTTCATACCCAGTGGGAGGTCCCAAAGAAACCAACCCTGGAAACCATGTTATGGATTAGCCATGGAGGTATAATTAGACTCTAATTATACCTCCATGGATTAGCTTTAAACACGCAGCTCACGTGAAACTGTATGTAGCACAAGCACTCTTTATTGAAAGTCATTTATATGTAAACTTTGGGTGATTTAAGGAGGTGTTACCATGTAAACATAGTTTAAACGTTCTCTTCTTCTTTGTTTATACATGGTAATGACCCCGTAGGGTCCCCCTAAATACCAAAAACACCTAATATGAAGCAAGAAACTGGCATCATTTGATGAATTATCATCTTCAGACCCTTTGGGAAGTCTAGGAGAGACCCTCTCTTGAAACCATGTTAAGGATAGTCTGTAAACACACAGCTCAGGGGAAACTGGGAAACAGACAGCTGGTAATCATTAGTGGTAGGAATCAGTTGTAAAATCATATCTGATGACTGACAGATAGAATACCACCAATGATAGATTAATAATCCATTATATTATGTACCAACTATATTACTGTGAAATATGCTGTATATAATTATACCTGAAATGTTGATTAAATTAAATTAAATCTAACTGGTACATCTCCCTGAAAAGTTAAGGTAATGGCCAGGTTGCTGTCACTTATTTGTTGCACGAGGTTGAGTTTTAATGCTGTTTCAATGCTGTACCTTCACACTCTAATATCTCTGACAGAAGTATATTTTATCATGATAAAATGATTTCTTTGGATGTGCATACATAATTGTTTGTGATTGATTATGCAAGAATGCAGCCAATTTTGGTTATTAAAGAAAATGACCAATCATCAATTTAATGGATTAATTGGCACACCACTAGTAACCTTACTATTAGGCTATGAGTGATTCATTTATAACACAAAAGAAAACATGTGCACTTTGCAAATCAAAGTATATATCCAAATTCTGTTTTAACCAGACGTTTCCTATTATTCCGTACAAGTTGGCTCTGTCCAGTAACCCATGGAAGACTTATATTTACGTGGTCAGAATTTCAAAAAACATGCAGGGGGATTTACAAATCTGCTGAGTTATAGCAAAATTTTTTTACGCATGCTATGTGTTGTGAGAAAGTACATAATCGTATGACATATCTAACAATTAGTCTTTTCCTATTGGAAGTGACATTGTACCTGTAGGCCAAGAGGTGTGGTCAACAATGAAGAAAATATTTGCATCTTCATTGGGCTTTACATTGCAGTTCTTGACATTACAAAGTATGGCACTCTGACAGTTTGATAGCCTCTCTTATGTCAGAGGGGCAAAGTAGTGCTAACATACAGTGTTGAAATATGTTGTCAGTTTCTTGGCAGGGTGGGGCATCACTGAACAAGTGACATTACTTGGATTTTTATGCTTGACGTTTTTATTCTGGGGCGAAGCGTCATTGAGCAAAGTGATGTTACACAACTCATAAATCATAATGCCAGTTGATTGAGTTCCAAGGCTTTGTGCTCAAGTTATGTGCCAGGCTGATATAAACCGTATTAACAGGCAGTGATATGGACTAGGGAGGACATCTTTTTCCTTTGGCTGTGGACCCTGTATCTATTTGATAATATGGATGGCTGGGTAATAATCCTATACATCCAGGCACGGGGGGGGGGGGGGGGGGGGGGGGGGGGAGGGGGGGGGTAGAAACCCCCTCCCCTGCTCTCAACCAACAACCTTTTCTTAGGACGAATCTTATGCATGACAGGTGGTCTTGGGGGTCGAGATCCCCCCCCCCTGCTTTCAACCAACCACCTTTTTTTTTAGACAATTTATATGCATGACACCTGTTGACCCCTCCTTGCAAAAAATCCTGGATCTGTACGTGACATCTATTTTTAGAAAAATGTTTCAGTGTGAAAATGCTTATAGTGATGAAGCAAATTTTTTGGCTTGGGTTTTGTCAGTCAGCTGTTTCATCATACTGTGCATGCTCCCAGGGATGGCCCTGCCTATTCCCCAGTTCACCAATGGCTAGAAATGGGGAGATCTGGTCGAAACAAAATTGTCTCTGGCTAATTTATTGGCGAGAACCATCTTTCCAATGCCCTTAGGCCTAAAACATAGGTTTTCTTGTATCCGATTACAGTGGTGAAAAATTTAGATTAGGTAGGGAATTTATTTTCATTTTTAATATTTTTTTTACCATGTAATATAAAACAGGCTTTATTTTGCTTATGTTGCTCAGATTAAATTAATTCACACATAGGTTTCAAGGAAATAATCCAAGATGTATATACCAGGCCCTCCCATGTTGTCCCACTGTCCAAAAAAAAAAAAGGAGCGAGGAACCACGTTTTATTAACCCCACCCTGACTATAGAAGGCTGGTACATGGTAATAAAATGATCTCCTGCATAAATACGCTCACTGTAGATCACTTACACATTTATACATAATTTAACCCTAAGATTGTAGAACAAGTAACTGAATCATTACTGTGATATAATTAGCTGTAATTTCAATTATTTATGACTTGTACAAGATCTATGACGTGACCTTATTGTGCCCCATGGCTCAAGGCTCAAACCCCCAATTAAATTTAAGTTTAGACTGGTTAGGTTTTCTTGAAGTTGGTCTAGATACTGGAAACAAAGAACATTTTTAGGCCTTACTGAATGAGCAAAACAAGAGACTATAATATTGTGAAATAAAAGTTTGTCAAGAAAGACTGGCTTCAGTTGATTAAATTATAGTGATTAAATATAACTTATTGATGTTCAGCGCAAAGTCACACAGAATAATCATGAATTGCACTGCCCACACATCTTTTGATATTCATATTTATATTGTCATGATTTGATCAATTCATGATATTTCGAATTCAGTTCAGTGCTAATTATCGATATTTCCCATTATTCATATATAATAAGTGAATATATGTATAGAATAAGTGCTGGCTATAGTGTTTCTGAAATTGCTAAAGAAAATTCCTGTTGGCTAATATTTTGGTAATATTTTTAGCTTAGCTGACTATAAGTCATCTGAGCTATAGTAGTGGTCCATTGTCCTTTATCTGTCCGTCCGTCCGGAGATGTGGCACATTTTGAAACTATAAGACCTAGGAATCCAAAATTCGGCATAATGTTAGATGTCCCCAAGATCTCCTACCAAGCAGAAAACTGGGTCTTTGCAACTTGGTTCCTTTGAGAAAATCAGGAAAAACCTCATTTTTTTATTAAAAACCTATTTTCACACTACAGGACCACCTAATATCAAAACTACTCATCTGTTTTTCCTCATATTTGCCATAAATAAATTCCTCTACTTTGGCCATGGCACATTTTTTTTCCTGTAAGTACTGTGGATTTAATTTTCACAGCATGCACACATAAGGATTTAATCTGTTAAAATGTGAAATTTGAAAAATATAGCTGCAAAATTAGGCTAATTATTGAATTTTTTTTGGAGGCTCTTGTTGTATTCCCTTACATTGTCAAGCAGTCCACTTTGGTCTCTGTAGGTCATTCAGTGCAGCTCTCTATGCTCCCCAGGCTGTTGGCATAATGTTATGCAATCCAATCACTAGGGCAAGCCCTCTCTCCACTGAGTTGAGCTTGATCAGGCTGTCTACAGTTAATACCATACCACAGGGAGCCTTTTTCTCTCCCCCCCCCCCCACCCCATTCTGTTGACAGACCTAGATGAATCTTAAAATTAAAATTTTTTTCAGCAACCAGCATTAACAACGGAGACCCCTCCCCCCACCCACCCCTTCAATACACAGGACTAATAAACAAGATGAATCTTATAATTTTAATGTTAAATAAATTCTTTTTGATGAGACTTGGACAATTTTGATTTTTTTAAAGAAAAAATTTCAGAAATTTAATCCTAATATTCAGATGTGATAAAATATTAGGATCTAATGTTAGTGCTAACTGAAAAGATTTAAGAAGATATGAATACTTTGTAGCATTTCATTCATATCTCTTAAAGTTGGCGGGGCCTAGGTGTGAATAACACTGTTAACTTAGTATTAAAATTAGGAATATTGGTCAAACTTTGTGGGATTAATTTTTTTTACTTATATGGCCATATATTTAACTTTTGAAAACTTAATTGTCTTCACACATTATTTGTTTATGAAATGTTACTTTTATATAACACTTACCGTAGGCCTATTTGTTCCCTTGGTGCATCACTAAATGGTTTAGCTCATGTCCATTATTCTATAATTTACAGTTTCATTTTAGCAGGGCCATTTTCTCATAGCTTTTCTAATGATAATATACATGAAAAAACAAAAGAAATAAAAATATTTTGCAGTTACCAATATTTGTCAAAATTCAGCTGAGCGATGTGACCCATGGGTCCCTTGTTTTAAAGTAGGGCGAGCCCTGGCTCCTTATCAGCTATTGCTTTGTATTGTCTGAAATCCAACTGTTTTCCAAGATTTTTCATAATTCTTTATACAGAAAACCAAGTAAACAGGATGGCCAAACAAGTGAGTCAGGAGACATTTGATGGGGTTGTTAAGGAGAATATCAATGACTTCGAAATGTCACCAGAAGAAGCTGTGGAGGATGCTGTCAGTCAGTTTGAGGCTCAGGTAAATAAACAAATTATAAATTTGGCAGCTTCAGGTAACTAAACAGAAATTGGCACCAGTCAGCAGGGTTGGCAAGTTTTAGGCAGGAAGGTTTTAACCATAGGTTATAACCTGGTTAAAACTGCCCTGCCTTAAACAGGTTTTAGGCAGGTTTAAGGCACCAAAAGTGCCTAAAACCTATATATGTTTAAATTTTTGACATAAAGATTTATAAAACTACCAAACTGGCTAGGGTGACTCAGTCAGAAGGCCTTGGGCTGGGCTTCTGGAAGGTTTCAGGTTTTAGTAATGCATGGTTTCCTGTTGGCAGGCATCATGCAGTCTTCAAACAGCCTGTATAGGTTTCTTGAGCATGAGACCATGTTTGTGTTGCACATAGTTCATTGGCCAAGGTAATTTCATAATCAGGATCCTTTTGGTTTGCTGATGAGTGCCATGCTACCTGGGATGATGTAATAGCCTCCAGTATGCCTCTAGTAAGGCAGGGCATCAGAGGGTCAGGCCATGTTTGATCAGACCAGTTAATTACTATTTATCAGGGTTCATAAGACCCAATGGTCATAAGTTCTACTGCTGTCTCCTAATAGATGTTCATGTGAACTTTCATACATGACTAGGAGGATTCAATCAACACCCTTGCCCTGATAACTGTTCTTGAGTCAAACTTTGTTTGCAGTCAGGGGCCCTGACCATGACATGTAGGTTTTGCAGGCCTTTAGGTTGAACACGGTCCAAAAGTAATAATGAATATTCTGTGGTTGGCAACATATGCACTGCAATATATTTTCACATTTTTTAGTTTTATACTAATTATAGTGTTTCATTAGGGTCCCATTTTCACAATCTCATCATACAGTTAACAGAGCATATCCATCATTATAAAGACAGTAAGTATGTGCAAAAAATCTTAAAATCTGACATGGAATGACTAATAGCTAAGGGAATAGGCAAAATGAGGAAATTCTTGTTCATTATCAGATAATGTAAAAGATATCATATTTCTAGTTTAAGGCTAGCATAAAAGATCTGTTATAATTTATAAAATCATTCTTTTTTTTTGCCATTTGAAGCTACACGCATACAAAACATACATGATATGTTAGTGAGACTATAGTTTAAAGGACTTTTCATCAGTGTAAATGGAACAACTTTTAAATTTGGGAAAACTTCTTTCACACATATCACAAAATTTAATCCCTTGTGATCAAAATATCAGGTTATAAGCTTAGAAGCTCCTCTGAACATGATTTTGGGATACAAGCTAAAACTGTCAGAGAACTGTGTTTAAATATGGAAAACCTGAAGTAGTGTTGTATTCATTTGTTACTTTTTTTGTATCATGGTTTAATTTGTTTAGTTTGAATAAAGTGTTCCTCACTTTTAATTTGTTGAGCACATTTCTTTAATGAATTTAGCTGTATAACAATAAAATATAGTTAAATTGCAAGTCATTGGTGAAGGTAAATAAGCTTTTAGGCATTTAAGGGCAGTTTTAGGCAGGTTATAACCTATTTTAGGCAGTTAAAGGCAGGTTTTAGGCTCTGCCCTGCCGAAAAACAGGTTTTGGGCAGCCTAAAACCCAACCCTGCCAGTCAGCCTCAGGTAATAAAAAGATCAAATTGGGAGTTTCAGGTAAATGAAAATTATCATGATAGTTCCTGCTTTAATTTTGAAATATGAGAAAATGCAGTTAAAGCTATAACTGATATGATCAGATATTTAGAATTTTTTAGTCATTTAGCTTATACGCTTTGTATGATATGTTTAAAATAAATAATAAAGCTTAACTTATTTTGGATATTATAAAAGCCTTAATTAAGCAGTTTAAATATTGTTTCTTTTTAGGAATCTACATTGTGTTTTTAATTGGGTAATTAATGTTTGCACTGCAACCACACATCGTAAACAACAAACACAGTTTCAAGCAACTGTGATCAGTTTAATATAAAGATTTTTAATAAAATCAATCATGTTGTTACTGTTCACCAGTTAATATTTAAATTACACATTGCTTATATATGTATTTTCTTCTTTTTATATAGGGTGTCAATCTGAGCAACATAGTGAAGGATCTGAGCTTGTACAGTGGTGATGGTGACACTGAACACACAGTAGTGTCATCACTGAAAACATTAAAAAACAATACACAATTAGCAGATAACATAGATGAGACAGTTATCATCAACCACTTAACAGCTGTGAAATCAGAATGTGATATTGACTTAGCCCATCGCTGTCTTGCAGGGAAAAATGACGCTTATCCAATATTAATGGGCCTGATGGCCAAATTGGAGTCAAACAAAAAATTGCTGAAAGCTTGTGCAGAGACCATGGTTGCCCTTATGAAAGGGCAGCCTGATTTATTAGATAATGAGGGAGTTAGTAAGATATGTAAATACCTAGAAGATAATAAAAGTGATGTTGATGTCGCTGATGTTTTGGTCACCTGGATTCACCACTGCTGTGTCATGCATGAGCAAAACAGACAGGACTTTGTCGCTGCAGGGATCATTCCATTGCTAGTTTCAGTGATGGTTGAACATAAACAAAATGGCCAGTGTGTTCGGGATTCATGTGCGGCATTACGAGTGCTAACCTTTGATGATGATGTCAGAGTTCCATTTGGTAAAGCTCATGAACATGCTAAGTTGATTGTCACAGAAGCAGATGCTCTCAAAACTATTCTGGATATCAGTCAAGGTAATTTTTTTTTGACAAACCATAATGTAGGCCACACAAAAATAATATTGTTCTTTGGAATTCTATCTTTCATCAATATTTTTCTAACAAAACATGTGAAACTTACTATAATTGTAGTGTTTGAGATTAATCAATTATTTAATATCTGATTCAATTCAAAATATTGACTGACTTCAATTCATTGTGCAGGTATTCCCTCACCAAGAATAATGTTTGTGGTTTTTTTTTCAGAATATGCCACAGACCCTGCAGTTCTTGGGGAGCTGTTTGCCACACTCAGCAAACTGGCTGTGAGGAACGAGTTCTGTCAGGAGATCATGGACCTTGGTGGTGTCAGACTCATGTTAAACACACTGGAGAAGAATCTCACCAATCAGGTAACAGTAAATAAAAATCTGACCAATCAGGTTACAGTAATATGAATCTGACCAATCAGGTCACAATAAATATAAATCTGACCAATCAGTGACAGTTATAGACAAAAATCTGACCAATTAGGATACAGGAAATATGAATCTTACTAATCAGATAATGAGAATTACAAATATCCCCACTCATTAATTTTTTGTTCATTAAAAAACTTGCAGAGTGGTAGTTACCAGTTACCAGAACACCTACCTGTGTTCTTCATTTGGTCTGTATTCCAGCTTTTGTGATCACATGAGTTAGAGACACCATATACATTGGAACATGATATCGGAAAATTGAATGGGTCTTTTTTAGCATAGTTCCATGTATCAAAAGTAAAGCCATGCAGTTAGTTTTGACAAGTTCACTGAAGAAGTGCTCTGCATGTAAGGAACACATTTGCAGTGGTGTTTTTTATCCACAAAGCCTGCAGTAATTTGGTTGTACTTATGTCCACTTAAGATTTGAAAACTTAGGTCAGGGTTCCTGTGTATTGAAATCAATATAAAAAAACATAGAACATGGCTGTACATATATGAATTAACCCTACTTAGTCTTTTAAACACATAACTACAACATTTTCAACATGTTGCTAATATGAAGGTGTAATGTAAAATATTTACACATGAATTTTTCTTTAGTCATTAACAAGGCAAGTACTTGGGGTACTCAAAGCTGTTGCCGGCAATGATGAGGTCAAGGTCGCCATTGTTGAAGCTGGTGGTGCTGAGCTGATCGTTACCACTATTGACAAGCACGTCAAACAGTCGACTGTGTGTGAAACTGGCTGTGCTGCACTTGCTACTTTGACATTACGGAAACCAAGTCACTGCGCCAAGGTGATGGAGTGTGGGGGACCCGGGGTGATAATGAAAGCAATGCAGCTACATCCTGATGAAGTCCAAGTACAGGTAAGATTCCTCAGTCAGGTTACGATGGTTTAAGTCAGTTCCTGTTCCATGATCAGTCATCTGTTTTAACAAACTGTTCAATGATTGATCATTTATAGGTTCAGCTTAATTTCCATTTATCTTAAAAACCCACAGTATTCAATCAATTTAACATTGTACCATTCATATTTTACCATCTTAACCCTGCAAAATATCTCTGCTAATTATCAACCTAATTATGAGTTTCAGGGGAATAAGAAAACATTTTGATGAGATGATTCAAATCAAGGCCTTATTGTGATGTAAAAGAAAGTGCACTTTGTTTTACCATTAGCTTGAACTGTACTGGAAATGCAAATTTAGAAGAACTGTACTTTTTAATAAAACTTCTTTTGATAAACTTTTTATTGTGTTGTCAGTTTCCTTATTCATCATGTTAAGAATGTCAATATCATATTAGAAATCATGTTAGAGATATGTTTAAGAATTTTTGCATATTATTAAATGAAATTTAACAATGAACTTTTCATTTTGGACAGACTACAGAGGACTCGAGAACTTTTATCCCTCATGTAAATGCAGATATTATTTAAAAGCTTGTTTAGATGAATTACATACTTAAAACATTTTATATAAAGGTATGCGATTTGGTATTTATCTATACTTTGTTCAATGAAGATTTTTACGCTCTTTTGCAAACTTGTATACTTTTTATATGCCCATATATGACGGGACTTATTAAGGTATACCCGTAGTTGTCTGTCCAACTGTAAACTTTTAGTGTCGCTGCGATAACCTAATGGGGCTATGATTGATTTCACGAAACTCATCATACCTATTAACCAATAGATTAACTCCCCTAGTATGATTATATGAAAAATCCATGCATATTTAATAAGGTCTGAGGTCACTAGGCAGCTCTGTGATGTTGCCACGATAACTTACCAGGAATATATGATGGATTTTGATGAAACACAACAGAATTTCAATCAAGAAAATATCTAGCCTTAGTTTGATTTCCTACAGAATCCATACATATTCAATGAGGTCAGAGGTGACCAAACTTTGTTGGCACCTTGATGACTTACTACTGGTAAAGATCTGAGAGTTTCTCACCTGAATTAGATTCTTGGCAAAATTCACCCATATTTAATGAGGTCCTAGGTCACAAGATATGCAATGGGCATATTATGCATCATTTATGGTGCTCTCTAGAGAGGCCAGCATGTCACATTGTACATTGCAATCTATGATGAATCAAAATCCATTTGTTAAATGTTAAACCAATAATTAATATGACTTGAATCAGAATTTAAATGATCATATGCATTACATATTGAAAAAAGGTAAGAATGTGTTCTGAATCCAGATTTTTCAGATAGTCTTTGAATCTGAATTGTGTGGGCTATTTGTGATTGAGTGCAGTAGTCTACTGATTTGGTGTTACTGACTTAAGTTCAGCCCCCTCATATTGATATCAGGTGACACCATTCCACCAGCCATCTGCTACCATTTATCTATAATATAAATATAGAATTTAAAGCTTTAAATTTAACCCTAGAATATATTGATGCATAATATTACTTTATCAGTGCAGTGCTAAGGTCCTTGTACACATTAAATTGCCACAGCAATTCAATATTAACAGGTAGAAGCCTAAGCACAGAGACAAGTAGGAGTTCAGTCTAAACAGTGAACTGAATTAGTGCGAAAGATGCATTGATGAATTCATCACAGATGATAAAAGAAATTGGGACACCTATTAAAGTTCATCTAGATGTATTGCAGAGGTATAATTGTTGTCATTTTTTCTGATATGTGGAATATAGTTGATTACCAGTAGTTGTTGAAATGTATAAAACTTATTAACAAACATTGTTGTTCACAGAAACAGGCATGCATGGCCCTGAGAAACCTTGTCGCTCGCACCAGGGAATACTGTCAGGCTATACTGGAGCTGGGTGCTGAGGCTCTGATCTCTGAAGCCAGGCGGCGCCACAAGGCTGTTGAGGATGAGGGCAAGGCGGCACTGAGAGATCTGGGTTGTAACGTGGATCTGAAAGAGAGGTGGACTGGAGAAGGTCAAGGAATTACACATTGAAAGATATAACCATTTGGTATTAATATATTATTATAATACATTTCTTCCAATTTTACTTCAGCAAACAGTAACATGTTTGTACACTGCAACAACTGGAATAAAGATTGATAAATCCATATAAAGAGAGAAAGAAATGTATGCTTTGTGTCGCTTTGTCTCACTGGGTAAACATTGTTTTAAGATAGTTCAGTCAAGTTATTAAACACAAAAACTGGGAAGATAGAATATATAATTACTAATTTTGTGTTGTCTGATTATGATTGACTAAAAGGTAACACATTTTACATTGCAAGAACTACATGCAGTATCAATTAAGGTGGAGACAGAAAGAGGTCTGTGATGTTATATAAAAACACTGATGTATTTGTTACTAAGTCTTATTGACTTTTTTATGAAGTTTTCATTTGTCTTTAAAACGTTTGAGTTATGAAAATTTGAAATGGCTGAATTTAAAATAACTAATTTCCCCAACTTCTGCCTTAACAGATTGTGTGTAATAAAACTGAAGAAACAGAAGTGCATTTATGTCGAGCTACAGGAGGTTGAACTTGGTCATCTGTCCAAAAAAGCACACAAAAATTAAAATCTCAGAAAAAGGCTAGAGCTATCATCACCAAATTTTATCCCAATGTTTGTCACATATGTCATATCTGAAATTGAGGTTTTGGTGGCACCACCTACCAAAATTTTTTTTTTACAGGTGAAAATGGAATTTTCGACTCTGCTAGCTTATTCACTGTTTTATGATGACACTATTAAGCTCATCCGGTTTAAACTTTAGAAGAATTATTCTATGATAGGGTTCTGAAAGTTTTATAAGAATAGATTGGGTAAATGCTGCTTTAAAAAAGCAGTGTAGCAAATTTAAAAAAAAGGCTTTCTGTGTTTGAAAACAGATTTGACAACATGCTGAGTTTCAGCAGCCAAGACAAGAGGTCACTCAGTACAACCAGGTGGGAATCAAGACATCACCATGGCAACTGACCTGGCTCTGTATGGTGTCTAGACAATGTGTCTAGACATCTAAACACAGGATCTATATCTTTCAACTGTTTGAAAAAACTTGGTTTGCATTTTTAGCCAATCTGTAAGCTTATGGAATGGTGTGGCGTCGTCTGTCTTCCGTCATCCATCATGAGTCATAGCTATCCTAAAAGGGCAGGAGCTAGCATCACCAAATTTTTTGCAAAAAATTTGTCATCTAAAAAATTCTATTTGAATTTGCTTATTTCTTGGCTTACTGCATTTTCACAGATTTTGTAGGGAAGAAGCTAAAAAACATTAAAAATGTTCTTCTCCGAAACAATTGCTGCCATATTGTCCGTTCATCTGTCGTAATAATCCTCCCTGGCAAAAAGAACATATCCAAAATATCCTGGCTGATTCATCCTAGTTGTATCCGCCAAAACATAGTTTTGCAGATACTATGTTTTTGACTGGGTTCCGCCGCTGTCGCATTAGTTTCCGGAATAGAAATCTGAGACCACTGGACAGATTTTTCCAAAACTTAACACGATTATCGGGTCACATGTGAACTGGTGCCAAAATATTTTGTGTTGATCTCTGACCTTTCCTCTATCCAGTGCGTCCATCTGTGTGTCTGTTTTGACACATTAACCCACATATCTCAGGAACCATTTGACTGATCAGGAAAAAAAATTGCACAAATGTAGCCCTTGGATAGCTTTATAACATACACAAAAAAGGGGTCTGTTTGTCTGCCATGGGCAAAAATCACTCATATCTCAGTAGTAGTTTGACTTATCTGCCTAAAATTTTGCAGGTTTATACATCCTTGACAGCTTTCTAGATTTTATGACAGGTGGCGCCACCTACATTCAAATTTACACTGCAGACATCCAAGCTCATATCTCAGGAATCGTTTGACCGATTTGGCCAAAATTATGCATGTTAATAGATCTCACATAGCTCTTAATCATACACAAAATTGGTGGCGCCACTTGCCACCATTTTTGCACAGCCTTCATCTGTTTGTCTGCCGTGGGCAAAAATCTCTCATATCTCAGTAGTAGTTTGAGTTATCTGCCTAAAATTTTGCATGTTTATACATCTTGGATAGCTCTGGATTTTGTGACAGGTGGCGCCAACTAAATTTGTTTACACTGCAGACATCCAGGCTTATATTTCGGGAATTGTTTGACCGATTGGACCAAAATTTTGCATGTGTATAGATCTCACACAGCTCTTTATCATACACAAAACTGTTGGCGCCACCTGGTACCATTTTTGCACAGCATCAATCTGTTTGTCTGCTGTGGGATAAAATCACTCAAATCTTGGCAATGGTTTGACTTATCTGCCTAAAATTTTGCAGGTTTATACATCTTGGATAGCTTTCTTGATTTATTACAGGTGGCGCCACCTACATTCACATTTACGTTGCAAACATCCAAGCTCATATCTCTGGAATCGTTTGGCCAAAAATTTGTATGTTTATAGATCTTACATAGCTCTATATAATACGCAAAACTGGTGGCACCACCTGCAACCATTTTTGCACAGCATCCATCTGTTTGTCTGCTGTGGGATTAAATCACTCATTTCTCGGCAGTGTTTGACTTATCTGCCAAAAATTTTGCAGGGTTATACATCTTGGATAGCTTTCTTGATTTATTACAGGTGGCGCCACCTACATTCACATTTACGCTGCAAACATCCAAGCTCATATCTCTGGAACCGTTCGGCCAAAAATTTGTATGTTTATAGATCTTACATAGCTCTTTATAATACGCAAAACTGGTGGCACCACCTGCAACCATTTTTGCACAGCGTTTGTCTGTTTGTCTGCCATGGGCAAAAATCCCTCATATCTCAGTAGTAGTTTGACATATCTGCCTAAAATTTTGCATGTTTATACATCTTGGATTGCTTTCTGGATTTTGTGGTAGGTGGTGCCAACTAAACTTGTTTACACTGCAGACATCCAGGCTTATATTTCAGGAATTATTTGACCGATTGGGCCAAAATTTTGCATGTGTATAGATCTCACACAGCCTTTATCATACACAAAATTGGTGGCGCCACCTGCTACCATTTTTGCACAGCATCCGTCTGTTTGTCTGCTGAGGGATAAAATCACTCATATCTCGGCAGTGGTTTGACTTATGTGCCTTAAATTTTGCAGGTTTATACATCTTGGATAGCTTTCCTGATTTATAACAGGTGGCGCCACCTACATTCACATTTACGCTGCAGACATTCAAGCTCATATCTCTTGAACCGTTTGACCAATTTGGCCAAAATTTTGCATGTTTATAGATCTTATATAGCTCTTTATAATATGCCAAACTAGTGGCACACCTGCAACCTTTTTCGCACAGCGTTCATATGTTTGTCTGCCGTGGGATAAAATCACTCAAATCTCGGCAGTGGTTTGACTTATCTGCCTAAAATTTTGCAGGTTGATACATCTTGAATAGCGTTCTTGATTTATTACAGGTGGCGCCACCTACATTCACATTTACGCTGCAGACATTCAAGCTCATATCTCTGGAACCGTTTGACCGATTTAGCCAAAATTTTGCATGTTTATAGATCTTACATAGCTTTTTATAATACGCAAAACTGGTGGCACCACCTGCAACCATTTTTGCACAGCCTAGTCTGTTTGTCTGCCGTGGGATAAAATCACTCATATCTCGGCAGTGGTTTGAATTTTTGAATATGTTTACAACTTTGACAGTTTTCTGGATTTTGTGGTAGGTGGCACAACCAGAATACTCATTTCGGCTGCAGACATCTATGCTAATATGCAACAAACCACACTCTATTTCCCCTTGTCACTCAATCCATGACTCACTTCACCCGTCCCGCTCTGCTTTTGGCGGATACACCTAGTCACTCGTCGACTATCCATATTCTAGTTTTAAAATGTTCTAGTCCGAAAGTTGCAGGTCCAAAACGTCCATTTTGCTGAAATCATAATGACTTAGGTAGATAAGCAGGACATAAGAGGAACAATATTAAATTTTAAAAATAAACCTCCATTAATACTCCCAGACTTTGCACAGGTTCACATTAGGCATGTAGGCCTTGTTATAAAAATTCCAATGAAAAGCATTTTGTATTGGGAAAATTTACCATTGGCAGATTGCCAGTGCCTTGATGTTAGCCAGTAGCCAAGATGATGTCAGCTCTATAAATAGTTTTGGCACTGTGCCAGGATTGGAAGAGGCGCAGCCAGGTATAGGTCAAGAGTTCACTCAGTGCAGTAGCTTGAGGCAGCAGTTTGTCACAGTTCACTCGGGGGGCAACTGCCTTACTCACCTAAGCCTGGTCAGCCCAATGCATCAAACTCAAGGGAGGTTTGATGTATTGGCCTGATATTTTGACCTGTCTAAGCATCGTTGATGGCTTTCTCGTTTACGAGACAGGTGTCGCCACCTACACTGACTTTTGCACAGTGTATGCGCCTGCTTATTTCTACTGAGCAATTTGATACAACAGCCTGAAATTGGGTATATTTATACATATCGGGTAGCTATATTGTGTACAAGACTTGTGGCGTAACCTACAATATTTTTTTGCACAGTGTATGTCCCTGCTTATTTCACAGGAGGGTTTGACATATCAGGCTGATATTACGCATATGTATATATCTCTTCGTTGTTTTCAAGACTGGTGGTGCCAGCTACAATCATGTTTGTGTTGTGTGCACCCATGCCAGAATTTCAGCAGTGATTTTTGTGTAATTGTTTTGTGTTGTTCAAAGTGGACCACAGTTTTGCTGCGAATGATTACGGACCTCAAGGGCTCTTTAAGTTGCAGCCACCATAGCATCACCTGGGGGATGCTTTTCCCTATATACAGTATTTGCTTATATTTTATTAAAAGAAAAATACATTGGGAAACGGTAACATGTTTTAATTTTGTACCACAATAATTATTAGGAATGAAATGACGGACTAAAATATATGAAACTCCTGTTAATATTGAGGTTACAATCATAAAATGAATCAAATAAAATGTAATGTTCATTATACACATTTAGGATGTTTTTCCTTTGCTTTTTATGCAAGAACAACCAATATTCATCTAAAGCGAATACAAAAAGACTATGGTTACCATGAATAAAATTTTAGTTTAAACTGGAAAAAAACATGATGTGAAAAATGGTACCTGTCTTGCGGTAATAACAACTGAATAAACATAGGCCTATCATCAGAATATGCAAGGAGTAGACTCAACCAACCGAACCAAGCCTTTTGCCCACACTGAAGGAATGGCAAAACCTCAAAAGGAACAAGTTTCTTAGATGTCGAGTAGTAGTGTTATGCATCCAAGTGTTCATTCCGAAGAAGACAAGTAGTTACATTATCTATCCAAGTGTTCATTCCGAAGAATAGGAGAAGTAGCGTTATCAATCCAAGTGTTCATTCCAAAGAAGACAAGTAGTAACATTATCTATCCAAGTGTTCATTCCAAAGAAGACAAGTAGTAACATTATCTATCCAAGTGTTAATTCCGAAGAAGACAAGTAGTAACATTATCTAACCAAGTGTTCATTCCAAAGAAGACAAGTAGTAACATTATCTAACCAAGTGTTCATTCCGAAGGAGATGAGAAGAAGCGTTATCAATCCAAGTGTTCATTCCAAAGAAGACAAGTAGTAACATTATCTAACCAAGTGTTCATTCCGAAGAAGATGAGAAGAAACGCTTTCTCCAAGTGTTCATTCCAAAGAAGAGGAGAAGTAGCGTTATCAATCCAAGTGTTCATTCCAAAGGAGACAAGTAGTTACATTATCTATCCAAGTGTTCATTCCAAAGAAGACAAGTAGTTATATTATCTATCCAAGTGTTCATTCCAAAGAAGAGGAGAAGTAGCGTTATCAATCCAAGTGTTCATTCCAAAGAAGACAAGTAGTTACATTATCTATATAAGTGTTCATTCCAAAGAAGACAAGTAGTGACATTATCTATCCAAGTTTTCATTCCAAAGAAGATGAGAAGAAGCGCTATCTCCAAGTGTTCATTCCAAAAAAAGAGGAGAAATAGCGTTATCAATCCAAGTTACCATTCCACAGAAGACGAGTAGTATCGTTATCTGTCCAAATGTTAATTCCAAAGAAGACAAGTAGTTGTGTTTTCTATCCAAGTGTTAATTCAAAGAACACAAATAGTAGCTTTATCTATAAGTGTTCATAACGAAAAAGAAGAAGAAATATACAAAATCCTGCTCATAGGGACATATATGTCTTATGTCTTTACATATGGTCAGTCCACACAACACCAAGTGACTCCGCATTATTAATTCCGCGGGGAAAATCCTTCCATGGGAAACACTTCGAAAAATCTCGATGAACCAATGAGTGTGGAGTTGTGAGTTTGTCTCTAGTGCTGACAGCCTTCCTCGGTAATACTCCAAGCCACGAGTGTCCGCTCTCTCCTACCAGAAGCGAAAGGTACTAATCATCTGGGCAGGCAGCTGTAGAGCGGATTATCTCCTAGTGTCGTATATAGCTGCTTCGGTCGTATGCTCTTCTGATGGATCTGAAAAAAAGTTACAATAATGAACTTACCCGAAAGACCAGGAAGGCAATATAGTCGGATGAGACTGACATCGTCGGTAATTCAGACTAAACCCCAACCTTTACCTCTTACCTTTAAAGTAATTAATGTTCAGAGTAACTTTTATCTGTTTTCTGTAAAAACCGCATTTTTTTAAAAATTTTACAGTAAATTGGTTTATCAGAACATATATTGTTTCTTATCTTACTGTTTTCACTTTGAGAACACATCTGTCTAAAAGTAACTACCATTCCGGGTCGTCACATGCAAGGGCAATAACAAATAGGCAAATGTAATAAAGAAAATACGTCATTTAAATCTCTGCAAGACGCCATATACGAAGGAATAATTTTTTTTCTTTCATGAATCATTAATAGATAGTAAAACACGAAATACAACTGATTACATTTTGATGACGGTTTGTACTGTGAACCATCTCCATACTATCAGATTTGTGGCTAAGCTTCAACAGACCTTGATTCAGCCAGCCGCATTGGTGTCTATTTCATGAATAATGAACAAGCCTGCAAGAGTTCGGGCCGAAATCACATCTGCCAATTAAATCCAACCGTTCCAACGAATAAAATGAAAACAATACACTACTCAAACGCCCCCAGAACAAGACAACATATACCCCAAGGCTTATATGGCTCTATTATTTTGACCGTTTCACTATAATTCATATGCTAAAATAGATCCACAACAAAACCTTATAGAATATTTTTTCATGAATCCACAATCTGTTCGATTATACTTCATACAATTCCCTGGCAACCTGGAGTTTGCTGATTAATCTTGAACTGCAAAACAAAACAAATTTCTCATTTTATAATTGGGCATTTGCGTTTACGTTGTATTGGTACATAGGCGCCCTGCAAAATGTATTATAGTCAAACAAAGCTGAATGCATATGAGCAACGCATTGTCCATAGCTTGACAAAGAATATGATCTCGACAAGAAACAAACAGGAATCCTAACCCCTTAAAAATGGTTCCATATGAAACCAAGTCCCATAACTTAAAATATTTACCTTTTTTTTATCTTTCCCATGTTATTTCCATGCATATTGCTGCTCATTATTTAGAACGTCTGACGTTCAAATCGTGGCAAGAAGCCCAAGAAGAGTTTTATTAAGCAGAAGCCAGGTTACACTTACATGCACATACTTCCATCAGAAGGAGATTATCTATATATGTCTAAAACAGCATTCCTTTGTGATGCCTTGTATATTTGGTTGTGACATTTCGTGAAAACATTCATATTCTTCTTGATTTGTTTTCTTAAATTGATCCATTGTATTACACTAGTGACGTCAGTCAAATATCTGTCAATGCTTACTTAAAGGGACATAATCAGGATCAATATTATGCCTATTCTTTCACACTATCAGTTCAGTTTTGTTTAAAAGCTTTCCCAGCAGAACGATCCCTGCACACAGTCTCATTTCCTCGCATACGGCTGTTTAACATCTTTTTATGACCGTGCGTGTTGGTAAACACAGTCTACGTGTGTCTGTTTACCATAACAAGGCCGCGTTACCGGATGTCCGATTAATAGGGGCAACACGCGGTGTTTCAGCCAGCGGGAACATGTATTATATTATTTTGGCTAAGTCAGTCAGGGCATCTCCTGATTGAAACGTGTTTTAGCTCCGCGCTGCAGACAGCCCCACTCACTGTGTTTATGTTGACACCTGCCACCGCGCCCGGTCGACTGTTTTCAATGCTCGTTTACAGGAGTTAGCAAAAGGTTTCAAGGCAATGTTTTGCCTGGAACAGGTTTATTTTAAAGGAAAGAAACTATTTTTCGCGTTAACTCAAGATGCTTTATAGGTGATTGGGACCGTTTAAGCTGAATAGACATTTTTGCTCTGTTATCATATTTAGATAAGGAAAATAGTGTGCTACAAGTTAACATATATTCTCTGACATACAAGATTAAAAAACAGGTATGATATTTATGAATCCTACTAAAGATACAAGTTATACAAGGTAAGTGCGTCACATGTTTTGCCGATCAGCCTAGTGTCGTGACCGACGAGGTCTTGTTTAGTACATGACCATGACGACGACACAGGTGAACCAAACAATGACCTCATCTTTTCTATGAAATGCTTGTTCATTATCTGATAAGGGCCCCGTATATGAACCGGAAAATTCCACCGTACTTCGATCGGCCTATCCTTTATCACTTATCAACGATTTGTTCTGGTGGTGTCATACTTTGTGTTTATAATCATGCTAGTGTGAAGGAGCATATTTCAGACACGCACCGTACCCCGTAGGGTAAGTAAAAGTAGGATACATTTCCTACATTTATTGTCGTGTGCCTGTCTTACATATTTATGAAGAATTATTTCTATCAGCCATCTATAGTATTTTTACGATTTGTGAGATTTGTCGGCGATAACGGTTACACATACATTGTGCTCAGGGCTATATTTCAAGTATTTAGCTCAAATTTAATATTATGATTATTTTTATCCTCCTATGATCTTTAGATGGTGGGGGGGGGGGGGAGCAGTCGAAATCTTGGTGAATTAAGGTATGGAAAATCTGAATATATTCTAAAGAAAGTGCCCTAGAATTATTTATTTTGGTCACCTTATTTTCTAAAAAGTCTCCAACACCCTGCCGCACCAGGCATACATCTCTCTTAAATTTCGCTGTCTCTTTTCTTTTTTTCTCCCCCCCCCTCTCTCTCTCTCTCTCTCTCTCTCTCTCTCTCTCTCTCTCTCTCTATATATATATATATATATATATATATATATATATATATATATATATATATACACGCCCCCCGGTTTGTGATAAAAAGATAATATAAGATCCTTGGTTAAGTTTTGTTCGACTTCGGTACTCTCCAGGTATACCTCACCGTACCTACGACCCCAATTTGTAAAATCCTGGATCCGTATATATATATATATATATATATATATATATATATATATATATATATACATGCATACATACATACATACATACCCCCAAGTCCCCCAAGTGAGTACCCCCTTGGGATTTCGGTCAGCGTACGGCCCTTCGCTGTGCGAGAACCCTAGAAGAACCCTTAAGTAAACTATAGATAATATTATGATATCTCAGCTAAAACAGCTAAAGTGTTGTATTTATCACAAACTGAAAATATTTATTTAATAGAGAGCACCATATGTAAAATACACTCGGCAGTGCTTTTTACTTTACTTATCGTTGATCAGCACTGATCATTGGTGATAAGCCGCAAAATATGGCCGCCCTGTGTTCTCTCGAGTCAATTCGAGCCAACAGCCGCTTGGGTAAACTTGTTATCAATGTATCACCTGCGAGTGGGCCGGCTCTCTGAGCAAATGCCACGCAAATAATTGTGTCTGAGCATAAGACAGTTTCAATCACCGCGGTTTTGAAGTATTTCAATCAAGTTCTTTTCTTATTCAAACATACAATATTTAGTTAATTATCTAGTCATTCGAATATATTCTATTTGAGGCCCCGAATTACATAAGTTTTCCTCTCATAAACACCATATTTGATTTTATACGATTTTTACAGGCAAGTGATGTAAATTTTGGAGTAACTCTTTGCTTTTTTTCGGCGATATCCATATTAACTACGCCGCGTGTATACAGTTAAACGTAAGCTAAATCAAGTTGGGGCAAGATTATGAGCAGGAATATTAAAGTAAACAGCTGATCGAAATGACTTTCGACCTTGAAGCGGGACAATTCGGACAAATTAGTAATAGGCCATGGGCTAGTGGGGGTCATAGTACATCCCCCCATCCCCCCCCCCCCCCACACTTGTGATTAACTTTAATGGGTATTTTCATGTAGCCCTAGGTCAAACTGGTCTGAAAATTGATGTTGCCAGCAAAAAAAAAAAAAAAAAAACTGGGATGGAAGATGGGCCTACCCCCCAATGGCCCCATGGACTTTTCAACCACGCCTACTTTTACAGCTGGAGGCAGATAATTAGAGGTATGGAAAATCCAAACAACCCTAACTTTGCAACTCTTCACCAAAATATTTCAAATGACCACTTAAAATGTTTGCCTTGTCAAGACCTACCAGTTCTCGCAAAATATATGCAAATTTATTTTGTGAAAAGGTCACTAGAGATCGAAAGGTCACAAACTTTGACCTTTACCTATGATTTCTCGCATTATCAGGGTTTATTTATCGCCAGGACCATATAAAGTTTTTTTATTAATAATAAATTAAATGAAGGTTTACATGTGCTTTTTTTAATACTTGGAGTCAAAATGTTTGAAAAGAAGTAGTGATTACCCCGCTGTTTGTGAGATATTTCTGCACTTTTACATACTTATTGTACGTATTGCTGAATGTGTCGAATTTGAGCAAGTCAAAATCTAACAAGTGGTACTTTGAAATCTTTCATTGAATCTTTGTAAATGACCACAAAAGATTATATTTGTGTGTTTCTATAAAATGAAACATAAATTATGCAAATCTTTTCATCGAAGCGTTTGTTGGAGTCAAAAGTAGACAAAGGCTGACCTTACCAACACCACAGCTGTTTGTGACACATGGTCGTTATAAAGCGTGCCATGAGATTTTAATATTAAAACAAATGTATATTCCTTTCTATCTCTTAATTAACGCATTTCCAGCAAACATTTATCCTAATTCTTACCGGTATATCATGACAGTTATATGTTCTTAGATATTTGTCACTGGTTCATTGATCTCTGTGTAAGAGCAACACCCTTATTTTAATTTGACTAATATTAATTTTTGGGATAAATACGCTTATATCACATATATCCACTTCTATCACTACTAGTATACAATATATTTTATTATAATTCATATTATAATTAAAAATCAATTCTCTTGTTAATTACATATGATTAATATTAAACTGATAAAACTCATAGAGTTTTTAGAAGTCAAAAGTAAACAAAGGTTGGTCCTACCAACATCATAGCTGTTTGATACACATATTCGTTGTGAAGCGTGCCATGAAATTTTTATATTGAAACAAATGTATGTTACTTTCTTTCTTTCAATTAACACATTTCCAGTTAACATTCATCCTAATTTTTACCGGTTTGTATCTTATTTTATGACAATTACATATGTTCTTAGATAGTTGTCACTGGTTCATTGATCTCTGTTAACAGCAAATCCCTTATTTTAATTTGACTAGTAACAGCCAATGTATTATTTGTTGCATAAATACATGTACGCTTATATCACATATATCAATTCATATTACTAGTAGACAATATATTATAATTTATATAATAATTAATAATTAATTCCTCAATAACTAGAGGACCAGCTTTTTGTGACACAAAAACAAGTATATGTCTCCCCTCACTACGGGCCTCACTTTCCCAAATTTGAGGGAAAGAATGGACCCCTTCAAAAGTTTGGTGTTAACTTAAATCCTGCATTTCTAAAGATTAGTCCATGTATGATGATGATCAAGGTGACCAAGTTATGATCTGATCTGAGATTTTATTCTGGTTGATTTAACCTTGAAGATCCAGTACAAGGTCACCCGTTATCGAGCTCCTCAAAAAACTGTATTAAAACAATAGTGTTTCAAATTTGAGGGAAAATATGTGATACTTCAAAAGGTATCGGATTAACATTTTTTTTATTTCATCCAATATAACCTTGATGATGAAGGTCAAGGTCACCAGATTTTTTAACTGGTCCGAGATATTGGTAGAAAAATATTTCACAAATTGAATTTCATGAAAACATATGGGGTGGTTCAAAAGTAATATTGTTCAAAATAATTTCTGTTCTTGCTGATTTGAGCTTGAATATCCAAATCAAGGTCACCAGTTATCGACCTCCTCAAGGGACTTATTTAAAACATTAGTTTTTCAAATTTGAGGAAAAATATGCGCTACTTCTAAAGTTATCGGGTTCACGAATAATTCTGTTTCAGCCTTTTTGACCATGATGTTGAAGGTCAAGGTCACCAGTTTTCGAACTAGATTTTTGTACAGACATTTCATAAGTCAAATTCCATGAAAATATATTGGGTGGTTCAAAAGTAATAATGATCACAAATACTTTCTATTCTGACCGATTTGACCTTGAAGATCCAGGTCAAGGTCACAGGTTTCAAGCTCCTTAAGGAACTTGATTTAAACAATAAGTGTTTCAAATTTTAGGAAAAAAATATACAATACTTCAAAAGTTATAGGGTTCACAGAAAAATTCTATTTCGGACTATTTGACCTTGATAATGAAAGATAAGATCACCGGTTTTCGAACTCCTCCGAGATTTTGGTAGAAACAATTTAAATTTAAAATTTCATGAAAAATTGTTGAGTCGTTCAAATGTTATCACGTTCACAAAATATGACACAGACGATGACGACAGACCCAAACACTATATGTTTCCCTATGGGAGGGAAGACATAATTACATATGATTAATATTATTTCTCACCAGGATAAATTACTGATGTCGTCATAGTAGGATAATTGTGATAATTGATTAAAAATTGCCGTTTATTAATGAAGCGATCTTTTATGCTAATACATTAATGGCCTGCCTCTGTGCATTTTGGCGGACTTTGATAGTCTAGTTTATTTTATTTATAGACCTCTGTCAGCCTTTTTTTTTTTCTTATGACTGTCTGTAAGTCTTTTCGTTCGCCTGTCTTGTCTGACTATCTGTCTACTTGACTATCATCTTCTTGATTGAAAAACTCTCTGACAGGCTGGCTCACTATCTAACCGGTACACCTGTTTCTCATTTTGACTCCCTGATCAAATGTCTCTCTTGCAGTACATCTATAACTATCTGTTTGAGTAAATTTCTCTCTGTCCGACTTACTTTCTGACTAACAGGCAGTCGGTCTAATTAGTATTGTTACGGGGTGACATAAAAGCGGACCGAACTGTCTCGCTAGTGAAGCTTGCTTTGCTAGGGAAGCAATTCGAACGCCGGACATGTGCGCCACCAACATGGGTTCGAATCCGGGATCGGCTCATTGTTTTTCCCTTAGCAATTTGTCTTCGTAACAAAATGGGGGCTCGTCAATCGTGACGGTTAACTTTGTGACCAAGGGAATAAGCTAACCAAAATGTGACTCCTGGGTTAATTAATCTTGTTCTTATAGCAGAACGCTCTTAAGACGGGGTGTGTTACGGGGTGACATAAAAGCGGACCGAACTGTCTCGCTAGTGAAGCTTGGTTTTCTAGCGAAGCGCTTGGAACGCCGGCATAGTGCTCCACCAACATGGATTTGATCCCCAATCGGCCCAGAATTTTCCCCTGAAAAATTTGTCTTCGTAACGATATTCGGGCAAATGCACAGTCCATTGAAAAATACAGAAACACTGCCAATGGGGTTGCCAGTCAGTCAGACTACCACAGATAGTCAGTAGATAGTCAGATAGACCTACACAAAGCTTGTCAGGCAGTCACTGATATCTGATTTGATTTTGACTAGCTCTGATTGAAAACCATTCCCACCACCTGGCTATGACTCTAGCTGTTCATCTGTCATGGTCTTTCTGACTGACCAGCTCTCTAACGGCCAGCCTTTTTGACATATTTATTATTTTTCTGGAACGTTGTCTTCTAGACGATTACTTAGCTAGTTCTCTGGAAGGATATATACCTGATAGTCAGATTGATGACTAAAGCTCGGGCTCTAGCAAGGGGACGCCGTCTTGTGGATTACCAGCCTGGTAGTCAGAAAATAACTCACCACGTGTCGATAATACCTTGACAGGTGTAATTAACCTTAATAATACGAGAATTATAAGTAAAGGTCAAAGTTTGTGACCTTTTGACCTCTGGTGACCTTTTCACAAAAAATTTGCATATCATTTGCATGAACTTGTAGATCCTGACAAGGCAAACATTTTGAGCGGTCATTTGAAATATTTTGGTGAAGAGTAGGCAAAGTTTGGGTTGTTTGAATTTTCCATACCCCTAATTATCTGCCATCAGCTGTAAAAGGAGGCGTGGTTAAAAGGTCCATGGGGGTATCTTCCATCCCAGTTTTTTTGCTGGCAACATCAATTTTCAGACTTTTTAGACCTAGGGCTACATGAAAGTACCCATTAAAGTAAATCACAAGGGGGGGGGGGGGTGTGCACTATGACCCCCATTAGCCCATGACCTATAATAGCTCAGTGAAAGGTAATGCATCATGCGAGGTTTTATGAAGCGTGGGTCATACAATGATGACCAGGAAGCAACACTGTGCGGTTTGACCTGTGTCCTCTCTAAATTGACTGCTGACGCGCTTGGCACAAGTCAACTGTCTATCTACTATAAGCACCTTCAAGATCATCCGGGGTCACATTCCCAAACTACAGAGCAAGCTTATGTCCATAGGTATTAAAGCTGATGTACGGCTGATTACGATCGATGTAATATACTATACAAGACGACTGACGGAAAGACTGGTCGTTAATGATAATGACGTTTTATGTGCATGATGGTTGGGGTGTAGTAAGGGGCTCATTACATCTCTTCTTATGAAATAAACCAGGAGCAGTATCTCATTTGCCCTGACGCTTATCCAAAAATACAACTATACAAGGTCATACTACAAACATATATATATATATAGGTCATTGTGACCTAAATTAGGGTTTACGCCCTTTTTAACTGAGCTACAGACCCACTGTGTCCATCATCTGATATTTTAATACATTACAGCTGATACCCCATAGAAGATGACTCGGACAAGGGCAGCATTGTTTTATTTGATATGCCTCAGTTACGGTAAGCGGCAGTATTTGGTATTTTTTCTAATTAAAAGTGGATATAACCTACGTTTTTCAAAGTATTTTTAATAAATTTCATTTATGTGGAATGTCGGGAACATGTTTGAATAAATCTTGAGGCAGGTCTTGATGTGGGTACAAGTGTTTGCGGAGGTATGCGCTCTCTGACTCCTTTTATTTATCTACTTAATGTCTCGGACCGATACCTGAGAGCACAACTGATATGCACATTTGTTCTGTTATTTAATGAAACTATTGAAAAAAAAATCCTAAATTCCGATGATTGCATGTCAAGCAAGTTGCATGTGGTTAAAGCGGCAGTGACCGTGAGCTGTCAGTGCAGAGACCAGCTACTAAAATGCCTCCGTGGGACAATCATGGAGAGTACTATCGAACTTTACAGTCTGGCTTTTGGCAACCAATACACCCCTGAAGAATTTGAAACAGTGTGCAGGTAACACCCTAAATAAGTTATTATTCACACAACAAAGTCTCATTTAAAAACTTATTCTGCGAATAAGTGGGATTGACATGACGTATTTATATATGTATTTATATAGACTATTAGATGTAATTAGAGATATACGCCGTCTTTGTGGCGTGAAAGACGAAACATTTTGGAGGTTCACATTGTATAATCTTTTTTTATCTCGAACATCAATACTTCAAAATATGAGCTACATGACAAAATATATATGGCCTAGGGGATAACATATTACGTATGTTCCAAAATATCAGTTATGTGACCAAATCTGAACTGCGTGACAAAATGAGCCATCCTGATAAAATATTTACTGCGGTGAGGAAAACCATCGTCGGTTTTACCATCTTTACGAACATCACCCCATCCATAAGCTTAAATTAGGGCAAGATTTTGGTTATTGGTTTTCATCATATCCTTCGGATATTGTGCAATAATGCTGATGTTTGAAAATATGAATTTACAGTGTTCTTATAATTTATGGAAAATAAACTTAGACTGTCATGAATATTCATCAAAATGCTAATATTAGACATAAAATACAAGCATTCCTTTGTTTTTCTTTTTGTTTGTCCTTTAACAAGAGTGAAATGTATACAATAGAATGTTAGTGTGAAGTAAAGTAGGAATTTAAACTATTTCTTAATCCCTAATAATTGCATATATATTTTCCTATTTGCAAATTATGCAATAATGTAAAGCTGACCTGACCCTGTAATGTCCGTTTGATGCATATTTGGGTTTGGGCTTACTCTTTCAACATCAGTTTCATTACCTATTAACCTTGGTTGTCATTTGAAACATCGTGTTGTATTTTCGAGTTGGAAACGAAGTAGATGTTGATGCAATACCCGTTAATACTTTTAAGTAAACTGAATGCCATAAATTAGCATTTGTTTTCCGTTTTAAGATCTTTAAAAATATACCTAGTTTATGTTCATTTTAAAGAGAATTCCCGAAAGTGGAGCTGTGCTGGCAGCCTGTACTACGGACTTGTCCAATAACTGAAAAATTGATGGTTAATGGAGTGACTGACGGTATTTATTATATGTGTGAACAAGGTGAAATAGGTTGGTCAATGTTTATACCTTTGTGACCCCTACAACTTTGAAATATGCAACATCTCCCTGTACATTAATCGTTATATTAAGTTCATTTATATTTGGACGACAACATTTACATTTTTATAAACAACATTAACCGATACAAAAGGTACGTTTAAAAAAGTCAATTTAATTATGCAAAATCAAATATAAAACACACATTCTGGAAGTGTGCGTCTATAAGCTGTTCTTTTGCTGTCTTTGATGTGTAAGAAAATGTAAAATACAATTTGGTAGCATGTCTCCTTGTCCGTAAATGGTACATCATAATATGTGAGAATATAACTTGTAGAAATCATGTATATCGGTATTCCTCTACCTGTAATATAAGGTTAATATTCACACTCTATTTATCTTGTTCTGTTTGAGAACAAGATGTTTTAAATATTTTTAAATATTATTTTTTATATATTATATATTATTATGAATGTTTAGAAAACAAAAATAAGCCAGCATTAGAAACCCTTATAAACACTGTAATTATTTTATAATCCCTAGTGTACTCCAGAAATGTGGACTGCCTTTACAAATGGAACTTTGAGCTCGACATCAGACCCTGTGCCGCTGATATGATCAAAGAGGGATTGGGGATGCTATTGGCCCCTTTAAGAAATTGGAAGTCTGCTGCGGCGGATATCAAAGCATCTGGATGCAGGTTGGTAAAGGCAAAACGCCTTATAACTTCACTTTTACCATCAGATCAAATACCCTCAACTCAGATTGGCATACTGAAAGCATAGGTTGAGAAACATGTATAGCGGAGGGCCCTAAGCGAACGACATAAGACTGATTATATTTTTAACGTACAGATAGAATGATATAATGCGAACTCTTGTCATATCTCGCAAATGTATCAAACTTGGTCAAACTTACTGGCTTTGCCCTCATTCGTCGATTCATGTTGAAAAAGCCTCGGGTCTTCTCGAATGCCCTTCGGCAATGGACCTTTAGAACATGAGTATAGAAGGTGAGGGCCCTCCGATCCAAGTTCTTGCCTGTGGATATTTACCCTCATATTAACTGTTGCCCTTGGCCGTCATTTGTTATTCATGACTCGCTACCATACAGAAAAGTGCTCATGCCTCACGCCAGAAACACCTTTAGTTCTCGTTGAGATGTCTGCTGGTCCACACCCTTTAAACATGACGAAAAAAGCCTTCGTGATGCGCTTGTTAACATCGAATGAAAGGTTGCTCGCCGCGGTGCCCTGTCTCCAGCACAAATATGGAAAAGCTCATGACAAGCAAGTCTTCAAGGACATCCAGGGCTTCCCGGGAGTTTTCTCTGAAGTAGAGCTTCAAATATTGTTCGATCCCTCTCCCTTTTGCTGGATTGTAATCGCCCCCCCCCCCCCCACACACACGACTCAACAACCTTATACAATGCCCTTCTGAACAAATAAACCCAAAAAATTCCTGTTCTAACAAAACGTTACAATGTCAGTTTCACTCTATAGATCATCATGTAGTGATAATTGTTGCAATCAGCACTGTAGTGATCTTTGGTGTTTGAAATGTGTTTGCCAGATTTTTACCTGCAGGATTCCTTGTTGTATGCCTTGTCCTGAAGAAAAGAGGTTGGTCACGTACACGTTATTGTATCATCAGAGCTCAAAGATTCTGTTCCCTTCCTATTCCTTCCTATTTCATAATCCTGTCTCAGTGTCCCAGAAAAGCAGGTCGTACCTCGTGCTTCTCACTGAATTCTGCAAAGAGCGACGTGGGCGAGTAGACACACATGGTGGTGACTGAGCCTCGCCTGATGGTGAGACGCAGGTTGAGGATTAAGTCTACTCTGCTGCTGTTGGAGGTTCAAGTATTTGGAGCAAAATACTTGTCTTGTCATAACAGCGTCCTTTCCTAGCGTCATATCGACCCTCTTGCATTACGACAAGATTACTGGCGCCAGAGTGTCTTTACATCTAAGTCTGAGGCACGCATTAAAAGGCCTTATGCAAATATTTTCGTCATTTCTGACAACGCTTCATGGCCTACAAGTACAGTGTCAATCAACATAAACCAGACCAATCGCTAGCATTTTTTGTGTACTTACTAATATAATCAAACATGAGCAAGAAAAGTTCCGTTTTAACCCAGGACATTGGTAAACCCTTCGGCATGTTTGTGAATTTATGACCGCATGAACACAAGCATGGCTTGCACGGGTTGCAGGACGCAGGCAGCTTGCAGGCGATACAGGAAATGACCCGTGTCCATGGAAACGATGTTTCAGTTTGGGTTGTGAGTTCACATGTATACTTTTATGTTTATTTATCATGCTGAGTATACTATTGAGTTTATGGGCCGTTTACCACAATAATGCAACCTGATGCTAGACCACTGCGATACATTCCTTGATATTACTTGTATCACGACTCGTGTAGGCTTACCAACCCAATTATCCGATTGCCTACTGAATCGGGTTGTCACGGCTGCGTCCTTCTCTTGCAAAATGAAGAAGTATTGTTACTCCTTTAGAGTTAAACTGTCTGAGTGTCGGCCTCCTCCAAGACTGCCATTTCAACAATTAGGTCTTTGACTGCTTCAATTATATCATTTTACATTATTATTCTATATGTGTTCCATATTCAACGTGCTCGCCCACTCATCCCTGACGAGGATACGAGTAGGTGCTCGAGTAGCTGCTCTCTCACTGCTATGCAGTGCAGAGGGAAATGGCGTTGCCACTACCTCATGGCGAGTTTGTCGAGTCGGGTCCAAATAGGATGAGTGTAGTAAAATTGCCTCTTAGTGTATACTATTGAAATGAACCCAATGCCCTATTGAAAATCAGCTTAGTGTGCTAAATAGGCCATCCTGGTAAAATATCTTTGAAATAAATAAATAAAATCTCATCAATCCTGGACGCATAGGTTCTACTTTCTATAGCTTTCTATTCGTAGTATTTGCGTTCCCTTGAGTGTTTTCTTTCTTACAATATATTCAACATGTAATACAAGATTTATGTTAGAAAGGGTCCTTTGCTTTACTCTTCGAGCCGTATCCGTTGTCTTTTTTTTTTTTTACATAACGTAGATCACGTGGTAATACGTGTATCTGGAATGCTTGTAAAAAATTATCCGAGTATTATGTTCAATAAACCAAGTTTGTATTTCCAAGTCGTACGTACTTTTATATTACAGAATAATTTCCGATAGCGTGAAATGCCTTATCACCGCTGCAGCGAGATATTGCTCGTCTGAAGGCATTGCCTTGCTCAAGACTCTTCTGGACAAAATGACATTTCCTTCTATTCAATGGATGGAGTGTGGTATGAATAATCTTACATTATCAAATTTAAGCTATTTCTTCCTTTTATCTAACAGTCTGCCCCTTTTATTAAATTCAAAATTTCTCTTTCAGATCAATCTTTGTCGTAATAATTCAATACACTGACCCATTTTGTACAGCAGATATATATATATATATATATATATATATATATATATATATATATATATATAATTATGTGTGTGTTAAAAATGTCAAGACATCTTTTATCTGTTGTTATCCTTATGAACATCTTCAATATTTTCTTATTCTCTCAATAAACCTTTCTCTATTTCTCATATTTTAGACGAACGAAAACAAGACTTCAGGAATTATAAAAAGAGAGAACTTTAGAAGACCCAAACAAATATATTCATCAGGTGTACGACCTTACAAATCATAAGAATCCTAAAGATATTATAAAAATTCGGGTAGCAAATGTATATTTTTAAAACATCGTGCGTCGAAACTACTCCATGCTTTTTGACTCATAAAATCTGTAATAAAAGTACCCATTATATTAAAAATTCTCACTGTGTAACATCCAGGTATTATCGACAATCCTACAAAATAAAGAAGAAAACAACCAGAAATCTTATTATGCGAGTATCTCCGAATTCAAACAGCATGCACAAAAATTTAGTAATATCAGAGCAGGGCTTTGTGAAATGACACATGTATGGCACTACCATGTCTGCCTCTAGGTATCTGGCATCTGTAGATCAGTTTCGGTATAAAAAAATAACCTTTTTGGATGCCAAATTTCCTTTAATTACACATTACATCTAGGATTATTTCAGTCCAAAGTTTCAGTTTGGAAGGATTAGTAATGGTTTTAGACGAGAGTGATAAGACCACATTTGAGATCTGTTTCAATGAAAAAGGTTGCGGTGGTTAATGGATGATTAGGGCGTTTCCTGGAAAAGGATGGAATCATTACAATGTAAATAGATGATTAGCAAAATACGAAACACAGGCTCAGTATGTCAAAAATCAGGTAGGGGAGACCAAAGACTTCATGCTCTGAAGAGAACGTCGCCTGTGTGAAGGATCAGCCCGGAACAACAAGATAACAAGGGAATAATCTCGAGACAACAAGATATAACAGGAAAATTACCCCGGGACAACAAGATAATAACCCTTGGACGCATAAATCTTACAGAGGAATTGCCAGCAACTTGCAAGGAAGCAGATCTTCTTTTTCAAGAATTGTCAAAAAAACTCAAACTACATCCAGTTAAAAGGATAAGGGTTTCCAAAATGTGAGCAAGAAGAGAAAAACTAGATTTCGAAATTTAAATGAGCGTTAATCAGTTGATGTTAGGAAAATCATCTTCACGGACAATGAGGACTTTATCCTAGAAATTGCGAAAAATCGACAAACGACAGGGTGTAAATGGTAAACGAAAATATGAAATTAAGTCATCTTGCCTGTGACATGAGAGACTTCCTGGTTTTAAAAAAAAGTAATGGTATCACCTGGAGTTTCTCGGGCAGGAAATACAAGCAATCACTTTATTGTCATTGGGACAGCCAAAGGTAATATTGAAAAACAGTTGTTGGATGATGATCTGCAGAAGATTTAATGAACAGGTATTAAAACACAGGAAACTTGGGTAGTGGGAGAAAAGTTCATTAAATGAAATCAGGAAAAGCATGCCTGCATGCAAAAAGTCTAGTTTAGACTGCAGAGTTTAGACTGTGCGTTTAGTTGTAGAGGAGAAGGAGGGCACATTGTTCACCGGTTTATACACGTAAATATAAGTTAAATATATAGTTCTATGATATTGCAATTATTCATATACTATTTGAGTTCGGAGATACTTTTATAATAAACATTTGATGGTTTAAACGCCTGTTAATAATACCTAAATGTTACAACATGAGAAATTTAGATATTGCTATATTTATCATCGAGATATTACGAGTCAAAAACGGAGTTTTTAAAGGGTCTTCCGACATATGGTAGAATTATTTTTATTTCTTTTATATTTTTATTGAAACCAAAATATACGAGAGGCGTATAAATAATCATGGATAACCGCTTGCAAAAGCAAAATGTTGATGCTTCAATTTAAAAAGCTGCCTAGTACAAAAACATTTTAAAAAATCGTTATAATTTATCTGACATAAAACTAAGTATTTGCGTTTATTGTATTAACAATTCACAATTATCATATGATGTATCCGTGTTATATTAATCTTCCTCGTTTAATCTTAATCCAAACAATATGAGTTATGTGATCTTTTCAATTATAGCAGAAAACCGTCGGAAAATAAATTGAATTTCATTTTGAAAACGATATAGATATTATGGGGAAAACGATTTTGGGAAAAGGGGTTTTATTAAATCTCTATTCTTCAGATATTCTTTTAAAGATTTTTTACAAATTCTGAAACTTTTTTGTTGTAACTCTATAATTTAAAAGAAAGTAACCACAGTTTGATTTATATAATAACTGAAATAACTAATAATTTGGTCACAAAGAATCTCACCAATGGAGGGAGTTTCAGGTTCCAGTCTATAGACTGAGCTTTAGTGACTCTGTCCATTGGCGACCTGGGTTAATAAAGAGTCATCTGAGCGTGTTCCTTTGAACCACAGGAGAAAATCTAGTAACACGTGATCAAGGATTTAGTCACACAAAGTCTGTACAGGTGGCGGCAGCGTAAGGTGAATATTCCCTATTTGATGCTAGTAAAATAATAAAAGGATTTCACTGTATTCTGGCTAAAATGGGTTACCGGTACTTAAAGAGACAAAAATCACTGTTTTACTTTTAAAATGCATTAATGTTTACAATTCCTTGGCAACAGTTTACATTGAACAATAATTATATGTAATCCACAAATAAAGTTTTACCCTGAATCCAGATGTGTTCCGAGTTTCTCTTCAGTATTAGCATAGCGCTCAATTGTCAACTTAAAAATCATCACACAGTCAAATTCCCCCTGTAGATTTAAATGTTCGTTCTACTGTGCACAGTTCTACCCTTTTCAGTAGGCTTACTCCCTCTTTCTCCAGTCTCTACATTTTCTGAATAGACATTTTGTTTCAAGGTTCGAGGTACTAAATGAGCGTTACAAAAGGCTTGTTTTGCATTTTATTGAATATCCAAAGTTGCTTAAATATCCTTGAGAGTTGCTAAACCCTACTGGAAAATTTTAGAATACTCAGTCTGTAACATCTGCCTGTTCTCTTTTATTTTATTGTCAGTTAACTCATGAACAGATTACATCTTAACTGTGGTGACAAACATATAGCTCTCCTCTCACCAATATGCTGCAGCCAAAAACGTCTCGAAACTCCAGAGCCACACCTTTAGCTACCAGTAGTTTCATTGGCTTTCTGTATCCCTGTCCGACGATTACATCAACAGAACACTGTCCAATTACATTGATAGTCTGCCCTCCATGGTAACGTAATATTGTATTTGTATTACTCAATGTGTGTGTTCGTTAACTATCTTGAAGCACTTTCTAATTAATAAGTGAAACTGCAGGACACAATATCAACTTCAAATTTAAGCAGTTGCCCTTCTGTATCAAACTCTCTGTAGACCTTTGTGTGACCAATGTTGTCTTTAGAAATTACTTCAGCTAGCAATGACGGGCTTTGAAAACATGAATTTACTGACCGTATAGCTTGCCCATCTTTTTCGCCAATATATCTTTACCCAAGAGGCCCGCTTGTTACACGAAAGCAATTACGTCACACATGACACGTAATCAAAGGTTCGGCCACAAGAGGTTTCTGTACAGGGGTTGCCTGCGTACGGTGTATTCCATGTCTGGTAAAACGGGAATCATTTAGAAGGGTTGCAAAGTGTCAGCTGTTTTTCGACAAATAATAATCTGGAATATTTGGCATTATATACGTTTACTACCGAAAAACACAAACCCGGATTTTGCGTCCAGGGCCGTTTTTATCCCTTAACTTCTGTATGCGAGAGTTATATAGCCTATATATAATGTCAACTAGCTATAGCACTCCTGGTACGCTTATGTACCTGTGCCAGCATGTCGAGCCTTCCAAGATCTTGTATTAGCCATTAACAATTGTATAGTGGCCTGTTTAAGTTCAGTAGTTTTCTACTGGACAGTAGTTTTCCCCATTACTGGGTCATATCACCGAGAAACTCCCGAAAGGCACACTGGTTTATGAGTGAAACACGGCCTGCAGAGCGCTCACCCTAGATAGAGGCCGCCCTTGAAAAATTTCACCGCCTTGGTCAAGATTGGAACTCACGATCTCCGAGCTTCGAGTCCTGAGCTATCCCAGGATTTGTCATTAAGGATTTTAAAATAAACTGTTACACCGTTTGTGAAATAACAAGTGGAAACACCGACCGTGAATCAGTCTTCATGGTTTAAGTCCCACATAAAAAATATATAGTTGTATTTTATAAAAAATGGTTTGAAGCTGGTATTAGATTCATTTGTCAACTGACAAAGAAAGTAAATCAGTCCTATGTTTTTTTTTCTTGCCAAGAACTGATCCATAAGTACAAAATACAAATAGATGCTATAACATATAATAGTATAATACATGCAATTCCTTCTTTGTGGAAATAGGAAATAAAATCATCAAAGTGTGACCCTGTGTATACATTTAAAATTGTTAAATTAAAAAAAAGATGATAAAACCAGTAAAATTAGTGTATCAAAGACTGATAGTAAAAAAAATATGTAGAACCGAGAACTTGTTTTCTAAGATGGAAAGAAGCAATAAACTGTGATAGCGATGAAGTTCATAAGGCTTTTAAAATTAGATCTCAAAACTATATCGACAAAACTAAAATATATCCAATTTAAACTTTTACATGGAATCATAATTTTAAAAGCATGGACAGTTGATTCTGCTATATGTACTTTTTTTTAAAGTTGAAGGAGACATTGATACATGTATTTTATGAATGTGATATTGTGAGGCATCTGTGGTCTGAAATGTCAGCATGGCTGGTAAATCTCAAACTTCCAGCAATAATTTCAAAACCTGTAATATTTTTGAATGTAACTCAAGATAATTTATTAGATAAAATTATCCTGATTGTGAAATACTATATATATATCAAGCAAAATGTAAGAAACATCCATTAACATTTGAGAGTGCCATTAATTATATTAAGATGTACCATTCGATTGAAGAAAAAGTGTCAATATTAAGGGGTAAATGTGGGAAACATGAACTTTATGGAAATGACTTACAACAATTTTTGAGTGAGTACAGATACAAAATTGTAATATTTATCAGAACACATATATTCCGGTTGATTTAAAAATAATCGCACGATATTTGTTAGTGTTTAGTGTGACTTGTATTACATGTACTGAAATATGTATTTTTGTATGTGATTCTTGTTATTTCTGTTCTATGTTTGTCAATTTTGTCGTGAATTAAAAAAAGCTTCCAAAAAACACCGTGAATCAATGTATTTCCAATTACATCGGACATTTAGTTAATTATAACTGAAAGCACTTAGTGATATTTAAGTTCTAAAACAAATGCATTCTGATTAGAGATATGTTCATAGACAGTGGGTGATCAGACCAATAAAACGAGACAAACATCTAAAAATAAAAACGGCAGCGTGGAAATCGAGAACATCAACAGCTGGACCTGCCATGTTAAGATAAATATTAATAATTAAGGAATACCCCTACTGGAAAATTTGTATAGGTAGGTAATAGTAAGCTAGTAAAGCTGTGTGTAGGATAAAACAACCGAAGCAAGTATTTCATTTTTAGATTTTTTACCAAAACGAACGTACACTGCTGTATAATGATTTAACTATGTTTATTTGAATGAATATTACAATTTCTAGTAGAATGTCCCTTTTGATGGGTGATTCATTCATTGTGAAGATATGTATCTATAGTTATACAACAGTTAATTTTTTGTGTACAATAATAAACCAGGTAACGAGTAGTGAATTGATGAGTGCTTGGAAAGACGGAACATATAGGCCAACATATATATGCCAACAAATGGAATGTTGTTAACCTGTAATGATGAATTCATCATGTATCATGAAACAGAAATCATTAAAAGGTACCATCAGGCAATGATGAAGAGTAGGCCCATAATGACCATCGGCACGGGTCCGTTCCAGTGTCACATTTATAAACGTACTTTTATCAGTCTTATTTCGTTTCGTTCGTCAAGGCCCCATGAGGATGCAAATATTTTTGTAATTTCTGACAACGCCTCATGGCCTACAGATACACTGTCAATTGACATTAACCTGACTAATCGTTTGCATTGTTAGTGTATTTTTTAACAACAACAAACATGAACGAGAAAAGTTCGCTTCTAACTCCCCATATTGGTAAATCCCTCCGCATGTTTGTTGAATATCTGACCGCATGAATACAAGCATTGCTCGCACACGTACTGGGTGCAGCCAACTTGTTCGCGATACAGGAAATCTCTCGTTTCCAAAGAGACGGGGTTTCAATTTTTAAGTATAATTTTTTATAAGAACAAGAAAGCAAAACTTTCTTGTTTTTTTAATCTGATATATTTATTTTTGGTATTTTAAATGATATTTTTATTAACCATTTGTAGTATTTGTAGGCCTAGTAGTAATAGTAGTAGTAGTAGTAGGCCCAGTAGTAGTAGTAGTTGTAGGCCTTGTAGTAGTAGCAGTAGTAGGCCTAGTAGTGGTAGCAGTCCTAGTAGTACTTAGCAGTTGCAGCAGTAGGCCTAGGTGTAGTAGTAGCAGTAGTAGTAGTAGAAGTAGTAGTTGGCCTAGAAGAAGTAGTAGTAGTAGTAGTAGTAGTAGTAGTAGTAGGCCTAGTAGAAATAGTAGTAGTAGTAGTAGTAGTAGAAGTAGTAGTAGGCCTAGTAGTAGTAGTTGTAGTAGTAGTATAGTAGTGGGCCTAGTAGTAGAAGTAGGAGTAGTAGGCCTAGTAGTAGTAGTAGTAGTAGGCCTAGTAGTGGTAGTAGTAGTAGTAGTAGTAGGAATAGTAGGCCTAGTAGGCCTCCGTACCAAGCCAAGACCTAGATGTATTCATGCACATGTGTCACATTTTCTCAGAGTTACGACTTCATGCAGAAAAGGTAAACATAGTGAACGGCTTCATAGGGGGAGCGGGCGGTGTAAAATTTAACACGAGTCACACAGTCGCTGACTCTTGGTATAATATGTCAAAAATGGTGTAAGTTTTACAAAGCTGAAGGTAAGTACCTGTTGAAAACAAGAATAGTGTATACCATATTTGAGTTGTAACCTGTCGATTTGATATAATGATATATTTCTCCACATTCTCCGTACGTCCTCCCTACTAATAACCAGCTTTGCAATGATTAAAAAAAAGTAATCTCATTTCAGCAGTTGCTGAATGTGTTTTAAACAATGTTTAAATTGTAATACTTTGCAATTCACATCGAATCGGTCTCTGAGCTACAAGCCTCCCGTTTGCGTTCAAGCGGCAAGCACTGACTCAATTCAGGTAATTTTTAAACGGTTTGTGCATCTATATATAATAAGCCGCATTTGCAGTATTTGGCCAAACACAAATGCCTCACATGGGTGACTCTAGGCTAGGAGCATGAAAACAGCATAAATGTTTCCTTATCACTGTTCCTGAATTATTTGTATCAGCGGTTTCAGCACACAAGAGAGGGAATAATCCCCTGCTGTGCCAATAGTGGCAATATCTCCATAGAGCATGTGATCAGATAATACTGAGCTGACTTGTTCTGGTCCTGGTGACTTTCTAGGATATGTTTATTGTTATGATAGCATCCAGTATGCCTGGAGCTGCTCTGCTGGCTTGGGTGCTTGGACCAAGTGACCAGGTGCTTGAGGTGACCAGTGGTTCTGATTACCTAACTAGGGCACTTTTCTGGCAAGAACAAGCAACAGGCATGAGATAGCAAAGTACATCATGTAGACTACTGCCGTACTGGTCTTTGATGACTAAAATCAGTAAAATTATATGCTAAATGAGTGCTCGTTCAAGCATTAAGTTGTTTACCTTGCTAATGCAAGGGGACATGATGATGATCAACCCCCACCCCGGTGATCCTGAGAACTTTTAAAATGTTTTTCATCACCCGCCCCCCCCCCCCCCACCCTCACCCCCCCCCCCCCCCAAAATACTGTAGTTTGCTTCTTGATATTTATACTTAGTTTATTGATTCACGAGGGTTGCATCATTTGATGCAACAATGCGTGGGTGGAGGTGGGAGTCGTCCCCTGCACCCAAACCTGGATCCGCGACTGTTGAGAACAAACAAAATTAACAGTTTTTTTTATATAAAGGTATATAAATCTAGTGGAAGGCTCACTGTAAACTATATGATCAAGTTACAGCCTACAATAGAAACTTATATCTTTTACTGCATGATATCTTTTACATTACGGAAAGTTTTTTTTTTTTGTTAAATGTCTTTCTGCTTGCATTCAGTGGCCTTTTAGTTCTGTACATGTCAGTCTCGCCAGATGATGTGTATTACTCGGTGTGTATATATATATTTGTGTGTTTATGTATGTATGTATGTATGTATGTATTCATATATTCATCAATAAAACATTGCGCATTTTTAAGGGATAGCATTAAACATTTGATGTTTACATTTTCTCATGATCCAGAACTTGTTATGTGATTATTTGTGTTTACAGAAACCATTAAAAGCAGAAATCATGGCTGAAACGAGGCTCTTTTTCATTCTGACGGTGTTTGCATTATTCGGTAAGTTACAATTTATGGTACAATCAAAATAAATTACTACATTATAAACTTCTTACAAGTGTGTAAATGACTGTTCTATAAAATTAAAGTTATATTATTCAGACATTCCTTGATTTTTTGGTAGCATGATGCCGTATATAATGTTGAACTAAGTTGGTTAGGTTCATTGTTAAGTTCATTTCATCAACATCAAACAGCGCCATCAGGAGACCTGTATAGGTACGAAACCTTTCCATACGCTTGGCCTCCCGGGATCCATTGACAGAACCACCGGGGGCCCAGGGGAGAAGCCCACCGCAGCTCTCGATTTAAACAGCTAACATTTATAAAGCATGCTTTATTTTTTACTGTACTCGGTGATTTTTTACGACGAATATTCTAAGGTTCTTTCCTGAATAAGTGACCGCACATTTGTGAATATTCCTTGATGAATCCGGATCATGTGCCGGATCTACACCAAAGTGTAATCAATTCTTCATTGACCCATTCTAGAAATGCACAGAACTTTCATGAGATTCTATTTTCATAATTGCCTAAATCTATGTTGTGAACAAACAAAAAAGACAGACGAACAGGGATGAACGCATACCCTCCTAGAGAGACAAAATGATTTTGTGCAACCACTCACTTCATGCATGTTTCATATCTGATTGAAGGTAAAGGGTACTGGGCTTTTACACCCGAGCCTATACTGGCTCCTTAGGCCGAGGCTTATCCCGGTTTCTGTAGCGTGAAGCGACTTTGGATTTAGACTCCTCCAGGACGCTAGTCCATTGCAGGTTACATATATGATGAACCCACCTTATAAATTTGGCAATCTGGTAACAACTCGAAATAACACGGGTATCACATAATAGGTTGTCCGGAAGACAATAAAAGATTACCTTAGTATATAGTGGAAATTATTGTTATATTAGAAAAAAAAATATTATCCGAGATATAATCATCTACAGTCAAATTATGAAGGAGGTATTTTGCACCATGTAACACCAAATAAGTCTCAGTACTTAAAGCCTAGTTTTCCAAAACACGTGGCACTCACAGTCGGCATCCCTCTCTCCTCATCAAGACAATATTCATGAATGTCGTTTCAAAACATTTTGTTAAAAATCTTTAAACCTTATTTTGCCCCCCCCCCCTAAAAACCGGGGGCCCCTGCCTGCAACCAAGTCGACCCCTTAATCAGATGCCTGTGTATGGACTAGAGCTGTCAACCTCGTTTGATCCATAGTTGGCCTGAGATAGGTTTTCAAAAGTCCGGGTAACCTCGTTTGATCCATAGTTGGCCTGAGATAGGTTTTCAAAAGTCCGGGTATATAAATGCTTCTCTCGCACTATAGCAACTGGTGACTGTAAATGTTGCGGATATTTTCAACACGGTCTCCGCATTATGATGGAATTGTTTCATCCCAAAAGTTTATCAACTCCCCATTAGACTGAGCTGAAGCTGTCTATACAATTGAGGTACTGGCTGAAGCAGTATCTATACCGATATTTATATTGGTTATAAATTATACATAAATATAAAAGAATAGATTGGAACAAATGAAATGTGGGAAAAAGTGACTAGAATTGATCTGAAATGTTACAAAGGGTACCAGAAAACTGCCCCCTTTGCCCTCCTATGGATTCGGCCACGATTATTGATATATGGACGGAAATCACACAAGTCACACGGATACGGATCAAACATCGCATATATGGATCACACATCGCATATACGGATCACACATCGTATATACGGATCACACATTACGCATAGGCCTACGGTTACTGCTCTTTGAATTTAACATATATATATATATATATATATATATATATATATATATATATATATATATATATAGAGAGAGAGAGAGAGAGAGAGAGAGAGAGAAATATGACATGGGGGAACGCCTTTATAAAACCCGATTTTTTTTCTTTGAATTAAAAAATCATCTCAATATAGATTCAATTGTCATTTAAATATTTATGACATCCCCTTTATCTCTTTCCTCTTCTGTTTGCTGTCTATTTGTTAATTATTTTAAAAAAAATATGAACGAATCTAAATAATAAACCAGAAATCTGGATCCATTTGGGATCACAATTCTGGTTGTTTTTATAGGTCTTCTTTTCTGTTGTGAAGTGTTTGATGGATGGTTTTGAGGAGATCGGAAACGAAACCATGAAGAATTGATTCACATCTTCATTAATGATCTGGCGCATGCTCAATGCTGAAAAGAGTATTCGAACCTAAGTAATTTATTCTGTTCGAATATTAGAGTCCGAAAGCAGGATCCGAATACTCGGGTAGGTTTGCATTTGTAAACATTTAAGTGGTTATTTATGTGGGAATTGATTGTATCATATAACCTGTTTGTATCTGACCAATATAAATGGACTTAAGTTCGACACATCACTGTCCTACAATCATTTAAGGATTTGGACGCGATCCGAAAAAAAAGCATTATTTTGCTCAAAACTTTGCTGATACGTTGCTACCATATACTCTCTCCGCAGATATAGTGTAGTCGCTCATGTAGCAAAATCCCAAACCCGTAGGAATTGCATGCCCAAATTGAGATAGCACTTGTTTTCACTTCATTTAGGTGTAAGCTGATGGAAAATGTTAGGTAACAAATTTTATCGACCCCCTGACCCCCCAAAAATCCAAGTTGGCCGCCATCATAATAAAAAAGGCTAGATATTGCTTTGATATTGTAACTATCGCATCAAAATGAATAATATTAGATCGATTTCTAAGATTTTGAATGTGAACTGGCAATACCAACCACTCCTTGAGCTGTCAAAAGATTAGAGAGGGTATTCAGGGTCAAGGTCAAATTTATTTACCAACCTTTAATCTTAAGAATAACATTAGACATCTTAAGTACCACGCTGTCATATATAATGTAATATGATTTTCAAATAGTCAACACTATTAATACGATATTAAAATACATTACACTAAGATACTGTCATATGGTTTTCTAATGCACCTTAAAGGTACCCATTCACCTACATTTTGAAAGAGAATTTGTGATTTCTGGCCTCTCTGTTTTTATATTAATGATCTAAAGGTAATTCTGGTTTTGGGGAATTCTTATAAAACCTCCGTGAAGGATGTATGAACTTGATGATCAACAACATGTTTGAAAACACAGCAATGTTGACAAAAGGGGAAAAATGTAACCTTATATGGTATGTGGCGTATTTGCTGAGGCACCAAAGGCTATTTGTTGCAAAACGCAAAACTCTCGCAAATCCGACTTGCTGTCCGATGCCTTTGTTGAATTTGTTTTATTTTGGCGGGCCCTCACATATCATAAACACGTTGATATTAACAAAACAAGCAGCCTGTGTGCGTGATATCAAAATTTTTTTGGCCTATTTTTAATAAAATCTCCAAGGGATTACCTTTAGGTTATTAAGGTGATTTGGCCAATTTAAAACATGACATTGATGTGCGTGTTACATATTTTCCATATTGCTGATTCCCTGCTGATTTATTGCTTAGTATTAATCATCAACAGTATTAATGCGAAACAAACATTTAGAAATCAAATAACCTAGGCCTGTTAACTATATCAGACGCCTGGTACACTTCGTTGAGCATTAAAAACCATTGTCTGAATATCTTTTGAGTTTACCTGAATATAGGCGGGAATAGGTCATCTATTATTTTAACTGTCACAAAATGATGGAAATAGTATAAAAAAAAATATGCCGCCCTGACAAAAGAAGACAACACATCTGCAAGTGCACAGGGTCATACTGATTCGGTCCGTAAAAAATGTGTGTACGTGTAAATGGCATCTGGCAAATTCAAATACATGTATCTTTAAGAACCCCGTAGGTTAATGTCGGATAATCAAGACCAAGCACCGAATGATAATATCAGGAATAAATATCAGGTCTGCATCGACAAGAAGATGCGCGTGCTTAGAAAACCAGAATGCCACAGCAGTTTGTCATAAGATCCGCTTAGAACGTATTCGAATAATATTGAGATGGGAAGTGGAATATGTTATATGAGGATAACTGTTACAAATGACCATATATGTGTATGCAGGTAAAGACAAAATTGATTGATCTTGAACATGGTTGAAATTATGTATTATATTTAAAACCTATAAGGCAGAGCAATGCCTGGAGGACAGTCAGTGGGAACATCGGAATTACTTATTTTTTTTATATATAAATTCATTGGTGAAACCGTTGACCATGCAACTACGGAAGCCGATGATGCTGTGTAAGAGATCAAGTATTAAATTGGGCAATCTGCGCCGCTCTTCTTGAATTCAAGTGACAATGGAAGATCTCTGGTGAAGGTTCCCTCCTTAATTTAGATACACTCTACTGCATGATCCAACTCTCTATTACATACCTGTTTAGACCCAGCTGTGGCTCTGTTGTCTGTGTTCACAACAGAGCCACAACTGGGTCAACATACCTGTTATACAAGTTGGTAATATCGTTGGTAATATCGGGGGATTATAGACATTGAAATCAATTGTCAATTCATGCATATAAACACCTGTAATAACACGGTAGTATAGTCGCATGATAAAAGCCCCATTCGTTTTCTTCCCAACGTTTCTCTATGCACACGATATGAAAATCTTGATATAAATAATGCCTCCTGTATAGGGAGAATGTTTTAAATATGCAATTTAAAGAGAAATATTTTGAGGTATTATTCACATAAGAAATATCAGGATTTTCTGCTCCACAACTATTATTCCATTAAATGTCTTTGGATAATGTGGTTAAACCTTAGTGGGGCTTAGCTTTACTATTTATATTTTTACAAGTTTAAACTTAGGAAATAAACTTCACGGTCCATACATTCATTTGTATGTTACATGTTGATTCATGTGTTTCCAAGTAAACCATTCACAAAATATCAACTAATTTAATTTTCGTGGTAAAATAATTGATGTGGAAGACTATGTTTAAATTTGCAAATTTAATAACTTATGCACTCTAGGCAGAGCACATGTAAGAGTAACAGCCGACACCAACCCAGACTGGGCGCCCTGCACCAAGCAGAATGCAATTAAAGGAAGACTCCCTTTCTATGAGATACAAAATTTAGATGTTATCTTGACAGAGCAAATCACACGTACGTCAATAAATAATTTAATTGTTGGGGGAAAAATGAAATCTGAAAACAAACAAAAAAAAAATCAGGAATAAATGGAACAGAATCAATAACATGAGAGGTGTTGGCACTCAAAGTGCCGGGGGGGGGGGGGGGGGCGCAGTTTTCACCACTGGAAACAGCTGATGGTTTACATTATTATCGCATTTGCATCCCCCTCGACAGTGATTCCATCCAGGCGTAATGAGAAGGTCGTGCCTAATGGCCGTGCTAAACTCCGAAACGAGTGCGCCTTTCAGGGGATCCTCGATCGTATGACCCAGCAATGGGGATGATTACGCACCAAGGACCCGCAGGTGCAGTACTCATTGAGGCTTGGTGAACGCCAGGACATAAAATGAGAGGAAGCGAATGATACTGCTCTGTCACCTAGTCCGAAACCGGAATAGAAATCTGCAAATGTACATATATGTAGTTAAGTTTGCAATAACAATGTCAATTGCATTTACTCGTCCTCGGAGTACTCTCGGCCTCGAAGTACTCTCGTCCTCGGAGTACTCTTGTACTCGTATTACTCGCGTCCTAGGAGTACTCTCCTTATTGGAGCCCTCTCGTCCTTGGAGTATCCTCGTCCTTGGAGTACTCTCGTCCTTGGAGTATCCTCGTCCTTATAGAACTCTCGTCCTCAAAGTACTCTCGTCCTCGGAGTACTCTCGTCCTCGGAGTACTCTCGTCTTCGGAGTACTCTTGTCTTCGTATTACCCACGTCCTAGGAGTACTCTCCTTCTTGGAGCACTCTCGTCCTTGGAGTATCCTCGTCCTCGAAGTACTCTCATCCTCGGAGTACCCTTTATCTCGGAGTACCCTCGTCCTCGGAGAACCCTCGTCTTCGTAGTACTCTCGTCCTCGGAGTACTCTCGTCCTCGTAGTACTGTCTTCCTCGGAGTATTCTCGTCCTCGGAGTACCCTCGTCCTCGGAGTACTCTTGTCCTCGTATTACTCGCGTCCTAGGAGTACTCTCGTCCTCGGAGTACTCTCCTCCTTGGAGCACTCTCGTCCTTGGAGTATCCTCGTCCTCATGGTGTGGTACTCTCGTCCTCGGAGTATCCTCGTCCTTATAGAACTCTCGTCCTCATAAGTCCTCATAAGTAGTACTCTCGTCCTCGGAGTACTCTCGTCCTCGTAGTACTGTCTTCCTCGGAGTATTCTCGTCCTTGGAGTACCCTCGTCCTCGGAGTACTCTCGTTCTCGGAGTACTGTCTTCCTCGGAGTACTCTCGTCCTCGGAGTACCCTCGTCCTAGGAGTACTCTCGTCCTCGTGGTACTCTCGTCCTCGTGGTACTCTCGTCCACGGAGTACTCTCGTCCTCGGAGTACTCTCGTCCTCGTGGTACTCTCATTCTCGTGGTACTGTCGTCCCCGTGGTACTCTCGTCCTCAGAGTACCCTCGTCCTCGGAGTACTCTCGTCCTCGTAGTACTCTCGTCCTCATAGTACTCTCGTCCTCGGAGTACTCTCGTCCTCGGAGTACCCTCGTCCTCGGAGTTCTCACGGGCTCGGAGTACCCTCGTCCTCTGAGTACCTCGTCCTCTGACTACTCTCGTCCTCGAAGTACTCTAGTCCTCGGAGTACTCTCGTCTTGCTTCTTGCGAGAGTAAGACGTTAAATTCCCATTCTTAATTTTGTTAAGATGTATCCTTTGACTATTGTCAGAGTGACGTCACAGTCTAAGTATTTTAGTGCTCATGTCCAAATTATGCGGTTCGTTTCAGGCCCTGGCGCTGATAGAGGTATACGGCTCACTGAATGAACTTAACGTCCGCAAAGACGCGCTTTTTTTCCTGTGATCAGTTTTGCAATGCTTTATTGCAGCTGTGACGGTACATGGGTTCTGCAACAGCTTTGAAATAAGGGCGTGTTTCGATGGCACCATCTTTGAACAAAATTTCGAAAAACAAAAGATGCAACCGCTGTTTGTGAACTACAACGTCACGGAAATGGAGCAAGTGTGCAGGTAAATTGTTTATGCTTCAATGTTAACTGGTGTCCATGGTAACTTATGCGTTTGGTGACCCCCTAAATTAATGTAATTTGTGTGTTTTGCATACCCCTTGTCACTTAGCAACCTCTCGTGCAACATTATATAATTTGTATACTGTATACCTATATAATTATAAACAAGCTATATAGTTAAATGATTTTGCGGTATTGTTAGAAGATGAACCGTCACTCTATCATCCTCAGGGACATCCACGTGGTGAAGGCGTGCTGGAAGGATGTTCTTCTCAAGTGTCACAAGTCGGCGGCCGAAGCGATGGAGGCGACTGTTGGTAATGGCTTCGACTACCTGTGCGGGGAAGGCTACATGAGTAAGTGATAATTTTTATAACTTTTAGAAATATCTTATAGATACCTACACAGTTACCTTATAGATAGATACAAGATGTGTGTGTGTTCGCTCCTGTTACTTTCTTTACTATATTTCGACTTAAATTTTATAAATAAGTTAGATAAGCGTCCTAGTAGAGGCGGCCTGTAAATTATGGTCATTTTTTTATTTACTTAATATAATGATGTAACCAAAGTGAGTAGCAAACATCTTATAAATCATGACATTAGGATACAAAAATAGAACCACGTATTCCCCGCTCCCATTTTTTGTGGAACCTTTTTTTTTACCCTGAAAAGTACGGAAAACTAAATAAATACATGTATTATGTTGATTATATAGACCATTTCAAGATCTGGAGCAATTTTTTCGTATTTCCAGGCAGGGTGGCAGAATTCAACGCATTGTGTCTCGCCATTAAAAAAAAATCCAGTATCACAGTAAACCACACGTTTAATAATACCTGGCTCCATTTATTAGAACATCGGTCTGTATGCTGTGGTTTATTCTTTTTTTACAGAGTACATGAACAACCGAGATTGTCTGAGTAAATTTACCCTGGCTATGAAATCGAAAGCGTGCATTGACACATTTCAAAGAAAAACACAGGCGTTGATAGCCAAGGCGTCTTCAGGAACATTCACGAAATCCGAGTCCAGAGCGGCAATATGCAGGTAATAAACTGATTAACCCCGCTATGTGTCATCACTATATCACGACCATGGGTTTTATTAATTAACTATCATATCTGATTTAATTCACTGGGGCATAATCTCCTTGATATCTGTGTTGAAAAAAGTGCAATGTTCTCAGGTGAGTCCTTCATGATGTTCAATTTTTTTAAAAACCGTCATAATCAGTCCTATACCGGCTATCCTTATGGTTATCTGGCAACATTCAATAGACTACCATCTACCGGCCATCTTTATCATCATCCTTATTAGGTCACGTGGTCCTATTTGTTTACATGACCTGGGGTCACCAAGGTCCTATTTGTTTACATGACCTGGGGTCACCAAGCCCTGAACCTGAAGGAGAGTAGTGAAGGGGCTGGCTTTCTCTGGTAGGCTCTAGCCATCATGTGGTGGAGCATCAAAAACACCCCATTGTTTGATTTTTAGGTATGTTAAGCATAATTTCCAATAAAATTGACAGTATTGGTCAACTTTTAAAAAATCTGTGGCCAATCAAAGAGGTGTTGTCCAAATGCTTGTTTGGGACTGCTTGCCGGGGTATTTTGGGCTTCACTGCATTCGGGCCAGGATGGTTAAAAATGAGATACACAAGCCCCCTTTTTCTTGGTCTTGTTTGACTGAAGAAACAACAAATTCTCAGGTGAAAAAAGTTTTATATCAGAATTTATTTTGAAAATTATTTAAAAGAGGCCCAAACCTCAGGTGTTTTATAGATGTTAGGCCCAAATAAAAAAAAAGGTATGGTTCTCAGGCACTTTTTTTCAGAAATCAACGCGGGCGGGCGCTTTTTTTATTTTAAATTTTTTGGTATGTTTCGATAAAAATGTCAAATGATAAGGGAAAAGCATGAAAATAACAGTTTTAATTTGCTAAAAAAGTAAAAGCGCTACAAAACAAAGGAAATTGTATGGTTTTATCTTCTTAAAAGAAATGTCGGAGCGGCAGCAGCTCAAAATTGGAAAGTTTTTATTGAAAATCAAATAAAAATTTTTGATGCGGGGGTTTAAAATTGATGCGGGCGGTGCCTGAGAACCATACCTTTAATTTTTTTTGGCCTTATATAGGGAAAATAAATACAGCCACGTGTCCTTCAAATAGACTGCCATCTACCGGCCATCTTTATAATCATCCTTATTAAATAGACTGCCATCTACCGGCCATCTTTATAATCATCCTTATTAAATAGACCGCCATCTACCGGCTATCTTAATAATCATCCTAATTCAATAGACTGCCATCTGCCGGCCGTCTTCAGAGGTATCCTCATTCAATAGACCAACCTCGGTCTATTGAGCCAATGATATGACCCTGGTTGTGCACAGGTAATGTGCACACGGCACGGAACTTCGGCGTCTGTTACTGACACTGACCGAGGTTGCTGGGGCAAGCACTGTAATACAACCATTGCGGACCACATGCACTTGGACGTCACCTGTCACGGTAACCCCAGATTCTCGCACATTTAGGCCTACCAACACGTGATTTAACCGGTTGGCACGTGCTTTTGTTTGTATAAATGCATTAACATCAAATTCGTCACCGATATCGCGCCACAATATATTTCCCTAAGTTTTATATTATTTTAAAAACAAACGGGCAATCATATTCTTTATAACTGCTATATTTGGAATGAATTTTGTGAATGTATGTTCTATATTTGCTCCATAGCCTTAAAATGGATAAGGAGAGCAACATTTTAATACATAAAAAGTGCATTTACGTCCTTGACCTCCACAAGAAGACTCACCCGCGCTTTTTCGCGTGCATGGTAAAGGTACACACTGATTTACACTGGTGCGATTTTTCAGCGGCAGAACCGACGTATATTTCAAACGCGTGAACAGAAAAGTTCCCTTAGACATAGTGTTTGATTTATAGCATGGATAGTTCTTGAATTTTTGGAAAAAGTTTTTGTCAATGGCTGTCCTAATACACAAATTAAATATATTGTTTTAATGAGAATACCTAATCTATATTGTATCAGAGAATCCATATTTTTTACAAATCCACCATAAATCTGGTACTTAGATAATTAATAGATAAAATTAGATAGAAACATAATGAAACTAGAATTAAATCGCCGTAAATTTTTTTTTTCCTCATTAAGAATTCAAAATTTTTAAATATGGCCATATTTTGCAACACCATTGCTTTTGACTTTTTCGCTTTTTTCAGTTATGCTCTTTCGATAAAATAAGTCGGTCTGGTTTAGTTTCCTGATGTTACCCTTGGCAGGTTCTCAGTCTGGTCTGTCGAGTTAAAAACATATAAAAATGTCTGATTGCTACTTCTGTTCGACACAGGAATATTCACGACGTGGAGAAATGTGTTCATGACGCAGTGCGGAGCGAGTGCCCTGAGGAGGCCGCCATGTTTGTACAGACCATCGTGGATAAAATGCTGCATCACCCGAAGAAGCTGGCTGCATGTGGTAAGGCGAGCTTATTTTATTTGGGAGGAGGCTGTCAGCTAAAGGTGGCCTCCTTTGTTAATGAATTTCTTTTATAATTCTTATTCTTTCAGCCAGCAGTATTTTCTAAATTTCTCGCTCGCACAGTCATTTCACTGCCCATGTAGACAGGTTATGAATTGTGTGAATCTTGTTTATGTTTCTCTTTTACATTCCTTGTATTTTGGTAACATCTACAGGGTGTGTTATGGCGTGTTGAAATGTGGATAAAATTCCTCTAAAATACAGAATATGTATGATTGATAATTGCAAAGTTTATTACTTAAGTTAAAATGTATCCCGGATTCCTTTTTTTCAGAAGAAGAATATGTACCTCTGAAAGATAAATCTCCAAGCGACGAGCACCAAGACCTAAATGGAAAACCCGACGAAGAAAATGACAATGAAACAGGTAAAACTATTGCTTTGGCAACAAGCCTGGGCACTTGCATATGCTTTTGTTTGATTCTAATTAATTAATCTGCCTAATCACTGAAGATGGGTAGGAGGTATTACGCATTTTTCATTTAGCAGGTTTCGATAAAAAAAAAGTCCATTACCAGGTCATGCTTTTCCACAGATAAAAGGAAGAATAGAATAAACATTTTTTATTATTTATCTTTAAAATGGGTCATATCAGGGCCACATTATTTAAAATTTGAGACAAATCAGTTTGACAGACAGATTAATGTCTTCAGAATTTAACAGCACACATATTATTGTAAGTAATTTCTAGAGCATGTGCTCCTGAGGGCAGTGAGGATTTAGAGTTTTTATAAGTACATGTACAGAGAATAGAGGACTATGGAAGGGTATGTATTGTATGAATCTTGTTTATGTTTACACTAAGTTTCTTTTTTTACAGTCCATATATACTGGTAACATCTACATGGTGTGTTATGGTGTGTTGAAATGTGGATAAAATAAAGAACATTCGTTGGAGAACCAACAGTGAAGTTTAAGACCAATCCGAGATTCCTCTAAAAACAGAATATGTATGATTGATAATGGCAAAGTTTATCACTAATGTTGAAATGCATCCCGGATTCCTTGTAACGGTTTTTTTCGCAGAAGAAGAATATGTAACTCTTGAAACGAAACTTGAAACGTTTTATTTGATTAAACGCCTACTATTATACATATATATTCAGTGGCGTTGTACACAGCACAGTATATAAAAGAACATTTAAAGAGCATAATAAGACCACAGTAAAACCTACATACATATCTGACAAACATATACAAAGCTAAAATAGATTTGTCAGATATTCAAAGTTAAAAGAGTGAATAGAAATTACTAAAATAAAATATTTTAAGATTCTTTTTAAAAGTGTCGCGTGAGGCAGATTGCTTCATATAATCTGGAAGAACGTTCCACAATTTAGGACCAATAGTTCCAAAGCTTCTATCATTAAAAGTCTTTCTCTTGTTAAAAGGAATAATATACAATGAGTTCAAAGTATTTTCTGAGCGCAGTCCGGGCCTTTTCACCTCAGATGGTTGAAGAAGTTCAGTCAAGTACACCGGAGCATTGCCAACTGAACAATTGTACACAAATGTTAATATTTTGAAATTTATCCTGGCTTTGATAGGAAGCCAGTGAAGATCAAACAGTGCTTGTTTAGAACTTTCACGTTTTCTTCGATTTAATACCAGCTTGGCACACATTGACTGAATTCGCTGCATCTTATATATACCACTTTCTGCAATTCCATATAGTATTCCATTACAATAATCTAGATGTGACATAACCAATGACAAACAGAGTATTTCAGCAGCCTCTTTTGTCAGGTATTTTCGTATGCACTTAATCCTTAAGTAATTCAACATAGCTACACGACATTTCATTTTTACATGTTCTTTAAAGTCTAATACACAATCTAAATACGCCCCCAAATATTTAATACAGTTAACTAAATAAACTTTGTCACCTGCAATATCAATTTCATTTGTTGTACATTTTTTCAATTTGGCTTTATTACCAAACAATATAAATTCGGTCTTTTTAGTATTCATTTTGAGCTTGTTACTGTTCATCCAATCATTTATAGTTACTGCACATTGTTCAAGTTTGTTAACAGCTGCAATTTCCTCAAGTGAAGACGCAGGACTAAAACGTAGGCTGGCGATGTGATCATCAGCGAACCCGTAGACTGATACGGACGGTGGGATCTCATTGAATAATGCTCCTGCATAGGTCAAGTAGAGCCATGGGCCCAAGCAGCTCCCTTGCGGGACCGAGCATTCAAGAGCACGCGATGAGGAGTAAGCTGAATGTACATTCACTCGGCATCGGCGCGGCCTGAGATACGAGTCGACCCATTTCAGTGCTGTACCTTGTACTCCATACTGTCTATGAAGCACATCCAGAAGAATATCGTGGTCGACTGTATCAAAGGCGGCGCTTAGGTCAATTGCAATAAGAGCAGTGACCTGCTGCTGCTCCATTCCATCAAGTAAATCATTCACCAGCCTCAGTAACGCCGACTCACTAGAATGAAAGCGCCTATATGCCGACTGATTCCTTGGCAGTAGACTGTATCTATCACAATGCTGATTCAATCTAAGTCAAACAGCTTTTTCAATCACTTTTGATAAGAATGTTAAATTACTAACCGGCCTGTAGTTTACACATTCCAGGTCTAATCCAGTTTTCTTTAAGAGGGGTCGTATGATAGCCTCTTTTCATTTTTCAGGGAACACCCCTTGTCGTAAAGATAGATTAACTAACTTTGTAATAGCTGGTAAGAGCTGATCCAAATACATTTTAAGAACACTTGTGGGTAGTATGTCTATCTCACATGATTTGGTGTTAAGGTCGCTTATTACTGATCTAATTTCATCTTGGGTAAACTCATGAAATCGGTCAAAAGATGGAACGTTTTTCATACAAGGTTCATATTTTGGAAAAGTCTTGAGTGATTCGCGTATTGTTTTAATTTTGTCCATGAAATGATCGGCGAACTTTTCAGTTAGGGCGTTTTCCCCTTGACCATTTGGCATTGGATTTTCAGATTTTGTTCCAGACAATTCTGATACCAGGTGATAAAAGTTTTTTAGTATTACCTTTGGCACTAATTACCTTTTGACTTAAAGTTGACCTCTTTTCGCGATTAATTTCATAGATGTATTTATTTCGAGCTGCTTTAACGGCTGCATACTGATGGTCCTGCTGGTACTTTTTCCAAATACGCTCCCTCCTGCGGACAACGCGTTTGAGGTGAGGTATGTCTTCATTAAACCATGGTTTTGGTGTTCTGCATATACATGTTTTGTCTACCAATGGTGCATGGTCATCCAGGACTTTACTGATTTCATTTTCAGAGATATTGGTAAAGTCATTCACATTGTCACACTCAATTGAAATCTTTCCCAAATCATTTGCAAATACGGCTTGATCAATTGCTTTAAAATTTCTGAAGGATTTGGTTTTACTTACTATGGTTTCTTTGTTCACATTAATAACTACTTTAACTACACAATGATCCGAAATATACGGTCCAGGTTCACACCTTAATACCTCCACGCCCTGAACAGCCTCAGTCATAACCAAGTCCAAAAAGTTCCCATTCACATGAGTACTAAAATTTACATGCTGATCCAGCCCCATTGCATAAACAGAGTTATTGAAATCTTGTACCGAGCTGTCATCTTTGTTAATATGTGTATTGAAATCCCCCATGAACATTATATTTGAATATTCTGGAAGCACTGTTTCACCAAAACTCAAAAAGTCCTCAACAAACTGACTCACTGTGGACAAGGCTGGTGGTCTATAAATGCCAATAATATGCAATGTAATATTTTTGAAAATCACTTTCCAAACTCTAAATTCAAAGCTCCCTTGATCTCCACTTTTCAGTTTGATTATTTTTAATTCATTTTTTCCAATTAATGCAATGCCTCCTCCTATTCTACCACGGCGGTTCACCACACTCGTTTTGTATCCATTTTGGTTAAGGTCTGATGTTTCGAACAAATTTTGGAGCGAATTTACAATCAGTACCTACATTTGGGACAGCTGAATAAAATATTGCTACCACTATTGTCTTCTCTTCTATTTCTTACCGCGGCATTATCTGTTGATGAAAGACATTTTATTATTATTCAGAAATGTGTATGTACATGTATACATTATAAATCACGAATATCACATGAAAGAGCAGAAGTTGGTCCTCGCTGGAATCGATCCTGTGCAGCACGGCTCAGTACTCGAACACTAATGCCATTACACCATGCAAGACAATGTGAAGGTCACAGGAAAAAGAGGGCTTTTAAATCTGGGTGTGGAGTAATAAATAGCGCCACCTAACGATGGTTGTAAATATCATGAAAATATTTATTGAGAAATATTATTAACTACTTAAAAGATGGGGGGAAACCCCCCATACCCCCCTTAGATTTCCTACAACAAAAAAGAAACATTATTAACTGCTTTTAATGTGGGGGGAGACCCCCCAAACCCCCCCATGGTCAGACCGGTATACTTTACGGTAGTCTGAACGGAGATTGTTTACCATACCGTAATTATCTGTTTAAAATAAATCATGGCTGCCCGTCTGGATTTGGATATCAACAACATGCTACTAGCGGTATTTAATATGTACTCCAGAGGAAATATATTTGTAAAATGAATCCTATTATGTATATCTAAACCTATAATAGGCAATATAGGGCTATTTGGTTGTATAACTATTACTTCTTTACTCATTTCTACACTCGGGGCCGAGCCCTGACCGGTAGGTACTGATTGTAAAGTCGTACCCAAATTTTGTTTACTGTCAGAGTACCAAGTCTCTGTAAGAAGTGCAAAATCTATTTTCTCCTCCCTCAAATACTGTCCAATAACTGAATCTTTGTTATTTGCTGATCTACAGTTAAGTGTAAGACATGTAACTTTTTCATGAAATTGAGTAACGTCTTTACATTTTTGTACATCAACCAGGTTATGTAAATTTGGTCCATTTGGTTTCAAAATTATTTCCTTCTTACCTCCACGGTTACCTCTCATTCTCCTCTTTCTATTAATATTTGAATCATTTATTGTACAACATACCGATGAATCAAGCTTATTCAATCTTCTATCACGCTCAACATTTTTCCTGACCTGTATCAACTCTTGCCGATTATACGTGTATTTTCCGGGGGCCCGATTCCCAACCACAACAGTGTGCGAGCCCCGTTGACAGTTCTCACTTGCCCATGCCCTGTGTTGGCTAGTGTGGGCGAGCTCTCCGGTTGACTGACTCCGCACGTACACAATGTCCAAGTCATTCTCATGTCGGAATTTTTCAAATTTTGCTTCGGTCACTATCCATCACAAAAATGACGAAGTCACAATATAAACACAAAATATGATCCATAGGGTATTCATGGTAACCCTAGTATCTGTAATATCTCTGCGCGTCCGTTAAATACTTCGAATTTAAATAAACAAGCGGAGCATTAGACAAGCGTGTCTGCCTCACACGGCGCCACCATAATAACTCTGACAGATAAATCTCAAAGCGACGAGCACCAAGACCTAGACGGAAAACCCGACGAAGAAAATGACAATAAACAGGTAAAACTATTGCTTTGGCTACAAGCCTGGGCACTTGCATTTGCTTTTGTTTGATTCCGATTAATTAATCTGCCTTATCACTGCAAATGGGTTAACGGCAAAACTCATTGTTCATTAAGCAGGTGCCCATAAAAATAGTCTATCACCAGTTCTTGCTTTACCACAGATCAAAGGAAGAAAAGAAGGAACATTGTTTAATATTTATCTTTAAATTAGGTCATATCAAGGCCACATTATATTAGTGTTGGGCCGATCATCGAGTTTTTTCGAAAGTCAGTCGGTTCGCTGCAACTTTCAAGCGCTCGATTACGAAAGGCTACTATCGATTACATCATACTCATGATTGTTTTTACCAGAATGTCTTTAAGTTATAGGCAAAAATTACTCTTCCATTTTTTACAACATTCCGCGCTTCATATAATGAGTTTGTGTTCCAAAATAACCTCCGTATATAACTAAGTATGGCACGGTAGATGAGAGAACGGAGGACTTATTAAACCTATGTGAACTGGCAGGGAGCTGCAGAATTGGCGGAGAGTTTTCTAACGAGATGTGCATTGCAAAATATGGGCGGTATGGAGTTAAAATGCTCCATAATGCTCCAGGTCTATTCCAATTTTGCAAGATTCTCTTAGAAATAATCTCCTCAACTGATGTCAGGTGCCGCTGCCGCATGTGTAGTTATATTTTTAGCTTTCAATTACTTATTTTTAAAATTTTTACCAAAAATTATATGGGCCTGGCAGGCCTGTGAAACCAGTATACATGTCGGCAGTCATCATAATTGCTATAAAATGGAAGTCCTGATAGTGACGTTAAAATGATACGCGGAAATATTCATGAGGGCCAGCAAGTAGATGTCCTCGACTGTGGTTTAACTGATTACTATTATTAATTAAAAATGAAACTTTGAATAGCATATCTTAGTGATAAAAGGAAAATATAAAAAAGGCAAAAACTTCTTTTCGTAAGGTAGAATTACTAAGACATGCGGGCTGGGTTAAGAGAGTACAGTTTCACAGACAATTGAATATTTCTTTATATTTGTCTGAACCGATTAATAATCGATCATCGATCGGTTTGCCCAAACCGATGATCGATTATGAAAAAGGAACCGACTCCCATCACTACATTATATACAAGTTGAGACATTTCAGTTTGACAGACAGATAAATGTCTTCAGAACTTAACATTACACAGATTATTATAAGTAATTTCGAGAGCATGTGCTCCTGATACAGTGCCTTATTTAGAGAATTCGAGTATACAGAGAATACGAGGACTGTGGAAGGAAAAGCTTCGAGTGTTAAATATGGAACACAAACACTTGTTAACGTGTCAGTTTTGGTCAAAGGGCTCGCGGGACTATATTAATATTATTACATTAATTATAAATTCACGATAAATATTGAATGAGTATGTAACTTACAAGTATACTAGTATGTCAAGATCAACTGGTTTTGGTGCTTTTTTCAAGCCAGACTTTTGGATTTGTTACATCTTGTTCCAACTTAAAACAATGGTATTATTTCTAATTAGGCGCTCTTCTAGGCTTACCATATATGTACTCTGTCACTCTCTGTGAATACACACTTCATCTTTTTTTTATATTTAAATTTGGTCTGCTGTTCTGTTATATTCTCGCTGACAGAGACACCTGTTTATCTGTGGTAGACAACCTGGTCCAGATATATGAAAGTATAGGGTCATACTGATTTGATTTTTAAGTTGCTAACGATAAAACATATTATATCAAAAGCGTAGTGGCAGGTAACGAAGCGTGACCGGGCATTAAAAGTAACGTTAATATGTGTTTTCGAAGTTGCCTTTACGCTTGATGAGTAAAGTTATAATATGATACACACTGTAATGCAAAACTATATTCTTAATGTACTGATGTAATGAATTGCAGGTTCAAAGATGACGAAAAACTATGCTGATGACGAAAACACTTGCAAAACTTGCAAAACTTGCATAACTGGGTAAATCGGTTTATACGGTCTAAATGGCCGAAACCGCAAGTATAAAGGCGATGCGTCTCGAAACACTGTCGTTCACAAGATCGAGTTCGGCTCTCGAATGGCATGGCTGGGTCTCCGCTGTTGGGATCGGTGGAGGGAATGTGGGTTGCTTCTGCCTTTGAGGCTGTAGATGCTGTAGCTTTCTGAAAGGTCACAGGCTCGGGATGTACGGTGGCGGCCTCTCGCGGCTCTGCTTGGCTTGGGGTGGCATGGCGTCTGTTGGCTCAGAGAACGTGCTTAAGGAGCGCACAGGGCTGAGGTCTTGACCATAGCAACCTGTAGCTGCTCGACGAGCGTAAACTTTTTCAGTCAGTCAGGTATACTCAGGTATAAATTATGTTTCCTACAGGATCCCTGCCGAGAGGCGTGATCGTCCTGATCGTGTGTGCCGCCATCTTGCCGCTGGTGACCGTGACTGTTCTTCTCTACAGTGCATGCAAACGAAGGCATGACGGCAGAGGCGACTCTTTCAGCGAGATCCGTTCAGCCACCAAAGTCTAATTACTATCCTTGTTGAAGGGACTGCTCACTTGTCTTCTTTCCTGTGTAAGGCTGGTTCATATTTTTTTTAGTTAACATTTTTTAGTTCATATTTTTTTAGTTAATCCAGCTTAATTTTCAAGCCGTGCCTTGCATCTCCAAGTTAGTTATTTGAAGCAACTGTCTATGAACGTCCTTTGCATATATTATAATTTATCATAAAGATTCTACCATACCTAATAAAGCCATATATAAGTCGCTGCGTCTGGTCAATACGTCTTAGAGTATGTGGAACATTTGTATTCAATACAGCAGTTTTTCGTGACGAAACGCTAATCCTTGTACTCCGTTTCAAATATATGTCCTATTTTGTTCATTCTCTCCTATAAGTCGTATTTGGATTTTTTACTGTAGGGTAAAGCTTAATATGTATCGTTTAAAATATTCCTTGTTCCAACATGTCCAACAGGCGCATTTTACTGTACACTTACTCATTTCTAGACAATTAAAGGGGTGTGAAAGGCAAAATTATTTAAGCAAATAGCTCATATATACGGAAGGGGTAAGAGGCCCTTCATCAGAAATTTTTGTAGTCTAAAGGGTTGTATACGCCATTTGCAGGTTCTCAGAATCAATTTTAAAATGTAGGCTGGCGTGTCTCGAGTATAGAGTTACAAATAATATAATGTGCTAGCTGGAGGCTTCTTGAGATTTCTATTTAATCAGACTGTCAAACAAATTGTCACTTCTGATTTTTTGTGTTATCCGATCGTTGTCTTGTTAGAACAGCATGATCAGATTGAAATTATTTGATAATAACGTATGAGCCAGTCGAGCATGGATAAGCAACGTAAAGTGCGCACTTCAAACAGCTAGATGCATCTGGTCTGAAGTCGGGGGTTCCAGATATGACAAAACTCCACATTCTGGTATACAGTGCCTTCTGGGATATTCAGGAAAAGAGAGAATTTATGATATTCAGTGAAAACAGTTAGTTTAATCATGATGGTTGTGTTTGTGGGATCTTCTCATTGGAATCGAGGAGAAGCGCTCAGATAGTTCACGAACCAATCTCTCCCCACGATGTGAAACATGTATATTTATAGTCAGTGTGCTTTTTGGTCGCAATCACTGTCGTCAATAAATCTGCCTATACCCATTTACGGGATAAAGTGGGATAAACGAGATATGACGTCAGGTTGAACGTTTCCCTCTAATTTTTGGTAATAGAAACGATTTCATAAATTTTAACACAAGCGTGGCAAACAATTAATGACATATATTATCCGCGACAAGTCCATGGGGTTTTATTGGCATCAGTCTTTGTACCCTTGCGCCCCGATAAAACATTGGTAGGTTCAGTTTTTAAGCTCACCATACGCACTGTACATGATGAATCATATTGTAGATAATTTATATTGGCACTGGGGGCCGAAGCGCTGCTGTGAACACGCGCACTGCCATGTCAGCAACTTTGACCCGTTTTGAGCACGCGTTTCCTCCGGGCGGCAAGTGCCATACCCGTGGCATTCACTCGGTTTACTTTAATACCATACGGTTGGGTAATCTAATCTTCCGTCCCAAGGTTTCTCTGCAAATAATAAAGCAAGTTTTAATCACAATCCTGTATTAATCTGGAGAAAAACAGCAACATGGGAATCAAGTTTTAGTAATTGTTACGACTAGCCTGAAACACATTGTAATCAATGTTGAAGAAATTAATTCATAGTAACGAAATTTCATGTATAAAGAATACAAGGGGGGGGGGGGGGGGGTGTTTAAAGTTGGTTGTATTTGATATTTCAGATAAAATAATAAATTTCCGACTTATAATTGTTTCACAAGACGTGACATAAATGGGAAACTTTTTTTTCATTACTGATAATTCAGAGTGAACCATTATAGCAACATAGGTTTGTACATAGAGAGGTATAGTGAATAGCATCATCTTACTCCCCGTGAAGTGTACCAGCTTCGTAGTCCGGATATTTGCCTCGGTAAACCGACTACTGGGGAGGTCCCATCCTTTCGGCAGGTGCTGCCATCTTCCGTAAACCACTATATTTAGGGGAGTATTTGTTGGATATGTCCATCTTTTCCCCTTCATGTTCTCAAAAAAAAAAAAAAAAAAAAAAAACAGCCTAAATTATAAAAGGTGGCATGGATTGCCCAAAGTGTGCCTGCTTAGTCTTTCGTCATCATATCTTACATTATCTTTTAAGCGCCAGGTTCTGTTATTAGTAACCTGGCGCCTACATGGCACGAACTTTTTTTTCTTATTTTGATATCAACCTATTTTTTTACATGTATTGTACAAATAGTTATTAAACTAACCACGGCACTCTCCATGGCTCAAATGATGACGTTTAGTAGTCTGAAGGGTAGAGGAAACCGGAGAAAACCACCGAGCTTGGACGGGCAACTGCATGCAACCCACTCTCACTGGGGAACGAACCCGGGTCGCCAGTAATAGAGCGTTTTACCCTCGACTGTCTGGGCCCCTCTCTATATATGCTCTACATAATGGACAACCTATCGAAACATGCAAACCGACCATGGCTACTTTAAGGTGATAGTTTCTTACATGTTTTATCCAACATGTTGTCTCGTCATCTATCTTCTGCCGTTTCTACATTTCCAGGTTGACATGGAACACGCCCGCGTTAAAGGAGGTGTCGTTTAAATTCATCTTTCTGTTGTACCTGTATTTATAACACTACAGGTTAACATGTAATTTATGTTACCTTACCCTTTGTTTAGAATGTTAACGTACTTCGTTTGGCACTGTTAGTACAATTGATAAATAATTGTGATTATAAGAGAAATAAACAATGTTTGGTGTGTGTGTGTGTAACTGAATGCCAATGAAGGACCATATTCAAACCATTGAATGTTATAGGGTTGAAATAAAAGCAAAAAAAAAAAATTTTTGCTTTCGCTCAAAAGTGTTCATACATATGTTATATGTATATATTTATATCATCATGCAAGACAATCATTTAGGTGCCAGTTTGCACCTGCCCCCCCCCCCCCCCCCCCCTCAACGGTACACCCCTGTCAATAGGATCTTTTTGTCACACCACCAAACAATGACCGAGAAGTAAACAAATCAATATATTAAAGAAAAATAACCCATTTCTCTGGAGTCAGTTAACCACACTACACAGAGTAGTCCCTTGTTAACACCTCTCCTGATCACATGACCATCGCGCACACATGACATCGTAATAGTGCGCTGCTCGCTTCAATGTTTACTCTCGCTGTGTACACAGCACAATCAGCCCACTAAAAGATACACGGAGCTCCGACCACCAGCAATCACTTGCTGGAGTACTGGTTTGACTCTCGAGACAAAATTACATAGCACTTACTAATTAACGCACAGACTATTCTATCTCAGACTCAGAATCAATGTCTTTCACAGCTGATGTCACCTGGAATCATCCAGCTCTAGGTATCAGAATATGCTTCCACACAGCGATATCCAGTACATCTACAGTAACGCGTTTAAATAAAGTCCTCGGTCTGTTCCTGAAAGCGCTCACTGTCAAAATGCAATACTCTCTCTGAAGTCCGTTACAGTGTAATCACCGTGGCTTTCCTCAGACACTGACTATCTACGTTTATAGACATCATCTCTCAGCTGTCTAGACTCTGATGCACGCAAACCTGAGCCAAGACTGCAGATATCGTCGGGCTACACCAAACTGGCGCGCTGATCGGGCAATTATAGCAAATTTCTTGTTATTCACGTCTCATATATGGTTGCTGACGTCACAAGTCCTGACCGTCTTCTGGGTATTCATCACTTTCTATTATGCCGACCGTCAATACTAACATGAATTTTAGGATGGACACGCCTACAGAGATAAAACCCTGAGAAACCCGAACTAAACAGGTGCTCTTCCTATGAAATGTACTGAAATTAACATCAAACGAGACACGTGTGGTCTCTGACCAAAATTGTCACGCTAATATCTTAACATGATACTCCATATAAATGAACAATAAATTATCGAAACAATCACGTGGTTATATTCCCTACTTGAACATGCAATACAATGACACAGTTCTCTAGTGACACTTTCAAACGGAAATAAGTACCACTGACCGACAACAATAATAAGCTTTAACCCTTTCGTATTTCCCTTTTTTTTTATTTCAGAAATATATTGATACTCTACATTTACATTGCGGTCAATATCTTGCTAGCTATTTCTGTATCTCTATCACATTTTCACCATTCCTTGCAGAGTGTGTTTGTTTTATGTGAGAATATGTTAAATATGTTTGACCTGAGATTATTTAGCCATACGAGGGTGTTCTAGGTGCTAATTGTGTGTGCGCTTAAATAGTAAGCCTGTTAACAGTGGAGGAATAAAGAAGCAGTGAAACAATCTTTTGTAAAATGCAGTTGCATCCTCGGGGTTCGCGAAATAGGAATACGGCCGGTGACTGTAAATACAACATGCACATTTCTGGAACGGGCGATGACTATAAATATAGCATGCACGGGTAGTTTCATAATGAAGGTTTGAACATTAAACAGTAAGCAAAGATTCACACCGAAAAGTGCACTCTTTATAATACATTATAATGCACAGATCATAATTTTAGCATCTACCTTACATGTAGGTGGCCAACATATTATAGCAGGACATGTAATAATGAGAGCTGTGATATAAAAATGATATAATTAATGATTTATATGATACATTTATATATTGTAAACACAACCAATTCCATCACCCCACAACTGCTGATAATATTGCGGTGTGACTTTTGGTCTCTTCCCATAATTCATAAATGTCGCCCTTCGCAACGATGTCTGCGTCCAGGTATATTCCTCGCTTCAGTCTTGGAAACATCCTGAAAGATTTAATAATTGTTGATTGCTGCTGTTAGTTTAATATTATAAACGGAAAAAGGTATTGTACAGAAAGCGTGTACAAATAACAAATTTAGCATATTTTTGTCTGTTTTTTTCCAGTTCTAGCATTTATATGTTATTACATAATATTTAAAAAGTCATATAGAACTGGAATGACAACATATAATCTTATCTGAGCCTATAGGCTCTTTTTTTATGCACGCGAAATAAACAGACTAAATTTAGCTTCGTCTTGTGGGCGGAAAAGAAATACCCCTCTGTTCGTGATGTCCTTTCACTATATATGTTAGTTACCCCTTTCGCAGCGTTCGTGGCAATGGAATAGCTAAAGGAAAACACTTTGGGATGTAGAAAGTCATAAAATGATGCAGTCATACAATTTTTTTTTATTCAGCTTGATCGTTATATATATTTACAATTTTGCACCATCGTTCGAATGTCAAATATAACTGTACAAAATAAAAAGCATATATAGAACTGAAAATTAAAGAAATATAGTTTAGAAATCTAATTTATGAATGATTTACATTCATGGACTATAATATTATGTTCTTTTTATTTCAATTACTTTTTAAGTAAATTACATAAACATGGGTGTTATTGTGGCAAGGGCTTTATTGAATTAGTAATATTTTGTGAACATGTAAATTTGAAATGAAAACACAGGGTGTTTCGTGGATATGTAACACATTTTGATTTTGAAGTTTAAGACTGTAGACGTAAGGCCGCCCGCCCAACACTGCCTGCCTAGAAGAGGTTCGTTTTTTAGTAGAAATGACCTCTAGCGGGAGGGTGAGTTAATCGTGGTTAAAAGCCCAACACATTCTTTTTATCTCGTCCTTTGCCTAGAAAAGAAGACGGATTCACAGGCGCGCGTTTCTGCGTACATGGGAAAGATACATCGGTGCTATAAATCGTTATGCCCCCCTAGATGTTACACACGTGCGTTTGTTCTTGTATGATAAAAGTACACATAATTTACAATGATATTTAAAATAACGCTCAGCCCGGGAACATTCATTTGAAGGCCCTCGCTGTGACACGTCTCCGCGTGAATTGATAAGAAGCCTTATTCCTATACCGAAGAGACTGATGACGAGCTAGACGAATAAAATATCAAGGTTTGCAGAGACCATCATTAGAAAGGAAATAAACCCACTTGTGAAGATAAAATCGACCATAGTTGGCCAAAGCTCCAGATCGGGAACCTTCCGGCCTTCTGTTGATCAACTTAGCCAGTGGATCTTCTAACATTTTTAATGAAAACTTGGCAACATCTACCTGACAGAAAAAGACTTAATCTGCTACAGGAAAACATTGTTTAAACCCGTTGACACTATGAACCCACAAAATAGAAGCACATTGTTGGGAAGTTACAACTAAGGAGGTAAAACCAGAATGACGTTTTGTAGCTAATGAGCGATTTCTTTAGTCATGACCCTTCCAACGGGAGAAAATTAGATAAGATTTAATAGTATAAGAGGGTTTTATATTGTACTTAGTATCGGCTGTGGCTTGATAACAAAACAATTCAAATACTCTTTGAATCCCCCGCCTTGTCCGCTGTCCAGGACATGGAACTTCACCGGGTGGTGAGTGTTATTTTGTATTGAATTAATAACAACGACAGCTCCTGGAACATGAAACGTGGAAACTAATATCCTATAATATTCAGTGACTGAGGAGGCCAGCTGCAGTTCACATTTTATTTGCCTCCATTAGATTTTACCATCATAGAATATATTTAAAATTCAAACATAGAATGTAATGTAAATCTCATTTGATGCGGTCACCATTGGTTTAAATTTGGGAGTGGCCGTTATACAACATATGACTGGGGTATTCTAAAAACAGATTGGTCAAATATGTGATTAATTTGGTTGGCTGAGATGATATTGGTAGATTTAACCAGGTTAAATCAACCAACTCGTTTGCCATGCACTCACCAGCACACTTGGTCATTTTGACCAATTTTTATTGAAAGACCATTAGGTTGCATATATTAACCAAATAAATAGGCCGAGTAAATTTTTTTTTTTATTTCACAAACATATTGGTTATTTTAACCAACTCTTTGGTCATGTAATTGTCCGTTTTGACCATTTTTTATTTTTTCACCATTTGGTTGCATATATTTCAACAATTTTATTGGTTGAGTTAAAAATTGGTTGATTTTACCGACTTTTTGTTTATTTTTGCAAAGTGGTTGGTCAAGCACTGACCAAAAAGATTTGTCTGTTCACAATAGACATAAAAATTGAAGCAAGCTTTACTGACCGAATGGCAAATCCTCTGAATTGTATGCGAGCAGTCAGAGGTTCGATTCCACGATCGGGCGGACTTCCACCTTCACCGGAGAATATAACACCGTAAGACCCCAGTCACACCAAAATGCCCGTGCTGCTACGGTTTAAACCGTGGTAACACCTTGAGGAACCGTGCAGAACCCTAGCCATACCTTTAAGAACCGTAAGAGTACCTTGAAGAACCGTGGAAACCGTGAAGCACCGGGATTGAGTCCCGGATGTTTTAAAGGGTTTAAATTTTCCGGGACATGTCAAGGTACACCGTTAGGAAAGGTCATACCGGGATAAACCATAGTCTAATCGTAGTAAAAGCTTTGTGTCACCGGATACCCCTTAACAACACCTTGACGCCACCGTGAATTATTTCCGGGACAACCGGTGACTTTCTATGGCCTCACGGCTTTCCATGGTCCTTTTGCGGTGCTGTCACGGAGTTTACGTCATAGGTACTGCTACGTCTAATCAAGGTCTAACCACGGTTTTTCACGGTAAAGGAAGGTTTTCTCACGATGAAGGGACGGTTCTTCACGGAAACTGACCGTGGACTCACGTTCGAGCCATGTTTTGAGTATGGATATTAAGGTGCCGCTACGCAAGACTACGGCGCCACATGGGTGAGAAAGTACTAGCCCTTTGGTTTCTCGGTTTGCCACGGTTTACCACGGTCTTGCATATAAATAGGGGTGATTTTTCAATGCTTTCATTCTTGCGCATGTGCTCTGCAGAGATGTCGCAACAACTCATCCGTCACCGTCTTGTTTGGCTCAGCTTTTCTCTTTCGCATTTTTTGGCATAATAATAGCCTACAGATGGCTATCAAAAATAAATAAATAAAAACTGTCATTTAACACTGAGTGGACACGGATGAACGGCTTATTTTTCTCGTGTTTTTTTTTTTTTTTTCAAAATGTGCTTGAATGCTTGTGCTACCGCTCTTTTATAGCCCACGGCGTGTCTACCGTAATAAACCGTAGTAACACCGGAGTGACCTAAGTGACAGCGTGACCACCCCAAGTCCACCGTAACTCCACCGTGGCAGCACCGTAAGTACCGTAACAACACCGTAGTGGCACCGTAAAGAATCGTAGGTCAAACAGCTACACCGTGGGTCATACTGTGCTGAACCGTAATGAAACCGTGGGCACCGTAGTGTCACCTTAATTATTGACACCCTAGGGCCACCGGGACAAACCGTGAGTATACCGTGAACTACCGTACTGACATGGGGAAAGATGATGACCGTTGACGATCGTCGAGACCTCCACGGTGGGTTTTTCGATATTTGGTCCCGCTTCTTCCCGGTTCGAAAACCGGGACGAACCGGGGGTAGATAAAACACCGTAGTAACACCTATTGTCGGTGTGACTGGGCCATAAACATGTCCATTGGTCTAACCAACCAGAATTGGTTGATATGATCAATTTTTTTACCTGATTTAACCAATTTGTTAATGATAGGGTGACCAAGATATTGGTTAAACAGACCAGGATAGTTGGTTAGTATATAACCAATCTAGATTCGTTAAAAATTCAACCAAAAAAAAGGATTGGTTGGACACATAAACCCAACTAGATTTGTTAAAAATAACCAATATATTGGTCATTTCAACCTATATTTATAGTGTGTGATCAACAGTATGCCGCCTATTACTCTGGCTCACCTGCTTACACATATAGTCCACCTATATCCTTCATGGCTCTCCACGTACGAATATTTATAAATAATTTAATAGGAGCATATGATATTAATATAATTCACCATAATTAATTGTGCGAGGAAAAACAAAATAGAAACACAGGTAATCAAGGGAAATTATGTCCTCCTGACCAACGCTGACATCCAACTGAGGTACTTTTGAGTTTTGATCTAAGCAATAATACGTTAAGATACCATGTGAAAACTTTAATTTCCAGAACAAATGGCTCAACAAATTTAATAACCACCACAGCCTATAATGCTCTGTTTTGTAGCATGACAGGTTGCTCTGTTCATCATATTTCATGTATTGATTATGCTTATAAGGTCACGTATAGTTCATGGTTTCGTCAATGGAAGCTGGCGACAAGGCAACTTGAGGATTATTCCACTTACTGTTTATCCTAAAATTCCTATAGAAAAAGTTGCTGATATTGTACTGAATTATTTATTTAAAAAACACACACACACACACAAAGATCGCATAATAACCAACCTATGTAGGCAAATGCATTCACCGACATCAGTATATGCACAGTTTCGTCTGGGTTTTTTCTTCCTCCTTTCCCTTGATTCCAATAATTTTCGTATCATGAGAGTTCCCAAATTTCTGATTTTCCGGCATTTTTGTTTTATCTCTTTCTCTAGAAAACCCGGTACTGAAGCCTTCGTCAGATAATGTCCTATAACAATCAAACTAGTAGATTCTTAAAGATATACAAGGAAAAGCACAATTCTAAAACATCATTTGAATTACAATTTACAGGCAGAAGTAAAAAAATGAAATTTCGGCATTTTTTCCTTTAAATCATAAAAGCCAGGACACCTGTTAGTCACATATTGTTTTAATTTTTTTCTTATACAGTTTTAATGATAAAATCCTTCATTTCCCTAAAAATTAAATGTGCTTCAGGTTTTTCATAAATTTTAGTGTCAAATGAATTTTTTAAAAGTGTTAATTAAATTTTTTTATTGTGGGAAAAAGTCATTGTTTTTATTTTTCGTATGTTTTGAATATAGGAGCGTTAGGTTAAGACATCTAGAGACCTACCGTTCATGGATATTGGTATGTGTTTTGTGTCTACACGTCATATTTGGATGAGCGAGTTTGTTAATTCCATGGCAATATAGTACATCAGACGCTGCAGTTGCTCGATGACCGGGTTCTCACGCTCCTTAAAATTACTCTTTTTCATGCATTGGGCATAAGGACGTTATTTTATCAAATGATGAAAAAGTAGGATATGATCTCACAGTGTACACATGACAAAGAGATAATTTTAAGTATTGATTCCAGTTTGAATGTATTTGGTTTGTCAAGAAACCTAGTGATTTTTGTGTGCTTGTATTAGTTGACAGTATCTCAGTGCATTTCGGAACTATTCAAAACATCATGGGGATAACCAAAGAAAAGGTGTAAGATACTATAGCCCTTGTCAAACCAAAGATACAACCAGGTTAACACAGTTTCTCCTTGACCGAAACTCTCACCGGACAGTCGTGAGAAGAGCTTGCGACTGATTCTTGGGTCATGCTGAATCTAGGGTAGCATCAGGTTTTTTTTGGGTCCTGTTCAAAATCCAGGCGCGAATCTGGTAGTATGGTTGTACCAGCAGGCTTGGGTCATCGCTTCGTCGTGCAACTGCTGACGATTGGTGGCGCCACCAGTGAAACGACCTTAAGATCAGTAGGCCTATAATGCGACTCGCTATATAGTCTCTTCCGAATAGTTGCGCGACATAACGATCGTGCTTCAGTTCTGCTACTTGGATGAATGTGTTGCGTTCTGGGCCAGTCAATCCCAGGAATACACGTATATAGCAACAGGGTCGGTGGCACGACGGTTTCAATGATTGGTCGCAGGTCACCACGCCCAGTCGCACACTTGGTCGCTGGTCATTTAGACTGTCCCCATGATCAATAATGACCGCCACGAATCGACACATGACTGACCTTGTGATCGATCATGGGTGATACCGGCTATAACTGATCATGCGCTGATTCGAACATTCAATGGTATCAAACTACTAGTCAACTCTATGTTACGTGTCCTAAGACAACAGTGTGAGGTCCTTACAAGCAAACGTTGTAAAATGCATGTACATGTATTTTGAAGTACTGGTATATATAAATATATATATATATATTTCAGTACTTCCAATATTATATTACATTATATATATATATATATATATATATATATATATATAAAATATTATACCACAAATAGCTATAAAAACGAAGGCTAAAAGGACCTGTAATAGTAACTTTTATTTTCTTACCTGGAAACATTTATTTCAACGGTTGAGAAATGTAAGTGATTTCGACGTCATAAACACAATAGTGCCAAGGGCGGACAATAGCAGGGCTGTCAGAGTCATCTTCGTATATCCAGATATCATTTTGAACCAATCCTTATCTGAAAATATATCACTGAGCGACCTCGAAATGCGACTTCCAAAGTGTACCATCAGTCAGCTTTACCTTTTAGTTCACAAACATTGATTCTACGTATGACATATGGAAGATACCGGTTTGACAGATTGCACAGGAGCAAAACACACTATAAATAAACACCAGTTTATTGTCGGCAGAGGTATAGGTGCAAAGTGTCGTAAACACTTGCTCTGTATGTTGCACATGATACAGTCAACGTTCGTTCGTGTTGCAATAACAGATCGCAAGGAGATAAATGATAAGACGAATTTCATGGCCAAAAACAATTTTTTATGTCAATTTACTTACTTAAAATATAAGTAAATAGCAAATGAAATAGCTTCTCGATAATATTATAAGTATTTCAAACAATGATTAATCAATTTCTTGAACATTTCAGGCGTATACTTGGTCAATTTTTCAGTGTCGCTCAGCAAAATTTTAAATCTAAATGCTTATTATAACAGTTTTAAAGGGTTAGCTATTTCTACGTATAGCTCAGATTGAATTTGACAATAAGATATATATGTATATATATATAAACCTAATGCTATAAACTAACATCAAAATAGTCTAAATGAACAAATGGTCTCAGACGAACAATAATAAACAGTACAATGTGAATGTTATTTTTTAACAACATGTACTGAAGCGAACACCCTTGTATCTATAATTTATATAAACAATTGATCCCCATATCGGCGATGTTGAATGAATGAATGAAAGGATGAATGAATGAATGGATAATATCATATCGAACTGAATACCTGTGAATTTATGCGAAAATTCGATAAATTTGAACAAGATATGGTATCCCTGTGGCAAAATTAAGTGTTGTAATGATATATGCATTTTCTCTTCGGATGTATTATATATTTAACGGCCGAAATCAAATTAAATGACTTTAATAACTTGGAGGGGGATTGGGAGGGTGCAGGGAAGACCACATAAAGCTATGGGATCGCACAATATTTTTAAAACAAAAAAAAAAGAATGTTATCCCTTAAATCAAACAATGCGTCATTGACTACCAGTAATGGAGAGCAAAAAGGATCTGTAACCCCCCCCCCCCCTTAGCAAAAGGCCGCTTAGAGGGGTCGATTTGTTTATTCCTATATCCATATTTAGGTATAATATTTTCTTTTCTGCGCTAGATCTCCAATATGGCTGATTTTAGAAAAAGACCTAACATTTGGCCAAAATATTTGTCATACGTGAGAGATTTGCATCTAAAATTTGTTTTGGCATAGGCTCTTTTCAAAAGTGGAACATTTCAAAGCAGATCCCTGATTATCCCTCGGTTCTACGCGTCGTTGCGCTTAACCTCCTTAATGACTCAGAGTGACTAATCTGCCAAGTACAACTGCACATGTACGAGAACAAAAAGGCTTAATTAAAATTACGTAACTACATGAGTCTACTGCACTATCACTATAATAATATACACAAAACAAAGGCTCTAATTTTATTTTATCTGCTTCATATATCTTTGCTATGTAGCAGTGAGGTATCAAAATATTTATGTTTAAGTCTCCCCAATGATATTAACCTCGAGTACGTCGCATACCGGAATCACCTCGTGTGACAACAACTGAACAACTCATACAAAAATCAATACATATTACAAATTGAATTTCAACTCATTAAGTGATTTATAATAATAAACGAAGCCAGGAGCATTATTGGCCCTGACAGTATGTGTATAAAGTTATTTTCCGTTTAAACATGCTTTTACAACAGCATTTAACACAGAAAACTGGTTTAAGAAACCTTACCTGTACAGTAATTGGCCATAGCTATCTGGCAAGTAAACATGACTCGTTTTCATATTGTTATATTATATACGCCATCTTCTAACAACAAATGCGCTACTTATTTGTCTTCAATAACTCATTTTACTATGGTTATATGATATACAAGGCATTCTTAAACAGTGATGTACCATGCATTGTGCCATCTGATAGTATGCGTGCTGCTTCCCTTCCTGTTGCATATATCATATTCATCAATCGCATATGCTCAAATGGCTATGCATACAACACACTTTAACACAGGTACCATTATGGTATTCAATAGATCATAAACTGCTAACTAGTAACATTATTTTGTATGTGTTTTGAGCGTACACCGCACAAAAAATGTAAGTGCATATCCAAATGTTACTATTGTTAGTCCATACATGGACCTTTCTGAATAAACTATGATATAAATCTCTGCTGAGCGGATATTACGTTGCTTGAATTACTAGAATACTGGAATAATAAAGCAAATAGTCTTATAACGCTCAAATAAGATACATGTATTATTTTTTCGCTTGATATATTTAAGACACGATTTGATTGCGCTTCCAAGGGTTTTGACCCTTCGGAATAGGATCAGGAAACCATGGCCGATAGTGTCCCATAGCTAGGGGACACTAGCCGGTCAGACTGTCCGGCCGGAGGTGGATTTAGCCATACAGAAACGATAGTTTTCCGCTCCTATCAGCCCTTATCTGGTAAATTTCCACCCCTGTGACTGTAATAAATTGGGCATGGAGAAACACCAATATATGTGTGTGTGTGTTACGTCGTGTGTCAGAGAGAGAGAGAGAGAGAGAGAGAGAGAGAGAGAGAGAGAGAGCTTGCAACTCCCATTATAAACCGCGGGCTGGAGGGACCCAGCTTGCCTTCCCCAACCAATTAGCCAACATATTTTTTCTTATTACTATATGCCAATTCTTTTATTATAAGGATGTTTACATTTTATCAACTTATACTCAGCAATGGTTCTGGGATGTTTTTGCACCATAGCAACTTCAGATTTTGTCACACATCTTGGGGGTAGGGGAAATTTAAATGACCATAATTCCACATCTTTTCACCCTAGAATAAAAAAGTACCCATCAAATTATTTTGTTTAACAATCCAGTTTAGATGATAAATAACGTATGCAAATGTGGGAAGTTTTGAGATCAGCAGGGGTCAAAAGGTAATGAGATTTTCCCCTTTGGTCAAATTTTAGAAACTGACGAGTCATTTTTTCTCTTTATGGAGGAAATAGGTCAAATGATCAATTTATGGCCTGATTTGGATTTATATCTCACACTTGGAAAGTTTTAGCTCACACATGTTTATAGAATACTTTAAATAAAAGCACCTGAAGAAAACGAAATTGGAGCAATATTCAGGATTTTGAGAAAAGCCATATTATAGAGGTAGGGGAATTTAAAATGACCATAACTACATCAACTTTTAATCTAGAACAATGAAGTACCCATCAAATTGTTGCTGTTGTCATACCGGTAAAGATGATTTATGACACATGCAAATATGGTCGGTATAGAGTCCAAAGGTTTAAGTCTCGGGTAAAATATAGAAACTAACGACTCATAATTATTCTGTATGGTTGATATAGATAAATAATCAAATTATGGCCTTTAAATGAATTAGTTTCATACATTGAGACTGTTCTGGTTCACAAATATTCACGCACCTTCACAAGTTCATTTATCAACGATAACAGCATCTGACCCTACGACAATGGTGAAATATTAAAGATTTTGTGAAAAACGTTAAGTTAGGAGTAGGGAATCTAAAATGACCATAATTACACTAAATTTTAATCTAGAACAATAAAGTACACATCTTATTTTTTAATACCGGTTAAGATGGTATATATCATATGCAAATAAGAAGTGATTAAGGTAGAGTAACATGGGTTAGAAACACCATGTTAGTTGTAGGGAAAATTGAAGTAATTCTAAGTGTATGACATAGAACAATATATTTTTGTTATGTCAGTTTAGCTAATATATAAGAATTCATGTTTTACATCAGTATTGATATCAGCCTTGTTTGCCTTGATGTTAATCTAGAAAGCAGTGTTTCAACATTTTTTTCATTAGCCTGATGTCGACATAAGCCTACTTTTGACAGAAGTGTAACATTTCAAGTAAAAGGATATAATCAAACGTCCAAAATGGCTGTTAATATGGATACCACAATGACAAAAAAGGTGAATATTCATATAGCCATATGTCATCACATACTAATGATTTTTAAGATGTTGCTTAACTGCGATGTTTGTGCAACCCGTGACTTAACGGAACATTCCCCCCCCCCCCCCAAAAAAAAAAAACTGTACCTGGTCACAAGTCTGATGTTACATATTGTAAAATTTTATATTTTAAAGGTGAACATAAATCATTGAAATTAGCCATTTGAAAATAGCCATGGAGGAATGGGGGAAAAGCGAATTATTTCAGTCCATTCAGCATCAACAAAGTCCTTCTGCGATATTTGCCATCAAAATCAGGTGATAACATGTAGCTGGTCTTTAGGTGAATTTAGCTGGCCATTGGATGAGCTAGTGAATTAGCTGAATGTATAACTGGAGAAAATTTTAGCAGTTACATAGAAAACCTTTGGAACGCTTAGTCCCTTCCCCGAAACTGAGAGAAACCGAATTAGGGTTGCTTTATATGCCCTTTAAAGTTTGCATGTTAACCTATTGAAATTAAACATTTGCAGTCTCTTAAGATCCAAGATTGCGGCCAATATAGCCGTCTTTTTTACTTTTCTGTTAAAATACTTGTATAACAATGGTTTCTCCTTATCTTAGCATTGTTTAAACAGCCAGTTTAAACTTGTGTATAACATCTGAGTCAAGTCATGTACTTTAATATCTTAAAGGGCTAGCAGTATGGCCACAGTAATGGCGATACAATTAAATATCAGTGGTAACATGTATATAATTTATATATAAGTTCGTCTGGACCATTGTGGATTTAAAGGACATATTAATCATTTTCTGATCTTTTTTGTTCAAAGATGGCGTTAAAATGTGGCCAATATCTGTAATCTATGATGGGCTATCTGAAATAGTTATAATTGTTATAACTGTTACCCTTGTTATATCTGTGTTACTTTAACATATTACATATCCTTACTCATATGATAATTCTTTTTATGAGAAAATGTAAACTGTACCATAACAATACATACTGGATTTGTAATGTAAGATCTTTAATAAAGTGATCATTTGACGATTAAAATAATGAAAGGACGTGCCTTTTCCGCCACTTAAGCAGCCAAATGGCATGTACTTGTTATATATATATTTCTCCCTTTAACCTGTTTCCAGCATACAAGGTATTGATTTACCAGTACTTTCTAGATTTTGCTCAAGGTGAACATTTCATGAGCTTTTCACCCATGCTGACCCTAAAGCATACCTGCATATCATTTAAATGGACTAAGCGTTACATCCAGAACTGTCTGAATGTATGTTATAACCTAATTTCGGGCCATTTTATGATCATTTGGTCTATCTACTTACTTAAGAGAGCGATGAGTAGTCGCTTGTACTAGATTTTGGCCGAGACTAAAATCTATATATACATGTAATTTAAATATCAAACAAGTTAACATTCAAAGCAACAATACGATTGATAACTCTTGTTATTGGTCAAAAGCTATGGAGTAATGGTCAATTTAATTCCTCTTACCTCTTACATGGCGTTTCTCACAAATCTCTTGTTATTGCATCAGTTTCATGTGGTCAGGTGCTCTTATTTGGGTAATCCTTGAACATGTGTGAAACAAAACTGTCCAGATGGCGATATAAGCCTAAATCAGGCCATAAATTGATCAATGACCTATTTCCTCGAATTAGAAAAAAACTGAGCCGTCAGTCTACAGATTCTGGCCAAGGACCCCTTTTTACCCCTGCTGATCTCAATACTGACTTTACTTACATATGTTATTTATCATCTGAACGGGACTGGTAAGCGCAATTATTCGAAGTGTACTTTGTTATTCTAGGTTAAAAAAATAGGGTAATGGTCATTTTAATTTCCCTTACTCCTAAGATGGGGGAAGAAATCTTCAGTTGTTGTGATGCAAAAAAAAAGCCCGTAACCTCTACGGAGTCCCATTTTATTCAATGTTAACTTCCTAAAAGTCAGGGTATAGGCATATAGGAAGAAGGAAAAATAATTTCGGCTAATTGTTGGGGGGAGGCAAGGTGGGTCCCTTCAACCCACGGATTAATATACATAAATCTATTGTGGCGGCCAGGACCGGTACTTAGGTGCCTAAATAGTGTATAATGCTTTGGGGCTGTTTAGTATACAACTCCAGCCTTGCAATTTTTAAGTGGTCTCTGGTTTTATGTCTAGCGTTTAACTGGAACACCCCTCATTTACGACTTGGTTTTGCACTCTTGATACTGCCCCAATATGATTCATCTTGTTTAATATATTAATATACTAAAAATTTATTTTTACAAATTGTTATAACGCTAAAAATAGAAGACTGGTTCCTGAGATGAAAGCTCCCAAAGTTCAATGAGACTTTCTAAACTTTGTGAATACACTCCGGGTGGGCTTGCGTGTCTGCTCCTTGCATTGCTCCCTGGCTTGAGAGTATACAGTCACGGCACCAGTCGAACTGCATTTGAAAAAAAAATTGATCAATTGACCTATTTCCTCGAATTAGAAAAATACTGAGCCGTCAGTTTACAGATTCTGGCCAAGAACCCCTTTTTACCCCTGCTGATCTCAATACTGACTTTACTTACATATGTTATTTATCATCTGAACGGGACTGGTAAGCGCAATTATTCAAAGTGTACTTTGTTATTCTAGGTTAAAAAAATAGGGTAATGGTCATTTTAATTTCCCTTACTCCTAAGATGGGGGAAGAAATCTTCAGTTGTTGTGATGCAAAAAAAAAGCCCGTAACCTCTACGGAGTCCCATTTTATTCAATGTTAACTTCCTAAAAGTCAGGGTATAGGCATATAGGAAGAAGGAAAAATAAGTTTGGCTAATTGGTGGGGGGAGGCAAGGTGGGTCCCTTCAAACCACGGATTAATATACATAAATCAATTGTGGCGGCCAGGACCGGTACTTAGGTGCCTAGATAGTGTATACTGTTTTGGGGCTGATTAGTATACAACTCCAGCCTTGCAATTTTTAAGTGGTCTCTGGTTTTATGTCTAGCGTTTAACTGGAACACCCCTCATTTACGACTTGGTTTTGCACTCTTGATACTGCCCCAATATGATTCATCTTGTGCAATATATTAATATACTAAAAATTTATATTTACAAATAGTAATAACGCTAAAAATAGAAGACTGGTTCCTGAGATGAAAGCTCCCAAAGTTCAATGAGACTTTCTAAACTTTGTGAATACACTCCGGGTGGGCTTGCGTGTCTGCTCCTTGCATTGCTCCCTGGCTTGAGAGTATACAGTCACGGCACCAGTCGAACTGCATTTGAAAAAAAAAAATGATCAATTGACCTATTTCCTCGAATTAGAAAAATACTGAGCCGTCAGTTTACAGATTCTGGCCAAGGACCCCTTTTTACCCCTGCTGATCTCAATACTGACTTTACTTACATATGTTATTTATCATCTGAACGGGACTGGTAAGCGCAATTATTCAAAGTGTACTTTGTTATTCTAGGTTAAAAAAATAGGGTAATGGTCATTTTAATTTCCCTTACTCCTAAGATGGGGGAAGAAATCTTCAGTTGTTGTGATGCAAAAAAAAAGCCCGTAACCTCTACGGAGTCCCATTTTATTCAATGTTAACTTCCTAAAAGTCAGGGTATAGGCATATAGGAAGAAGGAAAAATAAGTTTGGCTAATTGGTGGGGGGAGGCAAGGTGGGTCCCTTCAAACCACGGATTAATATACATAAATCAATTGTGGCGGCCAGGACCGGTACTTAGGTGCCTAGATAGTGTATACTGTTTTGGGGCTGATTAGTATACAACTCCAGCCTTGCAATTTTTAAGTGGTCTCTGGTTTTATGTCTAGCGTTTAACTGGAACACCCCTCATTTACGACTTGGTTTTGCACTCTTGATACTGCCCCAATATGATTCATCTTGTGCAATATATTAATATACTAAAAATTTATATTTACAAATAGTAATAACGCTAAAAATAGAAGACTGGTTCCTGAGATGAAAGCTCCCAAAGTTCAATGAGACTTTCTAAACTGGTTTGTGAATACACTCCGGGTGGGCTTGCGTGTCTGCTCCTGGCATTACTGCCTGGCTTGAGAGTATACAGTCACGGCATCAGCCGAACTGCATTTGAAAAAAAAAATTATGATTTGATCTTTACGTCTCCAACGAGTTACCCGACCTCCAGACAATCTGCTGCTTTTAGAAATGTTGGTGCGTGGTTTACAATCCATTACTTGCTTCGTCGACTCAACCTGATGCACCCTTAAAAGAGGCAACAATCATGGATTGGACGTTTGGCGTTACATATAGGAAACGTACACAATACCCCTGACATTCCTTCATGATTCGTACAGACGCTGACACATTTTTCACCAAAAAAAATGAAAGGTTCTCACATAACCATTCGCAAGAGATTCGCATACTGGTAACTCGTGTGTCAACAAGGTTCCAGTGAATACATATGAACGCCCGAAACGACATGTGCATCATTAAAACCATTTGTTCGGTTACAGGCTATGCATAATCATTGGAATGAATAATTAACAGGATATGAACCTTTTCCTTGCACATATGTGCCTTTCTAATCAATTAATAACCTAATCAGCCGTTTTGCTGCTTGACTGATGTAGATCGCGTTTCTGGACGCGAAAGTGAAGACTCCAGGAATCAAGCCGCCTTAAGCAGGGTCCAGAAAGGAAATATCTGCGATATACATCTTTTACGACATACACTGTTAGCATCCGTATTTAAGACTATTTACTGAATAATTAAATGAATATTTGGAAAGATTATTCTGTCGGCCTACAAAAGAGTAGTGTATTTCTATCAGGATTGGCTGTAATATTTTCGTATTTAATGGTCAATACGGATTTAAACAGGAAGAGACCGTCGGTTAAAAACATATAACGTATAACATAAACTAAAAAAGTATTTTGTAAGCTTATTCTTTTTCAAAGACTCGAACTCGAGGATGGAGGGCATTGACTTTGAATTCAGGAATTCGAACGTCGTCCCAGTCTCGGTAGCGTGGACTTAATTACAATTACTTTAAAAATAACTTTATATATATATATATATATATATATATATATATATATATATATATAGGACCAACGGGGTTGCACTTTAATGGATTGATCTTAGGAACCACAAGATCTAAGACAGAATACAATGTCCGGAAGGTCAACCCCTGTACCATTTGAAAAAAAATAATAGTGGAATTCATGTCCGTCACACATATAAATCATCATTTTGCTATTATAAAGGATACATGACCTTGATTTGCCGTATATTATCCTGCAACCGAGCGCGTTTCCCAATGGGAATTTTTTTTCCTTATTTATTTTTCCACAAAGGCATGGGTGCTACAGGAGGTGGTAACCTTGGTTACGTGCAGTCTCACCAGGGGACAGACACCTGCCTCAATAAAGCATGGTGCTCCTTCAAGTAATGTATTGAATTTTCAACTTTGATAACAAGGTGTTATTTCTTTTTTTTATTCATGGAACGGACAAATATCACTTAGGTCACACAAAAAAACTATGTAACGGAACCGTCGCTCTTATTTTGGGGGGAATTTTTTGAGTAGGCACTACGTCCGCAGTTTGCTGTTGATTGGTTCTCCTGCTCCATTCAAAGTATTCATGGAGTAAAATAAACAGAAAATTGCCGCGCATAGTTGTATTCTTCCTGTTAGTTGATATAAATTCCACGTATTTTGCATCGACCGATAATTTGAAATAGTTATTCCTCCGCTCAATCCGTAATTTTATCCAAGGGTCCGCATGGCAATTATTTTCAGTGTAGCAAAAATGTAAATGTCATACAGAAAAAAATTAAGATTATTACCATTTCTAAGTTGTTGTGTTTGTATTCTCCAAAGCTGTGTTTACTTGGCCGCGGTAATCGGTCGGCGGAAAGATATTTTCGTTGCATTTTTTTTCAAATATAAACCATTTATTTGGCCCGCGGTATAAAGACCTGGAATGCTGAGTATGGAATGAGACACATGGTAAGGTGGAATCAACAGCATAGTACGCATTACACCGATCATTGGACCTTAATTATCACGAGTTTGACCTAAGAATGCAGCACAAGGTCAAAAAAGAATCAAAGATATGATTCTCAGGCACCAGCTGCGTCAATTTTAACTCCCGCGTCATTTTTTTTTTATTTTGATTTCATCTTTTAACCATAAAATAATAAAATTTTGTTAAGGTTTCCTACCCGAATAAAAAAACCATGGTTCAACCGTTCAATCAGATATAAATTGATTGACAGAGACATGGCATATCGAAGTGGTGACTCAAACAAATTTAATAAAGATAAATATGAAGTTAGACGTGCAATCAAACTCGCTAAAATCAAATATACGGAAAAACTGGAATCTGATCTACGGGCAACGGATGATTCCAGGCAGCTGTGGCAGAGCATAAAGGCAATTGTACCGTACAAAAGTAAACTGAGTACTAACCCAATCTCAGACGATCTGAATCATCCTGATGAATTAAAAAAATTTTGTGCTCGCTATGATCGGCCTGAAACCCTTTCTGAGAAAACATCATGTGACGGTCCGCCTCCATTTGTTATAGAAACTTTAGATACAAAGAGAACTCTTGCCTGCTTAAACATAAGCAAGGCGGCTGGTCCTGATGGTATCACGCCGCGACTGTTAAGAACTTGCGCCGATGAAATATCTGGTGTTCTCACTCTTCTTTTTAACTGGTCCTTGCGATCTTGTACAGTGCCAGAGCTATGCAAACGATCAGTGATTATTCCTGTCCCGAAAAAATCTCATGCATCATGTTTGAATGACTATCGTCCTGTTGCATTAACTTCTGTAATTGCCAAGAGTTTTGAGCGACTGGTGTTAAATTATCTCAAAAGCTGTATTTCAGAAACTTTTGATCCTTTTCAGTTCGCCTATCGTAGTAACCACTCAACAGATGACGCTGTATCATTCACCCTTTACCGTATTTTAAAACTTTTCGACTTACGAGAATCTACCTATGTTAGGGTTTTATTCATTGATTTCAGCTCAGCCTTTAACACTATCCTTCCCCATAAATTAATCGGAAAACTATCAAAACTGGGTATTAATATTAACATGTGTAACTGGATCTTAGACTTTTTAACAAATCGGCCTCAAGTGGTTAAGATTGGTAACATTATTTCCGAAGGTTGTGTGTTTTCACCAAAATTGTACTCTCTATTCACCTATGACTGTGTCTCTACTTCTGATGATTGCCTCATAGTAAAATTTGCAGATGACACAACCGTTTCTGGGCTCATCCGGGGAATTAACGAAAGTGTTTACCGCAATGAAATTAAAACTTTAACTTCGTGGTGCTCTGAAAATAATCTGGAGTTAAATGCAAAGAAAACCAAGGAGATGATAATTGATTTTAGACGGAAGAAAACTAAAATATTACCCTTAGTAATTGAAGGCTCCGAGGTTGAAATCGTTGACTCTTTTAAATTTTTAAGAATTTTTATTTCTTCTGATTTGAAGTGGGCCGAAAATGTTAATTACTGCGTAAAGAAGGCACAACAACGTTTATTCTTTCTAAGGAACCTAAAAGATTTCGGGCTCAGTCAACCGATTTTATTAAAGTTTTATCGGGCGGTAATTAAGGGAGTCCTGACGTTGTCAGTCACTGTATGGGGAGGCAGTATCACGGTCGAGGAAAGGAACCGTCTATCGAGAGTAGTTAAACAGCTGAGAGGATCATTGGGGTTCCTTTACCAACAGTTGACTCCTTATTTCAAACACGATTGTTGAAGAAAGCAAACGACATTATAGAAGACTATAGTCATCCGGCGCACTATTTGTTTAAAAAAATAAAATCGGGGGTTCGCTATAGGTCGCTATCAGGCAATTCCAAAAGAACTCAAACCAGCACTTATGCGGGAATTAAATATATCATTTGGAGCACAATTATCTAGTCAAACATTCTTAGTCATACGTCTTTTTTCTATACACAATTTTATTTAATTATTTCTTGTTTAATGTGTTTGTTTTAGCAAGCCAGTCAAGCCAAATACTATTGTATGTGATGATCTTATTACATATATATAGCAATAAACTATATCTTATCTTATCTCTGTTAAGTAGTGTTTAAATTACCTGTTTAGAAAAAAAAATTTTTTTGTTTGTTTTTTTTTTAACCGTTATTTTCATCATCACAATACAGTGATACATGAGTACAGTCATATAAGTTTTCATTTGAAAGGTACACCACATTCAAGATCTATGGTGCAATTCATTTTCAAAAAGGTATATCGGGTTTGTTTAATTTGTACTTCCTGATAATTTTTTTCGCTTTAAATATATATTTGTTAAATATATATATGTCATGTTGTGTAAGTAGTTCTGTTTTCTCATACCTTAGCATTGTTTCTCTTTCTGTTAGTGTTATCCTTTTACAAATCTTAACACAGATGTGGGATTCGATTGTGTTCCCAAACTGTCTTAGTTTCACACAGTTAAAGAAGAAATGTTCGACAAATTCTACTTCACTGCCATAGAAACACCTGTTTGTGTCAGTCACAACAATTTTTTGCAACAGGATACGGGTAGGATATATGTTGTGGACGATTTGCCATTGTAAGACTCTTTAATCTGGTTTCTTTAGTACAACTGTATATGTTTTTCGATCTAGTACTTCTAAAATTAAAATTTTCATATTTTTGGTTCAAGAAGTTTTGAATTTGTGGAGGACCTTGGTCATCATTTATTAAAGATAATCTAATAGATCTCGCGGTCCACTTACTGATTTTTTTACCTCTAAGGAATTATTTACCACCTGGTGGCTAAGTGAGCTATAAAAGACAGCTGTTTACGTTGCGTTATATTCCTGTGGTGTGCCCCTTTTTCTGCACTCTCTCATCAAATGATAAAATCTTTCCGTTTTGAAATATATCTTCAATGTAAATAATATTTGCTTTAAGGTCTCATGATCGTCGAACAACCTTGGTTTAATTTAGCTTTAGAATTCATATTAAAATGAATTTTAGCCACAATGATATATACATATTTGAAATCCTTAGAATATCTGCTTTCGGTTGAGATATATATGAACATTGTCTCAGATTTTCCTTTGAAGATTTTAATCTTTAAATTATTTATTTTATATTTTTTAACGCGATAAAATCTCTCATTTAGCAAAGAGTATGTAAATAAAAATAATATCGTATGAAAGTACATACAAATATCTCCAGGCTTTTTTTATTGTATGTTTACAATCTTTTTTTCCTATTGAATTTTCAATTAAAAAATCATGATACAAACAATGCATATTTCTTTTGAATGGTGTATAACTTACTGCCAAACTAAAACAGATATCGAAAAAAAAAAGAAAAAATGCATTTTAGATTACATGTCAACTTACATTTATGCAAAATTTGAAAACTCTGCTTGTGGTGGATTTTGAGAAATATCGCCCCGAAACCGTGCAGTCTGTTGAACTGTTGTTTTGAGAAAATGGCCTTAACTGTTTGGGAAGAGTAATCTCATTTTCAGCGGAAAACAGAAAAAAAACAGCGCAAGTGACAGTTGTATATTTTCATTATATATTCTGATCTGAATTTGTTTCGATAAACAAAATTGAAAATTAATTAGTTTGTCACGATGAAAAAGACGAAATTTTAACATGAAATGACATCTCAAGAACTGTCAAACAGAAGTAGGCGTAGCTTTCTTTTCCGAGTGACTTGCCATCGGTAATTAGGTCATGGGCCACCGCGCCGGGACAAGCGTCGGGTGTGAAGTGACTGTTAAACAACGATTACTCTAATTACAATGAGCAGACATTCGAACTGCGTAAAGTTTACTGAAATAACAAGCGGCAATTTCATATCATGACATATTCTTGCTAAACCATGACGTTTATCCGTTTAGGATGGCCTTGACGTAATTTTGGGCAGTGACACAGACCTAAACTTAATTATACAACTGCATAATAGATCAGGGGTAAGAGTACAGGGATAGTGTTTGAAGTAATTAGTGTCAATTAAATTATCGAGTGTCGGTAATAAAGATAAGCACAGCCAAAGGCTGACTGACCAGCGGCCTCCGCACGCCTGTCAATCAAAGATGGGCCGCCAGTAAATAGTTAACTAAAAAGCAACTGAACACCCTGTTGGTTCTCGCCGAGCTGACAGTGGTCCTGTATACAACCCACGTTGGGTTGACATCTGAATTAAAATGCTTATTTTTCCAGTGGATACAATATAACGCTAGGAAATTGTTTTTGTGACAAGATAGATATAATAAACAAGTTTAAGGTCACGGTTTTTCACAAAAATGTCAATTTTACGATTTTTAACAATAATTAGACATTAATCTAGTCTCTAAAGAACAGAACCGATTTTTTATACGTAAATGACTCATTATTCCATATGACCCTCGATTCATATTAATTTTCTCCCATTGTACTAGTTTTATTATATTTTAGCCATGTTTAATAAACGTCTGTAGAATTATGATTTTATTAGATGTGTCCCTTTCATATAAATATGACACTACTCTGTAATGCAGTTTCCCATTTTACCATAGTGGTATGACGGAATGTTTTCCAAGTTGTTTTATCGTTGCTCACTAATACTATTACCCATTTTAAGAGTAGAGCATGTTGTATATCTTTGACGTTAATAACTCTGGGTCCACCATTTACAAATCAGGTGACATTATTTTCCTTTTTACTTTATCAAATGCCCTTTTGTTATTGCATTTTTTTCTGCCAAATTAATTTGAATATCATTTTATCTATGGTATTCATTACCTTTTCAGGCATATACAAAGCTTGCATAATGTATACCATCTGGGATATGAGAAAAGTTTTCACAATTATTATTTTCCCTATTATCGAGAGATTTCTCTTTTTCCATTTCTTAATATCTTCAAATAATATTTTTACTCGGAGCTTCTTTCGATTACTCGGCCACTAGTGAATGACACAGTGATGCTGCGCGTTATATGTTGTATTTAATAGAAATGACTGCAAGGTTTCCAATGATATTTCTCTACTGACCTTGGACCTCATACTTCATGAAACATGTATTAGTAAAGTATGTGGATGATAGACCGTTAAATCACTGACGCCCGAGTAGAACTGTGATTGAAACAACCCATATCTGAATATAGCTTTTCCATCTTCATGTGTGTTGACACAAACATCATAATATTGTCCTGAAACCGTGTTTCTCCGAAGTGGTTTTCTCCTGAATCTGGTGATTTAGCAGGGTCGGATCCAGGGTTTTGCTCCAGGGGAGGCTCCAGACCAGGAAGACTGCGAAGAAACCCGCAAAAAGGTTCTTTGATTCAGAAAGGGGGGGGGGGGGTCCAGGCCGGAAATATTGGTTTAAAACCCTAGAAAAAATTTGTTGCTGCTCAAAACGAGGGGATCCAAACCCCCCCCCCCCCCCCCCCCATTGGATCCACCATCACTGTTTAGAGTTGCTAATATAACTTCCTACAAATAGATCATGTATGGCTTCAATGCAATTCCTTCTCGCTGTTCACATTTGGATAATGGTGTCTCTGTACAATGTATGACGTTTTCTTCAGAAACCTCATTCCTGATGACAAATATCTGTGGACATGAAGACTGTTTATAAACGATTACTCCGACGGCAGTTCATGATATTCATCTGGCAAAAAATGCATGTAAACAAAAATGAACCTGTGTAGCAGAGAGTAAGCCATTGTAATTCCTGTATAATCTATAGCTTTTAATTTTCAGTCTTAAGATATACTATGTGTTACCCATCTCGACTATACGTTTATAATAAGTGATTATATGTGGTCATGAAAACTGGTGGTTCTTTAGCTAATACTGAACGACAGGACAGATTTATATGTCCCCGATCTCAGTAAATAAATCTACAGGGATTAAAAAGATCAATGTGTACGGAGCCCGGGAGAAGACATCGTGAAATATATTTATTAATTCGTGCGCACGAATTAATAAATATTTTTTAACCTTGGAAATATATTTTTCACATCTAGTAATTCGTGCGCACAGACGAATAAATAAACATTTTTCACCGTGTCCTCTCCCGGGCTCCATAAATGTGTTCCTAAACAATATACCTTGTTTGATCTTATATCATCATAAGAACAGCGACGGATATTTTAGCATATAAACAAATCAGATAAAAGTATTACTAACAATACCATTCTTTAGCCATATAATTTATTCTGGGATTTCGATTGCAGGAAACTCGGTGTTGTGTAAGCCCTGATAAATTGCATGCATGATATTTTTATGAAGCAAATCGTTTTGCTTTATTAAAAAGTACACTTCTAACCCAACACTCCCTGCAACAGCTCTCCTCTACTCCGTGCGTTCTTGAGCCGCATCATTAAAGGTCGCTTTGAGCACGTGTCACCACACAGAAACACTTCTAGCGATTCCCGACTGATCATCAGATCATCAAAGAAACACCTGTAGTGTAATCAGTGTCTCACTTCCTACTTAATCAACAGGTAAGAGACCGGCAGATATGAGCTTCCTCTTATCTAAAAGGTTATGTGTGCCCTGCAACTGATACACAGGTGGTTATTCCTTTGATAATTAATCAATCTAATCAATTTGTTTTCGTCATTACTCGGTATTTGTATATTTTTAAACAGCACAGGCCCCCATGTTGTATAAGAAACCAAGAAACAGTAGACTCTGGTTGACTAGCTTCACCTCGCTGCGCTGTCCATGTTGATTTAATATATCCGTCCCTGAATGTAGAATACTTGCCCTTATTTGTCAGTTTGTCAAAGAATTTAAAAATTCAAATTTCATTAGAAGGAAAAATGACAGATGTGCAGTAGAAAATGCCTGGAGATGTTTTTCTATATTTAAAGCTGATATTATTGTTAAATGTATACTTACTGTCAGATGTGAGAATAAAGCGTTTTTATTCAACTTAAAATTTGGTTAACTTTAAAACCTACAGACAAACAACAAATATTATATTTATATGGCGGATTTAATCCAGAGTATTCTGGGAATTCAAAATATGTTTATGTCATTGGGATTTGAAGTTAATATATATTTATTCAATATATATTTTAAAGCTAAACTGATCCAAGGTAGTTTGACGATATGAAGATGTTAACTCACTGTTAGACACCAACAATTACGCCAAGTTCACTACCGGGCTGAGCCATAACAAATACTTTGCATATAAGAGACTACTCACATCTGTGGATTTTTCTTTACCGATGACGTCACCGGTATTTCGGACTTCCCCGTAATTTCAGCACTTAGTACGGGCTACATATTTTTTAAATGTCACACAGCACATGGCATGCAGACACAAAGCAGCAGACAGGCTTGTAACTGCAGTATACAAATTTTCGCAATATTCAACTTCGTTTAAAATATGAGCTTTTGGTAATTCTTAGAAATCAAGATCAAGAGCGCTATTAGTAGTAATATAATAAAAATAATAATAATAATAATAATAATTATTATTATTATTATTATTATTATAAATATTATTATTATTTGAGGTATTTAAAGGACAGGTATTTAAACTCCCTCGAGCACTTCATAATGAATATACATAGTACCAGGGGTTTTCCTTCAGCTCAACGGACGGCCTGTCTCTGTATGACGGCCGTTGAATCTTTATCCTAAGTGTTTAAACAAGTTTAGGATTCTATCAGCCCAGTTCCCCAGAATTCAATCATTTCAGAAGCCGTCACTCACCTTTATGATATATCCAGCTGATACCATTGGCGTATTCAGCATTTGAAAATAAAGGAGGCGCAGCCCTAAAGTCGGAAGGGGGCTGTTTTGCGTCTTTTAGAAATGTCATATATATATATATATATATATATATATATATATATATATATATATATATATTCAGATTATATAGATGTTCCACAAAGCCCTATTAGTAGGAAGCAAACATATTTAAACTTGTTTGAACACACTGCCTGGCTGTAAAATTATCTCCCATATTAAACATTTCAAATATTGTTAGTTCGTGCATTATTATTCTGATTATTATTAGTAATTTTGTAGTATCCAATTCAAGTTATTAATTATGTTAACCGTTGGACCCTTGTCTAAATAAAATGCATTATTTGAACAACAGAAAAACACATGCATCAATTAGTGTAGTGTTGTAACGTAATTGTAATATTTATGTAGAAGATGGTCAGCATAAATGTAAAAGAACTGAAATGGATTAACTATTGTATGTCACTAGGTCTGTCAAAGGTGACTGTATCTGTTTTTCAAGTGAAGCTTCTGATAATTTTTTCAATGATAGAGGTCTTTCATAGATAATATTTGTGCAGCAATTTAGTTTGAACTGGAGGCAGTTGGGGTTTAAAAGTAAGAAAGATGGTCTGACCCGAGGTACTTAAAATACATAAACACAACAAAATATTAGAAGTGAACTAGATGTGTCCGAACGACACGAATGCCCCCGCCTGGGGCAAATTAGAAACATTTGTTAAATTTTGTAAAATTTTATAAGTTCAGGAGGTGTCGTATGGTCAAAAGTAGGTCAACAAGAGCAATATGCAAACTCGATCTGTAACAGGTCATTATCAAGCAACACACCAAAAATCAGGCCAGTATCTGCAGGCATTGAGAAAAAAAGTCCATACATGTGCATTTTTCATAAATATTTCTGTCTTTCATGAAATTTTCTATGTTCAGGATCTGACTTATGGTCAAAATAGGTCAACTGGGACAAAACGCGAACTCGTTTTTTAAGTGGTCATTATGTGCCCACAGACCGAACATTAGGCCAGTATCTGTAAGCATTGCATTGCGAAACTAGAATATTAGCAAAAGCTGATAATCAGTTATAAATTTAATTTGGAGAGGTATATACCATGTTTCTTAACAATCCACCAAATGCTTCCTGAGAAATAAGCTCCTAAGTTTTTTTCTATACTAAGCTCTGTGACCTTGAAAAGTAGGTCAAGATCACCCATCTTTAAACTTGACCAAGATTTTGTAAATATCATGCAATAGCACTGAAGAAATGAAGTTCTTGTGTTGAATACCTTTGGAGATATCCTGCACAAAAGGCCAAGGTCACCCATCTTCGAACTTGACCAAGATTTTATCGATATACATCTTCACTAATGAAATAAAATTCCAACGGTGAATAATTTTAGAGATATCCTGCTCACAAGGTAAAAGTTAACAGACGCGGGACGGACGGACGCCGGACAGACAGACAGACGAACGGACAGACGGACAGCTTGGGTGACGACAATAGCCCATCAGCCTATGAGCTGAGGGCTAAAAACGGCTGTACATGTACATTAGTCATTAAAATTTATATTTTTCATGAAATTTTCTATGTTACGGCACCGTCAAACCGTCAAAAGTAGGTCAACTGGGACGAAACGCAAACTCGATCTATAACTGGTCGATATCTGCCTACACACCAAAAATCAGGCCAATATCTGCAGGTATTGCGAAAAAAAGTCCGTACAAGTGTATTTGTTATGAAAAGTTCTATTTTTCATGAAATTGTCTATGTTCAGGAGCCGTAAAACGGTCAAAAGTAGGTCAACCGGGATGAAACGCGAACTCGATCTGTAACTGGTAAATATCTGTCACACACCAAAAATCAGGCCAACATCTGCAGGCATTGCGAAAAAAATTCCGTACATGTGTATTTGTCATGAAAATTTTATTTTTCATGAAATTTTCTAAGTTTAGGAGCCGTAAAACGGTCAAAAGTAGGTCAACCGGGACGCAACGCTAACTCGATCTGTAACTGGTCATTATCTGCCCACACACCAAAGATCAGGCCAATGTCTGCAGGCATTGCGAAAAAAAGTCCGTACAACTGTTTGATTTCGGAAGGACGGGAGGACGGAAGGACGGAAGGACGGAATGACGGACATGGGTAAAACTATATGCCCCGGCCACTTTATGGCGGGGGCATAGAAATACTCATTGACTGTTATTTGCATGCCATTTTCAGGTTTATATTATTATTGAAAATGCAGCATTTAAAGATCAAGCCTGGCCATCCAGCTCCAGTGACAGTAGCTGGGTATTCAGGGGTGATTTTAATAACTCCAGGATCAAGAAACCGGAAGCTTTTCTATAGTCTCTTGGTGTATTCCAGGGTATATTAAAAATGAGGCATAGCAAGCATCTAGTGAAAGTAGAAATAGCTTGCATGGATTGTTTAACAGTTTTTGGCCATCCACCATGATGTTACAGAGCAATCATATAGGGTTTGGAGACTTTATTTCTGTACACAAACAAAATAGAAAATGGAGATAGTAAAAAACATTAGAAAATGTGCAAGAATAAAATTCCTTCACTGTTAAGATTTATTTTTAGAAATTATCAGTCTGACACTCTTTACATTTACATTACAGACAATATCTTGCTACTACAAAAATAGTTTCTCTTTAGGTCAATGGAAACCTCTAGAACTGATAATAAATATACATTATCATATCGGATATATTTCTATATACATTACAGACAATATTTTGTACCCGTTACCATATCTGTGCATTAAGAAACATGAATTTATATACTTAAAACGCCATACATCTTTGTGTGTGTATACGGTCAAAAGTAGGTCAACCGGGACGAAACGCGAACTCGATCTGTAACTGGTCAATATCTGCCCACACCCAAAAAATCAGGTCAATATCAGCAGGCATTGCGAAAAAAATTCCGTACTTGTGTATTTGTCATGAAAATTTTGATCGAACATAAAATAAATGTGAGTTAACAAACATAACACTTGCCAGTAGTTGACTGGCATAAGTGTTATAAGAATTAATTAAATTTTGCCCCCCCCCTTATGAATACGCCCCTGGATACAGAAATCCATGTGAAATATCACACATTGCCCTGTAACAGTAGATTCATGGTCTCTCCGGTTAAACTGACTTTCTCTCTCTATCACGATACAGGGGCGTTTTATACAATACAGGACACCCCCCCCCCCCCCCTTCCATGCAGTTTTCCCCGTCCTCCCAGAACTGTACTTAGTTTAATAATGATTAAATTGTCTACAACACAATCATTCCTGTCACTGGTATCCGCAGATTTGGGAATTATTTCAATATGAAGTTTTCTAAGAAATAATGAGAACAGAGATATAATATCTGAGTCTGCCAGGAAACATCCCAGGAAACTTAAGCTACATAACATCTTACTAGGGGACTGAGATGTCTACGAAACATGTATGTATTGCACATGCAGTAATTAATGTGTTTTTTTTTATATTTTTAAATTTCATTAGGTTTGATCCTGCAAATATCATATTTTTCTATCTATTTATCTTGTCAAACGGTTATTCCTTTTTGGAATTAAGACATATAAGTATGTTGTGTGGAATTATTGTGAGGTGATTTATGCATTTTGTATTCTCTACGGAACGAAGGAAACATACACTATATGACGCCACAGATTCCCCTCCATCCAAACCTCCGGAAAGGGATTACGTCGCCCCGTACGTACACAGCTGTCCACTCACGATCGCCGAAATGAACGGCGTGAAACCAAGGGTATATATATATTGTCTTTTGCCAAATATTTCGGTCCTTTCCCCTTCTTCAATTCTAGCTACGCCTCTGCAATATGTCTGTTATGCAGAATAATAAAGTAATTTTGAAATGAAAGTAGACGATTCCTGAATAATCCTAATTGTACGCTGTGAATCGTTGTAGGTATAGCCGTTAACATAGATACTTTACATTTCGTTAAACGTGATAGACCTAAGCGTCAACCAGTGGAACTTCATATTTGAGAACGAAATGGCTGAGTCGGATAATTGGCTTTGCTTTGACCGGTGCTCTTTGATATCGTTCGTGTTTGGTGGATGCGTTTATTTAAAAAAAAGCGAGAAGTGGCCACCAAGGGATCCGATCAAATACATCCCCAGTGAGAAGAATACGAGTTTATGGTCCCGGCCCGTATACATAACATTGTCATTGTCATTTATTCCCTTGTTTTTATTATGGTCGGATCTGGACCAAGTTGCAGATATTTACTTCATTAACTGAATTGACACAATCGTTTAATAGAAACAATACTATAAATCAAAACAGAAAGTTAAAAATGAATTCAGTTGTAACATTGAACTATCGATTCATCGAATATTCCAGATATTTGATTATCCATACAATACGAAAGAGATTGATATTATGATCCTTTCATTCATATGTATATATTTCGCGTGAACATAATGTCAGCATTGTGTCAGCTTTTCTTTTTGTTCTGTTTTATCTGCTCCGTCTTTTCTCTCACCTGAATACCGGTATGGTCAGCCCGTTTTATATTATGGCTTTATTACACTTCCAAGACTGTTATTCATTATAAACTATATTTGCTCCACGGGAAAATGCCATAGAGCCCTTGAACGCCAAAAAGTTTATCTCTGTTTGAAGTATACTTTAGTACCATTAAGGCACAACACAAAGGTAGTCTGAAGGACATGAAAGAACTGAAAATTAAACTACCCACAACCAGCGAAAAGAACACGAAATGATCACTGCCATTGGTAATCTTGGTTCAATAAGTTGTGTACACCCAACTAGATTGTACAAGTCCAAAGGTAATTTACCAGGCCTTTCATCTGCGGTGTTTCATCAACGGAGGAGAGTTAGTCACAGCAAAACTAGCCAAACCTAATTAAAATATTCAAGCGAATCCTTGGTAATACGTTTTTAGATCTTTGCTAAAGATGCTTCGAATGAGGTTTCATTCTTGCTCGTGGTTCATGAAAACCAGCCACATAAAAGATTTTTTCATTTGAGCAGGTTTTGCTGATTGACCGAACATTTACCGAAGCCGAACAAGAAGTGTGGTCAGACTGCTTTCTATAGCTTCTGCTTCTGCTTTCCGTGCTGCACGAGTTACATTTAATTGTTCTGAAACCGTTTTTCTCCATAGCGGTTCTCTCCTGTCACTTTTGATTTAGATTTACCGAGAAAATGTTAGGGCAGTCTGCCATATGGCACAAATATGACTTTTAATCGGACGTTTCTCGCAAATGTCGTTCCAATATTTTAGTATATTGGGACGGTATATATTATCCGATGAGAGATCTTACGGAACAAGAATGCATTTATTTAGTTTTTTTTTGTGTGTCTGATGCGTTTTGAGCAAAATACAATATGATACGTATCAAATTAGTTATCTTAAGACACATAGGAAAGGTACTGAGGGAATATTTTGCATCACTTTAAAAGTATGGATTCTGGGAGCACATAATATAAGCTGTCTTGTATTAAACTTCGAAAGCCGTTGCTTACATTGAGATCGTTGCTTATATTTGGATTGCAACACACCGTAATAATAAATGCAAATAAAAATTGAGATAAAAACGAAATATATACTGTTTTTGTTACGAAGGCAAATTGCTTAGGGGAAAACTTTGGGCCGATCCCGGATTCGAACCCATGTTGGTGGCGCACAAATCCGGCGTACCAACCCAGGAGTCACACTTTGGTTATTCCCTTGGCCACAAAGTTTACTGTCACGTTGGACAAGCCCCCATTTTGTAACGAAGACAAATGTCTCAGGGCCGATCCCGGATTCGGCGTAACAACCGCTTCGCTAGAAGAGCAAGCTTCACTCGCGAGACAGATCGGTCCGCTTTTATGTCACCCCTTTACATAGTTACCATTTAAATCACAGCTGACTTGGGGAACGGGATCGATCATTAAACCGGAAGCGGACATTCAGCACAGCTGAGTGTGACCAAAGACCAGAACTGGCATAAGGAACAATTATTGAACAATAGTTACCGAAAATATTTTAGGCTACTGGTTGAACAATATGTTTCTCAGGCAAATAAATAAATTTGTAGAGATGACTGTACCGAAAATACTCAAAAGACCGACCACATTTGGTACTTTTAATAAATAAGTTATATCTATACCTTTCCTTTGTTACAAGGAACAAGTTAGTACATTATATTTTTCGACTTCACATTAAGCTTTGAAGAAGTCGTCTATTTACAAAACCAAATCTTGAATGCAACTACTCTAAACCAAAGTTAGGTTTAATAAACAAGGAATAATTAAGTGATTTCCCTTTGAGAATGTTCAAAGTAAAAGCAGTTTATTTTAAAGCCGCAACTGAAGACGCGCGAAGCCCTTCCGGTATAAAACCCGCCAGAAACCCTTAAACCAAGATTGATTGTGATACGCACTAAGACGATAGCTGGTTCATTAAAAGTAACCATTCTAGCCCTTTCTGTAACATCATTTCTCTACTTGAACCAGATAATTATAAGTCACTTATTTGGTGCCCCCGGACTCGTTTTACTCTAAAAGAACAGCTTTTTATTTATCTGTTTGATCAACCGTCCATTTAAGACACACCTGTAATGCTATCAGTGCCTCATTACGCACTGAATGAATTACTCAGGTTGTGTCAATTAAGTGTAAACTTTTCCCTTTAACAGACGGTGTGTGCCCGGATACTGTGATATAGACGGATAATCATTTGACTAGTGTTGAGTCTCAGTTATAAAGTATCCAGGAATTCACCCGATCGATAATCAAATAACATAAAAATTACAATATGTCTCATAACTTCTTGGTTAATAATACAATATGTCTCATAACTTCTTGGTTAGTATTACAATGTGTCCCATAACTTCTTGGTTAGTATTACAATGTGTCTGATAACGTCTTGGTTAGTATTACAATGTGTCTCATAACGTCTTGGTTAGTATTACAATGCGTCTCATAACGTCTTGGTTAGTATTACAATGCGTTTCAAAACGTCTTGGTTAGTATCACAATGCGTCTCATAACGTCTTGGTTAGTATTACAGTGTGTCTCATAACGTCTTGGTTAGTATTACAATGTGTCTCATAACGTCTTGGTTAATTTACAATGTGTCTCATAACGTCTTGGTTAGTATTACAATGTGTCTCATAACGTCTTGGTTAGTAATTTCGTGGAATCGAAGGAGTCAAGGAAAAATGAGCCAAGTCAGAATTGTTCAACTAGAAATCTAAAAAAAAAAAACAAAAATAATTCTCGCCATTTCGTGGGATTTAATTCTTGTACTTATTGAGTTCAGTTATATTTCTGGTGTTTGCAAGTATAGTCCCATATGATTTAACTATAACATTTAAACTACTGGAAATTTAGGCATATCTACACTATAACTGATCGCAGACCACTCTAACCACGCCTCGGATTCGCACGTCTTGTTTCTGAATTGTCGGGAATGCTTTCTACACGGGTCACTTCCTGTACATAGGTCCTCCGATATTTCACTTAATTTTTCGTAGACGGGTCATTTCTCATACATAAATCCTGAGATGTTTCACTTTATTTTTCCTACACGGGTCATTTCCCATACATTAATCTTGAGATATTTCACTTTATTTTTCCTACACAGGTCATGTCCCAAACAAAATCCTAAGATATTTCACTTTATTTTTCCTACGTGTCATTTTCATACATTAATCCTGAGATATTCCACTATATTTTTCCAACACGGGTCAATTCCCATGCATAAATCTTGGAATGTTTCACTTTATTTTTCCTACACAGGTCATGTCCCAAACAAAATCCTAAGATATTTCACTTTATTCACTTACACGGGTCATTTCCCATACATAAATCCTGAGATATTTCACTTTATTTTTCCTACACGGGTCGTTTCCCATACATTAATCCTGAGATATTTCACCTTATTTCACTTACACGGGTCATTTCCCATACATAAATCCTGAGATATTTCACTTAATTTTTCTTGCAAGGGTCATTTCACATGCATAAATCTTGAGATGTTTCACTTTATTTCAATTACACAGTTGCAAGTACGCTTTTTCATCGCTAGGGGACAGTACTACATTTAAAGCTCCCCTCATGTATTGCTGGAAACAGAGCACTGTTGAAATGCGCCATGCAAAATTTATATAAAGTGGAGGTTTTGGCCTATTTTGAATGACTTTATGACTAAATTCTGATACATTTTTCTCCTGACTATATTTGTTACTTGCAAAACGTGTATATATCATTTTCACACAATTCTGGTCTGTACGCAGTGATTGACTCACAGTGATCTCCGTGTAGTGAGGAGCTTCGAAGAAATCAGTCGAAGTCCCGCCGACGTGGCCAAACGTAAGCACAGGTAATATGTTATATGTAAAATGGACTGTTCTATAACGGACAAAACAGAATATATATCTTTTACTTATACTACGGGTGGTAATTGAATATATAGAAAAGACAGTACAGGTATATAATACTTGATGGTCGTGGCACCAACGGGGGACATTTCAACATTTTCACAGAGGCATTCGACATTATTTCACATCTATCAGTAACCACACTAACTGTCTGTATCCAGGAGATAAACTCCGGTAATGGTCATCCGTCCCCTGGCGTGCACCTGTAGATCTGTCCCAGCATATAACGGGTAATATGCTAAAAAATCTAACGTGCAGTGTCTCTACACTGTGTCGATTGAAAGCACATGTAGCCTCTATTTATACCACGGGATGACGTGGCAGAATATCCTTGGATTGTTCTCTGCGTTAAGGGCTTTCTCTTAGTGTCACATCAATACCGAAGTTTACACATTGGTCGTCACGTGTTACGTATCTTGGCTCCCTCACATCGATCCGTATGACATTGATCAGAAATTCAAGTCAAGCAAACATGTACTAAATTTCATTATATTACCATGTAAGAAATAAACCTATAACAAAATCAAATCTCACATTTGACTTTGGATTGAAGCATTTTTCCATGTGAACAAGCCAGGAGTCCCTTTTGGCCATACCGACAACAGTGGCACGCGCAGTAAGGACCCAACAATATTTTACCAACACACAGGCTCATAAATCTTATTTAGATATTAAACAAATCTACCAACATACAATAGGAAGAACGCTTCAAAGCAGACCCGATATTTCATCATATTTTTCACCAGTCTATCAAAGTGTAAACAGAGCTAAACTGGCCCCTGCGCGTGCACCTGTAACCTACAGACCTTTATATTGACATAACTGTTTTGCTATGCAAGCATTGGCTTTTAATAATTATTAATTTGAGCACAATAGAAGGGAATTCAAGCGGCAGATGCCCTCTTGGTGCCTTTATCATTCCTGGAGAAACCATATAAAACCCAATTCACTTTAAATCTTTTAAATTACATTTATCAGTGATTCCATTTTGTTCTTTTTGGCTCTTAACGGTTTCTGCGAAAAGAGAGTTGACATGAGCTGCTTTCACGTCAAGCAACGATGACAACATAACAGATGAGTTTCTAAATCGCTTCAGCTTAAAAGATGCATAAGGCTTATGCCCCTCAAAGTGGGCTTTATTCCGCTGTGAAATTTTAGTTGACACGTGTCACAAGCCCGTCAGGATGTACGTCATCGTCCGCGCGTTAGCAAGATGTTTTACGTCAGTGGAATTCTGATTTATTGCAGTTGAAAGGAACTGATATGAAATATATAAGATAAAGACTTCATAAGTCACATGTTGATGGTCAAATAAGGAAACACTGACACCCGACACAATATGTTTATCATTTGACCATGCTTGGACTGTGCTGATTTATGTTTAATCTGTCAGGAAGGAAATTTAAGCTCAACGATAAACAGGATGTCTTATCCACTTAGATAATGGTAAATCAAAACACAATAGGCCAAGTTTGGATTTGTGAAAGAGGATATTTCACATTTATCCTTAGGTCGAGCTGAAACTATTGTCTAAAATTATTCTAATTAGAAAACTCGATATCGTCTGATTTTAATGAACTTATCAAATCGAGAAGAAAACGAGCCATTTAATTACAAAACCATTATAGCATTTAACAAGAACAACACATTATATTTAACCTGAGGAAGCCCAACAATGAACGAACAACTTCTTTTTTAGATTAAGCTTTAAAATTAATAATTAGATTTAACCCGAGCTTAATCAGCATAGTGAATATAATAAATTTAAAGAAAATAATTGAAAAATCAACAACTGAAAGTACCAATATCGATTTTAATTTACCAAACATTTGTGTTCCCAATAGCTCACATTTTGGTGCTTAGTGAATGAAATACGAGGTTCACTTTACTTATATTCGTAAATTAGAATTTGCTGAAAGCAAAAGTAAACTGTCGCCAGCATGAATAATTGTGATGGGGTGGGGGTGGGGGGGGGGGGGGGTAGTTATGGAGATTGTGTGTGCGCGCTTGTGTTTGAACAGTAAGTAGAACAAATGATTTTCTGCCAGGAAATGGATTAAGCTATGCTAAATCTTTCAAATGAATGTATTGGGTAAATATGTTATATGATGATATAATGTGGTTTGGATAATACGCGTGATGAGTATGAGCGAGGAAAGTAAAGGACAAATTGCAGTTGAGTGACCTCTAGCGGAGAATTGGGCAAATAAAGTATGAAAAATTCGCGCAAAGTACGGGATCGAGGACCAAAATTCGCGTTTACGCAGAAGCCTATCCGGGATATACGGAAGTGGAGTGCCGGGGGGGGGGGGGCTTGAGAGTGGCTAGGGTGGGGCTAATGGTAACAGCATTTCCGCATAAATATATTAAAATATATACATATATGTGTATATATATTTATAAGTGAATATATATTTATATATATATAATATAATGTAATATTATGTTTCATTATATATTATATATATATATATGTTTATATATATATATATATAATGTACAAACAGCCAATACCAATATTCTTCAAAAATTTTAAGACAGAAAACAAGATATTTTTTTTTACCTGCATATAAAAGTGTACCGTAATGAAACGAAGTAAATCTGATTGATGACTTATATTTTCATGTAATTACATCTACTTATTAATGCAAAGTCAAATTGCGGGGGGGGGGGGGGGTCCCCTGCCGCATGCCCCTGGATACGCCCACTGATCTACGGGTTCCTGAGAATCTGGCAAATAAAGTGTAGATAGTATGTGACAACGTAGGACATCGAGGAGCCGCACAGTCGTAATACTGAGGACCCAGTAATAAGACTGTGATGTATATCATAAGTGAACTGCGGGGGGAAATGACTTACGTTACAAGTACATCAAAGTACGTGTTACTTTTCGGTCAATTACTTCTATCTACTTCATCTAATGAAAACCTTATTCATTGTTATATTTATGTGATGTCTCCTACACTGTAACGGAATTTAACTCCGCCCTCTGTGCTGAGCGTGGGAATGTATGTCACTTTATATCGTTAGTTTTACCTCACGCTCGAATTGCTATAAGATTAAATAAGGGTAGAATTTGTTACATTTCAGGGTCAATTCATTACTTATCGTGTGTTGTCGTATCTGCGGATTCACGGCTACTGTTTGTCCATACTGCATCTTCAGCAATGAGCTTGTGTTTACAACAAAGCCACAGCTGGGTCTACAATGCGCTATGAGCTTCAATGCATCGCGGGTCCTCGCATGTGGAGAGTCCCTTTCCATATGTGCGGGTTCCCATTAGTTTGGATAAACGCATGCACAAATAACCATAATTTCTCAAATTTAAGAATAATATGTTAAGAAAATATTCAGCGTAAACATATATACTAACTGATGAGGAAGATTGAAGCGGATCAATATCTTATCTCACCAGCCAGACATAAATGGTGGCTATTTCCTATCACACTCTAACTATCTAAAGCTGGTGCCGGGCCGTACCTCAATGAAGACTGGTCGTATATTTTTTATGCAGTCTAATAAGCTCTATCAGCTCTTTTTTTTCTTTCCGAAGACAAGGACACATGCCTGCTACTGATATATACATATATATAACACTGCCAAATCCGCATTCGGGACCCGCGCGGGGGCCCGCACGTATGGTAAAGGACCAATGATAACACACTTGTTGGATTTCAACCGTGCGGTATCCACACAGGGGCCCACATGTATGGAAAGGCATACTTATGCCTCCTCTAAAGATCTGCCCACCACTGTTGGTTCTATTATAACTGAGGCGGGTATTTACAAATGTTCTCTGAGGCCATGATATATTTCCGCTCTACAACCAGGCGGAAGGCGGCACGATAAACAGCCCGGGGGTTAGCCTGGTTCCTTACTCCTTACTCAAAATGCTCTATCCTACTCGAATATGGATAAGTTATAAGACAAAGGAACCGGTCGTCTCAGCACGTCACTCAACATATAAGCTTATACTTTCCCATCCGGTTATCCCGGTACAACTCATTAATGTCAAAATTCTTCAAAATATCTGCTTCGGGGATTTTTTGGGTTTTTTTTTCGTTTTCTTTATTGCTTTATTGCTTACTTTTTTCTTGTTGATATAAGAATATACATTGAGACTATTGATCTAGTCCTAGATCTGCATACGTTCTCTTTGCACTCTTTTATAGTAGGCTCACGACCACACGGGAACGAAATCCAATTCAGTCATTAAAGGGCAGGCAAAGTTTCGGTCCACAAGGAGCTTAAAAGGTTCAGGGGGAGGCAAATTGATCTGGGTGTGTCTTGTAAGTATCTATATTTCAATATTTATTCCCTTAAGTTGGATATGCTTCATCTTGTATACGCATCGGATTAAACCTACAGGCATAAACCATAAAAGTGACATCACTGGCAGAACACATAAGTTAAAATATGGAGAATACCAAAGCTTAAACACCAATTATCTTCTCCAAGGGAGACTAGGTTGAAAGCAGGTGGAAACTTCCCAATTTAATACCATCAGCCTTTCGTCATTCACATTTTGTTAATACTTACTGCTCACTGGGAAACTTCCTTGCCTCCAGATGGCTCCTAAATTTTCCTCTACGTTCTCTAATGATTGCGCAAAAATTTACTTCTTTGTCCAGTCCGTCTATCGAAATGCTATTTTGCTCTCAATCAAAATAATTTCGGCCTTGGCGGGGGCATTCACCCCCTTTCGATGATTTTTTTTTTTTTTTTTTTTTTTATGGTGGAGGTAACCGCCTCGATTTGTTAATGCTCTCTGATCTCAAACGAAATCTTAGTATGTACATCTGCAGAGTTCCATTTTCGGTTAGGGACGACGTGACCGGACAGAAGCTCTTGCTTCCAATTATATTATTTTTGGATCCTGGTTTCACCAAAGCTAGTTGTCTACCGCACCCGCTGGTTCTATGTGTTTAATCAACTTATTGCTAGGTCATGACGAGTAATCCCAAAAAGACGCACTCGTTTGTGAGTGATACACGGCTGTGGTTACAACCTTCCAATTGAGCCTGCAAAGCGCTCATCCTTGGTTGGGACCGATCGTGTAAATCTCACCGCATCAGCTGGGATTCGAACTTACGACACTCCCGGCTTTGAGTCCTTTGCTCTTCCCCGGTTCTTTCGACTTCTTTAGTTTGTTTACCGGTGGAGCTGAGGTTTTCCAGCATCTTCATCGTTACGTCACCGGCTGTTTTTTTTTTAAAGATTTCTTGTGTCGGTTGCATATACTGTTTTTGTAGCTGAGACGAACGTCTATGTCTTAATTCTGTTCTTAGTAAGGGCCACACGTGGACTGTAAATGGCTGCAGTCGATAGTAACTTCCGGTTCCCATCAGGCAGCAAGAGCCGCCGTCAATATTCAGTCTCGTCTGACTCGAGAACAATAAACAGGGCGGGGCGCATATGGCACTCAGGTGTTGTTCCATTGTGCTTACTGTGGATAGGATTCAAATCTGTCATCCCTGATTGTCTGATTATACCTGTCAAACCTTCAGTAGACGTATAATTAAAACTTTCACTAAGCGTTATCATGCTGGAAAGGACGACCTGTTTATTTTCTTAATCATATGTTATTAGACATATAAGGGTACAGACTGCCTTCCCGCAACTAGAAACAAGACGCTGGTCACAGCTGCTATACGGTTTGCTCCGAGAAATGAGTGAAAGCAATATACTAAGTTCACTCTAAATCATCAGAATCCTACAACACCATATACCACCGTGACGTTATTATCCGTTCATTATATTAGCGGACCATAGCTTCCAATTGGCATTGCAGCTTGTATATAAATTCTAAAAAAATATGTCCTTGAACAAATAAAATACAGTTCAAAATGTCATGGCAGGATTAAGGTAAAAAGCATAGCGCTTATTTTCCCGTCTTAAAAAATATGAGAAAATAAGCTTAATTCAACATCCCATCGTGAGATCTATTTTTTAAAGAGGGATTAGGGTTTAAAACGACTGCAGAGGTTTTATTAGTCTAGGAGTGAAGTTAAACTTATATAAGAAATCGTTTTATAATTTAAAAAAAGATACAGTTCGCCAACAAGGAACACTTTTTCGTGTTAGATTTTGGCTCAACATTGCTGCTGTATGGCGATGGGTTTTGTCTGGCCACCTTTCCGTGCCGTATGTCCACCTGCCAGCAGCTATGAAATTCGGGCCTATATCATATCTATTTTGAAAAACAAAATTAGTTCAGGGTTACGGACATTCAGTAAGCCAGCTAAGGGAGAAAACTTTGACTAAGCACATAAAAATTATTATCTTTCTGGTGCACAGATGACGTAATATTTTGAATGAGATCAAAACGTGGAATTAATGTGCATCATTCAAAGTATCATTCATTATGATAAAGTTCATAACAAAATTCAAAATAAGACTGCAATACATTCAGTGTTCAACCAAAACCTACAATTCATCAGTTAGGGCAAAGGGTGTAATATCAAGATTAGCAAATATTGTGACAATTTTAGCTCAACGAGTTACAATTAGCATGAGATAAAATGAAAAACAAAACAAATATACGCCACTCTGATAAAATTCCTCTTATAGCCCCAAGACTTAACAAGCTCCAATTGACCTATTCTCAGAAAATGACACTTAAGCAGCATCTTTTTTTCCAAAGATTTCAGACCAATTTTTGACCCCCCCCCCTTACCTTTTCCAGACCAAGGGACCTTTTTAAGGCTTTATCATTAGTCCTCCTGGAATGGACCCCTCCTTCCCGCTTCCCCCCCCCCTTGACCCACCGCTGCATTGCTCGTTAAGCATCTACAAACGTTACTGTTGCCTTAACTGTAATGTAAGAATGTCAAGTAATACTCATTTACGCTGCATTCATACTGAAATACCTGGTTAAGTTATAAATTATACGAACATCTCATCAACTGAAAACCAGAACCAATGGTTACAATAAACCATACACCCGTGTGTACAGAGAGGAGAGTACAATGATAACAGGATAACGCAGACCTCTATAGTCACGATCTTCCAGTATCATGTTAACTCGATCGGCTGCTTACACGTCTAGGTAGCTTCCTTCCATTTAACCTGTGGGGTTTTTTTTCTCAATATATGCCAGCCTAGGGGCCCGGCGAAAATTAAACCGCCCTCCTCCATAAAAAAATAGAAGAACCCGCCTCTTAAACGCCTCTGACCCAGTGACCCCTCAGACAAGGTGAAGGTCATATTTACCCGTTAACTCTCGTCAGTGTCGTTAGATGAATGATAAAGAGCACGCGGATCAGTTAACAGCAGTCACCCGCCAAATTCCAGGGGCTCCCGTCAATTCAGACACCCTTTCTGTATATATAAATATATATATATATATATATATATATATATATATATATTATATATATATACATGTATATATATATATATATGTGTGTGTGTGAGTGTGTGTGTGTGCAATTGTCCTATAAAATGACCATATAACGATCGTACAGTCAATTTTATTTTATTCTTGGATTCGAGAACGATTCGATGATGTAAAATTTAGATGGGATGTTCTGGATTATTTAATCGCTTATTTGCATTGCTAACTGCTAAGGCAGTATCTGTCAATATACCGACACATCGATACATATCCATACGCCACATCAACGTTATAACCGATACGCAGTACATGTTATATCGTCATATCACTGAAACATAAACGCTGTTCACAAATATGAAAACAAGTCATACAACCCTGACCTAACTATAATCTAAGTTATTCATAAAGCTTTGTTTCTTATGTTGACCCTTTAAGACTTGAATAAGATCAAGCATTGTCACTGGATAAGGAATGTATGTACAGTTCACGGTTCTTCCATGATAAGCCGGCGCGTGTGAGCGATAATAGGCTTATATAACGACTTTTTTTATTTGTTTACGAAACACTTTATTCACAGTGCTTTTAATCTGAAATGTTACACAAATAAAAACTAGAATACGGGTAGTCGACAATCGACTACGTGTATCCGCCTAAATCAGAGTGGAACGGGTGAAGTGAGGCATGGATTGAGTGGCAAGGGGAAATAGAGTGTTGCATATTAGCATGGATGTCTGCAGCCAAATAGTGTATGTAGGTTGCCCCCCCCCCCCCTCACCACAAAATCCAGAAAGCCGTCCAAGTTGTATACATATGCAAAATTTAAGGCAGATAAGTCAAACTACTACATGTATATGAGTGATTTTAGCCCGTGGCAGACAAACAGATGGACGCTGAGCAAAAATGGTTGCAGGTGACGCCACCAGTTTTGCGTATGATAAAGAGCTATGTGAGAACTATACACATGCAAAACTTTGGCCCAATCGGTCAAACGGTTCCCAAGATATGAGCTTGGATGTCTGCTGCATAAACTAGAATGCAGGTGGCGCCACCTGTCATAAATCAAGAGAGCTGTCGGGGATGTATAAACCTGCAAAATTTTAGGCAGATATGTCAAACCACTGCCGAGATATGAGTGATTTTATCCAATGGCAGACAAACAGACAGACGCTGAGCAAAAATTGTTGCAGGTGACGCCACCAGTTTTGCGTATGATAAAGAGCTATGTGAGAAATATACACATGCAAAACTTTGGCCCAATCGGTCAAACGGTTCCCGAGATATGAGCTTGGATGTCTGCAGCGTAAACGTGAATGTAGGTGGCGCCACCTGTCATAAAATCAGAAAAGCTATCCAGGATGTATACGCATGCCGAATTTCAGGTGAATTAGTCAAGTCACTGCAGAGATATGAGTGATTCTAACCCAAGGCAGATGAACAGATGGACACTGTGCAAACATTGTTGCAGGTGGCACCACCATTTTTGTTTATGTCATAAAGCTCTCCAAGGGCTACATTTGTGCTAAAATATTTTCCTGATCGGTCAAACGGTTTCCGAGATATGAGCTTGGATGTCTGCAGCGTAAACGTGAATGTAGGTGGCGCCACCTGTCATAAAATCAGAAAAGCTATCCAGGATGTTTACGCATGCCGAATTTCAGGTGAATTAGTCTAGTCACTGCAGAGATATGAGTGATTTTAACCCAAGGCAGACGAACAGATGGACACTGTGCAAACATGGTTGCAGATGGCGCCACCATTTTTTGTGTATGTTATAAAGCTCTCCAAGGGCTACATTTGTGCAAAAAAAATTTCCTGATCGGTCAAACGGTTCCCGAGATATGTGGGTTTATGTGTGGAAACAGACGCACAAACGGACGCAGAGCGCAGAGGAAAGGTCAGATGTCAAAACAAACTCGGGGCGCAGCAGTTCACATGTGACCCGAACATAATCCCGGGTTTCGTAAAATTCCGCCCAGCGGTTACAGAGGAGTTCTCCGGACACCTACGCGGCGGCGGCGGCGGCGTGCATGAGAAAACATAGTATCCGCAAAACTCTGTTTTGGCGGATACAATAAAGCGTATCGTCAATATGATCGGGTATCGCTTTATATGTATATCGCAATAGGCATTGTACCCAAATAGGCTGACCGTTTCCCAGTCCTTCTAACTGCAGACACCTTATATTGTGGAATTTTCTGCCGCATGGTAATATTTTCATGGTCGGCTTGGCGGTATGAATCCTGTGGACCACGTCGCCGTAAACACTTTGGGAATGCGGGCGTGCGTTCTTACCCCGCGGTATCGCCACCACGCTCGGTGAGCCTCATCACATCAATCCTGCTCTGAGGGGTTGACAACTGTATCCTTTCAAGCGAGTGTCACAGACCCATGATGAGTATTTTATTTATGTAAGGAACACCATAAACCAAGCCGCTGAAGGCCGTTAGGTTTATCAATGCAGTCCCAGCGTTCCCCGTCTTACACCAACCTCCCAGAGCATGGAGAGTGGCGTGAACGTTGGTGTGATGCAGCTGTACACAAGTTTGAGTCGAGTTTGGGATGCTGCGGAACATCTCAAGCATCCGTCTAAATCTTACATCAGTTGGTCCTCCCAGCGGCAGCCAATCAGACAGGGCCGGTGATTACGAGAAGTTGCTTGTTAAACAAATTTACAGATGGCCGGTGATGAGTACCTCAAGGGTTTCCATTGACTGCCTTCGGTGTCACGCAGGAAACTGAACCCTCGCGTGGTTGTCCTTATGTGATGGTGACTGTTTACCCAATCTGTGTACACAGGATTTATGTTTTGACGCAGCTCCGATAAACATGCTGGATTTATTTCAAGATTTTGTCTTATAATGCTTTATAATCACCTAGGCTGACACGGAGAGGCGTACATTAGACATGCGTGGCGGGAACTGTCCGTAGGAGTGTTACATTAATCAGTATTTACCATTTAAGAAGTAAGCGAGTTAAATTTATACGTTCGAATTCCGATTTATTGGGAATCATTTAATTATGGAAAGCATTGTTCTACTAAAGTAAAATGGCTTAACACAACCTACTTTGGAGATACGTAAAAGAGGAGAACAAAACTGTAGAACACCCATATTAATCCTGTGTTAACTTGGTCTCTATCCATCAAAGGCATTTATACAATTCATCATAGAAACAACTGTAAGATGTCGGGACAATCGACATTGACACGTGAATTAGTGTTAGGTTGTATTGATTAACTTGGACACAAAATCACTGTCTGGCCACACGGAGTTTTACAGATCAAGTTTTACGCGAGTGGTTCCTGGGGTTCAGTCAGTTTCCTCACAGATCTAATATTTCGTCGGTCTGTGTTTGTGATACAATTATACACGATGAGGCTGTCTAATACTGAGTGAGTGATAGATCTTGATCCAGCCCACGCAAAAAAACACACAAATTAGCCAAGAAAAATATGTCAGAGTCAAAAGTTCTTTATAAAGCACACCTGAGGATTTTGAGAGTGGACACCTTGTGAGAAAGCACCGGAGCGGTGGACTTTGGTGGACTGTACAAAAAAACTGATGATAACAGGTAAGTGCTGCAATAAAGAGCCTGTGGCGATGAAGTGGGCGTGCCGAAGTCGCGACGTCTGCATGACGCCCGTGTGAGTGATCAATAACCACTGCTGTATGGCGCTGCTGCCTGGTCTGTAGTAGTCAGCATCACTTCATGACTGGGCTGGTGCTGGTAGCCGCAGGACGTAGCATTCTGCTTGACACCTGCCAGCATGCCGCACGTTCAGTCCTCCTCTCTGGTCTTACACGTGGTTGCTTTGATATCGATCCTGTGCGCGCGGCCTTGTGACTCAGACAACAGTTCTTGTACCGTCACTGCACGTAGGCTCTCCTGTACAAAACCAGACTCAATACAAGAAATACCGAAGTTGGACCTGGAACACGCGAGGAACATCAAACAACTGTAAGTACATGTTATAGGTTGTCTTTTATTCTCTATTTTTCTGATTATTAAAGCCGAATTTGCACTCGAAAAATATTCGTGAAGTATAACATACAATAAGGTTTTTTTTTTATACATTAAAATTGGCAGACTACTCATTTTGGATAAACTAGGATTTAATAACACCATAATAGATTTTAAAGTTCAGGATTATAGTGTGGGATAGTCAGATTAAGAAAAATTGCGGTTAATTTATGTTTGGAGTTAGAGGTACTTCAGTTTATTTTATAAACGTACCTCGTACCTTACTTGTACCCGTTCCGCATTAACGCCTTGTTATTAGCATACCTGAGAGTGCTTGGACAACTAACGGCATGTGACAGGCACATTATACAAATAGCTCTGGTCAAAGACTACAGGGGTTCATAGAGTCCTTTAATATGGACCTCGGTCCCTTGATAGCTAATGAAGGTTTATTGACATATTGTATTGTTTCCTAAATGTCTGTGGACCGATCCTGTGATCAGCAGATAGCAAATTATTATTATTGGTCATGCAATACATATTATTTCATTAATCAAATCCTTAACGATTCTGTTCTACTCATATTTTACTGATTTAAAATTACAATTATACCTTAATATAAAGTGGTATCTTTTATGAATTAAACAAATCAATGGCAATATAGACTTCTGTTAAATATGGCCGGGAAAACTGACTAGAAGGGAAAGGTCATTCTTTTCAAGTCAAGTTATCAAAAAGTGCGCTTGTTGTCATGGCTACGTTTTCATACTGTGTCCATGTTGGGATGTCTTAAATATTACCTAGAATTATAAGCTTATTAACACTGGATATTTTAAGTTGGGCTCCGAAATATTTGTCCTTAGTCTTATGTTCATGACAAATAATTTGCAAATATGAAGAGCGTTTTGGTTCATCGTTGAACTCTTTTTAGCTCAATATTTGTTTGGTAAGTCTTTTTTACCTCAGTATTTGTTTGGTAAGTCTTTTTTAGCTCAATATTTGTTTGGTAAGTATCTTTTATCTCAAAATTTGTTTGGTCGGTGATTTTACCTCAGTGTTTGATTTGTTGGGTTTTTTTATCTCACTATTTGTTTGGTAAGTCTTTCTTACCTCAATATTTGTTTGGTCGGTGTTTTTACCTCAGTATTTGATTTGTTGGTCTTTTTTACCTCAGCATTTGTTTGGTCGGTTTTTTTAACTTCAGTATTTATTTTGGACTTTTTTCATCTCAGTATTTCTTTTGGCAGGTCTTTTTTAGCTAAATATTTGTTTTGTCCTTCTTTGTTTCTTTAGTATTTGTATTGTCGTTCTCTGTTACCTAAGTATTGTATGGTCGTTCTTTGCTACCTCAGTATTTGTATGGTCATTCTTTGTTACCTCAGCATTTGTATGGTCGTTCTCTGTTACCTCAGTATTGTATGGTCGTTCTTTGCTACCTCAGTATTTGTATGGTCATTCTTTGTTACCTCAGTATTTGTATGGTCGTTCTCTGATACATCAGTATTTATATGGTCATTCTCTGATACCTCAGTATTTGTATGGTCGTTCTTTGTTACATCAGCATTTGTATGGTTGTTTTTTGCTACCTAAGTATTTGTATGGTTATTCTCTAATGCCTCAGTATTTGTATGGCCGTTCTTTGTTACCTCAGTATTTGTATGGTCGTTCTTTGCTACCTCAGTATTTATATGGTCATTCTTAGCTACCTCAGTATTTGTATGGTCGTTCTTTGCTACCTCAGTATTTGTATGGTCGTTCTTTGCTACCTCGGTATTTCTATGGTCATTCTCTGATACCTCAGTATTTGTATGGTTGTTCTTTGCTATCTCAGTATTTTTATGGTCGTTTTTGTTACCTCAGTATTTGTATGGTTAATTTCTGATACCTCAGTATTTGTATGGTCGTTCTCTGTTACCTCAGTATTTGTATGGTCGTTCTCTGTTACCTCTGTATTTGTATGGTCGTTCTCTGTTACCTCAGTATTTGTTTGGTCGTTCTTTGTTACCTCAGTATTTGTATGGTCGTTCTTTGCTACCTCAGTATTTGTATAGTCGTTCTCTGCTACCTCAGTATTTGTATAGTCGTTCTCTGTTACCTCAGTATTTGTATGGTCGTTCTTTGTTACCTCAGTATTTGTATGGTCGTTCTTTGTTACCTCAGTATTTGTATGTTCGTTCTTTGTTACCTCAGTATTTGTATAGTCGTTCTCTGTAACTTCAGTTTCTGTATGGTCGGGTATTTTATCTCAGTATTTGTTTTGTTGGTCTTTTTCACAAAGTATTGGTTTTTCGATCTTTTTCGCCTCGGTATTTGTGTGTTCGGTCTTTTTAACGTCAGTATATTTTTATCGGTCGTTTCATTTAAGTGTTTGTTTTGTCGGTCATAATTTACCTCAGTTTTCGTTTGGTCAGTGTTTATTGCCTCATTATTTGTTTGGTCGGTCTTTTTGTCTCTCGGTATTAATTTTGTTAGGTCTTTTTACCTCAGTTTTCGTTTAGTCGTTCTTTGTTATCTCAGTATTTGTATGGTCGGTCTTTGTTACCTCAGTAGTTGTATGGTCGGTCTTTTTTTTTACCTCAGTATTTGTTTTGTTGGTCTATTTCACTCAGTATTCTTTTATCGGTCTTTTTTTACGTCAATATATTTTTGCCAATCTTTGCATTTCAGTATTTGTTTTGTCGGTCTTTATTTACCTCAGTTTTCATTTGGAACGTGTTAGTTACCTTATTATTGTTTTGTCGGTCTTTGGTTTGTCTTTTTCATTCTTCTCCTTATGTCAGAGTATATAACTTATATTTTTATTGCGACATCAGGAGCGTAAGTTGTTCCGTATACGGACTTGACATAGGCAATTTAAGTTAATGCTCAGGTGTTCCAGAGTTTGGAAGTTTCTGTTCACTCGATTTGCACATCGTAGGGCCACGGTTTGCCTATACAGCTTAACACTTGAAGGAACTACTATACAAGGACCCGGAGAATTCTGATACAATAATACTGTATGCATGAACTTTATTTGAATGATATTTTCTATTTGAGTACTATTTTCTGGCTCATTGTGTTTGGTCTAGCCGGCTTCCCCGGAAGCAGGCCCACGGACTGGCTGGGATATAAATAACCTCACAGCTGTGACTCCCATGCCTGCAGATAGGGTTAATTAACGGTACAGAAGTCCCATGCGACCTTCAACGAGCCAGCTTTATATAAAAAATAGCTGAGAATTTTAGGAAACATTACATATATTAATAAAGCTATAGTTTTAAGGTTATCGGGCGAAGGTAGGGACATGTAAATTTATAAAGAACTTGTATAACCCGAATTACGGTAATCTTCACAGGATCTTATCTACACTTGATGGCGACACAGTCTGTCATTCCGTAATGGAAGGACTTCTCTGATCCAACCAATAGGATCCTTTTTTTTGGTGAAGATACTAGTCTTTATATGGGTTTCTTATCACCAAAATGAAGCCATGCTGGTCCCATTTTCAGGAATTAGTTGTCTGCCTCGTAATGATTAGCTAGATGTATGTGTCACAAGTTCCGGCGGGGATAGTCCAATCGGACAACAGTAGCCTCGTCCTTGTAGATATGATTAAGTATTCAGCTTATTCTCACGGGAGCTTTAATTGGTTGAACCTGTTCCTTAACTCTTTACTTAACTGTTATTGCACTTTATAAAATAATGTTAGTGAACGAAATCAGATTAATGTCCTCAGTGGCGGGTAGTTTGTAACTGAGATTAATAGTCGGCAGATGGCACGGGAAGATTATTTCCGATTTATATTTTAAATAATAAATGAATTACATGAGGACATAAATCACTGCCGGTATTTTAGGCATCACATATGAGACAATTATTTGTTATTGACGAGAGAATGTACTGGAGATATCCCACGTATTTGAAGAGCATTCGCCGGACTAGGGCAAGTCTTACTCATTATTAACACGACGCAGTACCAGTAAGGTGAAATAACTTCAACCGTGTATATATATATATATATATATATATATATATATATATATATATATATATATATATATATATATATATATATATATATATATATATTATATTATATATATATTATTATTATTATTATTATTATTATTATTATAAAATATATTTCAACCAGATAGCTCTTTCAGCAGGTCCTGCTACAATTAAAACATAAGATACCATAATACAAATAACATAACAGCATGAGTACAATATGAGGGTGGTGACATATCTGACAGTCGAGATGTATTTCCACAAGAAATCGAATACATAAAATAATGAAAAATTACATATATCTAATAACTACATGGGTCTTTGCTTATAGCTAAAAATTAATATTGAAAAAGAGTATCTCTATATAAAAACGACACTATGAGGAATATCAGGTAAAACCTTAGAAAGGGATATAAATGGTTTTTAAACATAAAAGAATGTATATATTTATATATATTTATAGACCCGGCCTCCTTAAATGTATACGGCGGCGTGGTTAACAAATTTCAATTTAACCGAATATAACAATATTATTATGCTGACTAGAATTTTCCCTCACATGTCTCAAGTGAGCGATCTAAATCAAAGTGATTTCAACGTACTAAATTCACGACTAGGGTATATTAAAGAAAAAAAAAACGAATGATATACTATTATTTTTTGTATATATGACAGATATATATATATAGATATTTGTAAATGCCAATATACATGGGTACAATTATACAGACATATATAATATACATATATACATCAATGCAGATAGACAGATTGCGGTCCTTTAGTGCCTATTACGAATAATCGTCTGGAAAGCTTCAGTGCTGATCTAAAGCACAGTAACTGCCAAAGTCAACAGTATGCTAGGGGATTTTAACGCATTATATCAATAATACTGTAGTCATTCCTATTTGATATATAAAAAACGTCCTTTATGATGTTTTTTAATACAACACAAAGTGAATTGTGATCGGCCGTTTCAATTATTTTCTTAACTCTCTTAAGTTTTCAATACAACTTTCACCGTCTCTCCGCAGTGCGCTCGTGCCAACTTGTTACGTTGAACTGCTAGAACTGCCGCTGGTTGGTAGCCAGAAGGCAATCACACGCATGTGAAATATTCAGCGTGGCTATTAGTTGCTTGCCAAACGAAGCCTGGAACTACAATCAGGTAGTCACGGGGCAGACTTAATTAGGAACTCTCGAGAATAATAAACATAGCGACGAATTTGCCCTGAATACAGAGGTCGAATTGACTAACAGGGAAGTATCCCTTGTAAGCTTAAAAATGTTGTTCAATACCTAAATACCACTCGCTGGGTAAGCAGCTGGGGTTTAATCTCATGACCGGGTAAAATTGCATTTCAAACCTCATACAGACCTACCTTTTGTTGAAGATACACAGAAATAACCTTTTACGAATGACCATTTTAAAATATTCGTCGTAGTAATAATATAGGAGCCCTTACATCGATTATTTTTTATCTTCGCTTGAGAATTTACGGAAGGAGGTTTTTTAGTTTTAAATTTAATTTTATAATTTATGATTTTTTTCTCATTTGAAATTTTCTTTTCATGGGTTTGGATCATTTGATTGATAGGGGAGGTCTTGCTGTCAATAAAAATGCTTTGTAAGGTACTGTCTGCCGCTGAGACATAGCGTCAGTTGGAATATAATGAAAACCTTTTTGTAGGTTAAGCATCCTGGACATGTTGTTGGAGGCAAAAATGTTTGGTGTATGACATTCAGTTGGCGTAACATTTCTCCCTCATATTGCTCTATTATCTTTAAATAATCCTTAATAGCTTAGAATATTTCATGAAATAAATAGCCAAAACTTACAAGGGTTCCTTAATATGAATAAAGATTTAATATTTATAACTTTGTCGTAATGATTAATAAATTCTTTTATGAAATTTGTCTCTCATTAGCTGGACGTTTTGCATTTGATTGAACATGTATTAGGGAATAATGTAATTTGCTAATAATGAAGAATTAATATAAAACACTCGTAAATGAATAAACCAAACATCCAGTCTCCATTGTCAACGCCGTCATTTCGCGTGCCTCGTACTTGGTTTTTAATCACGTGACCCCGTGGAGACACGTGTCTGTATGCAATCAGAAATATTCGATAAACATGCGATAAGACTTGTTAATATGTTATAAAGGAATATTTTTCGCGAAATGTTCATGTAAAGCACACAAATAAATTGAAAATTTATATACAGTCAGTTTGTTTATTTTAAATAACACCGTATTTAAAGGCCCGGCGGCGCTGTAAAATGATTAAATTATTTCTTTCCTGATACATTTTTTTCAACACATTTATTTGTGACAAGTCTCCCACACCAATATTTCACCAGACTTTTAAGCCAGAAGGGCAAATCTTGATGATTTCTTCGTTTGTTCTTTGGGATGTTTGCTCTCATCGTAACAGCGATCTGGGAACTGATTCCCGGCAGAGCCGTCTGTATGGTATATTTGTTCTTTAAAGATCGGCCTGTTTGGATAAATATATTTGCTTCACTGAGTCCTAGAATTTCATTTATGGTTTCATTAAGATTCATGCTCACTTGACCGATAAATATTCAAATACAGACCATTTTGAATTTTGGCTAAACACTGCGCTGATGAAAAAAAAAGAAGAAAAAAAGGTTTTTAAAAACAAAGACAAATACAGATGAGAGATCTTGATTTTATACGGTAGGGTGGCAGGGTGCAGATACTACCACAGTGCGTGCATTCTACCTGAAATATACTTAAGGATATGTCTGAGAAGTCGGTGTCGTTCTTGGGTGTTTGCCTGGATCTGTCTGTATCGTCCGTAAGAGTGACAGACAAAAAGCACTGAGTCTGGTATACATTCTGTCTCTCTGTGGAGTAAGTATGACCGCTAGGAGACTCTCGGATCAGGACCCCGTCTTGATCACTTTCCACGTTATTCTCCAATTATTAACCGCCGAGAGACCCTTGGAACAAGGCCCATGGCCCAATTTCACGTTACTCTGTAGTTTGCTCACTAAAGAGTCCTTTTTTATGCGCGGAGGGAAGTTCCTTCGCCTTGAGGTTATATCTGAACAAGGTTTACATCATGCACAGAGACGGCCAAGACAAGCTTGTTACCATATTACAAACTACGAGTGCACCCAGTGAGCGCATACCTCCCCAAGGGCAAACAATCATAACGGAAACATGCCGAATTTTAATGCGGATACTCCCTCAAAAAGCTTCGAGCAGATCGATGCAGCGGTTTCTACGTAATCCTCCTATAAAACAAATGACCAATAACAATGGGGAAGCATAGCCATAGACTCCCCCCCCCCTCTTCCGACCTGCATGTACTATTAAGGTTGAACTTACCACACGCTATTAATTTTATATAACAACAATTCCACAAACTTGCAAAAATCAGTTTAGTTTCATAACTGTACACGTTCATTTGCAACAATTTATGCATATAGATATATCGCGGGGACATTATATCTGAATCCCTCTTGAGATAAGTAAGAAACTAGAGATAAATAATCAATCATCCCAAAATAATGATTGATGATTTGATTATAATACTTCCTTTTAGTAATTCCCAATATTCATTAATGCCCTGGATCTTGTTCGCTTTTTTAAAATGTTACAAGAATTAGATGCTGATTCTTGGGAGATCCTACAATTGTCTTGAATTTCCATCTGGATTTTCTCATACAAACAAACAATTGTATACACACATTGACACACATTAATTTGTTTTACCAAAATGACGGACCATTTGTGAAGGAAATATGGGAGCGTTCAATCACAGAGGATTGTGGGTTTGTGGCTATGACTCACACGTAATCAATTTTTGTCAGACACACGCAGACGACCTAATTAATTTGTTAAGGCAGTCGTTCAATTTTTTTTCTCGGCTGACCCAGTCGCCAATTCCTGTCTGGTTTTATACAGATGGCAGTATTTTAACTCATATTTTAGTAGTAATTATTTTTCATCATTATGAGCTAATATATGATGTTCCAGGGATTTCGCGACATTTCAATATCGAGGCCAGAAGGTATAAAGCTTAAGCCTCCGAGATGGTCCCGTATTAGCGCTAGCGCCGTATGGCCATCGATGACAGAAAGAGCTCGCGCAGATGGACTTGTATTCATTAAACTTCTTCCTTGCGGTTGGGGGCGTATCATTTGTTGAACCTGTTCTACTTTGTATGATTTGATAAAATCCCTGTACGTTACAAATTGGATGTATACTGTATTTTTAATATAGGTTGTCACCCTACATTGGCCAGTGACCTTGTCGTCACATTACGAGTCATTTCTTTTAAATCAGATTTGACAAATACAGTCCGTAAAAGATCAATAGCTATTATGAGACGATGCAAAAGCCAGAATTGTATCACACTAAAAAAACCTTCTCCGCAACAAGTGCTGTGATCTTCAAGTTCATGCAGAATAAATGGATTAGTGGTAATAAGACGTGTTCTCTTTGTCACAGGGCGCCACAAGTATAGATTTAATAGAACTGCCATAGTTGTTCCCGGCGACAACCTGATCAGCCGAAAAATTTGCCCAATGTTTCATGGGGTTCTCTTCTAAAGAATTATTATCGAGTTCTTTTCTGGCTTGTAGAAAAATGGCTCACAGTGGAAACTGAGGGTGTATTGATTATATCAATGACCACATATATCACTGGTGAATGCTGCGTATTACCTGATGGATTTGATTTGGTTTCCATCAAAGGCTGACGCTGAAAGTAGTCCGCTTTATAGCATTGTCAGAGTCGATGTCACTGACACCGTTTGAGGCTTAGGTTTTGTGACGTTACAGATCATCACAGATCTTCACGGGTGTCGGTTTTGTTAGCTAATCGGCCGGCATCGTGGTCCGGGTAAGCTGGCACAGCTTTCCCTTTAACATTTGCTGTAGGGATATTCATTTATTGAAATTCAGTTCGTTTGAAGAGATATGTGGCCATATAATAAAAAAGTGGAAAGAATGTTCTCATTTTATCTTACATGGATATGTCTGTTGAATAAAAAAATCATATAAAGCAAATATTTAAAATGGTTTGGCGACTTCTCTCACAAATTCATCACACTTGAGGGTTATGTAATTGAATCACCGGATCACAATAAAATGAATTTAATTATATTTTTATATGTAAATTATATAAAATCCGTCGTCCGTCCGTGCGTCCGTCCTCCCCCCCCCCCCCCCACCCTTGCGTATCAGGGTCTGCTTGGGCCATGTCATTATCATACAATATCGAAGAATAATTTATTTTTATATACACCGTTTTTCCTGTCAGATCGCTATTTAAGTCCATTCGTGGGATCAATCGCTCCCACACAGAGCGTGGGCTTGGAATTGTATACGATCGCGTGCCTATAACGTTTGCGGAGAAAAAGGAAGACCCCCGGCCGTGCATTATTGAACGCGGATATTGGGAACAGTGTGAGAACTACCTTCGGCTATCCCGCTCCGAGAAAAAAAGGTAAAAAAGGAAAATCAGCTCCTCCACGTGTTGGATCGATCGCAGAAATGTCTAATTTAGGTTACATAAACAAAACAACAACACAAATAATGTTTTTTTCTGATCGGGCTGGAGATAGGACCCCAGCAGGACAGGGATTTCATTTGCTGACAGATCGTCATGACATCGACTGTTTTGCTGAACAGGGATCAACTGCGGCGGTATGGTGTGAACAACATTAGCGCAATTACAGTTAATAATGGCCACATGAAGTAGCGGCCGGATGTTGGTTTTAACCCATGCAGACCTTTTTCGCTGATGTTTCCAGTACATGTTTTGTTATCTTTGTCGTTCGTGAGCTAAACAGCCTGGTTTAGCGCAGTAAACCCACTGGTTCTGTTTCCACGTGTTTTCCAAACATGTTGTTTGAAAGGACGTATCTCTAATACCGCAATAAGACAATCACGGAACTAAATATTAAATCCATTTCGGTGTAAATAGATGTATTATCCATAACCTGTCATTTCAAACATTTTGGGGAATGAACAGTACTTTTACATACAGCCAAGAAGTAAGAATCATAATCATTACAATTCCAGTTGCGTAACACTTGTGCGGATACGGATATGGACGCGGCTAAAATCGAGCTCAAGGAAATAAGAAAGATTGTCCATTTATGCGGGCGGAGTGCGGTGCGGCGTACCGCTGCAGATAAGTTTTAGCCAAGCGGACCATGTAGCCGCGGATAGGGAAAGCATGCGGAAAAGTGCGATTTTGAAGAGGTGAAAGACCTTAAACCTACTGACAAACGTATATAATGGACACAAAAATGTATCCGCATAAGTATCCGCACCGCAAAGGCACACGCACCGCGTCCGTACAAGTGGACACACACCCTTACTTACATTCCTTCAAGTATTTTATTTCCGTGAAACTATCTGCATAGATTTGGTCGAGTTAAACGAATCAGGATGAAAGATTCGAGTACTCTAATTTTTCTGATCAGCTTTTGCTTTTTGCCGACCCAGCCCGTAAGATTATATGACTCTGTCAGTTATTGTCTGGTTTCAGAGTTTATTCAGAACAAGTTCCAACTCTTTAACTAAAAAGAACCTTTATATCAATGGAAACTTCATGGAAAAATACTGTTTTTAGTGTCATGTTTTGTCATATGCAAAACTTTGATAAAAAAGTATCTTTTTTTAAAGTGATTCCAAAGGAACAACCTGACATGCATATTACAGATTATATAATGACTCAAACCCATGATCTTTGCTTCATGAGAAAGTACATGTTGTTTAATTAACTGTGATTTTAATAACTTTTATTCCCCATGGACCCCACTTCCAATGACAGAGTTAAGGAGATCCCGCTGTGTGAAAATACGGTAACAGAAACGGTCTGTGACAGCGCCGTCGGAGAGAGTGGTGATCTACTAAATTTGCTAAGGGAATTATTCTAACGCCATCTACATTCAAAACAAGTGATGCTGCCTATAAATCGGACTACTATTGATTCTGTACACAGACAAAAGTAAGACTATTTTTAGACATCAGAAACAGTTTCCTGTCTGTGGGGAAACCAAACAAAAAGACATCCGTCTTCAAACAAGCGCAATACATGTGTCAAAAAAGAATAAAACCGTGATGGCCTTGTATTGCTTAATACTGATAATGGTTTAACATTTCATTCTGATTGATTGGATCGTCTATATGAATCATATCTATAAGATATCGTGGTCTGATGAATAAGGATGACAATGAACTTATATAAGGCGGAACACTTCAAATGATCCCTTTTGTTTTTAACTTTTATAGTACTGAATTGTTTTTTCTAATGTGAAAAAGATTTTTTTTTTCAAATATTGGAGGTAGTCTTTGCTTTAAATTATCCTAACAGCTCTAGCTAAATGTCGCCTGACAAATGGTTCTGTATAGTTTCTTAACCAAAAATCATAAAGGTACAAAATATAATTTTTATTGTGCATTAGTTTGTAAGGTAAAAGAGGGATATACTAACGTCTCTTTGTAAAAGAATAAAAAACGAACGCCTACACAGACCGCGAAGATGACGCAAATGGAAAGCGAAAGACAAAACATGGAGACGCCCCAACTTTATTTCATGCTAATTCGATTTTCTCATCTGCTTTAGTTCTCCTGTATTAATGTATCTCTTTTCCTGTATCAGGGCGATAATGGCATTATCACCAAAGTCACAGCCTTTTAAAATATTTCTATTTGTGGCAGGTTCTATGATCAAGGCCGTTTCAATCAAACATTGGTGATTAAACGAAATAGTGTGACTCCTTTGACCACTTGATTCGTGCAAGAAACATTTAGCCTGAAGACGTCAGACGTAGTCTTAACAGTTATGTTATTAACAAATAAATCATGGCCTTAGATAGAACTTGTATAGCTCATAAGACGTATCACTTTATGGAGAAACGGATCACCATTCAAGTGGCTAGTGACTATATGTTTTATTGGTGTTGATGGGATGCGGGGGAGAACCTTTCGTCCGGTATTTCGTCATGGAGCTAAAAAAAGAGATACACCATTGATCTGATGTCGAAAATATAACAGTGTGGAAGTAAAGTTGTCATTTTTGACCTGACACAGAAATTAAGTTTACGGATATGGCAACGTATCGGACGAAAGCCCACTTGGCAAGCGGAAATCATGGGCGAGGGCAAGACTTTATGGAAAATTAAAAATACGCAGCACCGTGTAAAATATAATGCTCCAGATTCAATGAAACGAGAATACCAAATATCTTGCAGATAACTAATCCAGATCGGGCTAAACACGGTTTCATCTTGTAATATTTCATGAAATAAATTAAGAAAATTTTTTGTGGAACATGATGTTGCCCAGTTGTTCGCAACCAGGGGATGAGGACGGAAGACCGCCTCGCGCCATCAGAACCTGGGTGCGACTTTTCTAATACTAAACTCACGACTCCGTGCAGACAATTAATTTTCTTGGAAGGGCGCAAAGCAGTTTGCTACGGCACAGGGACAAAAAAATCGATACTGCTATTTAAATATGTTTCCAATATATAGGTTTTCCATAGAAACTAATTTGAAAAAAAACTCTCATGGTTATCTGTCAGTGTAAGTTTGTATTTTTGTATTTAGGTTAATGTGAAATCAAATTGTTATTATAAAGTATTAAATGGAATTTTGTGTAGAGATGAGCCTTGAGATAATTGTTCTATCACTGAAAGATATATGGATAAACATCAAGCGATGGCTGAGAGATGCGGTCTTCGACCGTTCTCTTACGTAGCTCAATGTTTTATGTTTATTGTCTTCATCATATAAAAATGTTTACTTAGCCGCTGATAATATTATCCTTTGCTCTTCTCTGCTACCAATGATGTATACCAGCCTCCCTCGGAACCTTGTGTTTGATGAATTCCACAAACTATCATTGATTTTATGTCAGCAGCATGTAGGTGGGTATACCGTCCTGGATATCTCATGCCTCTCATGTCTGGATATCTAATATCGCAGATATCGATTCGCTTTTTCAGATAATACGGTCCCTCGGGTACACGGGGAGACGGGGGTGTAACAGGTGTGTTTGTTAAATTTTGAAGGCAGCATTGTTGGATATCTAGTCCTTCTGAGAGCACAGTGACGTCATCACATAGTCCCATCTCTATACCAGCTGAACCAAGGACACACAAATATTAGGCATAATCACTTTTTTTAATTATATGGGAACCCCTGTGTTTTCTTAAAGAATGCTATAAAAACTTTCGGCCGAGGCGGATCCAGGACTAAACAATGGATGAGGGGCAAGAAAACAGTCATCACAGACATATTAGTTAAAACTGGTAGTCTAAATAAAAACGATATTCATATAGTAGAAATGGAATATGGCAAGCGAAAAGGATATGTGTTTTCCCCAAACCTGAATGATTCTAGGAGTACTGTTTGACCTTTGCAAGGATTATACTGTCTGTGTTGTGTGATCTCTTCAGTCTCTTGCCAATGTCGCCTTTGTTGTTGTTACGATCCGACGGCAGGTCGACAGGTTCACTTCACCCTGCAAGAATTACAAACAACAAAGACAATAAAGCTCACCCCGAGTTATGGATATGGAACTGCAGGTTGTCTAAAAAACAATGTAAACTGGGTACAAATCATTACTAAGGCAGAGCTTCGCGTGTGATTTATCAAACCAGGTACACTCCCACGGCTACCTGTTCTGTAGCTATCCTTTTGAGTCAGCAGCCCGAGTAAACACAAAAACTGGGTTCATGCACGGAATTAACGGATTTTATGCCAAAGGTAAAACGCGTGCGGAAGATTCCAGGGCGGTATATGCCACTTAGTTTTAATAAGCTATACTTTTAACATGCATTATTAAAGTTGTGTTTTAAGGCCAACAAAAATAAAAGGCATGGTTCTCAGGCACCGCCCGCATCAATTTTAAACCCCCGCATCAAACATTTTTATTTTGATTTTCGATAGAAACTTACCAATTTGAGCTGCAGCCGCTCGGACATTTCTTTCAAGAAGATAAAATCATACAATTTCCTTTGTTATGTAGTGTTTTTACTAGTTAGCAAAAATAAATCTGTTATTATCATGTTTTTTCTTATCATTTGACATTTTTATCGAAACATACCAAAAAATTTAAAATAAAAAACCGCCCGCCCGCACTGATTTCTGAAAAAAAGTGCCTGAGAACCATACCTTTTTTTTTATTTTGGCCTAACATGTGTCCTGTTATACAGCAAGACACGTGTCCATGCTTCCAAAACATGGCAATAACGATTGTCTAGCAATGTGTGCCAGACTTCGCATGAAGCAATGATTGTGTTTAATGAACGATATCGCTTCCGTCAGCCCGTGTATGAAATACCCGATCAATGGGGAAAACCTCAATGACCTTTGCATTCATTCTTTGGCATCATACAAATTTTGCCTCCCCCTCCTAAAATAGGTGAGCTAAGGGGTATGGGGGTACTAACCGCAACCCCTGAAAGAAATTCATCTAATTGTGTCACCAAAAAATTAAGTTGATGTCCCTTAGCATACGCAGAGTGCTTGGTGGATGTCAGGGACATGGAAGTGATCCTGATCAAGGTGGTCCCCTCTGATGCTGTTATTTCTCTGATGCTGTCAACTCTCACTTACCGCCCTTGTGTCCACATACTGTTGATCCTGAACACCGCAGACAAACCAAGGTCGTGTGTGAGCGCAGCGTGTCCATATAAATCAATACATGTTCCACCTTCGGGGCATCCATTTGTATTTAACATTTGTAGGTTAATGAATATGATTAAAATCTATGAAGTGCCTGTGTAAAGACGCACACTGCAGTGATCATGGGGAAAAGTACACGAATGTGTGCAAATGAAATACTACTGATGGTATAATGTTGATACTGAGTGGGTAGGAAATTCAGAAAATCACACTTCGAAAATGATATGATAAAAAAGTGTGAAGTGCAATTCGTGCAATTAAAAAAGAGAGCTAAGTTTTGTGATGAGGCTGGGAAACAATGATTGTGAACAGTCCCTGCCACAATGTGGAATGGGAAACATGTTAGGCCAAAAAATTAAAAGGTATGGTTCTCAGGCACTTCTTTCAGAAATCACTCCGGGCTGACGGTATTTTATTCTTGACCTTTTTATGTGTTTCGATAAAAATGTCAAATGATCAGGGAAAAGCATGAAAATAACAGGTTTTTTTTATTTTGCTTATGTGGTGAAAGCACTACATAACATAGGAAATCGTATAAAAATTGTATTATTTTATCTTTTTCGAAAAATAAAATCAAAATCAAAATGTTTGATGCGTGGGTCATAAACTTGATGCGGGCGGTGCATGAGAACCATACCTTTTATTTTATTTTTTTTTTTTGCCTGACTATATACTTTGGTAATTTTTAGGGAATGTACTCTTTGCTGATTCATTTATTGTCTATCTTGTCTATGTGGAAAACAATCAAATTTTAATCAAACCCGGGTGGCTGTCATAGGGGAGGCGGCTCTTACTAGACAAAATGCAAATGCAGCACCTAATGTAATATTCACATTATTTAAGATTATTTCAATGAGGGTTATGAGAAATATTTGCAAACCCTTTTAATGAACCTTTATACAATAGAGAACATTTTTACAAAAGTGCACGTGGTTTATAAAAGAGAAGATCAATATGAGTACATTGATTTTTAAAAGTGACAATTCAGTTGTGATGGAATAAAAGCGTTTAATTAACGCTTTAAGATTAATCACCTTAATTTTCCAGAGAATTCCTGGAAAGAGCCATATGACTTTTATAACAAGAGACAGACATACATGTAAGTCCTTGGGTTCAGAAGATCCCTCTTTGACGGAATGAAAATCGAGAAAGTAAGATACTTGGCTTCGTTAAAACGTCTAGGCATGCCGTGATAGTCCAGGACACGCTTCATCCGAGGCAATTTCAGACATACAATGTTTTTAAACAATTTGCATCTCACCTCACAATCAATATACATGATGAAAACATACGCTAAATTGTAAATACCATTTTATTAAATTATTTATTTCGAAATAGCTGCGGCTGTGACCCAGACGGTTTGGTTAAAAAGACGCTTTTTTCTGCAGGTTTTGTTTTGACATTATACGTATCTTTCCAAGACACGTTGCGTTCGAAAAACAAGTTGCTGACGAGACACTGTAAGTTATAAAAATCGTGTCTGCATCACATTTTTGTTTGTAACTTTCGTAGCTTCAAACCTTATTGCATCATTGGCTAAGATTTCAAACTGATTCGCAGACGCCTGAAGAACTGAAATATTTTTAAGATACATCCCACACCTCCGTTCAAACAGTCACAGAGGTGTAGCTGTACAGCTTTACTGTTACTCCCGGCCGTTTTTGTTATTCCAAATACTCTACAAGAACAGCTGCTTTTTTTCTGATGTTAGATCACAAGAGACGAAGATAGCTCTAATCGCAATTTACTTTAACACGTTTGTTTCTACATTCTCTGTTACTACAAAGGATATCAAACGTTCCCTATCTTAATACATATATGCTACATTATTTCACATATTGAGGATATCAAACGTTCCCTATCTTAATACATACCTGCTACATTATTTCACATATTGAGGATATCAAACGTTCCCTATCTTAATACATATATGCTACATTATTTCACATATTGAGGATATCAAACGTTCCCTATCTTAATATATATATGCTACATTATTTCACATATTGAGGATATCAAACGTTCCCTATCTTAATACATACATGCTTCATTATTTCACATACTGAGGATATCAAACGTTCCCTATCTTAATACATATATGCTACATTATTTCACATATTGAGGAATAAAAATGTTCCCTAACTGAATACATATATGCTACATTATTTCACATATTTAGGATATCAAACGTTCACTATCTTAATACATACATGCTACATTCTTTCACATATTGAGGATATCAAACGTTCCCTATCTTATTACATATATGCTACATTATTTCACATATTGAGGATATCAAACGTTCCCCATCTTGTTACATATATGCTACATTATTTCACATATTGAGGATATCAAACGTTCCCTATCTTAAAAGATATATGCTACATCATTTCACATATTGAGGATATAAAATGTTCCCTATCTTAAAACATATATGCTACATTATTTCACATATTGAGGATATCAAACGTTTTCTATCTTAATGCATATATGCTACATTATTTCACATATTGAGGATATCAAACGTTCCCTATCTTAATACATATATGTTACATTATTTCACATTTTGAGGATATCAAACGTTCCCTATATTATTACATATATGCTACATTATTTCACATTTTGAGGATATCAAACGTTCCCTATCTTAATACATATATGCTACATTATTTCACATATTGAGGATATCAAACGTTCCCTCTCTATCTTAATACATATATGCTACATTATTTCACATTTTGAGGATATCAAACGTTCCCTATCTTAAAACATATATGCTACATTATTTCACATATTGAGGATATCAAACGTTCCCTCCCTATCTTAATACATATATGCTACATTATTTCACATATTGAGGATATCAAACGTTCCCTATCTTATTACATATATGCTACATTATTTCACATATTGAGTATATCAAACGTTCCCTATCTGAATACATATATGCTATATTATTTCACATATTGAGGATATAAAATGTTCCCTAACTGAATACATATATGCTACATTATTTCACATATTTAGGATATCAAACGTTCACTATCTTAATACATACATGCTACATTCTTTCACATATTGAGGATATCAAACGTTCCCTATCTTAAAACATATATGCTGCATTATTTCACATATAGAGGATATCAAACGTTCCCTGTCTTAATACATATATGCTACATTATTTCACATATTGAGGATATCAAACGTTCCCTTCCTATCTTAATACATATATGCTGCATTATTACACATATTGAGGATATCAAACGTTCCCTATCTTAATACATATATGCTACATTATTTCACATATTGAGGATATCAAACGTTCCCTATCTTAAAAGATATATGCTACAATATTTCACATATTGAGGATATCAAACGTTCCCTACCTTAAAAGATATGTGCTACATTATTTCACATATTTAGGATATCAAACGTTCCCTATCTTAAAACATATATGCTACATCATTTCACATATTGAGGATATCAAACGTTCCCTATCTTAATACATATATGCTACATTATTTCACATATTGAGGATATCAAACGTTCCCTATCTGAGAACATATATGCTATATTATTTCACATATTGAGGATATCAAACGTTCCCTATCTTAAAACATATATGCTACATTATTTCACATATTGAGGATATCAAACGTTCCCTATCTTAATACAAATATGCTACATTATTCCACATATTGAGGATATCAAACGTTCCCTATCTTAAAAGATATATGCTACATTATTTCACATATTGAGGATATCAAACGTTCCCTATCTTGAAACATATATGCTACATTATTTCACATATTGAGGATATCAAACGTTCCCTATCTTAATACATATATGCTACATTATTTCACATATTGAGGATATCAAACGTTCCCTATCTTAAAAGATATATGCTACATTATTTCACATATTGAGGATATCAAACGTTCCCTATCTTAATACATACCTGCTACATTATTTCACGTATTGAGGATATCAAACGTTCCCTATCTTAATACATATATGCTACATTATTTCACATATTGAGGATATCAAACGTTCCCTATCTTAATATATATATGCTACATTATTTTACATATTGAGGATATCTAACGTTCCCTATCTTAATACATACATGCTTCATTATTTCACATACTGAGGATATCAAACGTACCCTATCTTAATACATATATGCTACATTATTTCACATATTGAGGATATAAAATATTCCCTAACTGAATACATATATGCTACATTATTTCACATATTTAGGATATCAAACGTTCACTATTTCATTACATACATGCTACATTCTCTCACATATTGAGGATATCAAACGTTCCCTATCTTATTACATATATGCTACATTATTTCACATATTGAGGATATCAAACGTTCCCCATCTTATTACATATATGCTACATTTTTCACATATTGAGGATATCAAACGTTCCCTATCTTAAAAGATATATGCTATATTATTTCACATATTGAGGATATCAAACGTACCCTATCTAAGAACATATATGCTATATTATTTCACATATTGAGGTTATCAAACGTTCTCTATCTTAAAACATATATGCTACATTATTTCACATATTGAGGATATCAAACGTTCCTTGTCTTAATACATATTTGCTGCATTATTTCACATATTGAGGATATCAAACGTTCCCTATCTTAAAAGATATATGCTACATTATTTCACATATTGAGGATATCAAACGTTCCCTATCTTAATACATATATGCTACATTAATTCACATATTGAGGATATCAAACGTTCCCTATCTTAAAAGATATGTGCTACATTATTTCACATATTGAGGATATCAAACGTTCCCTATCTTGAAACATATATGCTACATTATTTCACATATTGAGGATATCAAACATTCCCTATCTTAAAAGATATATGCTACATTATTTCACATATTGAGGATATCAAACGTTCCCTATCTTATTACATATATGCTACATTATTTCACATATTGAGGATATCAAACGTTCCCTATCTTAAAAGATATGTGCTACATTATTTCACATATACAGGATATCAAACGTTCCCTATCTTAAAACATATATGCTACATTATTTCACATATTGAGGATATCAAACGTTCCCTATCTGAAAACATTTATGCTATATTATTTCACATATTGAGGTTATCAAACGTTCCCTATCTTAAAACATATATGCTACATTATTTCACATATTGAGGATATCAAAAGTTCCCTGTCTTAATACATATATGCTGCATTATTTCACATATTGAGGATATCAAACGTTCCCTATCTTAAAACATATATGCTACATTATTTCACATATTGAGGATATCAAACGTTCCCTATCTTAATACATATATGCTACATTATTTCACATATTGAGGATATCAAACGTTCCCTATCTTAATACATATATGCTACATTATTTCACATATTGAGGATATCAAACGTTCCCTATCTTAAAAGATATGTGCTACATTATTTCACATATTGAGGATATCAAACGTTCCCTATCTTGAAACATATATGCTACATTATTTCACATATTGAGGATATCAAACGTTCCCTATCTTAAAACATATATGCTACATTATTTCACATATTGAGGATATCAAACGTTCCCTATCTTAAAAGATATATGCTACATTATTTCACATATTGAGGATATCAAACGTTCCCTATCTTAATACATATATGCTACATTATTTCACATATTGAGGATATAATATGTTCCCTATCTTATTACATATATGCTACATTATTTCACATATTGAGGAAATCAAACGTTTCCTATCTTAATACATATATGCTACATTTTTTCATATATTGAGCATATCAAACGTTCCCTATCTTAAAAGATATGTGCTACATTATTTCACATATTGAGGATATCAAACGTTCCCTATCTTAAAACATATATGCTACATTATTTCACATATTGAGGATATCAAACATTCCCTATCTTAATACATATATGCTACATTATTTCACATATTGAGGATATCAAACGTTCCCTATCTTAAAAGATATGTGCTACATTATTTCACATATTTAGGATATCAAACGTTCCCTATCTTAAAACATATTTGCTACATTATTTCACATATTGAGGATATCAAACGTTCCCTATCTTAATACATATATGCTACATTATTTCACATATTGAGGATATCAAACGTTCCCTATCTGAAAACATATATGCTATATTATTTCACATATTGAGGTTATCAAACGTTCCCTATCTTAAAACATATATGCTACATTATTTCACATATTGAGGATATCAAACGTTCCCTATCTTAATACATATATGCTACTTTATTTCACATATTGAGGATATCAAACGTTCCCTATCTGAGAACATATATGCTATATTATTTCACATATTGAGGTTATCAAACGTTCCCTATCTTAATACATATATGCTACATTATTTCACATATTGAGGATATCAAACGTTCCTTGTCTAAATACATATATGCTGCATTATTTCACATATTGAGGATATCAAACGTTCCCTATCTTAAAAGATATATGCTACATTATTTCACATATTGAGGATATCAAACGTTCCCTATCTTAATACATATATGCTACATTAATTCACATATTGAGGATATCAAACGTTCCCTATCTTAAAAGATATGTGCTACATTATTTCACATATTGAGGATATCAAACGTTCCCTATCTTGAAACATATATGCTACATTATTTCACATATTTAGGATATCAAACGTTCCCTATCTTAATACATATATGCTACATTATTTCACATATTGAGGATATCAAACGTTCCCTATCTTAAAAGATATATGCTACATTATTTCACATATTGAGGATATCAAACGTTCCCTATCTTATTACATATATGCTACATTATTTCACATATTGAGGATATCAAACGTTCCCTATCTTAAAAGATATGTGCTACATTATTTCACATATTCAGGATATCAAACGTTCCCTATCTTAAAACATATATGCTACATTATTTCACATATTGAGGATATCAAACGTTCCCTATCTGAAAACATTTATGCTATATTATTTCACATATTGAGGTTATCGAACGTTCCCTATCTTAAAACATATATGCTACATTATTTCACATATTGAGGATATCAAACGTTCCCTGTCTTTATACATATATGCTGCATTATTTCACATATTGAGGATATCAAACGTTCCCTATCTTAAAATATATATGCTACATTATTTCACATATTGAGGATATCAAACGTTCCCTATCTTAATACATATATGCTACATTATTTCACATATTGAGGATATCAAACGTTCCCTATCTTAAAAGATATGTGCTACATTATTTCACATATTGAGGATATCAAACGTTCCCTATCTTGAAACATATATGCTACATTATTTCACATATTGAGGATATCAAACGTTCACTATCTTAAAACATATATGCTACATTATTTCACATATTGAGGATATCAAACGTTCCCTATCTTAATACATATATGCTAAATTATTTCACATATTGAGGATATCAAACGTTCCCTATCTTAAAAGATATATGCTACATTATTTCACATATTGAGGATATCAAACGTTCCCTATCTTAATACATATATGCTACATTATTTCACATATTGAGGATATAATATGTTCCCTATCTTATCACATATATGCTACATTATTTCACATATTGAGGAAATCAAACGTTCCCTATCTTAATACATATATGCTACATTATTTCACATATTGAGGATATCAAACGTTCCCTATCTGAAAACATATATGCTATATTATTTCACATATTGAGGTTATCAAACGTTCCCTATCTTAAAACATATATGCTACATTATTTCACATATTGAGGATATCAAACGTTCCCTATCTTAATACATATATGCTACTTTATTTCACATATTGAGGATATCAAACGTTCCCTATCTGAGAACATATATGCTATATTATTTCACATATTGAGGTTATCAAACGTTCCCTATCTTAAAACATATATGCTACATTATTTCACATATTGAGGATATCAAACGTTCCTTGTCTAAATACATATATGCTGCATTATTTCACATATTGAGGATATCAAACGTTCCCTATCTTAAAAGATATATGCTACATTATTTCACATATTGAGGATATCAAACGTTCCCTATCTTAATACATATATGCTACATTAATTCACATATTGAGGATATCAAACGTTCCCTATCTTAAAAGATATGTGCTACATTATTTCACATATTGAGGATATCAAACGTTCCCTATCTTGAAACATATATGCTACATTATTTCACATATTTAGGATATCAAACGTTCCCTATCTTAATACATATATGCTACATTATTTCACATATTGAGGATATCAAACGTTCCCTATCTTAAAAGATATATGCTACATTATTTCACATATTGAGGATATCAAACGTTCCCTATCTTATTACATATATGCTACATTATTTCACATATTGAGGATATCAAACGTTCCCTATCTTAAAAGATATGTGCTACATTATTTCACATATTGAGGATATCAAACGTTCCCTATCTTAAAACATATATGCTACATTATTTCACATATTGAGGATATCAAACGTTCCCTATCTGAAAACATTTATGCTATATTATTTCACATATTGAGGTTATCGAACGTTCCCTATCTTAAAACATATATGCTACATTATTTCACATATTGAGGATATCAAACGTTCCCTGTCTTTATACATATATGCTGCATTATTTCACATATTGAGGAAATCAAACGTTCCCTATCTTAAAATATATATGCTACATTATTTCACATATTGAGGATATCAAACGTTCCCTATCTTAATACATATATGCTACATTATTTCACATATTGAGGATATCAAACGTTCCCTATCTTAAAAGATATGTGCTACATTATTTCACATATTGAGGATATCAAACGTTCCCTATCTTGAAACATATATGCTACATTATTTCACATATTGAGGATATCAAACGTTCACTATCTTAAAACATATATGCTACATTATTTCACATATTGAGGATATCAAACGTTCCCTATCTTAATACATATATGCTAAATTATTTTTACATATTGAGGATATCAAACGTTCCCTATCTTAAAAGATATATGCTACATTATTTCACATATTGAGGATATCAAACGTTCCCTATCTTAATACATATATGCTACATTATTTCACATATTGAGGATATAATATGTTCCCTATCTTATCACATATATGCTACATTATTTCACATATTGAGGAAATCAAACGTTCCCTATCTTAATACATATATGCTAAATTATTTCACATATTGAGGATATCAAACGTTCCCTATCTTAAAAGATATATGCTACATTATTTCACATATTGAGGATATCAAACGTTCCCTATCTTAATACATATATGCTACATTATTTCACATATTGAGGATATAATATGTTCCCTATCTTAATACATATATGCTACATTAATTCACATATTGAGGATATCAAACGTTCCCTATCTTAAAAGATATGTGCTACATTATTTCACATATTGAGGATATCAAACGTTCCCTATCTTGAAACATATATGCTACATTATTTCACATATTTAGGATATCAAACGTTCCCTATCTTAATACATATATGCTACATTATTTCACATATTGAGGATATCAAACGTTCCCTATCTTAAAAGATATATGCTACATTATTTCACTTATTGAGGATATCAAACGTTCCCTATCTTATTACATATATGCTACATTATTTCACATATTGAGGATATCAAACGTTCCCTATCTTAAAAGATATGTGCTACATTATTTCACATATTCAGGATATCAAACGTTCCCTATCTTAAAAGATATATGCTACATTATTTCACATATTGAGGATATCAAACGTTCCCTATCTGAAAACATTTATGCTATATTATTTCACATATTGAGGTTATCGAACGTTCCCTATCTTAAAACATATATGCTACATTATTTCACATATTGAGGATATCAAACGTTCCCTATCTTAAAAGATATATGCTACATTATTTCACATATTGAGGATATCAAACGTTCCCTATCTTAATACATATATGCTACATTATTTCACATATTGAGGATATAATATGTTCCCTATCTTAATACATATATGCTACATTAATTCACATATTGAGGATATCAAACGTTCCCTATCTTAAAAGATATGTGCTACATTATTTCACATATTGAGGATATCAAACGTTCCCTATCTTGAAACATATATGCTACATTATTTCACATATTTAGGATATCAAACGTTCCCTATCTTAATACATATATGCTACATTATTTCACATATTGAGGATATCAAACGTTCCCTATCTTAAAAGATATATGCTACATTATTTCACATATTGAGGATATCAAACGTTCCCTATCTTATTACATATATGCTACATTATTTCACATATTGAGGATATCAAACGTTCCCTATCTTAAAAGATATGTGCTACATTATTTCACATATTCAGGATATCAAACGTTCCCTATCTTAAAACATATATGCTACATTATTTCACATATTGAGGATATCAAACGTTCCCTATCTGAAAACATTTATGCTATATTATTTCACATATTGAGGTTATCGAACGTTCCCTATCTTAAAACATATATGCTACATTATTTCACATATTGAGGATATCAAACGTTCCCTGTCTTTATACATATATGCTGCATTATTTCACATATTGAGGATATCAAACGTTCCCTATCTTAAAATATATATGCTACATTATTTCACATATTGAGGATATCAAACGTTCCCTATCTTAATACATATATGCTACATTATTTCACATATTGAGGATATCAAACGTTCCCTATCTTAAAAGATATGTGCTACATTATTTCACATATTGAGGATATCAAACGTTCCCTATCTTGAAACATATATGCTACATTATTTCACATATTGAGGATATCAAACGTTCACTATCTTAAAACATATATGCTACATTATTTCACATATTGAGGATATCAAACGTTCCCTATCTTAATACATATATGCTACATTATTTTTACATATTGAGGATATCAAACGTTCCCTATCTTAAAAGATATATGCTACATTATTTCACATATTGAGGATATCAAACGTTCCCTATCTTAATACATATATGCTACATTATTTCACATATTGAGGATATAATATGTTCCCTATCTTATCACATATATGCTACATTATTTCACATATTGAGGAAATCAAACGTTCCCTATCTTAATACATATATGCTAAATTATTTCACATATTGAGGATATCAAACGTTCCCTATCTTAAAAGATATATGCTACATTATTTCACATATTGAGGATATCAAACGTTCCCTATCTTAATACATATATGCTACATTATTTCACATATTGAGGATATAATATGTTCCCTATCTTAATACATATATGCTACATTAATTCACATATTGAGGATATCAAACGTTCCCTATCTTAAAAGATATGTGCTACATTATTTCACATATTGAGGATATCAAACGTTCCCTATCTTGAAACATATATGCTACATTATTTCACATATTTAGGATATCAAACGTTCCCTATCTTAATACATATATGCTACATTATTTCACATATTGAGGATATCAAACGTTCCCTATCTTAAAAGATATATGCTACATTATTTCACATATTGAGGATATCAAACGTTCCCTATCTTATTACATATATGCTACATTATTTCACATATTGAGGATATCAAACGTTCCCTATCTTAAAAGATATGTGCTACATTATTTCACATATTCAGGATATCAAACGTTCCCTATCTTAAAACATATATGCTACATTATTTCACATATTGAGGATATCAAACGTTCCCTATCTGAAAACATTTATGCTATATTATTTCACATATTGAGGTTATCGAACGTTCCCTATCTTAAAACATATATGCTACATTATTTCACATATTGAGGATATCAAACGTTCCCTGTCTTTATACATATATGCTGCATTATTTCACATATTGAGGATATCAAACGTTCACTATCTTAAAATATATATGCTACATTATTTCACATATTGAGGATATCAAACGTTCCCTATCTTAATACATATATGCTACATTATTTCACATATTGAGGATATCAAACGTTCCCTATCTTAAAAGATATGTGCTACATTATTTCACATATTGAGGATATCAAACGTTCCCTATCTTGAAACATATATGCTACATTATTTCACATATTGAGGATATCAAACGTTCACTATCTTAAAACATATATGCTACATTATTTCACATATTGAGGATATCAAACGTTCCCTATCTTAATACATATATGCTAAATTATTTCACATATTGAGGATATCAAACGTTCCCTATCTTAAAAGATATATGCTACATTATTTCACATATTGAGGATATCAAACGTTCCCTATCTTAATACATATATGCTACATTATTTCACATATTGAGGATATAATATGTTCCCTATCTTATCACATATATGCTACATTATTTCACATATTGAGGAAATCAAACGTTCCCTATCTTAATACATATATGCTAAATTATTTCACATATTGAGGATATCAAACGTTCCCTATCTTAAAAGATATATGCTACATTATTTCACATATTGAGGATATCAAACGTTCCCTATCTTAATACATATATGCTACATTATTTCACATATTGAGGATATAATATGTTCCCTATCTTATTACATATATGCTACATTATTTCACATATTGAGGAAATCAAACGTTCCCTATCTTAATACATATATGCTACATTATTTCATATATTGAGCATATCAAACGTTCCCTATCTTAAAAGATATGTGCTACATTATTTCACATATTGAGGATATCAAACGTTCCCTATCTTAATACATATATGCTACATTATTTCACATATTGAGGATATCAAACGTTCCCTATCTTAATACATATATGCTACATTATTTCACATATTGAGGATATCAAACGTTCCCTATCTTAAAAGATATGTGCTACATTATTTCACATATTCAGGATATCACACGTTCCCTATCTTAAAACATATTTGCTACATTATTTCACATATTGAGGATATCAAACGTTCCCTATCTTAATACATATATGCTACATTATTTCACATATTGAGGATATCAAACGTTCCCTATCTGAAATCATATATGCTATATTATTTCACATATTGAGGTTATCAAACGTTCCCTATCTTAAAACATATATGCTACATTATTTCACAGATTGAGGATATCAAACGTTCCCTGTCTTAATACATATATGCTGCATTATTTCACATATTGAGGATATCAAACGTTCCCTATCTTAAAACATATATGCTACATTATTTCACATATTGAGGATATCAAACGTTCCCTATCTTAATACATATATGCTACATTATTTCACATATTGAGGATATCAAACGTTCCCTATCTTAAAAGATATGTGCTACATTATTTCACATATTGAGGATATCAAACGTTCCCTATCTTGAAACATATATGCTACATTATTTCACATATTGAGGATATCAAACGTTCCCTATCTTAAAAGATATGTGCCACATTATTTCACATATTGAGGATATCAAACGTTCCCTATCTTAATACATATATGCTAAATTATTTCACATATTGAGGATATCAAACGTTCCCTATCTTAAAAGATATATGCTACATTATTCCACATATTGAGGATATCAAACGTTCCCTATCTTAAAAGATATATGCTACATTATTTCACATATTGAGGATATCAAACGTTCCCTATCATAATACATATATGCTACATTATTTCACATATCTAGGATATATGAAACGTTCCCTATCTTAATACATATGTGCTACATTATTTCACATATCTGGGATATATGAAACGGTCCCTATCTTAATATATATGTGCTACATTATTTCACATATTGAGGATATCAAACGTTCCCTATCTTAATACATATATGCTACATTATTTCACAGATTGAGGATATAAAACGTTCCCTATCTGAATACATATATGCTACATTATTTCACATATCTAGGATATATGAAACGTTCCCTATCTTAATATACGCATTCCACATTATTCCCACACTATTGGAAAGATTTAAAAATGCTGACTCAGCAGGTAGAGTACTTCATAGCTTGTTCCGAAGTTAACGTTATTTTTTTATTCATCATTATTGTAAAGAATACAAAGCAGTCACTTACAGGAACATAGGCATCATATTATCTTTCAGCCATGATTACAGATAATTCATTAAATCCAGGCAATATCTTTTCATCAGTTTGTATACTTTAATATTTAATGTCCCCAGACTGCTGTTAATTCACTTTTAAGGACCATTAACCAGATTACAATTTTTGAATTTTCTCCCGTTCTGTATGCAGCCATCTTCATACAGTCCGTGGCTACGCTTTTACCTTAATTCAGCGACTCTCTCCCGCGTCTAATCATTAATAATAGACAATCCTGCATTTGTTCGGACGGAAATCAAAACTGCCAGTCAAAACCAATGAACAACAGACAAACAATATACACTATTCACACGCCTTCTGAACAAGACCACATGTACCATGCTTATATGACATAATTTTATTGGTTGGATTATCGATGCCATCCCGGCATGCAGTTTGTTTGAAACATATCCATGAATAACAAGTGCACGTCCGTCTTTTTGATTGTTTCGATTGCCTTCATTATTCATGAAGTAGAAAAGAGCTGGCCCCTGAGTCAAGGTCTGTGAAGGCGTAGATCTGGTAGTATCGAGATGTATACAGCTTCATCAGGAACACATCTCCGCGTTAGGTAAACGATCATTATATGTAACTATCTCTCTGCTCTTAGGTCATATCTGCATCTTAGAGGGCTCATTGAGACAGCTTTGTGTAGATCTAATGTGGACCGATTATGACGCTAAGATTACGCTTACAGATTTTATGTATATTCATTCTCTACCTCTGTACCTTATATTCAGAGGACAAACTCTTTTTAGCCTGAAAACATCTATCAATTGTCACATCAAACCGGTTGATCAGGATAATTATCACCATCAAGTCATTGAACATTATCATTCAGGCAGATGACACGTCCGGAGTTTTTAGGCCCAAAAAAACAAAAGGTATGGTTCTCAGGCACCGCCCGCATCAATTTTAACCCCCCGCATTTTTATGCTAGGGATAGTTGGTGTACCAGTTTTGTACTGAATGCCAGGTATAAGTGTAAACAGAAATCGTGTCAGTGACATCATCCATAAACGATTCTACACATTCATCAATGTGTTCAGAATGTCCCGGTGGTTCCAGCCAGAGCCTTGGAGCAGAATCTGTGTTTGGTTGGTTTGGAAGTAGTCCCTGCGGTACAGCTTGTAACTGAGAGTGAAGGCTGAAGTATTCTAGAATCTCACACTCACACGATGCTAGAACACCTGAGGTCGGATGTCTAAAACCTGCCTGGCCGTAACAGATCAATTCTTCCTCTAAAAAGTCTCCACTCCTGTCTGTATCAACGTAAACTACGTCAGAACCCGACGCTTCAACATACAGACATTTGCTGAGGGAACCAGGCTTTGAAGAACTCTGATGTAATCAGAGACCAGGCTTTTTTTAATGGTGATCTGGTGCAAAAATCGAATGTAATCCACAGGGTCCTGTCAATTTTATTCTCAATCGAGGTTTTATCTTTTTGAAATGATGCTGGGATTTACAGCCACTATGTGTTCAGTTATAAAACTCCCTTCAACTTGGTAATAGCTAGAATAATAACGAAAGCTGCTTAAATGACTTTCTTGAACACTACACTGCCCACGTTAATTAAAAGAACCAACCAATCTGTTATAAAAGCGACGAAAAGACTGGTGATAAGGAACCATCTTTACTCTTATGTAGCACACTATTAAACTGTGGTAATTTCCAGGTAATTTTTTTTAAAGGGAATGATGCAGGATATATTATCGTCTCAAATGCCGATACCGTGAATCCTTTTTGTAATTTGTAGAATGGTTCATAAATCTTGCGTTGTTATCATGCTTTCTGGCTTCATTTTATATGAGTATACACCTAAAACGGATCTGATTTTGTACATCTGATTTTGCTGTATGTAAACGCGAATCGCAGAAAAAGAAAGGATGGCGTAATGTGCAAACGGTCCAATTTTTAATTTGCCTGAGCAACGTGGCGCTTATATATTTTATATTTTAACTTAATTATAATAACGGGAGTAATTTTGCTCGTAGTGTCTAAATCATTTAGAATCTTTAATTAAATGATACATTTTCATCAAATATTAAGAAAATTAAATACATTTTAAGATAAATAAAATCAATGTTACCTTAGCCATGGAGGTTATGTTTTCATCCGTGCCTCTTCGTTTGTTTAGGAAAAAGGGCTGTCAGTAGAACTGTTTCGCCTTGGCAGAAGAGTGTGGTATTGTGAGCAGTGGCGTACCTAAGGGGGGGCGGCACATTTGGGGGGGGGGGGGTCGGCATTTCGGGGAATTAGTATAATGAGTGGCACAAGGAGTTCCACCAAAAAAAAAAACAAATTCGATCTTATTGTCCCATGTTCAAGTATTCAAGGGATTATAAACTGGACAGTGGAACGTACCAAATGATTAGCGAGGAATTTGCACATTTTGGGGGGCGGCATTTATGGGATTAAGTTTAATCAGTGGCAGAAGGAGTTCCACAAAAAGTACAAATTTGACCTTTTTGTCCAATGTTCATGTATTCCAGGGATTATAAACTGGACATTTGAACCTACCATATGATTAACGAACGATTTACACATTTTTAGGGGCGACATTTCTGGTATTTAGTTTAATCAGTGGCATATGGAGTTCCACAAAAAGTACAAATTTGGCCTTTTTGTCCCATGTTCAAGTATTCCAGGGATTATAAACTGGACAGTGGAACCTACCAAATGATTAGCGAACTATTTGCACATTTTTGGGCGGCATTTCTGGGATCTAGTTCATTCAGTGGCATAAGGAGTTCCACAAAAATTACAAATTTGGCCTTTTTGTCCAATGTTCAAGTATTCCAGGGATTATAAACTGGACATTTGAACCTACCATATGATTAGCGAACGATTTGCACATTTTTAGGGGCGACATTTCTGGTATTTAGTTTAATCAGTGGCATATAGAGTTCCACAAAAAGTACAAATTTGGCCTTTTTGTCCCATGTTCAAGTATTCCAGGGATTATAAACTAGACAGTGGAACCTACCAAATGATTAGCGAACTATTTGCACATTTTTGGGGCGGCATTTCTGGGATTTAGTTTAATCAGTGGCATAAGGAGTTCCACAAAAATTACAAATTTGGCCTTTTTGTCTCATGTTCAAGATTCCAGGGATTATAAACTGGACAGTGGAACCTACCAAATTATTAGCGAACGTTTTGCACCCTTTTTTTTTGGGGGGGGGGGGGGCGGCATTTCTGGGATTTAGTTCAATCAGTGGCATAAGGAGTACCACAAAAATAACAAATTTGGCCTTTTTGTCCCATGTTCAAGTATTCCAGGGATTATAAACTCGACAGTAGAACCTACAGAATGATTAACGAACGAATTGTACATTTGTGGGGCGGTATTTCTGGGATTTAGTATAATCAGTGGCAGAGGGGTTCCTAAAAAAATTCAAATTTGGCCTTTTAGTCTCTTTTCAAGAATTTCAGAGATTAAAAAGTTGGCGGTGGAACCAACAAAATTATTTGCGGACGATCTCTGTTGAGGCAAGAAATACATATCTGAAGTTATTCTTTGTTAGATCTGTGGTCTTGCAATGTCAGAACGCCATCGATAAACTGACCAATCATGCAAAAAGCCTGCATTTCAGGGCAGTCGTCGTTTACAGAAATCCCTAGCAGCATCTGATAATCACCAGGGAAAAAACCCTGCCAGAAGACCAATTGCACCAGGTAGTGGGGGTGGGGTGTCTGTCTTATATAGTGGGGTGCGAAAAATATTTTGACGAACTGTCCTGCTCTTTCCTTGGAAAGTATTAAGAATTTCCATTCTTGAACCCTTGAATTCCCGAAATTCCAGGATATTTAAACAGCCTGAAACAACCTGAAATGCTATTTGTCCATGATTCTTCATACTCTAACATCAGTCTCGTTAAAAATACAGACGTTTACACTATTGTGTATATAATGAGTAACACCTTAATGCCGGTGTCTTTTGATTAACCAATATGACCTGCATGATCCTTTATGTAACGTGAATAAAACCATTAAACACCCAGACCTAAATAGGAATTATTTTAACTTTAAAATATAATTCTATTATAACTGTCCAGCGGGATGAATCCCCCTGGCCGCTTAACCACATGTTCAATATACGTATCAAGTATCAGTTTTAACTTTTAGAGTTCAAAACTTAAAATAAAGATATATTTACCTGTACTGTTAATTCTGTTATTAACAGTTTCATTATCCACTACCTACAGAAAATTGTTGTATATTGTAAAAAATCATTTGAAATTAAATTATAACATATATTTAAATTATATTATTACTTGGAATTTATTTAAATACTTTATTGAATAAAAAATAGTCTTAAGTTTATACATAAAACCTCGCAAAGTGCATAATCACCATAATTCTAAAATGATTTTGATATAGCCTTGAATTAAAGTATGCTTTTAACTTTGAGGATATTTTAATTAAACAAAGTCAGTTTATACAAACATTGGATTTTTTTATGTGAAAAAAATAAACATGCCCTGCCTACATATATATGTTTAACTCATTAATTACGCTGTTTTAGTAAAGACTAAATGACTTGCATGCAGCAGTACCATGCATATCTCAATAGCTCTATTAGGTGTACCTGCTGTCATTTGCGATAACAAGAGGTTGAATTATAGATGTGACAAAGTATTTGCATGCGTCGAGAATGGAATAACACTCACCAAATAAAGTTTTTTTTCCAAGTTGGGTATAAAGTAATCATGAATCGTGTTGACATGAATGATGAAAGATCAATTTCCCACATTATATGTGTATCCTGCAGTGTAATCTGTTAATAGTTACAATTTATTCGTTTTATTCCTTTCTGTTCAATTCATAATGAAATATACTAGTTTGAGCTTCGAGCGATCTTTTGATTTACATTAGCAAAGAGATGCCTGGTCTTTAATATGTGGCGGAAGAATTCCCTGCCAGTGAATCCATATAATTGCGTTGTTGTCATAGTCAAGCCTATAACAAGGACATTTGAAACGAAATGTTTCAATATGTTATCCAGTTTTGTAATGTTTTGTTAGAGGGGTGGCAATTTCTAAGACCGCCCGGGCGGCAATGAGGCTAGGTACGCCGTTGATTGTGAGACAAGCTCAGTGTGACAAGACAAATCTGTCGTTATTTGTACAAAGTGAACATTTGGTGGCCGTAATGCACGAAATCACAAGGTCGCCAAGCTGAACCTGAGGGACACCGTTAGACATGGTGGCTATATAAAGTGTGGTGGCAAGTAGTAGACTGAAATCAATTCTTTTCGACGGCCCAATGCTCCAAAGGTATGAAGCTGTCGTTCAAAGTAATATGCTATTAATTCTTTCCCATTCTTCCGATGGATTCACGCCTTTGCGTTTGTGCCCCTGTCACATCTTCCAGACCCGACTACTTAGGGAGGCCATCTTATCACTGAAGGTGGTGTTTTGGGGTTTAATTAAGGCGATGGTGAGATGCATTTGTCCGTTCGTTTGACTCACAGTTGAGTGACAGACATTTTGTGTCGTGATAAAAAATCATATCACTGTAGAATTTACAGTGTTGTTTTTCTTCAGTGTGATAAAAAAATCATATATTTAAAGTCTGTACAAATGTATACAATATAAAAATACGAAAGCACAAATATTTTACATAAAAATTTACCGAGTAAACCACCACTGTGCAGTGAAATGAGAATTTTTCATTTTTTTTGGCACTGTGCAGTGAAATGAGTATTTTTCATTTTTTTTTGGCTGAAAATTATTGTGAACTAATATATTTTTGTGTACGGTCAAATTGTATTATGCTGCATCTTTGAAGTAAAAGTAAGTCGCAGATGTCTTGTTCACAACAAATGATTATTGTAAGGCACATGTAAATCATTTATTGGAAATATGGAATACTGTCAAAATCATTTTGTCCGAAAGACAATCAGTCATCGCTCTTATGGGCCTTGGTTTCCTTTGAAAATGAATGGGGGCAATCAACAGGGGTACGGCCAACTATTTCCTTATGACAGGCAAGACATTAGCCAGCCATGAATATTAATTTTTTCTTCACCATATGTTTTCCAAGCACATATTACGGTAATATATTTATTTGTTTACAAGGGTAATTTTATTTATAAACTGTCGACACTTTGTAATAAAAATTTGCATATAATTTGTCCATCCTAGAACATTCAATAGGCAAACATTCATTATGATTCATGAAGAACATTAAAGAACGCTACATTCTAAATTTTCTTATTATGAGATTATTGAGGTAATTATGGTACATGGTGTTATCAAAACCTACTTTAAAAAAAAAATGTCCCTTGTACAATTTGAAACAATGAATGTCTATATCTCGGCTCATATTGATAAAAAGGAGTTTTTTCCTGCTTCCATTTTAAAGAGAAGAGTTAGGCAATAACCAGGGCGGGAGTGATTGGTACTTATAATGCCCCTATACACCAAGCACAGCAGCGGGTCGGGGGAATACCTGGGCTCCGGAGACAGGGAGAGAAGGGATGAGTATAACGATCCTTTGGTGCAGTGGCTGGAAAACCGTGAGTAAATCAATTACATTCCATCCCCAAAATAGAAAAGGTCCAGTGCTATGAAGCTATCTTTCTCAGTAATGAGCTTCCAAATTTCCAATTCTTCCATACCTCTTCCTGTATATTGTGGACACAGCTTTTCAAGTACTTCAAGAGCTGAAGTAAACAATGTTTCCTGTCAATACAAACATTGGCTTATCTAGACTTGCACCATCGCGTGAGTTGGCTATCAAACCCTCGTAGTGTTCTCGTGTTACACGGTGATCGCTTAGGAAAGGCATGCCATGAAGTGGGCTATTTTTAGTCCAGTTCTATGGCCTTGAACAAAGGTATTCACTTTCTGAGATCAATACACATAAATGAAAGGTTAATAACAGGGAACATGTCTATGTTAGGATTATAAATAGTGCTCTTTTTACTCATGTAAGCACGGTTACGCCCCCTTTCACAACCCCTAATACACTGATTGCGCTTGTGCCCTTCATTACTGGAGTCAAAGGAGATTCGTTTTTTAAGGCCTCCTGTTGGACGTGCTATAATAAAAGGTACAGTCATGTAATAATATCCAATTTGTTATTTGTTTAATATTTAAGAATAAACTATTTTACTGGTGTTATGTCTAGGGAGATATGAAGCCAAAACAGACAAATGTAAGTGTGTATATATATATATATCTATGTAGGTATGTATGTGTGTGTATTAGTATAGCCCTGTTAGTCTGTAGTCGATGTATAGGTAGAGAGAAAGATTGTCGCCTTTTATAATGATTATTAATTGACTAATAGTCGGTTAATAAACAAGTAAGTCTATCTAGGCGTCACTCTTTTTCTTTATATAAATATATATTAGGTTGGAATGGAATACTACGGTGGCTCGTATAAGACACAGATGATTATATTATTATATTTTAGTATCTTATTCACACGTTATAGTATCTCATGCACGCGAAATAGTTATCTCGCACGCACGCGTAGTAATCTCACAAGCAGTCGATACAATAAGATTTTTGTGTGCCATCGTAGCATAAAGACAAAAGTTGAAATCAATATGCACTGTGTTAGGTGCGGGATATATACTGTAATCAAGTAATAAGACCTTTGGTCAGTCGCTTGATAAAGGTAATACGAGGCAAGACAGACGTGTAAACAAACGGTATGTGTGTAATACGTGAGGTTAACGGAGACTGGACATGCACTTGTGAATACTGAGCGGTCAAGTCGCCTGTCGGGATTCAAGTATACCAGAAAAGGACACTTTGAGGACACTCGGGCCCGAATCACGTGGCTGCGGTCAATTAAAGTGATTGAAATGGTCTTATAAACGTGACCTCGTGCGTCCCCTGTACAACATATGGTTCTGCCGTGTAGTAAACTTACGCAGGCTTAAGTATTACTTGTTTTGGCACACCTCTATATAAATGGTACTTTCACTTCTCTTGTTGTGTTGTCTCCATTCACCACTTGTCCGTATTCTTTTATATTCTTGTTGAAGTGATAAGTATCTGTCGCGTTCTATTTAATTACAAATTATTAATAGAAAATTCTCTCGCTGTAGTTATTAAAAATGAATATTGATTTTTTCCCCTTCTTTTCTCCTAGTCCAAATTGAACATGAAATGTCTACAGTTAATATCTCGGGGTAATCTGGACAACAGGATTGAAAAAAATGATTTTACTCTCAACTGATTATGTTAGGTTAACTGGATAAAAAATTACTCACTCGCTCGATATTACAGTCCCTGATATGTTGATTGAACCATAAATACCTGATTGTAGAAAATTACATACTAAAAAGGTCTAAAGGACAACGCTTTATTCCACGTCTCAGCCATGTTTGACCTTTTTTCTTTTAACAGCGTGATGGGATCATAGATATATCATAAACTTTATCTGGCTCTGCCAAAATTGTTAATTACCATTACCGTAAAGACACGCCATTGATCTTACCTCGTTTATGATGCATGAAATAGGGCTTTGGACATGATCAATGTGAATGATTGTACAAAGCTCTTTGTGTCGGCTTTAGCATCATCCGTATGAACCGACTGACAGGCACAGCATAAATACATAATCAGCCTCCTGAGTGTTAACACCATGAAATTACATGGCACTCGTCAATATCTGACAGAAAACACACTCTGGCGGCGCTTGGCGTCCCTAGGCCAAAGAGCAGGTACAAAAGTAACTTGGAATAATAACTAACCTCAACATTATAAATTCAACAGATACTATCATGTTAAAAAGTTGCACTATATTCAGACAATATGTTATTATAGAATACAAAGTTATGCACTTAAACCTCTTATTTCTTACAACTAACAAATGTATCCGTCCACAGAACTACGTTGTTCGCTTTACTTTATTTTTTCCTTATTATTACTGTTTAACCCTGCTGCTTCCCTATCTTGTTAATATCACGAAGTCTGGATACATACGTCACTTTGATATATAAAGATAAGTTTTAGAAATAAGTGAAAAATACATGTTTTAGGTTATTAACTAGTGATATGCTCCGTAACAATATTGGTGCCGTGGAAAGATTTTCATGACGTATCTTTTTCTTCACAAATACTGTTATTTATTAATAGGTATTTTTTCATATACTAATGTGAATATTGGAGTAAAACACCTAAAAGACTATTTGTTCCTCTGCCGGTGTAATATTTTTTGCCATCGTTGATTTCGTGTTCTGCTGGTTGTATTTTTCTTTTGGCAACTTTACTCAGTTATTTTGAACGAAGAACAACAGTCGAGGAAGAAACACAATCGGTCGGAATATGGATCCAGCACAGTATGCAAAGGTTACACTCTTTTGACGGACAGAGCTTTCCTGTGATGGAACCATCGGGTTGTAGAATGTTATATACTTTTTTTACATACAAAAAAAAAACAAAGGTGGATTGGGATCCTGGGTATCTTCGATTTGGTAATCCAGGGTGATCTTGTGATCCAGAGTGCTAGCGGAGGTTTGCGGTCTGTGAGTACTTCTTAAGAAGTTTTATAATTTTATAACTTATTATACCAGACACTTTGCTCAACTCGTCATCAATTTTTTTTTAACCAGACAGCAATTAACCAGAACATTCGTCTCTAGTACTTTTAATCGCGGAAGTCTGAACGGTATACCTTATAATTGAAGTTATGAAAGTTTTTATATCACGCCGTCTATTCGATGTTTTATACTCATGCCGCTTATAGTGGTGACAATCAGCGCACACTCCAGATGCTTTTTTAACATAAGGCGTCAAACTTGCCGATTTTTTCCCATGATTTTTTGTAAATTCCTTATTCTATTATGTGCTACCTTGTAGTTCACATGAAATCATACGATATCGCCGGTTAGGAAATCAGACAATATCCCTCCTCCTTCGAATACGACCACCAGCGTCTTTATGTGACTGTGGACATCATGACATTTTTCCCCACAGATAATTACTCATAATTACTTCGGATAATTACTCAAACTTGCATAGCTTCGGAAAAAATCTAACGTCTCATTCAAATAGAAAGGACACAGCAATCTCCTCTAATTTCATTGGAGTATAGGACAATACGACTGTCATGCTGGCAAAACTAAACGTTTTCCAATCCATGCAATCAACAGTGTTGAACAGGATGTAACTTCTTGTGTGTTACTTTCTTTATTCTGCACATCTTCCAGATCATGTAAAATCCGACTAGATATCTTTGTCACACCCACAAGGAAATGGACGTCTAGGTTCTTTTAAAAGGTAAACAAAACTGACTAAAACTCACCTTTACACTAAAAAAAGATAAAAAAAATCAGTAAACAATGAGTCTTCTGACAAATCATCTCACAGTTTTATAGGTAGGTAGATAAGGTAGGTAGGTAAAGTCTGCTGGGCTTTTACACCCGAGCCTAATGGCTCATCTGGCCGGAGCATATCCCGGTTTCTGTAGCTTGAAGCGACTTAGGAGTTTGACTCCTCCTGGATGGGACGCTAGTCCATCGCAGGTTACCTTCCCAGTATCTACTGGTACCCATTTCTACTGCTGGGTGGACAGAGGCACACTTGCGGTTAGGACCTTTCCTAAGGGTCTTGGCACGGTGGGGGTCTGACCGGGATTCGAACTCACGACCTCTCGATCATGAGCCAGGCACCTTAACCATTACACCTACGCCCCACACAGTTTTATAGGGCTTGTCATTAATTGCATGAATACTAACATGGACACGCCTCCGGAGGGCAAAACATGAGAAATGCAGATAGGCAGGTGCGTTGCCATTGATGACTACAATGAACAATGTTGCTAGAGGAACTTTCTAAACATGAATCGGTTCCCACGAAATTAAAACTATACTGAAATTAACATCAGACGAGACACCTGGGCTCTCATAACTAAGTTCTCACATCTTAATATGGCCCCCTTTATTAAAATAAACAAATTACATCTGCTTATATTCTTGACTTAAATGTGCAATAAAAAATAAGTTGCAGCCCTCTTTCGAAAATCATTACAACTATTTTTTTATTTTGTTTCGGTCATAGACAATTCATATTCTTGCACAATAATTGATCACGTCAGACATTAGACCCAGCTGAGCCTGTGCGTGGTTTATATTTTTGTGATAAAGCCAATGTATAAAACCGAAGATGCCCATCTGGATCTACGTAAGAAAATTTCTTAATTATACAAAATTATGTAGGTTCTCGGGTTCCAACGGATGCCATTCGAAACAGGGTCTTCTGACAGCCATAAATTTGATTTTATTTATGCCCAGAAGTGAACGTTTCAAGTCAAGATTTACTTATACTCGTCAATATCTATGGAATCAGCCTCTCTCTTTTTAGTCTGCTTCAAATAACGACATTTTAACGATTATACAGAAGATTTATGTGAGAGCACATTTTTTAAAATTATTCGTGTATATTTACCATAAACTTACCTTTCTTTATCAATTATATAAAATTAAGATATGTACTTTTTGTATTTTCAATGTTTCCTATGTAACTAATGTGTCTATCAACATAACATTTTTTTTTAATTTTTAACTGCCTACTGAAATATGTGTTCGATATAGCATGATGTCATGTCTTATCTGTATGATGTACATTTTATTCATGTTATATGTTACTAACTTTACCCAGGGCCCCATTGAAAAAAAAAACAGCAAACGTGCTTAATAGGCCATCCTGGTACAACATTTTTGAAAAAAATGGATGATGGCAGATAAGCCGGGTAAACCTGAGTTGTATTTTCTTAAATCTCGCGGATTAACCCATGCCTGGCACCATTTGCACTAACAGCTTTTTTGTATGTCAAGTATTATTGGTGTATATCTAATGCAAAAACATCACCATATGTAGACTGCACCTCTGAAGTCATTATCAGGCTTTTAGAGGTCTCACGTTCCTGGATTATACATTTACAAAGAGATTAAGCCTATTTAGTTTGTGAGGCCAGAGAACATTGACGCTCAAATCTTTGGACGACCTGCTGACATTAGCAGGCGTCGTATAAACCGTTTTAAGATAAAAATCCTAATGTCGTAAAACTAAGTAGAATGGCGGTGCATGGACACACTCACACTGGTGACACCTGTGGGATTTTATAACAACATAAAACATAGTGCGGCGCATGATTTACTTGTGGATGAGAACTTTTTACTTTTTTTTACGATCTGACTTTTTGAACGATAGCGGACGCGTTACCAGACTCATAATACGACCAATTAGGATTCCTGTTCAACTTGACAGGCCACCAAAAATATCGTTATCTCCAACAGAGTAAATATTCCGTAAAACATATTCATGATTTATTTCAATAAAGAGGGTTTTAACCATTTAGGCACATTGTTCCTGTTGATGTGGTAATAATAATCATTCACACAGTAAATAGACAAACACGGGCACAGAATATGTCCAAGTTTTAGTCTTGATCTAAAAAGTATAAAATACATTCATAAGGAAGTTCCATTTTGGATTCATTCTTGCGCTTTAACGTTTGTTATTACATTATAACTACAATGTTGCCGGTATAACAATCAGTCGCAACATCATACCATAAGCTCAGATGCGAATCAGTTGGTTGACCGAATAAAAATGTTTAATAAACGTTCATGTGACCCTATAAAAATCAGAAACGGTTCCACGGCGTCCAGAAGGTTCCTTTTCCTAAATCCTGGATACAGTTGAAAATCTGCTATACTTTTTACCTAAATCGGCTTTCCTGTATACGGCAAGTTAATCAAGGTGTACCAGAGTAGGATTTCCTATTTTATATAGGCCGATGCCATCTAGATGGTTGCTATGGTAACCTTAGTTTTATCCTAAGCTTCAACTGAACATGATGGAGGAAATCCGGTCTTACTGTAATACCGAGCACAGCGAATTTGTCTAGACGTGCGCAATTCTTAAGAAATATTGACTCTCTCATTAGATGGAGTTACAATCTCCATAGAGTGAATTAGTTAGCGCTAACGATGAAATTATCTTAAATTAGAGCCTCTTGAATTTACATCTTGGTCTTTAACACTTCATTGATTACTGATGCGTGATGTCCATATTTGACAAACCTTCAGAATAAGTGAAGCCATATTAGCAACATAAAAAAACTCGTTCGACTTTGGTAGTCAGACAACGTTGTTCAACTTGTCATTTGCTAAGCGTTCGTAGCCATCAAATGACTTGAAAGAATTCACGGTCATTCATTCGGCATATTACAAATATCACATTCTATCCATTTTTTTTCTTTACGTAAAAATAACCGCGTACGCCGTAAAACAAGACTGTGACAATAATAGCAAGGGTTTATTTTACTCAAATAAAACTAGTTTGTAAAAGGTCTACTCCCTATAGCTTTATGAACTAAGGTTGTCGGCCGCAGGTGACCTGAGACTGCTGGCGGCGGCAAAAAAAATGTAAACTACCTTAAATCACCACACATGAAATATCTCATCCTTAAGCAATGTGACAGCAGTTAAATTACAGAAAACGGAAGGATGACTGTTACGAAAAGAAGATCAAGTCAAGACTGTTATTGATATTGTGAACTCGCTGAAAAAAGTATATCTTCCAGATGAAAAGTGGTATGTCTGAGATAATCCATCCCATAAACCCTATTAAACACAATATAACCGTGAACACCAAGGACAAATTAAGTATTTAAGTTACACGCGTTTCGTGCCAGGAGAATTAAATTTAATAAAAAATCAATGATCTAATGTAAAAACAGCGATATAATATTGACATTTAAGGCGTGGCTTCATCTGTATGTCAGCTGGTCACATTTGGTGCAGGTTGGACCAGGTTTCTCGAGGAGAGGGCTCGGTTTTGCCCCGCTGACATTGAGATGTCCGCTGATATGTTTAAGTGGGCCATATCAGTATATTATAGATACCTGAGTTGTGTATTAACGGGTACGGTCTTAGCTTTTGTTACTATCAGCAGTTTTCCGTGAATCAACACAGATATTATTATATCTTATATCGGCTGCTTTCCAAATTGAAACAACGGTTTTTTCATGCAAGATGAAACCCTCATTCGTTTGTTAGGCGAGTTATACAAGTAATTAATGGAACTCGCATTGACCACTTCGATCACCGTGGGATGAATGACCTGCCCTTTGTGTCAGTGTGTGTCAGGGGCCTGTTAATTTGTTAACAGTTCGAAACTCCAGTGCGGGAACGTATCAATCCTATACAAAAACACACATGGAAAATGTTAACGCAAATCGGCTTTATTAGCTAGTTGATTCAAGCGGTACATAATCTCGCTATCTGTGCCGTGTCTGTCCGGTGCATTTAGGGGATACTCTAAATTATAACCTTAGCAAACCCAAAGTGGGCGTTCTGTATGAGTAATTGAAACATACAGGCTTGTGTCCAGAAAATTTATGAGTGTTCAATATTAACAGGATCACACCCAGAAAACGCATGAGTGGTCATTATGTTAAAATGAATGGCACACTACAGGGAAAACCTGACTTCAGACTGGTCAACATAATTACTGCGCACGCAGGAGCCGTTCATGTTACATGAGCTCTCATTGAACTCCGGGCACGCCAAGGCCCAAATATATGATGTCTTCAATTTGCAGACCGAGACAGAGAACCCCTTTGTAAAACATGTCCCACTCTTGACATGACGCTTTATAAACTTAGTAGAAATCAATGTACCATCTAAATTGTTTGCAGTCGCTGTTTTTCTGTAATATCATCTTATGTCAAGCTCTCACAATTCGCCCAGTGGTCCAAGTGTGTTTTATATATCAGACCCCTGCCAAAACCAATTCCACCTGACTCCTGGCCTTTGCAAACCAAATGACACGCGGACGTGTTAACGTGCTCTTATCAATAAGTTAGTATCCTGTGCAACAGATACCGAAGAAACATGTTTAAAGCTTACAGTAACTTCATGCAAATGGTTTAACAGTTTGTCGTAAAATAATATTCCATAAGTTGGTAGTTATACAATTAAGGTATTTTATTGTCTGGAAAGGCACTTGCAATGTAGGCACTTGTTGAACAGTCAAAATAAAATACAAGTTAATAATCTTCCCAAGGCAGGTGCCACTCAGAGAAAGTGTATGGAAATCTGAAAAAAACTCTCGTTCCGGGCATGTCAGAGTTTTATGGGTACAGGTGGTGACAGGAATAAAAATAATGACGCTTCTTTTACCAACCTTGTGCAAAGATACGGGCCACCCAGGCTTCTTGGAGGATTCTGTTAGAGCAGAATTTTATATTTACGATGAAAAAAGAATACATGAAAACTCTTAATCTTATTTTTAACTATCTCACCGTGAAACAATAAATTTATCTAAAGTGTCTCCAGAGGCTGTCGAAATATTTAAAAACATTAATACAGGCTGACTATAAAGCATACTAGTTTTTAAACGTTTAAAAAATCTCATAAAACAGCGACTTCAGGACATTAACTTTTACATTTCATGTATATTTAAACCGGCCTAAGTTTTACTGCTTGATGATAATAAGGGCTGTTTTAAATTAACCTCTTTTTCATATTTTATTCCAAATGGTTTCATAAATTCAAAACGAAAGTTTCACTTGTTTATCCTGTAATGCTAATGTTTAATTAAGCTTATCATCCATATCCGCACTTCAGCAGAACCTTTTGTTTGTGATTATGAAACTTGTACCTTTCAAAGAATAAATACCAGAAGAAAATGGAAAAAATGCCATGTGATAGATAGGGTAATTAAATATATTATTACTTTGACAAAAAAGAGGTGCCACCGAAATACCTAGTCCGTTACAAGAATTATAACACAAATGGTTATTTACTAAGATGATAGTATTATGAATATTTGGGGTTGACTTTATAAATACTTAACTCATATTCTTTTTCCAAGAAATATATTATACAAAAAACAAGACTAATCCTCTCTCTGTATTATGGAAGTGAAATAATATATTTTTGGAGTTACTCTGATGGATGTAAATAAATATTACTGCCTTGTGGCTACGATGAGTACTGTTGGATGTAAACAAACGGCAGTGTCGGATGAAAAAAAAGGAAGGGCCTACTGTCGGACTCCAACAAATAGTATTGTCGGATGTCAGCGAACAGGACCATCATATACGGGCCCCGGCTTTGTGCTTATTTTTTCAATCATTTGTAAGTGATTGTATTAAATTACTTTCCTCTTTTACTTTTTCTAATGACTCAGGTAATTTGTCAAAGACCTGGAAAACGGATGTGGAGACTCGCCTCAAGAATTGCATTTAGACATTAATAAGTTTCCAATATCCAGCTTTAACCACCGTCCTGACGACTCCGTGTGCAATTTTCGAGGCAGAGTTACAAGTCTGCGTATTAATTACACCTCTTATCTGAGGAACTTATTAATCTTTGTCCATTATTAATTTTAAGCATGTTTTCTCGGCATGTCCGCCAGAAAGAGAATCAAATGGAATTCTTATAAGATAAAAACAGTACACGGGGAAAGCATTGTAAATGTCTTACTAGACGCCACATGAATAAAGAACTACGATGATTTTATTGCGGTCTCGCTGTGATTGATACGGATCGGAAAAAGCATGTTTTCAGTGATCCATATATACCACACCGGGAGGTAAAATAAATTCGAAAGCAAAGACCTCATCATTCAACGACTGGCACCAGAGGTCATTAAGCTCTACATCGATGGCATCAAATTGACTGACGGTGTCGAGGGCTCCAGTTCCCAAGCATCTATCATAATACGCGAGTTATTAATAAAATACTCCGACATTTAGTTCAGTAATTAAGGTCAGCTTTTGATCTGCCATGTCCGTAAGTCGACACGCACCAGGATCAATCTTTTTAAAAAGCCATTAATCTCGTCCGTTTTCTGACGACGAAAAAAAAAACTTCAAAAGAAATGAAATTCATTGCAATCTAACCGTATTGGCCTTTGGAACTGTAATCGAATTGTCCAATATGACTTCACAAATAGGATATCAATCAACTAAGTTTTACCTTATAAAAATAGGTTTTATTTTTGTATCATGACTGATCTTCGGTGTTAAGGAAATTGTCAGTCACCACAATTGTTTCACCTGGAAAAACAAGTGTTGCACAGCCGCCAAAATAACCATTTAGCTTATCGTGCATGACCTATAAACAAATGCAACAAAAATAGCATAGCACCATGGTATCTTTATTTATTAATAATTTATTAGAAATGAACTGTTTTAACTCTTGTAATACATCTAAAGGCGATATCAATTATGTTTTTTATGTTCAATTGTAATGGGTATCTTCATGTAGTGATCTATTTGGATATTTGTCAATTCTTATATTTCCTCTGAAAGAATTAACAGCTTCTCCACATAATTACCATGTAGTAATTCTTATAGGTCTGCTTTGTTTTAAAAAAGCTGTGCCATAATTTGCTAAGTGATATGAGACAGACTCGGATTAGATTAATCTTAGAATATGGGATCAAAATGGTCACGTGGAGTAAAAAAACAGATTTGTCATTATTAAATTTTCCGGGAAACCCTGTGTTATAAAAAAGACTATATGATCAATCACGGATGAATTGCACGCAGCGGCTGCGGCATTGTTAACTATAACATCGAAAAGCATGTAGTTTATCCTACATTTAATCCAGGTATATACAATAATGTGTTTAAGATGTAAAGAGTCCTAATTTTTTTTAAACAATAACCAGTATAACATTACCTACTGCGGTATATTTATATGCGAAAGTTGCGTTAATTATAAGATTAGATTGGGAAAACGACTGATGCCATTTTTTAATATGGTGCAACATGTATGCATTTATCATTGTCCCGAAGGGGGCACCATGGAGGAAGTAAATCACGTCTTGATCTCATTCCAGAGCACGGTGACTTAATTATACTGCATATAAACTGTGCGATAGAGAAATTGACGTGATTTAGAATATCAAATGACATAGTTAAATTACCTTTTGTTCGTTTCAAGATTTTAGCTTTCAGTTTCTACCCATATTTTTCTAGTCTCACACTTCCAAGTTTTTCCTCCCGGAATTTTAATGTATGTATGGAAATACCTTTTCTTAAACATGCTATCTCATGTAATGTTTATATTCCATCATAAAATAAGCTCATACCTTCAGCGTTAAGGCAGGTTTCTTTTGTTATCAATGCGTGTATGGTGCATGATCCTATACATCACTACATAATATCGCTGATCAGTATAGTCATTGCGTTATTATATTAGCTTCTCTTACTTCTATCTCATCTCTGTCCCAAATGTCCTGCTGGTGAGCACTCTATTCGTCTCATAATAAACACCGCTCAGGGGAAAGTAAGACTTTTCAACGTTTTGGATGTAAAATGCAAGAACCGGTTTGAAGATTGTGAAGAATAGTATCATACCTAAGACCATAGTTCATACCTGAGACCCTAGTTCACACCCGAGATATGATTATTTTTATTGTGGATGGCAAAAACTTGTTTTTTTTTATAATGATATTGCTAGGGTTGCTGTGTATGTTTCTCCAGAGAACTCTGTATTTTATAATTATGTTGAAGAAAAAGGGGATAACTATTTTAGAAAATGCATCTGTAGAATTATTGATAAAATATGATGATGTAAATTTTATTATTTTGGGAGACTTGAATGCCAGGATGGATAACTTGCATGATTATCCAGAAGATGACACTTAACAATACACTGAAATTGATGAATATAATAGTGACTTTTTCAGCTTACCTAGAAAATCAAAAGACAGTGGAACAAACAAATAGGGATTGTCACTGCCTCTATTTTATACCTGAGACCCTAGTTCATACCTGAGACCCTTGTTCTTACCTGAGACCCTCGTTCTTACCCGAGACCCTAGTTGCGTGCTCTAATATACTAGCAATACATTCTTCATTGTTACTCTAGAGATAAATAGGATAATATTCGTAGGTTGTTTGGGATATTTTATCAGCATTGAATTTGAGGAATATTTTCAACGCCTCCATAAGCTTTTTAGAATATATTGATCTTCACTGAGTCTGGAAAGGTGCGAGATTTTTTTATGATATATCTAGACGAAAGTTCAAGTGAATAATCAACAAGACAGTCGCGGTTCGTGAGAATCAGCCGCCTCAATGTCATAAGAGTGTACAGATTTCTACCTTTAACCTTTTTCATCGAAGGGAAAGGTACTATAACCCATGTCTCCAGGTTAAAATGGTATCAAAGCCGGCACGCCAGGAGTGTTAGAGATGCTAAGTAAATGATCTGTAAAGGTCCTCCTACAACACTTTGCTTGCGGCATCAGCCTCAAACCAACAACGTATTTGACAAATGGACCAGGCGAGCTGCACTTTATATCGTATCTTCGTTTAACCAGACTCCGCGTGGCAGTCACGAAGTTTTAACCCATCAGTATCGCCGCATTTAACAGTCGGCGAGGTCAGCGACTTAAACTCTAAGGAAAATTTATGTCTATTTCTAACAAGAACCGGAGGCCTAGGGTTCAATAAACATTTAGTATCGCACTAGTGGAAGGTTATTTCAGCCAGTTTTATAGCTATTGTTTAACCAATATTTTGTTTTTAATCAATAAAATATTGACAACCGTAAGATCGTCATGTTGTATGGTGAAGTGGCGGAGGGGTAGAAAAGCGATTGGTATATAATATTAACATTTTAACTCTTTGATATAAAGAAATAATTTTACAAATAAAAAAGACGTAAAAGAAAATCAACCAAGCAGGAGTTATAAAAAAAAGATTATTAAGTTTGGTAAACCAAATGTAGAAATTAACATGAAGCAAATGAAGCGAGATAGAATCCATTATTAGACATTTAAGGTTTTTTTTCAGTGATCAATTGGATCATTTCATTCAAATAATGATTAATTATCTCAGCGTGTTCTTAGATTAAAGATAACATACGATTTAAAATGCATCAATGGTATAAAAAGGCAAATCACAGTATTAGTAACATGAGAGGATATAACAAGCTGAAACAGTTTCCTTTGGTCAAAGCCATAAAATTGTTGATTAATGCAACAATCGTCGAGGAGACATACTTCAGAACTGTTCTCAATTACGGTCAATGGTTTCTATCTTCACTACACATCCATCCCTCGTCATTGTGAGAATTTCCGGGATGAAGAATTGGTTTAATGTATCAAAATTCAGGACTTTACCGGCTTTGATGTTGAGCTATATGATGCATCACATGTCTGACTGTTCCTGTTGGCTTTCACGTCCGTCATTCACGTGACTTGCCCTCCCTATTTGGTTTCTCGTCCCGACATTTAAAGTGTTTCGACGCCAGAGCACCAATAACATCATTTTCAACACATAAAACTTATGGCACAGCTGCTACATGCGGGATACCTGTCGTTTGACAAAGAGACACAGTCATCCCACAAGCGCCCACGCATTAGTTCAGGTGCATTTGTATATCGTATATATGGTGCTATGTTTTATCTATTTACTTTCAGCCATAACAGACTGGAATTATATTAAAATGTCTGTAAAGAGCAAAATTGGCATGCCTAACTCGGGGAAAGTAACCATCTGGAATATCCATATTAATATATCCTCCAAAAATGACTAAATGTATATGAGTCATGGTTTATTTTTAAAACTAGCCCACGTACGTGTTTTTATAATCGATCTGTAAACCAGAAAACGGAGAAAAACATGTTATAATATCGAATATCTTTATGAATTTAAAAACTGGATTTTTTGGATCTGTTAAAAGTTTATACAGACACAATTATAATGAGTGCATATCCCTTGGATATTGAATGATGGTACACCAAGAGGTGTTGTACTTACGACGCCGGTATAACTACATCCTTGCTACTTATGTCATAAATACTCAAATACAACATATGACGTAAGAAGCGTTTTGGCAGCTCTTTTTAAAGGATAGGTCCCTGACCTGTTGTTGGCCTTTTGACTGGCGTTGAAAGAACCGTACGATCAGAATGATGTATAAATATTAGGCCGTCTTTAGTCCGAAATCAGAGGCACGGGTCAAGCAATAATCCAGAAGTAATGGTGTGCCGGATGACACTGAGCTGAATCCCGAAGGTTCTATCGGGGACGAATCTCTGAGGTTCTGTCGCGGACGTCTCTGAGGTTCTATCTGAGACGAATCTTCGTGGTTTTACCGCTGACTTATCATCATCGGGGTCGAATGTCTAAGGTTCTTTCGGGGACGGATCTTTGGGGTTATATCGAGGACGAATATCTGAGGTTCTGTCGCGGACGTCTCTGAGGTTCTATCTGAGACGAATTTTCGTGGTTTTACCGCTGACTTATCATCATCGGGGTCGAATGTCTGAGGTTCTATCGGGGACGAGTCAATGAGGTTCTGTCGTGGACGTCTCTGAGGTTCTATCTGAGACGAATCTTCGTGGTTATATCGCTGACGTATCACCATCGGGGTCGAATGTGTGGGGTTCTATCGGGGACGAATCTCTTAGGTTATATCGAGGACGAATCTCTGAGTTTCTATCTGAGACGAATCTTCGTGGTTATATCGCTGACGTATCACCATCGGTGGCGAATGTCTGGGGTTCTATCGGGGACGAATCTCTGAGGTTATATCGAGGACCAATCTCTGAGGTTTTTACCGTGGAAGATTCACTGAGGTTCCATCATTTTAGCCGTGACAATCTGACTCAGTAGGCAATCGGATAATTTGGCCGGTAAGCCTACTCGAGTCGTGATACTAGTAATATGGAGGAATGTATCGCAGTGGTCTTGCATCTGGTTGCATTCATATTGTGGTAAACGGCCCATAATCTCAATATTATGCTTAGAATGGTGAATAAACACAAGATATTTATGTGAGCTCGCACCGTCTCCATGGACACGGGTCATTTCCTGTGTCGCCTGCGTCCTGTAACCCGTGCGAGCCATGCTTTTGTTCATGCCGTCATAAATTCAACAAACATGCCGAGGGATTTACCAATGTGCTGGTTTCGTTTATGTTGATTGACAGTGTACCTGTAGCCAATGAAGCGTTTGTCAGAAATGACGAAACAATTTGCATCTTCATAAGGCCTTATAATGCGATCCTCAGACGTAGATGTCATGACACTCTGGCGCCAGTAATATGGTCGTTATTCAAGAGACTCAATATGACGCTAGCATCATTTCACCATTTTGGCTTTGAGGTTCCGGTAACCTAATGGTAACAGTAGGTACACAATTATAACTCTTCCCTATAGCAATGATAACAGAATCCTCCTTGAAAGAATAATACATCGTTTCAATAAATATAATTAACAGCATATATATGCAGGCACCTAAACAGACCCTGTCAATGACAGGTGTATAAGATAACGCCTATTACTATTATTGTATATGGACGCATAATTTTTACCCCACCTATAAAAGCAGCTGACAAACGCGTATTCTTATGCTGTTAAAACTGTAATGGATCATCCTTCGGTTCTTCGTTCAAAAAACAAGTGATACTGACCTCGCTTCACGAGCCACATATCAGTAAAATAAATCAGGACACATGGGGTCGAGCTGAATCTTCAAAGCACAAAACTTTATGGAAAAAAAGGCAAAGAGGGTTAATTTATTTTAAGGACTGTGTAGTGTCACAAAATAATTAAAATTGTTGACATTTTGTTCATAAAATATATATCCTTTCAGTAAGCAGGTGAATACATTTGGTTTATTTGACCGTATTGTCATTCTTGACGCGGCTAGTGTTAAAACAAGCAATTCGCCTACCTTTTCTCTAGAATCTATGCGATTTCCTTCTTACTCTTGTGAATTTTAGGTAATTTCTGTTACGAACAGTTCTTATTACGCCTCTTTGACGTTTGTATGAGCTTGTTTATCTACAAGCGGTTATTCATAGCAATGTTGAAAGAAAGGGAACACCGTGGAACCCGAGGTGTGTGATGTATAAGTGCGGAAGTTAGACGACAAAAGTTGCGGAATGCCCTATGAAGAACTGTGGTTCGATGTCCTTCTTAATGTGTTTGGATTATTTTTAATAAAGTTATAAACTTTATAGCATGAGCTGGGTTTTTTCTGGTCTATTTCTATGAACATTTTAAGGGATAATCTCCTGTTAATACACGTTAGATATCGGGAGATGCCCTATTAACATTTTGAATTTTCAAATGTTTAAGGTGTGTCATTAGAAAGAGAAATTTTAAAACGTGGATTTTATGTTCGCGGAAACTGTTTTTTACCTATAAATTTGACAAAGAGGGAATTAATTAGTTGGATTAGTTTCTGACAGGATTGATTATTGAATTCAGCCCAAAGAAGGAGAGTGTGATTATATGGCCTCCTACACCCTAAACGCCTTTAGGCAGAAATGTTCTGCGACCTTTAACCAATACCTTAAAAAATGCGGCTTTTATCCCATTTAACATTTTAAAATAAAGGTTACCTTCAGCCTCTCAAAGAATTTGTTATCCTCCTCTAAATGTCTCACTGTGTGGGGTGTAGCAAATACAATATGCATAGAATATCAGGATTTGACCCTGACATTTGACGGTAAATAATCTTATCGGTTCTCTGTGGCCGGCTTATTTAATTTTAGACCGGCGTGTGACATGTCATACAGTTCCCAGTTATGTATACGCAGCCATTCGCTAGTAATGATATGAACTATGTTTAATCAACAAGAGCGGAGGTATGGGTACGAACTAGGGTGGGGTCAAGGTCAGCCAGAATTGTTCACTAGAATTTCAAGAGTTGCCAGACCAGTAAATAAAAGACTGCTTTCCTACAATTTAATAAGATTGCCTGAGAACGGCCCGGCCCTAGGGTACCAGAATACTAGTTGTGGCTACAGCAAGAAATTGCATTGTGCTTATTTACCGAGGTGATGTAGGGGTCCTAGGATTAATTACGCAAGGTTCTTTTTACCGGCCAATGAGGGGTTCTTATAACTGATACTGGATATTGGCCATTTGAGGTTATGGTTATAAATAGCACGCAATGAGGCCCGCATTCGTGCTAAGATTTTTATAACAGGACTAACTCTTCTACTCACATACTGATACTGTCGTAGTGTCAGACTGATACAAAAGGGAATGTAAATGGTTGACACCTTTAAGAATAGCTTTTCGAGGTTCTTATTCACTAACTTTCGGGTGCTCGGCCCCCTTCATCAGGCATGAATGGAGCTGTTCCTCGGGTAGCTGTTGCCAGTGTTTCTCATCGGAGACAAGCAAAAGCCTAGCACGTGTTACGAAGGCAAATTGCTCAGGGGAAAAGACTGGGCTTATCCCGGTTTCGAACCCATGTCGGTAGCGCACAAGTCCGGCGCACACCAACCGCTTCGCTACAAAACCAAGCTTCACTAGAGAAAGTTAGGTCCGCTTTTATGTCACCCCGTAACACACCCCCTCTTAAGAGCGTTCTGCTATCAGAACAAGACTGATCACCCAGGAGTCACACTTTGGTGAGCTTATTCCCTGGGCCACAAAGTTAACCGTCAAGTTAGACAAGCCCCCATTTTGATACGAAAACGAATTGCTCAGGGGAAAAGACTGGGCCGGTCCTGCTTTCGAACTCGTGTCGGTGGCGCACAAGTCCGGCGTACCAACCGCTTCGCTAGAAAAGCAAGCTTCACTAGCGAGACATTTCGGTCCGCTTTTATGTCACCCCGTAACACACGGTAGTTCAAAACTGTATACAAATATAAAGACTGACGGACATTTAGAATATAACCAGGGAACCAAGCATGTATTGATACTCAGAACCTACAACCGGATTTTCGTTGTGCAAAATTTTTAGAATATATGTTACCGTTTAATAAAATGTGTTTCAAAACACTACAATTCATTTTCTGCTTCATTAAGTCTAGAGTTGACGTTCAGTACATATTAACCAGACCATCTGGAAAACAGCAATCATGCTTTGAATTCAAATATAATATAACTATCCATGGCTTTAAAATGTTATCCTTGCAAAGTCGTATCGGAATCCTAGTTTTTTTCTTAAATCATCATAAAACCCTCTTCTTCAGTGTTCCCATAAAAGACATACACATTACCTACAGACTCTGTCCTGCAAGCTAAACAATTATAGATCCTGCACGGATTATCTGGACCCGGGAATTTATTTAACGACTTGATCCCATGAGACCGTCTGTCTACATGAAATACCGTCGCTTTGACTTTTGAAGACAGCAGAGCTCCCGTGCATTTCAGTATCTCTCAGTTCCATCCTTTAAATGGCTGTGGAAGTCATCCCCTCCGATGAAGAGCCCTCATTTACTCCGCGATCTCCTACACTCCCAGTGTCCAGAGAAAATGATTTTTGCAGCGCAGTCTATTTTCTGTCTGGGACCGACACCTATTATATGTGTCTCACTGACCTTATCCTAGTGCGACTCAAACCCGAGATGTCATGCTGTTGCCGCCATAAAACTGTGATCTTTGGCATGTTTTACACCAATTCCTTTTCGTGTAAGCTTTGAATAACGTGAAGGCAAAGAACTACGTCTTTAATGAAACATGTTAATATTTTTGGTACCGTAATATATACTTATTTTATGTGAAACAAAAAATACATTACCCGAGAAAAGATGACAAAGGTATAACAACACTGTAAGGCTTATTCTTAGAACCAAATCCAACAGTCGTAATACTGTCTCGTTCATAGGTTACATCTTAAATAGCAATAATTTCTCTCTTCTGATGATTCTCATGGTTTAGATGTCAAGTTTCAAAAACAAAGTTGCATACTAAGTTAACTATTACACTAATATTCTGAATATCATTTAAATAGAGTATTACGAAAGAAGATATGGCTAAAGTGTATGATATACCTACATACAAGTTTGACTTGAGGATACTAATGTAGACAATTAAAAAGGCCTGCAGTTGAACGTACTTTGTATGACCCGACATTTTTCATTTCCGTTTTCGTCCTCAGTATATATTATATCCTTTTTTTATCTTCTTTTATCTCAGGTTCATTCGTTAATTTAAGGAGAATTGGTTGGAGTTTCCTAGGGTTATTTCCGGGTCAATTTGGCCTTTATCAACTGGATTTATGAAATTCTTGAAAATTTTGACAAATTACTACCTGTCGAAATAACAAATTAGATAAATAATTCTTGTACCAGTCGTGATTACGGGTAGGATAAGAAAGAGGATTACTAAGATCAGATAAATAAGAGAAACACAAACAGCAAGACCAGAATTAGTCTCTTTAATGAAGCATCACGCAGGTGAAGTACTCCTGATGTTAGGTTGAGCCGGTCTGTTTTAGCCAGCCTTTTAGGATAATATCCTGTACTTTGTCTATAATTCGTCCGGCTGAGTATTTTCGTATCAAAGAGTTCAGAAACATTTCGATGCTTCTTTTATATTTCAAAGTAAAAGTTTGTTAAATATAGATTGGATTATTTTGTGTTAAATATAGTATTATCTCTTGATTCTGTTACTACTCCGTCTTGACTAGGTATTTTCAAAAACAAACCAGAAACACAATATCAATTTGTTGTTCTAGTAGGCAATATAATCGCACTAATTATCAGGTTGATGTTTTAGGAAGCCATACATATTTCTTTATAAACTCTACCACCTTTTGTCTTTGCAGATATATTTGTTGCCAGAAAAATCTGACGGAGTTAACTGCTACCTCTCTCAATCGGTACCCAAACCTGGAAGAAATGTAAGTTACTATAGACATATTATACGACGCTTCATTTATCAAAATTAAGCGGGATAATGTTAATGTGGCATTCTTTAAATAAATAAAAAAGTGAACGTGTCTCATGGCTAACCGAACATTACATTGACTCTCCTGACATGACCGATGGTTCATTAGGTGACATAAAAATCAATTATACTGCGACCGAAAGAAGTCCCCCTCCGCTCCGCCGGATTTTTCTCATGGTTTGATTATTGACTGAAGTTGAGATCCTTTTGTCAGGAACGGCGGTTAATTAGACAGTGACGTTTAAATCTTTTTAATCTAGGCTTTAACAAAAAGTTTTTTTCCGGTGGAATTTCATTTGGTGGCTCACATTTTAGAAGCGTTGACGACACTTTTTGTAAGGTTACATTAGTGTGTTCCTGCAGCAGTGTCGCTGCCCGATTTACGACAGGAAGGTAATTACTGAAAGTGGTTACCAAGTGCAAATTTAAAAAAATGCCAACGCGACAAGGATTTATTGTATTGTTAGTAACTATGTAGCACGGACGTATGGCGGCATCAGCCTGACTAGTGTGGACCTTACGACAGCTGAATATAACAAACCTCTATATGGCTGCGTGGGCAGATACGAGGATAATACGGAAATGATGGCGACCAGGAAACCTAGCCGGCAGGCTCCCCTGGAGGCTGTACGACTGCCGCTTCTGTGCCCGAGTTAATTTATACCAATGACCAGTAGATAAACTGAATCGTGGGTCCAAACTAGATCTCCACTCAAAGTGTCTGGCTGGCACCCAATTCCCCGCCGCCCCTAGTGTCAAGGTCAACCAAACGTAACACACGGCTTGTTATGATAGGTTACGATATAATTAGTTATGATTTTTTTGGGGTAAAATTATACATCAATATGTGTGTGTATGTTGCCAAAGGCAATCATGCAGTGTTGTTTTTCAAGGAAGTCTATGTTAAACAGACCTGTCATTTCTCCATGGGTTGTACTGAATACCTTCCCGGTCACTTTTCCTTCCGACAAGGACGTTGTTTGGTAACAACATGGCTTGACATTAACATTATATAGACATAACGTAACGGGGTACAACGACATACAGAAACGACAAACGATATCAAAATATTTATGAATACATGTTGAAAGTGTTTGCCTCTTTTCGTTTCCTGATTATTCTTTCATCAATGGTTCTATATTTAGACGTCTTTGTTGTTAAGGAGCTTATTTCGAGCTCTCGTTGCATATTAAATTAATGAAACCTAATTTAACGAAAATTTATATCAAAAGTAAAACCCAATGACCATTGACAGGGAATGGCTTGTTAACAAAATGAAATAGAAACTTGGTATCTTGCGCTTGGTTTACAGAGACCTGTGTATTGATTTCAGAATGATCCGAGACAGTGAATTACGAGATATCGACAAAGCTGCTTTTCAAAATTTAAATCTGCTCCGAAGGCTGTGAGTATATCTTCGTTTGAAATTGTTTTATGAAATCAGTTTATCTAAAAATATATATTCTAAACTGATTTTCACTTTGCTTAAGTATTCAGAACTTCTTAATTATCTAGATGTGACCGCAAAGCACATATTATATCAAGGCAAAATGAGCAATGAAAAAAGACTTTCTGTCATGTTGCCATGATACAGTGATAATATTTTTCACTCACAATTCTGTGGAGGTGTTCTGTTAGTTATACATGCAACTGTGATAAAATATATGTATACGCCTAACTCCAATGTGTCTGGAGTATATCAATTCATTTTAGAACTATGTGTTCGCCATTAAATATCTGGACCAACAAAATACACATCGGGACATTGTCTCATATATGGCTGCATCAGATGATCATGTTAACATGAGTTAGTTCATTGTATATTTATAACATTTACATATCTTACTTTATTTGATTGGGGTTTTTTTTCTTTCACTATATATTTAATAATAATTAAGTATTTTCATTATTTATATAGACATATTTGTATAATTAATATAATAATGAATGGATCACCGCAATGCTCTGTATGATATCATATCGATATTATCTGCGTTGTGTTGCGATATGATTATACAATATGTCTGAATTGTCTATTTCTGGTTGATACACCCTTTAAATAAGAGGCACTTTATCCCCGTTTCCGATGTACCCAGGAAATACACCCGGTGATTGGTCCGCTCAAAAACCACGAAATGGGCCACATTTGCATAGTGTACTCTATCTCCAACCGAGTGTTTTAGTTTGCATTTCCGTGATAAAGTAAAACTAAAGTGGAGAAGTATACCAGAGCTGTATGACAGAATACGAACACGGACCTCTCCTGGTGTAAAGCCGCTCCTGCAGGTGTTCTATGAAGTTGCGTCTACGGCCTCATATTTGTCTTGATGGAGATCTGTGCTGCAAAGAAACACTTAAGGAAGCAGAAACAGCATTATTTCTCGAAAAGAAGTTGATTATACCAAGTGCTAGTGTGTGCATGAAGAGAATCGTGATGGCAGTAGATGAAATAAAGTTATCTTGGTAGAGACAATTCTTCTGATTCAGTAGGAATAAAAAGGAAGAAACGCGGATGCACTGCCTAATCCTGGGCGCCTTGTGTTTGAAGAGTTACACAGAGGCTGTGTCTATTGTGTGTTAGTTTACGAAAGGTGCTAAATTATACCTGATTTACATTAAATGCCTGTAAGAAGCGGCATCTTTGTATCACATGCTCGTATCGGTTTTGAGTCAGAGGTCCTATATTTTCTCCGAAGTATCGTTGATCTATGAGTCCAAATCACCAGTTTAATGATGAAAGAACGGCTGAGGGAACCACGTTAAAATCTTGACTTAGAAGATGTGTCTTCATCATTTGTATGTCTCATGAGTAATGATGAAGATTAAATAATAGAGTGACACCTATATTTGATTTTTTCCCCCAAATCTTTTTAGCCCAAATATCTCCAGTCGCTAGGAAAGCGGTGATATAAATATAATGTAATTGTACGTGTGCAGCCGCTAAGAATTTATTGTTTCTTTAAAACTGGCGACTGTTCATTCATCAGCTCTGCCGAATGTGCTTTTAAATTAAAAGCTTTAAGATTAAATCACAACGAGCGGTCACACATTGTTTTAAATTTCGACCCGCGTCGCAATTCCACTTCTTGATGCTATCTTGATCTTTTAATTTATTGTAGTACATACGTTTTCAAATTGTAAAACGAAATTCGTACATCACATATTTTTACATTTTTAATGGATTTATTTTTACTTTATACCTCTATATAATTTTTAAATATTACATCAAAATATCGCAAGTAAAAGTTAAATAAGACTTGTAGTTTGCTAATCAAATTAATTATAAATAGGAGAAAGAGGCAATGATTTATAACCTTTCTTAGTGTACTACATTTCCTGCCTCGGAGATTACATTCTCGGTCCTACACTATGGGATAAGCCTTCTTGATTAATCCAGACTTTTATGGTTTATGTTAACAGTTGATTATTTATCGAATAAATTTCCCGTGTATTCCCTGTAATCTTGGTACTCACTTTTTTTATATTTAATGATACTTTTTTTATGAAGCTCTGTGTTTTAGAGACCTAAGGAGGAATCGGATCGAGTTCTTTAACTGGAAGCTAATCAACAGAGAGAGCAGGAACGTCACACTGTAAGTTAATTAACTCTTGAGGGTTTTAACGAAAATGAACTGCACCCATGTGATTACGTGCATAGTTCCCGTAACGCAAAACTACTAATCACGTCTGCATTTATGGTCCCCACCCGGTATCATTAGACTGGGCAGACGGTTAAGCTTATAAGACTCGCAGGTACTTAAATTGCAACACCTTGAAGAGGAACTGCCACCTGATGGTAAAGTTTATAAATAACGTATGTTCTTTTACCGACGCATATGTTAATGTAAGAGTCTATCGAGGCATGGAATAACGTCTTCATTTTTAGCTCAGCTGACTGAAAGTCATCTGAGCTATAGCGATCACTCTTTGTCCGTCGTCCGTCTGTCTGTCTGTCCATCTGTCTGTCTGTCCGTCTGTCCGTCTGTCTGTCCGTTAACCAGGCACAAATCGTAACCACTGGACCTGGAATCTTCTAACTTGACATCCACGGAGTACCATGAAAAATCTCCTTGGAAACCTGAAATTAGGTCTCTGTTACCCATAACCTCTGAGCTATGGGGCTCCGAAGTACCCCCCAGAAAAGTCCAAAATTTCATACAAAAACTTCAATATCTCATTAACTACTTGACTGATGGTCATGATTTGTGGCATAACTATTGATCATGAGAGGTTCCATCAGTTACTGAAGACTGGTGGCGCCACCTGTATTTTTCGATTTTTTACGAATTTTTTCCTCTATTTTTGAGACCTTTAAGGATGCTGTCATCTGTTAGCATGGCACAAATCGTAACGACTGGACCTAAAATCTTCATTCTTGAAACACTGAGAGGTCCATGAAAAATATCCTTGGAAACTAGAAATTAGGTCTCTGTTAACCATATCCTTCGAGCTATTGGGCCCCAAAGTACCCCCCCCCCTCCCCAGAGTAGTCAAAAATTTCATACAAAAACTACAATATCTCAATAACTGCATCACTGATGGTCATGATTTTTGGCATACATATTGATTATGAGATGTTCCATCAGTTCCTGCAGACTTGTGGCGCCACCTGTATTGTACGATTTTTTACGATTTTTTCCTCTGTTTTTGAGACCTTTAAGGATGCTGTCATCTGTTAACGCGGCACAAATCATAATGACTGGACCTAGAATCTTCATTCTCGACACACTGAGAGACCTATGAAAAGTCTCCATGGAAACCAAAATTAGGTCTCTGTTACCCATATTCTTCGAGCTATGGAGCCCTAAAGTACCCCCAAGAAAAGTAAAAAATTTCATACAAAAACTTCAATATCTCATTAACTACTTGACTGATGGTCATGATTTGTGGCATAACTATTGATCATGAGATGTGTCATCTGTTCCTGCAGACTGGTGGCGCCACCTGTATCGTTCGATTTTTTACGAATTTTTTCCTCTATTTTTGAGACCTTTAAGGATGCTGTCATCTGTTAGCATGGCACAAATCGTAACGACTGGACCTAAAATCTTCATTCTTGAAACACTGAGAGGTCCATGAAAAATATCCTTGGAAACTAGAAATTAGGTCTCTGTTAACCATATCCTTCGAGCTATTGGGCCCCAAAGTACCCCCCCCCCCCCTCCCCAGAGTAGTCAAAAATTTCATACAAAAACTACAATATCTCAATAACTGCATCACTGATGGTCATGATTTTTGGCATACATATTGATTATGAGATGTTCCATCAGTTCCTGCAGACTTGTGGCGCCACCTGTATTGTACGATTTTTTACGATTTTTTCCTCTGTTTTTGAGACCTTTAAGGATGCTGTCATCTGTTAACGCGGCACAAATCATAATGACTGGACCTAGAATCTTCATTCTCGACACACTGAGAGACCTATGAAAAGTCTCCATGGAAACCAAAATTAGGTCTCTGTTACCCATATTCTTCGAGCTATGGAGCCCTAAAGTACCCCCAAGAAAAGTAAAAAATTTCATACAAAAACTTCAATATCTCATTAACTACTTGACTGATGGTCATGATTTGTGGCATAACTATTGATCATGAGATGTGTCATCTGTTCCTGCAGACTGGTGGCGCCACCTGTATCGTTCGATTTTTTACGATTTTTTCCTCTATTTTTGAGACCTTTAAGGATTCTGTCATCTGTTAGCATGGCACAAATCGTAACGACTGGACCTAGAATCTTCATTCTCGACACACTAGAAGACCTATGAAAAGTCTCCATGGAACCAGAAATAAGGTCTCTGTTACCCATATCCTTCGAGCTATGGGGCCCCAAAGTACCCCCCCAGAGTAGTCAAAAATTTCATACAAAAACTTCAATATCTCAATAACTACATCACTGATGGTCATGATTTTTGGCATACATATTGATTATGAGATGTTCCATCAGTTCCTGCAGACTGGTGGCGCCACCTGTATTGTTTGATTTTTTACGATTTCTTCCTCTATTTTTGAGACCTTTAAGGATGCTGTCATCTGTTAGCATGGCACAAATCGTAACGACTGGACCTAGAATCTTCATTCTCAATACACTGAGAGACCTATGAAAAGTCTCCATGGAAACCAGAAATTAGGTCTCTGTTACCCATATTCTTCGAACTATGGGACCCCAAAGTACCCCCTAGAGTAGTCAAAAATTTCATACAAAAACTTCAATATCTCAATAACTACTTCACTGATGGTCATGATTTGTAGCATAACTATTGATCAAGAGGTGTTCCATCAGTTCCTGCAGACTGGTGGCACAACCTGTATTTGTTCGTTTTTTTTTTACGAATGTTTTATCTATTTTTGAGACCTTTAAAGATATGAACATCTGTTAACAGGGCACAAATCATAAAAACTGGACCTAGAATCTTCATTCTTGACACACAGGCAGACCCATGAAAATTCTCCATGGAAACCTGAAATTAGGTCTCTGTTACCCATATTCTTTAGGCTGTATGGCTTCAAAATACCCCCCAGAATAATGGAAAATTTTATACAAAAAGTGCAGTATCTCAATAACTACAACACTGATGGTCATGATTTTTGGCATACATATTGATCATGAGCTGTTCCATCAGTTTCTGCAGAGAGGGTTCGCCACCTCTATTTTTTTCAAATTTTTACGAATTTTTTTTCTCTTTTTTCGAGACCTTTGAAGATGTGGCCATCTGTTAACAGGGCACAAATCGTAACGACTACACCTAGAATCTTCTCTCTTGACATGCAGGGAGGCCCATAAAAAGTCTCTTTGGAAACCTGAAATTAGGTCTCTGTTACCCATAACCTTTGAGCTATGGGGCTCCGAAGTACCCCTCAGAATAATGGAAAATTTGATACAAAAGCTCAAGTATCTAAACAACTATTGCAGTGATCACCATGATTCTTTGCATGGATATTGATCATGGAATGTTTCATCAGTTTCTGCAGTATGGTGGCGCCACCTGTATTTTTTTTTATTTTTACGAAATTTTTTTCTCTATTTTTGAGACCTCATAAGATGCGGTCATCTGTTAACATGGCACAAATCGTAACAACTGGACCTAGAATCTTCTCTCTTGACATGCTGAGAGGCCCATGAAAAGTCTCCTTAAAAACTTGAAATTAGGTCTCTGTTACCCATAACCTCTGAGCTATGGGGCTCCGAAGTACCCCCCAGAATAATGGAAAATTTGATACAAAAGCTCAAGTATCTGAACAATTATTATATTGATCACCATGATTCTTTGCATGGATATGATCATGAAATGTTTCATCAGTTTCTGCATTCTGGTGGCGTCACCTGTATTTTTTCGATTTTTTAAAGTTTTTTTTCTCTATTTTTGAAACCTTTTAAGATTTGGTCGTCTGTAAACATGGCACAAATATCAACTGGACCTAGAATCTTCTGTCATGACATGCAAGGACGGTCATAAAAAGTCTATATGGAAACCTGATACAAGGTCTCTGTTACTGATATCCTTTCAGCTATGAGGCTCGGAAGTTCCTCCCAGAATAATACAAAAATTGATACAATAACTAATGCATTGATCACCATGATTGTCTACATTTGTATTGATAATGGCTTGTTTCATCAGTTTCTGTAGACTGGTGGTGCCACCTGTATTTTGATTTTTTAAGAATTTTTTTTCTTGATTTTTGAGACCTTTAAACATTTGGTCATCTGTTAACAGGCCACAAATCATAATGACTTGACCTAGAATCTTCTTTCTTAACATGCAGGGAGGTCCATGAAACATCTTGGAAACCTGAAATTAGGTCTCTGTTACCCATATCCTTCATGCTCTGGGGCTCCGAAGTACTCCTCAGAGTAAAGATTTTGTCATCTGTTAACAGAGCACAAATTATAATGACTTGACCTAGAATCTCCTTTCTTGATATGCTGGGAGGCCCCTGAAAAGTCTCCTTGTGCACCTGAAATTACATCTCTGTTACCCATATCCTTCATCCTATGCGGCTTTGAAATACCCCCCAGAATAAACATTTGGTCATCTGTTAACAGGGCACAAATCATAATAACTGGACCTAGAATTTTATTTTTTGACATGCTGGGAGACCCCTTAAAAGTCATCTTGTAAACCTTGAAAATAGGTGTCTGTTACCCATATCCTTCATGCTACAGAGCTCCATAGTACCCCAATGAATATTGGATGATTTTATACAAAAGGTCAAGTTTGGAAAAAGTATTTCATTCAAATTTGACATTCAGATGATAAAATTACTTTTGTCAATGTCTTCCTGGTCAGCTGAGCGTCATGACCCCTGGGCACTTGTTTATTATTGTAGTGGAAAACTATTGCTGACGACCTGGTTGGCCTATTCATCATGCGTGATGTTGCATTGCTTATAATACGTTAACAAGTGTGTCTGAGACATAAAACAGACAATAATTTTGTCGGTGTTACTAAGCAAAGTGCTGCTCATCATAAACACATAGAATAGGTCAAAAGAATTTGGGTTGTTGTGTTACACACAGAAAGATGCATACGACTGAGACGGCATGCATTCATAATACTTTTGAGGTTCTATCAAAGTTAAACTGAGTTCCTTGAGCTATTACCAATTAATGACGCATATATCTCAAAGATTACCCCTAATATATCAGAGGGATTTTTACTTTGTTAATTTGGTAGAAGTTCAAGCACAAGAAACGAGAAATGTGAGTTTGCAAATAAGAGACAGTGGTATACAAAAAAAGCTGAAAATATAAGAATTTGGCGGCTGGCTATTTACTGAGCAGAGATGTAAGAGAAACACAGACTATTAAAAAACAGAGATCATCTGTGTAGATTCAAGAGCAGGCCCGCCAATAGGTATATATTTGTATGAAGTATGGATCCTGTGATTTATAATCTAACACCGGCCCACCTCCTGGTCGACTGATGGCTTTAGTAATGACCCCCTCCATGTTGAAGTATAATGCGGCGTTGCATGGCGCGCTCCATCTATTAAATCTGGAACACCCACCCGGAAGTTCAATTTGCAACTTTGGTAGAAAATCCAAACAAGGTTACTGCCTGACGAGGATGTAAATATCTCAGTGGAGCCAGATTTATGGTCCTATATTTAATATCGTAAAGGACATCTGATACAGTGAACGGTCTAGACCCTTTACTGAGGAAACATTTTGAAACCATGCCTTGGACTATAGAATTTTTCATAAGTAGCCGCTGTCGTATAGAAGCTCATTTCACACCAAGCCAGGGGCAATACGTAGACAGCGTTAAGTGATGGAGGCAAAACGCCCACCTGAGAGCTGTTGTAAAACACCGTTTTTGTCAAACCTGCTAAATAGCCACTTGGATTGTTTAGTAGAGAAATCTTCATGGTGCTCAATACAAGGGATAGACTATTCTACTTGACAATGGTCATGGTAATAAAAATTCTTTGACCAGCATGTCAACGCCTAATAGGAAAGAAGGCTAATTAATGACTGTTCATTAAGTTTTCCAGGCCCTTGTAAGCAAATGAATGTTTACAATCGGATTAAATATAGTGTATACCAAGTAATTAACCCCCCCCCCCCCCATGTATGAAATCAATTGACATGACTGCGAGTGCGTGATCGACAGGTCTATTGGCCAATCAGCGAACATGATTACCGGACTGAAAACGAGGCCATGTAAACACACGTAGAGGTCGGACATCAGGTTGGACATTCCTGACACGTGTGTAAACTTCCAACCATATGCTCGACGGACCTGTTATAGTAAATATATTTTAATACGGTCGAGGCATATGTTTATTAATTGTATAAAAGTTACTCAGAGGTATCATTCAAAGTAACAGCAATCTGTTTTCTTCCTTCTCTTTGAGTCCATATTCGACATGAAAGTTTCAGTAAGTCAAAAGACGCAGCCTAAATTATCCTATTCACCATTTATCGGTAATTATTGGTTAGTAACCAGTGCTAAAATGTTTACATTTACCCCACACCAGCGCGTCACTCTTCAAAGTTAATGGGTTTAAAACGTAACAATCTTGGCCCTGTCGATTCAGCGCGTCTCCCAGTCCCAGCCAAAGTTTTCATGTGTTCATGTGCATGTCACGATATGCTGTCCCCTGTTACCACAAATACAGTTGATATATCTCTGGTAAAAGGTCAGTAACCATTAAATCTTTCAGAATATATGTCTCATGTATGTTATATGTCATATTGGTGAACTGCATGAGTTCATATTAATATTATTAATAAATATATTTCACAATTTGCAACGTTTCATTTTTCAATTATTGATTCAAACCATGTTTCTTCAAGTGTTAATCCAATGATCATATAATAAATGTACCGCATAAGAATTAAATAATTAGCTGGGCCTTTAAACCAGACATATAAATAATCTGAGCAGCGTCGGGGGGGGGGGGGGGGCGTACCCTAAAATAAAGTTCGTTTCATTCCGGGATAATTAACATAACCGGTGGAGGTCTGTGCTCTCTGAGTGCCCATATTCTTGTTTGAAATTGAATTAAGATTACCGGGGGTAAACTGAAATAGGGGGTAACTTTACACCAGTGCTAAAATGTGTGGAAGTTAATATATTTAATTAAAAGTCGTGTTTCTGGTTTCGCTTAATTATCACCAAACACATTAGCTACCAATGGCAGCAATATTCGTGTTTAAGTCATTCTTTTAATTTTTATCAAATAAACATCTTGGTCCAGTTAATTAAGAAAAAGAATAATTAGCATTCATTTTTCTTTTTTAATCTATTTTAAGACAAAGTTCATTAGATTAAATAATTCATATGATTGGCTATAGTTGGAATTAAGAAATTTACATAATTATGATTAATCATATATATATATATATATATATATATATATATATATATATATATATATATATTCACGATTCCAAGGGTGAAATGTCTGCAAATGAAATATGTGTCGATATACAAATTAAGGTCCACTTGAGGGGGTAGGGGTAAAACTAGCTGCTTCTTTGTATTAGTGTTGTACTGAAATAACAAGATACTTTATTCAAAGTATCTCAGAAAATTCAGATTGAAAAAAAATCATGTAACGAATGATTAAATTTTGGTTATATAAACTTGAGCATAAACATTTTAAATATCATGGTATTACAAACATACATATGGTCATTACATCTCGGCATGTAAAATTGAAGTAAAGGTCTTTTTTATCGCAATCCGTTCCAAGCGTGTGAATGGCATTATTATTTTTGGTCGTGAATCATATGCCTATATACACACTGTTCTTTTCTCAGTTATGCCACACCCTCGTTATCAATTAATGATATACTTATACTATAACCTGCTAGTGTCTATGACATTTTTACGATGACCATTGGTCTTTTACCTTTCCGCCAAAGGTGGTTTTTACTCGATACGAGTCTCTTCCTGGTAGGCACTGTGGGAAGGCCGGGACTAATTGTCTCACCTGTCAGATGTTTAAAATCAAAATGTGTTACATTTGAAGGAAACATTATCTGTTTATATTTCACATGCGTATACTTACAAACTATTACATATTTCGTGAATCGTTACCACGACAACACCCATGAGTATGTATTTTGCCTTTAAACGAGTCTAACCAAACACCTTTGAACCGACTACATTGACCTCTTCACTACATCTGTACCTACGACGATTGTGGGGTCAGATTGTGACGCCCGTAAACCCTAAACAGCGGAGGCGTATTCTTGTGAGTCCGAGTCTGCGCAGTGTGACGGTCCTCTATAAGAAGAAGCAATGTGCATGCGTAAATCCATCTTAAAACACCTGCTGATTCCGCTATTATTTTTACTCTACAATAAAATGTCTAATTAAGTAAATCAATTTCCTTTCTTCCAAGGTTGCTGCACGGGAACCCCCTGTCGTGCTCGTGTACTAACAAATGGCTGCAGCTCCGAGTGTCCAGCGAATCAGACGAAAAGACGACGTGTTACACCGGACCAGACGGGACGCGAACACCTATCACCAGAGTCAATATCACGGACTGCAGTAGGTATCTTGTTATGTCGAAGAGTGTTTGCAGGGGCGGATCCAGGATTTAGGAAAAGGGGGGGTCCAACCCAGGAGACCAATGAAAATCCTAAAAAAAAGTCATCAGGTCTGGAAAAGGGGGGGGGGGGGTCCAGGCCGTATAATTACGTCTAAAACCTTGTAAAAAATGTTGCTTCGAGTGAAAAAAAGGGGAGGGGGCGAACCCCCTGGACCCCCCCCTGGATCCGCTTCTGGTTTGGGCTGTATTACTAAAACACTAATGGCGGCATGCATATTTGTTTTAAATATTTAATTCCTGTTTTAAATTACATTAAATTTAAGACAGGTCTGAGTACTAGGAATTAATATTTAATTAGATACACCTACTGTTGAGAAAAGTGTTCCGCTCTCACATATCTGTGTTTTGAACCTCAAATCTAAATAACAGAAAAAAAAAACACGCTTTAAGCTAATATGAAAGAAGGTGGTAACCATAATACAAATTTGTATTTTGGATGCCCCTTCTGAGTAAAGGAGATGTGTCTTCTTAAATATTAGTATGGCGATATTAATCGACCGGTCTTCTTCCTCTAATGGTGATGTTCTTTGAAAAAAAAACACAGATTAGATAATATCAGGATGACCCGAGAAAACTTAAGCAACATTTGACCTTCACTGTTAAATTTTATGCCTTGAACAAAAAAGTGTCATCTTAAATTTTAAAGTTCTTGTGAGGACGACTTTGGGTGTGCAAATTATTCGTATATATATATCATTATTTGGTTGGACCAAAATAAGATTATTTACATCTTGAATTTAGGCCATAACAGTTGCAAAAAAATAACTTATTAGAATGTATAATTAATCTTAATGAAAATGAAAAAAGACATGCATCACAAGACATTGATGCTTAAGGTGACCACCCCTGTCTCATGGAAGCAGTATCATGTGGCGACAAGTAAGGCTATCTGTCTGGAGCAAAGCTGAAGTTTGTCTGTATGTTTTGTTAATAAGAGTGGGGGATGATTTAAGGTTGACATATATTGTTGTATAACTATTAAAACAGCTCCAGAAGGGATGCAATAAAATCTCGTAATTTGTTCTGACTCATATATGCAAGTAAGGGTAATTGTTTTGTTAATGGAAACGGCAATTTATGATTTACACAGTACCAATTGTCATCTGGGAAACTCTTCTTTAGCAACTCTTTTTAGCAACACATTAAATTCATTATACAAGTAAGTTCATTATACCTCTAGCTAGTTTTCATGATTCTAGTTCTAAATAATAAAGTAAATCAATTTTATTTATGAGCCCTTATCATTTTTTTATAATCCCTGTTTGGAGAACTAATTAATTGTTCACGAATTACCTTTATTGCTGCGGTATGAAGATTAATATATATAGATTTTTTTCGAGAAAGCACCGAACAATCGCGGTTTGGTCATAAACAAGACAGTGTGGTCAGATCTTTCATAGGAATGTTAAAGATAAACAAGACTTCTTTATATTTTTTAAAGAATTCGAACCATTTTTCATACAAATAACTAGTCATGAATAAATTTCATTATAATTTTACCTTTTGATTTTTTTTTATTTTGATTTTTGAAAAGTCGTACATTTTATTTGAAAACATCAATCAAACCCGTTTTTCAAATTTACAGGTTGAAAGGAAGATTTTTATAGCAATCAGGTAATTAAATTGGTAATGGAATTTCTGCCTAAACGCCGGAAAGTAATAATGAATGCTGTAACAGTCTTGCTCTTCAGCTGTAGGAAAAAATAAGTGAGCCGAGAAGAACTGGGAACTTTGATGTCACTTTTTATACTTAACATACAACTCGAAAACTATTGAAGACACCTGCAGTAAAACTTTCCACATCACTTGCATACGTCGTTAATGGCCGTATCCGCACTTGATTCGCGTCTAAACCGGATTATACTCAATCGGTTTGATTTAGTCTCGAAGTAGTAAGCCTTGCACCCGCACCGTAGTTTGCTTAACAAAAGCATAAATCAGTTTATTCAACACATTGCTGATTCGTAATCCGATTAAGGCGTGCAACGAAGCACTCTTTCGCGCGACGCGTTCTTGGACAGCATGAAGGGAAGCGATCAAGGCCTTTTGCTGAAACTGGAGCTCACTCGGACTAGAAGCGGATTTTTTGTACGCACTAGAAACCAGTTTACTGTAAACGTGACTCAAAAATCCGGACTACTGCAGACCGCCTTTCAAGTGTACTACATTTGGAACTTATGCGTATTAGTGGCCTAGTGCGGAGAGTAAATCGATTCACAATCCGGATTATTTGCTAGTGCGGAAACGGCAAATGACTCAGCTCACTACATTTGAGCTCCCTTGACGTAAAGGGTTGCGGAAATGCGCAGAAACAAACGGTACATAATGAATCAGCTTGGTGTACTTATTCTTACATTATGAAATCAGCTCGATTAACTTATTATACATTATGAAATCAGCCCGATGTTTTTATCTTTACATTTTTATAATGACAAATATAAAAAAATATACTGGTTGTTTAATTTTGAAAAAAAAAAATATGAGCGTTTTATCATATCAAGGGTACGTTTATCTCTGTTATTCTTTTATGCATTATTTTAGGTTTACCAGATGTAGAAATGGAGTCATTTCCATTGGAAGTGAAAGTGGGCGATAATATCACGTTAAATTGTACCGGAAATGGGTTTCCGGAAACATCTGTCACTTGGATTCCTCCTAAATCTGCCGCAGTAAGGCCCCAGCCGTTGATACGTCACCATGGAAATATGACGTCATCGACTCTGACCTGGCAAGTTCGCCCACAGGATCATGGGATATGGGGCTGTTCAGTTGAGAATTTGGCCGGCAAGGCGGGGACAACAAGACATATAATTGTCTCATGTGAGTAAATGTTATTACATCAAGCTTATAAAACGATAATCTCCTGTAATTTTAAAGGTCTTTCTCATCCTTTCTTTCTCTCTCTCTCTCTCTCTCTCTCTCTCTCTCTCTATATATATATATATATATATATATATATGTGTGTGTGTATGTATGTATATTTATAAGTGTTAACAACAAGAAAAATTATAAGCCTGCTTTATTGTGTTATTTCAGTGCATATACCGGATACCTATCTTTAGTCTTGATTACTTTCAGCGTCACCAGAAATATTGAGATTAAGTCTAGATAAAAAGAGTTCCTGGTGCTTACATTACCAATTACGAGGCTGGCCGCAACCTAATGTCACATGGTACAAAGATGGTCGACCGCTGTGGATTGTGGGCAGGTTAGATCATCGTGTCCGGCGGGTTAAAAATAACATGTTGGGATGTCTTGCGATAACGTCTCCAACGCTGAAGGATAACGGGAATTATACCCTCATAGTTACGAACGACGAGGGGTCCACTAACAGGACGATACTAGCCAAGCTGATCAACCCTCCAGGTAAAAAAATACAAGCCAAGCTGGTCAACCCTCCAGGTAAAACAAATATAAGCCAAGCTGGTCAACTCTCCAGGTAAAATTATATCAAACCTCCAGGAAAAATAAAACAGGTTAACTCACCTACCAGGAAAAAAATACAAGCCACGCTTGTCAACCTTTCAGGTAAAAAAAACTGCACGCCAAGCTGGTCAACCTTCCCGGTAAATATTCAGGCCAAGCTGGTCAAACCTCCAGGTAAAAAAAAATTAAAAAAAAAAAAACAAGCTGATCAACCCTCCAGAAAAAAATACAAGCCAAGCTAGTCAACCCTTCAGGTAAAAATATACAAACGAATCCGGTCAACCCTTCAGGTAAAAAATATAGTCCAAGCTGGTCAATCCACCAGGTAAATAATACAGACACTTACCTACCAGGAAAAAATACATGCCACGTTTGTCAACCCTCCAGGTAAAAATATATCAATTCTCCAGGTAAAAAAAAGGTTAACTATCCAGGAAAAAAATACAAGCCATGCTGGTCAACCTCCCAGGTAAAAATATATCAATCCTCGAGGTAAAAATACAGGTTAACTAACCTACAAGGAAATAAAAATACAAGCCACGCTTGTCAACCCCCCAGGTTTAAAATACAAGCCAAGCTGGTCAACCCTCCAGGTAAAAAATACAAGCCAAGCTGGTAAAATAATAAAGGTCAACCCCCAGAAAAAAATATAACAACCCTCCACTACAAAATAACAGGTTAACGTGTAAAAAATACAGGCTAGGCCGGTCAATCGCCCAGGTAAAACAATCCAGGTCAACCCTTAAGGTAAAATAATACAGGTCACTCTTCTTGGTAAAATATTTCAGTCACGCCTTCCAGGTAAAATAGTATGGTGAAACGGGCCAACTTAGCAGGTAAAATAATCTAGGGATCAAATGGATCATGGTACTAAATTCAACTTTTTTTGCTTTGATAATTGGCCGAACCCCTCACCCCTTTCGCCAATCCCTCTAACCCCTTTCGCCAATCCCCCTTTTTTTCTGCACATAAATTGCTCGCGTAAGTTGCTTCATACAAGAATATACTTAAGCAATATTGGTAATACTTACAGAATAGAATAATCAAGCAGTTACATCACTTTTAAATTCTGACGACATGCTGTTGTTTTACTATAAAACCTACAATATTTATTTACGGTGCTTATCCAAAAGTCTGTTTCTGGCGCCGATATCGTGTCAGAAAATGTTAAAGAGTCGATGGTTTAAATACTTTTCTTGTGGGTAAAGGATCCCACCCTGTGCTGAGAGAAGTCTGGCCCGCGGTCTGTATGACCTTTACGCTCCCTGTAAGTCTCCTGACAAAATTAAACTTGGCGAGCCTCGCTTTCTGTGTCCACAGAGTTCACGGCATGAGATCATTCACAAAGTAAAGCGACCTTTACTGATGAAAAGGACACCGGGAGACATGTAGGCGCTTTCTTTTAAATAAAACCACATCCATCTAACCGCCAAAGCCTGGGCTTTCAATTTCATTCAGTATCAGTGTTTTTTTTTTTAATGCAGAATATTTAGACTTTCTAGACAGGATGTGACGTCATTACTGATTAGTTAACAAAATGAGAATGAAACATAATAAAAAGATGTCGCATGCATAAATTGTGTGTCCATGATATAGTGATATAATTAATTGGTGAGTTTGTCTTCATGATCAATGGTTTTATTGGTTAATTTTCTAATGCAGAACCCCTTACACTGGATTACAGCTGATTGGTCAGTATGTCATATGTTAATATATATATATATATATATATATATATATATATATATATATATAGGTCCTACAATGTTAGTTTATTCTTACACAGAATTCATTATATATAGATATCTCTGCTCATTGTGATTATCTTTATTATATACGATACGCCGCCTTCTCATAGGTCAGGTTCACTCATGCATAATCCTTGGTATAAAATACCGTATTTGTTAATTTCCTCATGCACAATAAATCTGATCGGTTCGTTTCCTCATGCATAATTAATCTGATTTGTTAGTTTCCTCATGAATAATAACATAGAAGAAATCCTGGTGGTTCGTATCCTGCAGCATTATTCTTAACACCTGTTTTTATCTTATCTTTGGTCACCATAGCACGTCTTTGTTTATGAATTTTAAAAAAGTATATCGTTTTGAATTACCGTTTTGGTTTTAACATAATCATAAATATAAGATAATATTCTGTTTCATATATATTTTGTGATTTAAGATGTCGTGCGAGGAATTCCAAAATGGCGGCCGCAACTCCACATGACAACGAGGCTGGTGGCTACAGCCCCGGATGTAACCGTGAGACCAGAGTCTCACTCTACCCCTATATGGGTATGTACTGCTTAATTACAGTTTGTAAACAAGTAGCACCGGGAATGGTGACTCGTATTTTAATGCTATCATAAATGATCAAATACTGATCGCGTGATATGAATATGGTTTGTCTTTACATGATATTTCGGGATGTTTGGATATATTTTTCGTCACTACTCGCACATACAAATTATGAAACTGACATCTAAAGACTACTATAAAAAGAAGTAAGAGGAAATTAAGATATTATTTTAAGAAAAGTCTTGCAGGTTGAACTTTAGTGATTTGGTCATGCGCAAGAGGTAAAATAAACTATATTTAGAGAACAACAATGACATGGTGTCCGTTTTCTCTCATCAATTCTCATCAAGGAAGCCCTTCCAAATGACCTACGACCTTGGTCTTGGATGTTGGTTACTGGATTCCTGATTAAGCTGGTAGGGAACAATTTTATCCGACATTGAGTGACCTCCTTTTGTCCTGGTATAGTAGTGCTAACCAGACACCAGTTAATATCCAATATATCTCAAATTATTTTAAAAGTCTAAGTGGAACGGATTACAAGTATCACATATTAATATACAGAATATTGATCAAATATAACCTTGAAGGTTAAGATATTGCTTATCTTCAATTGTTCTTATCCTAGGACGACAAGATATTCAGGGACTCGGCGTCTGGCTTACAATCAGCTAAAATCGAAATACACTTCCTTCCTTGTGGAAAATTAATGATCATCATGCTTATGTATACGTTTGAGTGTTCAAACTTAATATTATTTATATAAATGTAAAGTAATTATATAAATAAAAAATGGTTATATTATAATCATGATTGAAGAGACCGACTGCTTTCACATACTGAAGAATATTCTGTTCCTTTTCACTTTTAAAGTATTCAGTTGAAATGAAGTAAATGGTGGCATTGATAAAGTAGCATTAATTAATTAAAATTTGTCTTAAAGATTTATAAATCAGAATCGTGTCTGAGAACAAGTTACTAATATAAAGCTATAGCATTTGTCTGTTTATTTGCATTGTCTATTGACTGAGGGTAATACATATGATATTTTAGAATACAGTTTAGCTGTTTGAACCCTGACATAGTGATACGGACACCATGCGTATAGAGGTTTTATAGACATGATAAATATCTAGGGTAAGATCAAATTACACTTTCTGCCGGAGGCTGATCAATCCGGACCTGACTTCCCCCAGGTTAATGCTTGGACGATGAGATGGCATTGATCCCGATAGTCACTTCATACAGCGAGATGACAGCCATGAGAGAGAGGCGGCAACTGTTAACTATAGTCCCGGAAAGCTAAAGCAAATTTTAATATCAAATATTTATCCATGGAGAGGTGGTCTCTAATAATCACTTCGATGAAGTCAGTGATATATTTTGATTCTTTTTTAACAGGTATTGGTGGCGCTCCCTATAACGGCTACTCTGGCGCTGCTGCTGGTGGGGGCCTCTGTGTGGGTGTATTATGTCAGGAGACGCCAGGGACAACACAAATTTAAGAGCATCGTGGCTTGGCAGGCGAGGAGCGGCAGTCTGTTCTCTGACGGTGACAGTGGAGCTTTAAACATTGACCAGCTCACCCGAGAGATGATGCCTCTAAACGGGGCAGCCCTGGTGGATAACCCTCACTACAGCATCCATCATCCCGCACCTTCAAGTAGGCGTCTTCACTAACCACTACATCCATCATCCCACATCTCCAAGTAGGCGTCGTTAACTGACACCCAGCATCCCGCCCCTCTACCACATACATCATCACGCACCTCCATGTAGGCGTCATTCACTAACAACTGTATCCAGTATCCCACATCTCCAAGTAGGCGTCATTAACTGACACCCAGCATCCTGCCCCTCTACCACAAACATTATCACGCATCTCCATGTAGGCGTCATTTAATATACATCCAGATCACACATCCAACACCTCCAAATAGGCGTCATTGAATTAACATCCAGAGCAATCATCCAACACCTCCAAATAGGCGTCATTTAATATACATCCAGATCAATCATCCAACACCTCCAAGTAGGCGTCATTAAATTAACATCCAGAGCAATCATCCAACACCTCCAAATAGGCGTCATTTAATTAACATCAAGATCAATCAGCCAACACCTCCAAGTAGGCGTCATTTAATTTACATCCTGATCAATCAGCCATCACCTCCAAGTAGGCGTCATTTAATTAACATCAAGATCAATCAGCCAACACCTCCAAGTAGGCGTCATTTAATTAACATCCAGATCAATCAGCCAGCACCTCCAAGTAGGCGTCATTTAATTAACATCCAGATCAATCATCCAACACCTGCAAGTAGGCGTCATTTTATTAACATCCAGATCAATCAGCCAACACCTCCAGGTAGGCGTCATTTAATTAACATCCAGATCAATCATCCAACACCTCCAAGTAGGCGTCATTTAATTAACATCCAGATCAATCAGCCAACACCTCCAAGTAGGCGTCATTTAATTTACATCCTGATCAATCATCCAACACCTCCAAGTAGGCGTCATTTAATTAACATCAAGATCAATCATCCAACACCTCTAAGTAGGCGTCATTTAATTAACATCAAGATCAATCAGCCAACACCTGCAAGTAGGCATCATTTAATTAACATCCAGATCAATCATCCAAGTAAGCGTTATTTAATTAACATCAAGATCAATCAGCCAACACCTCCAAGTAGGCGTCATTTAATTTACATCAAGATCAATCAGCCAACACCTCCAAGTAGGCGTCATTTAATTAACATCAAGATCAATCATCCAACACCTCCAAGTAGGCGTCATTTAATTAACATCAAGATCAATCAGCCAACACCTCCAAGTAGGCGTCATTTAATTAACATCCAGATCAATCAGCCAGCACCTCCAAGTAGGCGTCATTTTATTAACATCCAGATCAATCATCCAACACCTGCAAGTAGGCGTCATTTAATTAACATCCAGATCAATCAGCCAACACCTCCAAGTAGGCGTCATTTAATTAACATCCAGATCAATCAGCCAGCACCTCCAAGTAGGCGTCATTTAATTAACATCAAGATCAATCATCCAACACCTGCAAGTAGGCGTCATTTAATTAACATCCAGATCAATCAGCCAACACCTCCAAGTAGGCGTCATTTAATTTACATCCTGATCAATCATCCAACACCTCCAAGTAGGCGTCATTTAATTAACATCCAGATCAATCATCCAACACCTCCAAGTAGGCGTCATTTAATTAACATCAAGATCAATCATCCAACACCTCCAAGTAGGCGTCATTTAATTAACATCAAGATCAATCATCCAACACCTCCAAGTAGGCGTCATTTAATTAACATCCAGATCAATCATCCAACTCCTCCAAGTAGGCGTCATTTAATTAACATCCAGATCAATCAGCCAGCACCTCCAAGTAGGCGTCATTAAATAACATCCAGATCAATCATCCAACACCTCCAAGTAGGCGTCATTTAATTTACATCCAGATCAATCAGCCAACATCTCCAAGTAGGCGTCATTTAATTAACATCCAGATCAATCATCAAACACCTCCAAGTAGGCGTCATTTAATAAACATCCTGATCAATCATCCAACACCTCCAAGTAGGCGTCATTTAATTAACACCCAGATCAATAAGCCAACACCTCCAAGTAGGCGTCATTTAATTAACATCCAGATCAATCATCCAACACCTCCAAGTAGGCGTCATTTAATTAACATCAAGATCAATCAGCCAACACCTTCAAGTAGGCGTCATTTAATTTACATCGAGATCAATCAGCCAACACCTCCAAGTAAGCGTCATTTAATTAACATCCAGATCATTCGTCCAACACCTCCAAGGAAGCGTCATATAATTAATATCCAGATCAATCATCAAACAGCTCCAAGTAGGGGTCATTTAATTAATATCCAGATCAATCATCCCGCACCTCAAAGTAGGCGACTCTAATTAACATCCACATCAAGCATCCAGCTCCTTTACCACATCCATCATTCCGCAACTCCAAATAGGAGTCATAAACTAACATCTAGATCAATCATCCAACACCTCCAAGTATCAGTTATTCACTAACAACTGCATCAAGCATCCTGCAGCTCCAAGTAGGCATCATCAACTGACATCCACATCCATCATCCAACACCTCCAAGTAGGCGTCATGAAGTAACATCTAGCATCCAGCACCTCCAAGTAGGCGTCATTTACTAACATCCAGCATCCCACACCTCCAAGAAGCGTCATTAACTAATATCCAAATCCAGAATCCCACACTTCTTAGAAGCATCATTAACTAAATCCCCACATCCAGCATCCCACACCTCTAAGAAACGTCACTCACTAATATCCACATCCAGCATCCCACACTTTTTGGAAGCGTCATTTACTAATCGCCACATCCAACGTCTCACACCTCTAAGAAGCGTCATTAACTAATATCCACATCAAGAAACCGACACCTCTAAGAAGTTTCCTTTACTAATATCCACATCCAGCATTCCTCACTTCTTAGAAGCGTCATTCACTTATATCCACATCCAGAATCCCACACTTCTTAGAAGCGTCATTAATTAATATCCACATCCAGAATCCCACACCTCTAAGACGCGTCATTAACTTATATCCACATCCAGAATCCCACACTTCTTGGAAGCGTCATTAACTAATACCCACATCCAGCAACCCACACCTCAAAGAAGCGTCATTAACTAATATCCAAATCCAGAATCCCACACTTCTTAGAAGCATCAATCACTTATATCCACATCCGGAATCCCACACCTCTAAGAAGCGTCATTAACTAATATCCACATCCAGAATCCCACACCTCAAAGAAGCGTCATTAATTAATATCAACATCCAGAATCCCACACTTCTTAGAAGCGTCATTAACTAATATCCACATCCAGCATCCCACACCTCTAAAAAGCGTCATCAACTAATATCCACATCCAGAAACCCACACCTCAAAGAAGCGTCATTAACTAATATCCACATCCAGAATCCCACACTTCTTAGAAGCGTCATTAACTTATATACACATCCAGCATCCCACACCTCTAAAAAGCGTCATCAACTAATATCCACATCCAGAATCCAACACCTCAAAGAAGCGTCATTAACTAATATCCACATCCAGAATCCCACACTTCCTGAAAGCGTCATTAACTAATATCACATCCAGCTCCCCACTGCTCCAAGTAGGCATCATTTACTGACAATTACATCCATCATCCCGCACCTCCAAATTGCATCATTTACTAACAGCCACATCCAACAGCCCACACCTATAAGTAGGCGTAATAAGGCGTCACTGACAACTACATCCAACATCCCCCTACTCCAAGTAGGTGTCATTAACTACAAACACATCCATAATTCAGGGATTTTCTTATAAGGCTTCATCAACTTACAAACACATCCATAATTCATCGACTTTCTATTAAGCTAAGGTTTATCACCGCATAAAAAGGAGTGGTTAATTACACGTGTATCGGCCACAATTTCTGCTGAATGACATTTGTGTGATTAAGCTTTATTTAATTGATATTCTGTAAAGTTTCCAGCTGACAGTTTTTTTGTGTTGAGGCAGTTCAGGGAAAGGTTTCTCACAATGTCCACACTATATAAATATATATATATATATATATATATATATATATATATATATATATATATCTTTTGTTTTATTTATCCCTTTTTTATATATCCTTTGATCTTCAGTCATATTCAGTCCAAGAAATTACGGTTGACTAGCAATTCAATATCATGTAAACTACAAAATTCTAATTTTTATGTATACAATTTTAAACAACTAGTAACATGACATGAGAGAAACAGCACAACATTTGGTTTAGGCTATACCTAATATAATTTTATCGTCTATGCCATACCTGAGAGGCATTATGTAATTAACGTAATAAAACATCATTATTTTTTCAGCGGCGAAGTCTGTGAGAAGCAGTGACATGAAGTTGGTTCGTGAATTAGGAGAGGGCGCTTTCGGCAGAGTGTACCTGGGAAGATGGAACGGAGAAGAGGGTGACACCCTCGTGGCCGTCAAAATGGCAAAGAACGATTTAAAGAGCGCCACCAGGAGGGAATTCGAAAACGAGGCTGAACTAATGACGTCACTCAGACATCCTAATATTGTTACATTCCACGGTATATGTTCAGAAGAGCATTCATTGTTTCTGGTATTTGAGTACATGGACCAAGGGGACCTGAACAATTTCTTAAGGTGAGGGGTTCAGAAGATTTCTTGGCAAATGTAATGTTATTTTGCCACCATTTCTTTTGTTTCCTGCATTTCCCTGGCAAATCAAATCAACTAAAAGCAACTGTTTTAAGTTTTATCCATGTAATAACTCTGCGAAAAAAAATTGTTATTACTTCATTTAGTATATGTGTCTATAATTTAAGTTTATATTTGATGCCTATAACCGAACAAGCATCATTGTGTCATACACGGCATGATCAACAATATACAACTTCGGAATCCCAGTTTATGTTGCTATATCCATTTATGTGTTTTGTATTTCAGGCTTCATGGACCGGATGCCGGTGTTTTGAGTGCGCCGGAGTCTGAAGAATCACGTGACACTCTTACACTTCCGGAACTGATGAACATTGCCCTTCAGGTGGCGTGTGGTATGGAGTACCTTGCCTGCCAACACTTCGTCCATCGTGACCTTGCCACACGAAACTGCCTTGTTTCCGGAAAACTTACTGTTAAAATAGGCGACTTCGGCATGAGCCGGGATGTCTATAGCACAGACTACTACAGGGTATCACATTTTCTTAGCATTGTACTTTCTTTACCATAATCCAATTGTCCAAGCATTTGTATTTAGTTACTTAATAAATATAGATGTAAGTAAATCATTTTAACTGTACTGACCCTTGCAGACACATTCTGCACTTGTCTTGTGTAGTATTTATGTTATGCTTAAAAGGAACCATAAAATGAATGTATATGTTAGATGATAAGTTAAGAAATGTACAGAAAATGGTATTTATTGTATGAAGAGGTAATTTTGTATTAATCAAATATAAATAGATATTCACTTTGTAAAACTAAGGAAGAAAACAAGAGTGAAGGTGAGTTGAAAGGAAGAATCACGTAGAGATAAAAAGGAAATAAGAAAATAGAAAGAAAAACAAAAAGACAAAATAAAAAGGGAGGATAACTGACAATCGAACACGAGTTTCCACGAATGGTCCTACGAGTATGTTAATAGAGAATATATTTTATATACTAAACTAAATAGCTCTATCACCAAAGGGAAATGAAGAAGGTTATCATTGTCTTTAACACGGCTATTATTTTCTTGTTCTCCCAGGTCGGCGGCCAGGCCATGCTTCCGGTTCGCTGGATGCCACCAGAGAGTCTCATGTACCGGAAGTTCACGGTGGAGTCGGACGTGTGGAGTTTCGGCGTGGTGCTGTGGGAAATCTTCACTTACGGACGTCAGCCTTGGTTTGAATACGCCAATCATGAGGTGAGAGCAAAAGCTTTATAAAACCAGCACACTGAAAGGTTGTTTATGAATAAGGGTAAAGAACATTAATGCCTCTTTAGAAACTTCGCGGGAGTAGATTTTCGATTTGTACAAGAACGTGACCAAACGAAGAGGTAAAAGATAATTTTATTTTTGCTTCGTACCCTGTGTATTTACATAGCCCACGCTAGGTTTTCAACACTTATGTTTAAAAGGACTTTATCTCGTTTATAGATCTGTTGATAAAAAAGGGTTTTAATCATGAATGAGGCTATTGGGACGAGAGGAAAAAATTCGATCCGAGCCATTATGCCAAACAGCTGCAATGCGATCACACCCACGCACAAATCAGTTCTCGAAAACTCAGTAAACATTAATACCATTCCATTCCATAAGGTGTCAGGTTTTGTGGGAGACATTTGTGGCTTGATCATGATTTATTCAAATAATTATATGGAATTTGCGCATATTGTTGCAACAGATATATTTTGAACATTTTTACTTTTACGGAATTTGCCACGGTCGTATATTGTTTGAGCTGGTAAACGCATAGAGAGCGCAGCTCTCCGCCAACCCGAGTTAAGAACCAGATCTTTTGTTGGTACCAGATCATAACGTAATTAAGAAAAGCACTCGATAATCATGAACTAGTACTTGATCATCACTTTATTAAGATAAGCAAACATATGTCATTACAAATTTGGCCGACAACAATGCCCCTTGGACATCTTGCACAAGGAGGGGAAACTCCGAACAGAGAGATTAGTCCCGATATAAAACGCTGCATTTTAATTGGTTGTCTATCCCGCATGATCATATAGTTAATTTCAGTCAGTATGTAATTTTAACTTTAAATATATTTATCATATACACATTGATTATCGGATAATATACGGAAATGAAATTGAGTTGTTGGAGGTCATTTTTACCTATACTTCTGATATTTTATACATTACGTTTCTGCAGGCGTTTACTGTATTGAATATGTAATCGTTCAAGATTAAACTATATATTCATTTTATTTTCAGGTGATGGAGTTGGTCCGTAAGGGTCAGGTGTTATCACGGCCTAGGTGCTGCCCTAATGACGTGTACCAGGTGATGCTGGGATGCTGGAAGAGACAGCCGTGTGACCGCTTAAAGATGAAACAAATCCACTCCTCCTTAAAAAGTCTTAGCAAGGCCGCGCACGAGTATTTGCAGCTGATTGACTGACGAAATTTGGCATTTATGTACGATTTACAGTAGAAGTTGCCAAAGTGATCTCGTGAGACGACCAGTGAGGATAAAAGTGTGTATATGCAATATAAAGATGCCTTGTATTCGTTAAACTGATATCTGTTTATGTTTCGTACGTCACTGCTGGCGGTGAGGTATTGCGCATGCGCAGAGATGGCTCTGAATGATAATGACTGTGCAATAGCAGCTAAGCTGAGCTTAGATGAAACGCCGATTGGCTTTGAGTGCCATGTTGGTTGTCATGGAAACCATACGACATTAACTCAAACAACCCGGATATTTACCCGTTTTTGGAACGAACATGGATACCACTTTGGTTATGGAATCATTTTTATTGGTTATGGTATTACCGCAAGCACACAAGACACATCACGGTAATACCTGACGGCATCTCTCCCCTGGCATATCATAAGGATTATTCAACGTTAAGGAGCAGTCCGAATTATGCAATATTGTTATGAGGATCCTGATAATCGGTGATAGATATTTTCAAGAGAAAGCGCATTTAGAACAAACAAGCCATACAAAAATTGACAAACTGTGGTAAAATTATAAATATAATTTCATCAAGTATTTAATGCCAACTGTTCTTGCCAATTCAGAGCTGTCAATTTGAGGAATGTGAAGAGAAATATCCATCATGTTTTATAATTATTTGATAAGTGGAAATGTACATAGATTGTTAGTTCAATGCCGGTGTGAGCGTCATTTGACAAAGATACGTGAAATAATTCAAAAGGCTATCAAGTATAACCTTGATAACGGTGTATGAATAGGAGTTTCATAAAATCATAAATGTAATTTAATCAACAGCAGAATGTTAATTTCAATTTACGAAACTTTTCTTGTACAAAGGCAGATGAACTGACCCCTGAATTGTTCAATTCGTAATTTATTAAACAATGCTTGTCTTTACATTCCCATAGATTGTAGAAGGAACAAGTTTACTAGTAGAAGGAACAAGTCTACTAGTTCAAGTGACAACATCTCCAAGACTTTTTTTTTAATTCAAATGTGTATTTTGAGTGTGATAAGATATGACCGAGGACATGAAACAAGGACAGAGTGACAGAGGTTGAAAATTTCAATTAGAACGTAATGACCTGCTGGGTAAACCAGTATGAAAAACCGGTGACGATGGGATTTCACGTGTTTGTTAAGGTTTCACAGGATGATCAATATCTGTCGAGGATTATGTATCTATAGAAGAGAGGACTGGGTGGCCCTTTTGTCTTGGTGCTAATATCCGGTATTTGGCATAATTCTGCTACAGAAGGATTGAATCTGTTCAAATCTGACCTCCAAATCGAGAGCACGTCATTAACCTCTGCTGAGTCAAATTTCGGGTAGTACGGTTCTTATTACATTACAGATTTATACCAGAATTGATGCTCCAGTTGTTCGGAGCATTCGTAAGCCGTTTGAGAAATATCCATCATGTTTTATAATTATTTGATAAGTGGAAATGTACATAGATTGTTAGTTCAATGCCGGTGTGAGCGTCATTTGACAAAGATACGTGAAATAATTCAAAAGGCTATCAAGTATAACCTTGATAACGGTGTATGAATAGGAGTTTCATAAAATCATAAATGTAATTTAATCAACAGCAGAATGTTAATTTCAATTTACGAAACTTTTCTTGTACAAAGGCAGATGAACTGACCCCTGAATTGTTCAATTCGTAATTTATTAAACAATGCTTGTCTTTACATTCCCATAGATTGTAGAAGGAACAAGTTTACTAGTAGAAGGAACAAGTCTACTAGTTCAAGTGACAACATCTCCAAGACTTTTTTTTTTAATTCAAATGTGTATTTTGAGTGTGATAAGATATGACCGAGGACATGAAACAAGGACAGAGTGACAGAGGTTGAAAATTTCAATTAGAACGTAATGACCTGCTGGGTAAACCAGTATGAAAAACCGGTGACGATGGGATTTCACGTGTTTGTTAAGGTTTCACAGGATGATCAATATCTGTCGAGGATTATGTATCTATAGAAGAGAGGACTGGGTGGCCCTTTTGTCTTGGTGCTAATATCCGGTATTTGGCATAATTCTGCTACAGAAGGATTGAATCTGTTCAAATCTGACCTCCAAATCGAGAGCACGTCATTAACCTCTGCTGAGTCAAATTTCGGGTAGTACGGTTCTTATTACATTACAGATTTATACCAGAATTGATGCTCCAGTTGTTCGGAGCATTCGTAAGCCGTTTGAAAATAGTTTAGCAGAATCGTTACAAACGTTCCCAATGACATAAATTAGGGATTCATTTTAAAATGTCGGCATCCTGACCATAGTGTATGTAATGTATAAGTTTCTATAGTGGCAGCTTTAGTATGACTATATAGACAGCGTTTATATGGTACCTAAATGATAAAACAAGCGTATTCAAAACGACATGATATTGTCGACTGAAACAATTTTTTTATATTTTAAGAAGGATGTTTACGAAGAATGGCAAAGTATAGAATTTTTAATTTTGTAATAGTCTTAATTCAGAGGTACAAAATGCCGCTACACGGCCTGAGGCCCAGGATTTGTTATTTGGGCATTCAGACCACAATTCTAGTCATATGTCTGGTATTTAGGTGTATATATTTTTATTTTCCGTTGAATGAGCGATCGCACCCTTTTAACTCAAAGATTAGTGTGTCTGTTCAATTAGGTCACTTTTCAAATTGGGTTGATGGGCTCGTCATCTTGGGCTTCTCTAACGTTCGAGGCCCATATTTTTTTTTTGCTGTCCAAAGCATCCTGGTTCCAGGGCCGACAGATACAGATTTACATCAGTGCCCCGGAAACTGGATCCTTCCAACTAGGATCTAAGTATCATTTCAATCATATCAGCCTCGTATCATGCTAAGCAGTATGTGTTGGAAAAAAATGTTTGTTATTTGCTCCCTTTATCAACATATATGTACAGAATACGTGTACATGCGTCAGAGACAAAATCATTAAATGTGTGAAATGATTTATCTTTTTGACCAATAATCTTTTTCGTTCTCTGAGTGCATATTCAGAAGAAAGCCATTCCAAAATTCATGTTGAGACGTTCATATTATCGTTAATAAATACATTCTTCTATAATTGAAGACGGGCCTACATCTGTGATACTGTACGTAACTATTTGTATTATGTTTATTGTTCAAAGGTAAATAGGAAATTAAATATTCCGTTTTGCATGATGTGTGTTGTAGGTTTACATGATATTATGTTTTTTAGTATTCACTTATGTGTTCCAGTACAGAGGAATGTATTGAGACCTTTTATTAGTCCCCCGGAGGATGGACTACTAGAATGGCAAATGTCTGTCAGTCCATCCGTCCCATTCTTTTTCAAATTTTCTCTTAAACCCATGCTACTTTCTCCACCATATTCTGCAGACATTCTCATCTAATGACTGACATGTGATTATAACCTGCAGGTGGCACACCTCAGTTGAACTACTTTTTGTGATCCGAAAGGTCTTTCGCACTTTCCTTCAGGTAAATCTGTAAAAAAACCACTTTAGCCTTCAAACCATACAGCAATATAAAATGTTGCACACCTATTTCATGGACATAACCATGACAGCCACCTATTTTGGATAACAGCTAAAAGGTATTTTTTATGGTAAAGTTTAAATGGTAAGTTTTGTTTCGTTACCCATAATCATGTACAACATATGGGTCATTGTAGGGCCTGATCCTCGAGATAATAAATTCTATGTAGTTTACAAGTAACAATCCCAATTGTTCCCAGTTAAAAACCGGGTTTCCCGTATACCTAACATGCACGCTAATCATGAAGATCATGTTTTCCATGTATCTTGAAGGTAAAATTCTCCATGACAAGGTTTGGGGATATTAGGGCACCTCTGTTACCACAGTGTATTAGTTTAACGCGCAACTGAGGATTATTTGTGCCTCAAGGTGCTTCAGATATTTTCCTACAAAATAATTGAAAAAAAATTGGAATTGGTATTAACTGTATACCGGGAGCCTAAGTCAGAATAGAAAAAAAAACTCAGCTGTATAGAGCATTATACAACAAGCATTCGAACCTACTTAGCAAGATATATATATATATATATATATATATATATATATATATATTTATATATTTATATATCCCTGATTCACTGTATTATCCTTGCATTCCTTATTAGTTTACATATGATAATTTCGGATTATTTGTTGAGTATCAGTTATAATATTAACCTTTGCCAGGAATAAACACACACTTGGACTTTGTAAGCCTTTAACGCTCCGGCAAATATTGGTATGTGGTATGTATTACATGAAACATGTAAAACAACATTGATGGGATTTTAGTCAAGTGTATTATGAAATGATTGATAATCGGCGTTCAGAGACCTGACAGACTTTTTAAAGTATACAAATCAATTGTTTATAATATCATTTTTTCCTTCTGCAGCTTGTGATTTTCAGATCATAGTTTGTTGCTTTGAAATATATTTAATAAACTATTTTCGTTTAACAGAGGCCTTTTTGTCTATATGATGATAACTTGTTTGATAACTTGCATTTCCCTGGTCAGAATCCTGGTTTATTCCATAACCACACATATGTAACCCCTCCCCTTCGCCTTTGTGTCAATGTTTATAATGATGGTCAATAGTTGTAAAGTTTACTCTTTAAAATAGATAAACCGTCCCTTATATTTTAATTTATATATTCATATATTATACCCGAACATTTATTTCCTAAATCATTAAGAAGGTTGTGTTTCAATTCGTTTCAAAATTTTATTTTTTATCTTGTATGTCAGTAGGATTACTAAACTGGGGACCCATGGGTCTCGACGCTTAGCTGAATTTATCTTTAAGGATATGTTTATGAGCACTTTCAACGTATGGGTCTTGTGAACAGTTTGAATCCAATCTTTCTACTTAAACTTTAGTTTTCATCAATAAACTAATTTGTAAATGGATGGGCCCTGTGACCATAACCTTTGACCTTGAGACCCCATAATCAAAAGGAAACTTCTCATATTGGCAGGTGGGTCACATGTGGAAGACGGAAGGTTTGCGATGACATAATTTCAGGTTTCCGAAGAGGTTTATTATTAACCTACCTGGATATTTAGTTACAAGTTTCTAGGGTTGGCGGTTACGATTTGTGCCCTGCTAATGGACGCCCGGACGAAGGACAAAGCGCCATTCCTATACCTCAGTTGACTTTCAGTCAGCTGAGCTAAAAACTACTGGACACCCCTCCATTAAACCTTATGGATTTAGTTCTACGAAACATTTGATATACATTTAATATTCCTAAAATACATTAAAAATCGTTATTGCTACCAAAATTGGCTCGTTCTATCCCGTATCTGCTTGGCAAGATCATATGTAATTTTGTTTTGTGTCGCCACTGTCACATGATTTCTACCAGAAGTGCCGTCATTGTTCTAATTCGTGTGGTAATCTTATAGATCCGTAACGGAGTCTTCTCGGAGTTCAGTAGGTACATCATACACAACCCTGTTCGAGGATACATCATCAAGCGTGTCCTGGAACTCGGCTTAGCCTGGACTCTGGTGCAGTATGTCATGTTATGAAATAAAACATGTCACAAAGCAGAGGTCACGCCCCGCCCTCCCACTGGACACCGCAGGCAGGATAAAGCAGCCACAGTCAATTAATCCCGTCTAAAAACAAACTTAATATTCCGGCCATGACGCTAATTAGCGGAGAATCCTTCAATGGAGTTTTTAATAACTCCTCGTAGGCACATTAAACGCCTCTAAGGCCCACAGATTGCAAGAATTGAAGATGTCATTAACAGGTCATCAAGATCATTAGCTAGTATCTAGCTGTCCCCCAAACGTAGCGAAACAGACTAGTCTGCCAACAGGGAACACTATAAACATGTAATAATTGCTTATCCTCAAAATAAGCATTTGACATTTACTCCATTACGCAGAGGACCCTTAATTCACAGGGGAGACATTTGGCTTCTTATTATGAATCTAATACGTGAAGCAACGTGGAAGCAATTGTATAAATACAATTAGTTTAATTAACATGTGGAGAAACCCAGCAGCATCCTCGGAAAATAATGGATATAATTTAGCCCTTGTATTAATAAGCGAACTAGTTACATACAGCATATTGACCTTATGACTGTGTCAGGTGGACTAGGGGCAGAGCATGTGAAATAAGGCCGGGAGATAGTGGATTAAAATATGCAGCCGAGTGAGATATTCCACGGCCAACCTTAGCCAGATTGAGCGCTCTGCATGCTTTATAGGATGACTGTGCGTCACGGTCGTGTTTCTCTCAAACCAGTACGCTTATCGGGAGTACCTCGGTGGTATGGCCCAGCAAAGAGGGATACACACCCATGACCCGCAGGTGCGGTACACCGAGCCTGGTTCGAGGCAGGATAATCGTGTTTCATCGCCGAGTCGCGTGATCCGAAACAAAAATGGAATTTTGCATATAAGCATACATAAAAAGAGGCGGTTACCCCCCCCCCCCCCCCCTCCCCTTATATTTAAAAAAAATACTGGCCATTAAAATTAGATACGTCTGGCATTATTCACACAGACATGCAGACTTTTCTTTCTTTAGCAATATGCTCTCTGTTTTTTTTTTTTTTTTGTTTCTCGGGTGAGCATAGTCAGATGTATACATGTTCTGACATTCACGTTCACCTATATTCATTTCTATGCATTTAAAAATTGATTCAACTTCAAAACTTTAACAAGCGCTTAAATGATATTTTTTAAATAGCAGAGAGAAGTGGATTGTATATGACTGTAACGAGTAATGGCGTAATTGAAAATATTCCTCACTTTATTTTCTTGTTCCGAATAACCTACATTATATATTACGATAGTTTTGTCGTTAATTACGGTCGTTACTATGTTGGCCATAGTGATTAAAAGATTGAAATCATTATATGGTCGTAAATGTTTATATTATTTAAAATCACCCTTATTAATGCTAATATATGTGATGTTTATTATAATAAAACAAAGAATTCGGTGTCGTATTAAATTAAATCACCTCACTCCCAGGCAATCCTTGTTTTCTTATTCTTAAAATAACATATATCAGTCAAGCCGTATCCAGTTTCAGCAGACTGTCCGAACAAGAAGACGTGATTATGTGCTTTATGATGGCGAGGTCGGTCAAAGTTTCTACGTGAAAGATAAAGTCAAAAACAAAATGGCAGAACCTTAGAACTCCTGTATTCTAGAACGCCTCCGCTGAACAATGACGTGGAGAACGACAAGTTTGAATAGAACGGTCAAATTCACTGGTGTCATATACGCAGTAAATGTGCGACAAAATGTGCCATTCTGTGTCAGACGAAGCCGCTCAGGTCAATCGTTTTAAGAGCCTCTTGTACGTGATACTCCGTCCCCCGCTGTCCCTGGGAGCATTCTGATGAGAATGTCTGACCTTTCGGTACATCATTATATGTGACTTTCTGGGTATTCAATAAAACTGTTGATGGGCATTTCAATACTCAATGCTTCACCAGAGAACACATTCCTGATCATGTTCCTTTCTTATTGATTTTAATGCCTAACCAAACTTGACCTTCACCTTATCCAATTTTCAATAGTATTTTGAAACAAGATATTATATACATGTTTAAGTAGATGTGTGTCTGTGTGTCTGTGTCTGTGTGCTGACGGCGAATCAGCAAGCAACTTGAAATTTAGTAAAATTTAAAAAACAATGACCTTAGAATATATCGGTCAATTATTCTTTTCAGTTCCTTCCAGACAACAACACAATAGGATTCATTAAAAGCTCATAAATATTTTCTCAGTGAAAATGGATCAAAAGGAGCTTAGCGGCTCGCTAAGTGCGTCCTTATTGTTGATTGCTGGTAAATTTCTACGGAACCTAAAACAGCTTGAATTGATTCTCCATGTCACATCCCAAAGTTTTTGTCAGGAATTGTTTGGGAGAATCCTCTGTTATCACGTGTTTATTATCCTCTCTACCTCCTGTCACGTTTCCATCAACGGAACAAATAAGTTTGTCCACGATGACGTCACCAGACACCTAACGGATCCAATTATTACCGAAGATCAAGGGCAAAATCAGACAGCAGCTCTCGGCAAAGGGCCACGATCCATTAACCGACATGGAATGCGGTTGACATAAAGAAGTAATTTATCATTAGTTTTACAGACTTATTAGGGAATTACGGTCGGTTTTCCTGAACAACATTGCAAAACAGGCTGAATTACGTCTCTATTATCTCCACCAGGGACGTGGTTCTTAAACAGAATATTTAATCCTCTTTAAAACCTGAGGTCATGTCCGGCCCTGTCATTATGCCGCCCACAGAATCCTATCTGGCATGCTTTATGTCATAACAACATGCATCATCAACCCTCAATCTAATTGAAGAGGGTTACAACGAAACAGCTCACCTTGATGAAAGAACAATCTGTGTTCAATCTGCAAAGAAATTTCTTGACTAGCTTAACTAAGCAGTTTAATGTTATAAGCAGTATCACTGTATTCTATATTTATATGTTTATTATTTTATCTACACATATTGGATATCTGAAATAAGAAAAAGATAGGATTGGGGGATAAAAACACAAAGGATATACAAAAACAAACAGCCTAGGAATTGTATAGTGGATGGGTTAGGTATTGATATTTTCTTTTTCACTTCCTTTCTTACTTTCTTCTATCTTTCTTTTTTGCTTTCATTCTTCTTGCTTCCTTTCTTTCAAAATTTTCGTGATTCTTTTAAGTGTGAACTTGACGAGAAGTTTGCTTGATATCATTACTTCAAAGAGATCGATGGTGTATATATTCTAATAAATAAACAAGAAGAAAGTATTTTTGTTTATATGACTTGCGAACTTGTAGGTAATGAAATGAAATATATCTTACATAACGATAAGCCCCGTGATAAAGAAATCATAAAAAATTCTTCTAAATTGCTCATGACAATAGAATAACAAGGTACCAATAGCAACACGAAATCTACAGTAGAGTCGTGCTTTCCTTATGAAGGCAATGACATACCTGTAGTAACTCCCCCCACCCCCCAAAAAAGGACCTTCCATCCATAACCAAATAAACCACCACCCCACCCCCTTTACTCTAGGAAATAATGCATGGCCTTAGATTATTAACAGTCGTGGATATCCTGTATGATTTCATCGTTTTTTTTTCTGAAATTTAAGAATTCATACCAGATGTAAGGATTTATCATGGCGAAGCTGTAATTATTTCACATTAATGTTTTAACATTCTGGTATTGTATAGTATAATTGAGAATTGAAATACTGCAGGCAGCTGAAAAACAGCAAAGGGTTTAGAAAAAACTACAGTTAGTCATATTACCGAGGACCCAGGTGATTCTTTATAAAAAGTTTCCTATCAACATCTCGACTGCTGCTTCAGACTCATTAGCTTACAAGTAAATAATGAATTAACCTCTGTTTTATCCAGATTAAATATTGTGTAAAACAAAACATTCCATAATGCGGGAAAAATGACCAGTTTAGAAAAAAAAGCTTCTCCAAAACCACGGGTTTTTATGTTATGGAAACGTGTTTTAAATTGCTCAGACGTCTCAATGGTTACTATGGAATATTAAATTCCCAATATTATTAACTCCCTTTGCAGCCTTAATAAGATACACAGATTCGCACGAGTGACATAGAAATATTTCTATATATATTTTTTTCAGACAGATAAATAATTTAATTTTTAGTAAAACAATGTGCTTTGAAATGATCATGCATGATAATCTTTTTAAGCAAAGTAATCAACAGTTTGTTTTATTTTCTTTCTTCACTACACAGCTCAACGGGCAGCTGGAAATTAGACGGTAAATCTAAAACTGAGAGCTGACTTTTTAATAGAATTCTAAAGTTCAAAGCTAATAGTTTACGTTTTTCAGAGTACATAGATAAGGGTTTGATTAAGATTCAAGGATTATAGGTAAATTATGAATAGTTGAAGAAATCTTAAAAAATCGATTATCTGTTTAGGTACGTCAATCGATAATCGATTACAAACTTACTTTTTCTCGCCGCATAGACTTTTTGTTAATTGGCTAATATAAATAAATCGAGGACACATGAATGATGTATGTTTTTCTTTGACCTTAAAAAAGGTTCCGATTTAAGTACACCATAAAAATACGGTATATGTGAAACCACGGTACCATGGTCAAAGCCCCCCGCCCCGCAGCAACCTTTATGAAAGATTTTAATTTAGACCCATTTTGGCAGCCTGGACCGCTTTTTTCAGACCTGGGTACCGTCTTTAGGTTTTATCATTAGTCCTGGGTTTGATCCCTGCTTTTCCTAAGTCCTGGGTCCACCCCTGACCTCAACGATATACCATATCACTAATGATGGCGCCAGCCAAGGTTCTGATCAACATAACAACAGGACGCCGTTAGCTAGAAAACTGGCTCCGTACAAAAAAAATGCTGCTAAAGACAGTAATTCAGCCGCCATGCTAATGGGCTTCAGCTAATATCTCATCAAGTGCTTCAAATATTAATTTAAAAAAGCCATCGAGAGCTTTGAAGAACCATGTTACCTTGGCCTCTTTCTTGGAAAGCCCACACTCGTTAAAAAAAGCTCTGCTGCAAATTAGGTTTATGACAAAGACTTAGTAAATTCTCACCGCAGAAGTTATTGCAAAGAATATTTTGAGCATTCATCCAATCACCGATCAGTTATGAATTTACTGTGTGATGGAACTGTCCTAGCGCTTTCAGTGAAAATTTCGCCGCCAAAGTATCAGGGTCATACGAAAACATAAGAAATAGTTTATAACTTTTGAAGAATATAAGAGCGATGACATATTTACCTTTTATCAGTTTTAACTTTCACACTTCCCTGACAGGTTCACTATAGTCCATGGGCCAGAACAGATATTGATACATATCTGTGTGAGATCCAGAGCAAGGCCTACAGGCCTAATGCGAGCCTGCATGTGCAATAGGATATGCATTAGGCATAATGCTTACATGATAACATGCTTGACCATTATTGGAAAGTTCTTGATTACTTTTCAAATACATGTATGTATGACACGTACATGTACAAAGCAAGTACTAAAACTTTTTTAACCCGAGTACAAGATTATTAGCTTGTAATAAAACACAAAATCTATTCAAAGATACTTGTTCATGTTTCAGTGGTATGCGATGCGAGGGATGAATCGAGTATAGGCATATTATAAGACATAATCCTCAAATTTGCTAAATAACGGTGTAGTAAACTCCAGATCCTGCTTTAAAAAATCTTTTGACCTCCCTACCTGATGACTTTTTCACGGACCAATGTTAGCCCCGACACAGAATTTAGCTCAGCTTACTATAAGTCATCTGAGCTATAGTTTTGGTCTATTGTCCAAATTTCGGCATACTGTTAGGTGTCCCCAAAATCTCCTGTCAAACCGTAATCCGGATCATAGCGGTTTCGTTCCTTCGAGAAATAAAGGGGAAAAAACTCAAATTTCCATTAAAACTCATAAACACACTTCAGGGCTACCTAATATCAAATTATCTGTTTTTCTTAATATTTACTATATATTTCCTATATATTTCCTATATACATGCCAGAAATTAAGACATATTGTGATATTTTTTTAAGTTATGGGCCCTATAAAATGCCACATTTTTAACAATTTACCCAGGGATACACCAAGAGACTATAAAATGCTTCCGGTTTCTTGATTCTGGGGTAATTAAAATCACCTCTAAATACCCATTGTCACTGTAGCTGCATGGCCAGGCTTGAGGTTTAAAAGCTGCATTTTCAATTATAATATATACCTGAAAATGACTTGCAAATAACAGTCAATGAACATTTTTCACTTCTAATATTTTTGTGTTTATGTACTTTAATTACCTCAGGTCAGACTATCTTTATTACTTTTTAACTCCAACTGGCTCCAGTTGGAACTAAATTACTGCAAAAATAATTTATCTACGAAAGACCTCTATTATGGAATTCATAATCAAAAGCTTTACATGAAAAAGGGATGCAGTCCCCTTTGACAGATTCAGTGACATATAATAGTTAAACCATGTCAGCTCTTTTACATGTGTGCTGACCATCTTCTACTTAAAAATTACAATCGCGTTACAAAGCTACACCTATTGATGCATGTTTTTTTCTATTGTTTAAATAATGCATTATATTTAGATGAGGGTCGCACGGTTAACATAGTTAAAAACTTGAATTGGATACCTTACAAAATTACTAATAATAATCATAAAAATAATACATACTAACAATATTTGAAATGTTTAGTAGGAGGCCGTTTTTAATCATTAAAGCCACGCAGTTTGTTCAGACAAGTTTAAATGCTTGATTCCTACTAATAGGGCTTTGTGGAACTTCAATATAATCTGAAAAAAATGATTTATTAGTATTAGGCAACCACAGTATATATATGACATGTCTAAAAAACGCAGAACAGCCCCATTCCCGACTATAGGGATGCGTCCCCTCTATTTTCAAATCCTGGATACGCCACTTAAATCTAAGGTTAAAAAAATAAAAATACCGAACTTTTCGACAATTTTAAGTAGGGATAAATATTAGTATCTGCCACTGATGAAAAATTCATAAAACTGCCACATTTGACATAACATCAAAAAGCTTTTTAAATAGGTTTTACCTGTCTTTTAAGACCAAATTTGTCATGATATATTCTGTATTCATGGAGTTATCAACTAAATACTGTGGAAAAGTTGATGCAGATAAAAGTTTTGATTTTTATGCATGGTCACTACATTCAAAAGCAGATAACTATTAAGCTACCACTTTGGATCAGTTATATCATCTTTAGACATGGACCTTTAAGAAAAACCTAGTTAAGTTTTGCCACCCTGGGTGGTACCAATATGTGGCAAATGAACTCTGGGCCAATGGACTACGATGATAAAACACGCATAACTCTACCTTACGAAACCGATGAACAATTATTTATCGTACCACGTGTTTAAAAATTTAAAACTGCCTCGTTTTATGCCTGTAGTTCACGCGTTTTGGAATAACTTGCAACTTAATATTAAATGACCTGCCAACCTATATATTTTTGTATTTAATATATATATTCAGATATGCCTACATATTTTAATAGATTTTCTGCCGAATATTGTCATTCTGCTTGATATTCCAATATAGCTATCAGTTCAACCAAATGATTTTAGTTGTCTTATAGTAAACATAGTCATTTCTTGTTAGTTAAGGTTATATACCTTGAGTGTCTTTCATCTATCTTCCAAACTGTAAACACATCAATTAATTTTATTATCATGTTGTTAATTATATTGAATGTGCATGCATTTTGCTACTAGACCAGGGCCCCGATTATAACAGCAGTACCCCTTCTGGCACGGGTTAACCTTAAAAAAAAAATAATAATAATAATCCATATTTGTAATACAAGAGAAATTGAAAAATGTATTAGTTTTGATATGATCATTATCACTTGTTAATATCATTATCAAGTTGTTAATATATATACAAGCCAAACAACAAAACAACAAGTGACTAAATGGTCATCACGCTCAGCCGACTGACATATTGACCATATGTCCTTGCACAGACATCTATAAGCCCCATAGCTCAAAGAATATGGATTATAGAGACTTGATTTTAGGTTTCCAAAGAGATTTTCATCGACCTCCCTGGATGTCAAATTATAAGATTCTATGTCAAATGGGTACGACTTGTGCCCTGTTAACGTACAACCGCATTTTTGAAGATCTCAAAATAGAGAAAAAAAACCATAACAAGAAGAAAAAATTCAGATGGTGCCACAAGTCTACAGAAACTGATGAAACACTCAGTGATCAATATGCATGCTAAGAATCATGGTAATCAATATATAAGTTGTTTAGATACTGTAGCTTTGTATCAATTTTTTCGATTTATATGGGGGAGGGGGGGGACTTACCTCGGAGGATATGGGAAACAGAGACATAATTTCAGGTTTCTAAGGAGATTTTTAAATGGGCCTCCCTGGATTTCAGGTAAGAAGATTCTAGGTTAATGGTTACGATTTGTGCCCTGTTAACGGACGGACAGACGGACAGACAGACGGTTGACGGACAAAGACTGATCGCTATAGCTCAGATAACTTTCAGACAGCTGAGTTAAAAAATGTAATTTAAATTAAAATATGTAGGAAAATAATTCGCAAATAGTGGAATCCCTACTGAAATATCGCATTTCACTCATTTCATATCTGCTTAGGCGCAACTAGTAGAGAAAAATGAACTTGTTATATTTAATATGCGAGTTATTAATCCTTATACTGAAGTAAGGTAGGTTATTTACTCTTACATTGAAGTAAGGTAGGTTATAAACTCTAATACCGAGGTAAGGTAGGTTATAAACTACTATACGGAAGTAAGGTAGGTTATAAACTCTTATACCGAAGTAAGGTAGGTTATTTACTCTTACATTGAAGTAAGGTAGGTTATAAACTCTAATACCGAGGTAAGGTAGATTATAAACTACTATACGAAGTAAGGTAGGTTATAAACTCTTATACCGAAGTAAGGTAGGTTATTTACTCTTACATTGAAGTAAGGTAGGTTATAAACTCTAATACCGAGGTAAGGTAGATTATAAACTACTATACGGAAGTAAGGTAGGTTATAAACTCTTATACCGAAGTAAGGTAGGTTATTTACTCTTACATTGAAGTAAGGTAGGTTATCAACTCTAATACCGAGGTAAGGTAGGTTATAAACTACTATACGGAAGTAAGGTAGGTTATAAACTCTTATACCGAAGTAAGGTAGGTTGTAAACTCTTAAACCGAAGTAAGGTAGGTAATAAACACTTATACTGAAGTATCCTCAAACATGAAACACAATCAAACAATCACACGCAAAACAAAAGCTGCACCGTGAGCTCTCCTGAAAACTTTGTCTGTCTTTCAGGTCTTTTTTTATCCAAATGTAAAATAGGAAGCCACTATCCTGCACTGAAATATATAAAATCCGGTACACTGTATGAATTACAATTATACAGTTGTATTTGATAAATGAATACAAAAAAATAAATTTTCATAACGTCAAATCAGAGTCAGACAACACAAATCCTGAATTCGTATGCGGATGAAAACGCTAAGCTAATTTGTTCCTATATCCTTCTTATATCCTTCCGCCAGCGATAAAAAAATAATACATATATATTTTAATAATTCAATTGAGGATGTCTATTGCTGAATATTTTAGTAAACAGAATAGGCGGAAAACCTAAAAAGCTTGAGCTGTTCAGTACTGTTTCGTAATTTGGTGACCAGTGTATTTGTTGATAAATAATGAAATGTTAGTGGAAATAGTCTTTTAACCATACGTTATCTCACAATACAACTCATTTCGCGATATTACACTCACGATACGATATATCTCGCGATATGACAGTCACGATACGATACATCTGGAGCTATAACAATCACGATACGATACATATTACTAACAAAAGTCACGATATGACACATCTCACACTCATGATTCGATACATATCACGATATCACATTCACGATACGATACATCTCGTATTACACTCACGATACGATACATCTCATATTACACTCACGATACGATACATCTCGCGATATTACACTCACGATACGATACATCTGGCGATATTACATTCACGATACGAAACAACTGGCGATAATACAGCCACGATGCGATACATGTCACGATACCACACTCAAAATACGATGTGCAATACTATATATTTATTAAAGTATAGAAGCCGATCCGGGAGGGAAGGTCCAGGGGTTCCCCTTTTTTTCAGCCGCCGCAACCTTTTTGTTAAGGGTTAAGACATATTTTTGTCATAAGTCTAGCTGGGTTGACCCCCCCCCCCCCCTCCTTCCCCTTTTTTCGAAATCCTGGACCCGCCCCTGAAGTAGTATATGAGTTGAGATTCCAATCCATAGCTCTGCTTTGCATAAGTTCGTAATGCCCCCGAACACCATTCATAATTAATGCTTGAAGAAACTGACCCTTTAAATGGTTTGACTGTGCAGCGGATAACCAAACAAATGCAAGTGACCTGATTTCTTGTCAATGCTGTTTCAACTAACACGTGCTGGGCCGCTGATTATTAATAAATTCCTAAATATCAACATTTAATATCGCTCTTCAACATATTGTTTTTGGAATATCTGACATATAAATACGACATTTGACTTTGTATTGCGATGTGTTGGTGCACTAGGGAATTTTTAAAGCCTTAATTCTAGCCGCAAAGACATCAGCTGTAGAGAGCCATACGTGAGATCAAAGCTACAGGTGAATATGTAGAGATCAGGCCTGGCGGAAATGAATCTCTGATTTAAATTGTGCCACATGCTATAATACATACTTTTGAATTATAGGTTGTTGTTAATCCCTTAAATAAAATTCCTAATTCGGAATATCTAATAATAAAACCTGCATAAATCACTTGACCGTTAAACCTTCAGTCTAGGAACACTTATTTATTCTGCTTATTGCATATTCCCCGTGGAAATTGGCTCCTACCAAAGCTAAATGACCAAAAATAACAAAACTACGGGTAGATTTTCTACAGCAGAAGGTCAGCCCTCCTCCCCCTCGGGCTCTCATTTAACTAAAACAAATTATCATCACTGTCTCATACATCAATTGTGATTTAATTGATATAATGACTTAATAGTCTGGCCTATAGATGAATTATCGATTGTAAACAGGAGATGAAACTCAGGGTTATCATTTAACGTCATTCACATCACGGACGTGCACATGATGCCCAGCCATGCTGGTCTAGGGGATTGAGTCCGTCCGTCTGTTCATCCTTTAACTGGGGAAAGGCTATAAGGCTATAATGTTATAAAGAAAAACTTACAAGGAAGGACTCCATAAAAGCTAAACCCATGTCACTGTGGCCCCATTTCCTTGAAACCTGGACCGACAAGACCATATTCATTTTATAATCGACACATTTTTAATACTAAACATTGAATTTTTCCAATCTTTCCAAGTGTCTCATTCAACTCCATCTGTGTACACGAGAAGTCGGACTCTTAGGGTGGTCATATTACACTGATACTTCAGCCACTAGTCCCTGATGGTGGTTAGGGTGAAAACTGGATATATAAATACGATTTCCATTAGTTTATGCCAATATAACACACAACTTAACACATTTCATCGGATGAGTGGTGTATAAAGTCGCCTCGCTTCAATCAACACACCATGCCGTGATGTATAACCAGTCTCATTGGAAGACAAAAATAAACTAATGTTAATTATTGAATTATAAGAAAACTTTCTTTCTACACTGGTACTGTGTCTTATTGGCTGACAACAAAATATTAGGTTTACAACAAAGATTACAGGAGGCTGAAAGTCTATTGACATATCAAAAATATGACTGATCGATAACCAGGTCCCCAAGGTGTTCTCAGAGTGAGACAATAGAATCATTTGTCGGACAGAAGAAGACATTTTTCTGCTGTGTAGAATCTTTGGCTTGACGTTAATGGTTTTTATAGGCTGAACACGCATAAATGAGAAACAACAATCATTGGCTTATACGTTATATTTTTATGTAAAAAGAGGTAATTTACGAATCTTTGGGGGCGTAGAAATTTAATATTTCTCAGTTGTATATGTGCCGCTGTGGTTTAGTTATGGGTCTATAGGTAAGCTGGGTGGCGCTTCCAAAGCGACTCTAACTCTCAGTACATCACGGATGTCAGCAAAATCCAATTAGGGCAAGAAGTGAGAAATCCCTCAGGTGTAGTAAAAATATCATCCTCAGCTGTTAAAACAATTTTCGTGTAAAAAGGGAGCCCGCATAATGTTATGTATCAGATTTCGTCCCATAATATATAGCATTTTTTTTAACTAGGGCTTCGATGTACTATTCACCATGAAGACATTTTGACTCCTCTTTGGGCATGCTATTTAGAAAGATGTTTTGTAAATTCAGAAGGCGAGCGGCGAGTGCCATATTTCACGGTCGGAAGGAATTTTAACTTATATATTTCCTTTCATTTGGTTCGGTATCCCAGTCTGTGTTTTCAAAATGTTGCTGATTATTTCTGTGTAATGGCATGGAAAATCAATTAGGAGATGGAAGTATTTTATCATTACGTTTTCTGCGGATCTATATTCTGTGATAACGAAATTGTTTCCATGTATTTTTGCTACTTTCTGTTAGGTCTGGTTTTATTTTATTTTTTCTTCTAATACTAGCAGTAACCCGCAATTTGGATATGGGACATCCGAATTTTAATGTGTACACAAAATGAGAGACCCCATGAAGGGTTTCGAGAAACTGGAAGATTTGAACTGGTCAGGGTTCGATATGGGTACTGGAATGCCACAGGAAACTATTCCGAGTACGTCGTCAAGACAAGAATCTATCGGCTGAGACAGTTTGGTGGCACGGGGACGTGTATTCGCAAAAGTTTAAAACAGAATTACGCTTTTTTGGACAACGCCCAAACTCAAATGATAGAAGGATACGGTTTCAGATAAAGTCGTTGTTCATGTGTGCTTGATCTGTGTTAATTTCGTGTGTGTCAATAATTTGGCGAGGAGAAAATCCATATGATGTACATGGATTCAACGGATATGATACTCAGCTCTTTCTACCGTGCACTTTTTAATAATCGGGTATATACATAAAGCCTTGAGGTAAAAAAAACATATCTCAAATTCCAATAGGTCTTGCATTAAGCCGAGTCTATTTCCTTACTGAAAAAATACATAAATTTCTATTTATTTTATCGCAAGAAGAAGTAGAGCGTGTAATTTTTGATAAACTGTCAGGACTGTTATTTCCTCGGCACTCTCGACTCTGCAGTCACGTCAGCAACTAGAATACCACGTAACAAGAAAACATATACAGGCTGTGGTATGACAACCTGATAATCCCGCTAAAACCTTGCTATAACAAGCAGCGGTCACACGACGATGTCTTGGATGCCTGTAGTGTATGAACGCTGCGTGAGGAGCGGAATATAAATTCAAAAGTAAAACAATATTTGTTTGGGCCAATTTGCTTGGTTAAAAAACAATGACGCATTTTTTTTTAGTTTCACAGTAAATTTTTTTTTTCGCGCGTAGAGCCTAGTCCATGTGCAGCATAAAATTAATACAAGTGTGGTAGACATGATTTAAAAAAATATAAGAACCTATCCTTGCATTCAGACGGTTATGGAACCCGATAAATATAAACAAATTGCGTTATTTAACTACAGGCTCATGAACCATGAGACTCGGCTAAATCTGACAGATAAATTTAAACAAATCGCGTTATTTAACTAAAGGCTCATGAACCATGAGGCTCGGCTTAATCTGACAAATAAATATAAACAAATCGCGTTATTTAACTACAGGCTCATGAACCATGGGGCTCGGCTAAATCTGACAAATAAATATAAACCAATCGCGTTATTTAACTACAGGCTCATGAACCATGGGGCTCGACTTAATCTGACAGATAAATATAAACCAATCGCGTTATTTAACTACAGGCTCATGAACCATGGGGCTCGACTTAATCTGACAGATAAATATAAACAAATTGCGTTATTTAACTACAGGCTCATGAACCATGAGGCTGAGCTTAATCTGACAGATAAATTTAAACAAATTGCGTTATTTAACTACAGGCTCATGAACCATGAGGCTCGGCTAAATCTGACAGATAAATATAAACAAATTGCGTTATTTAACTACAGGCTCATGAACCATGAGGCTTTGCTTAATCTGACAGATAAATTTAAACAAATTGCGTTATTTAACTACAGGCTCATGAACCATGAGGCTCGGCTTAATCTGACAGATAAATATAAACCAATTGCGTTATTTAACTACAGGCTCATGAACCATGAGGCTGAGCTTAATCTGACAGATAAATTTAAAAAAATCGCGTTATTTAACTAAAGGCTCATGAACCATGAGGCTCGGCTAAATCTGACAAATAAATATAAACAAATCGCGTTATTTAACTACAGGCTCATGAACCATGGGGCTCGGCTAAATCTGACAAATAAATATAAACCAATCGCGTTATCTAACTACAGGCTCATGAACCATGGGGCTCGACTTAATCTGACAGATAAATATAAACCAATCGCGTTATTTAACTACAGGCTCATGAACCATGGGGCTCGACTTAATCTGACAGATAAATATAAACAAATTGCGTTATTTAACTACAGGCTCATGAACCATGAGGCTGAGCTTAATCTGACAGATAAATTTAAACAAATTGCGTTATTTAACTACAGGCTCATGAACCATGAGGCTCGGCTTAATCTGACAGATAAATATAAACAAATTGCGTTATTTAACTACAGGCTCATGAACCATGAGGCTGAGCTTAATCTGACAGATAAATTTAAACAAATTGCGTTATTTAAGTACAGGCTCATGAACCATGAGGCTCGGCTTAATCTGACAGATAAATATAAACCAATTGCGTTATTTAACTACAGGCTCATGAACCATGGGGCTCGGCTAAATCTGACAAATTAATATAAACAAATCGCGTTATTTAACTACAGGCTCATGAACCATGAGGCTCGACTTAATCTGACAGATAAATATAAACAAATCGCGTTATTTAACTACAGGCTCATGAACCATGAGGCTCGGCTAAATCTGACAGATAAATATAAACAAATCGCGTTATTTATCTACAGGCTCATGAACCATGAGGCTCGACTTAATCTGGCAGATAAATATAAACAAATCGCGTTATTTAACTACAGGCTCCTGAACCACGAGGCTCTGCTAAATCTGACTGATAAATATGAACAAATCGCGTTATTTAACTACAGGCTCATGAACCATGAGGTTCGGCTAAATCTGACATATTAACAAGAGATATTACAAACATCTAGTTCAACGGGACTTTTTTTGTTTCAAGGAATGTTTTACCAGAATTTGACTATTTTTTTACTTTGAATTCCTGAATATACAGTAGAGTAGCTGTCACATGGCAAGTTTCTAGATCTGACTGAGTTCTTAGATCTGTCGTGGTAACGGACGGGAAAGACAGACCACCATTTATCCAGTGCAAAGGGAGAGTTGTTTTCCAATATTATCGGCTGAATACAGTGAAGCACATTGGCGAGGAAAATGACTTGATAAAAAAAACTTGAGTGAAGAAAAAAAAACCTTTAATGTCTGGATTAGCTTGCGTGTCACGTGTCTTACTTTTCCTGGAAGATATTTAACGAGTTGTTGCACCTGTGATGGTTCCTTCCCTCAGCGTGTGTGATGGACGTTGTCGGAGTGGCAGCCTCCGGGGAACATAGAGTTACCTGCTACAATGCTGTGTTTTTATGAAGTTATACAATAAATGGAATTCAGAGGGAATTTTCCCGAGCGCTACATTTGTATACTATATTATGTGTGGAAATGATCGCTTACATAAGGGTGCGATTTGAGGGGGCATTTGAATTGCTTTTCAATTTCATAGAAGGGTTGGGAAGGGTAAACGGTCTAAATTGTAACAAAACTGGTAATAATACTAAAACTTATATTTTTCATTGGTCTGCAGATGTCACCCTCTCACCTTGAACATTCACTTCTGGGATTAAGCTGAACCCCGCCAATATGTATCAGACGCGTTAAATTAATATAAATGATGTTAATGAGATATTTTTATCGTCGACTTGGGTTGTCTTAACGTTGATCTGGTAGTTTGGATACATATGGTAAGATTCTGAACATTGATTCGCGTAAGCTCAAGATAGCAGCTGTCGAAAAAACATTTATACATCTGTATGTTCTACTAATAGTCCTTTTTCTTGATGGTCAATATCAATACAGTGGCAGTGCCAGAATTCCATAGAGGCTGAATTTTGAATTTTTGTCCGTTATTGTTATCCTCCGCTCATAAACCGATGTTCTAGTCTATTAATCATCAGGTTTAAGTTTGTGCCCCCTTACACTCCCTACTCCCTTGTATTGGCTAAGCTGGTCACGTGTCCATCATTTCCTGACTTTTCACTCAGGTGAACCTCTAGTGTAACTGACATATGTACTTTATCATAGTTCTTGTTTAAGGACAAATTTAATATGATTAATTTGCCTGACTTTTTTTTTTCATTTGACATTTTAAATTTACATTTAATCAGGAAGATATAAATTCACCTGAAGATTGAAATAGGCATGAGAAGGAAATTAAGTCTTACTCACTCAAGTTGTCAACTTTTTTTTATATTGCAGAAACAAAGCCCAGAATATTATGCTTCTCCCAACAAAATGGAAGCCAGGCTAATTTAAATTAATCTGGTTTTCTCTATAACAACCTGTCATTCATCATATTTATGGTTCAGTTGATGAATGTTGTAATTGGTATCTTGTCTCTGACAAGGGGGAATTGATAGTGTGAATGTGATCCATTGGAACAGAATAACCCTGAGTTACGGATAATCAGATACATCTCAGAACCTCACTTTCCCATCATGGAATCTGATCCCCGACAGTTTTACAGGTATTTCAATTGCCCATATGACAAACAGCCGTTGACGCGGGCTGAGCAAGAAGACTCCTCTCGAATCATTTCAAATGATAGTTTTCTAATAGAATTTACAAAGGGCGTAAGGAATTGGACAAAAAAGTTCTCTCCACTCATAAAATTCCCAGTTTAATTGTGTTGTCATAACGCATCAAATTGCACGATTGTCTATCCAATTTTCCATTTCAATTTAAAATATCACTTGTCTTTATCATATTTCAAATTCAAAGTTACGCGTGGGAATACTGAATGTTTTATGCCGAGGAGCAAGAATAACTGCCAATTTAGACCATGAATGAATATAAAAAGACGCAGCTCTGTGATAAACAAGGCCGGGTCCTCTGGCTTCCGGAAATCAGGACAGCAGAACAATCGTATGAGAGACTTTGATCCACCAGGGGGAGCTCCACCACGAGGAAACTCTTTGAAACGTTGTCTAATTGTTGTCACAACATTTTACTTCTTCAGACTCCGTTTGCAAATGAATGCAGTATACATGAAATATGTGTTTTACAGTGTTTTCCTATTTCACTTCGCTTCACAGCTGTTCTTTTTTTTTCACACACAAAATCACATTTGAGTGACAGCGGACAGTCAATACGGAGAAACATGTCCATTGTCTCTCAAATTGCTTTGATGTCGAAATCACTTTCTTGAATCACTTCCCTTAATGTTGCTCTTAGATCTAGAATTAAGTAGATTAACAGTGTCTTGTATCCCTTGTTAATTTATTATTAAAAAACCTTTTTTCTTGTTTCCCATTTTGCTCCTGGTATGCTTTGTTTGTTAGCAACTTAAAGCGAAAATACTATTTTGATGAAATTTTAACAGATTTTTATGAAATTTTACCAGGGATAGTGGAAAATTCTATTTAAATATAGGGTTTACGTGGTCATCATCATATTTTCTCCATTCGAATGCTTCTTTTTATTATGATTCGCTGTACAAACCGCCAATTGATAGGAATGAGGGCCGCTAGGAGATGCTGTGTTGCCGGAGCGTGGCACAATATGTTTGCACACAGCTGGGGTTTGTAAGCTCCGACTACACAATTTTCCCTTATACTTTCCTCAGAATATGGGCATAACTAAAGCATGGATAGGGATAATACGACAGTATTAGGGATTAACTTGTAAGATAAAAAAACGGTCTCCGAAACGAATTCCAGAAATACAGTTATACATGATTAACATGCATTATAATATCTTAAGCAATAATACAAGTAAACATTTTTATCGGCACATCGATCTAAATAATGAATAAAAGAAATTCGGTTCACCTATCTTCTAAATGATCTATGAAACCACATTGTGTATGACATTGTGCCATACCTAATTTTTAAGGATATTGTTCCCACAGATATGAGAAAAAATAATTTTTAATGTATACATTTTCGGGGTGATTTTGCCTGTTTATTGATTTGCGTGGAGGTTACCACCGAAAACGGCCAAATATCGGATTTGAGCATGTTAGGTCCATCATTTGACCCAGGTTTTGACCAACGTGCGTGGTATGTAAATTTGATAAATACGTGACTCTCGCTTTATGAAAAGGAGGGGTTCAACCTGAAGAGATTAATGACAAAGCCTAATACAAGGTACCTATTTCCAGAAAAGGGGGAGGGGAGGTGTGGGCGGGGGCGGGTGTTAAAGGACGCAAAAATTAGTTTCGGTCCCCATGGACTGTCCTTGGGTCCGCTTCTGCTTCTAACGAGGTATGTTTGTTTTCGTTAAATTCTTCAAGAACAGCTTCGTTGCCCTAAGATGTATATTTAATTTATCTTCCATGTCTTTATCACATCAGCCTATTCTTACCTATAGGTTCTTCAAGTTAAACATACTGATGTACAAGTTTCCTGCCACGAGTACAGGGCCACAAAATAAATTTATAATTATTTGTCCATATCTTATTGAGACAGTATCATCAACTTTCAGAATAAAATAATTGAACCCGTTTTGTAACACTGTTTTATCCGAATGCTTTTATTATACATTATCACGTAAATTAACAGGCACCATTAAAGCAGACGGGAATATAAATCAGTGTAATTTATTTTTTAAGGATGAAAATTTTTCATCCTTATTTACAACTCGGCTTAGGTTTGTAATTAAAACCCCTTTGAGTTTTGGACCCGGGGCAAGCTCAAAAATCGCCTATTCCGCTCTGATTGTTTAGAACTCATCCTCGGGAATAAAGCTTAATGATTATTGGTGATTTTTAACCTGCTTTTAATTTTATTCTTCGTCCAACAAATTATTATTTTCATAAACCATCCCACAAGTCGTGCAATATCTATTTATACAATCTAACAATTTATCGTAGCGCAAGTAATGCTTCCGTCCTCGGAGCGGAGATTATCCCTGAAAAAAAAGTCTACGTGGGTGATACTACATTTGCGTCCCAGACGCCGCTGATTACAACGAAAAACTTCCATAGATTCGAGCACCAAATCTCTATGTTCTGTTAGATGCTGGTCCGACCCGCCCGCAGAGTACACACAAAGTTGGAGCTTATTGACTTTATTAATTGCCTGTAAACCTATCAAGATTAAGACATGCTGATAAAAGAATAAATGAGCCCCATGCCAGCTTAACGCTGAGACGGCTCCCTACCGTAAATCGTCATTATCCCCAGTTCGGGAAAAGGTCTTGAGTACAATGACGTCATTAATTTGGTCAGATTGGTCGGTGAGTCTACTATCACTGGAAGGTTAACAACTATACTCTTGACTTGCCTAAAGAGTACAGCGATTTAAGTGACAATACTTGTTGATTAACAGTTCGTCTGAGTGATTTGATCAGTGTCCAGTGTCCCTTGTCTCCTGGCAGGATCAGACATGTTGATTACTGTGTTAATGGTGCCTGTTGCCTTCAGAGGCTCCGTTTGATCACCTCAACATGCAGTGTGTTTTAACTTAGTTTAACTAAATCTCGTACCCGCGTTATAATCACTGGCGCCAATAAAGCCATATTACATAAGCTCTCTGAAAGGTGGTCTCTTAAATATCCTAAATGAATAAAACGGATTGGGACTCTTAATTAGTATGTAGGAGACAAATCATTCTGTAGAATAGAAAACAGTAGAATATAAATTCACGTTTTCATCTCGTTTAGTTTTTTGTCATCGAGCGTATGTTTTTTTTTTTTGTTTTTGTTTTTAATTTTTCGTGTCTATTGAAAATTCTGTGCTCTTTTTATCCTGGGAGTTTTTCCCTGGATGGTTTACCACAAATAAATGGCCCGTTCTCGTGTTTTACAACTAAGGAATTAAAAAACAAAAGCTGTGCATAACATTTGCCAAAAAGGGGGGGGATGGGGGGTAATTAAAAAAATTGCATATGCAGAACACTTGGCTACACAAGATATTCTAATATATGACCGTATGACAAATAAAGTTGAACAAATTACCCCTGAAGAAGCATAATTCCACCTTCTTGTCACGTGATACACCAAGCACGTCTCCCGCTGTGTGATCAACCCTTGAATATTACCCACTCTACCATTCTCTTACGGGTGGGTATTATATCATCCCGACTACATGAAGAAAAATTAAACTTTCAATGAAAATGAATCTTGTGACGACAAAACGACACAGACTTTAAAGCACCCCATTATTTATATTACATGTATATTTTTTCCTATACGTTTACATCCTGTTGGTCAAGACCGCTTCTCCTCGGATCCAAGTATATTTGGATTATCAGCGCATATAATTGTAGTGTACCCACATGTTTGTTTCTTCATTGGAGTTAATGTCATTACCAATCTCTATGAATTATCGACTGAAGGATTTTGCATTATTCGAGAAGTATACATACTAGGTATTGGTCTGGGTCACGGATCCCAAGGTCTCAGTCTTTGTCTGGGCAACGGTTCCTATGGTATCAGTCTTGCTCTGGGCCACCGATCCCATGGTCTTAATCTTGGTCTGGACATGGTCATGGTCTCGGTCTTGGTCTGGGCCACGGATCCAGTGGTTTTAGATTTGGTCTGGACCAGGGAGCCCATGGTCTCGGTCTTGGTCTGGGCCACGGATCCAGTGGTTTTAGATTTGGTCTGGACCAGGGGACCCATGGTCTCGGTCTTGGTCTTGGCCACGGATCCAGTGGTTTAAGATTTGGTCTGGACCAGGGGGCCCATGGTCTCTGTCTTTGTCTGGGCCACGGATCCAGTGGTTTTAGATTTGGTCTGGACCCGGGAGCCCATGGTCTCGGTCTTGGTCTGGGCCACGGATCTAGTGGTTTTAGATTTGGTCTGGACAGTTGAGCCCATGGTCTCTGTCTTTGTCTGGGCCTCGGATTCAGTGGTTTAAGATTTGGTCTGGACCAGGGAGCCCATGGTCTCGGTCTTGGTCTTGGCCACGGATCCAGTGGTTTAAGATTTGGTCTGGACCAGGGGCCCATGGTCTCGGTCTTGGTCTGGGCCACGGATCTAGTGGTTTTAGATTTAGTCTGGACCGTTGAGCCAATGGTCTCGGTCTTTGTCTGGGCCTCGGATTCAGTGGTTTAAGATTTGGTCTGGACTAGGGGGCTCATGGTCTGGGTTTTGGTCTGGGCCATGGATCCAGTGGTTTAAGATTCGGTTTGGACCACGGAGCCCATGGTCTCGGTCTTGGTCTGGGCCAGGGGTCCAATGGTTTTAGATTTCTTCTGGACCGGGGTGCCAATGGTCTCGGTCTTTGTCTGGGCCTCGGATTCAGTGGTTTTAGATTTGGTCTGGACCACGGAGCTCATGGTCTGGGTCTTGGTCTGGGCAATCAGATCTAGTGGTTTTAGATTTGGTCTTGACCAGGGAGCCCATGGTCTCGGTCTTTGTCTGGGCCATGGATCCAGTGGTTCTTGGTTTGGTCTGGACCACGGAGCCCATGGTCTTGGTCTTGGTTTGGGCCACGGATCCAGTGGTTTAAGATTCGGTTTGGACCACGGAGCCCATGGTCTCGGTCTTGGTCTGGGCCAGGGATCCAATTGTTTTGGATTTGGTCTTGACCGGGAAGCCCATGGTATCAGTCTTTGTCTCGGGTTCGGATTCAGTGGTTTAAGATTTGGTCTGGACCAGGGGGCCCATGGTGTGGGTCTTGGTCTGGGCCATGAATCAAGTGGTTTAAGATTTGGTCTTGACCACGGAGCCCATGGTCTCGGTCTTTGTCTCGGCCACCGATCCAGTGATTCTTGATTTAGTCTGGACCACGGAGCCCATGGTCTTGGTATTGATCTAAGTCATGGATCTCATAGTCTCAGTCTTTGTCTGGGCCAGGGATCTCATAGACTCGGTCTTGGTTTTGGACATTGACCCTATGGTCTCGGTATTGGGCCACGGATTCAGTGGTTCTTCATTTGATCTGGACCACGAAGCCAATGGTTTCGGTCTTGCTCTAGGCCATGGATCTCATAGTCTCAGTCTTGGTCCGGTCCAGGGATCCCATGGTCTCAGTCTTGGTCTGGGCCATGGATCTAATAGTCTAAGTCTTTGTTTTGGACATTGACCCTATGGTCTCGATATTGGACCACGGATCCAGTGGTTGGTTCTTGATTTGGTCTGGACAACGGAGCCCATGGCCTGGGTCTTGGTCTGGGCCATGAATCTCATAGTCTCAGTCTTGGTCTGGGCCAGGGATCCCATGATCTTAGTATTGGTTTCGGCCACCGATTCCACAATCTCAGTCTTGCTCTGGGCCACGGATCCAGTGGTTTAAGATTTGGTCTGAACCAGGGAGCCCATGGTCTCTGTCTTGGTCTTGGCCACGGATCCAGTGGTTTTAGATTTGGTCTGGACATGGGATCCCATGGTCTCTGATCTTGGCCTCGGCCACGCATCCCATGGTCTCGGTCTTGGTTTGGGGCAGGGATTCCATGGTCTCAGTCTTGGTCTCTTGGTGATATTTTCTTTTCTTTTTGATTTCCGAAATCAATTTGAGTCTTTGATTATGTTAAGTTTGAATGTGATGTGTCGATCGCTATGTTGATGTATATGGGTTTATATAAATATAATTAACATTTTCATTACTGAAACTCTGGTCTTTAGAAAAATGTTTAAATAATCATGCACTTATATTGTATGGAACAGTCTGAAAAAAGTAGGAAAAGGTATTGCTACGGGGTGACATAAAACTGGACCGAACTGTCTCGCTAGTGAAGCTTGCTTTCCTAGCGAAGCGGTTTGGACGCCGGACTTGTACGCCACCGACCTGGGTTCGAAACCGAGATCGGCCCAGGATTTTTCCCTAAACAATTTGTCTTCGTAACAAAATGGGGGCTCGCCCGGGATGGGAAGTAAGGCAAGGGCCTTTATACCGGGCACAAACGTCCTACTTACAGTGTGATTGTCATACTTTGTTTTCATTTTACTTTGTGCAGATTTTAGATCTGTGCAATCTCACAAGCATTGTGTAGTTTTGTGCGAAAGTCTGAGACATACTGCAGTAAATTAAGAGAATCAGGATTTTCCCTTCATTTATTTGTCTTAGTAACAGTATATATTATCACGTGAGTAATTTTTCGCACAATTTCACTATGGATGTTTCTACAGGTTTAAAAAATTTCAAATACATTTGTATACACGCAATGTAACACATGAATCCTTCTGTATTACACATTCCCGATCACTTTATTCAGAAAATATTCTATGAATAAAATATTACTATTGTGAAACGCTAACAGAGCGTATCTATCATATATAATTATATAATAAGTTAAGAAATATAGAGTCGTAAAAAAATGTTAGAGAAAATAAAAGTTAAAAAAAGTATTAATACCTGAAAAAGTATATAAAACGTACAAAAACAAGTCATTCGGAAAAAGTACAATACTTTTAAAATGTATATAGTGGCAATACTTCATTGAAGGATTCGATCTTTTAAATCGCATATTTTTCACCTGGTTTATTGAAAGAATATGTCATGAGTTGTAAAAAGCACAAGGATTTATCAATTGCTTCTATCAGGGAAGGGGTAACCTAAATTAGGTTCAGACTACCCCTTAAAACCATAAATATTCACGTTCGGTCTTGTTGTTGACATGGAGGGGAAACTTGAACATTGTGCGTGTTCACGACAGCCGCATAATTTTATTTTGTCGACAACGAACGTTGAGCGATCATATGAACATAAGATGATCTACAGAGAATTGCGAGTCATTCTATGACTCCATCAAAAGATGTATAATGTAATATTCATTTACAATACTTATTGCAAATTTGTTGATTTACTTTTCTGCTGAAACACAACAAAAGATGAAAACTGTGGCTTCACACGGGTACCACAACGCGGAAGGATGAACAAGCACTGAATGACCCTGCTGGTTATTCTGCAGTCAAAAGAGAAAAAGCCAAATAAATCATATAATTAACAGCGCAGTGTAGCTCTGATTGTTAATAAATAACACTGCTATATCAGGTTTGTTAAGAGCAGTCTTGTAGGCGTTAAGCACGCCCTTGGGAAGAAAAAACGTGATACCTAGGTGACGCCTGGAAAGGCAAACCTGGCGCGATGAAAGTGGGACTGGCTTGATAAATAGCTCAATTAAAAGTGGTTCGTATAGATTTCCTCATTTATAAATAATAGTTTGTGTCGGCGTGAGAACTGGCTGAGTGGCGAAGTAGCCTTATAAAATAAAGGCATTGTCCGGACGCAGGTGAGGAAAGACCCGCTACGCCGGAAGTGGAAATTACGTCGTCACGCAAGCCTTAGAAATTGTAAATTCTATAGTTAAGAAACGAAGCCACACGTGGACAATTCATTAAAAACAAGAAATAACAGGAGTGAAATTAATACAATCACGTCATGTCCAAGCACTTGTGTATTTTTTATTTATTCCTATAAGTATTCTTAGAAGTATTTCCTTAATTCCGACTTGAGACTTTCGACACCCCTGTTTGAGTCTGTAAGCATATTGTCTGAGTGTCTGTCTAGTAGGGGTGCACGATATTATCGATAAATCGGTATATCGTGATACGGTGATTAGCAAAATGTGTACCGCGATACAGTTTTTAAATATTGATATTTTACGATATTATGTTAAGCGTGCCTAAAGCTGATTTATTATAGTTATAAACAGTGTTTCTGAGACGGTTTAGACATCTTATTTGTTTTGGGCTTAATGACAAGCTTACCTTGTCTTCAGACGTTTACTGGGAAATGATCAAGTAGGCCTTATCTAAAACTTATAAAAGGAATTCGCTCCACCTTTGTCCTCAATGTTCTCTGAAACCTAATTGCGTATGACACTGTGCCATACCTCATTTTAAAGGTTTTTGTCCCCGTAGTGACATAGGCGATATGAGAATAAATATTTTAATGTACATATAATTTTGAGTGATTTTTCTGTTTTTACTGAATTGTGCGGAGGTTAGACCCAGCACAGCCGAACTGCCTTCGTCAATGAGCAGAATGCGTGCATTTTGGTCACTCAAACACACGATTAAGGACTATTGTTCATATGAATAACGCTTACTTTTAAGTTAGGGATCTGAGCATGTCTGGCCTTTCATTGGACCCAGGCTCTCACCCACATGCGTGGTCAGTAAAAGTGAAAAACACGTTTCTCGCTTTATGAAATGGCGGGTTCAACCCAGGAGGATTAATAACAAAACCTAATTGAAGGTCCCAATTTCAGTAACAGGGGTGGGGGTGAGGTGAGATGGGGTGATAGTTGGGTTTGCAGGCCTCAAAACTGGTCTGATACGACGAAAAAGGGTTGCGGCGGCTGAAAATGGGATGTGGACCCTCTGCATGGAGTCCATTGGGTCCGCTTCTGCTACTTACGAGGTATGCAGATTTCTATTTCTTTCTTCAGGAACAGTTTCCTTGCAACGTACATTTAATTAGACTTTCATGATTTCCTCACATTTACCTTTTTTGTGCGTCAAACGATAGAAACCAGTCAAATATCATCCAAAACCTGAATGCCTCTGCATCTTTACCGAATCGCAATTTAAACATCATCACTGATCAAGTTTTCAAGGTAAACATACCGGGGTATGAATTTCTTGCCACGAGCAGAGCGCCACAAAATAAAATGTATAAAATATTTGTACATTAATGAGACAGTATCCCACTGAAAACCTATATTTTCTTTTACCTTTAAGAATAAAAAAATGAGCCAACTTTACATATCTCAATTAAAATATATGTCCTCAACCCCGGTGAAAAGCCCGGTATTCTATGTTTATCAGCTAGTATACCATGGATCAAATGTCCGTTCCAAGTAATGTGCATGGCTGCTCTATGACTTATTGGTATACGAGAAATATTTCCGTACAACAAAAAGTGCCTTAAACGGTCATGATTATTAATCGTTCATTAAATTTTCTCCTCCCAGCTTGTACATCACGTACACCTCTCTGTGCTAAACAACACCCCATAATTCTCTAATTTCCAGATTATTAGCATAAGTAAAGCCTAAAGAAAACTTTGATTAAATTTTTTTTTTCGAGTATTCTTCACAAGTGATAACTTTACTAAGTGCATTAGTAAGTAATGTTGCCAAATTTTATGTTCAAAATAAACTAATATGCATAAACATTTATTGTGTAATGATATAAAACAAAGAAAGAATTAATGATAATGAAAATCATAGCTCATATAAATATGTGTGTGTGTTAACTTTGTAATGATATTCATATAATTTCCTAACTGCAGAACTGTCATTCGGGTATGCTTGATTACACTAATTAAGGTCTAAGGTACTGCCACCTACAGGGTGTTCTTGTGTTTAAACCTTAACAACATTCGGGTTAGATCCCATAGGCCGGTTTGGGTCATGTGACATGTTTACCTTGGATAATTTGTTGAACATTCAAGTGACGATCTTGTATGTGCTGGATACAGTTACTATTACCAAAGGAAAGATTCCTAATACAGGGTGAGTTTCATAAAGTGTTATATCCATTATAAGTCTGTTTGGAGCGAATTTACAACCAGTACCTACATTTGGGACAGTTGAATAAAATATTGCTACCACTTATTGTCTTCTCTTATATTTCTTACCGCGGCGTTATCTGTTGATGAAAGACATATTATTATTAATCAGAAATGTGTAAGTACATGTATATATTATAAATCATGAATATCACATGACAGAGCAGAAGTTGGTCCTCTCTGGAATCGATCCCGTGCAGCACGGCTCAGTACTTGAACACTAATGCCATTACACCATGCAAGACGATGTGACGGTCACAGGAAAAAGGGGCCTTTTAAATCTTGGTGTGGAGTAACAACTAGCGCCCCCTAACGGCAGTTGTGAATATCATGATAATATTTATTGAGAAATTTTATTAACTACTTTAAAGATGGGGGTCATACCCCCCCCCCCTTAGAATTCCTACAACAACAAAAAACAAACATTATTAATGTGAGGGGAGACCTCCCCCCCCCCCCCCCCCCCCATGGTCAGACCAGTATACTTTACGGTAGTTTGGACGGAGATTGTTTACCATACCGAAATTATCTGTTTAAAAAAATCATGGCTGCCGTCTTGATTTGGATACCAACAATATGCTACTAGCGGTTTTTAATATGTGCCCTGACTGATATTACTAAATGTTACTCCATTGGCCAAATTACCAAACATAATCTAGCTAACATACCCTTAACTTCGTCTCCTTACTTATTTTCTTGCTCAAATAAGAAAATGAAACATATGACCCAGGTTCAAAGTTAAGAAGCGATGCTCGCAGGTTTCTAACCAAACATGATATGTTGCTTTAGGGTCAAGGACTCAGGGAGAAGCCAGTTTCATAGTCCTTCCTCTGATTGGCTGTTAGGTTTCAGGCTCATTCATCATGGAAATCCAACTTAATTCCAAGCATAAGATTTACTGCCTGGTCCCTAAAATAGTGCCATCTAGTGAATAAAACAGAAAGTGTAAGCAAAACAATGGTTCCAAGCGGGGCTAGTAGCAAATTTTCTCGTTTTCACTTATTAGAAAGGTTCACACACCCAGGAAAGACCCACGTTTGTTTATTTAAAGCTTATTATCTGATTTATCTAAATTTCTATATCCTCGCTGGCACACCAATATTTTCAATAGAGTGCTCGTAAGCCTCACTGGGAGGCTTACTAAGTAGGCTAGGGTACATCCAGAGGTTTTGGACAGTGATAAGGAAGAAACCTTTTTTTGTGCTTGTAGAATCAGACACTCCCTACAATCAAGGTGTGCAAGGTTTGTGTCGGAACTAATATCATTAAATGTTATAGAGAGAAGTGCCGGCAGCGGTTTGGATTGAAATTCCTTCAGTCCGTTTCCTTACCAGGCGCAAGGTACCTCGCCTTTCGTGCTCTGAGTATGGGCAAGTATTGCTTACCTACTGAGGACCCAATATCAGTAAAATCACAAATAGCCAAATTACACACAGTTACAGCAATGTCACCAGCTGAAGAGACAGCTACAAGTGACTTAAGCAAAGAACTCTCATTGCGAACCGGAATGAGACGCGGGGGCATTCGGGTTTTCGATGATATTTGACTGGATTCTATAGGTGGACGTATAAAGATTAGGTTAATGTGAGGAACACATGAAATATTTATTATATGTATGTTGCAAGGAAACTGTTCCTGAAGAAAGAAACAGAAATATGCATACCTCGTAAGTAGTAGAAGCGGATCCAAAGGGACTCCACCTAAAGCGTCCGTATTCATTTTCAACCGCCGCAATTCTTTTTCATCATATCAGACAAATTTTGAGGCCTGAAACCCCAGACACCATTCCACCTCACCCTACGCCTGTTCGTGAAATCGGGACCTTGAATTTGGTTTTGTCATTATTCCTCCTCAGTTTAACTCTCCATTTCATAAAGCGAGAAACATGTGTTTTTCTCTTCACTGACCACACACGTGGGTGAGAGTCTCGTTCAATGAAAGGCCCGACAGGCTCAAATCCCTCACTGAAAACAAGCGTTATTCATATGAACAAAAGTAATGTTTGAGGTTGAAAGACCACGATGCATGCGTTCCGGTCATTGCCGAAGGCAGCTCGGCTGTGCTCGGTCTTACCTCTGTGCAAGTCAGTAAAAGCGGAAAAATCACTCAAAAATATATGTACATTAAAAATTATTTATTCTCATATCGCCTATATCACTGCGGGCATAATAACATTTACAATGATATAAGGCACACTATTGTACACAACGCTGTTTAAGAGAACATTGCAAACAGACGTGAACCGAATTCCTTTATATACCAGCTGATAAAACCGGTATACCGGACTTTTTACCGGGGTTTGAAAGATATATTTACTGAGATATTGAATGTTGGCTCATTTTTTATTATAAAAGTTAAAAGAAAATATAGAGGTTTAGTGGGGTAATCTTGGAATACTATATGTACAAATATTTCATTACTGTTATTTTGTGGCGGTGTGCTTGTGGCACAAATCATACCCCAGTATGTTTACCTTGAAGACCTGGTCAGTGATGTTTTTCTCTTTTACTGTCCACGCGCGTGCGTCAAATCCCACATTGAAAGCAAGCGTTATTCATATGAACAATAGTCCTTAGTGTTAGAGGTTAAGTGACCACGAAGCACGCATTCCGGTGATTGCCGAAGACAGTTCGGCTGTGCTCGGTAAAAAGACGGAAAAATCACTCAAAATTATATGTATATTAAAATTATTTATTTTCATATCGCCTATGTCACTGCGGGGATAATAACCTTTAAAATGATGTATGGCACAATATTGTACACGACGCGGTTTTAGAGAACATTGCGAACAAACGTGAACCGAATTCCTTTTAGAAGTATTAGATTGTGCAGAACTAACACGATTTAGCACGCCTTTTTAATTTTATTAACATGTATATTGCAAACATGTTCGATGTAATTTATAACAAACGTAGGCTAACCATTAATTGAATTATTATAAAGGGTATGGTGACAGAATGAATTAATAATGGATATAATTATAACTATTTATGTTTGTCAATCAGCCTATTGAAGAGCAAGTTAATTATTCAGTAAAATGTTTCGGAACTCTGCCTGTCTACTTTTCCTGTTCATATGAGGGCTGCTCTAGACCTGTCAGAATTATAAAATGGCCACCAGAGCCTTATCATTAATTTTCTTTCGCACGTGATAACTCAACCACAACAACATACTTCAGCTTTCTCAAATTCACAGGGATGATTGGTACATACGAGGGCTTCAGACCTATTGAATTACAGACTTGTCGGATTTCCAATATGGCCAACAGATCATAATGTGTGATGTTCTTTCGCACGGGATATCTCATCAAGAACATGCTTGATCTTTATCATTTTCTCAGGGATCATTGGTGCCTATGCGGATTCAATCCCTTTCCAATAACAGACCTGTCAGAATTCCAATATGACTTCCAGAGCACAATTGAGGATATTCTTTTGAGCGGGATATCTCAACAAGAACAACCTTGATCAACCTTATTTACACAGAGATGATTGGTACCTATAAGGGCTCCATCTCTATCGAATTGCAGACCTGTCAGAATTCTAATATGGCCACCAGAGCACTATCGTTGATTTACTTTCGCAACAATATGCTTGATCTTTCCCAAATTCACAGGGATCATTGGTGCCTATGAGGGCTTCTGACCTATTGAAATACAGACTTGCTCAAAATCAAATATGGCCAACAGACTACAGTCCGTGATTTTCTATGCACACATTATTTCAGACATATCTACTTAATATATTATTTAAACCACTGGGTTTTTTCCCTCATGCATTTGGATAAAAACCTGTTTCTGTTTGTCACATATTTCAATTTTAACTTAATTTTTCACCCATATGTAAACTATTCCAGCACTAGCAGAAATGCCAATACAAAAAAAGCAACATGGAATGCACATAGACTTAAGATCAAAATTAAATCAGTAGAAGTTAAAGAATTGATAAATAATCACAGTATTGTATGTATCACTGAGACATGGGCAACCATGGATAATGAATTTTCTGATGCATTCCAATGCTACTATGGTTATGGAACAGTCAGGAAAAGTACAGGGAGAGGAGGGGTCTTAGTTTACGTGCAACAGAAATTAAAGAGTATGATGGTACCTTAATTAATGAAGATAAAGTTTTGGCCATAGTTTGCTGCTATATTGCGCCGGCAGGTTCATCATTCTATGTGGATGAAGATGAAGTAACTGTAAATATAACAGATATACCAGATATAACAGGAGACTTAATTATGTGTTTAACTCCTTTTGGTAGCAGTGTAGTTGATTATGTAATTGTCAGTAGCTTTCTACTTCACAAGGTAGATGGATCCTGTGTATTATCAGATGATCCGTCCGATCACTTTCCTTTAGGCTGTTCACTTTATATTATCAGACCAAGGAAAGAGATTTCGAATGAACACGTATGCAAACTGACAAAATGGGTAAAATTTTCTCAGACTGATGAAGATAAAACATTGGCATTGGTTAATATTTATCAAAATATATCCTACAGGAATAAACAAAACTCCCGAGACAACATGAAACTTAAGCAAACAAAATGGTGGGACAAAGATTGTGAATTTTGGAAAAATGAAAAATATATAGCTTTGAATAAGTATAGGTGTACAATATCAGATGGCGACTTACCGAATTATTAACAAACAAAACAGAGGTTTAACAAATTATGTGAAGAAAAGAAGGCAATCATCCAAGCCTCAGAGGTGCAAAAGGTGATAGGTGCAAAAAACACTGATTCCATGTGGAAAAACATGAGATTTTAAATAAAATGAAAATTGTTACAACAGTAGAACCGGTACGTTGGTACAAACATTTTAACGAACGTTTGAATTCATCAACACATGAAATTAATCAAAGAGTTTAAGAATCATATTCTGGAATATTTAAAAAAAATGTATTAGAAATTGAAAATTATACAGAGCTTGATGGACTCATAACACCATGTGAAGTACAGAGAGCCATAAATGAAATGAAAAGAGGAAAGGCCCCAGGGCCTGACGGGATAACGGTGGATATATTGAAAGATACATATAGTCACATATCGTCTCGTATATTACAATTATTTAACAGTGTATTAGGTAATGGATTTTCCCAGCCTCTTGGAGCAAAGCATTTATTGTACCAATTCACAAAAAGGCTTCCACCATAGATCCTAAAAAAATATAGAGGTATTTCATTACTTTATACCATGGGTAAACTAATTACAGAAAATATTGGCAAACAGAATTCAATGGTCAAGCTGGATTCTTATGTGAAGCACAAGCTGGCTAATGGAAAGGTTATTCAACAGTAGACCATACATTTTCTTTAATGGGGTGTGTGCAGAAATATTTAACAAAAAAAGGAAAGGTTTTATTACATTTTATTGATTTTTCAACTGATTTTGATAGTGTACACCATTATTTATTGTTGTATGTTTCAGTTTAATCTGGGATAAAAGGGAAATTCTTACAGAGACTTCAGTCAATAAATATTCAAAATGAAATCAGGTCTTCTTACAGAGGAAGGATTTACAAATTATTTTGAATGTACTAACGGAACTCGACCAGGGTGCATGGTGAGTTCCCTTCTGTTTTCTTTATTCATAGATATATTTTATAAGCAAATTTATGAAACAGATTGTCATGGTATAAATATTGATGAATATTTGCCAAAGGTAATGACATTAATGTACGGCGATGATTTAGTATGCTTCAATGATACAATAGGACGTCTCCAAGAACAAACAAACCAGTTGCAGGTTTTTCTGTCAATTATGGCTAAAAAGTTAATTTAGGAGAGACAAAAATTATGGTTTTTAGACACGGGGGTTAATTAAAAAGAATAGAGAAATAGCACTATCAAAAATACTAAAAAAGAAACGGTAAATGACTATAGATACTTTGGGGTAATATTTACAAGTACATTTTCATGATATATAACAAAGAAAGCGCAGGCATTGCAGGCTGAAAGAGCAGTGACTCTCATAAAAAATATTATAGGAAATATAGTTGTTTATTAGTGCCCCAGCTATTTTTTTTCAATTTTATTGTATGGATACACCGGTATTATTATCGGTATTATTATATGGTTCAGAACTGTGGGGCTATGAAAGATGTGAAATAATTTAAAAGGTGCAATATAAATTTTGCAAGTACATTCTAAAAATTAGCTCTTCAGCTCCGAACGCAGCATCATTGGGAGAGTTTGGAAGGCAACCAATGTATGTCGGTAAGTTATTAAGATGTGTAGTACATTATGGTAATTACAGATATCCAAAGCGTATATATAACATGCTGTTTAATCTAGATATGAATGAAAAAAAAAACATTGCTTTCTCATACAAGAAGCAAAATATGCAGCGCAGGTTTTGGGTATGTGTAGATGAATCAAGAAGTAGGAGGCATTAGAATATTTTTAGCTAAAATGATGGAAAGAATTATTAATTTGGCAGAACAAAACTGATCTTGTGACGTAGAAGTAAGTACTTAATTAAATTAATATGGTACTTTTAAATACATGGTCTCAATTAATGGAGAAATATTTACTGTGCGGACTAATACCAAACATAAACAAGCGCTAGCCAGATTGAGATATTCATGTCATGAATTGATGATTGAAAAGGGAAGATACACGCAGATGGATAGAGTTCATTGGTTTTCAAGATTTGTTTGTAGAAGTAAAACTTTAAAACGCTGTTTAGTTGTACATATACGATAACATTTTAAAAGAATGCATATGATGATAATTAAATATGATCAGCCTCTGGAAATTCAGGGGTTTATTTCAGTGCTCATATGGAAATGTCCATAAGCTCATTAATACAAACAACAGATATTTTGCACTAAGAACAATAAAACTGTACATGATTTTTAAGCACTAAGTAACATACACGTTGTATGATGAAATATGTAATGTTTATACAGTGAACCCATACTACGTGAGTAGTCCCCCCCCCCCCCCCCCCCCCCCCACACCTCATTGCCCTCCCCCACCGTCTCCTATATTCATCAAAGGAGACATTGGTGAGATGTGAATTGAGAATAGTGATTATACCTTACTTTAAAACAAAAGATTAATGTTATATTTAACAATAAATAAACTTCAGTTAACTACATGTCGTTGAATGGAAAATAGTCATCTTTTAATTACAAATGTTTACATTAATAAAACCACAAAGGTAATTTTACAATTCTCCTGATAATGTTAATTAAATAGAACAAAATATTCCAAAATTTTACCTTATCTATAAGGAAAGTATAAGATGTAATGTAACTATGATGATCTTCCGTGTATTTTTCATATAAATTATAAATTTGAGTACCCCAAATTTTACATAGGATCCGCTCCCGTTACACTGAGGAGATATGGAGGAACTAATTAAAAAAAAAATGAAAATTTATAATCCATACTTCATCTCCACCAAATTTGGTACTTTTATCACAATCTGAACAATTCTTCTGTATTTTGCTGTTAAAATCTGCACTATATGTGCTGGATACAGTTTCTATTACCAAAGGAAAGATTTCTAATACAGGATGAGTTTAATAAATTTTTATATCCATTAAATTATTATAAGTCTATTTTAAGTCTGTTGCTATGCACTGTAATATCTAGTCTCTGCATAAGTTTTATTATGGGTTTAAACCTCAAGCCTTGAGGCTAACTCATGTACGAGTACTGATGAAAGAACAATGAACATATTGCGTCGTGGACTTTAATACACTCTGAATACCATGACTGTTTGAAAGATTGTTTAATAAATAATCATGTCACCCAAGTATAACATTATTACTTCTATTATGCATTTATGCCATTTGTGCACTGTTATTTAATATTGTTATTCTTTGTCACAGAATCAAAACGTCTCTTTGTTGGACACAGTTGTATGACCTGCGCAATAAACGTATTTTCCCACTATCTGAGTCTGTATTCTAGCCAACCCAACGAATGGACGGCAACTTATATATATATATATAAGATTTTACACGATGAAAATATCACGATATGTATCGTAATACGCTACCGCATATTGCAATATTTTGCGATACAAAATTTGTAGGCAATACTAAGTCTTACTGTCTGTCTATGTGTATTTGTCTCTGTCTATTTGTCTCTGTCTTGTTTCACTGCGTCTCGGTTTTCGTGTCTCTGTGTCTTCCTGTATCGGTATCTATCTAGGTGTCTCTCTCTCTCTCTCTCTCTCTCTCTCTCTCTCTCTCTGCAAAATGTTTAATTAATACAAGTGTTTAATCTTAGTCCTGTACTTTTTCCCTTCAAGACAATAATTAATGTCTTATTGTTATTATGCTTTTAAGCTTGTTCTCTTTAATCAACAGACATTTTCATAATGTTTAAATTCTCACGGGTAAACACCATTTTCTGAATTCCTCAAAATATGGACAATATGGAGCATGATTTAAATTTTACTTTAAAAGACACTAAACACGTATTAATTGCTTTATATTTCAATCTGGAATATTTTCATAAGGATTACTTTGTGCGGTGGATTTCGTTACAACACACATGTTCTCTTTCTTTTTAATAAAAAAAAAACGGCGTCATTTCACAATATTGGACTATAGTGTACGTTTGTTTTATATTTCTATATTAATGTCTCAACGTCTTCTGGGAATTTCTATTTCATTATGTATTGTTTTGCTTCAGAGATTGGTGGCGGGTTATGGACATGTTTTTTATAACACGTTGTCTACATGTTGACAGGTTGCAATATAAATGTATAAGCTTACGTTTGAATTGAGGCCGTTGACTTCTGGTCTTTTGACAGCTAAAATTGGGTGGTTTAGACACAAAACATTGTTGTCACTAATGATTTTGGTGTTTTGGTATTTAAGTAAGGATAGTATTAAGAAGTATACATGCAGATTGGATAATAATAACAATTCCTTCTTTACCCTCTCATTATCACGGAAATGCGCTAATACCGCACATCAGCAATGTAACGTGTTATGTTTAATAAGCTGTATGCAGTATATTGTCATTAGCGGACTTTTTCTTGACAAGCCAATAACACTTTATCATAAAGTTCTTCCATTTACGGACAATCCGCATGGAGAGACTAGCTAGTAATGGAGAGCTTGTTATGTTCAAGGCGAGCTGATGCGGTAAATAAATCAAATTATAAGTTGTCATCTTTGATAGGCTTGCAATATGATGAATCAGAACCATGTCCTGCATTTATTACTGTTTATATAATGAGGATAACCCTATGGCCATGAACGATTTGTTTTACCATCTTTGAAAACCCCTGTACATCTGAGAGTACTATGTACACGGATGGAAATTGTTCATAGGTTTTCCGGCATCTTAGCAAATCATTGAAAAACTTGTGTCCTTTTCTATTGATTTTAAAAATGGCATTAGTAACTGGTTCATTTTCTAACTTTTTTTTAAGTTCAAATTTAAATAAATTTTCATTATGGGCACAATAAATATAGATACAAACACAGATTCGAACTTTTTGTATTATACTTTTATTTGTTCGACTTTTGATAAATGCTAGCAGGTTTACTGCCCGTTTGCTGAAGCTTTGACCAATAATTTAACTTTTCCGGCTTTCTACATGCAGACAGGTACTAATCAATAAATACCGCTGTGCTAAGACAATAACCTCTCTGTTTATCTAATCTTTGTTCTATAAGCAGACCTGATGAAGTTAGAAGTTGAATTTTATTCTTTTCAATCCGATTTATAGACAACTTTGACATGATTATACATGTTAGATATATATATAAAGAAATGAACAAAGCAATAAAAACCTAGATGTCTGCAAAAGTTCAGGGGAAAGTGTGCAACCTTGAAAATTAGGTCTAGGGCAAAAACAAAATTCAGGTGCAAATCTTGTCACCTGTGGCTTTTGGAAAATCAGCCGTTTTGGAGATCTGGGGCAGAAACGATCAGAAGAAGACACAGTTCTCGCCGTTGCACTCTATAGATTATAACCTTAAAACCCTCCTCCTAAACCGTACCCTAAAATAGATATATAAACAAACCCATCTAGCCTCATTGGCCTCTGCGCACTGCCGGGGGAGAATTAACTAGTAGGCCTACTATCTAGTACCAACTATATTTGACAACTTAACTGATTTAAGTACGTAACACACACACGTGTATCTATGAAAGTAGTAAACGTTCAAATAACTGTATATATTTGATAATGTTGATTCTTTTTGTTATTCTTTTTTATTATAAATGCTGATAAATAAGTATGTTAAAAAATATTGTGATAGCAGTATGCTTCTGTGATATTGATAAACCTCAGATTTCCAAAGAACGTTCGTCATGCTTAATAATTTGTTCATACAGCGTCTTCATTAGTATGATTTGTGTATAAGCTCAGTTATATATAATGTCACTGTACTCGCTGACGTCAAATCGTCATTAACATACACAAGTTAAGCTGATGAGGCCTCACACTAACGACATTCATACTAATCATAAGGAAGTACTTTACGACATTGTGAATCTCGCGTCTCGCTCTTCATAAAAAAACCTAACCTTGAGTTATTTATGATACCGTACAGAGGGTTACATATTAATCTAAATTACTCAAATCCTCAAATTAGTGGACCCATTAGCCTTCTTTGTCTGAGGACAGCTCCGAGGAATTATATTGTAGACCATTGTTTAGTTTAGAAATTATATGTCTATTCCTTCTGTTTTCATGTTTGTTTATATATATATATATGAGAATAAAGGGTTGATACTCGATTTATTCTTTTCTTAGAGTAAAAATTGAATAATCCCGTGAACCTGTAGTCAAATTGTAAATTTTGTAGAATTCATCATTGGTGCACCTGAAACCAATTTAGTGCCACTGAAACCGAAAGTGTGTTGGCAGTTGATAGGAACAATAGACAACCCGAAATCACACAGCTGTCACGAGGCTTTACTTAATTATAAACCTGGCTTTCTTTTTCGTTCGCCTTCAAACGTATTGTTTCCTCCAAGAAGATAAGAAACGTTTTTATCTTCATTATCACGTGCTGTTTGATCTTTGCAAAACTTTTGTTGATATGGCTGGTATCCTCACAATGTCTGACCAAAATCGGGCAAACCTGGTCAACCAGCTCTTAGTTTAATTTCCCCATCTCCCTATTTTTAAATGTAACAAATCATATATAGAAATCTTAGCGATCACGCCTGCAGAGACAGTTAATTAGAATTAACCAGAAAAGAATTTGGGGGAAATACATGTAAGAAGACAAATTAATAGCCTACAAAGAAGAAATCATGATTTGGTGTGACTGACCATAAAATATAAAGTTATATTTGACGTTTCTTATTAAAGAAGATAATAGTAAGAAAAAGGGGTTTAAAGTTTCTTAAAGAAGTAATGGTTTGTAAGAACTGTAAACCTCCATTCATCAGATTTTCAATTAAAAGTTTTATACAGTATACTTGTTATATTTATTAATCTGTGAAATCCACTAGAAATATGATACAACACGATTCCGTTAGATTTGCTTCATGTCAGATATAAAATGAAAATCGTGGGTGAACTCTCAGTATGTGGATCTAGTTACTAATTGTTTAATCAGTAACGCGGCGCCAGGCTATCCAGGCTCCCGCTTTATAAATAGTTATGAAAGTTAAATGTAACACTGCTGTAAGAGCTCTAAAGTATTGAAGAAAGGCAGTTACCTTCAGGGGGATGCTGGAATAAAGCTTGATTCCGGGAAACAACATTCTACTCGCCGGTTAAAAATTTATATATGTTTGAGCAGAAACCATTAACACCGTATTTCTAGATGACAGCTACCTAATACATCCAATTTTCAATTCGGTCTTGGCACTTTTAATGTGATGGCTACCCTTGTACTTCGGGATACTACCTTTTATAAGTGTCAGTTTGTTCTTAATTATACATGATTTTCACCTTGTGAAGAGTATATATGAATGACTTCAAAAGTTACTGACACAGGTCGCCAATAAATATTTAAACTCTCTGCCATATTGCGGAGGGTAGAAAGCTGGGCAGTATGATATTTATATTCTTACAAAGTATAAATTAAAAAAAAAAAAACTATTTTTTTTTCTGAAAGAACAGGTAAATGTGTTTGACGTAGGTAACACCTGAAAATTAAATCCTGATCAAACCAACAAATTGTGAGTAAAATAAGAATAATTAATTACTAAGAAAAGAACACAATGACTAAAGGGGTAGAAGTTTTTGTTTTATATACGAAAAAATTTTTTTGCAGTTTATCGGAAATTGTTCAAAAGATTTTATTTATCGATTTGACTGGAACAACCAAAGTGACTCATATCTATAATTATCATATTTGCCTATTTGGCCTATTTACCATATAACTGCACATAAATCAATCTAATTTTTCCTGCTAGCTGCTCATTTAAAGCTTTATTAATTCAATGTAATTTAATTTAGACACATTCTTACACTCTTAATAATACAATCTAAGAGTATCAACGCCTTTATATTATGGTATTCTACTTAGAATCTGCATGAATTAATGCAGCCCTCTTGTTGAACCATGCGTTTTGTTGTATCGTTCAATTAAGTATATTCAGACTAATTAGCAAAAAAAAATATATGAATAAATAACTGCCGACCTTGGGCAGGCACAGAAAAGAAAGATGGACGCACTAAGTTGTAAAACACCGGATGGAGGTTTGACCACATGACTGTTCGTTGTCATTCTTCCTGTCTCGTAATATGAGTTGTTTGTCCAGTAGGAGTTGTTTTACCTATAAGGCATTTTTGCATAAGGTTAGGCAAACCTATTCCAGGTCCCATTATATTATCATGTAGCACTTTGACCCCTAGATAATGAATTAATATAGATTTTATATAAAATGAGAGCATTTCCTGGCAGAAAAACATTTTTCCTATTTATTTTTACACAAAAACACAGAGGTTGTGTGATTTGTTTAGGAGCTATCAGCACAGGCATGAACACTGTCAACTCTGCACTGACGGCAGCCACTGAAAAACCCCTTGTGACATTAAAATTTAAATCTCAGTTAAAGCACAGTATTTCTGCTACTGTCAGTCACACATTTTCAGGAGAAAACAACATGTATTAATAGATCTGAGTTCATGATAAAATTCAGTTCCATAAGGTTTCTCTCAACGACTTCGCTGACCTTGGCTTTAAACTAGTAAAGGTCGAGTTGCTTACATAAAATTTAACGCAACCTCTACGATTCTTTGCTTCAGGGTCGGCATTACATGTTACAGGGTTCATACACTTCAATTAGTCTATTTTAATTTATATTTATCAATTATATTATATGAAGTTATATATTATATAAAAAATATAAAATTTATATTTAATTGTACTTTTCTACTCATAAGGTTGTTGAATCCTGTATTAAGGAAATCTGTCCGCATAATTGGCAAGTATTACAAAGTTAATAATAATATCTTACAAAGTATAAATTAAAAAAAAAAAAACTATTTTTTTTTCTGAAAGAACAGGTAAATGTGTTTGACGTAGGTAACACCTGAAAATTAAATCCTGATCAAACCAACAAATTGTGAGTAAAATAAGAATAATTAATTACTAAGAAAAGAACACAATGACTAAAGGGGTAGAAGTTTTTGTTTTCTGAGTTCATGATAAAATTCAGTTCCATAAGGTTTCTCTCAACGACTTCGCTGACCTTGGCTTTAAACTAGTAAAGGTCGAGTTGCTTACATAAAATTTAACGCAACCTCTACGATTCTTTGCTTCAGGGTCGGCATTACATGTTACAGGGTTCATACACTTCAATTAGTCTATTTTAATTTATATTTATCAATTATATTATATGAAGTTATATATTATATAAAAAATATAAAATTTATATTTAATTGTACTTTTCTACTCATAAGGTTGTTGAATCCTGTATTAAGGAAATCTGTCCGCATAATTGGCAAGTATTACAAAGTTAATAATAATATCTTGTGCATGGGTATAGTAGACCTCAACTCATTTCACTAGCGACACCTCTCGGAGGCAACTGACACTGAGTGTTCGGATTTGTACCATGGATAAGAAAGATCATAATTTGATAAATCTGCAGTAGTAATTTTTCGTGATATGTAATTTTATGTATAAAATTAACAAGGAGTAATTTTGATAATATGTTATATATCAAACCTCATATGGCTGCATCACGGCGTTTCTGAGAGGTGAACAAAACACGACACAGGATTAGGCGTTAGTTAAATGAAATGTGCATGCTACGTCATCAGTTTAACGAGAAGATTGGTGGTGCATCCTTGTTAGAGATATGTCATGGTGTAAAAGAATAATAATATCAAGGAATATCCTACTATATGGGAAGCAAACACTTTATTACATTCGTAACGTGGCGTCATTTTGTTAAGAATGGGATCACCTTTGCACAGCAGTTAGTTTTGCTTCAAAGCAAATTTTGCCAGGTTTAATGTTATCATACCTAACACGATTTCGAAGGACAGGTGAAATTTACAGCTTGGGTTCTATTAATAACAATATATTAAATAGTTGGGAATGTGAAAAAATATGTTACATCGGTCGCTTCAATTTACTAATGGGTGTAATATTTCGTCGTTTCAGCGGTATAGTCGTGCTGGTTACACTATCTGATTGGTGTGTTGTCGTCCAGAAGATACGTTATGGATGTTTCAGTTAAATCCAATAGGTCTTTAATAACATGGATCAAATATTTTCAATATATTCAAGTGTTTTTTCCAACATTGCAGATTAACTAAAACTTGTCTTGTCTTTGGCTACTCATTTTAACTATTTTACCCTTTTTGGTTTTTAACCACCTGTATTTGTTGTTATTATTACTATAAACACCAGGAGAATTCGATTTCGGTTTCGGACTAGCTGACAGGGCGGTATTACACGATTATAATGGAGTCAACCATGTAGGCTCTGTGTATGACACCTGAGGGCCATGGGTATGTAATTTTCCCCATGCCTGAGTAACGACACCGAGAAACCTCGAAAGGCGCACTAGTTTTTAGCTCAGCTGACTGTAAGTCAACTGAGGTATAAGCATGGCGCTTTTTTTTCCGTCGTCCGTCAATCTGTCCAGCGGTCCGGCCGTCCGTTAGCAGGTTACAAATCGTCGCGCTGAACCTTGAAACCTGTATCTAAATATCCAAGGAGGACTATAAAAAATCGCCTTGTGAACATGAAATTAGGTCACTGCGACTAATAACCTCCGAGCTATGTGGGTAGTAAATATCCCCCCCCCCACTCCAAAAAAGAAATAATTTAAAATTTGATACGAAATCTCCAGTATCTTGATAATTAATGTATGGATTGTCATGAATCTTTCCATGAATATGGCCAATGCCTATTTTGGTAGTTCCCGAAAACTAGTGGCGCCAACTGTATTTTTTTATATTTTTTTATACCTTTTTTACTCAAAAATCACAGCAATCATGTCAGTTTCCCAGCTGTGATTTCATCTTGTGTCCCAAAATCTGGTCTGTTTATTGATCGGAAGTGAATGCTCTGTATAGAAAACACCTTGACTGCCCGTCTGTCTTTCTGTCTGTTCATCTGTCCATCGATCCACACAAATTTGTTTTTAGATGATAAGTCCCGGTTGGATTGATAAATGGATTTCAAACTTGACTTCTGTATGGGCCAACACTAAAGCAAGAACCCTTATGTCATTTTTCGGGTCATAGGGTCAATGGTCAAGTTCACCGTACCCATCCATTAAAAAATTAGTTTCTGGATGATAACTATGGTTTGGAAAAACAGATTGGCTTCTAACTTGATTTTTGAATGACCAACCACTGATGTAAATAACATTTGGATTTTCGGGGTCCTGAGGTCAACGGTGAAGATCACATTAGCCACTTCTTTAAAAGGATTGTGGATGCACTGTAAATCAAACTTTTTATCCCAATCTGTCATCTTTAATACATGTATTACATGCCCGAAGTGGAAGAAATCTGTAAATTTGAGGTTACATGGTCAGAAGTCAACATCATTTTTTAAAAGATTGTTATAATAATCTGAATGCTGTAAGTTCAAGGATAGTAAGTTCATAGATTGGTTAAGGTCTCAGGACCCACATTTGGAAAAGCTCATAAAAATATTCTATATAAAAATAGAACTGAGCGTCGAGACCCACGGGTCCCTAGTTGAAACTCGGCCGTTGGACATGGTCTTCGATTTCCAGATCTCCTGACTTTAAACCAGGGATAATCATATCCATGAACCTACACAGATCGATATATCGATACTTCGATCAATCCCGCAGGCTTCTATCGGTCTAAACTCTAGGCCTTCAGTTCAAGTATATCAGGGCGTTGACGTTATCTGACATCAAGCTTATGAACCCGTAACTATAACGACCGGTACACTTGCTCGTTAAGATTTATGGGACAATGAAAGGAAGTATTCATTAAACTACTAGAACTGCAAATAAGTATAATTGTTTGAAAGGCTTTAGAGTAGGAAAACACATTTGCCGTTAAAAAATATATTTCAAAATTTTCAATGTTGACAAAAAGATTCGAAGAATATGAAAAGACATTCAGACAAAATGTTATGGAACACTTCATAAACTTGTCTATACAAGAAAGACCGTGACGGTATTTGTGTCCTGGTCTTTTATTCCGTAACGAGTAATCCTAACATTTTAGTCGTTCATCCTATAGCGGCGGGTTGTCATGTCACTCACTTGGGAAAGTCCGGGATTTAAAAAAAAACAAGATGTACGCGACTCTGTTTTGTGCATTAAACAAGTTAAAGCTAATGGACTAGAAAGCGAGCGCGTGCAAACGAGATATAAGTTTTGAAGCTCTTTAGATTCTCCCTCGGGCCGGGAACATTTTCTCTGAAAGAAACATAAAAACATTTTAAAATAATCATCTCCTCATTTAACGCTTAAATCTGTAATTATAGGATGAGTTATTTCATATCATTATTGTCATCAATTATACTGTAGAAGGCAGAAGGAACAATATAAAAGCACTATGTAAAGCCAACTGAGTTTGGTCAGGTGGAGTAGGCGCCTCGTGGATAAGGTTACTGGTGTATTAGGTTACTGGTAGATTAGGTAACTGGTGGATCAGGTTACTGGTGGATCAGGTTGCTGATGTATTAGGTTACGGATGTATTAGAGTACTGGTGTATTCGGTTATTGGTGTATTAGGTTACTGGAATATTAGGTATCTGGTGCATTGGCTTACTGGTGCATAAGGTTACTGGTGAATATACGTTGAATGTATTGCTTGGAAACATTAGCCATACCGTGACGTTTGTGCACTTCTGCAGGGGGAAAAAAGGAGGGTGTTGCGCTCTAAAAAATGATGGCTCAGGATCATGACTTGATGAACAACAAATTGAAATTATACTTTTAGCCGTCACGGAACAAAGAGCACAAACAAACCATATCACATCTTGTATTAAATCTGTCAAATGTTCAATGCAACATTAAATATAAAAAGCCCTTTGTCGAGTATTGATCAGATGAATTTAATGAAACTGATGGCTGCAGTGGCTAAAACAATAAACACTAGATTTTATTTAAAAGATTTATTCTGGAATATTGAGTGACGTACAATGAAGCTCACACAAGAAATAGAAAACACTCGCAGAACACTGCCAACGTCTACAGCTAGTTCCGAATCCGACTGCGCATCAAAATTATACTGATCTTTTCCGAAATTTAACCAACTAGTCCTTTATGGCCGAACCTCCAACCAAATTTAACTTATATTCACAGTAAATAAAGTGATACGACCTGTCACACCTTGAAATTTTGTATCAAGAATGTCATTCGCGGACAAACAGCTGGTTTCATTTAAAATGAAACAAAGGAAAGTATGTATACTCTTATTATTATGCCGTCAATGTATAGTAGCCATTTTGTTTAATTAAAACTACAATTCCTTCACGTCGTCGTTGCCATGACGACGTCATTTTCTTTCTTGGTATGAGAAAGTATAAAACCATTTTTTTATTTGCCAAACAGAACCTCCAACAGTTAAAATAAATTTTGAGGAAGGGATTAAATTTCTTGGGTGGGTCCATTAACATTTTGAGATAATGTGTGGACAAATAAACAGAAAAACAGACTAAATGGATCCAGAATTCCACGTACTTTTTATCGATCCTTTACATTGCCAGAGTAAAAAAGAGTGAAAAAAAGTTAAACCCAAATCCATCGTTTGAGTAAACCGTTAACATGTTGTAACTGCATCCTTATAACTTTGCCTATAAGTATGTGTCACTTATGCTATTTTGAGTTTAGGATAACGTTAATATGTTGAAACAGCACCCTATTAAACTGTGCCGATGAGTATGTGTCACTGAGGCTATCTTGAGTTCAGGATAACGTTTATATGTTGAAACAGCACCCTATTAAACTTTGCCTTTGAGTATTTGTCACTTAGGTTATCTTGAGTTCATGATAACGTTTATATGTTGAAACAGTACCCTATTAAACTGTGCCTTTGAGTATTTGTCACTTAAGTTATCTTGAGTTCAGGATAACGTTTATATGTTGAAACAGTACCCTATTATACTTTGCCTTTGAGTATGTGTCACTTAGGCTATCTTGAGTTCAGGATAACGTTTACATGTTGAAACAGCACCCAAATAAACTGTGCCTATGAGTATGTGTCACTTAGGCTATCTTGACTTCAGGATAACGTTAATATGTTGAAACAGTACCCTGTTAAACTGTGCCGATGAGTATGTGTCACTTAGGCTATCTTGAGGTCAGGATAACGTTTACATGTTGAAACAGCACCCTATTAAACTGTGCCTGTGTCACTTAGGCTATCTTGAGTTCAGGATAACGTTTATATGTTGAAACAGCACCCTATTAAACTGTGCCGATGAGTATGTGTCACTGAGGCTATCTTGAGTTCAGGATAACGTTTATATGTTGAAACAGCACCCTATTAAACTTTGCCTTTGAGTATTTGTCACTTAGGTTATCTTGAGTTCAGGATAACGTTTATATGTTGAAACAGTACCCTATTAAACTGTGCCTTTGAGTATGTGTCACTTAAGTTATCTTGAGTTCAGGATAACGTTTATATGTTGAAACAGTACCCTATTATACTTTGCCTTTGAGTATGTGTCACTTAGGCTATCTTGAGTTCAGGATAACGTTAACATGTTGAAACAGTACCCTATTAAACTTTGCCTTTGAGTATGTGTCAATTAGGCTATCTTGAGTTCAGGATAACGTTTATATGTTGACACAGTACCCTATTAAACTTTGCCTTTGAGTATGTGTCAATTAGGCTATCTTGAGTTCAGGATCACGTTTATATGTTGAAACAGCACCCTATTAAACTTTGCCTTTGAGTATGTGTCAATTAGGCTATCTTGAGTTCAGGATAACGTTTATATGTTGAAACAGTACCCTATTGAACTTTGCCTTTGAGTATTTGTCATTTAGGTTATCTTGAGGTCAGGATAACGTTTACATGTTGAAACAGCACCCTATTAAACTTTGCCTTTGAGTATGTGTCACTAAGGTTATCTTGAGTTCAGGATAACGTTTATATGTTGAAACAGCACCCTATTAAACTTTGCCTATGAGTAAGTGTCACTTAGGCTATCTTGAGTTCAGGATAACGTTTACATGTTGAAACAGCACCCTATTAAACTTTGCCTTTGAGTATGTGTCACTTAGGCTATCTTGAGTTCAGGATAACGTTTACATGTTGAAACAGCACGCTATTAAACTGTGCCTGTGTCACTAAGGCTATCTTGAGTTCAGGATAACGTTTATATGTTGAAACAGCACCCTATTAAACTGTGCCTATGAGTATGTGTCACTTAAGCTCTCTTGAGTTCAGGATAACGTTTATATGTTGAAACAGCACCCTATTAAACTGTGCCTGTGTCATTTAGGCTATCTTGAGTTCATGATAACGTTTACATGTTGAAACAGCACCCTATTAAACTTTGCCTTTGAGTATTTGTCACTTAGGTTATCTTGAGTTCAGGATAACGTTTACATATTGAAACAGCACCCTATGGAACTTTGCCTTTGAGTATGTGTCACTAAGGCTATCTTGAGTTCAGGATAACGTTTACATGTTGAAACAGCACCCTACTAATCTGTTCCTATGAATATGTGCCACCTAGGCTATCTTGAGTCAGGGTCAGAGCCACCATTTTAACCTCGTAATTTTTATGAGATCCATACAACTTCTCTGCATGTATATTGTTTGTATATTTTTTCATCTATCAAAAGAATTATGTTCTTTTTTATATATATTTTTGTTTAAATCTGAATAACATTTTTCAAGTTTTTATTACTTTAAAATATACATATATATCTCACGCCCACCACATATTTCCACGGAGACCCAAGGTCCTTAACACCTGCTCTCAAACTGTGGTGGATCTGACCACATGACTCACGGTGGTACTCGATACAGAGCCGCCTCGCATCCTGTACCCGGATGATGATTGAGATCGGTGTCTCGTTTTCAGTCCCATCAACAAACGAAACTCTTCACGGAACCTGTGGCTGCATATACAATATAGATACAGGTTGATGGCATTTTTAGCCAATTAAATATATACACTTAGTGATATTGTTAACGTAATGCAATGACGACTCATGGCCCACACCTCTAAACCAGATCGGCAACCACGTGATCGTATAGGGAAGACGCATCAGTACAAAGGTCAAGGCCACCGCCACGAGCAAGACGGTCATGTGACGTTCCAGGGCTTTTCTTTTCGCGCTGGTACAGGTATCCCGTCTTTGTAAAACATGTTTCCCGGCACTTATGTAGATTCTTACAGTACAGAGAGAGAGAACTACGATCACCAAACTGCCGAGAATATCACATAACACCACCATGACTACAGTCACCCCGACAGAGTACACGTCAACATCATCTGGTACGCACCCACTACTGGTGGACACGAAATGTATAGCATATATATTTGCCAGGAAAGAAACGACCCCCATCACAGCGATTTGGCTGATTGCTATCTTGAGGTTGGATACCTTCCTGAAAGTTAATGGAAACTTCATGATGATGAACCGGTGCGCACTTATACCAACAATAAGCAAAGTTGACAGACAGCGGAAGGTATATTTGAAGTAGGCAGTGGCTGAGCACAGGGCTGAACCGGCACGAAGAATCTCATGTTTACTTGGACATTGTACATATTCCGTGTACCCGCGACCATGGAACTCTGGTTCAACCATAAGAGCGTTCATTTGTTCGGTGATTAACACACTGATGTCGGATACAGCAACAGCTATGAGGAAAACACCGGAAACAGAACTGCGCATGCGCCCTGAGTTGAGCAAAACGATCAGAATGATGACGTTGCTGATACAACCAAAGCCGGTGATGATATAGAAAGTATAATGTCGTATGCAGGCGGTAAGGTGTGGCGTCACTTTAAAACCAAAAGTGAAATTGTTGTGGTACGAATCCTCCGCTTCAGGGTAAAAATGATAATTGTATTCGTATTCCGAGTTGTTTTCCATAATGGCGTCCTTTTGCAGCACTCGATTTTCTTATTCAATCCTTATATATTTTTTGCAGTTCCTGGTAATTCGGCCATAATCTATTGTGGTTTTTATCAGAGAGACCAACCGATGCAGTCTAGGGCAATAACAGGATTTATTATAAAACAAGTACACAAGTACAGCACATAAATAATAATAGCTCAGATCAGATAAGTATTGAAAGCTATCATTCAGTAATAATCTGATAACGAACACTGCACAACATCCTGTATCATGTTCGTCTTATTTTAACAGTATAGGCCATTGTTTAATACAGTCCTATTCTTCCTGCTTATTTGAAATCATTAAGTAACAACAAGTAAACATGATGTTTAGCTCCGTGCACTGAAAGTCATCTGAGCTGTAGCGATCACTCCATCCGTCCGTTAAATGGGCACAAATATTAACCGCTGGACCTAGAAACTTCTAACTGAACATCCATTGAGCTTCATAAAAAAAGTTCCCGAGACACCTGAAATTAGCGTAATTAAACATTTGAAGCTCCAGTATCTGAATAACTTATTTATTGATTGTCATGATTCTTTCATGTATTTAGATCATGCTGTTTATCATCAGTTTCTGAATATTGGCGTCACCTTTATTTTTTCTCATGTTTACGCATTTTTTTCTCTATTTTTGACACCTTCTCTTGAAGCAGTCCGGTCGTTAGCAGGCCCGAAACCGTAACCGATAGACCTATTAACTTCTATCTGTAAAAGTCCTAGACAAATCTTATTGGAAACCTGAAATAAGGTGATAGTGACCTATATTCTGCGAACTTCTGACCGAAAACATGATTTAACACCCTGAAAGTCAGATGGGCCTAAATTCTATCCGCTATCCCTAGAATTTTCTAAAGCAACATTCAGGGAGGTTCTGGGAAATTTCTCCTTGGGAACTTGAAACTAGGTTATGGTGACCTATAATAAATCTGCAACTGGCCAAAAATATAATTATGAGCACCCAGATACTCAGGCATGCAGAAATTGTATCGGCTAGCCCAAGAGTCATCTAATATTACATTCAGGACAGACTTTGGTTAACCTTAATTTAGGACATGGTAACCTATATTATGCGTGCTCCTGGTCCAAAACATGATTTTAAGCATCCAGACAGTAAACCAGGGCACAAAACTACCTGTTGGACCTAGAGCCTTGTAATATGACGTCCCGGGATATCCTTGGCAAGTACTCCTTTGAATCCTGAATAAGGTCACCTATATTGTGTAAGCTATAGGAACACAAGCATGGTTTTATCACTGATAAAGTCAGGTGTGCCATATTGATACGGATGACCTAGAACCTTCTAACTTAAAAGAATTAAATATCCTTCAACGCCTGTGATAAGGTCATGATAACCCATATTCTGTGAGCATCCAGCGGGAAACCTGATTTTTAGCACCCAGACAGACAGGGCACAAACGTTAACTTTTCCATCTGTCAGACAAGGCACAAGCGTTAACTGTTCCATCTGTCAGACAGGGCACAAACGTTAACTGTTCCATCTGTCAGACAGGGCACAAACGTTAACTGTTCCATCTGGAAATGTTTTCCTTAATGTAAAGGAGATCCATATGGAGTCTCCATGGACATCTGATATACGGTCAAGCTGACCTTAGTTCCAAAACAACATGATTTGAGCGCCCTATCACTTTTTTTTCTTTTTATTAGTGGAGGTAACCACCTCCATTTTTAATGCTGTCTTGTATAATTCTTAAACATAGTATTTGCATCTGCATAGTTCCATTTCACTTTTGGACTACGTTACAGGGCGGTAGCACTCGCTTCCTATCATTTTATTTTATATCTTGGTGTCACCCAGACCCGGTGTCTACCGCTCCTGCAAGTCCTGGGTGCGTAATCATCCCCATTGATGGGTCATAACACCGAGGTTCCTCCCAAAGACGCACTCGTTTGTGAGTGATAAACGGCTACGGGATACAGCCTTCCCTTTAGGTAGTATCTCACTGGGCTGCGACAGCTTGCGACTAGTTGGAAACACGACAATTGCGAGAAAATACGCGAATTAGCGACAATTTTCACTTGCAATCACACTGAATCGTACTTACGACATGTTTGCGAACATGGGTGTCCCAAAATTCGGCTATAGTTGTCATACCCGTCGTGCGAATGTCGTGCGATGTTCACAAGACATTCGCACGACATTTGTGAAATATTCGCACGACAAATCGCGACCACAATGTCAGATTCTCATTTTTATCTCCAAATATTCGCAATGTAGTTGCATAGGTCGCAAACCCCTCTTAAAGTTGTCTCGCAGTTCTCGCAATTTCTGACTCGCAGAAACTGACTTGAGAATAGTTCGAGACATGTTTGAGACGGGTTTGAGACACCAGCGACGCCTCTGCGACTATTTTGCGAGGAATTTTGTTTTGCGAATTTTTGAACATGTTCAAAATTAGTGCGACAAGTCAGCGACACTTTGCGAATCACGCGAGGAAATTGAGAACCGCCGCGAATGTTCTAAGTTACTTTTGAGACTCTCTCCCGAATGAATTCCCAATTTGTCGTAAAGCTGTCGCAACCCACTGAGATACAAGCTTTTAAGCCTGCAGAACACTCACCCAGGGTTGAGGCCGACCGTGAAAACCACTACTCCTCGGCTGAGATTTGAACTAGCGACCTCCTGTGCTCTACCCGTTAGCCACAGAAACCGGTGTGATTGGTTACAGTTTGACCTAGAATCTTCTAATTTTATCATGATCCAGGGAGTTTCCTATAAAAATTCCTAGGAAACCTGAAATAATGTCACTGTGACCTATATTATGCACTCTGGAAGTCATTCTATCCATTGTTCAAGGATCCTTATCAAATATTTTTCACATGGTCATAACTTAAAAAATTAATGCATGCTTAACCTGTATGTCAAATTCAGCTAAGCTTCATGGTCTTTGGACCACATGTTTATAAATTTTATAGTGTATTCTGAGTTAAGGGTAATGTGACATATCATGTTATCAATACTTTGTAACCAGTGGTCATCTTGAATTTTGGCTACAAAACAACTGTATAAACACATAATAATTACATAACGACTATATATAAACTTCAAAAGTATGATGAGATAATAAATGATATAGGGATTGTATCAGAAGAATTTAATTTAAAATTAATACATGAAATATTTGGTGGCAGTTTGAAACTAAACAGATACTTATGGGTAATGTAAGGCATGCACCTTTACAATAATACAGGGCCACATGTTTGATTCAGTATAAACCTTGATATCCCAGGGTTACTAAAAGTTAGTCTACATTTTAGTAGGTGTATATTCGGAGGGTTCTTAACAATACATCTGACTGCACACTACCTAACGGTCAAGAGGATTCCGCCAAGATAAGTCCTGAGAACTGCTAAGAAAGATGAGAGAGGGAAAAAACCTGAAACGATGTACCGAGGACGAAGTGATGGTAACCGGCTTTCATGCCCAGAGCTAAAGTATAGGACAGTAATAATCGTTTATTAAAGAGAGAGTCCGTTGGCGTGGGTTGTTGATTCTCTGTGTTCCCATTTTAGCGAAGGGTTTTAGTATGTAAGGAATGCATATCACTGGGATGTGGGCAAGTGATATTAACTGGGTGATCATAATGAATTTGGCTACAACACAACAATGTTTCATTATATAATAACTTTATAAAGACTATATATATAATCTTCAGAGACATGATCATTCATTTAAAATTTTATTATTGATTAAAGTAAATGTAAAAAAAGGATCAATATATTTAATACGGAGTTGGTTTTTTTCTAGACCACGGTTTACCTGCTTCCGTTCTGATTTAACTCTCCAAATTCGGCAGACGTATCGGTAGTGTGTTCTTCTAGGACAAGTTTGTTTTATTTTGCAGGATTATGCCCTATCAAGCTGAATAATTAATAATTTTAATATTTCCCTATTATGTGCCCCTATTCCTTTTGTGCTGCAAGGTCCTCCACGCCTGTGACGGTTTTCAGGAGGCGCCTCGGGGATTTTTACTGGCCTGTGAAGACCGTGGCCAGCGCTCATGTCCTGCCCAAAGGTAATTCCGTGCAATACGCGGTCACGCGGGTCCACTATGATCCTCATTGTTCCCCTATATCCATTGTAACGCCTCTAAAGGAATTTTCTCTCTTAAAGGAAGTAAAGGTTTTCATGAAAAGACCGCATGACTCCGCTTTCAATGCGAGGGCTTTTCAGTTTGGTCAACACTTTGAGTCCGGAGATGTGACCACCGTTTGACAAATTCTTTTAGGGGTTACAGGTATGTTGATTGTTTATGCATTCAAAAATATCTTTCCATAATAACCATGGTTTCAAATGTTTGGCAAGGTCATGTATTTTATGAAGTTTGTTTTTTATTCAAAAAGAGCCCCACAACTTGAATATCATTCGGATTGGATGGGGGTTGGGTCGGGGTGGGTTACATATATTTGTTCACCTTGCGAGTGGCAGAACAAATAAATACGAATGAATGGCTTCCTTACGGGGAGAAAGTAATGGTCCTTTGTCATAATGGTTTATAAGAAAATATATATTGTGGTGATTCGTATTACCTCCAAAATGAAATGGACTATTGATATGTCTTTACCCTAACCCTCTACAAATGTTCAGCAAAACATCGCTTTTTTGCTTTTCGCTTGCATGTCACGCTTTTTCAGGAGGCGACCTGTAATCCAAACTGCACCCTTTTACCATTATATCGAATGTTAAGGAATTTTACTCTGTCAAACGGAAGTAAAGATTTAAATTCAAGCACGGAACTCATGTCCACATGAATTATTCAATAGGGAGCACTTTTCCGTTGAGTGGACACAAAGAGCTGAGACCCTTTACACGATCAACGTTTTATAGGTTTACAGGTATGTTGATTTTTATACATTCAGAAGTATCTGTCCATGTTAACCATGGTTTTAATAGTTCGGCCGATTTATGGGTTGTTTGAAAAAAGTTTTTTTTCAAAAGGAAGCCCGGGGGGATTGCACACACTTCTAAGGGTCCTTCATCTCTTGGGGACTTTGAAACCCCCGCCAGAATCTACTAATCAGTCATTCGTTCATACGTGCACGTTTCTTGTAAAACATCGTCATGGTTCAGAAACACGGGTTTACCAAGCGAGTGACAGAACAACTACATACAAATTGCATACTCGGAGACAAAAGAATAGGCCCTTATAATTATTCATTTGTGGAATTGTTATTATGGAACTTAAGAAAAAATATATTATGGTGATTCCGATTACCTCCAAAGATGTAATGGATTACGGATGCAGTTTTACTCTACCCCTCTACAAATTTCAGCAAAATCTGTATATTACATTTTGCGTTAATTTGCTGAAATACAATGCAAGAAACCAAGGCTGAAGTGTTTTCTTTGCTAAATGCTTTCATCGAAATAGATCAACCTGCTTTGTCAATTTTGCATTTTCGATTTGTCAATTTTGCATCAGACGTGCCTATTCCATAACAGTTTACAGTACATAAACCAAACATTTGATTCTGTTGGAATATATTTTTCTGGGCCTATCTTTTTCACATTGGCAGCTATACGTTTCGCGTAAAAGAGACCAACGACATATGTATGTGTATACAAATAACGCTTGTGTCTTTTAACATGCCTTAGACTATACTCTCAACTGCTACACTGAATAAACATCGTGTTTGACGATGTCGCCTGAGCCCCAAATAATACAAAGCATCTTTCATATAATTTCACGGTAGAATGCTTCTTTATACAATCATTACACCTACGATATTTCCTAAGCAATGAAGCTGTCGGACCTTTGTTGTTTATCGGGAAAAAACTTCTCACTTAAAAATTCGTACACCCTGTATATGCCTCACGTCTCTTTCCAAAAAATATTTCTTTGTTAGACTTCTGGAATAGAATAATTTTTCTTTCTATGTTGATATTTTGGGGGGAGGGTGTTCATAGAGAATTCTAGCAGAAGTAATCTTTATATCATATAAGTGAAACACATGACAAAAGTTTCTGCAAAAACCTTAGAATTAAAATATGCGTCGTTTGGTTCCTATCAGCTCATTACAAAAATAAACATCAGATGGAGCCGTTGATTTTCCATAGGAGCAGCTAGTTTTATATTAATACTCAAATGCTTGATGATAATTTAAGGCACTATTGACACTGCGAGGGATGCAGAGTTTCAACAAGTGATAGACCACTTGATTGATTCAGTAATAATCTGCAAATCACAGCTTAAAACAGTTCACAAATGTTCAGTATGTATTTCACCATTCATTGGGTATTGCAATTGGACGGAGTCATGTAATGAAGTCACAATGTTTCTTTATTAATCCCGTTTTGTACGCAATTATCTTTTAAAAAGGGCCAAATACAGTAAGTATTCCGTTCATTTGCCGGGAATTCTTAGGAGAAAATTAGAGAATCCTTTATATGTTTTTAAAAAACGATTATTCTGGAAAATGATCCCTGTTATTTAGTGAAGGACAGAAGCATTTTTAAAAATAATCAAAAAGAATGAAATGAAATAAGCTAAAAATGAAATGAAGTAATGAATAAACTGAAATGAAGTAACGCCATAAGTGAATCCCACTTTGCATGACAATTCATGCATGTTTTTGGAATTAATAGCAATCTTGACCAAGAAATGAAATTTTGAGTGCTGTGAAGAATGGGAAAGTATTAAAATCCTCCTCCTTTATCAGTACTCTCAATGTTGATATCATTCCAAGCAAACCTAAACCTTAATAAAAGTAAATGAAATCTATTTACTTTTTAAATATGATTTGCACTGGTGTTTGTCGTGAAATATGAAAACCGTCCTAAATCTCAGTTGTCCCCGTAAATTGGATAAAATGGATTTTTGAGAGACGATATGTTTGTACAGGATGAATCCAAATAAAACAATAGCCATTTTTACACGGTCCCTGATCAGGCTGCCAGACTTCTGTAAATTCCTTTAGTGCATACAACATTTGTCTTATTCTCCGGAGGCAAACTTTGTAGGAAAACACACTAATACATCCAAAACATTTCTGTTGTTTGCAGTGGTTCAGGGACGTTATCTGTGCACGACCATAGTTCATGGGCAGATTTAATTATCATTATAGTGATAGTCAAGACATCATTGCATGCCTGGGCTCACGACGACCATGAGGTGTGCGGCCATATTGAAGCTGAACTCCTTGCTTGTACAAATCCATACAGGCCATATTTCTCGGGAAAGACCAGTATTCGCCGTCCTTTCGGATTTTCCCTAAGTCTAAGGGAGACTTCGGCGCGGCTCCAGTTCAGCTGCAATATGTCTCATTTTATCTAATTCCCAATTTTCGTGATTAATTTTCATTTTTCATGTTTCTCTTTATTAATTAGCAATTGGAGTTTTTAAGTTATCTGCAGTTTATTATTTTCAAATTCATTGGTTGATGATGAGGATATTTATGAACAGTTGCAAAATAAATGCAGAGCACCAGGCCTTGGTTGGGGTCGACCGTGAACAATCTCACAGCTCCTCTGGTGGTACCGGTACTCGAACTCGCGATCTGTGCTCTTAGGAGTCCTGTGTGCTGTCGAGACCACGGACCCCGGTAAAATGCAAAATTTAACGTAAAACTTCAAAATATCAGTTATTTTACTCCGAGCAGTACATTTTGCAACTGAAGTCATAAACGTAAATGCGCCTTTGCGCTATTGACTCAAACATAGTTTAAGTAACTTCTCGTAGTTTTCTGCAAAGTATGTAGTTCTGAATCTTCTGAATTTAATTGATCTACATTGAAAGTGATATTGGTAAAATGCAGATTTTTAGCCAGCATTGGATTAACGAATCCATAATCAGTTATTTAGTCGTCCCTTTTCCCATAGTCACATAAACAAGAGCAGTCGTGTTGAAGCCGAGGGGATCTGCATTGTGAATGGTTCCAGTGAAAAACGGCTAAACCCAGACGTTGGCTCATTATCTACTGTGACCGTACTTCAATTTTCCAGCACTCGGATATCAGACGGCCATTCTGACAACTGGATTATACAATAAACATGTCGCAGAGATTCCTTAATAGATCAACCCACATTGGCGCAGGATCTTTATTACCTGTCCTGTGTCAGCTATATGTGTAAATAGGTCACGGATCTGTCAGTAACTATGGTGTTTGTTAATTTTATAAGCCTTTTTTATCACTCTCATTACATATATCAGCCGGTGTTTGATAATTCTTCGTATTTATAATGGAATGAATCACAAAAAAAAAAAAAAACTAAACGCGTAAAATGATATACAATGGCAAAAGGTCTAAGTAGTATAATCTATTGACCGAACAATACATGAATTTATGCACATTTTAGCTCAGCTGACTATAAGTCATCTGAGCTACAGTCATGGTCCTTTGTCCGTTGTCCGGCCGTCCGTCCGTTTACAGGGCACGTTTTGAAACCGTTGGACCTTCGAACCTGAAATTCGGCATATAGTTAGATGTCACCAAAATCTCCTTCCATACCGAAATTTGAGTCACTACGACTTAGTTCCTTCGAAATATTAAGGAAAAGCCTCAATTTTCCATTAAAAATTCCTTGTCAGACTTCAAGATTGTATCACCTGATATTAATCATTTTTAATATATCCATTCCTCTATTTATTTCCTGTGTACATACCAGAAATTAGTTCAATATTTGGAGTGATGGGCTAGAACGTAATGCACTTTGTGAAAAATCAAGAAATATATTTACTCCCTAACATGAGAATAGCTGAAGCTAGAGATTTTTTGTCAGGGATATAACATTATTCAATCAAGATTCAATTGTATGCCCAAAATTAGTTCTGATTTTTTTAAAATATTTTATAAGTTATTAGCATAAATATAAAATCAGTACTTTTAATTTTGCCCAACTTTGCCCATGACACGTTTGTTTCCTGTTATCACTGTTGATATAATGTTATTATCATGCACACATATGGATTTCAGCTTGTTTGTTTTGAAGGGTGAAATGGACCAAAAACTGTATCTATAAATTTTTTATGAGACCCCTACTCAGTCACCTGTATGTCACCTCGTTGACCTTTCAGGCACATAATGCATGCTTGAGGCGGGGCATATACTGGTCAGCCAGCCTGCTTATAGCTGGCCACAGTTGATCCAGGTGTCCAACCAAACTCATCTAGTAGTTGTTCTGACCAATAACATGAAAAACACAATAAGTAAACATGTTTATTGGTTTATACTAACAACTTTAAGAAATATTAATAGAAAAGGAATTTATAGTTGAGTAGTAACAGAGAATTACCTTGCTACTACTGATGTTGTATGGATCTTGTATGGTAGTGGTGGGCCGATCATCTAGTTTTATCGAAAGTCAGTTGGTTTGCTGTCACTTACGCTCCCGAGGCAGCGGAAATCTTACACTTCTAAAGAAGCAACTGATTTTTACGCTGCCAGCTTTGACCGTTTATTATATATTTAGACACCAGATGGCGGTTCGTTGTACGCTGAACAAAACGTGCGTATGATGTGAAAAGCAGCCAACCAGATGCCGATCAAAAATCACGCGACAGGCATCCTGGCTCCGCCCATAGCTGCGCTTCAAGTGCCGTTTGAAGACAAGTTTATGTTCGAATTTTAATTGCTCCCTCTGCATTCTCGCATCATCGACCGATTCGATTCTGACAGTATGACTGTGTTAGCGTAGCCATGTGTCTGTTGTCTGCAGAACTGAAACCAGCCATCGAGGTGTGCACGCAGCCTTTGTTGTTATGTTTCGTTTGAATTACAGCTCACCGACCGGGCATCCTATGTGTCCAAGGCCCTAAGTAAACCACGTTTGCGGCAATTCTCTCTGAGCCTGTGGCTTGCTCATACGGTTACCGGGGAGATGAGTTGTCACTCAAAACGAAATGAACATGATTGGCTCCGTGTATTCCTCGCTTGGCCGTGTCTTCCAGCACAAGGTCTCATCTGATTGGACAAAAATACAGTGCTTCCCTCTGGTTTAGCAATTCAGGATACGAGGTCATAACAAACAGCGCTTACCATATAGGAAGTATGCCTATAGTTAAAGCGCTGTGTAAAGAGCGTAGCTGTCACTTTCAAGCGCTCGATTACCAAGGGCAACTATCGATTACATCATAATAATGATTGTTTTCTTCGCAGAATGCCTTTATGTTATAGGCAAATATTGTTCTTCCATTTTTTAACACATTTTGTGCTTCATATAATGAGTCTGTGTTCCCATATAACTTCCGTATGTAACTGAGTATGACACGGTAGATGCGAGAACGGAGGAGTTATTAAACTTATTATCTGTGAACTCGCAGGGAGCTGCAGAATTAAAGGGGAGTTTTCTTACGAGATGTACATTGCAAAATATGGGTGGGCTGGCGTCCCATAAATTCTCCAGGTCTATGCCAATTTTGCGAGATTCTCTTAGAAATAATCGATGCCAGGTGCCGCTGTTTAGGCCGTCCTTAAAAATTCTTTAAGTTAGACCGGCCGGTCGTGTATTTTGATTTCGGCTGGATTTTTTTTTAACTAGTCTGCAATGTTTTTTAGTATGATCTGCCCCACGCGCACCTGGGCCTGAAAAATCTTCCTTCGTGTGCTAGAAAAACATTCCCTCTAAAGGCCCTAATATTCTTAGATGCTCTTAATTCCCATGAAGAAAGATATTACCCGACATTGCCGATCGTTTAATTTGATCCTTAAAATTAGTCTGGTTGTGTCTATATACGTGGAAGGATTGGTACATTCATGTGGGAGAGGAGAGTACCTGCCGGGGAAACGTAGGTACAGTTTCACAGATAATTTCATATTTCTTTGATAATTGCATATATTTGTCTGAACCGATTAATAATCGATCATCAGTCGGTTTGCTCAAACCGATGATTGATTATGAAAAAGGAACCGACTCCCACCACTATTGTAGGGATGGATGAAAATGTATTCCAAATGACACCATACAGTCACCTATGGTATGTTTCATTGAATTTTAATAATAAAAAAATTAAATTATATTTATATTCTAGTAGCGATTGTATGAAGGAAATTAATGATAGACAAAGATGCAGTTTATAATATTAATTTAAATTTCCAGGTATTTTCTTAGTGTTTCAGTTTGTTGTCCCCCGCTCCGCGGATGCGGGGGACATTGTTTTGGGTTTGCCTGTCTGTCTGTCTGTCCATCTGTCTGTCTGTCTTTCTTTCCGTCCGTCCGGCAGGTTTCGTTTCCATGCGATAACTTTCTTAAATATTATCCGATTTCATCCAAATTTAGGTCAGTGATTGCTCTCATGCATTCCTTGGTTGGGATTGGTTTTGGAGTGTCTGGCTTCTGTCTGTTTGTCTGTCACTATGTCTGTCTGTCTGTCTGTCAGGTTTTCTTTCCGTGCGATAAATATCCTAAATATTATCCGATTTCATCCAAATTTGGGTCAGTGATTGCTTGGGATTTGTTTTGGAGTGTCTGGCTTCTGTCTGTCTGTCTGTCACTTCGTCTGTCTGTCTGTCAGGTTTTCGTTTCCATGCGATAACTTTCCTAAATATTATCCGATTTCATTCAAATTTGGTCAGTGATTGCTCTCATGCTAACCTTGGTTGGGATTGGAGTGTCTGGCTTCTGTCTGTCTGTCCATCTGTCTGTCTGTCAGCCCGTCAGATTTTCATTTCCGTGCGATTACTTTCCTAAATATTATCCGATTTCATTCAAATTTGGGTTGGTGATTGCTCTCATGCCTACCTTGGGTGGAATTTGTTTTGGAGTGTCTGGCTTGTCTGTCTGTCTGTATGTATGTCTGCCACTTTGTCTGTCTGTCTGTCAGGTTTTCATTTCCATTCGATAACTTTCCTAAATATTATCCTATTTCATTCAAATTTTGGTAAGTCATTGCTCTTATGCTTACCTTGGTTGAGATTGGTTTTGGAGTGTCTGGCCTCTGTCTGTCTGTCTGTCCGTCTGTCAGGTTTTTGTGTATGTGCCATTACTTTCCTAAATATTATCTGATTCCATTCAAATTATGGTCAATAATTGCTCAAATGCTTACTATGGTTGGATTTGGTTTTGGAGTGTCTGGCTTCTGTCTGTCTGTCTGTCACTTTGTCTGTCTGTCTGTCAGATTTTCATTTCCGTGCGATAACTTTCCTAAATATTATCTGATTTCATTCAAATTTTGGTCAGACATTGCTCTCATGGATACTTTGGTTGGGATTAGTTTTGGAGTGTCTGGCTTTCCTCTGTCTGTCACTTTGTCTGTCCATCTGTCACGTTTTCGTTTCCCTGCTATAACTTTCCAAAATATTATCCGATGTCATTCAAATTTTGGTCAGTCATTGCTCTCATACTTACCTTTGTTGGGATTTGATTTGAAGTGTCTGACTAATGTCTGTCTGTCACTCTGTCTGTCCGTCCTTTATCAAGCATGAAAAACAACAAGATCCAAAAGCGAGGGACATTAATTCCACCAATTTGCTTGTTAATATATATTTATGCCAAAAAAATATTTAATTTTACTCAAACAAGTACAGATTAAAGATGTCAATATGTTTCACTTACACTTGACTTGTTGCTGTCACAAGACTATGTAAATATTCCAAAATTAAACTTGCCCATCTTCAGTTTGCTCCTTGATAATTTATTGGGTGTCTTAGCTGAGATTACTTTTAATTTTTTCCGATGCATTTTTTTAAATAATAATATAAGTATATGATAAAAAAAATCAGATCTTAGGCAAGTTCTCATTATGATTTCTGTAATGTTAATAATTGTCATAAGACTCTTGCTTTGTAAAGTTTGTAGATAAATGTGGAATTAGTTAAAAGTGAATATAATAATTTTATTTTTTTAATATAAATTTAAGCCATAAAAACCAGGTGCTTGTGATCATTATTTAAATTTTTTTATTCTCAACAACTTTGTTTGGCTGAAACTGAATAAATACCAGATATTGTGCAAATACTTGGCAATTTTTATTTAATAATACATAGTTAAAACTCTTATATTATTTATGCTAGTGCTACTCTTGGGTAAGGATAACCTAAAATTATGAAATAACAGTTAACTAAAGCATAACTATTTTGACTGATAACGGACAGTTTTTGGGTTTTTTTTCAAATACTTCTACTGCAATGTAGATAAAGTTGTATGGCCAAAACCCACTCCCAGGATATTATCAAAATCTGACATAACTTGAGTTAAACACCATCAACTCATAATACAGCTTATATTACCACACAAAACCAGCATTTTCCTAACTCCTCTTCCAAATCATATTTTGTGATCATATATAACAGCTGAGCGCCGTGACCCAGTGTTCCCTTGTTTTGTAAAGTTGAAAAGAAATTTTATTAGTTATATTTAAAAAGCCAAGGTTGATGACACGTATATGGTTCAATATTGGATTCTTATATTCTCATTATATTTCGGCTTCTTCTTCAGTCAGTTAGATCACTTACAACGGTTTAGTGTGAACACATCGTATCCAACACTATAATGGTGGCGATGGCTTAGTGTAAACACATCATATCCAACACTATAATGGTAACAACGGCTTAGTGTGAGCACATCGTTTCCATCACTACAATGGAAACAATGGCTTGGTGTGAACACATTGTATACAACACTATGATGGTAACAACGATTTAGTATGAACACATTGTACCCAACACTATTATGGTAACAACGGCCTAGTGTGGACATTTCGTGTCTAACATTTTAATGGTAACATTGGCTTAGGGTAAACACATAGTATCCGGCGCTAAAATGGTAACAATGGCTAAGTGTGAACATATCGTATCCAACAATATAATAGTAACAACGGCTTAGTGTGGACATAACGTATGCGGCACTGTTGTGATAACAATGGTTTAGTGTGAACACAGTGTATCCAGCACTTTAATGGTAACAATGACTCAGTTTGAACATATCGTATCCAGCACTATAACGGGAACAACGGCTTAGTGTGAACATATCGTATACAACAATATACAGTAATGTTAACAATGGCTACGTGTGAACATATCGTATCCAACAATACAATGGTAACAATGCCTACGTGTGAACACATCGTATACAGCACTGTAATGGTAACAACGGCGTAGTGTGAACATATCGTATCCACCAATATACAGTAATGTTAAGAATGGTAACACGTGAACATATCGTATCCAAAAATATAATCATTACAATGGCTACGGTTCCACTACTACAGTGGAAACTGGGCTTAGTGTTAACTCGTCGTATAAAGCACTGTTATGGTAACAACAGCTTAGCGTGAACATATCGTATCCAACAATATAATAGTAACTACAGCTTAGCGTGAACACATCGTACACAGCACTGTTATAGTAACAACAGCTTAGTGTGAGCACATCGTATACAGCACTGTAATGATAACAATGGCTTATTGTGAATACATTGTATCCATCGCTTTAATTGTACCAATGGCTATAAGTGTGAACATATCGTATCCAGCACTGTAATGATTACAATGGCTTATTGTGAACACATCCAGTATTGGCGATTTCATGAAGTAATGTCACCTTTTTTGTGGCTTACATATACGCCCTTATTATATATGTGGCTCCAAACAAATTTAGTGCGGAAATCGAGTGCTTATGATCATCAAACGGCTGGTGAGGAAAGATTTGATGCAAATCTTGTCATAACCCAAAATGCTCAGTTGACACTGTGGCATAACTAAGATTACAATGTCTGCGATATTTCTCACAATTTACTGTTAAATATGGTCAGAATTTACGCGTCGCTATATATAGTCTATCAGCCAGAGGGGTTCGCCGGTACCAAAAGAGGGGCAATTGCTATCATTAATTTTTTTAAAGACATTCATCTATACAATGCAAAAATGCATGATAGCAGTTTGGGAGTGGTAGCTTTCTATAAAATATGAGCCTGTTTCCATGGCAACCATGGTTATTTTGGCAACAATTATGAAATTTACAAAGAGGGCCATAGCTTTGTAAGTTTTGTGTATAAAAGGATGCAATAAACGCCAAAATACTTCAACAGAAAGACATTTATTTTTAATAATATTTTCAACACACAAAATAATTTGCATATTTGGCTGAATGCAAATTTTTTACTAAAAATTCACATATTTTACACTATACATATGTTCACAGTCCCCTGTTTTTTATCAAATAAACACTTTCAGCTTAAACTTTACCTTGCTGGACAAGAACTGATATATACAATATATTTATTTTTGATAATCATTAATATTCACCATATTTGCATATTAATGAATATTCATGGAACACCACTATAATGACAGTGTTCTTGATTTACCTGTCACAGCCTCTGATATTTATTGCAATATATCGAATTAATGCTTCTATAAGCATGTAAGTATCTATGTAATTTTCATAGCAAAATATATATTTACTAAATACACAAATGAAATTTGCATATTAAATGAGATGGCTTGCATAATTTTGCATAAATTTCTATATAATTTAGATCAAAATGGCACATTTATGTTGAACAGATATACAATCTTTTTTTTATTAAATCCACACTTTCAGGTTAGACTTTACATTGATGGAAAGAAAATGAAGTATACGACACATTTATATTTGATCCTCATTGATATTCATAATATTTGCATCTTAATTAATATACATGAGACACTATTATAATGACAATGTTCTTCATTTATCTGTCACTGCATCTGTTATTGTCTGTGACATATAGAATAGATGATTTTGTAAGTATGTAAGTACCCATGGTTAATTTTCAAAGCGAGTATATATTGACACAAATGCAAGGTAAATTTTAAGCTTAAAGTGATTATTTTATAAAAAACAGAGGAGTATGAACATATATTTGGGGTAAAAAAAATGTGAACTTTAGTAGAAAATTTGCATATATTTGCATACAGCCAAATATGAAAATTATTTTGTGTAAAGATAATATTATTCTCTTCCTTCCGATGATTTTTGCGTTAATTGCATCCTTGTACATACAAAACTTACAAAGCTATGGCCTTCTTTAAAAATTTCATAATTGCTGCCAAAATAGCCATGGTTGCCATGGACACAGGCTCATATTTCACTGAAAGCTACCACTCCCAAACTGCTATCATGCATTTTTGTAATCTATAGATCAATGTCTTTAAAAAAAATAATGATAGCAATTGCCCCTCTTTTGGTACCGACAGGCCTTATTTTCAGGGTCTGGCTGATAGACTAATATAAATGCATACCCAATAAGGACGCTTTGGGTCGTGAGCAAAAATCCATAACCAAGCGTTACACGTATCATGAAGAACGATTTGTTCGTATTTTTTTACTTGTATGGTCCATATGACGTTTCTCCTGACCTTTGTGACAATTTTCCTTATAAAAATAAGTCAAACATTACTTCAACCATATCTGCCTCCGCCAGGAGCGTATCCGTTCATCCCTGTTCTTGTGTGCGCTTGTGAATGTTTGTGTGTGAGTTTGTTCACAACATAACTCACGCCGGCATGATCGGAATCTCAGGAAAATATCAGGGCATTTCGGAATTGGTGTGGATTCGAATCATAACCCGGATTCGGGAACGTCATCAGGGAATATTCACAAATGTGCCGTACCTTATACATGTACATGAATGAACCTCGGAATGTGGGCCGAAAAAGTGAATGCAAACACGGTTTTTGGGGAATCCTAAAATAGTGACCCCCACATGGCGGAGGCTTGCATTCCTTCAAATACAGAATTCTAGATATTTATGATATAAATGTCCAGTAGGAAACTAAGATATCAAAGATAATAAGATCATTGAGTGAAGGGGTTATTTTGTTCGACATGCATAAAGGCCATAACGAGTAGTGAGAACCGACCCTGTGACAAGGCCAGTGTCACATGGTAGTGACATTTAGTCAAGAGATTACATGAAGGTAAGACTGTCCTAAGGTGAGACTGCATAATACAACAAGTAAACGTGGTCTAGTAGTATAATTTACATGTAGTTTTACTACTATATTGTTCGTAAGCTTGACCATTTCCTGACAGAGAGTCAGCTCTGCATTAACGTCAGCCAGCGGAAATCTCCGTGTGATAAGGAATTTTAATATCAAAAGAAGCATAGAGTTTCTAAAACTGTCAGCACCAAACTTTTAGGAAAAGAAAATTAAAAAGTGTGTTCAAGATTTCAGTCATTACGAAATGCAATCCTTTGATGTCAAATTTGCTAAAGCCAATCCCAGTGTACAACAAGTGGAGGCTTTGAGCTAAGCTATCTGCGGAGGCGCAACTAATAGCACTTGATCAGGAGAAAGCAAAACATATCATTCCTTTTACTGTAGAAAATGCTCAGGTCACCTGATCTCCATCCTGTATTGCCAGGGTCCCTGGTAATTGGTTGCTTTGCGTGTTCATTGTTACCAAGCAACAAAGCCTATAACTTCAAAATTCGCGTGCGTTCGGCACTAACACCTATGTCTTTCTGGATTATGTATTTGTGATTACATGTTATTTTCCTAAGATATACACCGTTTATCTAAGATTGCCTTTCCATGCATGAACGCGACTTTTCTGCGTTCGTTGGCGTTGCCTGAAGAAGGGTATCAATGGCAGAGCGTTGTACGCCGCTTCATGAGCGATTTCGCCTCACGGTGTATAACATTCGCGCAAATGAAAATTCAGCCTTTGTTTTAAATTTAAATTAAATTATAAGTATTTATTTTTCGTTAGCAGGATGATGAGGCCCCTTAGATTTTAACCCATCAGTCAATTACATTGGGCCCTGTCTCTAATCCGTTTAACGCTACATTCAAATTGCAAAGCGCACGTTGTACAATGTGTAATTGACACCACCCTATAACGAAAACCTCACTGAATTGTACGCTTGAGACGGTCCCTCGAGAAGTTGATTCCGTAACATATCTAATATGGATCCCTCTGAATGCTGCGTCTCGCCAGTGTCCGTACTTTGCATGCTCCATTGTGTTTAAGGATGGTTTATTTTATGCATTGTACTTACGTACACCATTAATTAAAACTGAACAGAGAATGTGGCCACAGATATTCTAGAGGAAATCTAGAATAGTTCACGAACTGGTTTCCTCGTCGTCTAGGTATAGTTTCCAAGAAGCAATTTCTTGTAGCCAACATAATTATTAAACTTAATATTATATATATATATATATATATATATATATATATATATATATATATATATATACTTATCTCCCTGCGAGATATATATCCTCTCACAACAGCTCTACTCGAAACTAACCAAAAGAACTATAAAACGTTTAAAAAGAAAATAACAATCATTTATAAATAATATAATTAAGTATTGGATTAGAGGTTGTAACCTGATGGAACGTTAATAAACAAGAGCATAGTCTTTTACTTCAATGATAAGAAAATGGAAGTGAAGAAACCACTTATCTTCGGATGCAGGTACGTATACATGCAGGAGCAGTTAACAAAGTTGATCTTTCCTCCCCGCTTAATTCATAGGTCTCAAGGATGGAAATGGTTGGTCAAAAGTTCGGTTTCATACAAAAAAACTTTGCATGTACTTCATGATTTCCAGCAAGGAGACACTGGGTCAATGGGTACTGTGGTGCTGGGTTAGCTATTGCTCCTTTTTTCAGACCGACCACTGAGCAAATTCCGATCGTTCGGTATTTCGGAAACGGGCTGACGGAAACGATATGTTCAATTAAACATTGCGGTTGTTTGAACACCAGTCACGGACAGGCACTTTTGAAGGATCGCTACTGGCACGGTTTGTGGACGCTTCAGGTCAAAGTGATGTACAAGGTTTGATTATGAGGAATGAAATACTTTAACACTGTAGACTGTTTACGTACTTCATATATCCGTTTCTCCTTGTCTGATCCATGTTTGTGGGTGTGTTAACGGTGGTTTGCTAACTCAACTCACCTGACCCCTGTTTGAAACTATAACTGGTTTGATATATCACCAGTTAGTCTAGGACTGATGAACGATTTGTACCTAGTTTACATGGTAACATGCGAGTTCATATCGATACATCACCCTGCAGCTCGGTTATCTTGCCTGGTGCTTATCCTATGGTGTTAGGTGCCTTCGTGCTTTTACACTGATCATGGTCTCAACCAGCGTATATTCCCTCGGGCGTGAAATACTGAACCTCATTTTTTCTCATAATCATTTTATAGATCCCCGTCTCTGACACCGCTTTATTCGCTGCTGGGATATTACTCTGAGCAGATTGACGCATCAACGCCGCTATCATATGATACTTATCACAGGATAAAGATCAACCGGTACACCGCTGATAATCGGCGCCGGAAGGACGGAACGACGTCATGTGATGGTAAATTTGTCGGTTTATTTACAATCAAACAAGAACAGATTTAATAATAAAAAATAAAGGATCATCCAATGCATCAATATTAGAGAACTTAATATATCATATCTTTGTTAGCGTAGCCAGTCAGTCCAGATTGAAGGGAGTAAGTCTAAGGTTCAAAGTATTGGACTGTGGTGTGCCCCAGGGCTCCGTCTTGTGACCTAACCTCTTTACTCTTTACACTGCTCCCTTAGGTACTTTACTGCACGAGCGTGGATTTTATAATATGTATGCTGATGATTCTACTTTGTATTTGATTTTCAGGCCTGATCAGCTCGACCATAACACCACCTAAATTGAGGCTACTGCTGGTTTAGTACGTAAGTGGATGGCCAACAACAGCTTGAATTGAATTATCTTAAAACAGAGGTGGTGCTGATTAAACCTTAACATTTGGTGACAAAGATTAAATGTCCAAATCTTTTAATCGGCGAACATAAAGTTCCACCATCTCAGTGGATTCGAAGCCTTGGTGTTTATTTTGATTCCCATTACATCATGGAGCAGCACGTGAACACCATATGCCTTGTGGCCTACATGCATCTCCACAACATCTATAAAATAAAAGCGTATTTGGATCAACGTTCTCTTGAGCGCCTGAACCATGCTTTTGTCACTACTAAGTTAGATTATGAAAATGCCTTATTTCTTGGGTATCCGTCTTCATTAATTCAGAGGCTTCAGCGAGTTCAGAACAGCGCAGCCCGTATACTAAGTGGATGTGACAAGTATGATCATATTACACCTGTATTCCGGGAACTGAATTGGCTCCAGGCGAGTCAGCGCATTAAATTTAAGGTGGCCATATTACTTTTTTAAGACCAAACATCGCATAGCCCCGGTCCACTTACAAAATCTAATTCATTTGCACACAAGGTAGATGCCTCAGATCGGCCGATCAGGACTTACTTTGTGTTCCATGTACAAAGTCTTCAATGGTTGCTCAAAGAGCATTTTGTGTGGCAGGTCCCACTTTGTGGAATTCATTTCCTTTAGAATTTAGAAAAGCTGAAAACCTAGCCACTTTTTTAAAATATTCAAGACCTACTTATTAGTGCGAAATTTCAATTGCCTTTGACGCTATTAGCGTAGCAGTAGTGACCTCTGGTGGAGATCGTATTATGCTAAGAATGCTAGCTGCTGGTGTCATTGTTAGCCTTAAAAGACTAGGCTGATGCAGAGAATGCCAGAGATTCCGTAGATCCGTTGAAAAAAAAAATAACAGACAAGAATGTCACACACCCCACTTCCTCTGTAATCATATAGTGGCAATTTATTTTCTTTTGAAAGCCTGGAAGCAAGACTAATTCTGTCTCTCTCTTGACGTAAAATCAATAGCACTTTGCAACTCCAGGAAATCTGAGTGAGCTCAGAGTTAAGCCAGAATAAATATTTAACTAGAAATCTGCATTCTTAGGAATGCAAGCCTCCGCCATATGGGGGTCCCTATTGTGCTACATGGAAAAGCCACAAGTCCTTAAGATTTAGACGGAGCTGTCAAATGTTCTATCCCTTTTGTTATCTTACATTTGTAATCCCACTTAAAACACTTGCATACCATTTTGAAAAACCGGACTCTTTTACCTAGAAATGTCCTCATCTACAAATAAGGATAACGTATGAAAAAAATTCCCATATGGGAATAATTTTTTATGTACTGATATCTCTATTTTCCCAAGAATAATATTATATCACTCTCCATCAATACGTGTACGCATTTCGCGACGTTCTTGTTCTCAAAGCCCTTTCCCCGTATGATTCCAGCATGTCCTCCCCCCCCCCCCCCCCCACACACACACACACTTCCCCGGTGTCAGTAACGTAAAACTTGTTTTTGTCCGATTATTTATTCTATTTATTCGATTATGGCATCAGAAGTTATTCCTTCGCTTATAACACAATGATCCACGTTCATTATGACGTCTCCTGCCTCGAAGAATTCAGAATTTATTATACACGTTATATATAAATAATGGTATACTTAGTATAGAAAATTATGTTAACCTAAAAGCACATTTAGATGGGTGTTAACATACGCGTATATATAGAAGAAGGTTAACCTAAACTCACATATAGAGATGTTCACACACACGTTCATATAGATGGCTGTTAACATACACGTACATATACAAGAATGGTATAATATACGTACATACAAAAAGGATGTTAACATACACGCTCATATAGAAGCTGTTAGCATACACGAATGTTAACATACACTTGCATACAGACGGATGTTAACATACACGTGCTTACAAACAGATGTTAACATACGCGTATATATAGAAGAATGTTAACATACACGTACAAGTCATATAGACGGATGTTAACAAACAGTTAACATACAGTATATATGGAAGGATGGTATAACACACGTAAAAGTCATATAGAAGGATGTTATAACACACGTATATATAGAAGGATGTTAACATACACGTACATATAGGAGGATGTTAACATACACGTACATATAGAAGGATGTTATAACACATGTACAAGTCATATAGAAGGATGTTAACATACACGTACATGTAGGGGATGTTAACAAATACGTACATATAGAAGGATGTTAACATACACGTACATATAGGAGAATGTTAACAAATACGTACATATAGAAGAATGTTAACATATACGTACATATAGGAGGATGTTAACATGCACGTACATATATATGGATAGACTACACGTCTGATCCACACCTCTAAAAGTAACCAATGAGCGATGTTATTTTACCAAACTACGCGATGATCGACCAAGATAATTGGTTTAAAATATTGCGTTATTCTGTCACTTACTGTCTGTTTATAATCAACATTAAACACATATAAAAGAATAAATCCCTTATCACGCTGACAACTTAGCTTTAGTTCTTTATTTGTCCAGCAGATGGGGTGGGAGTAATTTGTTTTAAATAGAGTCGCGCGTTTTGATTGCATATGGGTTGCGCCACCAATAGGACCAAGTGATGCATAAAATGAAAGATGCGTATTTTATCTAGAAAGGTTGTTGTGTAGTATTTTGTATGAAACCTTTAAACCATTGCTAAACAAAATTACATGCATTCATTCAGCAGAAAAAAATGAGCCACAACTCAGCGCCTCAGCCTATTTCACAAACGTGTCCTTTATTGCCATGTTTCAAATACAGACAAAATCCTTCGTAAACCATTAAAACATGGAAGCTCCATTGCAATAGGCCTACACACCATGATATTTCTGTGCCACCATAGGCCATACTCAGGGTATCCCATGTCCGGAACAACCGTCTCAGAAAGATGTCACTAACAGTTTTGAAAATTTACTATAGGTCTCCTTTTACATGGATCCCCCCCCCCCCCCCGAAATTAGGTTGATTAAACCTACCTCCCCCTTACTGATGGGAGACTCATATACAAGGGTTGATAAGTTACTTTTCTGTCAATTATTGGTGTGGGGCTTGCTTTGTCTAAGAAATTTATGCAAACCCATCGACATTTGTCTCTGCCCAAGTCATTGCTAAATCTAAAACATGGCTGATATTTAAAAGCTGCCCCTCGGTGGCAAATTCGTACTTTATTCTTTATAGGCCTACCCTGGTTATTTTTTATGACTGGAAGTGGGTTTTTTATCGCTATGCGATTATATACCTTTTGCGTTCTCGCATATGACTTGATGTGCCACCTGAAAATTTTAGAATAATGACATATTAGTATTTTAACACCCCCTTCCCCCCCCCCCCCATTCCTTTTAACTAGAATTTCTTGGCATCTCAGCTGCCATAGTATGCCAAACAATCCCCCCCCCCCCTTTTAAGAATCGGCCCCTATCTTCAGCAGCATTTACTGACACTTGGCAAGCGACAATGGTTTCTTCCATCTATCAACTTGAGAAACAATTTTTTCACCAAATACTAGCATTGGAATATTCAAGGTCAAAGCCACTCTCAAAGGAGAGGTCGTGATCCATTATTTAAATATGCCTCATACCAAAGAAAATAGATGGATGCGCGCCACGTAATGATAACTGCAGATGGCGCCGCCTGTCTTGAATACAAGATGGAGGTATCCAGGATCTATGGACATGCACAATTTCAAGCCAATACGGCAAATCACTTTTGAGAAAAGGGCATTTATTTATTCTATGGAAACAGAGAGGTAGGTGGCGCCACCTGTCTGGTCTACCAGAAAACTCACAAAGATGTATTTACATGCCAAATATCAGATCCAATACACTGAATCACTCCTGAGATTTCAGCAATTTTCACCTAAAGCAAATATACGGATGAACACACGAAAACGATTGTAGATGGCGCCACCATTCTTGAATATGAGATTGAGGTATCCAGGTCAATGGACATGCGCAATTTTAGCCAAATTTGTCCATTAATGCTCACAGTATTGTCAAGCGGCAATGATGTGGTATCAAACGGCACGAAACAAGAAATGGACAGGTGGCGTCACCTGTCTTCCGCAGAAGACAACACTATCCAAAATCTTTGATTTTTTATTTGATTTTTGGATCGCTCCATGCAAGATTTCTTGAGACATTTAAGAATTTGTGTGATTTTCCCAAAAAATGGATGTAATTCAAGTTCAAGGTCAGTCTCCTAGTAAAGGTCATGACCCCATTCTGAAAAGGCTTCGTCCTCTTACCCATATCTATGCACAGAGAGCTTAGACGACTATGCACATAACACGTTTTTGTAAAGATCCGTGAAATATTTTTCGAGTTATCTGACCAGAAAGAAATCTCTGTGCAGGCGGTGGCGGACCGACCGTGCCCAAATCATAGTATCCCGACTTTGTCTAGGGATACAAATATTCTTTTATACATAACAAAAGCTGTGAACGAAAAGATACGTAACGGGATGCCGGTTTACGTTGTTATACCTGACCACAGATAACAGGGTGGACGCAGCGTCACACAGGTCTGCTGTTGTATCACTTTCACGTGAATTTCCTTCCTTACCATGGTCATGTGACTAATTATTTTTATACATATCATATATAAAGGCCTAGGCCTTTTTGGAAAACTTACCAAAAGATTTTTATATTGAACTTTTTATAAACCTACCTGAGAGTTTAATTCTACGGTCAAACCATGCCAAGAAAAATCAGGGTTTGTGGGTCGAATTTTCTCTGAAATCTGGTCCGAATTCAGTGAAGCAAAAATGACCCCTCCAGCAGTCTGGAAACAAGTATTTGGACCCCATGTCTTTGATTGGTCACATATTACAAAATGATACATAAAAATCAACAAGGTGTATTTAATGGCCATATAATCAATCCTATTTAGTCATGTGAATAAATAGGACCAAGTTGACTGGCAGATAATATTAGTACAAATCTAATCACAAGGTGGCGCCACCTGTTAGAGGCTGAAACCACCAGAACAAAAAAAAAAAGGCAAAATCTGTTCCATCATTTGTAATGTTAAGGCCTACTTAGCGTGCAGACGTATCTACTCTGCTTTAACAAATGTTTATGATTATGTCCCGAACAAAGCACATTATCTGCTCTTTGGTGCCTTCTCGGGCGATTTTTTTCGAAAATGGGCCATGTTGGAATTCTAGCGCAAACATTTATTGTAATAGTTTTTATAAGGAAAACTTACTTTTATTCAAAGTACTATTGTCTTGAAATAATAAAACAGGTGTTATAAAACACTTCAGCTGAGCTGATAGAGACCCCCTTCACACACACATACACCTTTTTGTTTGCCACTGCAACTGTTTCTGACCTGGGGACCTGATTAAGGCTTTCTCATTTGTTTTCTTTGGTTGTACCCACTCACATTTCTAAAATCTTGGATCCGACCAGGAAATGCCGCAACATGAATAATTTCAATAAGAAATTACTATGCTGCGACTTAACATCTGAACACACTAAGGACAATCCCAGCCCTTTCATATAAAACTTAGTTCATAATCTGTCCAGCAGATGGCGTGGCAGGTCAATTTTCAGCGCTTATTAATTTAATTAACAGGGAGTGTTTGATGTAATTTGTTAACACAGAATCAGGAATAAATTCAAGCAGAATTTTCAACATGTTTTATTCTAGAATAAATAATAATTTTCGTTATGGCAGGCTTTCAAAATCCATAAATCACAATAAAGACAATATAAGCAATCCTTGTAAGTCCTACATATATAATTATGGTAAAAAAAGGACAATATAAAATCATCAGCATTTTCAAATTACAACAAAAAGCTGAAATATGTCATCAACATCATTAAATCACGAAATATAAATCCCCACATACAAATATACACCCATTGCATCCAATTCAATCTTTTGATTTTCTAGTACTGTTGTCATGAACATCATAAAAACAAGAATGTATTTTTTGTGTGCTGCCAATTCGAGTGTGCTAGTACTATAAGCATGACAGCATAGAACAGATCAAAGTTCATGAAATTAAACAAATGAAAAATTGTATCCAAATGAATATGAATATTAATAAACCGTATGCATTATTGCATATTAAACTTGGTGAGAGCATTTTCCATTCTTTTAGATTATGAATATTTAAAAATATAAATATGACCTGAGTATTCTCACGTACATTAATACAAATGAAAGAATATATATATATATATATATATATATATATATATATATATATATATGAATTATTATTTGGAAATAAGTAAATGTATTTAATGTTTCTGAGACAAAGTATTCCCTTAAATAATTAAAACTACTTTCCTGCCATTTTTTACAGTCTTGTCAATGATCATTACACCTAGTACATTTAACATATTTGTACACTTTAGTTAGATTGGTTGCTATTAAAATGCATTAAAAGAAACTAAAATCAACAATCCAAAGAAGCATCTGAGGTCAGAGGTCATGTATGAACACCTGTCTGACATAATTAACGGACATTATACATCAGTCTAAAAGAAAAGCATAAAACATCTCCCCTCCTTCTTTCACCTTAAATTGAATATTAATACAGCCGTGTCTTTTTGCTGTAAGACCATGCTGCCCCCTGTTGGTGGTAAAAATAAATAGTTATGCTAAAGATTGTGGTCCATAAAGCGGGAGTCAGGCACTTCATGTAAAGTGAAGTATAACATAATCACATATGGTATTGCTGCATATTTGGTTCTGTTTATTGAATTTGTACCCTGAGCACTAAGAGCTATAAAAATTTAACCTGTAATTTATCTTTCAAAATGTGTGAATCCCGATATATAAAAGTTTTCATCAATATATGTAAAGTACTTTATGTGTTCTTGAGCTTTCACTAAAATCTTTATATTTCAATACAAAAAGGATGTTCAGAATACGAACTAAAGACTATTAAAACATTCTGCCTATGGGAGAAAATGAGGCAAGGTCTTAGGCGATATCTATTCTACACATTACAATTCTAAATAAAATGCAAAACATGTTTACCAGTTATAAACTGGAACAAGAAGTAAACACTACTTGGGTAAATAATAACTAATCAGCTGTTCAACATGTGTTCAGTGTAATAAACTTTAAAATCATAATTATCAATTTAATAAGGAGTATTTTTTCAGTTCTTGTTTAGGTTCTGTATGGGGGAGGACTCTCATACTGCTTGGAGAGAGGGTTCTCAAACTCCAGGTTTGGTTTCTGGCTGTCAGTGTGTGGTAAAGCCTGGAAGCCAGACTCTCCAGATTCTGGTTGCATCAGAACCACGCCTCGACGAACTGCACTGCCACGCATGTGTCTGTACACCAGGACGGCCAGACTCGCCAAGATCATTATACCCAAACAGGCTCCTGCGATTATCAGGAATATCTGGATTGTTGTCAGGGCACCTGGTGAAATTATCAAAATTGTTTTATAAAAATATATCCACTGCGAGCATATCAAGATATGGTAAATATCCTGACCTTCCAAATATGTCACAGCAATAAAGTAAATACTAGAGGCTATTCAATCAGTTAAATGATAATCACAGTAAACATATATAGATATATGGAGAATAATTGATTGCTTAGCTAAATATGTAAGTACAAATGAAATATAAAATGTGCCACTAATTTGTTAGTGATACAGCTATTCATTTGGAAAATGAGTACAAATTTCAGGGCAACTTTGCAAACATTAAAATTAATAATATGCAGTATTCAAATTTTATGTGGCAATATTCAAATGTTTGCTTGCTGAGCTGAAACTGTGACTGACTGTAACCTGACAGTCTAAAAATTTAATTAAATCTGCAAAAAAAATGAGAAATTGTAAGTGGCACCACCAGTCATGAATAACGAATGAATTTATCCATGACCAATGCATTTCAATTTACAAGAAATTTATGTATCACTAATTGAGAAGCTGTTGCTTTTTTATCTATTCAAAATTTACCAATAAGTGTGGACTTTCACTTTTATATATGTGGTTAACAAATGCTGTGGCCGAACATTCTTAACATAAAACAAATGCTGTGGCCTAACATCATCGTTAACATATAACAAATGCTGTGGCCTAACATCCTTACAAATTTGGCAATGCATAACGACAATGACATACTTGAATAGGGAGCACTACATTCATTAGAGTGAACAAGAATCAAGACTTCCAGAGAGGGGCTAGAGCGTAACCAAGTGGCTAGAGCATTACACAGTGGCTGGAGCGTTCAAAATCTGCTGATTTTGGCAGTTTGAGAGAGCAACCATGATCAAATCTTTATGATTTCCTGGTACATTTTTTCATGGGATCATTTAAGGCTTCTCTTTCAGGTAAACATCAGCTGTTTTTGTGTGATTTTTTGTACATTACAAGAAAATAAAACAGTAACAGGAAGACTGTAAACGGGTGACATCTGAAGTACTTCGGTGATGTTTTCAAGTCATCAAGGAGGTATACATGTTTTAAAAAATTATATCTTTTTATTTTCTAATCTAATACCACAGGTCCCCATTGTTCTCTTTCTTGTTTTGGATATCTGTATTGTATCTGCCAACGTAAGTGTCCGGAGAACTCCTCCGTAACCGCTGAGTGGAATTTTACGAAACCCTGGATTATGTTCTGGTCACATGTGAACTGCTGTGCCCGGATTTCGTTTTGACCTCTGATCTTTCCTCTCTCCAGTGCGTCCATCTGTGTGTCTGTTTTGACCCATTAACTCACATATCTCGGGAACCGTTTGACCAATCCGCAAAAAAATTTTGCACAAATGTAGCCCTTGGATAGCTTTATGACATACATGAATAATGGTGGTGCCACCTGCAACCATTTTTGCACAGCGTCCATCTGTTCATCTGCCTTGGGATAAAATCACTCATATATCTGCACTGGTTTGACTTATCTGCCTAAAATTTTGCAGGCTTATACATCTTGGATAGCTTTCTTGATTTTATGACAGGTGGTGCCACCTACATTTATGTTTACTCTGCAGTCATCCAGGCTTATATCTTGGGAACTGTTTGATTGATTGGGCCAAAATTTTGCATATGTATAGATCTCACATAGCTCTTTATCATATGCAAAACTGGGTGCGCCACCTGCAACCATTTTTGCACATTGTCCGTCTGTTTGTCTGCCGTGGGATATATCTGAGGAGTTGTGTTTATCTGCCTAAAATTTTGCAGGATTATACATCTTGGATAGCTTTCCTGATTTTATGACAGGTGGCGCCACCTATATTCACATTTACGCTGCAGACATCCAAGCTCATATCTCGTGAACCATTTGGCCGATTGAGCCAAAATTTTGCATGTGTATAGATCTCACATAGTCCTTTTCATACACAGGTGGCGCCACCTGCATCCATTTTTGCACAGTGTCCGTCTGTTTGTCCCATGTTAATCCATGCCTCACTTCATCCGTCCCACTTTGATTTTGGCGGATACACATGGTCGCTTATTGACTATCCGTATTCTAGTTTTCACTTCATTTAACATGAGTCTAGACCTTTGTACTGGCACTTTGAAATATGGGTCATATTATAACAACAATGTTACTTTAACAAAATCCTACTGTGTAACATTTGAACTCTCTGTTTGTTTTGATTGTTCACAGGAACGTCTTTACTTAAATAAAAGATCACTTACCACATTCAACAATCTGTTCCAGGGGCCTCAGCATTTTATCCACAAAAGTCTTCTCAAATTTGGCAGCCTCCTCAGTACATTCACTGCGTACCGCATCATAAACACACTTCTTGGCATCATCTATGTACCTGTAATCAAGAACAGGTGACCCTTAATCAATTCACTGACAGGTGTGCTAACTGATTATAAACATCTATATATTATTCTACTAAAAACATGAGGTTGTGTGATTTGTTCAAATACTACTGGCACATCTATGAGCACTGTTAACTCGGCAGTGACGGTACACACATGGAAATCCCCTGCAACTAATTCTAGATCTCAGTAAAAGCACAGTATTTCTGCCACTGTCCATCCCAAATTTTCAGCAAAGAATAAAAACAACATGCATAACTAGATCAGAGTTGTTTATTAAATCCAGTCCATGATGTCACATGTTACAAGTCAATCAAATCGGGGCAAAGTTTTTGATCTAGATGAAATCCTCCCATCACCCAACAAACCCACGTGGAATAGGTTTACTTAACCTTCAGGTCGCAAATTTTATTCATTTACAATAACTTAATACAGCACAATGTGAATGAGTACCTACTATTAAAAAATTTATTTTAAGTGCCACTGGACGTTATATAGCTTGGCACAAATGAACTTCAAAGATATCTGATAGGGGTCACTAATTAGAATGCAGGTGAAACACCGCAAGAAAAACTTACACACGTGTATTTTTTTCTCTGCTTATTTTTTTTTTATTAATTTTTACTGCAGGGCGTGCATTGGCACTTTCCAGTCATGTGCTGAGGGAAAAAATGAAAAAGGTCAGGATTTTCGCATCAAAGCAAAACGATACAATTATAAGTGAACCCCGTTATTCTCCCTGAATCACTTTAAGCTAAAGTAAATACACCAGGATCGATAAACACCACTAAGTGGTTGAAGATTAATCACGAATGTCGCCACCTATCAGCACTTTCTGAAGTTTATGCTGTTGGCCTGGTATGCATTCAAAACTGAGTGGTTTCAGTTTCACTGTCACAGGGCAACTGTGAATAATGCAAATTTGAAGCCCCCACATATAAGATGGCAACCACAGTAATCTCATATACTGTTAATAAAATTAGCCCAGAAAACAACAATCCTATGGTAACCTTGCTCATTGTTTGGTTTATAATCATGTTTATAACTTGTGGGGGCCCACCAAAATAATCCACGCACATTCAACAAACACATCTGACAGGAAATCAAAGGAACCAGAGTTTTGCAAATGGCATTATTCAACTAATGACCTTTCAACTTATAATGCCAGGATATATATAAAACCAACCACCTTCAGTTACATGGATTTTCTGTTTGTTAACATGGGTGAATGTACCACATTTACACACAGCTTGTGCATATACTGTAAATCTTGTTTTTATTGCCGCATGTCTATTTATAGCCGCACCCCGAGTTTGCAAGGTATCACAAAGGAGATCCCCCTAAGGTCCAAATACCCAAAACCCCCCTTAAAGGCCGCACCCTTATTCTGTCTCTGGACTGAGGGTAGCGATAATCAGCTGCACGTAGCAAAATAAATCATGACATAGCTGCTTTAATGAAGACAGGAATAAAAAAGTATATATATGACAGAGGTTAAATATGTTGCCAGGTTACGTATTTTTAATACATTAAACATTGGCGATAGGGACAAAATATTTGTAAGTCACAAACGACTTTTGCATGGACAAGAAGGCATTTATCAGAAAAGGAAAGATGCCCCAACAATGGTTTCATTTGTATTGTGGTTACCAAAATGCTTCTTGTATACGTCAAAAACGCTTCTTTGCATGTACGTGCAATAGTCAAAGACCGTTATATGAACACTGAATGGAGGTTTGTACATTTTTATTGATGCAAAAAGCCTGAATACTATCCACGATTAGGCATAGTCACGCAGTAGCGCTAATTGGGCGACATGATGGTTAAGACTGCTGAAACTGTCATATTATTAACCTGCACTAACTTAATCAAGGCTCGTGGTATGAATATAAAAATTAAAATGTAGAACCTTGAAATGTATATCTTTCGTGCGGTACAGAACTTGTTATAAAAATATCTTAGTAATTATCACCAAATAATATGTTTAAAACCCCCTGCTGTAACACACAGCTGCCCGCTTCGCACGGAAATAAACGCTTACATTAAACTCATTTGCCGCCATGTGCATAAACCCCCCGTTGTTCCGCTAGGAATATATTTCAAACGGCTGTACGCATTGGGTGGAAAACAGAACAGCAAACTATTCCGTCCCAGTGTGCCATGCACGAATGCTGACTTGACAAGATGACAGCCACAGGGAAACTTTCTTCTTGAAAAAAAAACTTTTTTACCTGGACCGGCCACTTTAATTTCACTTTAAAATCACTTTTTCATGCGTCATGTTTCCTGTACGTTCGTATCTCGATAAGGTACCAGTTATTTTGATATTTAGTTCACCGGACCGGCAATATTTTCTAACGGACCAGCATGTTGGGAGATGGAGCGATGTATCAAGGTACGATGTGACAATGACAATACCGAGGTAAGTGATAATAAATGGATTTGAATCTTCCTAGTAATTCAAGAAAATTGACTTTTCATCATAGATTAAGATTTCAAAATATTATTTTAAGAATAAAAACATACATTGACTTCAAAAGTACAAGAGAAATATTTTTTTTGGTCCAAAATATTATGGAAAATTGGTTGCAAACACAGAATACGGAGGGCATATGAGGCCTATAAAATCTGTATATTCACTAAATTCCATCGGCTCGGTGACATGTTCTACCATTTATATCCACAAGCGGGTTTCCCCTCTTACAGTATTAAAATGCATACCAAATATCCATGAAAAAATATTGTATAAAACTAGATGTGTCGGAACGACACGAAAGCCCCCGCCTGGGGCAAATTAGAAACATTTGTTAAATTTTGTAGTTCAGGAGATGTCGTATGGTCAAAAGTAGGTCAACAAGGGCAAAATACAAACTCCATCTGTAACGGGTCATTATCAGCAACACACCAAAAATCAGGCCAGTATCTGCAGGCATTGTGAAAAAATGTCCATACATGTGCAAACATTAGGCCAGTATCTGTAAGCATTGCATTGCAAAACTAGATTATTAGCAAAAGCTGATAATCAGTGCAGTTATAAATTTAAATTGGAGAGGTATGTACCATGTTTCATAACAATCCACCAAATGCTTCCTGAGAAATAAGCTCCTTAGTTTTTTTTCTATACTAAGCTCTGTGACCTTGAAAAGTAGGTCAAGATCACCCATCTTTGAACTTGACCAAGATTTTGTTAATATCATTCTTTAGCACTGAAGAAATGAAGTTCCTGTGTTGAATACCTTTTGAGATATCCTGCACAAAAGGCCAAGATTGAAAAATCTGGTAAAAATTGATTAAAAAATCAGAAATTGCAGGTGGCGCCACCAAAATTGTGCAGCACGTACAGACCATCAGGTCCAATGATCATAGTAAGTTTTGTGAAAATCCACACATTGGTTCCTGAGATATAAACTTCTGAGTGTTTTTCTATAATCAGCTCTAAAATGTAGAAAAATGGGTCAAGGTCACCCATCTTCGAACTTTACTGAGATTTTATCGATATACATCTTCACTGATGATATAAATTTCTAACAGTGAATCCTATAGAGATATCCCGCTCACAAGGTAAAAGTTAAAAGACGCGGACGGATGGCCGCCAGACGGACAGACAGACAGACGGACGGACAGTTTGGGTGACGACAATAGCCCATCAGCCTATGAGCTCAGGGCTTAAAACGGCTGTACATGTACATTTGTCATGAAAATTTATATTTTTCATGAAATTTTCTATGTTTAGGAGCCGTAAAACAATCAAATGTAGGTCAACTGTGACGAAACGCGAACTCGATCTGTAACTGGTCATTATCTGCCCACACACCAAAAATCAGGCCAATATCTGCAGGCATTGCGAAAAAAAGTCTGTACATGTGTATTTGTCATGAAAATTTCTATTTTTAATGAAATTTTCTCTGTTCAGGAGCCGTAAAAGGTCAAAAGTAGGTCAACTTGGACAAAAGCAAACTTGATCTGTAACTGGTCAATATCTGACCACACACCAAAAATCAGGCCAATATCTGCAGACATGGCGAAAAAAGTCCGTACATGTGTATTTGTCATGAAAATTTCTATTTTTCATGAAATTTTCTAAGTTTAGGAGTGTAAAACGGTCAAAAGTAGGTCAACCGGGACGAAACCCGAACTCGATCTGTAACTGGTCATTATCTGCCCACACACCAAAAATCAGGCCAATATCTGCAGGCATTGTGAAAAAAAGTCTGTACAACTGTTTGATTTCGGAATGACGGAATGACAGAAGGACGGACATGGGTAAAACTATATGCCCCGGCCACTTTGTGGCGGGGGCATAAAAAAACAATGATTAACCAGAAGTAAGCAACATTGAATCTGAGGCAATCCGGCTCTGTCAAAGTTATGAACGGTTGAATAGTAAAACCGAATTTGTCCAACAGACTTCACCACCAGTCTTCACCATGAATAATCTCATTCATTTTAATCGCGGTAATAAAAACAGGATTTACGGTATTAGTTCATACAAATGTCACAGGGGCATTATACTGAGAATCATGAGCAGGAATTACCTACAGTTTATTTATATATATACAGAGCAGGCCAGAAATAACAAATTCTACAAAAAAAGCAAATGAATAGCCCACTTTAAGCTTTCTTTAGCCCTGATGATTATAAAATGAAGTCTACACAGTGACTGGTGGGTCAGTTTGTTGATAAGACATAATACCGAGATTAACCTGTTAGATGGACTGACCGATACAGATTAATATACTTATTCTGAGACAGAAGTTACTGTGTCATTTCATTGATGAAAGTATTATTCCTTTAATCTAGAAAATCAACAATTTATGTACAAGTCCCTAAAATTTCCTACAAATTCTATGACAGGAACTTGAAGATGTTCTCAAACTGTAATTACCTATGATATTTTTTTATTGTGATATCCTATTATTTTCTGTGATATCCTATGGTTTTCTGTGTTATCCAATGGTTTTCTGTGTTATCCTTTCTGTGATATCCTGTGATTTTCTGTGATATCCTATGGTTTTCTGTGTTATCCTATGGTTTTCTGTGTTATCTTTTCTGTGATATCCTGTGATTTTCTGTGATATCATATGGTTTTCTGTGATAAACTATTGCATTCTGTATTATCCTGTATTTTTCTATGATATCCTATCATTTTCTATTATGTCATGGGCAGAAAACCCAATGAAACCATATTATGTAAGGCCTACTTCTGATGCCTTTCCTTTAAACCAGATACTGTTTTTACCAGACCAATCAGTAAACAAGTGACCCATGGGTCATGACGCTCAGCTGCCAAGCATGACCTGCGACATCATGGGCTGCAATTCACAACTTCTAGTAAAATTGTTGCAGAACCTATATGCCAATTTTGTTAAAACTTTCTACATTGCCATAAATTCTTATCATATATGTCTGGTTAAAACATAGTGAATGATGATCTGAGGCAAAATGTATGGTTGTTGAGCTATCAGGAACTAATCCCACAGCTTGCTCGATACCTGTCAGTCTCAAAAGGAATACCACACAGGCCACATATAAGATCAAAATATAGCAAAAGATCAAGAAAATCCATGCAAGAATTATTTTGAAACGGGTGCTTCCATATTAATTTTTATTCAATACAAGCCAACTGTACTGAGCTTTCATAAATGATGGTCATATTTATTAAGAAATCTTTGACCCAATGCAAGATTACATTAATATACATCCCACTGCATTCACTTTAATAGTTCTTGAGATAATATGTTCTAAAGGAATTTAAAGATGGCGTCCTGGTGGCCATATTGGATTTCTGACAGGTCGGAAATTGAACAACAAACATCCTCTAAAAGGGACCAAACATCATAAAAAAATCACAGAAACTGTCCTGGCAAAAGGATTTCTAAAATGGCTACCAGGCAGACATAATGGTTTTCTGACAAGTCCACATCCTCCAATAAGACACTAAACTTGTAGCAATTGCTTCAAAGAATGTAACAGTTATGAATGTCCAAAACAATTCAAAAGGCATGATCAGGTTTGGAGAGCTCTCATATCAGATTTATGAACATGCAAATGTAAAAAGTGCAAGTCCAATTTGTTTTAATTATCAGCTTGCTATTCAATGGGGTCAGCAGGGTAGGTAAACTGCAAAACCTAAAAGAAAAGAAATGCAGAAAGCATCACTAAGAGTCTTGTAATCAAATAAAGCCATCCTAAATCCAGGTACAGACCCACATATTATCAGAACAAACACTTGCTGGTATATCTGATGATTTGTATAATAATATTCAGATATCTAGAAATCTAAGTTTATTGCTATGATTCCATGATATAAACTGCAAAATGTTCCCATCATTTTATAAATCAGTAGCTAAACTTAACACTTAACTCTCATAGTATTAATGCCTGGCCAAAGCATTCCGGCAACAGTGTTTTTATTATGCACTAATGATATATCCTTATCACTCCATGAGCTGATACAAAAGGGAGTCATATATCACAAGTGTCACTGACAATTATGGGCACATAGTGAGTTTACCAGTTGTGAGTGCCATATGGTTATATATACAGTGGAGCGCCATTCATCTGAACACCGTTTATCTGTAAAATTGTTTATCCGTAATTACAACTGGAGAACCGAAATTATGACCGTTTATCCGTAATTTTGAAAATCTGGAAATATAAAAATAATATTTATTCAATAAGAAGAACTGATAATGGCTCGTGTATTTACTCCCGGTCGGTCCTGACTAATTATGAATGCATCACCGGTTCGTTTCTGCAGGTGTGACAACGCCTAATTACCCAAGTTGTACACACGCAGCTTGGGCTTGTACTCATTTGAGCAGTTATAGATGTGAAAACTACCACCGGCCGAGTCCCCTAATTAACCTTGTGTCCTGCAATGTCGAGTTGTTCACACCTGCAAATCATCCGGCCATGAGAGTGAGTAAATTTTGAGCTGATAATGTCGGACTCTGATACGCTCGAACTTGTACTCATCTGAGCAGTTTAACAGTGCAGGCAAATCTATCTTCTATATAAGCTATACCATGACACGCAAGTTCATTCACAATTTAGCAAATCTTCACCATGACAACACAGCACTCAAGTTTCATGTCAGATGGAGTCAGGGTCTCGCAAGCGCAAACGCCATGTCCTGTCACTTGAAGACAAGCTCAGCATTCTGGAGAGACTTGATTGAGGCACCAAGGCAGCTGAGCTGGCCAGAGAGTTCAATGTTGGCAGATCTACTATTAGTGACATCAAGAACAGGGGTCAGAAGCTAAAGGATTTCAAGGGCCAGATGCCAGACACGCATGCTTCCTAGAGACGAAAGACGATGCGCACGGCGTCTGATGACAAGCTGGATGCGGCCGTATACACATGGTTTCTGCAGGAACGTTCCAAAGGCAGCCCCATCTCCGGTCCAATCCTGATGGAAAAGGCAGCGATGTACAACAAGTCGATGCATGGCTCTGACAGTACATTTTTGGCGTCAAGTGGGTGGCTCAAGCGGTTCAAGGAACGTCATGGCATCCGGCAGCTTGAGATTTAGGGCGAGGCCTTGTCAGCGGACACCAGCCACATCGACGAATTCCGATCCCACGTGCGTGAATTGCAAGAACGGGAAGGTTTGAGAGACTGTCAAGTGTACAACGCTGACTAGACAGGTCTCTACTGGAAGGTTTTGCCTGACAAAACCCTAGCTGATGCGTCCGAGAAATGTGCTCCTGGACATAAGGTGTCAAAAGAGCGGATTACTGCTCTGTTGTGCACCAACGCAACCGGTGAACACAAAGTGCGCCCCCTGGTGATCGGGAAGTCAACTAAACCAAGGTGTTTCAAGCACGTGAACATGGACTCCCTGCCTGTGGCGTATTGGGCTCAGAAAAACGCGTGGATGAGCCTGATCTTCACATATTGGTTACACCAGGAATTCGTCCCGTCCGTCCGTCAGTATGCCAGGGAGAGTCTGAAGCAGACGCCAGCACGGGCATTACTTCTTGTGGACAACTGCCCCGCCCATCCCATTGAAGATGAACTGCGGACTAGTGACGGGAACATATGGTGTATCTTCCTGCCGAAGAACTGCACCAGCAAGATACAGCCCTGTGATGCTGGCATCATAGAATGAACAAAACGATATTATCGTAAATGCTTGCTGTCATCCTTGCTTGCAGACTGCGTCGACAACAGCTTGTCCATCATAGAACGGATGCGCGGTTTCAACCTGCGTGATGCCATCAACCTGTTAGGTGATGCCTGGAATGACCTGAGACAGTCTACAATCCACAAGTGCTGGAAGAATTCCCTTTTTCTGGAGCTTAAATCTCCTGCTGGTGCTCAGCCCCCAGCTGATGCCGATGAGGTGGAATCACCGACAGACATTCAGGTCAGCTCAGTTGCCAAGGCGGTGGACTCGGACTACAGTGAACTGATAGTTGCTGACTGGCTCCACTGTGATGGTGATCTACCAACTGCTGCAATGCTGACAGACGAGGAGATTGTGCAGTCAGTCACTCAAGAAGCTGCTCCCGAGACATCTGATAATGAGGAAGACACATCAGCCCCCATGAAGCCCCCACCCACAGCTTCAGAGGCATTTGTTCATGTCGAAGGTGTTCTTTCGTGGTTAGAGAGCCTACCGAAGGCCGACCCGCTTCACTTGAGTGTGCTACGCTACATCAGAAATCAGGCAGGCGGTTATCGTTCCAAGCAGTCTGATATCCGCAGTTATTTTAACTGATTTTATGATGTGACTTTCTCGATGCATGTGATCCGCCGAACCCCATGTTCATCAGTTTTCATGTGATATTTGTGTGATATTTCTGCACTATTGTTGTAAATAAACTGTGCATTCATATAAAACTATTTTTTATATTTTGTCAATTTCTACATCGCAGCAAGTAATGAATGAGTCTCACAAGCACATTTAGTTTAACTGTCTGCACATAGGGGGCGGCACCGAGGGCGGTAAATCTATCATGGCGGATATCCACACGTTCAGCGAAAGATTAACTGGTACATGTACTTTACTGACAAAAAATCTTAATAAAGTAATTAAAGATATTATAATAGCTTGATTGAAATTTTGATTTGATAGTAAAAAGGTATTTATAACACATTATTCCGTTCTGTTCACGTTTTTTATAACTCTAAAAGCTAACCGAAGTCCGTGACACCGTACCACCATTTAGTAGTAATACCGGGATGACAACATCGATGAAACGATTTTATTTTACAGATGTTCGTTCATCCGAACGTTCGTTTATCCGAACAAAACCCGTGTCCCCCGAGATGTTCGGATGAACGGCGCTCCACTGTACAAGAAAACAAAAAAAATAGAGATGGTCTACAAAATAAGTTATTGTGAATATCCCTGACCTATGACCTTGGCCTTTTGCCCACATATCAACTGGATTCTTTCTAAATGATGGGTAACTACTAACCACTTACATCTGGCCGGGTGTAATTACTTGGCAACCAATGAGTGAATAACTTAGACCTGCAACCTTTAACCTCCTGACCAGCTGACCTCAAAATCAATTAGTTATTTCTTCATGCAAAAAGACCCATAAATATGAAGTTTGAATCAAATTCAGTGATGCATAGATGTGGCATATGTGAAAGACTGAAGGTTTGGGTTGAACAGTTTCACTTGAAATATGTTCACAAGCATTTAGAACAATATTGTGACCTTGACCTTTTGAACTCAATATCAATAGGCTTCTTCTCCTATTGGTAGGTAAGCCATAAATGACAGATGGAAAGTATTGATTGAAAAGTTTGCTGAAAATGACTCCAGGCAAGAAGAGGGTGCTGTGAACTTGACCTTTGACCTCAAAATCAACAGGTCTTTTCCCCTGTTGGCAGAGAAGCGATATCAGTGCTGAAAGGTTTGGATTGAAAGGTCTAGCTTGAAATGTGTCCAAAACCTTTTCAAAGAAGTGGATCCTGTGACCCTGACCTTTGACCTTGTGACCTCAACATCTATAGGATTCTTCTCCCACTTAGTAGGTGAGCTACATGTGAAAGATCAAAGAATTGGGATGAAAGGTTTGGCTTAAAATGCATCCTGAGGCTTTGCAAAGAAGTTTGTTCTGTGACCTTGACCTTTGACCTTGTGACCTCAAAATAATTATGGTTCTTCCCCTGTTGGTAGGTGAGCTGTATGTGAAAGATGGAAGGTTTGGGATGAAAATTTTGGCTAAAAGAATTATTTCTGGGGGTGCAAACACACCCCATAACTTCAAGAATATAGGTCGCAGTGACCTAATTTCAGGTTTGCAAGGAGATCTTTTTAGAACCTCTAAGACTGCATAGGGTTCATGGCCCTAGCCCCTATGGTTACGATTAGTGCCCTGCTAACAGACGGACGGCTGGCCGGACAGCCGGACGGATGACCAGACGGACAGACGGAAGGACGCCGGACAAAGACCCATCGCTATAGCCCAGCATGACTAAAAGTCAGCTGAGCTAAAAATGCTAACATCTGGCAGGACCTTTCCATACCACGCATGGTTTATGCGTGAGAGTTTGTTAGATAATCAACTCACTTGCATGCCTCGTCCTTCAGCTCAGACTTGGTGGAGAGTCCAGATGGCACCTCCTGCTTGAAGTGGGCCACCTTTTCGTTCAGCGTGGTAGAACACTGCTTGCCCTTGTCTGCCAGAATGGGCTTGCTCAGACACTCTCTGTTGTTCATGTATTCTGTGGAAACATATCTGAGACTGACCTCTGTATGCTAATGATTCATGCTATTGTCGTCAAAACCCATAAAATTTCTAGCTGTTGTCACCAATAAGTCTGGTGACCTCTGACCTTATTAAATCTGTGTGGATTATGCCAAGAATTGAAATCAGGTGAGAAACTTTATAAGTTAATATTTTTTAACGAGATTCAAAAAGCCCATCAAATTCTTGGAAATTCATCACAGCTACACCATGTGACCTCTGACTTTAATTAATATGGCTGGATTTTTTCAGAGGAATGTCGTATATTGGTCAGTATTTATAGTGAGTTTAGTCAAAAGTCTATCATTTTCCTGATAAGTTATGACAGAAACACCACACAGAAACCGGTTTTTAGGACTTACTGTTGTATCCATCTCCACACATGTACTTAAACCCATCACAGATGCCTTGGAAGAGAGCACGAACCACAAGTTGACAGTCATCGATAATCGGCTCCCAGCATCTCTCCACAGTCTTGATGTCACTGAAGAAATAACCATTCTATTCACAAAGTTGTGTATTATAAACCAATCATTCATTCTTTTTATGACTGTTTACCACTCTGGTACATTATACTGAGATGAACAGTATGAGATGAGAGTCTACTGATCAGCTATGGAAGTCTAAATCAGGATACAAATGTTTTCATCATATTTGACAACACCTGACTGCTTACAAGTGCAGTTTAACTTAATATAATACAGACCAACCACTTACTTTACATCAACATCCATCATGTAAGATAAAATATTGCTAAATCTTAAGCCTCCGTCACAACCAGGATACGGTTGCCATACGGCGGGTGATTTTGGCTATTCCCTGCGGTTGACGTACGGCAACAGTGCATTTTTCAAAGGCCACAGGAACTCCACAACTACCTTACCTGACATCATTAGTGCAAGCACTTAAGTTGATGCAGATGCAACGGGCTCTATATGGGCACCTTATAATAAACGTATGGATGCCCTTGCTATTTTTAACGCCTACTTGGCTACCCGAGAGACATCGGTGTACCTGCGGCTATTGTAAGGGGCCTCTACAGCTTCCGCAAGGTTAGCTTGCAGCATCCGCAGGGTTAGCTTACTTTACCATGCAATGACCTGAGAATGAGGAAGACACCTTGCTGTTCCCGCACATCTGCCCCATAAGTATTCCGGTGGTTTAAAAAAAAAAATTATGATGGTCACCACAGGGATTTACAATTGGTTTGTGCATTCAAATGTTTCCTTCTGTGTTAAATCCAGACTCACTGCCTAATGTTAAGATCATCAGCTGTGTATGGCATTATTCTTGTTTCAATGTGTGGCCATTTTCATGCCATTTTCAGCATAAAAATTGTTAAGACTAAGCAAGCCCTGTTGGTCTAATCAGAATGCATTCCGATTTGGTTTTTCACAGCCAGTATATTCTATAATAATTCAATCAATTTAAGTTATTCAATTGTGAAATTACAGGTGCCCGAATCTCTACCTTAAGCAATCAGGAAAATCGCATTCATGTTCATGTTTAATTGACCTATCCATGAACTCTATGCGACCTTAATCGCATATTCATTCAATGAATAAACATTAGCATGGAACTAAGAAGCAACCAATCATGTGACCTTAAACATTGTAAAGCCTCAATCATCTGACAAAAATATATTTTGCATAATTTGACAGAGCTCTGTCAAACAGAACACGTGTAGTCTGTAAATATAATAGTATACTATCAGTACCCATGTCGGCATGTTTTCCGGGATATTTTATTATACAAATGAGACAGTGTAAAAAGTTTCTAGGCTATAGGTTGCGGGAGCCATTCCTACAACTACCGATTGAATAATAATGTCTTACCTGGCACATAATTCGTATGGGACAAATAATCCAATATATTGCAACACAGTTCATATATGACTGCGATATAGTAAACAATGGTCAGGTGATACCAGTTGATGACGTCAGTCAATATTACGTCATGCACCATCGCCCTTTGTGACGTCATTATTATGTTATAATCAGTTCTTGCTACCATCAGCATGGAAGTCCATATGTGTAGGAGCATTTGGGGCTCATTATGATAATACGTTAAAAGGGCGGAGCATTTGGGTTGTGGTGGATAGGTCAATTGTGCCTGCATGTATATGGATTATAGAAATGTTTGAATCAAACCACTACAGAATTGATTTTATTCAGTTTAATTGCAGATGTGCATGCTTACACTTTCATACACCACTCAACATTGTTAAAGTCCTACCTGCAAACTTGTGCCATTTCTTGTTCACTGTGATAGACAAACAGTTCCTGGGACTTCCTGTTTTTGTACTTCTGAAAGACAGTGTTGTCCATGCAGCTGTTCAGTGCATACTCACTGCAGTAGCCATGGACATTCACAGCTGCAATCAGAGAAATCAAATTATCATTAAGAAGCTGATCTCACAAGTTGTTGTGTGCATTCATAGATTTTACCAATAAGGGTATGCAAAAAGACACACTTAAGCAAAATGATCACTGAAGCTTTTGAAGTAAAACACAGTAATTTCCTAGTCTTAGCAGTTAATTTCTAAATCATCTTCACTGACTGAAAGTGTTATAAAGTGACTGATGATCAATTGTTTATCCGTTATTCATGAAACACATGAAAATAAAGAAAATGCATGCATCCCGGCTGATTATAAAATAAACACAAACAAGCAAATTCGTGGGATTTACGTCCCCCACCTTGTTTTAATTTTCCCCTAAGATCTACACATCATAGTGGCTGTGTTTTAGTTTTCATATTGCCCACATAGTCTCCCAATGTCATAATTTTTTATGTGAATTGGAAAGAAAGGGGAACATTTTTGTTTTTGAGCTGGTAATAATAAATTTTCAGACAGACACTCCAAAACCAATCCCTACCTAGGTATGCATGAGAGCAATCACTGACCCAAATTTGAATGAAATCAGATAATATTAAGAAAGTTATCATACATAAACGAAAATCTGACAGACAGACAGAAGGACACAGACCGGCAGACAGACAAACCAAAATCAATGTCCCCCATTCTGATGAAGCTGAGGACAATAACATAATATTTGGATAATGAAGATGTGTAAGGTTAGGGTTACAACCAGGTTGTTAACACTATTTAGTCCTATGATGAAGTTTTAATTTTAACATCGGCTGCTACTTGATTCCTGATTTCAATGTCTTTTTGAACAGAATTAAAAATTTTTTCACAAGATAATGACCTCCTTGCATATGCATACTGCAAAAATAATCCTTGTGACCACTGATTACACAATACAAATACTAGATGTAATTGGACAATGGTCCTCAGGGGGCCCTGCAGAGTGCATTAGTGTATGAGTGAAACATTTCTCAAACTGACTTGTTGATGAAAACATATTTTTTGCATGAAAAAAAAATCACTGATTGTGCTCTGGCAGCCACATTGAATTTTTGAAGGGTCTGAAAATGGATAGGGATGGAGCTCTCCTTGCAATTAGTATCAATCTTCCCTATGAACTGCAGAACCATGAAACAATCTCTTTGGGATATCATGCGCGAAAGAAAATCACCGATTGTGCTCTGGCAGCCATATCAAATTTTCCGGGTCTGAAATTCAATAGGGACAATGCCATCTTAGGCACCAATCATCCCTGTGGATTTGAGAAAGATCCATCTTATTCTCTTTGGGATATCTTGTGTGAAAGAAAGTCAATGACAGACGCACATTCACTGCTTATAGTATATTTTTCTGAGATTGTCTATGATATGAATATTCATTACCATTCTTTGTACAATATACTGTTATCTCTGACAATCCAACATGCTGGGCTTATTTAACCATAGCTCCATCAGGTGGCACAGTGTTATACTTTACCCTTGGTTTGTTTGTCTGTCAGCAGCTTTACACTTTACCATTTTGATGATATTTTGTGAAGGTTTATAAATGATTTAAACAGAGTAACAATCCATAAAATTTTCAAGGATATCAGGATCACAGTTCACCATATAATAAATGTTTAAATGATGTAATAATAAACCATTGTAGCACATACAAATTTTTTGTCCCAGCAAAGCCTGGGCAGAGGCATTTACATGTACTACTATCAGGTTTGTTCCAGTACACCGGCGATACCAGTGGCATGGAAAGAACAGGGAAAGTTGGACTAGGATGCTGGAGGGGTGATGTAGGCTGCAACAACACAATCTAGTTATCTATGATATCATATCATACAAAACATACTTTTAAAAAGAAGAATGCCACACAAAGCCTGCTTTGTACAGACTGTATTGTAGGCAAAACAAGTGACCCATGGGTCATGACGCTCAGCTGACTGGGAAGAGATTTGCAAAAGGAAATTTTATCATCTGAATGGCAGTATATAACCATTCAACTGAAGCATCAAACAGATTAACCAACAGGCTGAGATTGTGTCTGTATTAATATATCTCAAAAATAGAGAAAAAATGCGTAAACTTTAAAAAAAATACAGGTGGCTCCACCAGTCTGCAGAAACTAATAAAAACACTTAATGGTCAATATTCATGCAAAGAAGCATGGTGGTCTCTGGATTAGTTGTTCAGATACTTCAGCTTTTGTATCAAGTTTTCCATTATTCTGAAGGATACTTTGGAGTCCTATAGCTTGAAGAATATGGGTAACAGAGACCTAATTTCAGGTTTCCATAGACACTTTTCATGGGCCTCCTTGCATGACAAGAATGAAGATTCTAGGTCCAGTTGTTACCATTTGTACCCTGTTGACAGATAACCACATCTTTAAAGGTCTAAAAAATAGAGAAAATAATTCGTAAAAATTTGAAAAAAATAGAGGTGGCACACCCAGTCTGCTAAAACTGATGGAACATGTCATGATCAATATGTATGCCAAAAATCATGACCATCAGTGTTGTAGTTATTGAGATACTGGAGTTTTTGTATCAAATTTTTCATTATTCTGGGGGGTATTTTGGAGCCATACAGCTTAATGGATATGGGTAACAGAGACCTAATTTCAGGTTTCCATGGAGATTTTTCATGGGTCTCCCTGTGTGTAAAGAATGAAGATTCTAGGTCCAGTTGTTATGATTTGTGCCCTGTTAACAGATGTTCATATCTTTAAAGGTCTCAAAAATAGAGAAAAAAAATCGAAAAAAGCCTGAACAAATATATGTGGTGCCACCAGGCTGCAGAAACTGATGAAAAACTCCATGATCAATATCCATACAAACAATTATGGTGATCTCTGCATAAGTTGTTCAGATACTTCAGCTTTTGTATCAAATTTTCCATTATTCTGAGCTGTACTTTGGAGTGCCATAGCTCAAAGGATATGGGTAACAGAGACCTAATTTCAGGTTTCCATGGAGACTTTTCATAGGTCTCCCTGTGTGTCAAGAATGAAGATTCTAGGTCCAATTTGAACCCTGTTGACAGATATCTACATCTTTAAAGGTCTCAAAAATAGAGAAAAAAATTTGTAAAAAATCAAAAAATACAGGTAGCGCCACCAGTCTGCAGGAACTGATGGAACATCTCATGATCAATATGTATGCCAAAAATCATGACCATCAGTGATGTAGTTAATGAGATATTGAAGTTTTTGTATGAAAGTTTTGACTATTCTTGGGGGTACTTTGGGGCCCCATAGCTTGAAGGATATGGGTAACAGAGACCTAATTCCAGGTTTCCAAGGAGATTTTTCATGGACCTCTCTGGATGTAAAGTAAGAAGATTCCAGGTCCAGTGGTTACAATTTGTGCCTTGTTAACGGACAGATGGCAGGATGACCGGACGGCCGGACGGACGACAGACAAAGAGTGATCGCTATAGCTCAGATGACTTACAGTCAGCTGAGCTAAAAAAGCTAACAGGTTTAAATTATGATGCTTGTCGGCGTTATCTGTCCTAGGAGCAAATCAAATATATGCAAGGATGTGTTTGTATGCTTTGCCAGTGTGTATTATCGATCTGCACAGCCAAAGCTTGACAAGTCACTTATCAACATGGACAATTTAAATCTTGTAAAGGATTTAACACCATGAATGTATATATCTATAAACACAACCACTTTAAAAATTACCAGTAATAATCCAAGTTTAAATTATTAAATGAACCAGTTGTAAATAGAATAATTCTACAAAGTGCAACATATTTCACTTTTCAGGTTTAGTTATTTTTTAGTCAGTTAAAATCAATACCCCCAGTATATAGTGCATTGTATTACCAAGTTAATGCATTGTAACAATACTGAAAACATGTAAACAAACCAGTTCCAGACAGAGAAATCACATGTATTAGCCTCAGGATGTGTCATTACATTCTAACAACATGTCAGGACAACATTAATTGTGAGTTAGATAAAATGTCTATTGTGCAGACTTAATACGATAATGATTTCAATTTTAAGACTTACTCACCAAATGATGCACAGATCACCAAAAATATTGCCACCTTCAATCCAGCCATGATTTAAAGCTCTGCTGTTGATCTGAAATATAAAAGGATAATGATCCATCAGACTTAGCAGGATGTCTACAACCAGATGTAACCTCACTCTGTTGTCCAACTGAAAACAATGTTAGTTAAGGCCAACAAAAATTAAAGGTATGGTTCTCAGGCACCGCCCGCATCAAATTTAAACCCCCGAATCAAAACTTTTTATTTTGATTTTCAATTAAAATTTTCCAATTATGAGCTGCTGCTGCTCCATAATTTTTTTCAAGAAGATAAAACCATACAATTTCCTTTGTTTTGTGGTGCTTTTACTTATTTAGCAAAATAAAACTGTTATTTTCTTGCTTTACCCTTATCATTTGACATTTTTATCGAAACATACCAAAAAATTTTAAATAAAAAAAGCGCCCGCCCGCATTGATTTCTGAAAAAAAGTGCCTGAGAACCATACCTTTTTTTTTTATTTTGGCCTAATCCTCAATTATTACCCCTCATTCTCCATAACCAATGTTATTAACCATACCCACAGCACTGTAGTACTTTCATCCAGGCTTTTCTCTTATAAGCTCAAGACCCATGTGATTTTGTGTATTTGCACAAAAAAAATCATTCATCAGCAAACTTGCATATACACCTGAAAATCATCCACAAATCAATGTATAGGGAGTACCTGAACAGTAAAAATCTTGAAAATCAACTGACCTATCCATGAACTCTATGCGACCTTAATCGCATATTCATACAATGAATAAATATAAGCATGGGACTAAGGAGCAACCAATCAGGTGACCTTAAACATTGTAAAGCGTCAATCATCTGACAAAACCAAAAATTTGCACAATTGGACAGAGGTCTGTCAAACAGAACATGTGTAGTCTGTAAATACTACCAGTATACCCATGTCGTCATGTTTTTTTTTTATATTTATTATAAGACAGTATAAAACTTTTCTAAGCTAAAGGTTGCGGGAGCCATTCCTACAACTACCGAGTGAATAAAAATGTCTTACCTGGCATATAATTCCTATTGGACAAATATTCTAATATATATTGCAACACAGTTCATATATGACTGCCATATAGTAAACAATGGTCAGGTGATACCAGTTGATGACGTCAGTCAATACCACGTAATGTGCCATTGCCCTTTGTGACGTCATTATTATGTTATAATCAGCCGTCGCTTTCATGGGCATGGAAGTCCATATGTGTAGGAGGGTTTTTGGGGCTCATTATAATAATAAGTTAAACAGGCGGAGCATTTGGGCTTTGGTAGACAATTCTGTCCATTGTGAAGGTAACTTAATCCAGAACTCACTGGCCCACTATACCATTTGAAAGTACATGAACTTACATATAAATACACCAATGGGCTTTAGTTTAAAGTAATTTTTCACACATATAATCAAATATTCCCATATACATGGGTTTAAACTTACACAAGGCTGTACATTACTTCTCTACATGGTATTATATTAAGCCTACCAGGTTGTTCTGACAATCACAAGATATGTCCCTGGCCTATTGGTGGCACTGTCTTTTAAATGAGGATGAGGGAATCCATATATTTGGAAAATGTAAATGTGATGTACTGCTAGAATGAGTAACCTTTATGTTCCCCAGGAACCTGTAAAATTGTTGTGTAACATTCAAAAGGACTGATATGTAACTGATTTACAGCCAGAATGTACAATGTGCTGTACAGCTGTTAACTGTAAATGTGCTGTTCTACTGAATAAATTAAATGTTACAATAGTGAATTGAAGCCTTGTTTGTAGAACAATAATAAATTGCAATAATGGTCAATTTATCATATATATTCTTGCAACAAACATACAAAAAACAATGATGAAGATTTCATTTCGCAATGTACTTGTCAGACTATAACTTGGGTCAATTAATATATTAGGTACTAGTTTACAGCAGGTTTCAAGGTGTTATAGAAAAGTTCATAAAATAATCTATTTATGATCTATCATCGGTCTTTTTATTTTCAATTAATTTTTGTATGACAGCTATGTATAACAGTTGACCTTGGACATGATGTTTTCATTATATGACCCTTAAAGAGAAGAAAATACTTCAGAGTATTTACAAAATCTCCTTCCACCAAGACAAGGGGTGCAAAGTCGATATCCCAGCAGGAGAGAAGATGACTTCAGACTAATACAAACAAACAAAGAGTCATACATCAAATCATAAGTATAACAGCAACAATAAGATTCCAGAATCAACTGGAGGATCATATACAAAAACTCCCTACATTTAGACACTTCAAAAAAACATCATAGCATTTATTATTCCCACAGAAAAAAAGTTACATTACAGCACAGGCAAAGAATCAGCTGCAATAAATCATACAGGAATAAGAATTGGATATGTTGTCTGTCTACAATATCATTTATATCTATACCACATTACTGAAAACGGATACTATAAAAATAACAATTGTTATAAACAACCTGAAGACACTGAACATTATTTTCTAAAATATACAAAATACAGTGTTGATTCAAAGCAGGAGATGCTGAAAAACATCATAACTTTCACAGGAAGACTCAACTTATACAGTAATACAGCCTTAATAAGTTTAATTTTAAAAGGACACTCTCATCTAAAGTTTGAAGAAAACTGTTGTGACCTGTATGAACTCATTTCTATGCAGTCATTGTAGTTTTTTGTTTCTTGTGCATGTGTAGTAGTAGTAGTTTTTGTTTCTTTCTTTGTAGGTCATATGTTCAGTTTTCTGATGATTAAAGCCTACACTAGGGTTCAAGAGTGAATTTGAGCTATCCTTGTTACTTCTCAATCACCACAATTTAATCATCAGAAATGGAACGCCTGCTACGTCCTCAAGTGTTTGAAATCGACCCGTCTCACCCAGAAGCAGCCAAACGATGGACCCACTTTTACAGAACTTTTGAAAACTTTATTGGGGTCATTAAACCCGAAAAGGGGACAGACATCGAAATCATGAAACTCAAAACTCTTATAAACTATATATCTGCTGACGTGTTCGATTTTATTGCTGAGGCTGAAACATATACTGCCGCAATAAAAATGCTTAACACCCTATACGTGAAACCTAAAAATGAGGTATTTGCACGTCATGTTCTTGCCACTAGACGCCAGGAGGCTACTGAAAGCCTTGATGCATATATGCAAGTTCTGAAGTCACTGAGTAAAGAATGTAATTTTCAGGCCGTTGATGCAGATCAAAACCGGAATGACTATATTCGTGATGCCTTCATTAATGGACTACAGTCTAATTCCATACGCCAAAGGCTTCTAGAGAACACAACTCTGACACTGCAGACTGCTTTTGATCAAGCCAGATCACTTGAGAGTGCTCAAAAACAAAGTGCAACTTATCACTCGTCCTCTTACATGCTGAATGCCGCCACAAACAAACCACTTAGCACAGGCAAGGAAAGTTCTTTGTTTCCAGATGAATGTGATTCCCGTCCTAGTGACAATCTAATGGCAGCGGCCACAAACAAATCTAGCTGTTTTTTCTGTGGAAACCCACGGCATCCTCGGAGTAGGTGCCCTGCTCGAGATGAGGTATGCCATCGATGTCAAAAGAAGGGGCATTTCTCAAAAGTTTGCAGGTCTGCACCAAGTAAGAATGCGTCAGCTATTGTCCCTTCTACACTTGCAACAGTCACTGCTACAACTGGAACAAGTAATTTACAGAGAACACTTGTTAAGTGCAAACTAAACGGTCAGTATGAAACTGTTGTTTTGCTAGATACAGGAAGCTCTGACAGCTATATAGACACTGAGCTGGTGAAACAACTGAACATTGACTTAATACCTTGCCTCAGCAAAGTGAAAATGGCTGACTCCTCACTCAATGTAGATATTGAAGGTTACTGCTATGTTACCGTTAGTTTGCTAGGGCAGGAGTATACTCAAGTAAAGCTCCTAGTTCTTAAATCTCTCTGTGCTCCAGTGCTGCTAGGCCATGACTTTCTTGGACAACACTCCTCCTTAGAAGTTGCGTTCGGAGGATCAAGGCCCCCACTCAGGTTGAACTCTGTCACCCCTGCTTCTGTGAGTGCACCACCACTTTTTAAACACCTCACAGCTGACTGCCACCCAATAGCTGTGAAGTCTAGACGCTTCTCAGAGGAGGACCGCAACTTCATCCGTCAGGAAGTAAATAGGTTGCTAGAACACAAAATCATTGAACACAGTGAGTCACCCTGGAGAGCCCAAGTTTTGGTTACCAAGGATGAGAGACACAAAAAAAGGATGGTGGTTGATTATTCCCAGACTATCAATCGTTTCACTCAACTTGACGCATATCCCCTTCCGAGAATCGATGAAATGATTGAAAATATCGCTCAGTTCCGCATCTTCACTACCCTGGACCTGAAGAGCGCCTACCACCAAGTACCTATCCTTGAACAAGAGAAACATTTCACTAATTTTGAAGCCGACGGGAAACTCTATCAGTTCACTCGCATTCCATTTGGTGTGACAAACGGTGTGGCTGCGTTTCAGCGGACAATAGATAATATCATCGCAGAAAACAAGCTTTGCGGAACCTACGCTTATGTTGACAATGTAACTGTTTGTGGCATGAATCAGCAAGAACATGACGACAATCTCCAGAAATTCTTGCAAGTAGCAAATCAAAAGAAGCTAGAATTCAATGAAACAAAGACTGTATATTCTACAGAAACACTGAACATCCTAGGCTACACAGTCTCACATGGCAGTTACAGACCTGACCCAGAACGTTTAAGACCATTGCTTGAGCTTCCTCTTCCCCAAACAAAAAAGGAACTTGAGAGAGTATTGGGTATGTTCTCTTACTATGCTCAGTGGATCCAAAACTTCTCCACTAAAGTGCATCCACTGGTCTCGTCTCAGTCATTCCCTCTAGCCAAGGAAGCTGTTGAAGCATTCAGAGCCCTGAAACAGGACATAAGCTCAGCAGTAGTAGTAACAGTTAATAGGGATGTTCCCTTAGTCGTAGAGACAGATGCCTCTGAGTTTGCGATTGCTGCTACTCTCAATCAAAATGGTAGACCTGTTGCCTTTTTCTCACGAACACTGAATGCCTCTGAACGCCGCCATCCAGCTGTAGAAAAGGAGGCATACGCTATCGTGAAGCACTGAGAAAGTGGAAACACTACCTGCTTGGAAATCATTTCCAATTAGTGACTGATCAGAGATCTGTCAGTTTTATGTTTGACAAACAGAACAGAGGAAAGATCAAGAATGAAAAGCTCCAAAGGTGGCGCATTGAACTCGCAAGCTACAGTTATGACATTGTGTACAGATCAGGAGAGAAGAATGTAGCACCTGATACTTTCTCTCGCATTCAGTGCTCCATGGTTACAAGTGATGAGAAAACATTGAAACATCTCCACGAATCTCTGTGTCATCCAGGAGTGACTAGAATGATTCATTTTGTGAAATGCCGTAACCTCCCCTACTCAGTTGATGACATTCGCAAGTTGTGTAGTTCTTGCCCTGTTTGTGCTGAGCTTAAACCTCGATATCAGAAGTTTCAAGGCAAACTGGTAAAGGCCACCCAACCACTGGAGCGACTCAACATAAACTTCAAGGGCCCTTTGCCCTCCAGCACGAAAAACCGCTATCTGTTAGTAGTCATTGATGAGTACTCACGTTTTCCTTGGGCCTATCCATGTCCTAATGTTGATGCTGACTCTGTTATTAAGTGTCTTACATCTCTCTTTTCCACTTTTGGATTGCCAGCATATATTCCTTCTGACAGAGGAACTGCATTCATGTCATCAGAACTAACAAACTTCCTGCATAGTCGAGGTGTGGCCACTAGCCGTACAACTGCTTACAATCCGCAGGGAAATGGGCAGACTGAAAGGTACAATGGTGTTATCTGGAAAGCTGTCAATCTTGCTCTCAGGTCCCATGACCTTCCTGTCGCAGCTTGGGAACATATGCTTCCAGATGTCTTACATTCTCTGAGATCCCTGCTGTGTACCGCAACCAATGCAACTCCACATGAGAGAATGTTCGGGCATCAACGCCGTTCAGTAAGTGGTTCTTCTGTTCCGACCTGGCTGACCAAACCTGGGAAGGTGCTACTACGTCGTCATGTTCGGGCTAGCAAATATGAACCTCTAGTAGAAGAGGTTGACCTACTGCAGGCTGCTAATCCAGCTTACGCCCATGTTCGTTTACCTGATGGGCGTGAAACTACCGTTTCTGTGAGACACCTGGCACCTAGGGGCGACCCGAGTCCATCCACTGTTGGAAATGAAGAATCTGCTCTTCCTGATGTAACAGACAGGGACCATGAATCTGCAAACAAAGATGCTGTCACACCAAGTGCCCCTGTTACAGCTCAGCCAGAGACACTCACTCCTTTTCTACAGACCGAGCAATCTGTAAACTTCCCTGCGGACTCTGTCCCTGCCAGATGCACTCGCTCTGGACGAGAATACTAAATCTTACCCTACCGGTGCATTGCTCCGGCCCAGAATCTTAAAGATTAACTTTTAAGAATGTCCCTTACTGAACAGATTCTCATTTGTCTTCAAGAAGTTAGTTTTAAATAACACGATCTGTGACCTTTTTCCACCCAGAGGGGGAAAATGTTGTGACCTGTATGAACTCATTTCTATGCAGTCATTGTAGTTTTTTGTTTCTTGTGCATGTGTAGTAGTAGTAGTTTTTGTTTCTTTCTTTGTAGGTCATATGTTCAGTTTTCTGATGATTAAAGCCTACACTAGGGTTCAAGAGTGAATTTGAGCTATCCTTGTTACTTCTCAATCACCACAAAAACCAACACTTATTTTCAGTTGTACATACTTTTATTAGAGATACACATAGATTTCAATAGACATAAAAAATATATGTAACACATGTAATATGAAGGTACATTGACATTGATATTATACTTAATCATCTAGACATTTTCTCTATATATATTTTATTACACATCTTACATCACTTGCAGTAATACTTTATATACAGACTGTCACTAGACCAATTTACTAGTGCAAACCCAAACAAAGGCCTTGTGTGCTAGGGGATGCACATAAAAGATATGAATAACGATACATGAATGTCATAAACAAATAAATACCCATGTACATGTCAATTGATATATTAAGTACTAGTATACAGCAGGTTTCAAGGTTATATAGGAAGTACATAAAATAATCTATTAATGGTTGATCATAATTTTTTTTTATTTTCAAATATTCAATGATGATTTTAAAACCACCTCCTATTACTAGTAACAAGGGACCTATGGGTCACGACGCTCAGCTGTTATATATAATAAAAAAATATTATTTAGAAATGAGGCACATGCTGGTTTTGTGTGGTAATAAATATAAGCTGTATCATGAGTTGTTGTTGTTTAGCTTATGTATGATTTTGATAGTACCTTTGGAGACAGGGAAGAGGATTGATTTCATTTATTTTATTAACAAATGGAGTACTACTGTCACACAGATTTTGACTTGGCCATATAACTTATAAGCAGAACATATAATATAAGAGTTTAACTATTTATTAAAAAAATTACAAATATTGTCCCAAATATAATTTTTATTAAAAATAATAAGAGAATCATATGATTTTTTAAAATGAAATATAACTGATATGATTATTAAAATAATATTAAAGAATATATTCATGAATGCATTCATGAATACATTTTGAAAGTATTTGCACGAGTATTCATATACTTTCATTTTTACCTGAATTCCCATTCTTTATGCAAGAAATTTTATAATGGAGTACATAATCATATTCGTATTTAAATACAATTACAAAGTATTCGCACCACGTCTGGTATTTATTCAGTTTTCACCAAACAATGATGTTGAGAATCCAGAATATACAAAATTCACACATTTAAATAATGATCATAAGTACCTGGTTTTATGGCTTTTATTTATATTAAAAAATAACTGTAAAAAATTCATTTTGGACTAATTTCACATCAATGTACACACTAGACACAGTAGGAATCTAGATTAATATTATCAACTGCATCTTTGTCTATCATTAATTTCCTTCATATAATCCTTAATGATTAGTAATGAATAATATGATTTACTTCTTTATCATTAAAAATGAACTGAAAAATGCCATAGGTGACTGCATGGTGTTATTTGGAATATGTGACATTCTACCCATCGATACAAGATTCTTATATCATCAGTAACTGCAAGTTAATTTCCTGTTATTATAAACTAACAAATTCCTTTTCTATTTTTCTTTAATTTGTTATTAAAAACCAATAAAAATTTATTAATTTATTGTTTATTGTTATGTTGTTGGTTAAAACTACTAGATGAGTTGGGTTGAACACCTGGATCAACTGTGGCTGGCCATCAGCTGCCTGGATTCTCCCCTCAAGCGTGCATAATTTGATGAAAGGTCAACAAGGTCAACATACAGGCGACTCAAGAGGGGCTTGAGAGAGCCAAAGTCTGACAGGGTCTCATAAAAAACATTAATAAAAGCTACAATATTTGGCAAATTTCTTTCAGCTTTCTAAACTAAAAAGCTGAAATCCTTATGTGTGCAAGATATGAAAATTATATCAACAGTGCTCACAGGAAACAAACGTGCCATGGTCACAGTTGGGCAAAATTTAAGGTACTAATTTTATATTTATACTAATAACTTATAAAATTTGAAAAATTCAGAACTAATTTTGAGTATTCAATTGAATCTTGATTAAATAATGTTACATCCCTGACAAAAAAAATCTCTAGCTTCAGCAATGCACTTGTTAAGGGAGTAAATATATTTCTTGATTTTTTACAAAGTGCATTATGTTTGGGCCCATAACTTAAAAAAAATACACAATACTGACATCATTTCTGGCATGTGCATAGTGAATGTATAGAAAAATATGTATATTATATATGATCAAAGTCAGATCAGTGGTTTTGATATTAGCCAGTCTTAAAGTGTAACACTGGGTTTTTAATGGATAAATTAAGTTTTTCATTGATATCTTGAAGGAATTAAGTCCTAGTGACCAAATTCTTGGCATGGTAGGGGATTTTGGAGAAATCTAACTGTATGCCAAATTTAAGGAACTTAGAGCTGAAGCTCGGGAGCTGAGCTCTAGCAAACTGCATAACACTAGCAATATGTGACATGGTGCTTGAAAACTTGAATAAAATCTACAGTTTTTGATCAACTGGTTTCAAATTTTTGGTGTTAACAGTTAAAATGCTAACAAAAACATGCTGTGAAAATTAAATCCACAGCAGTTACAGCAAAAAAACGTGCCATGGTCAAAGTTGGGCAAAATTTAAGGTACCAATTTTTTATTTTTGCTAATATTTTTAAAAATTTAAAAGATTTTGATCTAATTTTGGGTATACAATTTAATTTTGATTAATAAAAGTAATATTACTGGAAAAAAAGTGCTTAGCTTTAACAAGTTTTGTGTTAAGTGATAAAATTTCTTTCCTGATTATTTAAAAAATGCATTATGTTTGGGCCCATAACTTTTTTAAATTAAATAATACAGACCTAATTTCTGGCATGTACATAGGAATTATATAGAGGATTATTTATAGGAAATATGAGGAAAAACAGATGAGTGGTTTTGATATTAGGCAGTCCTAAAGTGTGAAAATAGGTTTTTAATAAAAAATTGAGGTTTTTCCTTAATTTCTCAAAGGAATGAAGTCGCAAAGACCCAGTTTTTGGCTTGGTAGGAGATCTTGGGGACATCTAACATTATGCTGAATTTTGGATTCCTAGGTCTTACGGTTTCAAAACGTGCCACATCTACGGACGGACGGACGGACGGACGGACGGACAGACGGACGGACGACGGACAATGGACCACGACTATAGCTCAGATGACTTATAGTCAGCTGAGCTAAAAATGTTAGCATAATTTATATTTTGATCATTATTAATTTCTAAAAGAAAACTGGTTGGTTTATGTATTTAGTATACTCAGTCACTGAAAAGTTCAGGGTAAAGACAGCTATAAAGAAAGCTGCCTACTAGAGCTGCTATACAGTAAGCGAAATACTTGTTCACTGAAACATGGCACGTGGTCACCAGAACATATACTGATATACTGATGTCCCCACCTGTATCACAAGCGGTTGCTGATGCGCGTGGCTGACAATGTTCCAAGACCAGTTTGATGATAGAAGTCTTTATTCAATAGCAAGCGGTCTGGGACAGTCTCTCTCTCTGAGAGAGGCGCCCAGCCTCCCTGACTCACTCTCTCTCAGCGCACACTACAGATAGTTTTGTTACAGAGCTTACACGTGACATATGAGATGTACATATCCATATTTCTGCATTTCGTCATAAAAGCTAAACCTTATTGGATGACTCAAAGTAGGTCACAATTACATCAGAGTTGTAAGTGTTCTACCTAACTTTCGTGAGATCTGATTCGACAAAAGTGCTACGGAAAATCCCAAGTCTGACCTGACATACATCCAGTTATAGACTGACCTACAAGTCCTATTTCCAGACTCATATAAACATAATCTGCCTGCCTCATCATAGAAACCAATTTAGAGCTAATTTGGGAGAGAACATTTAGGCTCTACAAACATACTGAATTGCCATTAGATACTTGGTCGTCTGATGAACATTAATTTCCTTTGGCTCTGTCTGAATATCAGAACAGACTGAAACCAAGATTGATTTTTATTGTTTCTGAATGATTTTAGATCATAATTAATGAAATATTGAAATATTCCTTTAAATATGTGTTAAGTCACATATACACCCTTTCTCACTCCATAACAATACAACCAGGTGTACAAAATGATTCCAAAGATCACAATACATGAATGTCATAACAGCTGCCAAAATATACACTGTTCCAAACACAAAGAGGTCAATCCCAAGTCATCAAATCGAAACCCATTTAAAGGAAAACTCTGACAACTAGATCTTAAGTGTCGACTGTAATGTCATGTTTTAGTACTTAGATTATTTCAAGCTTGACCATGTGGACTGTGAGGTGTGCATGTAACTAACCAGTAACACTCTTGCAGATATGTCATAGTGACCAACCCTAGCCCAAGGAGTGCACAGAGTGAGAGCTCAAAAATGTTTTGGTGCAAGGTTGAGGCACCAAGTATTTTGAACTCTGTTATGACCCAGTCAGCTGGGTAATTTTTTCCAAAAATACAAATCCCAGTCAGTGTGGTTGTCATATGAACCACAAACAGGAAAAGGGAAGGTGTGACATGATTCACATACAAAAATATGAGAGGGATTGGGCCCAGCCAACAGACATGTGACTCAAAGCCCAGTGTGAGATTATACAAAGAACCAAGAGACGCCTAAATATGGTATTGTCATTTAGCATAAGCTTGGATTAAGAACTTTATTTAAAACATAAAAACAGTTATAAAACCACATTTAATGTATGAATATGTTAAGGGCCTGATACCGATAGGGACCAATCCAAATTTTGATCAGGATTCAGTCTGACCTAAACCCCGATCAGGATTTGGGCTGGACCAGATCATGATTAGGGTTTAGGCTGGACTGAATCCCATTCAGGATTTGTTCTGGTCGATTGGTCCAGACCAAATCCTGATCGGGATTCTGACCAGTCTAAAATCCTAACCAGGATCTGGTCCAGCCCTAATCCTCATTCAGACTGTGATTTAACATAATATCAAACTAGATATTTCTTGGCACCGCAGGTGCCATAGTATCCCCAGACAATTAATCCCCCCCCCCCCCTTTAAGAATAGGCCCCCCATCTTCAGCAACAAATAATATCAGACCACACTCATAGAAAAGGACACTCTCATAGAAAAGGTCATGACCCCAATTTCAATAAACATCATCCCCTAACCCATGTCTATGTATATGCATAATATGAAAGAAATCTGTCCATTAATTTTTGACTTATAATGCTCACAGTACTGTCAGGTGGCAATGATGGGGTGTTAAACCACACGAAAACAAGTAAAAGAATATCAGGTGGCACCACCTGTTTCCGTTACATGACATTTCAATCCAAGATCTTCGATCAAGTTGATTTTTGGACCAATCAATGCATCCCTTATTGAGATATTAATGATTTTGTGTGATTACACCATATATGGCAATATTCAAGGTCAAAGCCACTCTCACAGGAAAGGTCATGACCCCAATTTAAAAAAACACCATCCCATTACCCATATCTATGTACATGCATAATATAAAAGAAATCTGTCCATTAGTTTTTGACTTATAATGTTCACAGTACTGTCAGGTAGCAATTTTGGGAGTATTAAACAGCATGAAAAAAAGTAAAGAATAACAGGTGGCGCCACCAGTTTCTGGGACATGACAACCCTATCCATGATCTTCCATCAACTTGATTTTGGGATCAATCCATGCAAGATTTCTTGAGATATTTAAGAATTTGTGTGATTTCCCCCAAAATTGGACCTTTTCAAGGTCAAGGACACTCTCCTAGTCAAGGTCATGACCTCATTTTAAATAGGCATCGTCCTCTCACACATTTCTATAAACATACCAAATTTGGTAAAGATCTGTGAAATATTTTTGAGTTATCTCGCCAACAAGATTTATATGCGGCGGCGGTGGCGGCGGCAGGACCGGTATGAAAACATAGTATCCCCCTACTTTGTCTTGGGATACAATAACACTTAAAGTATATAATTAAAATTAAATTAAGGACAATTAACCTTAATTCAGCTATTCATAAACTTTAATCTAATTTTGTTATGACATTCATGCCATGCCAAACTTCAAATACATAGAATTAGTTGCACAAGTAAAAATAAGTAGGACTGATACCATACATAAATTCATTAATGGAATAGAAGAATACTCCTGATTTTAGTGGCAAAACTTAACCTTTGTAAAATTAGAAATACCAGGTATGTTAAACTTGATGAATAAACTTTTTTTTCTGGTTTGTAATTACCTACATGCATCACACGTCTGAATCAAAATAATTATATTCTGCATCTAAAACATACAAAAAGCATTTTACAAATATAAATAATTTTACACTGATTTTATCATTTAAAAGTTTTTTTTAATTCAACTAAGTCATTCAATCTAATCATGTTAGAAGAACCATATATTAATACACCTGCAATTATGATTAAAAGCAGATGTGAGATGTTAACAGAGTGCCAGACAGAGGGGGCTGATAACAGCATACACCACTACAATGACCATGACTGTGAACTCATGAGGCTGGCACATGGTGCCAAACAAAGGGTCAAGTTTAACTCACCTTCAGCCAATGCAGCAACTGACCTCAGTTATTCTATAAAACTCATCAGACTTTATAACAAAAACCTACCTACAAGCCAGCTTCAACTACCTTATGTTATGAGTCATTAAGTTTTCTAGGTCAACCAGTCAGTGTCACATCAGGCAGGATACTCAGAATCTGAAGTACATAACGGGCCAAGGTTTCAAATAACTTCCTGGTCTGGATAAAGTCCACAGGGAGTCTCCTCTTGAACTGACTGGGTGCATGATCAAAGGTATACATCTCACCAATACTGGACATGATGTATAAATCACACCCAAACTAAACACGATCTGAAGTTTAAACCCCACCCAAAACTAAACATAAAGGACCCATGGATCACTATGCTCAGCTGAAGTCGCTCTTGTACGTAAATTTCTAAAATAATATCAAATAGAGATAAAGTCTTAGAGGAAGAGATAATACATGTAACAGGGCGATTTCACAGATCCTGTTTACGTCACAATTTCGTTATGCACGGTTGTTAACTGTGTACTTGGGCCCGTGCATGTGTTCGGAAGTTGAAGTTCCACATGAATGGCCCTTTTCAGTCAGCCTTTAGCCAACTGTAGTGAAAACAATTCAAAGTCAGTGAAACAAACACTTTTGCTTTTCAAGTTAGTGTCTCCTGGTCATCAGTTGCCATTTCGTCGATAACCTTGCTCTAATTGCTGCATAAAACGTTACAGGAGGCACGCTTGAGTGTTTCGGTAGAGTATGAGCTTTTTCTACAGTTTAACTTTAAATGTTTAAGCTTGTCATAGCTTGTCAGAAAACCAGTAATAATTTAATCTAAGTTGAAACCAGTACAAATGTTATTCATTGAATACCGCATTGCGCTCCGCTGTAGTATTTTCTTTGCTTAATTATAAGGTATTATACTATAAGGTGGACATACAGAGCTTAATAAGTCCAGAATTATGTATGTAATGTTATTTATGTTAAAATGGTTGATGTAATGTAACTTTTTGTAAGTTACATACTAGTATACAAGTATTTTCAAGGTACAAATATATTATTGCTACAGCCGTACGACTTTTTGCATTGAGTACCATCAGGCATGTGGCCATTATGAGGGATCTTGCCGTCATGGAAACAGTTTAGACTCTATCCTCTCTTGACAGGGTATGACTTGTTCAATTATGATTTGAAATAGTTATTCCAATACAGAGCTTATGTTAATTTTGTAACTTGCAATAATTTGGTTTGTTTATTCTGACTTGCTATATATAAGGCATATTATCTATGCGATTTGGCGATACAAGGCATACAAGTTGTTGCTGCAATTATAATATCTGGGTTGAATTTCTTATGTCAACGGTATATAACGTTCATATAGTTTTTTAAGAGACTATAATTGAACTGGTCTGTTGACCAACAAATTAATAAAAATAACAGACTACTTTAACACTGTAACTGAACAGGTCTGTTGAACAATAATGATGTACTTAACGCTTTCCATTTCATATATCTAACAGGGTTTTTCCTTACTGTATGAATAAACTGTTTGTCATACACTCTTGGCCTTGGCAGTCTGATTTTTACGCCCAGTTTTCCCCGTGGTGTTTCCCCACTACATACAGGCTATGGTTGGTTGATAAGATTGTTTTGTATTGATGAGATAAATTGTTGCAAATAATTTTTTATGACCTGACCATATGTTTCCTAATGTTGAAACTAAAGCATGTGACCAGTTTAATTAAGAACATATGATCTGTTTTATTACCATGATCATTGGTTGGCTTTTTGATAAACTGTTGACAGTTCAGCAGTTTACACATTTGTTTAATTAGATATATTTTTGTTGTTTCAAAACTTGCCAGTCTACAAAACTGATGGACAGACAGACACTGACGGGCAATGGACCATAACTATAGCTCAGATGATTTAGAGTCAGCTGAGCTAAAAATTACTTACCAACTAAACTACTTAATCCATATTTACAAGGGCTCAACATTACAGTTAATCAATTGCCCAGGGCAAGTAAAGTTCAAGAAATTAGTGGTAGGGCAACCAAAAGTAGCCTCCTACTTGCCAAAGTGGGCATGTGGGTCGAACATATACCTTACCAAAAGGCCTGAAAAAGTGTGTTGTGTGTCTGGTAGTACCAGTACCCAAATGAAGTCAAGAAGTAATGGAACACCTAGCTGAGTCAACATATATTCAAAAGACTTGTGAATTTCAGAACTCTCTTAGAAGTAATACTGCCACTGTGTTTGCAATACTTTAAAACTACAAAGTATAATTTTATTTTTAATGTGCTTTTTGACAAAACATGCAACACAAGCTTGTGGAACACACTTTATGTTCGTGTTTGTGATCTGCACTGGTTTTTGTGGGGCAAGTTAAATTCATGTAGGGCAATTAAAAGAAGCAGTTACTAGCTAGACAGGGCAAGATCTTTCAAAAGTTAAGAAGAAGCATTGATATACTTATTTTTAAAAAAAATGTTTACCAACTGAAGGATCTTCTGCTTACATGTAACTGCTGTTGAATATTTATTAACTGTATATATATATTTGATGTAGTAGAGTCCACAACATTCAAGTCCAAGTCCTGGCTACTCGAGTCAATGTCCTTTAGGTTCCAGTCCAAGTCCACCTTCTTCCAGTCTTGAGTCCATTTGAACCAGAGTCTACGTAAGACGAGTCCAATACAAATCTCTTATTCTCTGATTTAAAGAAACTGAAAATGGAAATTTGAGATTACCATACATATTTTTATGGTAGCTTACACATGCTTTATATTTGAATGTTTGACTCAGGATGGACTCGGTCACTCCTACTCTGACTTCTCATGCCCTTATCTTCAAGTCTGAGTCCAGGATCCAAGTCTGAGTCCCTAAAAAAATGGACAAAATTCCGGACTCAAATCCAAGTCTGGATTCCAGGCCTATATTATATATCACTGATATATATATATGTGTGAACTGGCAAAAATACTGTATAAGTTATAGAGTGTTCAAAGTTCAAGCAGTAACATCATTTTACCAAGACCCTGTGCCTAAAAATCACATGTGGCAATCTATACACATATATGCACACACATATGCTGATGGACATGGAAATATCACAGTTATACAGAATCATTTTCCATGCATTTACACTGTCATGGTCACATATATACACATTCGATATGAGAAAACCATGCTGAATAGTTTCAAAGTGCTACACATAACATATAAGATGAAAGGCACTGCATAAAATATGTGTGACAGTGGCATCTAGTCTGCCACTTGTTCAGAAATAAACATTTTTACAACAAGAAAATTACTTTAATATACGAGAAAACTTTATCAAAGTTTATGAGAAATGTGATCGGTCAAAGAACAAGAAAGAATAGCAACTGTCACTCTTTAACATGTGTATACATTTATTGTATCTTATCATGCACTGTAACTTTTACCTTGTGGTAAGTTTTGGAATATGTAATGACTATTGCATCATTATAAAATACATCATTACTGTCCTATACTATTGCTATTTCTCCTTTCCAGTCTAACATTGTATTTAGATAATACTATTAATAATTTTTAATGGTCCACAACCAAGGATGTAATGTGGTAAAGATGTAAGTTATCTTTTTTTTGTGTGATATTCTGATAATACCAAACCAAGTTGTTAGATTTGAAATGTATTTTAATTTTTTTAACAAAAGTGTCGAAATGTATTACCCGAGCGGGTGTCTAGCATTTGAGAAACATCAAGTTCGAACCACATTTACTGCGTTTTACTGAAATCTATGGTGGCTGATTTAGGACACAGAAAAATAAAATATTTATCTTGAGATTTCGAGATAACATCTCGTGATCTTGACATAGAATTTCGCAATTAAAAAAAAATTTTAAGAAGCAAAAAAAAAAAAAATTTTTAAAAAGCCAAAAAAAAATTTAAGAAGCAAAAAAAAATGTTTAGGAAGCAAAAAAAAATTTAGAAAAGCAAAAAAAAATTTAGAAAGCAAAAAAAAAAAATAAAGGTAACCCTAGCTGGGAATGGGTCTTATAACACCACTTTAAAGTAAAAACATTTTTTCTACAGGCTACTTGTACACAAGGCACTTGAGCAAGTGTTAACATAAAAATATGTAACCAAGTTATTGAAAGAACACTAGTTGATAATGATATTCGTTAGAGCATGTGAAGCAATGCAGTATTTGTCATTTACAGAACTCTGTACTCTCTGAATTGAAGCCAGATGTTTCTGCCAGACGTCTTTCTATTACGATCGGAGGCAATTTTTACAACACCACCCCTCCCCGACGCATGTTATAAAGACATGTGGATATAGACAAGGACACCACCTTTATCCATGGGATTGGCTCATTTTTATGAAAGGATTAACAGATTATGTTTACCTTGATTTCACTTCACTTCTTTAATATGTATATGCAGAGTTAGCCTGTATTACAAAGATTCTATAAATAAGACAGGTGAATAGCGACTTTAAGACCATAGCAGAGCATTTTGCTGAAGAAGAATCATGATGAGAGATGATCGAAATATTTAAACTGTTTATTTATGAATATAAAACATTTATGAAGATAGGTTGACTAAGGTTATCTGAGCTATAGTTAAAGCTATAGTGGATCAAGAATTGGGCTTTAGGGGCTGAAGCACCCCCCCCCCCCCCAGTGTACCTACCTGAAAACACAGTAATCATTTTTAGCATATTTTAATTTATGATGGTCTAATACATGTTCCATAAATCAACACACCATTTCAATAAAAACAAAAGCTGAAAGAAATTGTACAAAAAGCGTGTTTCTATAAGAAGCCCATATTTGTTTGTATTCTTAAAATAATAAGGTACCCACAATGCATGCATGCAGACCTAAATTTTTTATTTGAGTGACTTAACAGCCTTGGCTCCGAATCCGCCGTTCAGGTAGAATGTTTCAGTTTCTTTAGGCTTGACATCTTCCTTACGGATATGAATAATAAAATATTGAATTTATATTGAACTTTTCTTCAACTCGCCTTATCTTAGGGGATATACAAACTTGATTGATTTTAAATTAATTATAGAATATTGTATTACCATTCAGTTAAACACAGTATACATGGTCTGTGTTTTAAAATTGCAATAGTTAGCACTCTTAACGTATACTGTCCCCATAACGTTGCTTTGCTTTATGTCAATTCAGCTTCGAATGGTTCGTACAAATGAGAAATTTTTTCTGGAGATCTCCAAAGATAATTTTTTTTTTTTTGCTTTCTAAAATTTTTTTTTTTTGCTTCCTAAAATTTTTTTTTTTTGTTTCTTAAATTTTTTTTTTTTGCGATATTCTATGGCGAGATCTCGAGATGTTATCTCGAGATAAATATTTTTTTTCTGTGTCTTTAATCAGCCACCGTAGAACACTGATACCGGTAGTAAAAACTTCAGTCAGAACAGTTACTATTGCGCTGCTGTGTAAACAACATGCCATATGAGTAGTCAGCACAGTAATGTCAGTATTCAGTAGGCTACACTGAAGCAAGCGCTCAAATCTATGCTCTCTTCATCTCAACATTGGCAAAAACCTACCTCGTGTCGCCGAGTCTCCCGCGCAAATACTGGCGAATGACAGTCACCTACTGAAAGCAGTGATTATATAACCTTGTGGTTGAGTTGTGAAACAGGTCCGGGCTTGTTGTTCAAAATACCGAGGTCCTGAGCTGGCGGTTTTTCCAGGTATCTCTGTATTCGTCACTGGAAAACCCCTCCCTTCTGACCCAGTTACATTGCTGGTGCCCGTGCCGTCCCAAGCACGGAATACCCAAACCTTCTTGCGGCAAGGAAACATGGATGTCACTGATATAGTGTAGACGGGGATGTATTTCCGTAGGAATTTGATGCCCAAATTGTGATAATGACTGATTTAGCATAAACTGGATATGAACTAATGGTAAATGTAAGGTAACAAATTTTTAGATCACTCTAACACCGAAAATCGGGGGAATCCTCCATGTCCCTATCAACCTTATATGTAGCTTATATGTGTTGATTCCCCATAAACCTTTCTAACACTGTGGATGCAAGGGGCACGGAGGATCACCAACTGAAGACACACTCCCCAAATGCATCCAGGACTCACAGTGTGCACATTCATTCAGATGCATCTGCCTACCCTGGATGCATCTACATGCTAAGGATGCATATGCACTGCCGACGTAGTAGTTTGTGGCGGCAGCACTGCCGACAACGACAGTCACAGCAAAGCTTACTCCCTGATGGTTCTGCCAATGACGACGACGACGACGACAGTGCTGGCTTCTTGGAGCAGTTTGTGGCGGCGGCACTGCCGACAAAACAGTCACAGCAAAGCTGCCTCCCTGATGGTTCTGCCAATGACGACGACGACGACAGTGCTGGCCTCTTGGAGTAGTTTGTGGCGGCAGCACTGCCAACGACGACAGTCACAGCAAAGCTTACTCCCTGATGGTTCTGCCAATGACGACGACGACGACGACAGTGCTGGCCTCTTGGAGTAGTTTGTGGCAGCAGCACTGCCGACGACGACAGTCACAGCAAAGCTTACTCCCTGATGGTTCTGCCAATGACGACGACGACGACAGTGCTGGCCTCTTGGAGTAGTTTGTGGCGGCAGCACTGCCGACGAAGACAGTCACAGCAAAGCTGCCTCCCTGAAGGTTCTGCCAATGACGACGACGACGACAGTGCTGGCTTCTTGGAGTAGTTTGTGGCGGCAGCACTGCCGATGACGACAGTCACAGCAAAGTTTACTCCCTGATGGTTCTGCCAATGACGACGACGACGACAGTGCTGGCCTCATGGAGTAGTTGGTGGCGGCAGCACTGCTGACGACGACAGTCACAGCAAAGCTTACTCCCTGATGGTTCTGCCAATGACGACGACGACGACAGTGCTGGCCTCTTGGAGTAGTTTGTGGCGGCGGAACCGCCGACGACGACAGTCACAGCAAAACTTACTCCCTGATGGTTCTGCCAATGACGACGACGACGACAGTGCTGGCCTCTTGGAGTAGTTTGTGGCGGCAGCACTGCCGACGACGACAGTCACAGCAAAGCTTACTCCCTGATGGTTCTGCCAATGACGACGACGCCGACAGTGCTGGCCTCTTGGGGTAGTTTGTGGCGGCAGCACTGCCGACGACGACAGTCACAGCAAAGCTGCCTCCCTGATGGTTCTGCCAATGACGACGACGACGACGACGACAGTGCTGGCCTCTTGGAGTAGTTTGTGGCGGCTGAACCGCAGACGACGACAGTCACAGCAAAGCTGCCTCCCTGAAGGTTCTGCCAATGACGACGACGAAGACAGTGCTGGCCTCTTGGAGTAGTTTGTGGCGGCAGCACTGCCGACGACGACAGTCACAGCAAAGCTAACTCCCTGATGGTTCTGCCAATGACGACGACGAAGACGACAGTGCTGGCCTCTTGGGGTAGTTTGTGGCGGCAGCACTGCCGACGACGACAGTCACAGCAAAGCTGCCTCCCTGATGGTTCTGCCAATGACGACGACGACGACGACAGTGCTGGCCTCTTGGAGTAGTTTGTGGTGGCGGAACCGCCGACGACGACAGTCATAGCAAAGCTGCCTCCCTCTCGGTTCTGCCAATGACAACGACGACGACGACAGTGCTGGCCTCTTGGAGAAGTTTGTGGCGGCAGCACTGCCGACGACGACAGTCATAGCAAAGCTGCCTCCCTGAAGGTTCTGCCAATGACGACGACGACGACAGTGCTGGCTTCTTGGAGTAGTTTGTGGCGGCAGCACTGCCGACGACGACAGTCACAGCAAAGTTTACTCCCTGATGGTTCTGCCAATGACGACGACGATGACAGTGCTGGCCTCATGGAGTAGTTGGTGGCGGCAGCACTGCCGACGACGACAGTCACAGCAAAGCTTACTCCCTGATGGTTCTGCCAATGACGACGACGACGACAGTGCTGGCCTCTTGGAGTAGTTTGTGGCGGCGGAACAGCCGACGACGACAGTCATAGCAAAGCTGCCTACCTGATGGTTCTGCCAATGACGACAACGACGACGACAGTGCTGGCCTATTGGAGTAGTTTGTGGCGGCAGCACTGCCGACGACGACAGTCACAGCAAAACTTACTCCCTGATGGTTCTGCCAATGACGACCACGACGACAGTGCTGGCCTCTTGAATTAGTTTGTGGCGGCAGCACTGCCGACGACGACAGTCACAGCAAAGCTTACTCCCTGATGGTTCTGCCAATGACAACGACCACGACGACAGTGCTGGCCTCTTGGAGTAGTTTGTGGCGGCAGCACTGCCAACGACGACAGTCACAGCAAAGCTGCCTCCCTGAAGGTTCTGCCAATGACGACAACGACGACGACGACAGTGCTGGCCTCTTGGAGTAGTTTGTGGCGGCAGCACTGCCGACGACGACAGTCACAGCAAAGCTTACCAGCTCCCTGATGGTTCTGCCAATGACGACGACGACAGTGCTGGCCTCTTGGGGTAGTTTGTGGAGGCAGCACTGCCGACGACGACAGTCACAGCAAAGCTGCCTCCCTGATGGTTCTGCCAATGACGACGACGACGACGACAGTGCTGGCCTCTTGGAGTAGTTTGTGGCTGCTGCACTGCCGACGACGACACTCACAGCAAAGCTGCCTCCCTGATGGTTCTGCCAATGACGACGACGACAACAGTGCTGGCCTCTTGGAGTAGTTTGTGGCGTCGGCACTGCCGACGACGACACTCACAGCAAAGCTGCCTCCCTGATGGTTCTGCCAATGACAACGACGACGACAGTGCTGGCCTCTTAGAGTAGTTTGTGGCGGCAGCACTGCCGACGACGACAGTCACAGCAAAGCTGCCTCCCTGAAGGTTCTGCCAATGACGACGACGACGACGACGACAGTGCTGGCCTCTTGGGGTAGTTTGTGGCGGCAGCACTGCCGACGACGACAGTCACAGCAAAGCTAACTCCCTGATGGTTCTGCCAATGACGACGACGACGACGACGACGACAGTGCTGGCCTCTTGGGGTAGTTTGTGGCGGCAGCACTGCCGACAACGACAGTCACAGCAAAGCTGCCTCCCTGATGGTTCTGCCAATGACGACGACGACGACGACAGTTCTGGCCGCTTGGAGTAGTTTGTGGTGGCGGAACCGCCGACGACGACAGTCATAGCAAAGCTGCCTCTCTCTCGGTTCTGCCAATGACGACGACTACGACGACAGTGCTGGCCTCTTGGAGAAGTTTGTGGCGGCAGCACTGCCGACGACAACAGTCACAGCAAAGCTGCCTCCCTGATGGTTCTGCCAATGACGACGACGACGACAGTGCTGGCCTCTTGGAGTAGTTTGTGGCGGCAGCACTGCCGACGACGACAGTCACAGCAAAGCTGCCTCCCTGAAGGTTCTGCCAATGACGACGACGATGACGACGACGACGACAGTGCTGGCTTCTTGGAGTAGTTTGTGGCGGCAGCACTGCCGACGACGACAGTCACAGCAAAGTTTACTCCCTGATGGTTCTGCCAATGACGACGACGACGACAGTGCTGGCCTCATGGAGTAGTTGGTGGCGGCAGCACTGCCGACGACGACAGTCACAGCAAAGCTTACTCCCTGATGGTTCTGCCAATGACGACGACGACGACAGTGCTGGCCTCTTGGAGTAGTTTGTGGCGGCGGAACCGCCGACGACGACAGTCATAGCAAAGCTGCCTACCTGGTGGTTCTGCCAATGACGACAACGACGACGACAGTGCTGGCCTATTGGAGTAGTTTGTGGCGGCAGCACTGCCGACGACGACAGTCACAGCAAAACTTACTCCCTGATGGTTCTGCCAATGACGACCACGACGACAGTGCTGGCCTCTTGAATTAGTTTGTGGCGGCAGCACTGCCGACGACGACAGTCACAGCAAAGCTTACTCCCTGATGGTTCTGCCAATGACGACGACCACGACGACAGTGCTGGCCTCTTGGAGTAGTTTGTGGCGGCAGCACTGCCGACGACGACAGTCACAGCAAAGCTGCCTCCCTGAAGGTTCTGCCAATGAGGACAACGACGACGACGACAGTGCTGGCCTCTTGGAGTAGTTTGTGGCGGCAGCACTGCCGACGACGACAGTCACAGCAAAGCTTACCAGCTCCCTGATGGTTCTGCCAATGACGACGACGACGACGACAGTGCTGGCCTCTTGGGGTAGTTTGTGGAGGCAGCACTGCCGACGACGACAGTCACAGCAAAGCTGCCTCCCTGATGGTTCTGCCAATGACGACGACGACGACAACAGTGCTGGCCTCTTGGAGTAGTTTGTGGCGGCGGAACCGCCGACGACGACAGTCATAGCAAAGCTGCCTCCCTCTCGGTTCTGCCAATGACGACGACGACGACGACAGTGCTGGCCTCTTGGAGTAGTTTGTGGCCTCAGCACTGCTGACGACGACAGTCACAGCAAAGCTGCCTCCCTCTCGGTTCTGCCAATAACGACGACGACGACGACAGTGCTGGCCTCTTGGAGTAGTTTGTGGCTGCTGCACTGCCGACGACGACACTCACAGCAAAGCTGCCTCCCTGATGGTTCTGCCAATGACGACGACGACGACAGTGCTGGCCTCTTGGAGTAGTTTGTGGCGTCAGCACTGCCGACGACGACACTCACAGCAAAGCTGCCTCCCTGATGGTTCTGCCAATGACGACGACGACAGTGCTGGCCTCATGGAGTAGTTGGTGGCGGCAGCACTGCCGACGACGACAGTCACAGCAAAGCTTACTCCCTGATGGTTCTGCCAATGACGACGACGACGACAGTGCTGGCCTCTTGGAGTAGTTGGTGGCGGCAGCACTGCCGACGACGACAGTCACAGCAAAGCTGCCTCCCTCTCGGTTCTACCAATGACGACGACTACGACGACAGTGCTGGCCTCTTGGAGAAGTTTGTGGCGGCAGCACTGCCGACGACAACAGTCACAGCAAAGCTGCCTCCCTGATGGTTCTGCCAATGACGACGACGACGACAGTGCTGGCCTCTGGGAGTGGTTTGTGGCGGCAGCACTGCCGACGACGACAGTCACAGCAAAGCTGCCTCCCTGAAGGTTCTGCCAATGACGACGACGATGACGACGACGACGACAGTGCTGGCTTCTTGGAGTAGTTTGTGGCGGCAGCACTGCCGACGACGACAGTCACAGCAAAGTTTACTCCCTGATGGTTCTGCCAATGACGACGACGACGACAGTGCTGGCCTCATGGAGTAGTTGGTGGCGGCAGCACTGCCGACGACGACAGTCACAGCAAAGCTTACTCCCTGATGGTTCTGCCAATGACGACGACGACGACAGTGCTGGCCTCTTGGAGTAGTTTGTGGCGGCGGAACCGCCGACGACGACAGTCATAGCAAAGCTGCCTACCTGATGGTTCTGCCAATGACGACAACGACGACGACAGTGCTGGCCTATTGGAGTAGTTTGTGGCGGCAGCACTGCCGACGACGACAGTCACAGCAAAACTTACTCCCTGATGGTTCTGCCAATGACGACCACGACGACAGTGCTGGCCTTTTGGAGTAGTTTGTGGCGGCAGCACTGCCGACGATGACAGTCACAGCAAAGCTTACTCCCTGATGGTTCTGCCAATGACGATGACCACGACGACAGTGCTGGCCTCTTGGAGTAGTTTGTGGCGGCAGCACTGCCGACGACGACAGTCACAGCAAAGCTGCCTCCCTGAAGGTTCTGCCAATGACGACAACGACGACTACGACAGTGCTGGCCTCTTGGAGTAGTTTGTGGCGGCAGCACATGCTGACGACGACAGTCACAGCAAAGCTTACCAGCTCCCTGATGGTTCTGCCAATGACGACGACGACGATGACAGTGCTGGCCTCTTGGGGTAGTTTGTGGCGGCAGCACTGCCGACGACGACAGTCACAGCAAAGCTGCCTCCCTGATGGTTCTGCCAATGACGACGACGACGACGACAGTGCTGGCCTCTTGGAGTAGTTTGTGGCGGCAGCACTGCCGACGACGACAGTCACAGCAAACCTGCCTCCCTCTCGGTTCTGCCAATAACGACGACGACGACGACAGTGCTGGCCTCTTGGAGTAGTTTGTGGCTGCAGCACTGCCGACGACGACACTCACAGCAAAGCTGCCTCCCTGATGGTTCTGCCAATGACGACGACGACGACAGTGCTGGCCTCTTGGAGTAGTTTGTGGCGGCAGCACTGCCGACGACGACAGTCACAGCAAAGCTGCCTCCCTGATGGTTCTGCCAATGACGACGACGACGACGACAGTGCTGGCCTCTTGGAGTAGTTTGTGGCGGCGGAACCGCCGACGACGACAGTCATAGCAAAGCTGCCTCCCTCTCGGTTCTGCCAATGACGACGACGACGACGACAGTGCTGGCCTCTTGGAGTAGTTTGTGGCGGCAGCACTGCCGACGACGACAGTCACAGCAAAGCTGCCTCCCTCTCGGTTCTGCCAATAACGACGATGACGACGACAGTGCTGGCCTCTTGGAGTAGTTTGTGGCTGCAGCACTGCCGACGACGACACTCACAGCAAAGCTGCCTCCCTGATGGTTCTGCCAATGACGACGACGACGACAGTGCTGGCCTCTTGGAGTAGTTTGTGGCGTCAGCACTGCCGACGACGACACTCACAGCAAAGCTGCCTCCCTGATGGTTCTGCCAATGACGACGACGACGACAGTGCTGGCCTCTTGGAGTAGTTTGTGGCGGCAGCACTGCCGACGACGACAGTCACAGCAAAGCTGCCTCCCTGAAGGTTCTGCCAATGACGACGACGACGACGACGACAGTGCTGGCCTCTTGGGGTAGTTTGTGGCGGCAGCACTGCCGACGACGACAGTCACAGCAAAGCTAACTCCCTGATGGTTCTGCCAATGACGACGACGACGACGACAGTTCTGGCCGCTTGGAGTAGTTTGTGGTGGCGGAACCGCCGACGACGACAGTCATAGCAAAGCTACCTCCCTCTCGGTTCTGCCAATGACGACGACTACGACGACAGTGCTGGCCTCTTGGAGAAGTTTGTGGCGGCAGCACTGCCGACGACGACAGTCACAGCAAAGCTGCCTCCCTGATGGTTCTGCCAATGACGACGACGACGACAGTGCTGGCCTCTTGGAGTAGTTTGTGGCGGCAGCACTGCCGACGACGACAGTCACAGCAAAGCTGCCTCCCTGAAGGTTCTGCCAATGACGATGACGACGACGACGACAGTGCTGGCTTCTTGGAGTAGTTTGTGGCGGCAGCACTGCCGACGACGACAGTCACAGCAAAGTTTACTCCCTGATGGTTCTGCCAATGACGACGACGACGACAGTGCTGGCCTCATGGAGTAGTTGGTGGCGGCAGCACTGCCGACGACGACAGTCACAGCAAAGCTGCCTCCCTGAAGGTTCTGCCAATGACGACGACAACGACGACGACAGTGCTGGCTTCTTGGAGTAGTTTGTGGCGGCAGCACTGCCGACGACGACAGTCACAGCAAAGTTTACTCCCTGATGGTTCTGCCAATGACGACGACGACGACAGTGCTGGCCTCATGGAGTAGTTGGTGGCGGCAGCACTGCCGACGACGACAGTCACAGCAAAGCTTACTCCCTGATGGTTCTGCCAATGACGACGACGACGACAGTGCTGGCCTCTTGGAGTAGTTTGTGGCGGCAGCACTGCCGACGACGACAGTCACAGCAAAGCTGCCTCCCTGAAGGTTCTGCCAATGACGACAACGACGACGACGACAGTGCTGGCCTCTTGGAGTAGTTTGTGGCGGCAGCACTGCTGACGACGACTGTCACAGCAAAGCTTACCAGCTCCCTGATGGTTCTGCCAATGACGACAACGACAACGACAGTGCTGGCCTCTTGGGGTAGTTTGTGGCGGCAGCACTGCCGACGACGACAGTCACAGCAAAGCTGCCTCCCTGATGGTTCTGCCAATGACGACGACGACGACGACAGTGCTGGCCTCTTGGAGTAGTTTGTGGCGGCGGAACCGCCGACGACGACAGTCATAGCAAAGCTGCCTCCCTCTCGGTTCTGCCAATGACGACGACGACAGTGCTGGCCTCTTGGAGTAGTTTGTGGCGGCAGCACTGCCGATGACGACAGTCACAGCAAAGCTGCCTCCCTCTTGGTTCTGCCAATAACGACGACGACGACAGTGCTGGCCTCTTGGAGTAGTTTGTGGCGGCAGCACTGCCGACGACGACACTCACAGCAAAGCTGCCTCCCTGATGGTTCTGCCAATGACGACGACGACGACAGTGCTGGCCTCTTGGAGTAGTTTGTGGCGGCAGCACTGCCAACGACGACAGTCACAGCAAAGCTGCCTCCCTGTGGCTTCTGCCAGTGACAAAGACAACGACAGTGCTGGCCTCTCAGAGTAGTTTGTGGGGCCTGCACTGATGAAGACGACAGTTTGTGGTAGCAGCACTGATGACTACTACTGTCACAGCAAAGCTCCTTCCCCGTTGCTTCTGCCAATGACGACAATGACAGTGCTGGCCTCTTGGAGTAGTTTGTTGCAGTAGCACTGCCGACGACAACAGTCAGAGTAAAGCTGCCTCCCTCTTGGTTCTGCCAATGACGACGAGGACGACAGTGCTGGCCTCTTGGAGTCGTTTGTTGCGGCAGCACTGCCGACGACGACAGTCACAGCAAAGCTTACTCCCCGATGGTTCTGCCAATGACGACGACGACGACAGTGCTGGCCTCTTGGAGTAGTTTGTGGCAGCAGCACTGCTGACGACGACAGTCACAGCAAAGCTAACTCCCTGATGGTTCTGCCAATGACGACGACGACGACGACAGTGCTGGCCTCTTGGGAAAGTTTGTGGCGGCAGCACTGCCGACGACGACAGTCACAGCAAAGCTGCCTCCCTGATGGTTCTGCCAATGACGACGACGACGACAGTGCTGGCCTCTTGGAGTAGTTTGTGGCGGCAGCACTTCCAACGACGACAGTCACAGCAAAGCTTACTCCCTGATGGATCTGCCAATGACGACGACGACGACGACGACAGTGCTTGCCTCTTGGGGTAGTTTGTGGCGGCAGCACTGCCGACGACGACAGTCACAGCAAAGCTGCCTCCCTGATGGTTCTGCCGACGACGACGACAGTGCTGGCCTCTTGGGGTAGTTTGTGGCGGCAGCACTGCCGACGACGACAGTCACAGCAAAGCTTACTCCCTGATGGATCTGCCAATGACGACGACGACGACGACGACAGTGCTTGCCTCTTGGGGTAGTTTGTGGCGGCAGCACTGCCGACGACGACAGTCACAGCAAAGCTGCCTCCCTGAAGGTTCTGCCAATGACGACGACGACGAGGACGACAGTGCTGGCTTCTTGGAGTAGTTTGTGGCGGCAGCACTGCCGACGACAACAGTCACAGCAAAACTTACTCCCTGATGGTTCTGCCAATGACGACGACTACGACGACGACGACAGTGCTGGCCTCTTGGAGTAGTTTGTGGTGGCAGCACTGCCGACGACGACAGTCACAGCAAAGCTTACTCCCCGATGGTTCTGCCAATGACGACGACGACGACAGTGCTGGCCTCTTGGAGTAGTTTGTGGCGGCGGAACCGCCGACGACGACAGTCATAGCAAAGCTGCCTCCCTGATGGTTCTGCCAATGACGACGACGACGACGACAGTGCTGGCCTCTTGGAGTAGTTTGTGGCGGCAGCACTGCCGACGACGACAGTCACAGCAAAGCTGCCTCCCTGAAGGTTCTGCCAATGACGACGACGACGACAGTGCTGGCTTCTTGGAGTAGTTTGTGGCGGCAGCACTGCCGACGACGACAGTCACAGCAAAGTTTACTCCCTCTTGGTTCTGCCAATGACGACGACGACAGTGCTGGCTTCTTGGGGTAGTTTGTGGCAGCAGCACTGCCGACGACGACAGTCACAGCAAAGCTTACCAGCTCCCTGATGGTTCTGCCAATGACGACAACGACGACGACAGTGCTGGCTTCTTGGAGTGGTTTCTGGCGGCGGCACTGCCGACGAAGACAGTCACAGCAAAGCTGCCTCCCTCTTGGTTCTGCCAATGACGACGACGCCGACATATTGTACACACAAATGTGCTTGTGGCCATCAACATGTATTACAGTGTTATTGTCATTCTAGAAGCTGGATCTAGCTCCGTTTCTGTGAATTGCTAGTTGCAAAAATTTCTAATTAATCCTATTTGAACTGGACCCTACTGTCAAGTTAGTGATTAATAAAGACTATGAAACAAACAATACATTTAATAAAGTGTCAAACAATCAAGAACTACTCAATCAAGTCCTTAATTAACAGAATAACTAACCTTACATAAGGATAACAGTAGATTAGTTTAAAGGATATCTTCAGTTAGTTGAAGTAGTAGTTCAAAGTATGTCTCATAGGTTCAGTTGGGCCTGAATTAACTACCAATGCATTTTTGCATATAGTGTCCGAGGTAGTCCTTGCCTGATTTTATCAAGAGCACTATAAACAATATTGATACATAGGTGTAGGACAACCCCCCTCTATCTCTCTCTCTCTCTCTCTCTATATATATATATATATATATTTATATATACTACATATTTCAAAAATACTACATTTTTTTATAATTTGGTATTTTTAGTGTAATATACCATTAGAAAATGAATCTACACTGTACATAATTGAATGAGCTATACTAAAATTTTGTTGTGAAAGAAACTGCTATAACGGTGACTAATAACAATGGACAAGGGCTCAATTTTATGTTAAGTAGGAAACCACTCTCATGGGACAGTTCCATATGACCCATGTCATCTGAATGATGATGGCAAGGGTGTCTTCATTGCTGTCATGGTTCATGGTCTAGCTCATAAAATTCAACATCATTATATTTAAAATCTTGCTGTGAAATGGAGGAAGATAAATGAATTACTGCATTTCATTTATGTAATTTTTAGTAAACTAGATATGCCATGTATTTATTTATATTTCAAGGCACATACACATTTGAAATAATATATGTATTATCTCATTTTTTGTTAATTTCGGTTGAAACAAAAGTCTTCAACCAAAGGGATGAATTCTGGCAAGTAGTGAGCTGGTAGAAGAAAGCTAATATATAACAGTACTATGAAATATTAAATGAAATATGTATGTATAAATGTTGATATACTGCATTGTACATGATATAATAATATTTAGTGACATTTGATAAGTGTCATAAATATCATTTTCAACTCAGCTTTCAGCTGAGAAACTGTGCATGATGTTGCAATCTTAATAATTCCCATGCCTATGAATTGGTCCCTGTCCTTTCTTAGTTCTTTGAATACAATATATATTATAAATATGATTCTATTATAGTTTTCAGTCCCTCTGTTTATTCTTTTTTAAGATTGTTTCATTAAATAACGTTATATATAGAATGTAGAACAACTTTTGGGGGTGTGGGTTGGGGATAAGCCCTCTTCATGATTAAGTTAGTGGGTTTTGAAGGGGGGGGGTTGTATTCCTTTTTCCCCAGAGCATAATTAAGGTCATGTTACAGTGTGCCAACACAATACTTTCCTACACTTCTATGGGGCTCTATACCCTGTTCTATGTAGCACCCAATCTGGTAGTTACTGATTTATCTTTATTGGGAAGTCACAACAAGCTGTTCTCTCCCTATGTATGAGATTAGCCCCTTTATTGTTTGTGCTCCAATGATAGGCACTGTTGATGACTAGCTACACCCACTCCACAAACCCTGTAACCATTATTCCCTGTTGCACATGGCTTATCTGTTCTAATGGCAAAGCTAATCAGGCTCATACAGGACAGCATCCATTCACACCTTGTTCATACAAGTTGCAGAGGTGAACCTACAGGGCCATACATTACCTTGGTTATCCTTTATTTGCAACTGTAAGCACAACCCTTAGCCCTGTTTTAGCATGCACTATCTCTAGGACATTCAAGTCATTTTTCATTATGAGAACTTGGTTGATATAAATCTTGTCACCAATATATAACTTTTACCAGTTTGGGAGACTGGCTTAAGGCCAGGCAGCATCAAACACTGTGATGTGTTGCACATATTACTCTTGTTCTTGAGAAAGCCAATCCTTATCAAGATTCATGTGAAGGCATGAGTTCAAATTTTAACAGCTCTTCCAATAAATGATTAAATGACCCTAAACTCTGTGTGACAGGCTTCAGAAACTGCTGTTGCATTACAACTATATTATTACTCAGGATATCATATAAACATGTAAACATTTTATATTACATACAAGGTCTGGACAAATTGCATGGAATGTAGTGTTTGATGAATTGGTGCCTGTACCTGTAGTTGAAGATGTTACTGAAAATATACAGTATATATCAATCAGGGCTGTCCATGTGTTAGGGAGCGATGTCTGAACAGGTTCTAATGAAATTAAAGCATGTTCCTGTGACAGAGTGGAATAAACATCACAGTTACAGGGTGTTCAGTAGTCTCAAGTTGACTGTGCATTGGGATTAATGAAATGGGCTCATCTTTTATGGCGAAGTAGGCTGTCATCTAATGCAACGGTAGCAGGTAAAATGGCAGAATAAAATAAAATACAGAAAATTATAACATTCATCTAGTTAATGCACCATTTTTTTTTGAGTGCAGGGCATAGGGGAAGCCTGCTACTAGGGGCCAAGCTGAGCAAAGGCAAGCTGCCTGGGGTGGGTTACATAATGCAAGTGAAGGCTGTACCACTAGGTGGGCTAGATGTAAACAATACTTGACATGGTGTATGAAAACTTGAATAAAAGCTACTCTTTTCAATCAATTACTTTGAAATTTCAGATTTTAAAAGATTAAATCCTTATGTATATGTATAGTGAAAATTAAATCAACAGTGTTTACAGGGGAAAAAACATGCCAATGCCAAAGTTGGACAAAATTTAAGCTATTTTTTATGTATGCTAATAACTTTAAAAATTGGCAAAATTCAGATCTAATTTTGGGTAAACAATTGAATCTTGATTAAATAAAGTTATATTGCTAAAAAAAAGTCTCCTGCTTCAGCATATCTCATGTTATGTGAGCAAATATATTTTCTGAATTTTCAAAAATTGTATTATATTTAGGCCCATAACTTAAAAATAATACCAAATACTGACCAAAATTTTGGTATGTGCATAGGAAATTTATGGAAATATAGGAATACTAAATATAATAAAAAACAAATCAGTGGTTTTGATATTAGGCAGCCTTGAAGTGTAACAATGGCTTTTTTTAATGAAAAACAAAGGTTTTTCCTTATTATCTCGAAGGAATGAAAGCCTAATGACCAAATGTTTTGGATAGTAGGAGATTTTGGGGTAATGGTATGCAGAATTTTGGATTCGTAGGTCCAACGGTTTTAAAATGTGCCCTGGTTACGGCAGGACGGATGAACGGATGACGGACAAAGGACCACGACTATAGCTCAGATGACTTATAGTCAGCTGAGCTAATGAATGGATATCACAGTTAATTCATGCTATACTGAAACAACATGATCAGATATAAGTATCAGTGAAAATGATTGGAGTTTAATAATGTATTTGGATCTACACACGCACTATGGAAATTATGACCAATAACAAGGGAGGATCTTTTATTTTCATTTTCCTTCAAGTTTCTATGTATATAAGCTATAATGCTGTCTCAGTTGCAATGTGCACAATAAATAAGCTACAATACTGTCACAGTAACTATATGCCAGTGTGACAATTAATAAGCTACAATTCTGTTTCAGTGACAATGCGCAACAATTAATAAGCAACAATACTGTTGCAGTGACTAAATGCTACAATTAAATAGCTACAATACTGTCTCAGTGACAATGTATGACAACTAATATTAGCTACAATACTGTGGCAGTGACTATGTGCGACAATTAATAAGCTACAATACTGTCTCAGTGACATGAGAGACAGTTTGTGACACATTGCCTATAGTGAATATCCTACTTCTGCCATAATGTGTGACAATTAATTTGCAAGAATTAATAAGCTACAATACTGGCACAGTGGCTATATGTGACAATGAATAAGCTATAATACTGTCACAGGGACTATGTGCAACAAGTAACAAGCAACAATACTGTCAGTGACAAAACGAGACAAGTAATAAGTTACAATATTGTCGCAGCGACTATAGGCGACAATTAATCAGCTATAATACTGTCGCAGTCACTATATGTGACAAATAATAAGCTATCATACTGTCTCAGTGACAATGTGAGACAATTAATAAGCTACAACACTGTCTCAGTGACAATGTGCGACAATTAATATGTTAAAAAACTCTCAGTGACAATGTGCGACAATTAATTAGTTACAATACTGTTGCAGTTACTATATGCAACATATTGATAAGCTTTTATCCTGTCACAGGAACAATGTGTGACAATTAATAAGCTACAATACTGTGGCAGTGACTTTATGCGACAATTAATAAGCTGAAACACTGTCGCTGTCACTATATGCATCAATTTATAAGCTATAATACTGTTGCAGTGACAGTGTGAGACAATTAATAAGCTACAATACTGTGGCAGTGACCATGTGCAACATTTAATAAGGTACAATATTGTTTCAGTGACACGTGAGACAGTTTGTGACACATTTCCTAGTGAATATTCTACTTTTGCCATAATGTGTGACAATTAATATGCGAAAATTAATGAGCTACAATACTGTTACACTAGTGACCCAATGTGACAATTAATAGGCTATAATAATTTCGCAGTGACTATGGGACCAGTGATAAGCTACAATACTGTCACAGTGACTTTATCCGACAATTAATAAGCCTCAATAGTGTGGCAACTATATGCGACAATTTATAAGCTATAATACTGTCGCAGTGACAATGTGAGACAATTAATAAGCTACAATACTGTCGCATTGACTTTTTGCTCAAATTAATAAGCCACAATACTATCGCAGTCACTATATGTGACAATTAATAAGCTATAATAATGTCGCAGTGACAATGTGAGACAATTAATAAGCTACAATACTGTAGCAGGGACTACAGCTATGATACTGTCACAGTGACTATATGTGACAAATAATAAGCTACAATACTGTGGCAGTGATCATGTGTGACAATTAATAAGCTACAATCTGTCGCAGTGACAATGTGTGACAATCAATAAGCTACAATACTGTGGCAGTGACCATGTGCAACAGTTAATAAGGTACAATACTGTTTCAGTGACACGTGAGACAGTTTGTGACACATTGCCTAGTGAATATTCTACTTCTGCCATAATGTGTGACAAATAATGTGCGAGATTTAATGAGCTACAATACTGTTACAGTGACTTAATGTGACAATTAATAGGCTATAATAATGTCGCAGTGACTATGAGACGAGTGATAAGTTACTATACTGTTGCAGTTACTAAATGCAACAATTAATAAGTATTATACTGTCACAGTGACAAAGTGTGTCAATTAATAAGCTACAATGCTGTCCAGTGACTTTATCCGACAATTAATAAGCCACAATACTGTTGCAGGCACTATAGGTGACAATTAATAAGCTATAATTATGTCGCAGTGACAATGTGAGACAATTAATAAGCTAAAAATACTGTTTCAGTGACACTTGAGACAGTTTGTGACACATTGCCTAGTGAATATCCTACTTCTGCCATAATGTGTGACAATTAATGAATGTGCGAGAATTAATGAGCTACAATACTGTCACAGTGACTAAACGTGACAAGTAATAAGCTACAATACTATCCCAGTTTCTCAATGCAAGAAATAATCAGCTATCATACTGTCACAGTAACAATGTGCATCAACTAATAAGCTACAATACTGTCCCATTGACTTTTAGCTCAAATTAATAAGCCACAATACTTTCGCAGTCACTATAAGCGACAATTAATAAGCTATAATAATGTTGCAGTGACAATGTGAGACAATTAATAAGCTACAATACTGTAGCAGGGACTACAGCTATGATACTGTCACAGTGACTATATGTGACAAATAATAAGCTACAATACTGTGGCAGTGATCATGTGTGACAATTAATAAGCTACAATCTGTCGCAGTGACAATGTGTGACAATCAATAAGCTACAATACTGTGGCAGTGACCATGTGCAACAGTTAATAAGGTACAATACTGTTTCAGTGACACGTGAGACAGTTTGTGACACATTGCCTAGTGAATATTCTACTTCTGCCATAATGTGTGACAAATAATGTGCGAGATTTAATGAGCTACAATACTGTTACAGTGATTTAATGTGACAATTAATAGGCTATAATAATGTCGCAGTGACTATGAGACGAGTGATAAGTTACTATACTGTTGCAGTTACTAAATGCAACACTTAATAAGTATTATACTGTCACAGTGACAATGTGTGTCAATTAATAAGCTACAATGCTGTCCAGTGACTTTATCCGACAATTAATAAGCCACAATACTGTTGCAGTCACTATAGGTGACAATTAATAAGCTATAATTATGTCGCAGTGACAATGTGAGACAATTAATAAGCTAAAAATACTGTTTCAGTGACACTTGAGACAGTTTGTGACACATTGCCTAGTGAATATCCTACTTCTGCCATAATGTGTGACAATTAATTAATGTGCGAGAATTAATGAGCTACAATACTGTCAGAGTGACTACATGTAACAATCAATAAGCTACAATAATGTTGCAGGGACTATGCGTGACAGCTGATAAACTACAATACTGTCTTAGTGACAATGTGGGACAAGTAATAAGCTACAATACTGTCACATGCAGTTACTATATGCAACAATTAATAAGCTGTTGCACTGTCACAGTGACTATATGCATCAATTAATAAGCTACAATACTGCTGCAGTGTCAATGTGTGACAATAAATATGCTACAATACTGCCGCAGTGACATGTGAGACAGTTTGTGACACATATTGCCTAGTGAATATCCTACTTCTGCCATAATGTGTGACAATTAATGTGCGAGAATTAATAAGCTACAATACTGTTGCAGGGACTATATGCGACATTCAATAAGCTATAATACTGTTTCAGTGACACGTGAGACAGTTTGTGACACATTGCCTAGTGAATATCCTACTTCTGCCATAACGTGTGACAATTAATGTGCGAGAATTTATGAACTACAATACTGTCACAGTGACTAAACGTAATAAGTAATAAGCTACAATACTATCCCAGTTTCTCAATGCAAGAAATAATAAGCTATCATACTGTCACAGTGACAATGTGCATCAACTAATAAGCTACAATACTGTCGCATTGACTTTTTGCTCAAATTAATAAGCCACAATACTTTCGCAGTCACTATATGCAACAATTAATAAGCTATAATAATGTCGCAGTGACAATGTGAGACAATTAATAAGCTACATTACTGTAGCAGGGACTACAGCTATGATACTGTCACAGTGACTATATGTGACAAATAATAAGCTACAATACTGTCGCAGTGATCATGTGTGACAATTAATAAGCTACAATCTGTCGCAGTGACAATGTGTGACAATCAATAAGCTACAAAACTGTCCGAGTGAGAATGTACAACAGTACACACCACAGTAGATATCCTAAATCTGCAACAGTGTGCCACAATAAATAAGCTGCAATACTGCCACAGTGACTATGTGCCAGTGCGACAGTTAATAAGCTACAATAGTGTCGCAGGTCTTTCTGTCATCGTCGTCTTTATTACTGCTGCCATTACAAACATCTCAAAGTAACAAGCACTGTTGTTGTCATTGTCACTGGCAGAAGCTGCAAGGAGGGAGCTTTACTCGTTCTAACTGTCATCAAAGTCAGTGCTGCCACCACAACTCTCCTGTTTTGCAGTGATACCTCCATAAACTACTCCATGCTGACAATATTGTTGGCAGCGTGGTTGGTGGGCACGACAGGGAGAAAGCTACAGTTTTGCTGTCGTTGTCATCTGTGTTAGTGCTGCTGCCACAAACATATCCTACAAACAAGCACTGTCATCATCATTGGCAGAAGCTACAGGGAGGGAGCTTTACTCTGACTGTTGTCGTCGGCAGTGCTACTGCAACAAACTACTCCAAGAGGCCAGCACTGTCATTGTCGTCATTGGCAGAAGCAACGAGGAAGGAGCTTTGCTGTGACAGTTGTAGTCATCAGTGCTGCTACCACAAACTGTCGTCTTCATCAGTGCAGGCCCCACAAACTACTCTGAGAGGCCAGCACTGTCGTTGTCTTTGTCACTGGCAGAAGCCACAGGGAGGCAGCTTTGCTGTGACTGTCGTCGTTGGCAGTGCTGCCGCCACAAACTACTCCAAGAGGCCAGCACTGTCGTCGTCGTCGTCATTGGCAGAACCATCAGGGAGGCAGCTTTGCTGTGACTGGCGTCTTTGGCAGTGCTTCCGCCACAAACTACTCCAAGAGGCCAGTACTGTCCTCGTCGTCCTCGTCATTGGCAGAACCAAGAGGGAGGCAGCTTTGCTGTGACTGTTGTCATGGGCAGTGCTGCCCCCACAAACTACTCCAAGAGGCCAGCACTGTCGTCGTCGTCGTCGTCATTGGCAGAACCAAGAGGGAGGCAGCTTTGCTGTGACTGTCGTCATCGGCAGTGCAGCCGCCACAAACTACTCCAAGAGGCCAGCACTGTCGTCGTCGTCATCATTGGCAGAACCATCAGGGAGGCAGCTTTGCTGTGACTGTCGTCGTCGGCAGTGCTGCCGCCACAAACTACTCCAAGAGGCCAGCACTGTCGTCGTCGTCGTTGTCATTGGCAGAACCATCAGGGAGGCAGCTTTGCTGTGACTGTCGTCGTCGGCAGTGCTGCCGCCACAAACTACTCTGAGAGGCCAGCACTGTCGTCGTCGTCGTCGTCATTGGCAGAACCATCAGGGAGGCAGCTTTGCTGTGACTGTCGTCGTCGGCAGTGCTGCCGCCACAAACTACTCCAAGAGGCCAGCACTGTCGTCGTCGTCGTCGTAATTGGCAGAACCAAGAGGGAGGCAGCTTTGCTGTGACTGTCGTCGTCGGCAGTGCTGCGGCCACAAACTACTCTGAGAGGCCAGCACTGTCGTCATCGTCGTCATTGGCAGAACCATCAGGGAGGCAGCTTTGCTGTGACTGTCGTCGTCGGCAGTGCTGCCGCCACAAACTACTCCAAGAGGCCAGCACTGTCGTCGTCGTCGTCGTCATCATTGGCAGAACCATCAGTGAGGCAGCTTTGCTGTGACTGTCGTCGTCGGCAGTGCTGCCGCCACAAACTACTCTGAGAGGCCAGCACTGTCGTCGTCGTCGTCGTCCTCATTGGCAGAACCATCAGGGAGGCAGCTTTTCTGTGACTGTCATCATCGGCAGTGCTGCCACCACAAACTACTCCAAGAGGCCAGCACTGTCGTCGTCGTCGTCATTGGCAGAACCATCAGGGAGGCAGCTTTGCTGTAACTGTCGTCGTCGGCAGTGCTGCCGCCACAAACTACTCCAAGAGGCCAGCACTGTCGTCATCGTCGTGGTCATTGGCAGAACCATCAGGGAGGCAGCTTTGCTGTGACTGTCGTCGTCGGCAGTGCTGCCGCCACAAACTACTCTGAGAGGCCAGCACTGTCGTCGTCGTCGTTGTTGTCATTGGCAGAACCATCAGGGAGGCAGCTTTGCTGTGACTGTCGTCGTCGGCAGTGCTGCCGCCACAAACTACTCCAAGAGGCCAGCACTGTCGTCGTCGTCGTCATTGGCAGAACCATCAGGGAGGCAGCTTTGCTGTGACTGTCGTCGTCGGCAGTGCTGCGGCCACAAACTACTCCAAGAGGCCAGCACTGTCGTCGTCCTCGTCGTCATCATTGGCAGAACCATCAGGGAGGCAGCTTTGCTGTGACTGTCGTCGTCGGCAGTGCTGCCGCCACAAACTACTCCAAGAGGCCAGCACTGTCGTCGTCGTCGTCGTGGTCATTGGCAGAACCATCAGGGGGGCAGCTTTGCTGTGACTGTCGTCGTCGGCAGTGCTGCCGCCACAAACTACTCCAAGAGGCCAGCACTGTCGTCGTCGTCGTCGTGGTCATTGGCAGAACCATCAGGGAGGCAGCTTTGCTGTGACTGTCGTCGTCGGCAGTGCTGCCGCCACAAACTACTCCAAGAGGCCAGCACTGTCATCGTCGTCGTCATTGGCAGAACCATCAGGGAGGCAGCTTTGCTGTGACTGTCGTCGTCGGCAGTGCTGCCGCCACAAACTACTCCAAGAGGCCAGCACTGTCGTCGTCGTCGTCATTGGCAGAACCATCAGGGAGGCAGCTTTGCTGTGACTGTCGTCTTCGGCAGTGCTGCCGCCACAAACTACTCCAAGAGGCCAGCACTGTCGTCATCGTCGTCGTCATCATTGGCAGAACCATCAGGGAGGCAGCTTTGCTGTGACTGTCGTCGTCGGCAGTGCTGCCGCCACAAACTACTCTGAGAGGCCAGCACTGTCGTCGTCGTCGTCGTCATTGGCAGAACGTCAGGGAGGCAGCTTTGCTGTGACTGTCGTCGTCGGCAGTGCTGCCGCCACAAACTGCTCCAAGAGGCCAGCACTGTCGTCGTCGTCGTCGTCGTCATTGGCAGAACCATCAGGGAGGCAGCTTTGCTGTGACTGTCGTCGTCGGCAGTGCTGCCGCCACAAACTACTCCAAGAGGCCAGCACTGTCGTCGTCGTCGTCGTCATCATTGGCAGAACCATCAGGGAGGCAGCTTTGCTGTGACTGTCGTCGTCGGCAGTGCTGCCGCCACAAACTACTCCAAGAGGCCAGCACTGTCGTCGTCGTCGTCGTCATTGGCAGAACCATCAGGGAGGCAGCTTTGCTGTGACTGTCGTCGTCGGCAGTGCTGCCGCCACAAACTACTCCAAGAGGCCAGCACTGTCGTCGTCGTCGTCGTCATTGGCAGAACCATCAGGGAGGCAGCTTTGCTGTGACTGTCGTCGTCGGCAGTGCTGCCGCCACAAACTACTCTGAGAGGCCAGCACTGTCGTCGTCGTCGTCGTCATTGGCAGAACCATCAGGGAGGCAGCTTTGCTGTGACTGTCGTCGTCGGCAGTGCTGCCGCCACAAACTACTCCAAGAGGCCAGCACTGTCGTCGTCGTCATCGTCATCATTGGCAGAACCATCAGGGAGGCAGCTTTGCTGTGACTGTCGTCGTCGGCAGTGCTGCCGCCACAAACTACTCCAAGAGGCCAGCACTGTCGTCGTCGTTGTCGTCGTCATTGGCAGAACCATCAGGGAGGCAGCTTTGCTGTGACTGTCGTCGTCGGCAGTGCTGCCGCCACAAACTACTCCAAGAGGCCAGCACTGTCGTCGTCGTCATTGGCAGAACCATCAGGGAGGCAGCTTTGCTGTGACTGTCGTCGTCGGCAGTGCTGCTGCCACAAACTACTCCAAGATTTAGCACTGTCGTCGTCGTCGTCGTCATTGGCAGAACCATCAGGGAGGCAGCTTTGCTGTGACTGTCGTCGTCGGCAGTGCTGCCGCCACAAACTACTCTGAGAGGCCAGCACTGTCGTCGTCGTCGTCGTCGTCATTGGCAGAACCATCAGGGAGGCAGCTTTGCTGTGACTGTCGTCGTCGGCAGTGCTGCTGCCACGAACTACTCCAAGAGGCCAGCACTGTCGTCGTCGTCGTCGTCGTCATTGGCAGAACCATCAGTGAGGCAGCTTTGCTGTGATTGCTGGGTGGATGCAAGGGACATGGAGGTAGCCCCGAAAATCGAACATGCCCTCCTTTATCCACTGGAATTATTGAGTGTTTTGAATATAGTGTATTTGCACGTGTAACAGAACGACGTTTTCTTAGGAAATAATAAGGGTGTTTGGTTTCATATTATTTGCACTTAAGCTTATGAATAAATGCAGGTTATATTTTTTTATGAACCCATTGACCCCAAGGAATCCAAGATGGCCACCACTGCAGTCTCAACATAGAGATAATGCTATCATACTATAATTGTCGCTCAAAACTTAATGATATTGGATCAATTTATACGTTTTTTATGTGTTCTGTCGATTGCAGTTAAATAGGAGTTTTTATGAGCTCTGTGACCCATTGGTATCCAACAGGGCGGCCATGGCAATCCTAACATTGACGTAAAGATAAAACGTAATGATATTGAATAATTAGCTCGATTCATACTTTTTTAATGTGTTCTGGTAATACAACAAACCAGGTATGCAAGGTCAAAGTCAAATGTTTGCACTAATATTTTAAAGCATAAAAATATCTTGGGCACTACACTAGCTGTCATATGTTATGTGATATGGTGATCAAAAGGAAACAGACCTTTTGAAATTGATGCTCATGATATCTTTTTTATATTGCTGATTCTCTCACAGTAGTACTACATGGTCTAGGTGCCTCCATATTACAACAAAATAACCATTTAGAATCAATTTTTGTGGTTATATGGAAGATTCCCAGATTCCAAAAGCCTTGTTGGTGGTCTTGATACAGAAATATTCATGTCATATTAAACTATTACAAGTATCTTGTAGAACAGAGGGATCAGTAGAAACCCTTGTCTGGATATTTTATATTTCTATAAAATTTATCTGAATATGAGCTGAAACAAGTCTATTTGTTACAAGATATAAAAAAGGCTCTTCTAAAAGCTAAAAAGAGACAAATAAAACACACAAAAAACACATCAGCCTTTTGGTCAGCAAAAAATAAGGCACATCTGTATATGTAAAATGGCATATAAGTACGCATTATTCCTAAAGGAAAGTTTGCACATTACGGAAATACAAATATCTCTACGGTACTCTTGTTGGATAAAACAGACATGTAGATCCGGGCATAAAGAATGGAATCTTTTCATTTTTTAATATTTTTTAATGCAAAATTAACTATACATATATGTACATCTGCAGATTTTAATTCCGGTTTCGGACCACGTGACAGAGCAGTATCACACGCTCCCTCTCATTTTATATCTTGGCGTTCGCCAAGCCCCCATGACTACTACACCTGCGGGTACTGGATGCGTAATCATCCCCATTGCTGGATCATACCATCGAGGATCCCCCGAAAGGCGCACAATACGGCCGTTGGGCACGACCTTCCCATTACGCCTGGATGCAACCACTGTCGAGTGTGCATCAACCAGGGGATGCAAATTCCATAATTATGTAAACCATTAGCTGTTTCAGTGGTAAAATTGCCCCCCCCCCCCGGCCAATTAAGCGCTTACATCTCTCATGTTATTTGATTCTTTTCCCATTAATTCTTGATTTGTTTTTGTTTTCAAATTTTATTTTTATTACCCAGCAATTGAATTATTAATTGATGTATGTGATTTGCTCCGTTAAGATAACATCGAAATATGTGTATACTTAGGAAGGGGGTCTTTCCTTAATTGCATTCTGCTTGGTCATAACACCAGGGTATCGATCCCTTAATATATTCATGTCTGAGTGAGGCCCAGCCTTCTCTTTAGTCTCATGGGCGTCCAGTTTGGTTTGGTGTCGGCTGTTACTCTTACTAGTGCTCTGCCTGGACTGCAGAAGTCATTAAATTAGTTAAACATAGATTTCCACATCAATTATATTACCATGAAAATTAAATTGATTGATATTTTGTGCGTGGTTAACTTGGAAACACATGAGTCAACATGTAGCGTACAACTGAATGTAAGGACCTTGCAGTTTATATCCTTAGTTTTAACTTGTAAAAATATAAATATTAAAGCTAAGCCCCACTAAGAATTAACCACATTATCCAAAGAAATTTAATGGAATAATAGTTGTGGAGCAGAAAATACTCATATTTCTTATGTGAATAATGCCTCAAAATATTTCTCTTATAAATTGCATATTTAAAACTTTCTCCCAATACATGTCAAGAGGCATCATTTTATCAAGGTTTTCATATCGTGTGCACAGAGAAACGTTTGGGAAAAAACGTTTGAGGCTTTTTAATCACGCGATTATACTACCGTGTTATTTCAAGTGTTTTGATCCATGAATTGACAATTTATTCCAAAGATATTTCCTACATATATAACAGATATGTAATAAAGCGTATGATCATGCAGTAGAGGGTTTCCAACTTAAGGAGGGAACCTCAACCCGAGATCTTCCATTGTTTCTCGAATTCAAGAAGAGCGGGGCAGATTGCCCAATTTAACACACTAATTCTCTTACACAGCAACATCCGCCTCCGTAGTTATATGGTCAACGGTTTTACCATTTAATAGGACTGTAGCAGAAAAACAAGTATTTCCGATGTTCCCACTGATTGTCTTTCAGGTATTGTTGTGCCTTATGATTGACATATAATACATAATTTTAACCTTGTTCAAGCTAAATCCATGTTGATTTTACATACATACATATATATGGTCATTTGAAACAGTTATCCATAAATTATATTTTCCACTACATTATTCGAATACGTTCTAAGTGTATCTTATAGGCCTAACCAGCTGCTGTTGCATTCTGGTTTTCCTATGCACGGGCTTCTTCTGGTCGATGCAAACCTGATAGTAATTCCTGGTATTAACATCCGTGGTAGTGGTATCTAAATCTTGAGGTGCTTGGTTCCGATTATCCGACATTAACCTATGGGGTTCTTAAAGGTACATGTATTTGAATTAGGCATATGCCATTTACATGTACACACTTAACATTTTTTACGGACCACACAATTAAGACCCTGTGCACGTGAAGATATGTTTTCTTTGGTTATGGCAGCATATGTTACTGTTTTACTCTTTTTTTTAACCTTTTCGTGACAATTACAATAACAGCTGACCTATTTCTGCCCATATTCAGGTAAACTCTAAAGATATTCAGACAAATGTTTCTACTGAAGCTCTTTTAAGTGTACCAGGCTTCTGGAATAGTTCACATGCCATAGATTGTTCCAATATCAGGATCAACAAGGCTGTTTTAATTTTTTTTTAAATAACCACACAAATTGATTTCAAAATAATTGTTTCGCATGAATAGTGTTGACAATTAATACCAAGCAATTAATCAGCAGAGAATCAGCAATATGTGAAATATGGAACACCTACGTCAATTTCATGTTTTAAAGGGTCCAATCACCTATCTGACCTTTATAAACTTAAGGTAATCCATTGGAGATGTTATTCAAATTGGCCTGAAAACGTTGATATCATGCACACAGGCTGCTTGTTTTGTTTACATTAACGTGTTTATAATATGTGGGAGCCCGCCAAAATAAAACAAATTCAACAATGGCATCGGACAGCAAGTAGGATAGGCGAGAGTTTTGATATTGGCGCATTTGCAACAAATAACCTTTTTTGCCTCCGCATATATACCACATACCATGTTAGGTTACATTTTTTCCATTTTGTCAACATTGCTGTGTTTACAAACATGTTGTTGATCAACAAGTTCATACATCCTCCACAGAGGTTTCATATGAACTTTCCAAAACCAGAATTACCTTTAGATTATTAATATATACACCAAGAAGCCAGAAATCACAAATTCTCTTTCAAATATTTAAGTGAATGGGCACCTTTAGCGTCCCTTTGAAAACCATATATGACAGTATTTTAGTGTAATGTATTTTAAAATCATCCCTATGATATATTTTTCTGCAAAGACAATTTTCAATACTGTTGACTATTTGAAAACCATATCACATAATATATGACAGCGTAGTACCCAAGATGTCTGATGTTATTCTTAAGATCGAAGGTTGGTAAATAAGTTTGACCTTGACCTTTAATACCTCCCTAACCTTTGGACAGCTCCTGGAGTAGTTGGTATTACCAGTACACATTCAAAATCTTATAAATTGATCCAATATTATTCATTTTGATGCGATAGTTACAATATCAAAGCAATATCTAGATTTTTTATTATGATGGCGGCCATCTTGGATTTTGGGGGGTCAGGGGGTTGATAAAATTTGTTACCTAACTTTTTCCATCAGCTTACACCTAAATAAAGTGAAAACAAGTGCTATCTCAATTTGGGCATTCAGTTCCTACGGAACTGGGATTTTGCTACATGATCGACTACACTAATATGTCACTTATTGAATTGTTGTCGCTTGTTTACGTATCTTGTCTAGTCTCGATCAAGACTGAAGTGCTAGACTGCTTAATGTAATTCAACGTCAGGTTCCATGACAAGTTTGAATCTACATAGGCTTTGAGCCGGGGGGGGGGGCATTTTTTGCCCACGCCGGGTAGAGGTCAGTGTGGCCTTTCTTTGTGTAATCAGTGGTAATGACGTAAATTCCATCAATTTGAATGGAAAATCCATTGTATTTCTTCAATTCTCAGTCTACACATGCCTCGCGTGAAAAAAAAACTTTGACTTCATTTCTTAATCGAGTGTGTTAGGCCTAAGTGAAATAGCTAGGCCTATACCGATAGGTCATTGTTGTGTAATTTTTAGAGGTAAGGGTATTAAATATAATGTAGTTCATTTTAGTGAGAACGGTTGGAAATATAAAGGCTTACTTCTATATGCCTAGATGCGTAATACTTAATATTTTTTTATTGCTCAATGTGAAATCAAATAATGACTGAAATCAGGTTAGTTTTAGGCCTATGTAAATTAATTGTTCTTGGAAATATTTATTTGATAATTACAAATTAGGCTTCAAGTAACTTGGAAAATGGTATATCCTTTGCCTCTCAGTAGGCCTGTTCAATGCATGCAGGTCTATATGGTTTTGAGTACAATTAAAGAAAACAGTAACGGATATGAAGTATTATCAATTTGGCACATGCACATGATTCTGTAAATTAAATTTTTAATATATTTGTGTGTGTGTGTGTGTGTATGCATGTGGTGCAGCATATGATTTAAAGTAGGAAACTGGTCAAAATACTGCATTGAAAATGCTTATTTAATGTTTTACTTTTTCAAAATTTTCCAAACCGTGTGAGGGGGATTAACTCCTTCCAAACCCACCCCTTTCGTGCACTTAGGCGTCCTCAAACAGACTACAGTTGCAGAAAGTGCCCCCCACACTAAAAAAAACACCAAAAGCCTATGATATATATGAAACTATATATATATATATATATATATATATATATATATATATATATATATATATGCGGCGCAATGCTGCAAGACGAAATACCGTTTTATCACCTAAACATTACTGGTAAATCTTAATAAATCTATTTAAGAACTTATATAATATCCCTATGTTTATCAAAATCGGAATTTATTTAGTCTACAAGTTTTTGTAAACATGGATAAAATAGAAATAACTGCTGATGGCTGTTCTAGCTTGGAAAAAAAGGATAAAAATATCAAGTACATATTCGTCATCAAATCTTGCTGCCGAGCTAGTATTAGGCTCATTAACTCTGCGTGTTGCGCAACGCAACCGCGGGGAAAACAATGCACGGCTCCTCCAAATAATATGGACCATGGAATTTTCTATGTTTCGTTTGGACATCATGAATATTACTTTTTATGGGCTTATTTTGTGTCTGTCAAATAATACGAACTGCACATATAGGCACCTGCATTTATAAAACACTAGGAAACCCTCTATATATCAAATAACATTTAAAAATGACGGAGTCTAATGAACAATATAATGGTTTCGTGCTTGTCCTGGGTACCAAGACAGAGATGCACGGGGATTCTCCAAAGTGTCAAATCCCAAAATGTCTGAACCTTTTCCAAAAAAAGTCTACCACTGAATTTTATTGGAATCCCTATTCGTCTACATGGAAAAATGCATACAGCCATCTATTTCATTATTTATTTATTTACAATAAGAATTATTTCACCATGATTTGTTGTTAGCCCAATCTTGTATCATGAACATGTGATAGTCCATTAAAACTCAAAGAATAAGGTCGATAACAGTTTGGTTGATCAGTTTGTCTTCTGGTAGTAACCAGAAAGAGCTTAGATTTTAGTTACATATTACTTTCTATTACTTCCTATGACCTACTTGGTCATGATGCATATCAGCAAATAATACTGGACAGACTCAGTCCAGTCCAGTGACTGCCCAGGATGTGCCTATTGTTAAGGCAAGCAGGGGCAAGCTGTTATACAGGTGCATGGTGACCATTGGTGCTAATTACATAACAGTACTGGACAGAGCAGGTCTCAGCAAAATATGCTCCCTTGCACCATCTCACTTGTGACAACATGGATAAACAGGCATGTTTGCTGTTAAGAGACAGATAAATTGTTGTGACATGTACATCTTATCTCACAACAATGAATCCACAAGCATATTCTGAAATGCACCTAAGCTCGTTTTTACCAGCTAGTTAGCATTTAGTGATGCATATTGCAATAACACACACACACACACACAATTATAATAATGAACCGGATACTGAGCAGACCAGTCATGTTCATAAGCTATCTAATGGTGTATTCACTACCTAAAAAGTATTATTAAAATTAGACAATTTTCATGAAATAAACAAGCTAAAAAATTCAGTCTTTCCATTTTATAAGGGAAGTATCTGGGCAGCTGGCTGCGTAGACTCAGATAATCTGGATCTGACATTTTCAGCTGCCTTGACTTTTGATTTTCTAGAACTTGTGCAGCCTACAATGCTATAAACTCATAAAGTATTATAATCACTTGAATAAACTCATATTACTGGCACATGTATTATCTAGTTAACTTGTATACATAATCTTTTAAAATAATTCTTTTATCTAAATACTTTTCTGTTATTTTACGCTACTAATTTTGCAGACATCGTTTCAGCATCCTTAATTATGTTAATTTATATTTTGAAAATTCAATGAACTTCTTTCACAATATTATAATGCTGGTTTTGATATGTGAAATTTGGACATTGATACACTAAGCAATTTTATAACATCTGAAGAATGGGAAATGATAAAGAGATTACTGCAGGGAAAAATTAAGGGACCAGCCAAAGGAAAATTGGCCATGCTTGTGGTGGACGGACGTTTCGGACATGGACGGTCCAGACTAGGACGTTTCGGACAGGCTTTTTTGCAAGGGAGGACGTTTCGGACAGAACAGTTTTATTACCAGAAAGTGACATTTTGTTGTTATAATTTGTAGTTTTCAATGCACCCATATGTTTAATGATATAATATTCATTTGCATCCAAAATATGGGGATTAGATGCTTGAATGCCTTCAGGCAGAGTGTGCACATGTTGCAGGTATTCTTCTGCAAGCATAATGTGGAGTTTGTCAAAAGAAACGGTTTAATAAAATTTACAAGGAACTGCAAGCCAGATTACATAATCTGTGTGAGGATAGAGCTTTTGATAGAATTGCCATCCAAGAATTGCTTCATGGTGTCAGCCAGAACTTGAGAGGTGGTCACCTTAACATATAAATTAAATATGTGGATAATGAATACTACTTATCTGAACAGAACTTTCCATAAAATTGATTACACCATCATGTCAGAACTTATTTAACTTTTATGGTGATTATCAGGGAATGAGCAATAATATTTGTGCATCATTCCATATTTTGTATTTATTTATATAAGTGCATGATTTTTAATTCTATTTTTTTGTATTTATTAATATAAGTGCATGATTATTACATTTTTGTAGTTTTTATAGTATTATTAAACAAAATGTTCTTCTGTCAACGGTGCTACTAGATGCTTGGAAGACATTGCAGGAAACATCTGATTATCACTCTGTTACTGGTATACCACAGGGGCAGATCCAGGATTAAGAAAAAGGAGGGGTCCAACCCAGGGGACTAATGACAAAACTTAAAAACAAGTCCGAAGGTCCGGAAAGGGGTGGGGGGGGTTGGTTCTAGCCCCCCCCCCCCCACTGTTTGAACTGGGAGGGTCGATCGGTATCATGTTAAATATCCCACATTTCGACCAAAAAAAAACAATGCCATAAAAACGGTCTTAGTGTTGCTTAGTGTAAATGATTTTGAATATTATAAGAAAATAAAAATTCCCCCATTATTGTTCATCAGCATATGACCCGTTCTTGCGTAGTTCATGTAATTTCTTATTAATGGCGCTGCGGTAGCCTCTTGAGGTATAATGTCAATTTTTAGGGCAGAGTTAAGGTGAAAATATCGGAAACGCCCTAGCCCCTTAGAACAAATTTGGCATGGTTCCTGATAGTACAAGACTAAAACCTCGCATTTTCCGAGGCATCGCGACAGAGGTGTTGCGTGATAAGGGTCAAGTGGCACCACTGTCAATTATAACATAGGTTGGTATTCAAGAAAGGTATAGCAGCCACGTAACTACAAAAATAGAGCCTAAGAAGAACGATTTCTTTCCTGGTGTAGAATTAAATATACAAAAATGCTTTAAGTCGTTAGAAATGAGCGACAGCTGTTATCTCTATGAAAAAGTGATCATTCTGTAATTTGCTGTATACGGCACACTACTAAAATGTTACACGGGTTTGAAAAAAAATATATCATCCTAAAAATATTTCCCGATGCGTAAAGTGCTTTCACTTTCCGTACAAAGTTCCATACCAGTACAATGTTTACTTACATCAGTTCAAAATCCCGTACTGGCAACTATTTATAACTGCCATGGAAAATCTCCAACAACATATGGTATTTCCCACACTGACATATTGATCGAATTTTCGTTATTACATTAGTCTTCTTGCACATGGCGCTTCATACAAATGTCTGTGCACAACCGGCCGTCATCGACCGGCGGCAAGCATGCGCAGCTAACATGTGATCCAACCATTAATTTTACAAGAGTTTGACGTCATATCATTCTACCCCCCCCCCAGGTTACAATGTTTTAACTTTTGTTTGGTGGTTGATTAGTTGGTTGGTTAATTGCTTGCCGGAAATCTTCGATTTCCGCAAGCATGTTCGTCAGTTCCGTATGTCTGTTTGTTGCTTGCCGGAAATCTTCGATTTTCGCAAGCATGTTGATCAGTCCCGTATGTTTGTTGCTTGCCGGAATCAAAGATTCGGCAAGCATGTTGATCACCCGCGTATGTTTGTTGCTTGCCGGAATCAAAGATTTCGGCAAGCATATTGCTCAGTTGCGTATGTCTGTTTGTCTGTTTGTCTGTTTGTTTGTCTGCACTCTCCTGGCCACAATTTTGCCACAATCACCTTGAAACTTACAGGGATGATGAAAAACATAATTTCTAGGTGCCCTATTGTTTTTGGTTAAAATAGGTCAAAGGTCAAGGTCAAGGTCACGACAGGTATGGTTAACGGTTTTTGCACTATAACTTCGCCATAAATAGGCTTATCCACTTCTGCAATAGCTCATTTTTTTCGTCATCACCTGGCCATTCTTTTGACATGTAGCTTACTTAAATTTGCTGTTACCATGGTTACGCAATTTTGGGGAGAAATCATGGAATTTCGTGATATTTTTCAAATTTGCAGCAATCGTACTGATTCTGAGATATTTTATGTAACACAAGAATATCTCGAAATTGTTTTTTCAGATTTTGGAAATGGCCGCCAGGGGGCGTTGCAGATGAAAAAAACATGAAAATTTGTTTTGGTGCTATACCTCCAGAACTATTAAACATTGGGCCATTTCCATCACAGCACCTTCAACTGGGGTCCATGGGCTTATTTTTGCGCATAGGTGCCAAAGAGCGCTATTGCCAGATTTCTCTATTTTTGGGGTAAAACTTTTGAATTTTGAAAATATGCAGTTTTCACCTTCTAACTCTGTCAGTTTTTATGCTGGAGAGGTCAATTTTTTTGCATCTTGTAGCCCTTGGTGAGTTCTCGGTGATCCAATAAAAAATCTTGCAAAATCTCGCACCGTTTTTCGTCAAACGAGAGTCTTCGAGATTTCATTAAATATGACCTACAGGTTGCATTTTTTTAACAATGGCTTTGAAATTGATATATTTTGTGTTATTTATGAATATCTCGAAATCAGTTTTTCATTTTTTTTGGAAATAGCCACCAGGGGGCGTGGTACCTGAAACACTGTAACATATCATTTTTCTGCAATATCTAAAATAATTTTAAACATGGCACAATTTTTATCGTTGTATCTTAAACTAGGAACATTGGCTCATTCTTCCGCACATGTAGCTTTGTGCTGCCGTTACCATGGTTACCAAATTTGTGGGTTAAACTTGACGATCTGAAAATATGCAGTTTTGGGCTTCTATCTCGGTTAATATTTATGTTTCGAGGGTCTAGTTTTTTGCATAAGGCTGCTTCCCCTTGGTTCTAAGTCATTCAATTGCAAGTCTCGTCAAATTTCGCTCGGTTTATCGTCAAAGAGAAGAAACGAGATTTCACGGAAATGCTTATAACTCGGCGACTTTTACAGCTACACAGGTCTAGTTTTCGGCATTTCATAACATATGACCAGCTTGACACGCCAGAAAAGAAATCAGGCCAAATCTCGCACCATATCTCGTCAAGCGAGAAAAAAACGAGATATCATGGAAATGCTTATAACTAGGCGATTTTTACAGCTACTCAGGTCTAGTTTTTGGCATTTGGTAACATTTGGCCAACTTGACATAGTAAAACTGCGATACTTGGCGAAATCTCGCACTACATCTGGTCAAATGTGGAAAAACGAGATTTCACAGAAATGCATATAAGTCGGCGACTTTCACGGCTAGACAGGTCTAGTTTTTGGCATTCATTAACATTTGGACGGCTTGACATGACAAACCTGCAAGACTGGCCAAATCTCGCACCATATCTCGTCAACGATAAAAAAGGAGATTTCACATAAATGCTAATAACTCGGCGACTTTTACAGCTAGACAGATGTAGTTTTCGCCATTTCATAACATTTAGAGAGTTTGATATGACAAATCTACAAGACTGGCCAAATCCTGCACCATATCTCGTCAAACGAGAAAACACGAGAGTACACGGAAATGCTTATAACTCGGCGACTTTTACAGCTAGACGGATCTAGTTTTCGCCATTTCGTAAGGTTTGGCCGTCTTGACATAATAAAACTGCTCGTCTTGCCAAATCTCGTACTATATCTCGTCAAGCGAGAAAAAAACATGATTTCACGTAAATGCTGATAACACGGCGACTTTTGCAGCTAGACAGGTCTAGTTTCCGGCATTTTGTAATATTTGACAAACCTGACATGACAAAACTGGAAATCTCGCCAAAGCTCGCACCATTTCCCGTCAAACGAGAAAACACGAGATTTCATGCAAATGCTTATAACTCAGCGGCTTTTATAGCTAGACAGGTCTAGTTTTCGGCATTTCATATCATTTGGCCAGCTTGACATGACAAACCTAAAAACGTCTCACTGCTTCTTGTCAAACGAGATTAACGGGATTTCATGAAAAAATTTTGAACTTGGTCCCTTTTACACTAGAAAGATATGCAGCTGTTAAAGGTCAGCATGCATAAATAAACATATTATCCGTTTCTGCTGCCCCCATAATGTTGCTCATTCATATGACCGTTTCTACATGCACTCACTGTCTATCTGTCTGTATCATTTCCATTTCCGGCAAGCGCGTGACCTCTGGTCATCTTGTTTGTCTGTCTGTCTGTTTGTTTGTCGGTGCTCTACACGCCACAATTTTAAAGCAATCGCTGTAAAACTTACAGATAAAGTGTATAATCGGTTCTTCTCGGAAACTATTGTTTTTGGCCATGATCGGTCAAAGGTCAAGGTCAAGGACATCAAAAGTTCTCAAAACGGTTTTTTCATCATATCTTTTTCTCTATAAAGCGTATCTACTTCAACTGTAGCTCATTTTAATCGTCATTCCAGGGCCTTTCGTCTGGTGTGTAGCTGACTCAAATTTGTTGTCACCATGATTACGTATTTTCGGGTAAAAGTGATAAAAATAAAAAATCAATGGACTATTTTTTCTAACTTTGTCATTTTTAAAGCTAGAGAGTTCTAGTTTTTTGCATTAGATAGCACTAAATAAGCTTTTAGTCATTCAAGTGAAAGTCTCGTAAAATCTCGCACCATTTCTCGTCAAACGAGAATTTTCGAGATTTCATTAAATATGACCTACAGGTTGCATTTTTTTAACAATGGCTTTGAAATTGATATATTTTGAGTTATTTTTAAATATCTCGAAACCAATTTTTCATTTTTTGGAAATAGCCACTAGGGGGCGTGTTACCTAAAACACTGTAACATATCATTTTTCTGCAATATCTAAAATAATTTTAAACATGGCACAATTTTTATCGTTGTATCTTAAACTAGGAACATTGGCTCATTCTTCCGCACATGTAGCTTTGTGCTGCCGTTACCATGGTAACCAAATTTTGGGGTAAAACTTGACAATCTGAAAATAATTAGTTTTTTTGCATCTATCTCTGTTGATATTTAAACTACAAGGGTCTAGTTTTCTGCATGAGGTAGCATTCCCTTGGCTGTAATCCAGTCAATTGGAAGTCTCGTAGAATCTCGATCTGTTTTTCCGTCAAACGAGAAATTACGAGATTTCGCAGAAATGCTGATAACTCGATTATGTTTTAGGTTAAAGAGTATAGGGTTTCAGCCTCTGGTAGCCTTTCGGAAGCTTAACATGATAAAACTGCAAATCTCGCCAAATCTCGCATCATCTCCCGCCAAACGAGAATATTCGATATTTTGAACAAAATATTCAACAAATGTCTATATCTCTTTCAATTTTATGCTAGAGATTTTATTTTTCTACTGTTCAACAATCATTTGATTAGTGTTTAGTGATATAAGTGAATATCTCGTTATATCTCGCACCATTTGTCGTCAAACGAGAACAGTGGACCATTTAAACAAATGCCTATTATGCTGTCATTTTATACCCTACAGACATATAGTTTTCAGCATTTGACAGCGTCTGACACTCTCAATCACATCATGTGATTTTATTGCAATTCTCCTCAAATCTTGCCTCGTTTTTCATCAAATGATGAAAATACATCCAATTGCCGTGAGCACAAGTGGCTTCAGGGTTGACCGGTAAGTGCCGGCAAGGCTATTACTGTTGCATGTTGGGGTGCGCGGTCGTCCATGAATCTCACAAAGCAGCATTGAATAGTGGACAAAAGCCGCTAAATGTGGAGGGAAACACCTGTGATTTTTATTGTCCCCTTGTGCGGCCACTTGAGTTGCCAGGAACCACTGGCAAATCTTTGAAACCAGGGATCCCCGATTTTGTAGTTGGGTGTGTCAAAATATGGGCTGATCCCTGGTTTAGCAGTTGGGGGCAGGGGTAACATTTTAATTATACATCAAATATATATTAAAATAAAATATCTGGAAACTTATTTTTTCCTTTTAGAAAAAAGCCCCCAGATGGCGCTGCTGCAATCATTATTGTGCCATATCTCCAAAACTATAGACAGTGTCACAACGTTGATTGCAGCTTCTGAAACTATATTTAAGGCGTTTAACCTTGTGGGGACCCTGTCGTATTCTGCGGGGGTTAAATTTTAATTATACATAAAATATATATAATAAAAATTAAAATATCGCGAAACTATTTTTTTTTCCTTTCAGATGGCGCTGCAGCAATCATTATTGTGCCATATCTCCAAAACTATAGACAGTGTCACATAATTGATTGCAGCTTCTGAAACTAGATTTAAAGCGTTTTACCTCGTGGGGACTCTGTCGTATTCCGCGGGGGTTAAATTTTAATTATACATAATATATATATATATATAATTAAAAATAAAATATCTCGAAACAATTTTTTTTCCTTTCAGATGGCGCTTCAGTAATCCTTATTCTGCCATATCTCCAGAACTATAGACGGTGTCACAACATTGATTGCAGCTTTTGAACCAAGATTTAATGCGTTTTGCTCGTGGGGACATTGTCATATTCTGCAGAAGTTAAAATTTAATTATACATCAAATATTAATTATAAAAAAATAAAATATCTCGAAACTTATTTTTTGTCCTTTTAATAATAGCCGCCAGATGGCGCTGCAGCAATCATTATTTTGCCATATCTATAAAACTATAGATAGTGTCACAACATTGATTGCAGCATCTGAAACTATATTTAAGGCGTTTAACCTTGTGGGGACTCTGTCGTATTCTGCGGGGGTTAAATTTTAATAATACATAAAATATATATAATAAAAATTAAAATATCGCGAAACTATTTTTTTTTACCTTTCAGATGGCGCTGCAGCAATCATTATTGTGCCATATCTCCAAAACTATAGACAGTGTCACATAATTGATTGCAGCTTTTGAAACTAGATTTAAAGCGTTTAACCTCGTGGGGACTCTGTCGTATTCCGCGGGGGTTAATTTTTAATTATACATAATATATATATATAATTAAAAATAAAATATCTTGAAACAATATTTTTTCCCTTTCAGATGGCGCTGCAGTAATCATTATTGCGCCATATCTCCAAAACTATAGACGGTGTCACAACATTGATTGCAGCTTTTGAACCAAGATTTAATGCGTTTTGCTCGTGGGGACATTGTCATATTCTGCAGAAGTTAAAATTTAATTATACATCAAATATTAATTATAAAAAAATAAAATATCTCGAAACTTATTTTTTGTCCTTTTAATAATAGCCGCCAGATGGCGCTGCAGCAATCATTATTTTGCCTTATCTATAAAACTATAGATAGTGTCACAACATTGATTGCAGCATCTGAAACTAGATTTAACGGGTTTATGTTCGTGAAGACTCTGTCATATTCTTCCGTTACCATGGGGGCCTAATATAGGTTACAATTAAATTATTCTTTTTCCTGAAATCCAAAATATGAAGATTTATTCTAATTGACTGACGCTTATTTTATTCATGCTTTCCATTCTCCATGACAGGAGTACATTGCCTACACATGGAGTTATTTTCCGTCTATCTGTCTACTCATTTGTGGCTATTGAAAATCAGCGAAATCACATAAAAATGTGCTTCCATTTTAACCATGAAAGCGGTTGTTCATTTGATCAGATCCAAACGTTCCCTGTCTGTCTGCCTAGTAACTGTCCGTCTGTTTCGCTGTCTTATTTCCGGCCAATTCCGGAACTAGATTTAATGCATTTTACCTCGTGGGGACTCTGTCGTATTCTGCGGGGGTTAAACTTAAATTATACATCAAATATATATAATAAAAAAATTAAAAAAATATCTCGAAACTTATTTTTTGTCCTTTTAGAAATAGCCGCCAGATGGCGCTGCAGCAATCATTATTGTGCCATATCTCCAAAACTATAGACAGTGTTATACGTTCCCTGTCTGTCTGCCTAGTAACTGTCCGTCTGTTTCGCTGTCTTATTACCGGCCATTTCCGGCAAGCGTTCGACCTCTGGTCGTCTAGTTTGTCTGTCTGTCTGTCTGTTTGTTTGTCGGTGCTCTACAGGCCACAATTTTTCACTAATCGGTCTAAAACTTATATATAATGTGTAAAATCGGTTCTCCTCGGAGCCTATTGTTTTTGGTCATGATCAGTCATAGGTCAAGGTCAAGGACATCAAAAGTTCATAAAACGGTTTTTTCTTCATATCTTTTTTTCTATAAAGCGTATCTACTTCAACTGTAGCTCATTTTAATCGTCATTCCAAGTCCTTTCATCTGGTGTGTAGCTGACTCAAATTTGTTGTCACCATGGTTACTTATTTTTGGGTAAAAGTGATGAAAATCGAAAATCAATGGACTATTTTTTCTTACTTTGTCATTTTTAAAGCTAGAGAGTTCTAGTTTTTTGCATCAGATAGTACTAAATAAGCTTTTTATCATTCAAGTAAAAGTCTCGTTAAATCTCGCACCATTTCTCGTCAAACGAGAGTTTTCGAGATTTCATTTAATATGACCTACAGGTCGCATTTTTTTAACAATGGCTTTGAAATTGATGTATTTTGAGTTATTTATAAATATCTCGAAATCATTTTTTTCATTTTTTGGAAATAGCCACTAGGGGGCGTGGTCCCTGAAACACTGTAACATATCATTTTTCTGCAATATCTCAAAAAATATTAAACGTAACACAATGTTTATTGTCTTATCTGAAACTAGGATCATTGGCTTATTCCTGCGTACATGTAGCTTTGTGCTGCTGTTACCATGGTAACCAAATTTTGGGGTAAAACTTGACAATCTGAAAATAATTAGTTTTTTGCTTCTATCTCTGTTGATATTTATACTACAAGGGTCTAGTTTTCTGCATGAGGTAGCATTCCCTTGGCTCTAATCCAGTCAATTGGAAGTCTCGTAGAATCTCGATCTGTTTTTCCGTCAAACGAGAAATTACGAGATTTCACAGAAATGCTGATAACTCGATCATGTTTTAGGTTAAAGAGTATAGGGTTTTAGCCTCTGGTAGCCTTTCGGAAGCTTAACATGATAAAACTGTAAATCTCGCCAAATCTCGCATCATCTCCCGCCAAACGAGAATATTCGATATTTTGAACAAAACATTCAACAAATGTCTATATCTCTTTCATTTTTATGCTGGAGATTTTATTTTTCTATTGTTCAACAATCATTTGACTAGTGTTAAGTGATATAAGTGAATATCTCGTTATATCTCGCACCATTTGTCGTCAAACGAGAACAGTGGACCATTTAAACAAATGCCTATAATACTGTCATTTTATACACTACAGACATATAGTTTTCAGCATTTGACAGCGTCTGACACTCTCAATCACATCATGTGATTATATTGCAATTCTCGTCAAATCTTGCCTCGTTTTTCATCAAATGATGAAAATATATCCAATTGCCGTGAGCACAAGTGGCTTCAGGGTTGACCGGTAAGTGCCGGCAAGGCTATTACAGTTGCAAGTTGGCGTGCGCGGTCGTCCATGAACTTCACAAAACAGCATTGAATAGAGGACAAAAGCCGCTAAATGTGGAGGGACAACACCTGTGATTTTTATTGTGTCCGCTTGTCCGGCCACTTGTGTTGCCAGGAACCACTGGCAAATCTTTCAAACCAGGGACGGATCCCCGATTTTGTAAGTGGGTGTGTCAAAATATGGGCGGATCCCAGGTTTAGCAGTTGGGGGCAGGGGTAAAATTTTAATTATACATCAAATATATATATTAAAATAAAATATCTGGAAACTTATTTTTTTCCTTTTAGAAAATAGCCCCCAGATGGCGCTGCAGCAATCATTATTGTGCCATATCTCCAAAACTATAGACAGTCTCACAACATTGATTGCAGCTTCTGAAACTATATTTAATGCGTTTAACCTTGTGGGGACTCTGTCGTATTCTGCGGGGGTTAAATTTTAATTATACATAATATATATATAATTAAAAATAAAATATCTCGAAACTATTTTTTTTCCCTTTCAGATGGCGCTGCAGCAATCATTATTGTGCCATATCTCCAAAACTATAGATAGTGTCACAACATTGATTGCAGCTTCTGAAACTAGATTTATAGCGTTTAACCTCGTGGGGACTCTGTCGTTTTCCGCGGGGGTTAAATTTTAATTATACATAATATATTTATAATAAAAAAAAATAAAATATCTCGAAACTATTTTTTTTCCTTTCAGATGGCGCTGCAGTAATCATTATTGTGCCATATCTCCAAAACTATAGACGGTGTCACAACATTAATTGCAGCTTTTGAACCAAGATTTAATGCGTTTTCCTCGTGGGGACATTGTCATATTCTGCAGAAGTTTAAATTTAATTATACATCAAATATTTATTATAAAAAAATAAAATATCTCGAAACTTATTTTTTGTCCTTTTAATAATAGCCGCCAGATGGCGCTGCAGCAATCATTATTTTGCCATATCTTTAAAACTATAGATAGTGTCACAACATTGATTGCAGCATCTGAAACTAGATTTAATGGGTTTATCCTCGTGAAGACTGTCATATTCTTCCGTTACCATGAGGCCTAATATAGGTTACAATTAAATTCTTCTTTTTCCTGAAATTCAAAATATGAAGATTTATTCTAATTGACTGACGCTTATTTTATTCATGCTTTCCATTCTCCATGACAGGAGTACATTGCCTACACATGGAGTTATTTTCCGTCTGTCTGTCTACTCATTTTTGGCTATTGAAAATCAGCGAAATCACATAAAAATGTGCTTCCATTTTAACCATGATAGCGGTTGTTCATTTGATCAGATCCAAACATTTCCTGTCTGTCTGCCTAGTAACTGTCCGTCTGTTTCGCTGTCTTATTTCGGCCATTTCCGGAACTAGATTTAATCCATTTTACCTCGTGGGGACTCTGTCGTATTCTGCGGGTTTAAATTTTAAATATACATCAAATATATATAATAAAAAAATAAAATATCTCGAAACTTATTTTTTATCCCTTTAGAAGTAGCCGCCAGATGGCACTGCAGCAATCATTATTGTGCAATATCTCCAAAACTATAGACAGTGTTATACGTTCCCTGTCTGTCTGCCTAGTAACTGTCCGTCTGTTTCGCTGTCTTATTACCGGCCATTTCCGGCAAGCGTTCGACCTCTGGTCGTCTAGTCTCTTTGTCTGTTTGTTTGTTTGTTTGTCACGACTCTCCAGGTCACACTTTTGCATCAATCAACTTGAAACTTACAGGCTTGATTGACAAACTGATTTCTAGGTGCCCTATTGTTTTTGGTCAACATTGCTCCAAGGTCAAGGGTCAAGGTCACGACAGGTATGGTTAACGGTTTTTGCACTATAACTTCGCCATAAATAGGCTTATCCACTTCTGCAATAGCTCATTTTTTTCGTCATTACCCTGCCTTTCTTTTGACATGTAGCTTACTTAAATTTGCCGTTACCATGGTTACATTTTTTGGGGAGGAATCATGGGATTTCGTGATATTTTTCAAATTTGGAGCAATCGTACTGATTCTGAGATATTTTATGTAACACAAGAATATCTCGAAATTGTTTTTTCAGATTTTGGAAATGGCCGCCAGGGGGCGTTGCAGATGAAAAAACATGAAAATTTGTTTTGGTGCTATACCTCCAGAACTATTAAACATTGGGCCATTTCCATCACAGCACCTTCAACTGGGGTCCATGGGCTTATTTTTGCGCATAGGTGCCAAAGTGCGCTATTGCCAGATTTCTCTATTTTTGGGGTAAAACTTTTGAATTTTGAAAATATGCAGTTTTCAGCTTCTAACTCTGTCAGTTTTTATGCTGGAGAGGTCAATTTTTTTGCATCTTGTAGCCCTTGGTGAATTCTCGGTGATCCAATCAAAAATCTTGCAAAATCTCGCACCGTTTCTCGTCAAACGTGAGTCTTCGAGATTTCATTAAATATGACCCACAGGTTGCATTTTTTTAACAATGGCTTTGAAATTGATATATTTTGTGTTATTTATAAATATCTCGAAATCAATTTTTCATTTTTTGGAAATAGCCACCAGGGGGCGTGGTACCTGAAACACTGTAACATATCATTTTTCTGCAATATCTCAAAAAATATTAAACGTGACACCATTTTTTTGGTCGTATCTGAAACTAGGAACATTGGCTTATCCCTTCGCACATGTTGCTTTGTGCTGCCGTTACCATGGTTACCAAATTTTGGGGTAAAACTTGACAATCTGAAAATTCGGAGTTTCCCAGCTTCTATCTCTGTTGATATTTGCGATAGAAAGGTCTGGTTTTTGGCGTTAGACAGCATCCCTCTAGTTCTAAGCCATTCAATACCAAGTCTCGTCATATCTCGCACCGTTTCTCGTGAAACGAGAACACGTGACCATTCAAAGAAATGCCTATAATTCTGTCATTTTTTACGCTACAGACACATGGTTTGCAGCGCTGGATAGCGGCTGACACTCGCAGTCACATTCAGGGGTCACATTGTTAGTCTCGTCAAATCTCGCGCCGTTTTTCGCCATACCACGAAGACACGTGCCGTCGCCGCAAGTGGCGGCAGGGTCCTTACGGTGGGCGGCCGGCCTGTGCAGCGGTCCGTGACGGCCTCTCCGGGCCCCGTCTATTATCATACATGTTGGAGGCACAGTCACAACTTTATTGCTTGCCGGAAATCTTCGATTTCCGCAAGCATGTTCGTCAGTTGCGTATGTCTGTTCCTTCATCTTATGTTTACACTAATATCTCAAAACTTATTTTTCATTTTCCGGATATGGCTGCTAGGGGGCGCTGCACTACACCCATCCAAACAGATCAGTTTTTGGACATATTTCCGTAAGAGTAAACCTATATTACACAAACTGTAGCTTATTTTCTTTCTCTTGGCCTTCTGCAAAACATGGTAACGTCATCTGGTGTCCATCTTGTGTTACTTTTTCAGTATGTCTGTGTGTTTGTCAGTTATCTTCGAATTAGCCTACTTGCTGGTTGTTGCATCTCACATATAGCAATCAACAAGCCAGATATTTGGAGGAATCCTTTTGAAACGATTACATCTCATGCTATTCACTAATATCACGAAACGCATTTGAATTGTCGTCTTCAGGATATGTCCACTAGAGGGCGCTGCAGTCGAAAATCCCCAGTATATCATTATTTGGCCATATCTCCAAGAATAGAAACCTCAATTACATAAACTATACCTTATTTTCTTCCTCTGAGTCTTCCTCATAACCTGGTTAAGTCATCTTGTCTTTATCTTGTGTCCCGTTGTCAACTATTAAATCTTATGTCTTACAGTTATATCTCGAAACAGATTATTAGCGAATCTATGAGCTTATGCTATGGTGCAGCTTCGTTCGTCGTCTGTAGCTATCTCAAAAACGGCAGGAACTAGCATTACCAATTTTTTTGTAAATAAACAGTCATCTGAAAAGCTCTATCAATTTTTGTTTATTTTTTGGCTTTCTGCATTTACTGAGATTTTATAAGGAAAAAGCTAAAAAAGCTTTAAAAATCTTCTTCTGCGAAACTGTCCAGCCAAATTTCCAAATATTTCTAAGAAATGATCTCTTGAACAATCTATCTCAAGTTTGTTCGAATGGTTTCAGTTCGGAGATTTAACAGGAAGTTGAACTTAGTCATCTGTCCAAAAAAGCAAACTAAAATTTAAATCTCAGAAACGGCTAGAGCTGTCATTACCAAATTTTAATACCTATGTTTGTCTCATATGTCATATCTGAAATTGAGGTTTTGGTGGCGCCACCTACATTGATCTGTTTTTTACAAGGGAAAATGTAATTTTAGACTCTCCAGCTAATACACTGTTTTATGATGAAACTGTTAAGTTGATTGGTTTAAACTTTACAAGAATTATTCTATGGTAGGTTTCTGCGGGTTTTATAAGAAGAGATTGGGTAAATGCAATTTTAAAAAAGCAGTGTAGCCAATTGAAAACTATGATTTATTTTCTTCCTCTGAATCTACTCGATAATCTGAGTAGGTCATCTGGTCTTATTCTTGTGTCATTTTTTGAGTATGTCTGTCTGTTTGTCAGTGATCCTAAATTTCGCCTGCTTGCTGGACCTTGCTTCTTGCAGTTAGCAATTTTCAGGACACAGTTTTGCAGGAATCCTTTTGGAACTGGAACGACATCTTATTTCTTACACTAGAGTCTCAAAAGAAATTTTTAATGTTTGGGATATGGCCGCTACCATATATTGGCCATACCTCCGACACTATAAACTCTACCTACTAAAACTATAGCTCATTTTGCTTCTCTTTACGTTCCCAACTTTTTTCTGGTAGTCTGTTATCTCAGGTGTGTCAGTATATCTGTCTGTTTTGAGCTATGTCTGCTTACATGTTCTTTTGTGTGATATATGTCGTTCAACAGGCCAAACTTTCCAGCAATCGCTTTAAAAGTCTTTCAATAGAAAATGACAGTTTGTCCTGTTTGTCCAATCTCTATGTCATTTTAGTCCGCCAAGCGTTCGACCTCTGGTCGTCTAGTTTGTTTGTTTGTCACGACTCTTCAGGCCACACTTTTGCATCAATCAACTTGAAACTTACAGGCTTGATTGACAAACCGATTTCTAGGTGCCCTATTGTTTTTGGTCAACATTGCTCCAAGGTCAAGGGTCAAGGTCACGACAGGTATGGTTAACGGTTTTTGCACTATAACTTCGCCATAAATAGGCTTATCCACTTCTGCAATAGCTCATTTTTTTCGTCATCACCTGGCTTTTCTTTTTACATGTAGCTTACTTAAATTTGCCGTTACCATGGTTACATTTTTTGGGCAAAAATCATGGAAATTGGAAATAACACGACCATTTTTTGTAACTTTGTCAGTTTTTAAGCTAGGCAGATCTAGTTTTTGGCATTTTGTTCCACATGACCAGCTTGACACGACAGAACTAAAAGTCACGCCAAATCTCGCGCCATATCTCGTCAAACGAGAAAAAACGAGACTTCGCGGAAATGCTTATAACTCGGCGACTTTTACAGCTAGACAGGTCTGGTTTTCGGCATTTCGTTCCACCAAACAAGCTTGACACGACAGAGCTGCAAGACAGGCCAAATCTTGCACCGTATCTCGTCAAACGAGAAAACACGAGATTTCACGGAAATGCTTATAACTGGACCAGTTTTACAGCTAGACAGGTCTAGTTTTCGGCATTTAGTTCCACATGACCCGCTTGACATGACAGAACTCCAAGTCAGGCACAATCTCGCATTGTATCTCGTCAAACGAGAAAACACGAGATTTCACCAAAATGCTTTTAACTCGGCGATTTTTACAGGTACGAAGGTCTAGTTTTCGGCATTGTGTCACATATGAACCGCTTGATTAGATAAAGCCATAAGTCTGCCCAAATCTCGCACCATATATTGTGCAACTTGAACAAACGAGATGTCACTGAAATGCTTATAACTCGGCGCCTTTTACAACTAAGTAGTTCTAGTTTTCGGCATTTTGTCACATATGATCAGCTTGACAAGATAAAGTCATAAGTCTGGCCAAATCTCGCACCATATCTCGTTCAACGAGAACAACCTACATGTCACTGAAATGCTTAACTATAACTCGACGACTTTTACAGCTACGTAGGTCTAGTTTTCGGCATTTTGTCACGTGTCCAGCTTGACAAGATTAAGCCATAAGTCTGGCCAAATCTTCCCATATCTCGTCCAACGATAACAACGAGATTTCACTTAAATGCTTATAACTCGGCGACTTTTACAGCTAGACAGGTCTAGTTTTCGGCATTTCTTTTCAGATGGCAAGCTTGACATGCGAAAACTCAAAATCAAACCAAATCTTGCATCATATCTTGTCAAAGCGAGTAAAGAAGAGATTTCACGGAAATGCTTATAACTCCTCGAATTTAACACCTACATTCGTCTTGTCTTCGTCATTTCGTATCATCACCAGGTTGCCAAATTGGTCAAATCTGGTGAAAACGCAAAAATAAATATTTCAGGGGAATGCTTTAAACTCCCAGACCTTTACATCTACAGATGTCTAGTGTCTAGCATTTCTAATATGTAGCCAGCTCGACAAGATAAAACTTAAAGTCTTGCCATATGTGACACTATATCTCGTCTAACTTTACACAACGGAATTTGACATAAACGTTTATTACTCGGGGACATTGGAGCTACACCGGTCTAATTTTCATAAATTGTTATACCTCCGTCACTTTTAAAGTTAGACATGTCCAGTTTTCAGCATTTCATCACATTTGGACAGCTGGGTACAGTTAAACTACTCATGAAATGTCCAACGATATCTTGCCAGACGAGAAGAAGTGAGATTTCAGAGAAATGTTTATAATTCGTAGACTTTTTAAGCTAGAAATTTGGTTAACTTGACGTGATATAACTGTAAGCTTCGCCAAACGACACATGATATCTAGTATATTGGAGAAAAATGACATTTCCCTATTCTTACAATTTGGTACCTTTCTGAAGCTAGACAGGTTTGGTTTCTGTGATTTTGTAAGATTTGCTCACCTTGGCATGATAAAACTCGCAGCCTATCTCATCAAACGAGAAAAAAAGATGTCTTAAGTGGGCAATTTTACAAGGTACACAGTCTATGTTTCGGTATTACGTAGGATTTGTTAAACTTATCATGGCAAATCTACAATACTTGAAATTGTTCTATTTCCAACCATAATTAGGGAAATACAATGTTTATATGTTTTGGTGATGTTAAGGCTAGTTTTATGATGTTAGATGGCTAGTTTTATCTGAAGTATTTCAATTACTGCTATGTATGTGATTTCCTGTAAATTGAGAATTAAACTACAAAAAATAGCGTGCCCTCACTTTGGAATATCTCTCCGCCTGTTAGCTACGTAAAATGTTTTGACCAAGTCTCATAAATATTTATAATTTCATTTCATTTGCTTGGTGCTTTATAATTAGGACACATTCCGACTCATCCATGCAAAAATGTAACACATAATAACAACAATTAAATGAAAGTAATAGATTTTATTTTTTTATACACACATATATATATATATGTATATACATAGCAGTTGCATAATTCTTGCGGCAGTGCAGGTTGTTACCATCAGTTGAGTAATGATAACTGACATCTCTATGCTTTACACCACCCTTTAGTGGCAATTAAAATTGATCAGCGAACCCTTAAATTAAGTACCATCTTTTGTGGGTAGAGGTAATCGCGTTTTATTTATTTTTAACGCAACTTGCTGCCATTCACTAGATTTCTCCTGCGGGCACAGTTAAAAGACCTGAGTCTTGATCGCTCATATATATATTTACATATTACTTTTATCTGAACTACTATATATATAACATAGTGGGGTCAGCACTTTTTTTAGAGATATACAACCACGCATATAATTTCTTGAAGACAGCGGACTCTGTTTATTACACAGTCTACGGATTGCTGTAACTGAGTCAAGTATTGTGACATGTCTGGTCTAGCCACCAGTGGGTAAGATATAGTGATACACTACTGGTTCAGCCCGTAGAGACAATTCATGCTTATCACATAAGGTGCCATCTTCGGTTTCCAAGTGACGTATCCATCTTAACCACAAATGATGTTAGAACAAGTCTCATACCGTTGAGATATAGATTTGTTAATGTATGTGAACTTTTTTCTGAGTTAGTTATCAACAAATCGACGATAGATTTCTACACATGTACCTAAGAAAATGAAATTACATATATATTTCAAAAGAAAATCTGAAGTACAATAGCTAACTATAAAATACGGCTATGTCATGTGTGGTCTAGCCATCAGTGGTTTACATATAATGTTACTAGTTCAGCCCCTAGAAACAGGCCGTGCTTATCACACAACCTGTCTTTCCAAGTGACGTATCCATTTAGACCACAAATCATGCTGGAACAAATCTGATAGCATAAACAAAGCTCTGTGAAACTCATTTTAACTCATTTCAAAGATTCTAATCAATAACTTCTTCGCACTAAATTGACGAAGGATGTCTGAATACACATGCACATCAGTACATGAAAGTACATACAAATATTCTACAAAGAAATCTGAAGCACAATTGTAACAAACAGGATACGGCGGCTTGGTGGAGACAAAGAGCAACTGTTTTTACTATCATTCTTTTACTCTGAAAAAAATATAGCCGTCTCATTATAATTTTTGTTAGGCACACGCACCTGACTAACTGTTACGCTAAAGTTCAATTAAACAAAAGTTAAAATAACAAAAATGCACTGTAGTATCGTATTCATGTTTGTAATGCGTAGGAGAAATTTCAGGATATAATTTGTGTCTCCCAAAACATTTGTAAAAACATCATGATATGCCGTTGTCTATGAGTATGATAAAATGTCCTGTTATCGGAAGAGGAAACACAAACAGTATTGAGAAAAACAATATATTAGATTCCTTATTAGATATCAAATTTCTCCTTTGTACACGGCAGCTCTATTATTTAAAATATACTCAGTTATTTTAATGATGAACAAATATATATATATATATATATATATATATATATATATATATATATATATACATTTTTGGCAGTATAAACAGTACCTACCACAACTGATATATTACTGAATCTACAAAAACTTTGCGTGATGATCTGACAAACATCGTTCAAACGCTGATATAGGGCCCATATCAGATATGCCAGGTTAGATCTATTCACCGGTGGTCTAAATATAGTGATACGCCATTAGTACACTCTGGACACGCGAACCGTGGTTATCATACAAGCTGCCCTCTTCCTTGTCCAGATGAAGTATTCATCAAGACGGAAAATCATCCTACAACAAGTCTTGTCCCATGACACATAACTCTGTGGAAATACTACACACATCTTTAAAGATAACAAATCATGCTGATGCCATACACAAACCTCTGTGCTAACACTGCACTCATTTTAAAGACTCTCTTTATTCAAGGTATAAGACGTACTTCTCGGTAAATTGACGATGGATATCTGAATTACACATGTACATCAGTAAATGAAATTACATACATTTTTTATACAAGGAAATCTGGAGAGCAATGGTAAGAAACAGAATACGACGCCTTGGCGCAGACAAAGAGCAACTGTTTTCACCATCATTCTTTTACTCGAAACTTGGCAATAATACTTACTATTTGCATAAACAACATGATATCGCGATATCTAGGAGTATGATAAAAATGTCCTGTTATCTGAAGAGGAAAACAAACGGTATTGACAAAAACAATATATTAAAGATTCTATATTATATATTAAATTGTTGAAATGTCTACTTTGTACATGGCAACTCTAATATTTAAAACATGCTGAGTTATTTTAATTATGAACTCAAAGAAATATATATATATATATATATATATATATATATAACATTGGTGGCAGTATAAACAGTGTCTACGACAACAGTATCTAGCTATAGGACTCATATCCGAGGTATAAGACCCAAATCCCAGATTAGGCTGGGACATGTCTGATCTATTCAGCAGTGGTCTACATATAGTGATACGTTATTAGTCCATCGTGGACATGCGGTCCGTGCTTATCATACAGGCTGCCCTCTTCCATATCTAGGTGACGTATACATCCAGACGAAAAATCACGCTAGAACAAGTCTGAAACCACAAAACATACCTTTATTTGAATACTACACTAATTTTTAAAGGCTCTCGTTAAATTTGTTTATCAATGTGGACAATTTTCTGACTGACTGGTAAATGAACTGACGGTGGATTTTTGGAATACACTTGTAAATTAGTATATAAAAAATTTATATATTTCACATAGAAATCCTAACCAAAATTGTTACTCAGAAGATACGGTTGCTCTTTGCAGATAAAAATATCAATCTCTTTATTATTTTTCTACTTTCATTAGAGTATCTCAAATTAAAAATTTTAGTTACGTAAAAGTATTTGACAATATTAATTAAAATTACAAATAATACCAGTAACTGTAAAAAGGTTGATCGTAATGAAATCTGTATGTGCCCTGCTTTTCCATATTCTTATTTGTAGTAAGTAGGAGATATTCCAGTGGCTTCGACACTCTTTCTTTAATTTATCCAAAGTCATTTGTATAAAATCTTGGTTCGCCAATGTCCTTGCGCTTGTGTTATCATTTGTCATCAAATTGTTCAGAATTTCTATACACTCTAACCTCTTTTATTTGCGCCTTGTTCATCCGCCAACCTCGCCTACCGCGAACAAATGCCACAATACGGATTTCCTCACTTCTGATTTACCTCGTTCATTTGTCAGCTTCGCAAAACTCCATCCGCCAGATTTTCTTTACTCCAATGTGAATCATTCCTTTGATCATTTGCCAACCTGCTGATTCCAATTTAAGATAAGTCGAAAATATTTTGTCAATCCGGTCTTTTATTGATCAGGCAGAGATGACCTAGCAACAGGCCTCACTCATTATGAATCAAGTACATAGTGTCACTAATGACGTAACACCCTTGAGTTGTTTAGAACAGCTGTCATCAGCTTCGGAACTGGCGTTGATTTCATCGATGGAGTTGTTTGGTTGATATTCAATGAGGTAAACGAGATGAGTTGTTTGAGGTGTACGGTAACACTTGGTTCAAAGATTGGTTATTCAAAGTTTTGTTACAGTTCAGTCAGTACACAAGATCGTCATCAATGAAACATCTTGTGATTTTGTTTACCCTAAGCCCCTGCCTGTATAAACATTTCCGTTAAGATATATAAGGAGGTAATTTGTGAGTACGTTAGTAATGTTACAATAGGTTATGAAAACGCAGGGGATCGCTTTCGAGCCCGTCAACAACAGTTAGATCGCGAAATTTTTCGATTTGCATTCTAGGAACCGTCAGCAACAGCCAACTCAGCTCTCTACCCCCCCCCCCCCCCCCAATGAACCGCCACCCTCGCTTACAACCAAATAATTCCCAGGTCCCAAGGTTAGCGGATAAAAGAGGTTAGACTGTATTTTAAATTGCAAGTTTGTTCATAAAATTTACGACATATATATGCGTGCGTACAATATTATTGTATAATAACATGATGGCGAGATAAAAAATTGTTAAAAGTTTTCGATGGTAAATTGTTACTTTATTCATTAAAAATACAAAAAAAAACAATTTAGTGATTATTTATATAAATACGTATCTGGAATAAAGTATATAAAAATGATTGCAGCATAAAAATGTATCATAATTCATGCAAGATTGAAACCACAAAATGTTAGGTCATGATCAGAGAAATATATATCATAGACCTCGGAAGTAACTTGAACTGTACCTACATTATTATGGTATATATGATCTATCAGCGTACCTCTATCAGTTGTAGCCTTTGTTACAAATTGTCGAAATCCGAATTCTTTCATTAACAAAAATAATGTGCTTTCTTCATGGTCATTCAAGTCGTCATTGAAATCACCCAATACAAACACTGGCAAATTCAATTGCAAAGAGGAGATAACAGAACGAAATCTTCGGCAAAAGTGTTCTAGAGGAAATGACGGTTTTCTATATGCAAGAACAAGAATCACTTTCGTATCCCGAACTTTGAATTGCACTGTTTTACATTCTAATCCTTCATGCTCGACAGTAACCTCCTCTGCTTTAAGTTTCTGTTTAACGCATATCATAACACCATGCAATCCACTGTGGTTTCGTTCCGATGGAATGTTAGACCTGAATATGTCATACTGGTACTTTTCAGAAAAAGTATCAATATTGTGCTCATTTGTCAAATATGTTTCCGTAAAACAAATCACATCAGTGCGATTAAAAATGCAAGCTTGTCTAGCACTAAGCACGTCTGCAAGCTTTGGAAGGAAATAACGTATATTCAAATGACCAATGATTGTCCACTCAGTGTTTCGTTTGACCAAATTCAGTTCATCAGCTGGTATGATATTTTCTCGCATTCTCTGCATTTCTTCTTCAATTTTTTGGTTCGTCTTAATTCCAGCAGCATCAAAGTCTACTATATATAAACCTTCCAATGTTTTTACACGGCTGAATGCAACATAAGCTTGTCCTTTCCCAAAACGCTTTGCTTTTTTCATGTTCACAACAATTTTGTCTACCGTTAGACCTTGACATTTGTGGATGGTGACTGCCCATGCTAACGTTAATGGAAATTGTCTTCTTGCAATCTGAGCTCCCTTTTTGTTTCCTTTTTCGTATCTTGCTTCCTGTCTCTTAATAGGCACTGCATTCGGATATTCCTGTTTCCACTGACTAGTAGATACTGCAGCATTTCCAACGGACTGATCGTCAAACATCACCAAAATCACTTTAACAGTTCCACTGTCATTTTTCACGATCTTTTGTACTGTTCCTATGACACCATTCACCAGACCATCAGCTGTATCGATGTTGTATGTAAGCATGACTCTGGCACCAACCGTCAACACAAGAATCGTATGTAAACCCGCCGTTTCAGATCGTTTCTGTAACTTGTTCATCTTTTCTAAATTGACCTGGCCGGTGCTGTCTGTTTTATCATCTGATGCATGGATCTGTATCACATTGTCTTCATTTGTTTCTAATTGTTTCAATTTCTTGAGATTCATTTCATCTACATCACAATTGTATGCAAAGACATGCAAAGCCTCGTGTGGATAATTTGGATCATTTTCCATTATCTGTCGTGATTTTAATAATGAAATATCAGCTTCAGTGTGGTTTCCAGTTCTAACGCGACAAAGCATTTCAGCAAAAGCACAGTCGTCCTTTTGACGCATTACCTCATCCAATTCGTGTAGATAGAAGTTGTCTTTCCAAAGGTTACCTTCAAGTCTTTCGACAGGATCTTTTACTGGTTGATATATCTGTGACTGTAATACTGGAGGGAGCTGATACATATCACCAACTGCCAATATTGAAACGTTTCCGAAATATACTGATTCAGCCGAAACACCTTTGATCTTTTGCAAACGTTTGTGAATGTCCAGTAACATATCTGATCCTACCATGGAGATCTCGTCAATTATTAATATCTGCAGATTTTCAAGTTTTGACCTAAGTGTATTCAATTTATCAAAAGAAATATGATCACCACCATACTTTCTTGTTTGAAGCGCTAAAGCAGAATGGATTGTCATACCACCAATATTGAATGCAGCGACTCCAGTGGGTGCAGTTAGGAGGACAGTAATGTCTGATGCATGTATTTTGTTTGACATACGGAAGAGTTTTCTAACATCAGAGTGCACGAGTTTGATAACATGTGATTTACCAACACCACCAGGCCCACTCATGAACACATGATAAGGTTTCGGAACTTTATTTTGTTTCAAAGCTAAAACAGCATCCTTGCACCATTTCCTATTGAACGATATCACCTGTGCCTGTTTCTCATTCAATGAGCGTACCATCTTTCTGTATTCATCATCAGGTAAAATTTGTCTTTCGGCCTCTGCCTCATAGCGTGCAATAATTTCTGAAGCATGATCGGACTTTGGATTTTCTATAAATCCCGCATTAGCCTCAAGATCTTGCTGATCGATCTCTCTTTCTACCTCGATACCTTCACCTTGGTCTTGCAAATTGTTATGTTCAGCACCAGGTGCAACATTTGCCCAGACATGTTCAGGTGGTCCAAACTGTGCATTGTTTTGTATTGCTTCTTCCACGAGTTCTAGATTTTCTGTGTATCTGGCTTCACTTTCACGTATCAAGTCCTGTACATGAAAGTAATGCGACGCAAAATCAGGAAAACCACCCAAGAGATCAACATCTTCGTTACGCCATGGTAGGTATAGCATTAACTTTCCTCGATAGAAATCACTTGGGTCTTTTTCAATACTAAACCTGTGAAATCTAATAACTGCAGGACGTCTACGTTTGTACATCATACCGCCATTATTATTCAGTCTGATTTCTTTTGGTAATACTGCAGGAATGTCCTCTTGTTCATCATCGATATCTAATACATTTGGTCCAGAGTCTGTTTCGTCCTCTATCACATTTTGATATCTCACTTTATAGTTAGCTGTGAAGTCTGCTAAACACAGATTTTCGATGCAGTTAGGTCTCAGCGAGTATCGTTCAATGACATTGCTCTGGAAAATGTTTTCGTCTTGATCTGCTAAATCATCCAATTCTTTCTGTGGTTTAAGAACAGCTGCTCGCACATCTTTCGCATCTGTATTCACAAACAAGACTTCTCTGCTGAATTTTTTCATGGGCATAGATAATATTCGGTATACAGCTTCTTGAGCACTTACTTCACGATGATTAAGAAATACTGAGCCTACACGGCGAAGCATAGATTTGATCTCTTTGTCCTTGTACTCTTTACATACTTGTTTTACCAGTTCACCAATGCCTTTCTCATTTTTCGTCATGTATGCAGCAATGTACATAACACATGCATATGCATCTATGATGTACTGAATATCAATGTTTGCCTGCCAAGCTTTCAGAATCACAGGATTGTAAGGGTTGATATGGCTTTCTGCCGGTGACCTCTTCAACACTATTGTTTTGCCCCGTTGTGAGATCAATAACTGTTCAACGTACTCTTGTAGCGAAACACCGGCTTTGTCTAGAATATATTGCAATGTGGCGTCTTTTAGCGTATCGTGATCAGACATAATGTCTTTCACTTTTTTGAGTACACAGGATGCACGATCTTTCTTTACTTTTGCCATTTCATCATCTGGCTCTTTTGCAACGAGTGTGACTGGGCTAGGTGGTCTAGGAAAGCTGAATCTACACGGTCCTTTCTTCTTGCAATAACTCGAGTGACTATGAGTTTGCAATTCTTTGACAAGCCTTTGCAGATATTCGTCTTTATTACCAGGTAATGCACAGGTAATGTATTTGTTAACAAATGACGCCACTGTTTCATCTGTATCAGAGTCAATTTTCGGTGCATCTTTCACCCATAAGAGTGTATGTGCATGAGGAGAACCACGAGCTTGAAATTCTATTCGAATGACGTAGTCAACTATTTCTCCTAGTGGTTGAGCTTTCGATTTGAGAACATCTCGAAACAATAGTTCTAATCTGTATTGAAATTGTCGTGCAGCAGTAACGGGGTTCCTTCTCAACCATTGTGATCTTTCAGTGAAAGACAATTGTTTGACATCATCATCACTCAATATTGTGCCATACTGTCTCGCTATTGATTGAATTACATCGGGCCATTGCATATCAGCAGCTGATACTGTGAAAAACCAAGTTGGTATTCCTAACTGTCGAACCATGCCTAGAACATCATAGAATACAGTCTGGAAATATGCAGGAGTTCCTCTCACCCTTTTCAACATTCTGTAGGCTAGATCTGATTTAACAAAACTTTTCATCTGTTCTACATTTTTGACCATGCCTGCATTAATTCGTTTACCCTTGAAAGTGTCTTCCACTAGCTCGTCTAAAAATGAAGTGATTAATATCACCTGTAACTTGCTTACTTTCTGTTGCATATTGTGCACTAAATATGTATTCAATAGATCTTGAGAACCTGCCATCAACATCAAGCAATCTTTGATTGAAATATTTTCGAGCGTTCAAATGGATAGGTCTCTCAGCTGTCAGAGCATTTGTTCCATCAGGATACTTGTCTGGATTTGATAATTCCTCAAAGTTAGGATCAGTTAAAAGAGGCATTGGTTTTGCTCCATCAGCTGGTGCAACACTAATTATTTTGTTCAGTAATTCAGGATCTTCATTTATCATACTTGTTTCATATGGCAATCCTCTTACTTTAGATGCTTCTTCAAATGCATATTCATCTTGTTCTCTTAGGTCCTCATCGTCTTCTTCAGAACATATGTTTTCATTCACTTTGTCAATTGCCGTTTCTAGTTGTACACTTTTACAATAATCTGGACCAAAATCGGGTTGGTTTATTTCTACACCTGTTTGAGTGTATGGCTCAAAAATAACATAATGCGACTGCCCCATAAGTCCGAGATCAATTTCGTTTGTCTGACTACTTTCAAGCCTTGGAACTATTGTGTGAACCATAAGAGCACTTGTTGAGTGAACATTCACTTTGACAAAATACTTATCTGCTAAAGCTTGCAGTACCAGATGATCACCCCAACTGTCTATTCTTATTCCATCTATGTATCTTATCCACTGGATTTCTCTTTGCGTCTCTCGGTCACTTATTTCATTAACATACAAATCTTCAGCAGTAGGCTGTTCCGTGTCAGCATTTCCAAGATCTTGGCTTTCTATTCTAGCAGCAACAAATTCAATGTAATTTTCCTTGTTTTGAATCATATATTCAGCTACTTGGTTACGTAAAAGAAGCACGTTTGTATCAGTTATTCCCAACCTCTCAAGATGATACCAAAATGCATAAAACATACAGTTCCCATCTCCTGGAACATCAATAACATGCATTCTACTACGACTTGCCATGGTGTACAATTTCATGTAGTCATTTTGACAATCCGTGACATCAGTCACAGAAACAAGTTCAGTACGATGTTGCTGTATGTCAATCACATTCTCTTGTCTATTGTCTATATTGTTTTCACTTTGATCTAGTTTCTCTTCAATTTCATCGTCTATTCCAGTTGAACAGTCATTTTTCTCTGTTTGCGAAACAGCTTCCCAAAGCTTAGAATCATCATTTGTCAAATCTTCCAGCCAATTTTCATTAATTTTAATATTTGCATAATGTGGATTTTCTTTCTTCAACCATCTCAGTGCATTCATCACAACATCGGGCTTGACAGAGTCATACATGTAGTGGGAAGAGTGTTTCAAACTTCGCTTTAATTTCATTGCAACCACTTGCCACTCTGAAGGTAGTCTTGGAAGTACCTCACATACCGCATCAAGTTTAGCAGGCACATTTACTGCTGGTCCATGAATGCCGTGTTGTTTTCCTCTTGGTAAACCTACCATTTTCATAAAAGCGATTCTCTGACAAATAAGTCTCAGTTCAAGTGCATTTAGATCTCGAAGTTCCTTTGGCGGATCTACCAAAGACAGATTGTTTGCTTTAGACTGTGCAGGCAATTTCCCTCCTTTTAGTGTCAAATGGCATGTTTTGCATATCCATTCTTCGTTATTATAAGACTTTTGACGAAATGGAATTACTGTCTCCAATAGAGATTGAGATATATTATCATAATTTTCCTCTCTTAGATGAACAACTGACGTTCTGAACATCAAACGATGACAACTACAGCACACGTAATTTGCAGACTGGCGTACTTTTTCTAGAAACTGTGAAATAACAGTGTCATTATCAGGGACAATGTTTCGCCATTTATCTCTCTGCTTTTCGCTGAAACGTGCTGCCTTGCTCAATCTCTTTTCAGTTTCTTCTTCCGTTTCTAGTCTCCTCAGTTCTATTTTACGTATTGAATCTGAATGAAGTCGGCTCCTCTTTTCCGAAGTAGTTTCAGATTTACGCAATTTTGTCTGTCGTTTTCTTTGAAAGCAGAGCCTTTCTTGCTTTTTCTCAGCGGTTTCCAATTCCCGTTCAATAAAATGCCATTGTTGATCTCTTGACATTCTTTTCTGCTTTTTCTCTGTCGTTTCACAATCAAATAATCTCTTCTGTCTTTTCCTTTGAGAGTAGAGCCTTTTTTGCGTTTTCTCAGAGCTTTCGGATTCACGTTGTATTATATGCCTTTCCTGATCTCTCGAAAGTCTTTCTTGCTTTTTGTCAGCGGTTTCAGAATCGCGCAATTTAGTCTGTCTTTTATTTTGTGAGCATAATCTTTCCTGTTTTTTGTCAGCGGTTTCAGAATCGCGCAATTTAGTCTGTCTTTTATTTTGTGAGCATAATCTTTCCTGTTTTTTGTCAGCGGTTTCAGAATCGCGCAATTTAGTCTGTCTTTTCTTTTGTGAGCATAATCTTTCCTGTTTTTTGTCAGCGGTTTCAGAATCGCGCAATTTAGTCTGTCTTTTCCTTTGTGAACACAGTCTTTCTTGTTTTTCATTTTCGGTTTCTGCTAATCTTTGGCTTCTTTTAGCCAACGCATTTGCTTTCCTTGTCTGTTTGTAACTCTTTCGTTTTGTTCCCGGCATTATTGTAAATGATAAAATTCAAATCAAGGCAGCACAAATTATCAACAGAAACCCTACGTAGTAATAGTATAAACTTTTATGCGTCACCGAATAGTACAACTGTATTCTAGACTATCCAGGGATACTGTAAGAAAAAATGAAAAAACTTTACTGCCTTTATTACTCAAAATTGCTCGGGTTTATATTTATTTGCTGTACTTTTTACTCAGTTATATAAAATATATATCTCTCACCCCTCAGCACTTAAAAATATTGTCACATACAAGTTCAATAATCTACACTTATTTCACTTGTGTGATACAAACCTTTTATGTACAAACCTTACTCTGGGGCCTAGTTTACTCTGGTTACTATAATATAAAATGCAAGGGCTGGGGTATTTAAATAGTACAAATGAAATCTTACTAAAGACCACTACTAATGATGTAGTTGTCCTTTGATCTTGGCGGCTTGAAAGAACTTTTGATCTTCCGCTCAAATTTACATATAAAACGGATTGCATGGAAGGACTTTTCACCAAAACTAACTTTGATACATATAAAAGCATAAATTTAATAAATTCTATCGAATATAATATATATTGTCGCACATACATTCTACGTATCCTTCTTTAATTTAGACGACTCTGAAAATGCCAGAACTCGGCGATATTCATGGCGATTCGTGATGCAGTTTTCTGCAAAACTGATCATCCGAACGATCGTATAGCCGAACAAAGAGCTTGTCCCCCCAGGTGTTCGGATGAACGATGTCGTACTGTACTAAATTGTTTTACACCAATATAAAGACCCGCAGGAATTATGTTACAGTCAATACGTTTATAATTCTCATTAAATATTTCATTAAAAGCTTTGTTAAGGGTCACTTTATATTAAATAATTATAAAATAAATTATTTCAAACCGTCACTCACAGAATCGAGAGGACAAATTGGAATGCAATGCAATATTAAGGCAATATTGATAAAGTATACCTCAGCATAGGAGGCACCATCATACCTTTAAAGGCAAATTTATAAGAAATTAACAAACAAATGTATCAATTATATGCTTAGTTTTCTGTAGACATAATTTTACTTTTTAAGAATACACGTTACCTCCATACTTAATAAACTAGTGTTACTTACCGTCAATAAATATATCCTTAGGAATTCATTAAGGATCTTTCGTTATACAACCATATACTTCACCTCTATAAAAAAGCAGTGGTACTTACCGTCAATAAACATATGCTAAGGTTTCATTGGACATATTTCGTTATACAAGGATATACAGTGGAACCCCGTAATTACCAATACTTTGGCGACTGACCAAAGTGGGCGCTCTTTGGGGTAGGTGGTATTTGGGAAAATCTAATTTACATGGATCGTTCATTCGGGACCAAGAAAAGTGGTCGCAATTGTGGAATGGTCGCAAGGCGGTGTTCCACTGTACTTTGCCTCTATATATATACTTATTTAATAAAACAGTGTTACTTACCGTGTATACAAAACAACAAACAACCAGATAATAGGTCTTTATTACAACAGTTCAGTTATTCCACATATTAAATAAAATATTAATCGACACTTCATACACAGTTCTACCGTCCGAACAAAACATGAACCTCTGAACTCAGATAATGTATTTCATTTTTTAATCGCACTATGAATAAATCTAAACAGTTTCATGTATAAAGTTGTAAATATAGCATAAACTTAAACGCGCTATTGAAACAATATAGTAAACTAAATCAGAACATAAATTCATAACCAAACCTTATATACAGTTACTTACACATCCACAATATGTTAGACAAACTCATTTTACATTCATTCCTCACTAATTCATTATGGCGACTCATATTGCCAACGTCGGAAATGCTATGGAAAGCAACTACAAGCATGTCGGACCCTAGCGCCATGCACCTGTTTAGTATAATTTTGATAGGAGCTCATTTACATGCCACCGAAGCCAAGATGACACGCCCCCTGTTCGCGTACCGGTTACCGTAGGAAGTACAACATCCATACCCACACAGCCATCAGGAGCATACACAGCTACTGCTAATAACAACCGAGACCTAGCAATGTCAATCTAGAGAAAAGAACTTGATTGTAACGACTTACAGTTACCTTCGAGATATAAATTTAGTTATCGTCATAAGCGTTAAATACATTCCAGTTATGCTTCAAGTTAATTTTCCTACTAGACGACATTCATAGTTCATTTCTACAGCTATTTGAACCCTTCAGTGCAATATAGACCGCAATTTACTCGGTTCTACTTGCCAAACATTATCAAAATACAACAGCCGATCTAAAAATGTACACTCGACATTTTCTTATTTATTATTTCAAATTATGAAATAAATTAAGCACATACAATATTACTCTCGTCATAAACTACTCTATCATGTCATCAGTATGTTATGAATGGAATCTATTTGTACGGCATAAAACTCACCTGACAAGAACATGAGACACTAAATGCAAACAGCAACTACAAGCCTAAAACCTAACGCGTGTGTGGAAGATTTTCTTACAGATCCCGTTTTCTAAAATGTACTTTCTTTTAATACAATTTCAATACAACGAAATAAAGTACTTGTCGTATTTACCACGTGTTACACACAACGAAATATTCATAATTATTCGTAACAATTTGTCAAATATTCATCAAATGCACACCATCACTCCATACAATAAAAGAGCGAAATTATGATTCAATCACAAATGTTTAATCGTACAAACTTTCACTGCTAGTTTTATAATCTTTTCAGATGAAATTAGAAACTATAGAATCATAATAATAAAGTAATGGATAAACCAACTAGAATGAAATCTGGATCTAATGATTATACAATATATCCAAACTGTCATCCAACAATTTTACTTACCGGTCTAAATCCATACATGATAGGAAAATGTAAATTAAATCTCTTGTCATAAAAAGGATTCTCATGTATCCTTATACAGCAACATAATTCACAGTTGAACCGTTCAACAGTTTCACAATACTACAGCATCCACTCCATAAATCTATTATCAAATAATTAGAAACTATGTCAGAAATATTCGACTTCTTATATTTTTATCAAACTGTCGTTATACAGTGGAACGCCGTAATTACAACCACCTTTCCGACTGGACTGACCCAACTGGTCTCTGTTTGTGGGTGGTCGTATTTGTGACACTCAAATTACATACATCCTGACCCAGAAAAGTGGTCGCAATTGTGGGGGTGGTCGTAATTGTGGAGTGGTTGCAAGGCGGGGTTCCTCTGTACTTCACTTCTATACTTAATTAATAAAACAGTGGTACTTACCTTGAATACAAAACACCAAACCACGAGATGCTGCGTCTTTATTACAATAGTTCAGTTATTCCACATATTAAATAGAATATTAATCGACACTTCATACACAGTTCTACCGTACGAACAAAACATGAATACGTAAACTCAGATGCCATTTTTCAATCGCACTATCAATAGTTATACAGTTCATAAACAGCAAAACAATTCCCACTATTGATCTGTTCAAAAACTTTCAGAATACAACAACAGCCACTCTCTAAATTTATTTGATTTAAAAGCATGCCACAAATATTAGAATTCTTTATTTTTATCATAAATTTCAAGTAGTAGATTTCCTAACTACATATTTTCGCGATAACTGCTTCAATAGAAATATAATCAACGCTAAAGCTCGTTTATATACACTCTAATATACTATATACAAAACACTCATTTCTCAGTTATCAAGTACGCTCAATCCTAGCATAAAGTAATTATGGTAGCTTTATGAATATTTCATACATATCCATGTATTTGTCCATGTAGATACTTAAATATAATTTTATTCTTGTTACCTAAGTGATTAAAATGAATTTCGTCTTACCGTCTGATAGAGAAAACAAGACCATTATATTTTATTTGTAGAATGATTCCAATGATTCACTACTATATATAGGCACACGCAGCACAGTTCTACTACCTAAACTTTTCACAATACAACAGATAGTTTATCGATCTCAAAGCAAATTACTGAAAAAAAATATGTGTAAAATATCACACTTTCCAAATAGTTTTATTAAACTTTTTAGAATTTAAACACATGTACAATTAAACAAATACATTTAGTAACTATTGTAGTCTCGTCATAAGCGGTCCAACAACAAATCATCAGTATATCAAAGCCCATTTATGGTATATACAATCGATCAAGACCCCTCCCCCCCCCCCCCCCCCGTTAAGAACATAGCAGAGTTATTCCGAAAATCAAATGAAATCGTAATACTCAGCCGTTGTAGAAGCACTTTCTTTAATATTCATATCTCCTTATATGTCCTTAAACCTTTAAATAGGACTTAATTGTCCTTCATTAATTTAAATAACTGTCGCACTTACCGTGGATTAAAGACAACAAGAGATTCATACTTCATGCGTACAGTTATCATTAATTATATTCAATATACAGCGACACTTCACATGAACTGTGAGAATACAAAAGCCATTCCATCAATCTATAATGCGATTTCTCACATGTCGGTCATGATAGACTTTTCATTTTTATTATACCAAACTATAAAATAGAATAAGGAACAACAGTACTTTAAACATGAATTCTCACAATCAATGCTGAACGAAACGTCTCAACAATACCTCCAAATTTTCATCCGACAATTACTTAGTAGCGTGAATCCGAACATTCAGCAAGAATTTAAAACCAAACAATTATGTCAAACAGGTGTCACGTATCCAGATTTTTCTAAGACGTTCATACTTTAATACAATTTAATTCTAGTTCTATAATTATTTAAAATAATTGTGGTACCTTCCGTTTCTTGAAGGCAACAATTCAAGATGATACTTTATTCCTAGAGTTCTTTTACTTATATGCAATATACACCAACGCTATACAGTTCTTCCGGTCAAACATTATGGAAACCCAACGACCAGTCTATCAAGCAACCCCCAAAATATTTAAAATATGACAAATGTTACACTTTTCGTATATTTTTCTGTAACACTAGCAATTGACATGAACTACAGTGCTATCATAGTGTATTATTTCCGGAGGAATCCTTACATACATCTCTCAATGTTCTAATGGATACTTTCTTTTAAACCATTTATTTCTACTGCTGTAATAACCCAAACCACTGTCGGACTAACTGTCCGTTCAATACAAGTGAATCGTACTTTATTCGTATAGTTATATCAGTCATTATATACAATACACAGTCACAATATACACGGTGTCCTTCCACTCAATCACATAATACAACAGAAACTCTGTCAAAGTTTCTAAAAATACATGACAGATTTGACACTGGATATTTTAATCGAATGTTCAAACAGAATTATCACAAGTCAACTATTCTCGACTCGACGTAAACCTTAACTCAACCAATCATCAAAAACAAGCATAAATTTAATGTATATTTAGTCTATTAAAACTGTAATCTGAAAACAACATGAGACCCTAAATCTAGACAAAATAATAGAACGTTTAAACCAACGAGTTAAAAGATTCAACTTAAAATCGTTTATTATATAAATAAAAATTTCAAAATATTGATACTTTATTCGTCAAGTCCACGCAATTCCCGTGATTCAATATAATATACAGCAACTCTCGATTCATTGGCCCTATCCCTGACCCTATCACAACACAATAACAAGTCTGTTATAGGCCAAATATCTGCCACAATTTTACTTAATCGGTTCAAGGCAAAAGTAAAAAAATACACCACATCTTCCTCCTCACTTCAAATACACCTGCGACCCTACATACGAATTCTCGCGTTCATATGTTTACATCATATTAACCTAATATACGTATATAATAATACAATTCTAAATAATAAAGCAAATCATTAATATCGATCAATAAAATAAAATACCGCAGTAATAAAGAACAACTGGCCCTGATATTCTTAAATTCAGTTAACACATTTTATTGAAACATTATTAAAAGTAAATACTGGACCGGTAGCAAAATTGGAGCAGAACACTCAACTTAAACAAGAATTTAAACATCCAATAATTTAATCACCTTTTCTGTCAATATAGAATGCCTATCCGAGATAATATGGAGATACTGTATACATTCCTTAATCCTTGCAACAAGCAATTCCAAATAATATCCTGATAATGATCTTCAAAGTTCTCATTAATTTTAACCATCATTGTGCATATTTCTTTAAATCAATTGATACTTTTAAACATACCCAATTAAATGAATACACCGTTGTTTTATTTATACATTTTTTTCATTAAAAACGTTTCTTATAACTTAAAACTATGCAAACAAATCATTAAAACAAACGCATGTATCCATGCTATAGTACAAATAAATAAGGCAATTACAAATGAATAACCGTGTATCTTCTCAATATCTTCTCTTCGGTTTCCATCAGCATCTTCTGACATCAGTTGCTAACATCGCTGCGGCATATGTAAACCTATCAAGCCACGGAACTAAACCATCCAGTAAATTTACCAATCCATATAAAATTTTCTGTACAAAATAAAAAGAGGAATATTTACATATATCACTACTCTGCTTACACTTATACCGCCAAGTACTTAAATTATTTCCCTAAATTATCAGGCAAAACATCCTGCTCATCCAATCCATACTTTCAATATACCATTACCTCCTCATAAACTCATATTTCACCTTTCAAATTTATTAACATTCTTTGCCTTGGCTTCGCATTTTTCTGGCATTCTTCCCCCCCCCCCCCCCCGTCTTAAATTTATACCCAAAATCATTTAGTCTGCTCATCCATTCCATGCATTCAATCGACCATTGCTTCTTCATACATTTTCTAATTTAATTGCATGCTTTGCCATGGTTGTCTCACCAATTGCGTCTACCCCCCCCCCCCCCCTTAGATGTCAAGTCCCCTTACATTTATACTCAAACTGATTAAATTATTTCCTTTAATTATCAAATAAAACATTCTGCTCATCCGATCCATGCTTTCAATCCACAATTAAATCCTCATAACCCACCTTCGACTTTTCTAATTTAATTGCATGTTTTGCCTTAGCTTCGCACGATCGCCGCCCCCCCCCCCCCCCCCGAAATGTCACTGCTCCTAGAAACATTTATACCCAAAGTAATCAAATTATTTCCTTTTAATTATCAAACGAAACATTCAGCTCCTCCGATCCATGCTTTCAATCTACAATTAAATCCTCCTAACCCACCTCTCACCTTTCAATTTTAACTTGCCTTCACAAAATTGCCCCCCTTACTTACCTATATTATCCAGATGCAACCTTTCCATAACGCCACATCTCTCAGCTTCTCACCTCTTGGGATTCATGTTTAAAAAAATAAACCTGCTTGCCCTCTTCCCGCGACACTTCACATTTTCTCTTACCGAGAATATATTAATATTAACCAGCGCCCTACCTTACTTACCCATATTATCCAGAAACAACGCTTGCATAATACCGTATTCAGCTTCTCTTCTCTTGTAATTTGCGTTTCCAAATTAAACCTACCTGCTCTCTTCCTGTGACACTTCACATTTCCTCTTCCCGCAAATATATTAATATGAAATCAACGTACCTCCTGGTTCAGCTTCAGGTATTCTTGTAATACTTACTTGTAACTGGCATCTTCTTCAGCAGCTAAGGGCAGCTCTAACGTCTACACTACTGAGGTGGGCCTGGCTAACCAAAATTGTCGGTGTCCTTACTTTCAACATTTACAAGATTCTACACGTTATTATAAATTGCACATGAAAGACCAATCAAACATGAATCTATATTATTCATACAATTTTTTTTTATTCCATTTAGAATACCCAACTGTCAATTAAACACACAGAAAATAATTACAGAACGCTAAGAATTAGGATTTCATTGCCGCTGCGACGTTATGTAAAAGTATAACATGACGATAGCAATAGTTCATAAAACCCAGACTCACACTGCCAACTCGATCAGCACTATAATAATCAACAGACCACGAATAACAGCTTATCATATCACTAAATCTTCTATAGGATATAAAATTGTTATTAAAGAGCAATTCATACCATAATTATATAATCTGTAATTGCCCGGTCCGCCGATTATTATTGTATGATCCGAGACTCATTCCGGGCTTTCCCAATTGCTTCCCCGTGTCACGGAACCACCTGTGAGCGCGCCAAGCCTCTGTCACCTGTAGCGCGGGAAGGCCATGTCCACATAAAGCATTCACTACGTTCGGTTAAGTGAAATAATTACAAAGGAATTGGCTAGTAATGCACATAAATAAGGCACAAAAAGAACAGCGGCAAGGTTGCATTTGCTTGCAAGTGCATGACAATTAACACTGTTCGAAATTCACTTATATTTAAATTTGTAAGAGTTAAATATTTTTTTTTTACCAGCACCTCAGATCCCGACCCTTCCCCCTTGGAGCGTACAACCCTCATTTGCATTTTTTGTGTAAGATTAGCATCGGACGTCTGACAGAGCCGACACCAAGTATTTCAGATAGTCACCGTGCACGCGTGTCACACAAACACCTCAGCTGTTCAAGAGTGAACCACATAATCGTGTTTTCGTCACATCAATGGACATGTCAGACCTCAGTGAAGTTACGGGCTACATCGTTTGTTGCTTGCCGGAAATCTTCGATTTCGGCAAGCATGTTCGTCAGTTGCGTATGTCCAATTGTCTGTCTGTTTGTGTGTTTGTCACGACTGTCCAGGCCACACTTTTGCATCAATCAACTTGAAACTTACAGGCGTGATTGACAAACCGATTTCTAGGTGCCCTATTCTTTTTGGTCAACATTGCTTCAAGATCAAGGTCAAGGTCGCGAAAAGTCTGGTTAACAGTTTTGGCTCGATTACTTGGCCATTAATAGTCGCATCTACGTCAATGATAGCTCATTTTTTTTCGTCATCACCTGGCCTTTCTTTTGACATGTAGCTTACTAACATTTGCCGTTACCATGGTTACATTTTTTGAGCAAAAATCATGGAAATTGGAAATAACACGACCATTTTTTGTAACTTTGTCAGTTTTTAAGCTAGGCAGATCTAGTTTTCGGCATTTTGTTCCACATGACCAGCCAAATCTCGCGCCATATCTCGTCAAACGAGAAAAAACGAGACTTCGCGAAATGCTTATAACTCGGCGACTTTTACAGCTAAACAGGTCTGGTTTTCGGCATTTCGTTCCACCAAACAAGCTTGACACGACAGAGCTGCAAGACAGGCCAAATCTCGCACCGTATCTCCTCAAACGAGAAAACACGACATTTCACATAAATGCTTATAACTCGGCCAGTTTTACAGCTAGACACGTCTGGTTTTCGGCATTTGGTTCCACTAGACCACCTTGACACGACAGATATGCAAGCCTGGCAAAATCTCACACCGTATCTCGTCAAACGAGATAACACGAGATTTCACGAAACTGCAGTTAGACAGGTCTAGTTTTCGGCATTTCGTTCCACATGACCAGCTTGACAGGACAAAACTGCAAGTCAGGCACAATCTCGCACCGTATCTGGTCACACGAGAAAACACGAGATTTCAGGGAAATGCTGATAACTCGGCGAGTTTAACAGCTAGACAGGTCTAGTTTGTTTGTCAGTACTCTCCTGGGCACAATTTTCCAGCAATCGCCCTGAAACTTACACAGCTGGTAGAAATTTCCAAATCCTGGAAGCCTATTCTTTTTGGTCAATATAGGTCAGAGGTCAAGGTCAAGGTCGGCCAAAAACCTTGAAATTTTATTTTCTTCATAACTTTATCAAATTTGGTCTTATCTTCACAATCTTAGGCTCATTTTCTTCTTCTTGGTCTTCCCCACAACTTTTCTAAGGCCATCTTTTGTCTCAGATGTGTCACTTAGTATTTTTGTCTCTTTGTCAGCTGTCCTCATTTTCGCCTTCTTGCTGGTTCTTTTGTCTCACATATAGCACTACAAAGGCCACACTTTTACAGCAACCGCTTTAAAACTTACACAGATAATGGAAGACCAAACGTTCTGCATGCCTTTTTTGTCAATATCTGCCACAAGTCAAGGTCAAGGTCGTCAAAAAGTTTAGAAATGTTATTTTCGTCATAACTTTGTCAATTTTAATCCTATCTTCACAATCTTAGGCTCATTTTCTTCCGCTTGGTCTTCCCCACAACTTTTGTAAGGCCAACTTTTGTCTCAGATGTGTCACTTTGTCAGTATTTCTGTCTCTTTGTCAGCTCTCCTAAATTTTGCCTCTTACCTGGTCCTTGTCTTAAATAAAACATTCTACAGGCCACAGTTTCGCAGGAATCTATTTTAACTGATACATCTGATACATCTTGCACTAATATCTCGAAAAGAATTTTTCATTTTTGAAAAATGGCCGCTAGGGGCTCATTTTCATGGTCTTTGTCTTGGTTATGACATGTTCTTGTTATTCTACCAATCTGGGTCAAAGTATTTCCGGCAAGCGCGTGACCTCTGGTCGTCTTGTTTGTTGGTTCGTTGGCTTAAATGATTTGGATATAACCCTAGAAAAAATAACCAACCCATAATATTTTGGTGGTAATCCGGATCCAAGCTTAATAAGGTAAGTCCTTAGTAAAGTGAAGCTGCCTGAAAACTCCTCTTGAGCTTCTTTGAAATTTCATTTTCATTTTAAAATATTAAAATGTACCTGATCAGTTTGCAAAGAGCTTCTCAGAGATGTATTTTACTTTTTTTTCAGTAAGATTTTACCCAATTATTGAATGTCCAGACTTCCTTATATATTGATATTTATAATGATATGTCAAATAGCCAAAGAGGTTTAGGATATTACTCAAAGCTTTGCCAATGATCTTTGAACTGGGGAAAACAGGTCCTACTAAATAGTTATGATTTAATGCAATGATTTAATATCCAGAATTCATTTCGCCAAGAAAACACAAACTATATAATGCTAAGTCGAAAGTAAAAGAGTTGCATGTATTTTTATGATTTGATTTCCATCTAGGAAGCCATCTTTGCACACATCGGGTTTTCAATCAGAACCCCCCCCCCTTTTTTTTTTTCTTTTAAAAGCAATAAAGGATTAAATAACTAAAGTTCGATAAAATAAAATTTATTTAATTTTCATAAGCTTATGTATAATAAAATCATCTGGTTTATTGTGCATGATGTATTCATGTTAAGAAGAGACTTAATTTCATGTTCAGGATGCAAGGTGCAGGATAATCCTTAATTGCTTATCTGGTGTCTTGCGAATCAAATAATACATTTTCTGAATAAATAAGATCTCTAAAATCTTCTTAGAACCAAGGATATTAAGGCCTGTCACAAATACACTTCAATGCAATACTCTTGTAAATCATAAACCGAGGATTTCTGTTAACTTTCTCTGTTTATAACATGATGACTTTCATCATTATATGTTAGACTGCCTATACCTAACTATGCCATGTATGATACCTACCGTAGCCGAGCTATAAAGACTCATTTCTGTATTTATGTTAATATTCTAAGAACATATTTTTTGGTTTTCTTTTAATTTTATTCCCGTTGTAACCATTGCTAAAACATCGTTTACTCCAAAATGACATGTTAGACCAAAGAACAAGCAGGCAGGAGAAATTGACATCAACAGACTAACAGACAGACATACTTACAGAACCTGGAAGACAGGTGACCTGACTTCATAATGGCAAATACATAGACGAATGAAATGAGCTTTAGTTTGTGCAGATAGGACAATATTTGAAGTAGTACTGAGCAAATTAATTTTTGTGGGTTTTTATGCAATCTTATGACTCTTGACCTATCTAACAAAATTACGAAAGGCTTCTATGAGTATGGCTTTTGGCTCTATTAATAAATAACTTTCAGAGCGTTGCTCGAGAATTCTGACCTGTACAGCGAAAACAATGAAATCTCGTAATATCTCTTTGACGATGAAAGATATGAGATTTCGGCAGATTTGATGTGAAGTCGTGTCAAACTGATCTAGCGCAGCCTGATGGAAAAAATAGACCTTTCTAACTTTAAAACTGAAAATGTTAGAAAAATAAGATCAATTATTTATGAATATCGCGACTTTTTCCAAAAATGCGTAACCATGGTTACGCAGGTTGAGCCCGCTACATTTCAGAGAAAACTCTACGGAATTTATCGCGGAAGCCGCTAGTTTACAAATGCGGCTACGAAGATTCTGGACGAAGATCTGAAGAAAAAAAAAACTTTTTGTGTTTATTCAATGACTTTTAACTTGACCTTTGACCTATTTACACTGATAAACTTTCAGTACTAATAAACTGGATAACATTCAGAGTGATTGATCAATAATTCTAGCCTCTAGATTCCCATATATCAGACAAAACATCAAGCATTGAGACGCATTTGACGACAACGAACTAACAGACGGATATAATGACACACTGACACATCTGAGATAACATATGACTATATCATCCTATGCAATAGGTATAGAGGAGCAAAATGAGCTTTAGTTTATGTAGCTAAAATTTATACTTTTCGAGATCTGGACAGAAAATGATATGTTGAACTGTTAACAGTGCAGTACCTCCTAACGGTCATATTTTACAAAAGTGAAAAATAAATTTTGAGATATTAGTGTTACACATAAGATGTACCAGTTTCAAATCGATATCTGAGAAAATATGGCCTCTAAGGCATCCGTTAGAAAATCTCGCAATATCTCGTTTTGACGAGATACTGTGCAAGATATTACCAGATTCGTAATAAAATCTTTTAATACTAATTTAATGATACCTGTTGCAAAAATTAGACCTCTCTTGCTTTGAAACTGACAAATTTTTGAAAAATCAGATCTATTATTTTGCATATACAGCAGATTTGAGGCAACTACACATCAGAAAGTTGTAAACATATGAAAACAAGGCCTACAGGCCTAATGCGAACCTGTGCATTGGGAAATACACCAGGTATAATGCTTCAATGTTGGACCATTACTTCTCATGTATATGAACAATGCAAGTACTAAACATTTTGAATAAGAAACAATTACACAAACATCACTGCTGAAATTCTGGCATGGGTGCACACAACACAAAAATGATTGTAGCTGGCACCACCAGTCTTGTATACAACGAAGCTATCAGAGATATATACATATGCCCAATTTCAGGCTGATATATCAAACCCCTCCTGAGAAACAAGCATGGACACACACTGTGCAAAAAAAATATTGTAGGTGGCACCACCAGTCTTGTATACAACAAAGCTATTTGATATGTAAAAAATATGCCTAATATCAGGCTGATATATCAAATTCCTCTGAAGAAATAAGCAGGCACATACACTGTGAAAAAGTCATTGTAGGTGGCGACACCTCTCTTTTGAACGAGAAAGCCATCAAAGACACATAGACAGGTCAAAATACCAGGCCAATACATCAAACTTACCTTGAGTCTGATGCATGGGGCTGGCCAGGCTTAGGTGAGAAAGGAAGTTGCCCCCAATGAAGTGTGACAAATTTGCTGGCTTTGGTTACTACTCTGAGTGAACTCATGACCTGCACCTGGCTAGACTGAGTGAACTTTTGACCTGTACCTCGCTGCACTGAGTTAACTCTTGAACTGTTGCATAATCTGACACAGCTGGCAGTCTGCCAAAGCTATAAATAGATCAAGGCTGAACTTCGGTGCCAAATCTGATGCACTGGGCAGTCTGCCAGCGCTATAAATAGAATGCAGCTACTGCACTGAGTGAACTCGTGACCTATACCTGGCTACACTGAGTGAACTCTAGACCTGTTGCCTATAAGATACAGTTGGCAGTCTACCAAAGCTATAAATAGATCCAGACTGACCTTTGGCCTGTTGCCAAATCTGAAATAGTAGCAACACCATTGTATAAGCTCACAGATTGGCTCCACATGCAGCCCTGAGGGGCATGACACCCATGAGGAGATCACATGGTGCCCATGAGGTGTTCACATGTCACCCATGAGGTGATCACATGCCTTGTGCTTGCCTGCACTGATTGAACTCTTGATCTATATCTTGCTGCACTAAATGAACTCTTGATCTGTTGCCAAATCTGAAACAGTTGGCAGTTTCTCAACCTATTTAAAGATACAGACACAATCTTGGCCTGTTGGTAAATCTGTTTACACGTACTGAAAGACTTTGGCTGAAATGCTTTTTTTTTCAAGCTGACATATTCATAAACGTTTTATATAATAATAAAAGATGCAGTCCAATAATTCTGCCAAAAATCATTCAAGTTAACTTGAACAAAGGCCACCTAAGAATAATTTTTGTTCAATGTTACAGAAGTTATAATTGAAACAATAACAAGATTTTCTGATGTGATTGAAAGAACCATGTCCTAGGAAAATTCTTTTGAAAAATTGAACGATTCAACTTCACAGTTTCATCATTAACATTTTAAGCGGAAATAGGCTAAAATTATGAGGTTTTTGCCCATAAAAACAGGTCAATGTAGGTCGCACCACAAAATCTGCAACTTCAAATATGAGTCATGTGACCAACGATTGCACAATAATTGGTAATGCTAGCTTCTGTCATTTCTGAGTTTACTTTGTCAGTATGCTTACTTGGCTAAATGACTGTTCAAATTTTTGTAACTCCACTAAAATTCATCAAATGCAAACCATTTGAACAAACTTGAGAGGGCTTACCTCTAGGATCATTTCTGTAAAATATTGAACAATTTGGCTGGACCATTTACAAGAAGAAGATTTTTAAAGGTTTTTCAACTTTTTCCCGATAAGATCCAAGTAAATGCAGATACCAAATATATAAGCTGAATCCCACAACATTGGATATGTGACAGATTATTGCATAAAATCTGGGGATGGTAGCTCCTGCTATTCCTGAGAAATTATGGGTTAATGTACAGATGACCAATGACCCCCGTACAAAAAAAGGTCAATGCAGGTGGCGCCACCAATACATGAATTTCATATATAGCTCATGTGACCAAAACTGGCATAAAATTGGTGATGATCGCTCCGGCCGTTCCTGAGATTGTCATTTTAGTATGCTTATTTGGACAGATGACAAAGTTCAACCTCCTGTAACTCGGCCAAAATTCACCGAACTTGAACCATTCGAACAAACTTGAGAGAGATGGTATAAAAGATTATTACTGTGAAATACTGAATAATTTGGTGTGACTTTTTCGGAGGAGAAGATTTTAAAGTGTTTTTTAGCTTTTTCTCTATAAAATCTAAGAAAATGCAGAGTTTCTTAGATGGCTAATATTTTGCATTATATTTCATGATGACGACGGATGAGGGGCACCGCCACACCATCGCATTAGCTCACAGGTTCGATAAAAATTACTAAAGATGCATATTTAATGCAAAATTATAATACAGATACATCTCACTGATGGCAAAATCTTGAATTAAGTTGAGTATCGATACCAATTATTTATAATCCATGTACAGCCGTCTTTACATATCCATAGAGAGCTGTATACCTGTGATTGTAAACATTGCCTGGCATGAGGAATATCTAAAATCATTAATATACATTTTTTAAAAGATTTTAAAAATATTAACCATAGATAACCTGAAATCTAAATGTCTAGAGGCATGATTTAACGGATGATGATAGACTGGTGCCGGCTAGATGTATCTGCTTCACACAGCTAACATATATGGTAAAATAACTCAATTCAATCTTTATAATTCAGCCAAAATTCATTCTTTTGAACCACAAAAGACAATTATTATAAAAATTATTCAGGGGATTATTCTTGTAAAATATTAAACAAATTGGCCTCAGTGGCGTCAGTCAAAAAAGGTTTTGCAGGTTTATAACTCATATGGGAAAATACAGCAAAATGGCTAAGTTAAGCTTCCCATAACTCATCCAAAAATCACTGAACCAAAACCATTTTAACAAACTTGAATTATCAACATCTAAGGATAATTAATGTGTGAGATTTAAGAATTTGGCCTAATGGTTTTTGAGAAGAAGATCTTTGTAGCCACTGAGCTAATATGGGCTGTTATAGCGTATGACTATATTCAGCTTCCCATAACTTAGCCAAAAGTCACTGAAAAGAGACCATTTGAACAAACTTCACAAAGCACTACCCTAGGATCATTTCTGAGCGATATTAAATAATTTGGCCATATGGTTTTTAGAGAAGAAGTTTTTTGTAGCCGTCAGTATGATACAGGCACTGATGACCCCCGCACAAAAAAAGGCCGATGCAGGTGGCGCCAACAATAGGCTCAATTGTAGATATGACTCATGTGACCAACATTGGCATAAAATTTGGAGATGATAGCTCCAGCCGTTTCTGAGATTGTAAGTTTAGTATGCTTTTTTGGACAGATGACTAAGTTCAACTTCCTGTAACTTGGCCAAAAAATCACCAAACTTGAACCATTCGAACAAACTTGAGAGAGATTGTTCCAGGAATAATTTCTGTGAAATATTGGACAATTTGGCTGAACAGTTTCGAAGAAGTTTTTTTCCCTATAAAATCTAAGAAAATGCAGTTAGCCAAAAAATAAGAAATATCCGATAGAGTTTTTTAGATGACTAATTTTTTACATAAAATTTCATGATGCTAACTCTTGCCGTTTTCAAGATAGTATGGGTTAACGTACAGACGACGGCCGACGGAAGCCGCCACGCCACCGCATAAGCTCAAAGGTTCGCTAAAAAGCAACGGAATGACGATTAAAATGAGCTATATACTTTGCGCTATGATGATTATGTACGAAGGTATGAAGAAAAAAGCTATCGTCGATTTCCGGCAAGCAAGAAACTGGGGTCCTCTCACGATCAGAATGTCTAGAAACCTAAATTCATTGAAAATGTTCTTCAATGATCCTGAGGGATATAATGGGATCAAGCTCCTGCCACCGTCAGCTACCTCTTTATCCTGGATATGAGCTTTATATTTCGGTTAAAACTGCGTAAGCCTCAGTATGACGTCATTTATGTTTAGTCTGGCTATTTGTGGAGCCGCCTCTCCTCTTCAGACTTTCTCCTCTTGTGTGAGTCACTAGATGGCAGCACTGAGAGTGACGGCAGCGACAGCTGTGATCAACCAGACGACCACACTGGCATTATGTCTCTCGGTATTGTTTCTCTCTACAATCAGGCAAATTATTGTGAACATTATCAAAATATCATCAGTTCTGAGGCTACAAGTAGCTGGAATGTCGAGAATACCATCGATATGCTATCATCAAATGCATATGTCCCTGGACAATGTTTAATGATTATTAACCTTCCCGCTTAGGAGTTTATGTTTTCACTCCTGTCTGTAAGGCAGAAAGATTGGTGTGCCTTGGCGGAGTTATGCGCTCTACTGAGGGCCATTTAAGTTTGTTTTTAAATAATCGAACACAGAGGCTCTTGAAATTTCATTTTCCAAATAAAAAAGAAAGGAAAAACCGATTGACTTTTTACGTGATTAACTTAAAGGTACCCATTCATCTATCTTTTGAAAAATATTTTTTTGCTTCCTCTGTGTATATATTAATTACCTAACGGTAATTTATGTTGGGCAAACTGGTTTATCAAAAATATGTTTGTAAACACAGCAATGTTGACAAACAGGGAAACGTGTAACTAAAGGTGGTAGGTTTCAGAGGTATGCAGAGGTAGAAAGATCACTTGTTAAAACGCCATTTGCAAAGCAATGGCTTATCTGACATGCTGCCAGATGCCCTTGTTGAACTTGTTTTGAATATTTTGGCTGGCCCCCATATATTATAAACACGTTGACATAAACAAAACAAGCAGCCTGTGTGCGGTGAAAACCACGTCTTCTGGCCTATTTTTATGAAAAGCTCCAAGTGATTAGGCCAAAAAATAAAAGATATGGTTCTCAGGCACCGCCTGCATCAATTTTAAACGCCCGCATCAAAAATTTTTATTTTGATTTTCAATAGAAACTTACCAATTTTGAGCTGCAGCCGCCCGGACATTTCTTTCAAGAAGGTAAAATCATACAATTTCCTTTGTTATGTAGTGCTTTTACTTCTTTAGCAAATTAAATCTGTTATTATCATGCTTTTCCCTTATCATTTGATATTTTTATCGAAACATACAAAAAAATTAAAAATAAAAAAACCGCTCGCCCGCATTGATTTCTGAAAAAAGTGCCTGAGAACCATACCTTATTTTATTTTGGCCTTATCTTTAGTTTATAAAGGTCAGGTAGGTCATTGGGCCCTTTAAAGATCGGAATCTTAAACTTGCATCTTATTATACTTCCACCAGGTGGCGGGATGTGTTACACGTTAACCTGGGTTTGTCTATCAGCAGATTTACTTAAGTATTTGTGAACAGATTTTCTTGAAATTTTGTGGAAGGTTAGTGAAACACCCAAGGAACAAGTCAATTTATATTGAATACTGGGGGCAATCTGGATCACCATGAAACATTGTCATGGGAACCGACGTTGAATTACATTAACGAAGTAGCCTAGCACTTCAGTCTTGATTGAGACTAGTCAGATACATAGTTTTCTAGCGGGGTTAAATAAAATAAGACACCTTTGATAGGTTTGTTTAATTCTCACTACAAGTCGAGAATGATCTTTTAATACAAAGGATTCTGTACCATTGCTGGGCGTGACAGTTTTAACGCACTGAGGGAGAGGGACACCCAACCAAAAAAGAAAAAGGGAATAGTTCCTCTGAGAGTGTATATATAATATTTACATCTTATATGATAACATTATTATTTCTGAAAGAACCATATTTAAGCCAGATATACTTCTTGATTATAAAAACATTTAACTCTACAATAATATAATGTAAAATATATTAAAGTTTTGTAACATTTAGGTATATGCAATACATGAAATGTTTTTTAAATATTTGTTACCTTATTACAGTAGTGTTTCATTTTTTCACTCAATTTATAAAGTGCCTGAGTAAATCAGGCAATATGTAAATTGACTGATTTTACACTTTGACTGTAACTGCAATATTATTTATGAAAGTACGCTCCCGAGGCAGCGGAAATCTTACGCTTCTAAAGAGGCAACTGATTTTCACGCTGTCAGCATTGACCGTTTATGATATATTTAGACACCAGATGGCGGTTCGTTGTCCGCTGAAAAAAACGTGCGTATGATGTGACAAGCAGCCAACCAGATGCCAATAAACAAACACTCGACAGGCATCCTGGCTCCGCCCATAGCTGCGCTTCATGTGCCGTTTACGGTCGAATATAAATTGCTCCCTCTGCATTCTCGCATTATCGACCGATTCGATTCTGACAGTATAACTGTGTTTGCGTAGCCATGTATCTGTTGTCTGCAGAACTGAAACTAGCCAGCGAGGTGTGCACGCAGCCTTTGTTGTTACGTTTAGTTTGAATAACAGCTCACCGGCCGGGCCACCTATTGGACGTCTGCGGCAATTCTCTCGGAGCCTGTGGCCTGTTCAGACGATAACCGGGGCGGTGAGCTGCCACTCAAAACGAAATGAACATGATTGGCTCCGTGTATTCCTCGCTTGGCTGTGTCTTCCAGCACAAGGTCTCATCTGATTGGACAAAAATACAGTGCTCCCCTCTGGTGTAGCAATTCAGGATACGAGGTCATAACAAATAGCGCTTACCATATAGGTAGTAGGCCTATAGTTAAAGCGCTGTGTAAAGAGCGTATTATGTAAGAAATAAAATTAAAAGCTACATACCAGGCTAGGACCAATGACTGCTATATTAAAAGTTGGATTAACCACTGGATGTGATTGGCACGGCCAAAATCAACCATTCATGAGGTTAACAGGTGCCGGGTGCTAACCCCTTGCGTGCAGTCCCACTGCTTGGATCCAAGAATGAGAAAATCTAATTTACTCCCAGTTTTATGCTAGATGCAGATAGCAGGGTAAAATACCAACTGTCTTGTGATTGGCCAGTTGGGTCAGGGCATCTCTATTGACTGATAGTCAGTTTGTATGCCCCGCCCCTGGCCAATCAGAGCAAAGGTCAAGCATTATGCAGGGGGCAGAAATGCTACAACCTAATAAACGTCTCACCTTCCATCAATGGAGTGGTGCTCTTCATTTCAGTGTTATCTTTAGTCGTGGGTGGTACCTTGCTACCTGATATGTATAAATAAACCATCAACAGCAAAAGATGTTGTGCATATTCTGATTTGATTTATGTAAAAGACAGAAATTTCAAGGCATTAATTAATTTTTGTTCGTTTTATAAGCCAAGTTTGCAAGATGGTACTGAAGAACTGGTCAGTATAAATAGAAATGAGATAGATGTTTTTATTCCATTGAAGTGAAAACAAGTAAAGTACAAACAAGTATAATACATTTACATACACACAAGAAAAGAACAAAACTTCGACATATTTAAACACACCCAATTATCTACACATAGTACACGTAAAAATAAACCACATTTTACATAAAATCACCAATATTTTGTTAGCAGCATTTATATTTATTCTATAACATGTTATGTTTTGCTTATTTGTCTCTGTTTGTGGCAATATTTCTTTCTATTTTATTATTTCATTTTATAAAATGATCACTCCTTTTTAACAAAGCGTTTGCTTCCTACACTTTGTTATACAAATAATATTTCACAAACAGTATAATTTTATCAAGTAGTCTATCTGTACTCAAATTCACTATAATCGTTTCCAAAGAAAATGTTCTAGGGATATTAAAACTGTTATATTCTAGGTGCAAAGGTTACGATTTGTGCCCTGTTAACAGACAACCACATCTTTAGAGAACTCAAAAATAGAGAAAAAATGGAACTGATGAAACACTCCATGATGAAAATACATGCAAAGAATTATATTGATCAATGCATTAGTTGTTCAGTTACTGGAGCTTTTGTAACAAATTTTTAATTATTCTGGTGGGTTTCTTCTGAGCCTGAATGCTCTAAGGATATGGGTAACAGAGACCTAATTTTAGGATTCCGTACCTTTAACGTCAGATGGGTACAAATTGTATGCATTAAGCCTAGGTCCTGAGCAAACCTCCCTTGTAAATTTAAAATAAGGTCATGATGACCTATATTCCGCAAGCTACTGGCCAGAAGCATGATTTTTAGCAGTCAGACAGGGCACAAATTGTATCCATTAGCCCTAGACTATTCTAACATGACATTCAGGGAAGTCCTTAGCAATTCTCCTTGGAAGCCTGAAATTAGGTCAGGATGACCTATATTCTGCGAGCTATGGACCGGGAACATGATTTTGATCGCCCAGGTAGACAGGGTACAAATTGTATAAATTTTCCTTGGAACCCTCTATTGTGAAATCCAAGGGAGGGGGGGGGTCCTGGGCAGGTCTCCAAATAATCCTGTAATTTTCATTTTCTGTCCATTTTCAACATAGTCACATTAGCCATAAGCTATGCTCACAGACAATTAATATATAACATTAATAAAAGAATTGAGCACCCAGTCAAATTTAGCTGAGCGTCATGTCCCAGGGGCCACTTGTTGTTTTTAATCAAAATACACACCCCTTTGCGTTACTGCGTTACTTTAACATGCGAGAATTTATTTTGCCCTTCCCTTTTTGCTCGCCACTGTATTTCTTGTTTTAATGTGATGTGTGTTTCTTGAAAAAGTATAATGTAAGCTTTTCGAGGATTGAACCAATGGAATAATTCTCTCTTCTTAATAGAGTCTGTAAGCCCCCTAACACTTAAAATTATGTCAAGCATTAATATAAATGAAAAAAGGCTATAATCATATTAAAAAAAGTAATATGATAAGTTGTCATGACTCCATGTAGTCCATGGGCCATCGCAGATATTGGTACCACCCAGGGTGTCAAAACTAAACCATGTATTTCTTAAAGGTCTATACCTATAGATTATATTTAAGTATGATAACTGATCCAGAGTGGTTGCTTAGTCTTAGTTATCCGTTAATGAATTAAATGATCCAGATAAAAATTTAAACTTTGAACTGCATCGCCTTTTCCACAGTATTTATTTAACTTCATGAATACATAAGATATCATAACAAATATGGTCTCAACAGATAGCTAAGACCAAGAGCTTTCTTAAGATATGTTAGATGTGGCAGTTATTTACAATTTTCATCAGTGGCAGATACTAATATTTACCCCTACCCCATAGAATTTGCTGAAAAATTAGTAGTTTTATTCATTTACTAAACGATTTCGGGAAATTATAACAATTTCGCTATTGTCTTTAAAATTTTTTATTTTAATCTTAGGTACCAGCTTGTTTTTCCTTGTCTCTTTTTTAATATTTTTGGACATTCAGGCTAACACTTTAATGAAGTATTAGTGACTCTATATAAAATTTAACCTTTGAGCTGCATCGACTTTTCTACAGGATATAGTTTATAACGTCATGAATACAAAATATATCATGACTAATTTGGTCTCAACAGATAGCTAAGACCCAGGGTTTTTCGATAGTGTGTCGAATGTGGCAGTCATATACATTTATCATCAGAGGCAGATAAAGTTGAGGGCATCATAAATAATACTAATACCAGTATTATTAATGATGTCATTTTCCAATTTAATGACAAATTCTCTTTGCTGGATAGCTTTTAAAACATATTTCTTGTAGAAGCTCTTGCACTTTTTTTATAGACGGAATTAATTTGAAAGAATTACACTTAATTTCACATATCATTCCATCAGTGTTTAGAAATAATATTATTTGTATTAATCTTAAATTATAAAAGGGTTATATAAGACATATAAAAATATTTTTATATGGTTTGTTAATAATTCTTTAATATTTTTATTCTTTTTTTTTTTGTCAAACAAAGACTATTTATCGTCCCCCTTTGATTGTAAAATAATCATGTAAAAAGATACTGTTGTTACTCCATTATCTTGTGTACCTGATCAGGCTATCTGAAAACAGGCAAAGCACCAAATTCTTAGACAATTAGCGCCTAAGAAGCTTATCTCCTCGGGTGCGGATCCAGGGTTTAGGAAAAGAGGGATATAGCCAAGTAGGACTAATATAAATGCCTAAAAAGGTCCCAAGTCCGCAAAAATAGGGCTGAAACCCTTAAAGAAAAGGTTGCAGAGGCTGAAAAGAGGGGATGCGGACCTCCTGGGCCACCTTGGATCCGCTCCTGCTTATATTTATCTTATTCCAAAACTTATTTGAACATTAACTCTGTAAATTTCCATACATTTTTTTCATTTCAAAATAGAAATTCAAGGTTTAAGTAAAAAGTTTTAAATAAAACTAGATTTTTATCAAATTTAGAAAAATAAAATGAATTCATCCCGTGCCGTTTCACAGGAATATATCAACAAATATTTGCTGTGCTTCAGCTAAAAACCTAATTAATACTCAAAATATAAAAGTTATTCGATATTTATTCAATTCAATAGAGTATCCTATAGTAGTGAATCAAAATAGTAAAATTTGAAACGTCACTTTTGAATAGATTGACAATTTTATTCAACTTTGCTGAACAAATGGTTGATTAAAGTTTTTCCTTTTTCTGCCCAAAATAACAGAGAGTGGTTTCAGAATTAATTCATATTTATATTTTTAACTTTTGATTTGAAATTCCAAGTGTAACCTCTGGATATTAACCAATTATGTTTTTTTTATCTTTGTACCGAGGTTAGTTAATGCAATTGCCGATTTCAGTACTTTTTCACACTTTTCCAGCTGGGTATTGCATATCATATATATGAATTACTTGAACGGGGGTGCAGCAAACTCGAAATTTAGTACCCTGGCCCAAGGACTATTGATAATGTGTTATCTCACCAGCGCAGTTGATCAGTCTCCTAAGGGACCTAAAGGAATGGTCATACAGCTCCTCTACAACACTGACTGCGTCGTTGTTACACTCTTCTCTCACAGCAGAAATGTGGCACCTTATTACCCCGTCCACCGCCCTAAAAATCAAAGTAACAAACAAACCATTATTATTTTTAGACATAACCTATGGAAATAGGTTAAAGCCACCAAGATGACTTTAGTCACCTTATTGCGACAGGCCACAGAAAATAATTCATCCGATGTTTTGATTTATGCAGTGAATTGTCAGAATGAGGCCTGACCTGGAAATGGTTCATCATATCCTGTATTTTGTACTTGTCTGCTTATGATGTGACACATGTATTTCTTAAACTAGATTATTCATGTGTGTGTGAATGTGTGTATGTGCTCTTATTCTATATTATCTTGAAACTCATGTAGTATGACATGGTTCATTTTTTTCGAAACTGCAAGGCAAGCATCTATTTTAGGCTAGCGTTTTTTATTTTTTTAATATAGTATCAGACTCTGCTGACAGAAGCACAAAGGGACACGTCGAAGCAATGAACCCGTAATCTCTACTTGGGGACACAAATGAAAACATCGGCAATAAATGGATTGTGTTTTCGAATTATCCTTTGATGAAATAGGGATAAAGGACACGCGTAATCTCAAAAATCGCGCATCATAATAAGAATTTACAGGGAATCACGGCAATAGAGTTGTTCAAAAGAATATGTCCGCGAGCTTCTCGAAACAAGGTACCCAGGTCTCTCCAGACTGGTACCCCACGCTCTTTTGTCGACGCTGCTCTCAGTCAACCTGAAAACGGGGTGGCTCTTCCATTAACTATTTGCATAATGATTGCTTCCATCGGAAGACTGGGGTTGGTGCGATAACGGCACTGTGCAATTCGTTTTATGATACTTTCTTCTCGACTTTTAACTGATTCAACTCAGCTTGACACAGGATATTCAAGCGTTTCTGACCTGGTCTATACATGTGTGTGACATTAATCACCAAATGTATTGAATGTCGAGAAGTGTAAATACTATTTATAACTTTTAAGATTATCTCGGAAACGTGGTTTAGTTAACATTAGGGACGCACGTAAAAGTGCTTAAAAATTAAATTAAGTTGGTTGACAACGGTTAAAATGCTGGTCTGAATGTTAGCCTCCTCACTGTTGATATTGTATTTGTGTAGCGTTTACTAGAAGCAGTCAGCGGCTTTAATCTTTTTAGTGGCAGCTGTTACGGAACCTATTATCAACAGATCACGTATGCGTGATGAACATAACTTTTGTCAAGAAGATAAAAAAAAATCAGATTCTGTAACACTAGGCAGCATGAAATGTCTAGGGGAATAAATAAAGAAGTCAGTGGTTTTTTGTTAACAAATAACTATAATTTATTCTTAAAACAACCCTATCATTACAATACACTAAATCAATTCAATTACACAGTATAACAGCTGTATAACAACAAATCAATAGAGTCACACAGTAAAATAAACAAAGGGCACAGTACCTGGATACTACCACTGTTACCGCGATAAGTCCTTTAAAATGTATAAGCCGATGAAAAGTTTACACAAACTCTCTCGGAGAATAACAGTCCAATGCAAAGCTCTTGTAACAATCAAAAAAGGTAACCTTAAGACAAGCAGCACTTAATTGTAATGTGTTAGTAATAGTAGAATCCCTGAAATTACTGGATAATCGTATATGTCCCACAAACTGACATACACACGTCTGTGTCCGCTTGAATATTCTCTCACCCCTCTCCCGGCTCTAAAACACAGCCCCCTATTTATAACCTCTCGCCTCAAGCCGAGAATTTTCCACTTGTCGAACAATCTAAAGAATTTTACACAGTTCACACGTTCAAAGAACATACTAAAACGGGAACGCCGTGTATCTAGGGTTCAACCAACGCGGATTAAACCGAGCCTGCAACATCCGACCAGGCGAGGCCGCTACAACACGAGCTACGCGTGGCACACAAACGAAATGCCAACAACACATGGAACATCCTTGTGCACAATTAGACAATCATCTGTAAGACCGGCGCACACAATAAAAGGGGCACCTGTAACACAGGAAAAGACATCTAGCATCGAGCATGCATGGAAACTACGCTGACACTCGGCCTTTGAACAAGGCCGTTATTTATTTTTCTAAGACTTTGTTCTGCCCCGGGAAATTAATAAAAAGGCGGCCAGTCAAAGCCCGGCGTCTAATCAAGGATATATAGTAGCCATTCAGTGAACAAGTCTGGTAGGGACCAGACAAAAGCTCTGCTTCCAAATAACTTTGCATGTGGGTACTGTTAAATCATTTTATGTTTATTACTAGCTGATAAACCCAGTATACCGGGCTGTTTTTTACTGGGGTTTAGGAGATATGTTTACTGAGATATTGAATGTTGGCTCATTATTTATTATAAAAGTTAAAAGAGAATATAGATTTTTGTGGGATACCCTCGGAATACGATACTGTGCTCGTGGCAAAAATTATACCCCGGTATGTTTACCTTGAAGACCTGGTCAGTGATGGTTTACATTGCGAAACGGAATGAGACGCCGAGGCATACAGTGTTTCGTTGATATTTGACTGGTTGCTATCGTTGGACGTATAAAGAATAGATTGATGTGAGGAACACATGAAAGAATAAATAAATATACGTTGCAAGGAAACTGTTCCTGAAAAAGGAAACAGAAACCCCACCCCACCCCAGCCCTGGTCCTGAAATTGGGACCTTGAATTAGGTTTTGTCATTAATCCTCCTATGTTGAACTCTCCATTTCATAAAGCGAGAATCATGTGTTTTTCTCTTTTACTGACCACGCACGTGGGTCAAATCCCTCATTGAAAGAAAGCGTTATTCATATGAACAATAGTCCTTAGTGTTAGAGGTTAAGTGACCACGATGCACGCATTCCGGTGATTGCCGAAGGCAGTTCGGCTGTGCTCGGTAAAAAAACGGAAAAATCACTCAAAAGTATATGTACATTGAAAATTATTTATTTTCATATCGCCTATGTCACTCCGGGGATAATAACCTTTCAAATGATGTATGGCACAATATTGTACACAACGCAGTTTTAGAGAACATTGCGAACAGACGTGAACCGAATTCCATATATAAGTATTAGATAGTCTGACAGAAGTTCTAATTTTACCCTTAATCCAGCATGTTTATATATTGTAATGGCATGTCCTTATTTTCTATGTATTATTGTATTGTCCAATATAGTACAGTTTATTATTTTCTGTATGATTACTTTAAATTTACTGATTTCACTTGGTACCCACAGACTGGGCACTGAAGGTCAACAATAAATTGTCCGAACACGCTGACATAAACTGACAAATGCATGTTGGCAATGACTGGTACTGACACCGCATCATAAGGCCATTGAAAAATCTCTGTTGCAGGTTAACGCGGAGTCTTCGAAATATGAAGGGAGAGATGTGTACATGGAAAACAGGCCGGTGTGAATGGCTGTACGTTGCAAGTGTGACGGCATGGACTAAATTTTAAAACGAACTGACATTAGCATTAAATGTTTTTTTAATCTATCCTGAAAAAAACATTATTGAGATTTATACTTTTCATTACATGAACGGGATTAATCTTTGGCTGACGTTACTGCTGCAGATAGGATAACAGCTTTATTAAAAAAATCACACAACCTCGTGAAAGTTGTGGAAAAGTAAACATATTTAATTTTCATCTGCCAGGATATACTCAGGTTATGCAAAATCTTTATTTTTGCTTCCACACTGGATTTCTTCAGGGAGATTGGATGTCCCTCTAAAGGGGAACAAAAGGGAAGAGCAGACAATCTCTCTTTCTGTCCGCAACCCTCTCACTAGACGCCCTTTTACACAGCAAGGAGACTGTTGGGTGACCAATGAGCGATAAAAAAATTGGCACGATCTCTCAACGCTCTCCTAAGCTTCTGAATGACTGAAGATTTTTTTTTTTTTTTCTTTATCGAATAGTTACAGGTTGCTGTAGTTAAGACCCTAGCCCTGAGAGCACCTCAAGCTTAATTTTGATAGTTTTCCAAACCGATGACGCTCTTTACACAGCACTTTACCTATAGTTCTACTACCTATATCATAAGCGCTGTTTGTTTTGACCTCGTATCCTGAATCGCTACACCGAGGGGGCACAATATTTTGGTTCAATCAGATGAGACCCTGTGCTGGAAGACAAAACGGATTACCAACCAAGCGAGAAATACACGGAGCCGATGTTGTTCATTTCGTTTTGAGTGACAGCTCATCGCCCCGGCAACTGTTTGAACAGGCCAAATGGCTCAGACAGAATTGCGCCGCACGTGGTTTCTCAGTGGAGCCTGATGCCTGTCGAGTGTGTGTTGACTGGTATTTGGTTGGCTGCAAGTCACATCTGCAGTTTGTCAGCAGAAAGCCCCTTCACCTGGTATTTAAATGCATCATAAACGGTCAAAGCTTCGCTCTTTACACAGCGCTTTAACTATAGGCCTACTTCCTATATCGTAAGGCGCTGTTTGTTATGACCTCGTATCCTGAATTGCTACACCAGAGGGGAGCACTGTATTTTTGTCCAATCAGATGAGACCTTGTGCTGGAAGACACGGCCAAGCGAGGAATACACGGAGCCAATCATGTGCATTTCGTTTTGAGTGACAGTTCATCGACCCGGTAACCGTCTGAACAGGCCACAGGCTCAGGGAGAATTGCCCCAGACGTGGTTTGCTTAGGACCTTGGGCACGTAGGATTCCCGGCCGATGAGCCGTAATTCAAACGAAACATAACAACAAAGGCTGCGCTGAGGCGCCTCGATGGCTGGTCTCAGTTCTGCAGACAACAGATACATGGCTACGCTAACACAGGCATAATGTCATAATCGAATAGGTCTATGATGCGAGAATACAGAGAGAGCAATTAAAATTCGACCATATCACGCGGTGCTTGAAGCGCAGCTATGGGCGGAGCCAGGATGCCTGTCGAGTGTTTGTTTATTGGCATCTGGTTTGCTGCTTGTCACATCATACGCACGTTTTTTTTCAGCGGACAACCATCTGGTGTCTAAATATATCATAAACGGTCAAATAAGCTAGCAGCGTGAAAATCAGTTGCTTCTTTTGAAGCGCAAGATTTCCGCTGCCTCGGCAGCGTAGGTCAAAGCAGACAGCGGGAAAATCAGTACCTTTTTTAGAAGCGCAAGTTTTCCGCTGCCTCGGGAGCGTACGAGCCGATAGACATGATGCCACCAGTCCAAGCAGGGAGCCACCAGAGACTGCCAATGTTTTACCCCCACCGAAGAACCTGAGGAAAGCTACAGCACCCACAACCATAGAGACAGAAGCAGCATGCATCCCCTCCGCCGATCCCAGCAGCGGGGACCACGCATGCCAATCGAGAGCCGAACTCGTTCAATGAAACGACATTACTTCGAGTAATTGCCATTTAATACTTGCATTTTTGATAAGCCTCGGAAAAAGCCGTTTCTGCGTAAATGTTTGGGAGATCCTGGTGCGCTCATTATGCGATCAAAAATTCAATTTTTGGCAACTTTCATGTCGATCTATAGAGACCTTTGAGCGACTTTGGCGATCAATTAGTGCTTATTGAAACATCCTTGAGCGAACATTGAAAGTTTGTTGAGCGCTAGTTGTGTGACCAAGAGAGATCACTGAGAGTTATACGAGATCGCTGAGGTATCACTTCGGGGTGGAAATAATATTTGAGCCATCTCTCAAATATCTGGCCATCTCTCAAAAGGTCGCCAACCCTCTGAAAAGGCCCCTTTATCAAGCGAATAAAATGCACAGCTTTATTACAGTGATAACAATGATTACGGGATAATTCTTTTATACAGATGGTTTATTAATATTATCTACTATAATCATTAAATTGTGCATCTCATTTGAGAAAATGAAGGTTACAGTATGTGTCAACTGCCTGATAGAATGATCTTTAACCTTAGCTAACATTATACAATGACGTTAAATGTTTATACATTTCGGTGGTTCATTAATGAATACATTTTATCTATCTTACATTGTGCAGCATAATTATAGTAACTAACGCATATATGCTCCATGTCTCGGACGGTGACGTTCGGTAGTCTGTAGGAGTTATAGAAACACCGACCTTGGACGGCTTAGCCACGCCAGGAAACGAACACGGGTCTCCAGTAGACAGAGACGAGCGTTTTACCACTTGACTGTCCAGGTGATTTTTTAACAAAATTTAAATAATGAAAAAACAGAAGCGGATCCAGGGGGGGTCCAGGGGGTCCGGACCCCCCCCCCCCTTTTTTTCACCCGAAGCAACCTTTTTAAAGGGGTTTTAGACGTAATTTTGCGGCCTGGACCCCCCCTTTTCCAGACGTGATGACCTTTTTTTTAGGGGTTTTCATTAGTCCTCCTGGGTTGGACCCCCCCCTTTTCCTAAATCCTGGATCCGCCCCTGAAAAATATTGGAATTTCAGCATAAATTCCCGTCAGATAACAAAAATAATATTTTTGACGATAAATGAAGGTTATGATTTGGTGGGAGTTTCATTTTCTTGTCATAAGTGTGTGTGCATGTGTGTGTTCGTGGGGAGGGGGAGGGTATTCTGTCCGTACTCTATTAGATTATCCCCCTCATATTATCTCAAGCAAACAAGACCAATGTGTACAGGCGAATGTGTTATGTGTTAATGCAATGATTCGACATACGTACGTCTGCTTGCCATTGACCTTTGATGCTTACTGGCATATTTCCTCCAGCGCTCCCCCATCGAAACGTCCTAGTAGTGACTTCATTTTATTATTAAATGTTTTGTTACATTGGGTCAAGGCAATGGTGATGACAGGTTCGTTAAAGCACTCCAAGTTTCTCAATATTTCTGAAGCAAAGATTATATAAAAAAATAATATACATTTGTTTAATGCTTGACTGAAAGTCATTTGAGCAAAACATATACATATAATTATAGCAGGCAAGTAATAATTGGGGTCTAGAGGTGTGAACCGGACTGGATCACCCCCTAGTGGTCCGGTCCATCACATAAGCAGTCACGTGTTCGTCCGGTACCGCTGTAGTGGGTGCAGTCCTGTATGCTGACAGGTCCAAGCGGTCCGGTCCATTTATTAAAATATCATTTAAAATAATTAAAACCGATGTTTTTATTTGCTATTATTTATTTAATACAAAAATATTTTACCAGGAATGCCCATTCAGCTTAATAGGATCCTGTTACAAGTACACATACATTATTATAACAAAAGATGATCACAGAACAAATGAAAAGGCAATGTAATGAATAAGAACTACAATGTGTACACTAAGACATAAACGAATTACTAAAATCCTACGTGACACTTTAAACGGATTTCGATAAAACATGATAATTAAAACAATCACATGTGTAACATATACACAGTCCAAAATGTTAAAATATTGGATAAAGATCCATATGCGAAACATAAATGTAAACCTCAGAGTTAATGTGTTCACGGAAGTATGAATGCAGATATTCAGTATTAAGACTTGGAGAGAAAATGCTCTCTTAAATACATGATGTCTTAAGAATTCGGGTATGAGCTGGCAGTTTGTTCCTCTGGAAAGGTCCAGAATAGGCAAATGAGGATTTGTAATGTTCAGACTTAGGTTTTGATAAAGGCACAAGTTCCCCCTTGTTCGGTATCCATGGGTTCCCGCTAAATTATAAAAAAAAACTTGTCAAGAGTTTGGTGCTTGGCCAGTGAAACACTTAAAAACCTAATCTAATAAAAAGTAGCTGTAACGTTTATCCACGGTCATCCAGTTCATTTGTGTAATAAGATATGCTGAAGGTATAGATTTATCGAAAGTTTTTGTTATTATACGAGCTGCTCGGTTTTGAAACTTGAAGGTGCGAAATACTTCGCCTTTCACAATTACCCCATAACGAAAGGCAGTTGTCAATGTAACATTATATTAGAGCATTATACAGAGTACACGAGGCCGACTGCGGTAAAAATTTTCTTACTTGATACAAAAGTCCAATTATAGGTTTCAGTTTCTCTTGTAAACAGGACACATGAGATCTCCACTGTATACCGCTATCTAAATACACACCAAGAAGCTGATTAAGGAATATTCCGGTTACTTATCTACAGACGATTAATTGCATTTTCATCTTGTGGTTTGCTTAGTAGAAGTGCAACCGATCTATCCGGCTTTATCCTGTAGGCAGATTGTTTATATAAAAGGGTATTGTTCTCAGGTACCGCCCGCGTCAATTTTAAACCCACGCATCAATAATTTTTATTTTTATTTTCATCTTTCAAGAAGATAAAATAATACAATTTTGATCAGATTTCCTTTGTCATGTAGTGCTTTTACCTGTTTAACCATAATATTTTATTTTCATGCTTTTCCCCTTATCAAATGACATTTTTATCGAAACAGAAAAACAGGTAAAAAATAAAATATCGCCCGCCCCCACTGATTTCTGAAAAAATCTGCCTGAGATCCATACCCTTTTTTGCCTAAAAACACAGGAATAAGACATTGCAAATTTTTTCACATATACTTTGATTATTTTCGGTATGTCACTGACACACCACAGGGGATGTGATCTTCCCGGTTCCTTTGAATCCGTCAAAACAACAGGCAGACCTGAGATTACACACACGCAATGTATACTAGACTGGCCCAGTCTATGAAATAGTTATGACTTAATTGCTGCTTCTGACTGAGAAATCAAACGTTCCCGCAATGTATCGCGTTTAGTATCGGTACCGCCATCTTACGGCAACTCATATAACTAATTTACCACTATCTGATCCTCTTATTTCATATTTCATTTAGTGATAAGAGCTGGCACTGAGTTAAGTCTATCGGTACACGTTAATCACGTTTTATTTTAAGCATTTTATTAGTAAACGCAAATACTAAAGCATTCTCTGTAGTACTGCACAAAGCATCAGAAGACGGCTCCCGCAGACCAGACTGTCTGTACACTATGGCACTACAACCCCACAGGGCTCACCGAAGAAAAACAGACCAGCCAGTTGGACTTCTTGCAGCTGACACAGATGAAGCTCCCCCCTCAAAGTGGACAATCGTCCGCTACCCAGTTTGTCCCGGTTCCTGACATCCCAGTTCCTGACAGACTCCTCCACCAATCAGCACCACTATATCCAACTGTTTCGCTGTCACAAACATCAAATTTCTGTGGACATTATACGTTGCAAAATCTATTTTAAGCAAAATAGGCAGACAGACAAAGGCATGTTAGCGCCAGCTAAACACGGTTGCTAAGGATATCGTCGTAAATGATCGGCTTATCTCAACTTAAGAAAGGAACATCAAAGGTGCTGGCGTTCTATACTGATCGCTCAATCTCTTGGATGTCGATATCAAACAGAACAGGGACTACCAGCTTCTGTGGCTCAGGGGTAGAGCGCAGGACTCAAAGCCGGGAGATCTTGGGTTCGAATCTCAGCCGAGGCGGTGAGGTTTTTCACGGTCGACCCCCACCCAGGGTGAGCACTCTGCAGGCTTAATGGGAAGGCTTGCCCCACAGCCGTGTATCACTCACATACGAGTGCGTCTTTGGGGGGTTCCTCGGTGTTATGACCCAGCAATGGGGATGATTACACACCAAGGACCCGCAAGTGCGGTAGACACCGGGCCTGGGTGACACAAGGAAACAAAATAAAATGATAGGAAGCGAGTGCTACCGCCCTGTCAAGTAGTCCCAAACCAAAATGGAAATACAAAAAGTACATACTCAGGTTAAGAATGAGATAAGTCAGCATTAAAAAATGGAGGCTGTTACCTCCACAAAAAAAAAAACAAAAAAAAACCACGGGCTTTTCCTAACTGAGCTTCCCATACAAATGGCTAAAATAAAAATATGATCTCAAAAACAATTATCTTATCATATACTCTATATCTAAATAAATATATAAAAAAGTCACAGTCCTCTGGTGACAATGACCAATATTTAGGAAAATAACCAGTATTCAGAAAGATAAAAAAAATGTGCACCAAAGTAATTGAAATATCGGGAGCTGATTTTTTTTTAAAGAAAAGAGCACATTCCAAGAATATCTGGGTTTTGACATTCCGAAATTTGATTATTCCTCTATACGCAAACGAGTTTTCAATTAAACTGAATTTAAAGCTAACGTATCTATCGCACTGCAGAAGTCTTTATAGAATCTAAGGGTCACAAACTTTTTAGAGTTTTCCTTAATATATGTGGATTAGATTGATCGCTGTCAATAAGATACTTGTAGTATTTAATTTTTGCGCTACTTTTTTTTTGCCTTAGTTCTATATAGTTACGCGTTTTCTGTATTTTTTTCCTAACGGATTTTTTTTTTTTTTTTGTTTGTTTTTTTTTTTTGCTTTTTATGGCCAGTTTATGTAAAATAAAAATCTCGTCGTTCATCAAACGTAAGATGTGTTTAGGAAACGAAGGATTTTTTCTACATTTTAAACGACTTTTTTAATGGTGCCTGAGCATTGCAGAGCCTGAGAAACTCAGACTTCCACATTTTCAAAGAAACATCCGTATCCGTTTTTGTTAATATAAATGAGTGGATTGGCGAGCAAATAAGGTCCATAAAAAACTGAACAGGATCATTTTTTATAATCTCAAAGTTCTTTAATTGTTTCGGTGGTACTTGATGAAGACGGTTTATTTTATAGAGTAAATGTTATATAATGATAGCTAAACATTATTGGGAAAAAGCAAGTAAAACAGTGGTACTCAGGAATATAAGGTCAATGATGCTAGATGAGTCACGTGTTACTCGGGTTGGGTCAGACACTAATTGCTGGAGGCCAGACCGTCTGTTCGGAGCTTATTAGAGCGATCGGTAATTAGGTGATGGGGCCGAAATGACCTTATCTACTGCTAAGTTATTGTTAAAGCAAACGTGGAAATAACGTATTTCAACTTGTGCATAAAACCTGAGACTCACTCTGTTTTCCGTCCCCGCACATATAGTCGTATCTATCCGTCATCGACTCCAAGACTGTCCCCACGTATCTGTCACATTCACGATGAAGTATTTTCAGGCAGGTTTTAACCTTTTCGTAATCACTGAAATAAAAAGCTGAAGGAGTGACTAACTAGTTAAAAAGTCAAAATTTATTAGATTTCCTGTTTATATTTTACATTCACATATAGTCCTTGCCACAAAAAAAAAACATATATCATCATGTAACTTGCCTTTAAACAATTCATGTCAAACATTTGAACGGACTGCATCACCCCCTTCACTACATTTATACCTACGCCGCTGGTGTATATCGAACATGTAGTGCATTCTTTGGGACATAATTTCTGTACATGCAATTCCTAACCAACAAGGTCCTACTTATGTGAGTAAGATTTTGAGCAGTGGGCATACTTTGAGGTAAAAATTTTAACACAACAAAGTTGGGACCAAACCTCGGAGTGACTTATTGACAAAGTGCTCACTTGCATTCTTTCTCCAGGTGTTCTCTAGTCTCTGACCTGATCACTCCGCCCTCCTTCAGATCGTTTACATTCTCGCTGTGAAACACGGTTCCTTCCACGCAGGCCGCTATCTGAGACTGAGTGCAGGCCAAAACGCATAGTGGCGCTAGAAAAATAAAAAAAAAGTAACCATGCGTGTGCTTTAAAAAACAGAATGAACCTCCCATTAGCATCAGGCGCAGAATAACTATGATTTTCACGACAGGAACGTTTGCTCCTGCATTAAAAGAAAACTATCCATGCATAATATCCCAGAAGCTGTGTTTTTCAAGGTAGGAGTGCTTGAATTTCAAGAGGCCAGGATAAACACTGCGATTTTCCACAGGCGAATGGATAATGGTAAATTGATTGATTAATTGCCTCAACGAGGAGGGTATGCGTTTACTTCCCGTTCCTGTGTTTTTGTGTGTGTGGGGGTATATTTACAACATAACTCACGCAATCATCATTTTTCCAGGGCGTTTTCCTGGACCAATACAGAATCGATAAGATATTGTTGTGGATTGTGGATCCGGAAAATGATCCGGAATGAACCTGCGAATATGGACCGAATAAATTAATGGCTAGGGTTTGCATTCATTCGAATGCAGACTTCCAGTTTTTTTTCTTTTTAATCACTGTTTTTTACAGCGCTGTATTACAATTAATAAAAGTTTAACTACTGGTAGACTGAAATTCTGTCAGATTCTTCTTAGGAACATTTCAGTTCATAAAACTATTTCCTCCCGATGGCAAATTGAAAATTTTTTTGTTCATGTAATGAATATGCAAAAATAATAAGCTTTTGTTGGTGCAATTTATGTTGACATACTTCCTGTGTTCTAAATATATATATATATATATATATATATATATATATATCTTTATATGTACAATGAAGTACAGTATCATATGAAATGAATGGAAATATTAAATGAATGAAAATATACAGAAGAAATGAACAAAATTTCAGTCTATACTAATTACCATGTCAGTAAATAATGATCAATAAGCATTTCAACCTCATGGTAGGTCATATATGAGGTACAAATTCCATCTTTGCATTCAATCAGCTCTGAGAGTAAAGCTGTATTTATGGATGTTGTTATCATCATCAAATGTCTCTTTAGAATTTTAATATTCTTATGTCGCGTTTAACACCATAATCGCGCATCTGACTTTCCAGATATCGTACATTACCTCCTTGCTTCCTAGAACACCAAATGCTATATTGTTACAGGTGCCCTTTTTATTGTGTGACGTGGGCGTAACCCGTGTTATAGCGCCCGTGTCTGACCGCGCGTTGCACTCTCAGTTTTATCCGTACTGGTTGATCTCTCGTTGTCATGCTAGCTTGGGGCTTTCTCGCCTGGCCGAGCTGGGGCGGGCTCACGTGTGAACCCTAATATGTTGAGACACGGAATTCGTTGTTCTGGTATGTTCTTTGAACGTGTGTACCGTGTAAGATTCTTTGGAATGTTCGAGCAATTGAAGGTTCTCTGTTGGATTGAAAGTTATAAATAGGGGGCCGGAAGAGAGGTGAGAGAATATTCCAGCGGGCGGAAGCAAGTTAGTTAGTGTGTGGGACCTATCCGATTGTCCAGTAATTTCAGGGATTCTACTATTACTAACTCTATACAATTTGGTGCTGCCTGCCTCGAATTTACTTTCTGGATTGTAACAAGAGCTTTACTTTGGACTTTTATTCTTCGGAAGAGTTTGTGTGGACTTTTCATCCGGCATATACATTTAAAAGGACCTATCACTGTGACAGTGGTGGTATCCAGGTACTGTGCACTTTGTTTATTTTACTGTGTGACTCTATTGATTTGCTCTTATACTGTATCATTGTATTGATTTAGTGTATTGTAATGTTAGGGTTGTTCAAAGAATAAATTATTGTTACTTGTTAATGAAAAAAAAACACTAACTTCTTTATTCATTCCCCTATACATTTCACGCTGCCTAGTGTTATCTCCTTGACAAAATTTATGTTCATCACGCATACGTGATCTCTTGATATTAGATTTCGTAAAAGTATAATGAGCTCTTTTTATCAGAAAATTGATAAAGTCATTTTCAACACTCTACATGGTTAGAAATACGTTAACAAAGCGCGAGCTGATTACATGTATCAGAGCCTGAGCCCGCAAATCCATGTAAAATATTCTTGTACGAGTTGTATGGTAAGTGTCACAGGTGATGCAGAGCCTTACTATATGATGTACTTAATCGCTCAATTGACTTATTCTTTAACATCCAAGTTTGACAACCGTAAAAGAAACAACAGTAAGAGTGAAATAGTCTGTTTTAACCTTGCTAGAAAGACATCCCGAAATTCGCCAATTAAGGTGGTGAAGCTTGCAATAAATTTGACTCAGAAGTGGCTGATTAAATCACTCAAGAAGGCACGCAGACACTCACGTAGCTGAAAAAAACACTGAAGAAGGCATACAGACACAGAAGTGGCTGATTGTTTCACTCAAGAAGGCACGCAGACACTCACGTAGCTGAAAAAAACACTGAAGAAGGCTTACAGACACAGATGCGGCTGATTAAATCACTCAAGAAGGCAATCAGACACTCACGAAGCTGAAAAAAAAAACACTGGAGAAGGAATACAGACACATAAGTGGCTTATTAAATCACTCAAGAAGGCATGCAGACACTCAAGTAGCTGAAAAAAACACTCAAGAAGGCATACAGACACAGAAGTGGCTGATTGTTTCACTCAAGAAGGCACGCAGACACTCACGTAGCTGAAAAAAACACTGAAGAAGGCATACAGACACAGAAGTGGCTGATTGTTTCACTCAAGAAGGCACGCAGACACTCACGTAGCTGAAAAAAAAACACTGAAGAAGGCTTACAGACACAGATGCGGCTGATTAAATCACTCAAGAAGGCAATCAGACACTCACGAAGCTGAAAAAAAAACACTGGAGAAGGCATACAGACACAGAAGTTGCTTATTAAATCACTCAAGAAGGCATGCAGACACTCAAGTAGCTGAAAAAAAACACTGAAGAAGGCATACAGACACAGAAGTGGCTGATTAAATCACTCAAGAATGCATGCAGACACTCACGTAGCTGAAAAAACACTGAAGAAGGCATACAGACACAGATGTGGCTTATTAAATCACTCAAGAAGGCAATGAGACAGTCACGAAGCTGAAAAAAAAAACACTGAAGAAGGCATACAGACACAGAATTGGCTGATTAAATCATTCAAGAAGGTACGCAGACACTCACGTAGCTGAAAAAAACACTGAAGAAGGCATACAGACACAGAAGTGGCTGATTGTTTCATTCCAAAAGGCATACAGACACAGAAGTGGCTGATTAAATCACTCAAGAAGGCATACAGACACAGAAGTGGCTGATTAAATCACTCAAGAAGGCATGCAGACACTCACGTAGCTGCTAAAAAACACTGAAGTAGGCAAACAGACACAGAAGTGGCTGATTAAATCACTCAAGAAGGCATGCAGACACTCAAGTAGCTAATAAAATCACTCGAGAAGGCATGCAGACACTCAAGTAGCTGATAAAATCACTCGAGAAGGCATGCAGACACTCAAGCAGCTGATAAAATCATTCGAGAAGGCATGCAAACACTCAAGTAGCTGATAAAATCATTCAAGAAGGCAAGCAGACACTCAAGTAGCTAATAAAATCACTCGAGAAGGCATGCAGACACTCAAGTAGCTGATAAAATCACTCGAGAAGGCATGCAGACACTCAAGTAGCTGAAAAAAACACTGAAGAAGGCATACAGACACAGAAGTGGCTGATTGTTTCACTCAAGAAGGCACGCAGACACTCACTTAGCTGAAAAAAATACTGAAGAAGGCTTACAGACACAGATGCGGCTGATTAAATCACTCAAGAAGGCAATCAGACACTCACGAAGCTGAAAAAAAAACACTGGAGAAGGAATACAGACACATAAGTGGCTTATTAAATCACTCAAGAAGGCATGCAGACACTCAAGTAGCTGAAAAAAACACTCAAGAAGGCATACAGACACAGAAGTGGCTGATTGTTTCACTCAAGAAGGCACGCAGACACTCACGTAGCTGAAAAAAACACTGAAGAAGGCATACAGACACAGAAGTGGCTGATTGTTTCACTCAAGAAGGCACGCAGACACTCACGTAGCTGAAAAAAAACACTGAAGAAGGCTTACAGACACAGATGCGGCTGATTAAATCACTCAAGAAGGCAATCAGACACTCACGAAGCTGAAAAAAAAACACTGGAGAAGGCATACAGACACATAAGTTGCTTATTAAATCACTCAAGAAGGCATGCAGACACTCAAGTAGCTGAAAAAAAACACTGAAGAAGGCATACAGACACAGAAGTGGCTGATTAAATCACTCAAGAATGCATGCAGACACTCACGTAGCTGAAAAAACACTGAAGAAGGCATACAGACACAGATGTGGCTTATTAAATCACTCAAGAAGGCAATGAGACAGTCACGAAGCTGAAAAAAAAAACACTGAAGAAGGCATACAGACACAGAATTGGCTGATTAAATCATTCAAGAAGGTACGCAGACACTCACGTAGCTGAAAAAAACACTGAAGAAGGCATACAGACACAGAAGTGGCTGATTGTTTCATTCCAAAAGGCATACAGACACAGAAGTGGCTGATTAAATCACTCAAGAAGGCATACAGACACAGAAGTGGCTGATTAAATCACTCAAGAAGGCATGCAGACACTCACGTAGCTGCTAAAAAACACTGAAGTAGGCAAACAGACACAGAAGTGGCTGATTAAATCACTCAAGAAGGCATGCAGACACTCAAGTAGCTAATAAAATCACTCGAGAAGGCATGCAGACACTCAAGTAGCTGATAAAATCACTCGAGAAGGCATGCAGACACTCAAGCAGCTGATAAAATCATTCGAGAAGGCATGCAAACACTCAAGTAGCTGATAAAATCATTCAAGAAGGCAAGCAGACACTCAAGTAGCTAATAAAATCACTCGAGAAGGCATGCAGACACTCAAGTAGCTGATAAAATCACTCGAGAAGGCATGCAGACACTCAAGTAGCTGATAAAATCATTCAAGAAGGCATGCAGACACTCAAGTAGCTAATAAAATCACTCGAGAAGGCATGCAGACACTCAAGTAACTGATAAAATCACTCAAGAAGGCATGCAGACACTCAAGTACCCTATTAAAACACTGAAGAAGGCATACAGACACAGAAGTGGCTGATTGAATCACTCAAGAAGGCATGCAGACACTCACGTAGCTGATAAAATCAGACAAGAAGGCAAGCAGAAACTAAAGTACCCTATTAAAACACTGAAGAAGGCATACAGACACAGAAGTGGCTGATTGAATCACTCATGAAGGCATGCAGACACTCACGTAGCTGATAAAAACAATGAAGAAGGCATACAGACACAGAAGTGGCTGATTAAATCACTCAAGAATGCATGCAGACACTCACGTAGCTGAAAAAACACTGAAGAAGGCATACAGACACAGATGTGGCTTATTAAATCACTCAAGAAGGCAATGAGACAGTCACGAAGCTGAAAAAAAAAACACTGAAGAAGGCATACAGACACAGAATTGGCTGATTAAATCATTCAAGAAGGTACGCAGACACTCACGTAGCTGAAAAAAACACTGAAGAAGGCATACAGACACAGAAGTGGCTGATTGTTTCATTCCAAAAGGCATACAGACACAGAAGTGGCTGATTAAATCACTCAAGAAGGCATACAGACACAGAAGTGGCTGATTAAATCACTCAAGAAGGCATGCAGACACTCACGTAGCTGCTAAAAAACACTGAAGTAGGCAAACAGACACAGAAGTGGCTGATTAAATCACTCAAGAAGGCATGCAGACACTCAAGTAGCTAATAAAATCACTCGAGAAGGCATGCAGACACTCAAGTAGCTGATAAAATCACTCGAGAAGGCATGCAGACACTCAAGCAGCTGATAAAATCATTCGAGAAGGCATGCAAACACTCAAGTAGCTGATAAAATCATTCAAGAAGGCAAGCAGACACTCAAGTAGCTAATAAAATCACTCGAGAAGGCATGCAGACACTCAAGTAGCTGATAAAATCACTCGAGAAGGCATGCAGACACTCAAGTAGCTGATAAAATCATTCAAGAAGGCATGCAGACACTCAAGTAGCTAATAAAATCACTCGAGAAGGCATGCAGACACTCAAGTAACTGATAAAATCACTCAAGAAGGCATGCAGACACTCAAGTACCCTATTAAAACACTGAAGAAGGCATACAGACACAGAAGTGGCTGATTGAATCACTCAAGAAGGCATGCAGACACTCACGTAGCTGATAAAATCAGACAAGAAGGCAAGCAGAAACTAAAGTACCCTATTTAAACACTGAAGAAGGCATACAGACACAGAAGTGGCTGATTGAATCACTCATGAAGGCATGCAGACACTCACGTAGCTGATAAAAACAATGAAGAAGGCATACAGACACAGAAGTGGCTGATTAAATCACTCAAGAAGGCATACAGACACTCACGTAGCTGAAAAAAAAAACTGAAGAAAGCATACAGACACACAAGTGGCTGATTAAATCACTCAAGAAGGCATACAGACACAGAAGTGGCTGATTAAATCACTCAAGAAGGCATACAGACACAGAAGTGGCTGATTAAATCACTCAAGAAGGCATACAGACACTCACGTAGCTGCTAAAAAACACTGAAGTAGGCATACAGACACAGAAGTGGCTGATTAAATCACTCAAGAAGGCATGCAGACACTCAAGTAGCTGAAAAAAAAACACTGAAGAAGGCATACAGACACAGAAGTGGCTGATTAAATCACTCAAGAAGGCACGCAGACACTCACGTAGCTGAAAAAAACACTGAAGAAGGCATACAGACACAGAAGTGGCTGATTGTTTCACTCAAGAAGGCACGCAGACACTCACGTAGCTGAAAAAACCACTGAAGAAGGCTTACAGACACAGATGCGGCTGATTAAATCACTCAAGAAGGCAATCAGACACTCACGAAGCTGAAAAAAAAACACTGGAGAAGGCATACAGACACATAAGTGGCTTATTAAATCACTCAAGAAGGCATGCAGACACTCAAGTAGCTGAAAAAAAAACACTGAAGAAGGCATACAGACACAGAATTGGCTGATTAAATCATTCAAGAAGGTACGCAGACACTCACGTAGCTGAAAAAAAAACACTGAAGAAGGCATACAGACACAGAAGTGGCTGATTGTTTCATTCCAAAAGGCATACAGACACAGAAGTGGCTGATTAAATCACTCAAGAAGGCATACAGACACAGAAGTGGCTGATTAAATCACTCAAGAAGGCATGCAGACACTCACGTAGCTGAAAAAAACACTGAAGAAGGCATACAGACACAGATGTGGCTTATTAAATCACCCAAGAAGGCAATCAGACACTCACGAAGCTGAAAAAAAAACACTGAAGAAGGCATACAGACACAGAATTGGCTGATTAAATCATTCAAGAAGGTACGCAGACACTCACGTAGCTGGAAAAAACACTGAAGAAGGCATACAGACACAGAAGTGGCTGATTGTTTCATTCCAAAAGGCATAAAGACACAGAAGTGGCTGATTAAATCACTCAAGAAGGCATACAGACACAGAAGTGGCTGATTAAATCACTCAAGAAGGCATGCAGACACTCACGTAGCTGCTAAAAAACACTGAGGTAGGCATACAGACACAGAAGTGGCTGATTAAATCACTCAAGAAGGCATGCAGACACTCACGTAGCTGAAAAAAACACTGAAGAAGGCATACAGACACAGAAGTGACTGATTAAATCACTCAAGAAGGCACGCAGACACTCACGTAGCTGAAAAAAACACTGAAGAAGGCATACAGACATAGAAGTGGCTGATTGTTTCACTCAAGAAGGCACGCAGACACTCACGTAGCTGAAAAAAACACTGAAGAAGGCTTACAGACACAGATGCGGCTGATTAAATCATTCAAGAAGGTACGCAGACACTCACGTAGCTGAAAAAAACACTGAAGAAGGCATACAGACACATAAGTGGCTTATTAAATCACTAAAGAAGGCATGCAGACACTCAAGTAGCTGAAAAAAAAAACACTGAAGAAGGCATACAGACACAGAATTGGCTGATTAAATCATTCAAGAAGGTACGCAGACACTCACGTAGCTGAAAAAAACACTGAAGAAGGCATACAGACACAGAAGTGGCTGATTAAATCACTCAAGAAGGCATGCAGACACTCACGTAGCTGAAAAAAACACTGAAGAAGGCATACAGACACAGATGTGGCTTATTAAATCACTCAAGAAGGCAATCAGACACTCACGAAGCTGAAAAAAAAACACTGAAGAAGGCATACATACACAGAAGTGGCTGATTAAATCACTCAAAAAGGCACGCAGACACTCACGTAGCTGAAAAAAAACACTGAAGAAGGCTTACAGACACAGAAGTGGCTGATTAAATCACTCAAGAAGGCATACAGACACTGAAGTGGCTGATTAAATCACTCAAGAAGGCATGCAGACACTCACGTAGCTGGAAAACACTGAAGAAGGCATACAGGCACTGAAGTGGCTGATATAATCGTTGAGACAACTACAGAAGTGAAATATTGATATGGAGACTGACTTGTTTTCATGTAACATTTAAACTCTGCACTAACCCATACATTTGATCTAAAATCATGATACAGATAGCGTCCATCTCTTATACCTGTTTTTCGATGATCATTCAAAGTTTAGCCAAAACATCAAGGCTAGAAGATATTTTAAATTTTCTGACCAATCAATTGGAACTTCACTAAATCGATCTATTTAAAGTTAAAAGTCATAAAATTTATTAAATATAAATGCAAAATCACTCTAAATATCTTTTTAATTTATGCTAGACTTGAGATACGGTCTCTACTTTTCAATTTTCAAAGGCTTATTTTGAGACTGAAAAACAGATGTCATATCAGAAAATCAGAAAAGTAATCAAATTTTTATCCTTTGACTCCAAAACTTTAATAAACATGTTTTTTTTCTGACATCCTGCAATTTTCGAACAAAATTAGAAATTAACATCTACCAAAATGTGACAAGAGAAGCACACAGGTAAGGTTTGCAAGCTGAGCGTCATGACCTGTGTGTCACTTATTTCCGTTTTGTGGACACTTTAATTGTCGCAAAAGGTTGACATTTTATTTAAGCGACCACTTGTAGTACCGGTAAAATATTGCTAAGCCAAGTGAAGCCGAATGTTGTGTAGAAACCAGTACATTGCATTACAATCTCGTGCAGAATTTTCTTGATTTGATCTTACTAACAAAATTTCCCGATGCGAAAAGCGCTTTCACTTTCCATACAAAGTTCCATACCAGTACAAAAATGTTTACCTACATCGGCTCAAAATCCCATACAGGCAACTATTTTTGACTGCCATGGAAAATCTCTAACAACATATGGCATTTCCCACGCTGACATATTGATAGATTTTTCGTTATTGCTTTAGGCTTCGTGCAGATGGCGCTTCAAACAAGTTTCTATTTACAAGCGGCTTCCATCGACTGGTATCGGCGGCGGCGAGCATACAGAGCTTACCTATGATCCAACCATTAAATTGCCAATATTGACCTTACTTCATTATCCCCCCCCCCCCGAGTTACAATGATTTAACTTTGGTTTTATGGTTGATTTCTAGGTTGGTTGGCTGTTTCATTGGCTTAAAGGGTTTTTGAGCTGGACCTATGACAAACAACCAACCCATTATATGTTGGTTCTACAATAGATCACAAGCTTATTAAGGTGACTCCATGTTGAAGTGAGGCAACCTGAATGGTTTTAAAAATATGACAAATTTACATATACCTGATACATTTACGTAGGGCCTCTCATAGAATTTTTTTATTCTTTTTTGTAAAGACTTAGCCCAATTAATTGAATTTCGAGACTTCCTTTACATATTGATATTTATAAGGATTTGCTGGGTGACTGTGGCATCTCAGTTTGAAATTTCAGTTTTATTCAATTGGTAAATTAACAGGTCTCTCAGGGGTATAAAGATCTTGTGTTTATAAAATAATGAAAAATAATGAATTAATGACTACATGTTTATGCATGGGCGTCAATACAGGGGGGATGTGGGTATATATCCCCCCCCCCCCACACACACACTTTTTATGTAATCCTCCCCATGCTATTCAGATAATAATAGATATATATATTGAAAATGAAATATATTAATCATTAGAATTATAGACTTTAGTTCCATTTCTGAGATTAATATGAAATATATTTCTAAACCTGGCATAGAATTATCATATACTGGAAACATAAAACTTGTTTAAGATAATCTAACGCCACTGACTATATGGTCAAGGGGTATTAGAGCGTTCTCATCTCTGCCAACTGTATATCAATGAAATATGGCTCAAGCATCCAAAAATCATCTACCTTCACCCAGGGGGGAAATGATTATCTTTTTGTCACTTTTACACAAAAATTTAATGATTTAATTTCCGGAGTTCTCTTCGCCAAGATCACAAAATATATGGATTATGTAGATAAGTAAAAGAGTAAAAGATGTATTTTCATTATTTGATTTCCATCATGGAAGCCATCTTCACCCCCCCCCCCCCCCATGCAGGGGACAAAAATACTATGAGAACAACTATATGCACCATATTCTGGTGTAGTCATTTTCCTGCAGACTAATCGAGATATATTCGATATAGAGTATATATTCAAAGTAAAGCGTTCAGTTTAACATTAATTTATTTGTTACATAGCAGGAACATATATAATTTTTTGTACTGATGACGCATTTTTACTTTAATTGGACTGTCTCAGATTTTCACCTGACCGAATGGATATATATATATATATATATATATATATATATATATATATATATATCAGACATTGTATTGTAGCAGACAATGGGCATTCATTAGGAAGAATATACGTACCGTTTCTTGAAAATATCTTACAACTTTAAGAAAGGGTAGTACAAGCAAAAAAGGATTAAATAACAGAAGTTGGAGAAAAAGATTTATTGACAGTTCAAACAGCTTATGTATAATAAAAAATCTGGTTCTATTGGACATGTTGTATTCATGCTCGAATTCGACTGAAATGTCAGATATTTTGTATTAAAAAATGACTTTATTTTCATCATTAAGGTTCTGTATACTTCTTAAACCCAACCACCCTAAAATGCAGGTTAATCCGTAAATGCTTAACGAGTATTCTTGTGGCTTATATCTGACTTTTCTTAATATAGAAAAACTTGTAAAAACCCAAATACCTTTTTTTTACAATGCTATTGCATACCATAAACCGAGGTTTAATCAGTTTTCTCCTGTTCGTACTTTTCTGCTAACTTTCCTTGTGGATAACAGGCATAATTTTCATCATTACATGTTAGACTAACTATACCTAACTATGCCATGTATGTAACTTACCGTAATCCTACGACCATGTATATAAAATTAAAAAGCAGATGTCTTATACTTACATATCCGGGATATAATTTTGCTCTCTCTCTCTCACATTGCTTCTATTCAAATCCTTATCCTCAGTTAAGCTTGAAAACTAACAAAATATTACAGCACAGCAGATAAATTTCGTAAAGAGGGGCCTAATAACGAAAACGATATATCACCTAAAACAAATACTGGGTCCTCTGATCATCAGAAGTTATAGACACCTAAATAAACTGAAAAATGTTCTTCAGTAATTGATCCTGAAAAGAGGTCATGATGGGGTCAAGCACCTGTCACCGTCAGCCACCTCTGTTTCCCGGATATGAGCTTCATATTTTGGTTAAAATTGCGTAAGCGCCATTAAGTCGTAGTTTATGTTTGGTCTGGCTATTTGTGAAGCCGTCTCTCCTGTACAGACTTTCTCTTCTTCTTCTCCTCTTGTGTTGGTCACTAGGTGGCAGCACTGAGGATGACGGCAGCGACTGCTGTGATCAACCAGACCGCCGCCCCAGCACCACGCCTCTCGGAATTGTTTTTCCCTAAAACAGACAATTAATGTGAACATTAAGACTCTTAAGACTACAAGAAGCCGGAATGTCGAAGAAATCATTGGTACACTGCCATCAAGTGTTCCTGAACAATGTTTCATATATAATTACCACCCCGCTTAGGAGGTTATGATTTCTTTCCTGTCTGTAAAGCAGAAGATCGGTTTGTTTTGGCGGAGGTGTGCGCTCTACTGAGGGCAATTTCAGTTTGTTTTTAAGTAAAGGACCGCAATAACATTTCAAGTATCATTTCGCAAAAAAAAAGGAAAAGAAAGCCCGATTGGATTTTTTATGCGATAAATTAAAAGATCATAATCTTAGGATGAATATTTGAATTTTATCATACCTATTAGGTCTATCTAGTCTATCAACAGATTAATTAAGGTTTTGTTCTAAGACACTTTTTCCAGAAATCATTGCGGGCGGGCGATTTGTTTTTTGTTTGTTTATCTTTCCGTGTATGTTTAATAAAAATGTCAAATTATCAAGGAAAAGCATGATAATAACAAATTTTTAAGTAAAAGCACTACATGACAAATGGATAATATGTATTATAACTTTTTGAAAGCGGCTGGAACTCAAAATTGGTTTTCTTTAAAAAATTTTAAAAAAAAGAATGTTGATGATGGGGATTAAAATTGACGAGGGCGATACCCAAGAACCATACTTTATTTTTATTTTTATTTATTTATTTTTTTTTATTTTGCCTTAACAGCAGAGTTGACAATCATTTGTAGTGGAACAGATGTATTAAACAGCCTACATACTATTACGAAATAATGATCGACTCTACTGGATAATCTATCAAAATAAGGCCGGCCATGCACGCACACAAGAATTTGTTGCGCAACACGAGATATTTTTAAATATTTTTCGAAGGTGCAACCGCAGCGCCATCTGTCGGCAACTAAGATTGTGTATCAAGGCAGAAAGCGGCAACTCTTGATCAAGATCTAAGGCCATAGATAAGGTTTGTTTATTTGTTGATATTTTTACATTTTTTCCCTTTATTAAAAATGTTCAGTTCTTAGAGTATCAACGAACACAATTTGATTACATTAATTAAATATGAAGTGAACAATAAACTTTTGTCATATCTAATACTTATTGTTTACAAATGATCTATAGATATGTTATTCCTATGGCCTGTGTAACACCCCGACACCGAGAAACATGTTGCATAAAATAGAACATGTCCTGTTTCTTAAAACATGTTGCAGAATACTTTGAAAAAAAATTTGTCACACATATATGAAACATGTTGCGCAATATATCCCTAGTGTGTGGCCGGTTTACAATTGATGACTACTTGTTCATGTTTTCCCTCTTATTACCGCCACCCCCTAATAATCAAAGACTTGCACATAAAATATCATTACTATTTTATAAACAATGGTCCAATGCTACAAAAACCCGACGACAATGTTGACCGAAAATTATAAACTACCTTGACCTTTAATGTTGTCTGAACTCACCAGAGCAGTTGAGCATTCTTTTGACTGGTTTGAAGGCATGGTCATACAGCTTCTCTACAAAGCTGGCCGCGTAGATGTTACACTCAGTCTTTATAGCAGAACTGTGGCACATTTTAAGGCCGTCCACCGCCCTGAAAATCATAGGAACAAACTCACCTTTATTTTTAGATATACATACATCTTTAAGGATTTTTGTAGTGTGTATCAATATTAAAATTAACGGTGGTGCCCCTCGAACTTTGGCATGGATCTCTGCGGCCACGTGTCGGGAGTGATGCCAAATGTGCCCCAAGGGGCCATTTCATATCTTTCCCATAAATTATGAGAAATTTGAAATGATTTCACAAAGGGGCTATCGCAGCGCCATCAAACATAAACAACATGAACTACGTATGAACGGGTAATAACCGAGCAGGTTAAATTGCCTTGCTCCTTATCATGAAGGATGTACATAATACCACGGGAGTTGATTGTTTTTACTACTATTCCTATTGTGACGTCATAGTCACAGTGATTACTACAGTGACACATACAGGCGTCAGGAAGATGGCGTTAGGGTGTGTGTGTGTGGTTTTGTTCATAACATATCTCACCCAATCATGAACGGAATCGCATGATCCTTTTACGAAATCTCAGGAATGGGCAAATTATAGTATGAAAGAATGTCCAAAACATGAAAATATCAGTCATGTTATCACCAAGTTTCATGGTTTTTCACTTTCACCTGCAGGTTACAATCTATACAGAGAAAGAGATCTACATCGGAGACGATATTTCTCAAATTATGTGATAATGTAGCGAACCGGGGGCCGGTTAATCCGGCTCTGTTGCAACCCCTTTTGTAATAACGGTGACTATGGTAAAAATCAAATCGCTTTTCTACCGGGCGACTTCGCCCCTTACAGGTTCCAAACATATTAACCTCGTCCCTAGGACGATCTTGCCACAATAACAAGGAAACTGAAGCTAATGAATCATGCCTCCCACACAAGTGATTTATAAATTTTTCTCGTTTTGAGTGTAGAGATCTGAGTTGATGACCTGTTAAAATATATCTATATATACTTGAACATGGAGTGAAACTTGTGGCGTAAAAACGTCCTTTTGGCGGAGTGACGGCTGACAAGCGGGTCGTTCACGACCCAGTCTCTGTGGGTCTCGCTTTAGCAACCAGTTTCGACACAACATTGTTTACAGTTCTGTTCTGTTCGCATACATGTCATAAAAACACGTTTCCCTCACACCCATACAAACAGGGTGTGTGTGTTGGGGGGAGGGGTATTCTGTCCGTACACTTTTAGATTGTCCTCCTCACATTTCACAGCAAAAAAAAAACCATGTGTATATGCGAATGTGTTATGTTATGACATTTGACCTATGTTTGCTTGTGTTTAACCCTTAACCTTCGACACTTACTGGCACATTTCAGTCATTGCTTCACGATCCGTACGTCCTCCTAGTGACGTCATTCTGTTTTGAAATTTGGTCGTACATGGGGGCACGGCATTAATGACCGCAGGTTTGATATAGCAGTCCAAATGTCTAAACATTTCTGAAACGAATATTTATAAAATTTGAAATACATTTGTCTTTATATTTTGCTCATACATATTGTAGATACATTGAGTACTGATGGTCTTTATTGGTAATTTTAATATCTGGTGTTCATGTAAAACTGTTTATGTTACTTTCCTCATTGGACAGGGAATTTCAATTTGTGTTTTCCAGAATATTTAAGGGATTCCAAAATTTTAGAAACTTACAGTAACTGGCATTTTGTTCGTATAATTATAACCTCACTTAAATAGTAAGATATTCTGCATTAAAATGTGTACATTACATTTTACATTTTTTTTATAATATTATATTTAAAAATAATCATGTAAAGCAGGAGAACACTGAAATTCACAAAAAGGTAGTAACTACAATATCAAATATGTGATGAAGCAATAACTAGAACTTCCTTCAGTATGATGCTTGAACACTCATTAAGAGCTCCAGAACAGAAGGAACACTGAGATGAAGGGATGAAGTTAAGAGAACTTCGAGGATGTATTCACCTTATTAATTCACAAAATGTAAGGTTGTTGACTGATGGGTTCAGTGTATTTTGCGAGGTTAAATACAATTATACGATCAAACTTTGGTTAACTTTTATTTCTCTCTTTCGTTTTGGCACTCTTAAATCTACTTGCCACTGATAAATTTGTACTTAAAATGGAAACGAGAAGTCCAAGCAGAGAAAAAAATCAATGGGAAAGAACTTTAGCGTATTAATTATAATACTTATTTCTTTCGTCATGATGATGGCAAAAATTAACAAACATTTCTTTCGTCTAAACCGTGTTAATCCCTGATATTACATAGTTTAAAACGGGTGAGGGCCTTTTTGAAAAGTCTACAAATCCCATGTACGAAACCTTTATTGTTCATAATTGTTCGTTCGTTGTTCTATAATGAAAGCCCACTGCCATGTTGTCACTTTTTGGCAAATTTTGGGCTCATTTACATTTTGAGAAGCTGCCCTGTCAAGTGCGCTATCAGACCATAAGACTGTTGGACCGGACGATGTCGGGCTGTACGCCGTAAACCGAAGTACAGAATCCTGTGGCTTCTGGATGGCGTGAAGGTATTTTTGTAGAAAAATATATTGGGTAACTGTCACACTGGTAAAGATGTGAACAACCAGGTTCTTTTTAGAATCTAGAGAGTTTCTATAATCCTCGATCACTCGCTGTACAAACACGTTTCATAGTCCACGTACCGCGCACAAACTATTCTTTTTGGGCGTTGAATCACAGTTTCTCACAGCTGATCTCTCATGGAATCTTCAAGATCTGGTACCACAATAAGCTTCCAAATAGCAATATCCTGTACCTCTACCTTGATGCGTATCTATAAAGTCTAAGGTTTGTTCCTGGAAGCGCACACAACAAGTATATTCACGCCAGATTACCATGCAGTCTGTCGGTAAAATCCGTCACTAGCTCTGAAGTCCTTTACAGAGAAATCATTTGTGGCTTTCCTCAGACATCGACTAGCTACACTTGTAGACTCCACATCTCAGCTGCCTCCACTGGCACTTATGCAGACCGGCGCAAGGACTGCTGAAGGGATCGACAGTCTATACCACATACGGTACGCTATAACAGGCCCTTGTCCAAAATCTTTTACTCCATTTCTTATAAATGTTTGCTGACGTCACAACTCCCGATTGTCCTCCGGCCAATCATTACTCAAAATTACGCCGTACGTCAATCACTTTGCGAATATTAAAAAGGAAAGGCCTCTAACAACAGAGTGTGGGAAAACCTAGCTTACACAGGTGCACTTCTTTGATATCTACAAATAACACTAGTGATCGCCAAAACAGAGGAAGCTTCATCTAAACTAACATTAAACGAGACACGTGTGTTCTTCAACCAACTATCTCACAACATTATCTAAACATAATACTCCATATTAATGCACAATAAATTATAAAAAAAAAATCATTTGGCCACACTCCCTACCAGAATACCCAACGCAACACCTAAGTGATAGCTCTCTGGTGACAGGAACTTTTTAAAAATTATATATGTATTATAGTCATAGATGTTGTATGTTAAAGACCCGTCGTATTTGAAAAATAACGACAAGGGATTAAAACAAAAATCAATTAATAAGAGTCTCATGAAGACTGCAATAAATGACCGAAGTTTTAGATAATTGCTTTCAAATCGTAAGCTGCAATAGCCTAATGTGCATGTCAAGAAAATTAAAGCAACCGTGTTTGTAGGTTAAAAATGTGTCAAGGTCAAAGTTAGGCAAAATGTATGGTGGTAATTTTATATTTATGCTTAAAATTTCAGATCGAACTTCTGGTGTGCACCTAAATATAAACTAAATACAAATATATTCTGGAAAAAAAAATGCCTAGCATCAATAGTTCAGTGAGTGAAGGTCACTCCTACTCTTCAGACAAAAAACATTATAGTCAAGTCCGTAACCCCTACAAATTGAGGAACATTTAACTAATTTCTGACATGTACATTAGACATATATATAAGAAAGTTTATACAATATATGCACAAATTAATGCCAGTGGGTTGGATAAAAGGCTATCTTGATGGGTAGCAATAGCTTCTAATTGTAAAACACAGGCGTTTGCTTAATATCATTTAGGAACGAAGACACAGTGACCAAGTTTATGATATGGTAGCGGAAATTAGGTGCCTCTATCTGTGTGTCGAATTTCGAATTTGTAACGTGTCAAAATGTGCAAACCTTACAGATAGGCTGACGGGCAGACGCAAAATGGAAACAGGGTGTTTGCTGGAGCTCAGATAACTTTTAGTCATTTGAGCTTAAACTACATGTAATAGCAGCCGACAAAGTAATAACTTGGCCGGAACGACTTTAACAACTGTTAAGTTGTTACTAAAGCAAACGTGCCAATAACGTAATTCAACTTCTCTGTAAAACCTGAAACTCACCCTGTTTTCCGTCCCCGCACATGTAGTCGTATACACCGGTCATAGTCTCCAAGCTGTTCGCGGTGGCTGAGTCGCATTCACTCTGTAGCCTTTCCAAGCAGGTTTTGATCTTTTGGTAATCACTGAAATGTAAGTGACTAACCAGATAAGCTTTTGTCACATTTCTTGTTTACATGCGCTTGCTAAAATTTTACTTATTCCGCAAAGTCCTTACCTCAAAAACATCTGTGATTATGCATTTTATCTTAAAACAATTGTGTCCAAGATATTGGATTTATATTTATATTTACGCCGATGGTGTATATAGAATCCTCCGTGCATTCTGAAGACAATTTCTGTACCTGCAGTTTCTGACCAAGAGGTTCGAACTCTTGTTAGTCCGATTCTGAGCTGTTTGTATTCATTGAGGTTAAAGTTTTAACACAACCAAGTTCGGGCCAAACGTATTGACAAAAAATGCTCACGTGCATGCTTTCTCCACGCGTTCTCTGGTCTGTGCGATGTCCAGGCCGTCCTGCTGGAGCTTCTCGATATTCTCACTGTCAAACATGCTTCCTTCCAAACAGGACTCTATCTGAGACTGAGTACAGGCCAAAATGCTCAGTGGCGCTGCAAAAAAAAATTAAAGAAAGCAACCGTATATGTGTTGAACTGATTGGATAATTTTTCTCTTTAATCACTGCTGTTATAAAATTAATGCATGTTAAATGCTGACGGACTTTTAAAATTTTGTCAGATTTATCCTTGAACATATCACAGTTTTCATAATATAATATTTCCTCCGAATGGCAAAACGAACATATCATTTTTTTTGGTCCACTTTTATGCGATGGCGCAGCGTCCACAGTCCACTGCCTGCCGCCCGTTACCAAATATCTCAACAGCAGCTGCAGGTTTCATCATGAAACTTTGCAGACTTATTGATCATGTAATAGGTATGTAAAGAAATAGCTTTTGCTGCCGCAATCTACCCTGACCTACTTTCTACGGACTGAAATACTTGTTATGTCTTTAACCAATATCTAAAGAACAACAGCAGCCATGAGCATCATTGTATTTACAGGAATATCGATGATGTAACTGCTGATTGTAAGCTGCATGTGGCAATACATGTGTTGAAGTATTTTCTGCAAGCCATTTTTGAAAAATAATAAAAAAAAAGAGATAGGTACCTATAATGATAAATAATGCAGTAGAGCAAGTGAGATTCTATAAAAACAGTAAGAATTGAATTCTATTATTTGTACAAAAATGTCTACATGGAAATTCAAATTGTATGATTTCATTTGATTGCATAGATAATGAAATGAATTTCGGCTGATATTCCAGGTTATGATTAAATGATTTTTTTTCACTTTTACGGTTTTATTTCTTGATTACCCACCATATCGTGCACAGAGTGAACTTTAGACCCCTGGGTTTAGTTTTAAATATACTGCTTTTTAACATATTTATGTTACTTGGATACACAAAGAGTGGAAAATATTGAAAGCTGTAAAATATTAAAAATAGCTTTAAATTTAATGAGTTACAAATCGATGTTTACGGATATTATGTTAATAGTCCCGATTTAATTGACGTATCTTGGAGAAGTCTAACAAAAAACACACAAGACCAGCCAACGATGAGTTTACGTTTTCTCCGTCAGAGGTCACTACTTCAAACGGTTTTATCTGGACCTTTATACATGTCACAGTGAAAGTGTGTTATCAGTAGATACACGTATTTCCTTAAACTTTCAGTAAACACGAAATAAAGTGAGTTTCTAAAATCACTCAGGGACTTCACGTATTTTTTTATTCTAGAAATTACGTGTATTTCCTGAAAACAGGACCAGCAATTTCGTGTATTTACTGATTTGAAAACAAAGTCAACAAATACAACAATACGAACCTATAGCATATTTATTTATTACCTAGATAAAAATAGTGAAGTTCCATGAATTTCCTCAAAAAATATGGTCAGAATTCTCCTGTTTGAATTGATATAAAAACAGTGACTAATAGGACATATGCATTCACTCAAATTGTTAGAATTAAAGCCAGCTATTCCTTTAATCTCTCATTATATGATTTCTGGTTTACTTTCCATACAATTAATGAACTGTAAGTATAATTCTTTTTCTGAAACGTTATGAAGCGCCTCTGCGATGGACATGGGGCTATAAGCTTGTTTATCTTCCTATAAAGAAAATATGCACGTAATTCGGATAATTCATGTATTCCAGTCTTTATAATAAATAACCCAAAGGTCTCCTTTTTCTAAAATTATTTTATTTTTATAACCTGTAAAACTTTTATTGATAATTTGATTCAACGTGTAAGAGTGAAAAAGAGTGAATTTTCAGTTTGTTTAATAACCCTACCTGTAGCGGATGGTCACGGCTAAAGTCAGGGTATAAATATAGAGTTACATGGTGAACTGAAGTGTAAAGTGAGTACATAAAAGTCTGAATAAAAAATGAGCTTAAACACGATAATGGAAAAATGAGATGATTCTCAAATTTTAGTATAACTTGTTACGAGGACAAATTGTTGAGGGTGAAAAAACTGGGCCATTCCGGGATTCGAACACATGTCTGGCGTACCAACCGCTTCGCTGGCGTTCGGTCCGCTTTAATGTCACCCCGTAACACACCACCTCTTAAGAGCGTTCTGCTATCAGAACAAGACTAATTATCCCAGGAGTCACACTTTGGTGAGCTTATTCCTTGGGCCACAAAGTTAACCGTCACGTTAGACGAGCCCCCATTTTGTTAAGAGGACAAATTGTTGAGGGGGAAAATACTGGGCCGATCCGGGATTCGAACCAATGTCGGTGGCGCACAAGTCCGGCGTACCAACCGCTTCGCTAGCAGTTCGGTCCGCTTTTATGTCACCCCGTAACAAACTGAACTATACAAGATTAGAAAATGAAAGAAATTATACTTCATTGATTTTACATATACAGGAAATATGAGCGCGTTAGCCTTTTAAAGGCTGTTCATAGAACACAACCTGCATTAAAGAATTTCGGAAGATTTACATGCGAGTTTACTGAGTTACGAATGTCATACTGATGAATATCAGTGGAAAAAGTCAAGTTTAATACCTTAAGAAGGGACAAATCCATTGATGTATTTATATGATAATATCCATACAAGTTCGCATAACATCCATGCAATTTAACAACAGAAAAAAAAGTAAAATCAGAACTATAGGAAGAGATTGATTTGCACACATAAACTGTCTGTATGTGTATGCATGTGTGTATGCATAATTTAATATGTTCTTGAACACAATAAATATAGTTCTGAATTTTTTCCACAACTTACCGGAAGCCAGAAGCAGCATCGCCACGAAATGCTTAGTCATTGTGGCTTTGTAAGTCCTTCTCGTCTGCAAGAATAAGATATTTGGCATGAACTTCGTGCATGGCAGCGTGATACAGAGCACGCTCACCGTCTACCGCAAAAGTTGGAGCAGTGATGGATGTCCAAGAATGGACTGCGACCGGAGGTTGAAGAGTATTGGTGTATCACTAACACTTTATAGCTGGGTCGTTAATGTTCTCGGCATGCTCAGCATTCTTAGATTATATCGGCGTTTTTCAAAGCATTTATCTGCTGACAGACCATTTAATAAATCTTCGAGGAAAATGTTTGAGATTTTTTTCAGATAAAGAAATAACGTGGAACTTAAAGTCCCTTATTTCTTGATTGTACATTAAACAACCCTACATATTTACCCTTATGAAAGACATAATATATTCATATATGTATATATAAAAGGTTTGCCATTTTGTAAAGAGAATGACCTTTGATAATTTTAGAAATTTTAATTTTAAAAATTATTTTAAAATCTTAAGATATGAAATTGCATTGATTATTTCAAACAGTATCCCCGACTATTCTTTTTAATATGCATGATATTTTTTCCTTTTATTTTGTATATGTATTCATAATTTTAGCTTAACTGTACGCTGGTTCGTATGGGACACACCCGTTGGTATCTCGTGCGCACGCGATAAATATTAACCGACAGAATATTTAACCTAAATACCATATCTTAAACATTTTTTTATTAACATTGGACATTGGATTAAGAAAATGGTCATTTTATTAGCTAACTATTGGCGTTAAGAGGTGAAATAATACATCAGCGACCTTAACTACAGGTAATCTTTGATGTGTTTATACCATTGTAATCCACTGATTCTGTGGAAACCCAATGTCCACATGCAGGGCATATAATAATTGTATATGTCATGTGACAATGAATGTATATACATATTTATATGTCATTTACACAACAGTGAAATAAGGACAAACATGACATATATATTATAACGCGTGAGCACGCGATAAAATTTACAAGATACCAGCGCGTGCGCATGCGATACTAATAAATATTCTGTCCTGTACGAGGCATCGTACAGCCAAATATGTCATATTACATATTAAATTAGAATGACTTTGATTTTATAAAGAACCATGGGACAATGGATTGTTTTCAGGAAAATGACTATGTTTGATATGTCTACACAGGTGTGACTGGTGTCAGATAAAACTGACACCTTACGGTGAATACAACAGATGTGACTATGTCTTACGTTCAGGAAAAAAACTTCTGCTGCCTTAATAGAAAGCGCCATGATATTACAAGTCGAGGAAGCGCTGTATGACAGTGTACATATCCAGGGTGTGAACTTTTGTGAAGAAAGTGCATGACTTTATTCGCTAATTCTTGGCTATAATTTATATATACCACGAAAAAGATAATAAATTTTATAACTATTCTTATAAGAACATTGTTAATCGCTACATTCTCTTTCACGGGATGCTACCCGATCATCAAGTGTATTTTGTTAGGAAAATTAGATTCTAACAACATTCACCAGATGATCGGGTCGCATTCCGAGAAACAGACTGAATTTACAGTGTTGTTTTTCCTCAGTGTTATATCGCTCTGGCCTAGTCTGTAGGCCATAGAGCACTTATCATCTAAGGGTAACACTACCTTCTACCATATATATATATATATATATATATATATATATATATATATATATATGTAGCGCTTACTTGACTTCTTGGTTCTTCAGCTCTGTTCGCCTCCAGGCCAGGTGTTTGAATGCCGGACAGGGAAGTTTTAAAGATGCATCATGGATGACCTGCTGGTATGAGTGAGTTACGCGCTGATGACCACAAAGAAACCACTTTGATGACCTTTACATCAAGGTTACCCTTAACTTGTAGCGAAATGGTTTTACGCCGTCTGCTTCTGTGACAGAGTTCGTTGACTCACGGTTTGCCTGAGGGTCAAGTCGAGACGCGCCCTGGCAACTTTTATTGCTTTTAAGGACACCAAGGCAATGTTGAATCAATGCTCCAATGAACATACTACGTGGTTTTCTTTGTGGTCATCAGCGCGTGGCTCAGTCAGACCAGCAGGACATCCATGATGCATCAATGCTCCAATGAACATTCCCGACTATGTTACGATTGTAACCTGTTAAATTACGAAAACGATGGTTTTGAAGCCATTGATCCATCAGCTAATTCGTCCGATAAAAAACAATTTAAAAAAATCTAACATTTGATGTACTAAAGTGCGGTTTAATATACAGTGAAACCTCGTTGTATCCAACTCGCTTAAGTCGAATACCCCGCTTATGTCGAAGTTACAAACTCGATATGCCGGACAACTCTAGTTAAATTATTACCAAATAAAACCCGTTTGTGTCTAACCTCGGACGTGTCGACGTTTTCTGAGGGTCAACTCGAAGTTGACTTTGACACAACGAGGTTTCACCGTATATATTTATACATATATCAAATGAGAATCCGTGTTAAGGCATTTTTGATTGTCAGCTGAATTTCTGGAAGCTGGCAGGTGTTATGGGCACCAACCGAGAAAGCCTTAGTACAAATATATTGGTCATAGACTCGTGGATATTGTTACCAATGCTGCTGATAAAGAGCGCTCGCAGCGGGGGACAGTGTGAACGAAAGGTATCTCTGAGTGACAAGGTGGAGCTAGACCATGTTGCGATATGAATGTGAGGAGGCCAACATAGAATAAGTATATATGCTGTTTAATCAAGGTCCACTGAAGTAATCGTCAGACTGGTGTGAACGAAGACCATTCCTTCAAGATTTTATGACGAGACTTGCTGCGTTATTTAAGGACTGACGGTACAATTTCTTCGACAGGAACATCTGATGGACAAGGTTTTTTAATAAAACAAAACTTATTCTTCAACGAAATAAAAAGATACTTAGTCTCAAAACAAAACCAACAGGAATGATATAACATATATATATATATATATATATATATATATATATATATATATATATACTCCTTTCTTAATGACTATAAGCTGCAATAGTGCCTTTCAGTTCAGTGGAAGGGGTTTTAGAACGATTGCGGCCTATAACCGCAAATAATATGTTTGATAAATGTTTTAACTTGTATTAATTTATACTAAGGGGGAGTTCTCTATATCTCTCAAAATACTAATAGTGAGCTCTCAATAACTGACATGAAATGTGTTTGGTCCCCGAAATGGTGGATAAAGATAATTGAATATAAAAAAATGGCAGCCAGTAGTTTTCTTATCAAAGGATTTGTCACAAACACGGGCATATGAAATAAATAGAATTCATCAACCGCTGAACGAGGGAAGTGTTCCCAGTTCAAGATCTTTAATTTTATTTCAAGGTAAAAAAAAATCCCATGCAAATCTGTGAATTGTGACTATTACATTCGCTTAAGGTCGACTTTGGAGACTATGAATAGTAAAATGTTTCAGGCTTAATAAAAAAATGTTTAATATCCGCAAAAACTTGCGCAATACCAAGACATCATTTTTATCTTGAAAGACAAATAAATAACCACTGGTATTAGTGATGGGTTTGTATAGAATCTCAAGCCTCATAATAGCAATGTAACAGCACTTTGACAAATTACATTGCTTTTAACTTTGGTTTATCACAGATCGCTTTTTAAAATAAACAAGGCAATGATTTAAAAAAGTGAAACAAACCTCTTCGGGTCATATGGTTATAACCTAAACAAAAAGAAAAGGAAAATGCTGTCTGCAATATGAAAATTGAAACATTAATTTGGTCGATATAAGGTACACAAAGCTTCACTGATTTTGCTTAGGTCAAAAGGCTAATGTTAAAGAATTAACGGAAGTATAAAGAAGTATTGAAGTACGACATACTTGGCCTAATCAGGGTACAATTAAGCGAAGTTAAAAATATCAGATGCATATCTGTAATCTGTGAGTATTTTTCTGACAAAATATCAGTTTTAAAGATTTGTCGCAAACACGGGCATATGTATTCATAATTTTAGCTTAACTGTACGCTGGTTCGTATGGGACACACCCGTTGGTATCTCGTGCGCACGCGATGAATATTAACCGACAGAATATTTAACCTAAATACCATATCTTAAACATTTTTTTATTAACATTGGACACTGGATTAAGAAAATGGTCATTTTATTAGCTAACTATTGGCGTTAAGAGGTGAAATAATACATCAGCGACCTTAACTACAGGTAATCTTTGATGTGTTTATACCATTGTAATCCACTGATTTTGTGGAAACCCAATGTCCACATGCAGGGCATATAATAATTGTATATGTCATGTGACAATGAATGTATATACATATTTATATGTCATTTACACAACAGTATGCTGCTGATAAAGAGCGCTCGCAGCGGGGGACAGTGTGAACGAAAGGTATCTCTGAGTGACAAGGTGGAGCTAGACCATGTTGCGATATGAATGTGGGGAGGCCAACATAGAATAAGTATATATGCTGTTTAATCAAGGTCCACTGAAGTAATCGTCAGACTGGTGTGAACGAAGACCATTCCTTCAAGATTTTATGACGAGACTTGCTGCGTTATTTAAGGACTGACGGTACAATTTCTTCGACAGGAACATCTGATGGACAAGGTTTTTTAATAAAACAAAACTTATTCTTCAACGAAATAAAAAGATACTTAGTCTCAAAACAAAACCAACAGGAATGATATAACATATATATATATATATATATATATATATATATATATATATATATATATATATATACTCCTTTCTTAATGACTATAAGCTGCAATAGTGCCTTTCAGTTCAGTGGAAGGGGTTTTAGAACGATTGCGGCCTATAACCGCAAATAATATGTTTGATAAATGTTTTAACTTGTATTAATTTATACTAAGGGGGAGTTCTCTATATCTCTCAAAATACTAATAGTGAGCTCTCAATAACTGACATGAAATGTGTTTGGTCCCCGAAATGGTGGATAAAGATAATTGAATATAAAAAAATGGCAGCCAGTAGTTTTCTTATCAAAGGATTTGTCACAAACACGGGCATATGAAATAAATAGATTTCATCAACCGCTGAACGAGGGAAGTGTTCCCAGTTCAAGATCTTTAATTTTATTTCAAGGTAAAAAAAAAAATCCCATGCAAATCTGTGAATTGTGACTATTACATTCGCTTAAGGTCGACTTTGGAGACTATGAATAGTAAAATGTTTCAGGCTTAATAAAAAAATGTTTAATATCCGCAAAAACTTGCGCAATACCAAGACATCATTTTTATCTTGAAAGACAAATAAATAACCACTGGTATTAGTGATGGGTTTGTAAAGAATCTCAAGCCTCATAATAGCAATGTAACAGCACTTTGACAAATTACATTGCTTTTAACTTTGGTTTATCACAGATCGCTTTTTAAAATAAACAAGGCAATGATTTAAAAAAGTGAAACAAACCTCTTCGGGTCATATGGTTATAACCTAAACAAAAAGAAAAGGAAAATGCTGTCTGCAATATGAAAATTGAAACATTAATTTGGTCGATATAAGGTACACAAAGCTTCACTGATTTTGCTTAGGTCAAAAGGCTAATGTTAAAGAATTAACGGAAGTATAAAGAAGTATTGAAGTACGACATACTTGGCCTAATCAGGGTACAATTAAGCGAAGTTAAAAATATCAGATGCATATCTGTAATCTGTGAGTATTTTTCTGACAAAATATCAGTTTTAAAGATTTGTCGCAAACACGGGCATAAGAAAACAGATCGCTGCAACCGCTGACCAAAGGCAGAAAAGTTTCCCCCTTTCAAGACCTTAATAATAATAATAATATATTTATTTATATAGCGCTAATTCAACAAAAAATAACTTATCAAAAGCGCTTTACAAGACACAAAGCACGGTTTTACTAAAACATAAAATGTAGATTCCTACTAATGCAAAGATTGCTAGAAGAAACCCCTAATTTCTAAGAACTACCAAAAGCTAATATAAAAAGGTACGTTTTAAGATTTCTTTTTAAAAAGCTAAAGATGGTAAAGCTCTGACTGAGTGCGGAAGTTCAATCCACAACACACCTCACTTCGTGCTTTAGGAATCATTAAAAGCCCTTGGTCAGATGACCTAAACTGCCTGACTGGAACATAAAAGGTTAAGAGGTTCCTAATGAAAATAGGCGATTGGCCATTTATGGCTTTCTAGACTAATAATAAAATTTTAAAATCAATTGCGCTGTCGCATCGGGAACCAATAGAGTTCTTTAAGTATTGGTGTAACGTGGTCGCGCTTCTTGGCTCCAGTTACAAGCCTAGCAGCTGCATTATTCACTCTCTGTAGCCGGTCCAGTAACTTGCTAGGAAAAACACATAGCAAAGAGTTTTTTTTTTTTCTTCCTTTTTTTTTCTTCTTCTTCTTTTTTTTTTATGTAGAGGATTTATTATGGCCTATGATAGTTTGTTTACCAGGTAATTTTAGCTTATATTCTTCTATTCTTCAGGGAGTATGAATCAAATATTTGACACTATAATGACAAATGCATACTTAAGAACACATAAAAAAAATCATAAGTATTTGCATATTCAGCAACAACAATATCTGTATCTAGAAACACAAAACTTATATTTGATATATATATATCTGAATGTCAAATTGTATAAACAATAATATTTTTTAAGACACAAGTGATCCCCACTTCTTATAATGTACAGATAAAGTTCCATTTCTGTGGGCAATGTTTCTTTCAATGGTGTATATCTGTTCCATATATCGTTTATAATTGATAAATGTTGGCATAATATTTTTGCATTTACACACATATATATATCTTTTAGCTAGTAATATAAGTATATCTAACAGAGAATCATTTGTGTTGTTGAAGATAATAGTTGTTTTGCTAAAGCAGTTTTCTGTAAGAAGTATCTTTTGGCTAATCAGCCAGTTTTTCATTTGAGTAAAAATGTTTTGTGTTTCGTTACAGCTATAAAATAGATGCATAATAGTTTCTTTCTCTTTTTTACAAAGTGAACAAAGTTCACTGGTTGCTTTCCCTATAGTAAATAACAGAGGGTTTAGAGCTATGGTTCTATGAATAAGTTTAAACTGAAATATTCTTAATATTTCTGATATTGTTATGCTTTTTATATTGTTAAAGGCTTCATATATCAGGTCTTTGCAATCGCATTGCATTTCTCTATTCCATTTATCAATTACTTTGGAGGGTTCTGTGCAGACGTTCATTATTAAATCTTTGTAAACTTTTTGTGAGATTTTCTTAGTATTCATTATAGTTTCTATATTCGGTTTACATGGATCGTTAATGTGTATATCACTATCTGAGCATACTTTTATTATTTTTTTCCAACATGCTGGAATAGCATCAATTAAACTCATATACTGCATTTGCCCTATTTTTAATTTATATCTACTAATGAGTTCTGCATGTAATAGAAAAGTATATTGTTTGTTTTTATTTTTTAGGATATCATATACTTTTGTGACACCTGCATTGCACATTTCTTTGATATATACAGTTTTATGATCAACTTTGATGTGCGAGTTATAAAATAATTCCTGATTAAAGATTTCCTCTGGAGAGTACACATTTTTAAAGTTATATTTACACCATGCATCAAAAACTTCTCTCCAGAATGGGCTATATAGATGATCATTAAAATTGTTTATGTCAGATAACCTAAGATTACATTTAAATATATAAGAACCCATTCCTTTAAACTGTATATCAACTATCTGTCTCCAGCCTCGGTCTAAGGGGCCAGATAAGAAACGTTTCACCCAAGTAATTTTCAATGCATCAATTTTGGATTTTAAATGTATCATGTCTAGTCCCCCTTTTTCAATAGGTGCTATGAGTGTGGTTCGTTTAATCTTATCTTGTTTGTCCCATATGAATTTCCAAAGTGAAGATTCAATATCTTTTACATAAGTTGGGGATGGATTGGGTAATACCTGTAGTGCATATATCAGTTGTGATAATACATGTGCTTTTATAATATTTATTTTTCCTGAAAGCGACATACCTCTATTGGACCATATATTTATAATTGTTTTTATTTTACTCAGTATTTCTTTATAGTTGATATCTTTCATCTTTCTCCAGTCTGGATAAACAGATATACCCAATATTTTTACTGGTTCAGAGCTCCATTTTAAACCTAGTCTTTCTATGTTTTCTTTTTCATTAGCAAAAGGTGTCATAGGAATAACTACAGTTTTTTCTACATTAACTTTTAATCCCGATATTTTTTTTAATTCGTCAAAAGTTTCTAGAAGTTCTTTAAAAGATTTAGTGCCTCCAGTAAGGGTTACTGCTGTGTCATCTGCATACTGAATTAATTTATGTTCAGTACCTCCTATATTTACACCTTTAATTCTAGGATTATTCCTTATTTTAACAGCTAGTATTTCTGAAGCGAGTATAAACAGATATGGTGACAATGGACAGCCTTGCCTAACACCTCGATTTATAGAAAAGTATGAAGTAGCCCATCCCCTATTTATAACACAGCTGTTAATACCTGAGTAAAGTATATGAATCCATTTTCTAAAATTTGGTCCAAAATTTAACATTTTTAGAGTATTCTGAATATGAGTCCATTCTAAAAAATCAAAAGCTTTTTCAAAATCTATTGATACCAGGTAACTTTTTACTTTATGTTTATATGAATATGCAAATATATCTGTAATTTTTATAATGTTTTCTCCAATATACCTATTTTCCATGAAACCAGTCTGATCAGAATGAATAATAGAGTCTAGGGTTGTCTTAAGTCTATTAGCTAAAGTTTTAGCAATTATTTTATAGTCTGTGTTTAAAAGAGAGAGAGGACGCCAGTTCTTCAAATGAAGAGAATCTTTTCCTTTTTTGGGAATGAGACAGATAATACCTTGTCGCATTGAAAGTGGTAAAATATTATTGGAAAATGAATATTTCAGTGAGTTAATATAATAATCTTTAATATCATCCCAAAATTTCTGATAAAATTCAGCTGGAAATCCATCAGGTCCCGGTGTCTTATTTGTTTTAAGAGATTTCACAGTTTTATATAGCTCAGATGGAGAAAAATCTGCTTCACAGTTTTGTGCGTCTTTCTCTCCAAGTGTATATAAATCCTCTTTTGTAATAAACTGGTTTGTGTAATCCTCTCTAAGTTCATTAGATGTATACAAATTCTTATAAAATGTTAGTTGTTCCTGCAAAATTGTTTCTGTGTCAGTAATTATTTTTCCATTTTTGTCTTTTAATTTCAGGATTGATTTTTGTTCATAGTTTCTTTTTTCCAAATTTAAAAAATACTTTGTAGGTTTATCTCCTTCTGAAAACCATCTGGATCTGCATCTGATTACTGCTCCTTTGGTCTCATTTTCAATTATAAGTTTATGATTGTTCACTGCAATCTCCCATTTACATTTATCTTCAAAGTTCTTAGTTTTATTATATTGACACTGGGCCTTATACATTTCTCTCTCTAATGTTATTAGTTTATTAGTGTACCTTCTCTTTTTGTTTGTTGAGAATGCTATGCTTTCACCTCTAATTTGGCACTTGATTGTGTCCCATAAAAGTGAGGGATTAGCTTCTTTATTGTCTTTTACAGTGTTTCTTATACATTCTTTAATCTGCTTAATATATGTTTCATCTTCAAGTAATGAACAATTAAATTTCCAATATCCCGGACCTCGCGGATGTTCACTCAGCATTAAACTCATTGAAATAAGTGCATGATCTGTTTTATATCCAGTTTCGATTCTAGTAGTGTCTGCGTACCTGCAAAGACTTTCACTGATAAGAAAGTAGTCATGACGACAAAATATAGGTTGGGGGTTGTATCTATGCCATGTGTATTTCAGGGTCGCTGGGTGTTGTGCCCTCCAAACATCTGTCAACTGTGACAGTTCCATCCAATGTAAAAATAATTTGTCTGGATTTTTCCTGAGTGTATTTATTACCACCTTCTTTGTCTATTTCCGGGTTTAAAGTCACATTGAAATCACCAACAATTATTAATTTATCTACATGTAGATCTTTCAATATAGATATAAGATTTTAAAAAAAATCTGGTTCATCTTTATTTGGAGCATATACATTTACTAGTGTAATGTTATGAATTCCTGCTATAATATTGAGAATAAGAAATCTACCACATTTATCTCGCTTTATATCTTTTACATGGATTCCTGATTTATTTTTAATAAGTACACTAACTCCCTTTGCTCGATTAGTTCCATGACAAAAAAATATTTGGTTCCCCCACTCTGATCTCCATCTCATTTCATTTTCTGTACTACTATGTGTTTCTTGGAGGAGTATGATGTCAATTTTTTTCCTATTCAACCAATAGAATATTTCTCTTCTTTTTGCATGACTACCCATACCTCTTACATTCATTGAAGCTATATTACATATGTCAGTCACAACTACTTGTAATTATCTTTAGTTTGTTACTCCCTGTATTTAATAAGATATTGAGTTTCATACTTTTTATCTTAAACATGGCACATATAGCATGAAATACATACATGATTATATTGGTTGTCTCTTCTGAAGATTTAAATACATATTTCAATTGATATAGAAACATACATACAAAATACTTGGAAACAAGAAAAATATAACAAGTCTGAAACGTCTTGTATATTAGACTTCCTAGTCCTGACAAGCAGTAGGTTCTGCTATTATGGGATATAGCAGAAAGAGTGCCTGTCTGTTGGTGTTATAAATGAGTTATGTCACAGTAATGAGCTGTGTTACATAAATTCATGGCTCTATTAAATAACTATCTTTAAATATATTCCACTTATATTTAAAAAATGTGCATATCAAAGAACAAGAGGGTGGAAACTGAATTATCATATCTTAACCCTTTACTGTTTACAAGCCACTAAAGAGCACTCTAAATGGGATACTAGAATGCCATGATATGTATAGATTCATTCAGGACAAAAATATTGCATATTATATCTAAGTTTCAATGATTTTCAATAATCTTCAGCAAACCCTCTTAGTGGAAACTGTTGAAAATTTGATAAAGATACAAAAAAAAGGCTTGAAAGATATGGCTTTTAGTGTAAATATAAATACTGTCAGAATTTGTCGGAAATCTAAAATAAATGTAAACAGTAAAGGGTTAAACATATGTCTTAAGATGATAAAGCCAGTGTAATCTGACAATAATATTAAAATTAATCCCCACTAAAATATGTGCTTCAGTATGATTTATACAGTATTAGGCAAAACTTAAAAGTATATAGTGTTCAATTGACATAGTTGCTGGTTGATGAACCCACATTTGTGTCGAAAAAGCAAAAACATACAGTATCAAAGAATTACACAGTATAGACGGTACCAATGATAATATGATGACTGCGGACATGACCTATCTGGGCAACTGAGCGAAGCAGATGTTCCCCCGTGGCTCCATAACTCATAATGACAATTATTGCACATGATATTTAGTATTTATAAATTTAAATTATATATAAAAACTACACATGCATAGTCTTTACAGATTATGTCAGTGTGCTACTGCTCTTGTTCTCAGGAAAAATATGTAAATAGGTAATGCTGTAATATCGTAATACAAAAATTTGTGCTGCTGGCATAGATATAGGTTTTTTTTTCTAATACAAGGGCACAGAAGCACAAAAAGTCCACCGCCCAATGCATAACTCAAATGTGTGATTTTTTTCTGTGACATGCTTTGCCTTGAAATTGTCTTATATAGGATAATTCACGATCCAACAGTGTCTTGTCTAATGAATGTAACTACACAAGAAGAGTAGACATTCCAAATATTATAATAATCAGTGATATAATTTATGAATATCCTGAACGGGACTTGATTGATATTAAAAAGGTCAACGTACCGAGCCTTAAAAGTACTGCAGCAATTGTGCATATTAAAGTGACGTGCTTATATTGCTTCAGGATAGATGCGACCAATGTACACGAATAATATAGATGACATTTCTATACTACTTCAGTAAAAACTAGAAAATACCATTCTATCTCACATAGGAGAAACAACCAAAGGAGATGTCCTCTGTTGGTGAATTATCATCAAGTGACAGTTATGTAATGATTGTGTCTATCTGACATAGTATTATTCTTTGCAGAAGCTCGCAAGACAAAAAGAAAAAAGAAAAAAAGCAGTTTCTGCACAATGTATGGTATTGTGAAAAGACTGAATTTAGTGATAAAAAAAATTCAAATGCATAAATTATTTTGAAAACAGTCATGCTCTATTTAGTTTTCAGTTAATCCCCATTGCTCTAAGGGGTCTACATATATATAATTTGGAGACTTCAGCTTCTTTTTTACTGAGTTATCCAGATTTAAAGGAGAAGCACAACTGTGGCCGGTAAAAAGGTCTAACTCAGAAAATGCCACAAGCAGAATCCACTGACGTTTTTAATAAAATTGAATCGCGAAATCAGCAGGAGTTTTACTAACTTTTAGAGCAATCAAGCGGAAGAAGGGCGTGACGGCTACACAGACGCGGACCATTTTAGTAGTTCAAGCCTTCTTAATTTTAACTGCTGATAGTAATCATACAATGTTCATTGAATCATTTGTTTTATCTGTAAAAATTAAGGTAAAAAGCAAGAGAGATGTAAATTTATGTGATTCAATGATCGTAAAATGAGCATAAAATGGATAATTGTATTAACCAATTATCATGAGGGGCGTTTAACTTACAAAATATTGTAAGGTTCTGATGTCCAATTCCGATTTACATCCTGTTTCATTCATCTGAAAATAAAGAGTTGGAACAGTCCATGAATATACAGTCAATCACCTTGTATATTTGTTAAGGTCAATCAAATATCCGAAAGACTGGTGAGTACTACTCTGGTCAAACTTAAACTCTAGAGACTTAACACAGTAAAATTGCCCTACAAATTCTCGTACATTTTATAATAATAAATATGATAATGTACAAAGTTTTACCCAAATAAATCTCAATTCGTGAAAAATAATGTTTACTTGAACATTTTTTATAGGACTGCTTGAGGTTTGTAGTGTAAATGGGACTTTGGTCCTCTATGTTTACCATAACATCAACCAGGATATTGCTAGGGTTAAGCCACAAGGGTAAGAAACATCAAATATCTCATGGATGCAGCAATATCAAGGCAACATGTTCAATCGCAATTATTTACTTTGTGTCCTTTCAACTTGAATTATGAATAAACATTCTACAAAAGATCAATTGTTATTCCTTTGAATTGATGGAGTAAAATTAAATGTGCCTCACTCTTATCAACATAGTTTTAAATTAAATACACAGCATATCATGATCTTGTGATCATCTAAAAACAGAAAAGCATTTCAGACTAGGTGCATGTAATCGCAAAGTGATCGCTGAAACCCCTAACCCAGTGCTCTACCTGAGCTGTGGAACAAACTCCATAACCACATTACAAGTTCCAAAAACACTTTTTAGTTTCAAGAAGTTAATCAAAACTTATGTTTTAAAGCTCCATTTTGAAACTACACTACATCGAGCTCCACTTTGAATCTACATCATAGATGCAATGCTTCATAGTTGTACGCAAGAGAATTTATAAATTAGTTTAAACGATTTTTAATTTTTAGCCTTTGCCTCTACCGGTGTTATTCATTCTTAGTTGTATTATTCACTTTTTTTATTCACATTTTTTTTATTGTTTTACCAGTTTATACTGCATATGGTCTAGTCAAGGTACAATTGTTTTTTCATAATCTGCTATATATGTTTTGTTTATTATATAAAAAATGTACATTGTAAATGCACTTTTGAACACTATTTTGGTGAAAAGTGCTTTATAAATATTTTATTATAATAATAGAAATATTCATGTGTATGATTTGAGATGCAAAGGGTTATATACAAAGAATTATTTTCATAATTTGTGGTTTGCTTGGCAGCTACTCGATGTATATTGTGTGAGTCATTTGAGCCATATATTGTGAGGTTCTAGCATGGCCAGCCTCACCACTTCCGCTGCCCCTCAGAGACTCATGGACGAGTTTTTTAAACACAAACACTTTTACATCAGAAAAAAAAAATCATTTTTATATGGACAGGGTTAATATAATTAAAGAAATGGTCAAAGAAGCAACAGTTGTGACAATGAAGCATTCAGTAACATTAAATTCAATTAATATTAGATCAGTCCAGTCCTATTTGAGTATAAATATGAACCACACCTCATGCATACATTGTTATTCGAGCAAAGTCTGTTACGGACATATATTCTACATATATTTTCACCGACTAATGTTTTTGTGAAAAGCAAATTTTCAGAGGAGCTTAAAAGACTGGTGTGGCTATCATCTTTTTTTTAATAAAAGCAGACAAAGAATACCCCATCGTTACCCCATTTCATTTATAGCATAATACTCTAAGCAAAGCTTATTGTTTTGATTTTTTCTTATGCATTTGGAATTCAAATGAGTGAATTTAGCAGTGCGCTTGGCAAATCCCTCTACCGGTTTTTATATAGAACTCCGTATTAAGACTTCGTGCTACATATAAAATACATGGCCAAAAATGTGCAGAAAGTTAAATGTAGTTACATTATTTGTTTAACTAGTTTAATATTATGGAGTTGTATGATCATGATTTTTTTAAGGTAAGGTAAATCATTGCTAGAAAATACATTTTTTTACTGGAAGAGGGCGTTTATTTCTGACTTATATATCCTTGAAATTCGTGCGAAAGAAGGTAATTTCAAATCAATGCCCAACACTCATATAGGTAAAACAACAATTTTTGTTAGCCCACATCCCTCTCGTCTCGTATCCAGACCCAATGCAGTGAAATGCATCTCCGCATCTCCGTCTGCCCCCGCCAGCACTTTAATTGAAGTGAAAACAACATGTGTGAAATGTAAATTGTCAACATTTCATCTAAAGGACATCAGTGGAACCCAGAAATTAATAATAAAGGAAATTATACATGAAATGTATAATGAAATGAACCTCCGTTCCAAGTTTGTTTTAACGGAGGCTTTTAGTATAAATGGCGTACTAGAAGAGACCAAATTTACACATATGGCTATAGGCGTGTTTCTGTGTATGTGTAACGTGTATGAAGCGGGGAAACAGTTGCTCCCTATATATTCTGACATACAATATAATGAATATAATATGGGGGCAACAAGTCAACGCTTCAACGACTCTGTTCAGGTCTGACATCCCCCATTGTGATATATACCCGGTCCGCACGTAAAAACCACTCACCCGAGATTTACATACATTATTAGTAATTTGTTATGTTTGGAATGGGTACATTTTGTTCAGTAATATCAGTCAGGAGAGAGTTATAGTTACATTTATTTATTTTTGCATGTAACCTAAGGTAAATTATCCAACACTTTCTAAGAAATAATATATATATTTTTATTCGCACTATTATCGAAATTCTGAAAGGTAGGATTTTGTTGCCTTATTTTTATTGAGGTTAATTACTCGGGCGTTCCTTGCATCTTCCTTTATCGTATCCCTTTAGCTGATAAAAAAATTCCAACCCAAAACATATTTTCATGAGGGCAGTTGTACGTTTATCCCCAGTTTACTGTAATTTACATTAAGCCTGACCCCATCCCCTCAAACATAATCATATGACTGCTCGGTTGCTATACCAGTCGGTTATCATCGGTTACATTGAGAATTGTTTATTGAAATTATATTGTTTTTTGTTCATTTCTTATTCTTGCTTTGGAAAAATAAAATATACAACATCTAAAAATGTGACCCAGTCAGCTGATATAAACGAACTGAAATTGTATAAATTGTCTACCCTAATATAACCAAAATCTCACGACCTAAAACCTAAGAAACATAAAGTTTAAAAGCATGTGTGTATATATATATATATCAAAGACAGTTTATTTGGCTCCACATGCAGAATTTGAAGGCCTCAAATAATTCCGAGAATTCGCAGCTGTGTCTAAGACAGTATGGTAAGTGATCTTTACCGTTGCATTTTGAAGGACAACGAGTCTTAAAAATAAAAGTTTATTAATCAAGGAACAATTCCTTCAATTATTTTGCACGGGATGAACATATCTTTATGAATTTTTTATGAATACGTATCACACTCCGCTATAATTACTGAAGAAGGATTGTAGACACTGAAGTGGCTGAGCTGCGAATAAAATTTCGTGATGCTGCACTCCGGTTCCATACCTGTTAAATTCGTTTACCTTTAAAGATACAGCTAAGGGATTATAATTATCTACGAGGGTCTGAACTTTCTACATAACGGTGAGACTGTCTCCGGTCTTATTATCGTATTGACCCTTTTAATATAACATCTATAAATTAGGCCTTTGGTTCAAAGAATTCTTAATTATATCAAACCTAGGGTTTTCATGCAAAGGAAAATGACCAATAAATTGATAGTTGCATCTCTATTTATCGGACTTTTAATCCAGCTGACGTTGAGACAACTTCAGAAGTGAAAGACTGTCAGCTTGCTTTTATGCGACATCTTAACTATGTACTAAAACCAGACATATGACTTAAGATCATGAAAGAGATATAGCGTACGTCTCTTATACCTGTTTTTCAGAGATCATTCAAACCAGGTATTCATTAGGCACAAGTCTCAGGGCTTGCAGTTCTTTAATCATTGGGACTAAATGGAACTTTCACTAAAATCAATCTATTTCAAGTATCGATCTATTTCAAGTTAAAAATTATTACACGTTCTCAGTAATTAATGCAATACCATCTTTAATATCTTTATAGATCCTGCCAGTCTTGTGGTATGGTCTGCATTTTTTCAATTTTACACAGGTTTATTTTGGGTTGAAAATCATCAAAATAATCATATTTTTTATCTTTGAGTCAAAAACCTTTATCAATATATTTTCTTTTCTGATATTCTGTTAATTTCGAACAAAATTAGCAAGAAACATCTACCATAATGTGAAAAGAGCGTCATGAAAAGAGCGTCATGAAAAATATTTTTTGAACGTCAAAAAAATAATTTTGGTAAATGTTTTAATTTGTATTTATTTATACTAATGGTGAGTTCTCTATATCTCTCAAAATACTATTAGTGAGCTCTCTATAACTGACGTGAAATGTGTTTGGTCCCCAAAATGGTGGGAAAATATCATTGAGATATAATAAAATGGCAGCCAGTAGATAAATTATCCAAGGATTTGTCACAAACACGGGCATAAATAATAAAAATAGATTTCCTCAACCGCTGAACGAGGGCAAAAATTGTTCCCCATTCAAGATTTTTAGTTTTTATTTCAAGGTCAGAAATAATTATCCTATGCAAATCTGTGTATTGTGACTATTACATTCGCTTAAGATCGACTTTGGAGACCACGAATATTAAAATGTTTAAGGCTTAACAAAACATGTTTAATATCAGCAAAAACTTGCGCAATACCCAGGTAACTTGAAAGACAAATAAATAACCACTGGTAATGGTGATGGGTTTGTATAGAATCTCAAGCCTCATAATATAGCAATGTAACAGCACTTTGACAAATTACAATGCTCATAACTTTGGTTTATCACAGATCGCTCTTTAAAATAAACCTGGCAATGATTTAAAAAAAGTGAAACAAATAAATAACCACTGGTAATGGTGATGGGTTTGTATAGAATCTCAAGCCTCATAATAGCAATGTAACAGCACTTTGACAAATTAAACTGCTCATAACTTTGGTTTATCACAGATCGCTCTTTAAAATAAACCTGGCAATGATTTAAAAAAGTGAAACAAATAAATAACCACTGGTAATGGTGATGGGTTTGTATAGAATCTCAAGCCTCATAATAGCTATGTAACAGCACTTTGACAAATTACAATGCTCATAACTTTGGTTTATCACAGATCGCTCTTTAAAATAAACCTGGCAATGATTTAAAAAAAGTGAAACAAATAAATAACCACTGGTAATGGTGATGGGTTTGTATAGAATCTCAAGCCTCATAATAGCTATGTAACAGCACTTTGACAAATTACAATGCTCATAACTTTGGTTTATCACAGATCGCTCTTTAAAATAAACCTCGCAATGATTTAAAAAAGTGAAACAAATAAATAACCACTGGTAATGGTGATGGGTTTGTATAGAATCTCAAGCCTCATTATAGCAATGTAATAGCACTTTGACAAATTACACTGCTCATAACTTTGGTTTATCACAGATCGCTCTTTAAAAGAAACCTGGCAATGATTTAAAAAAGTGAAACAAATAAATAACCACTGGTAATGGTGATGGGTTTGTATAGAATCTCAAGCCTCATAATAGCAATGTAACAGCACTTTGACAAATTACAATGCTCATAACTTTGGTTTATCACAGATCGCTCTTTAAAATAAACCTGGCAATGATATAAAAAAGTGAAACAAATAAATAACCACTGGTAATGGTGATGGGTTTGTATAGAATCTCAAGCCTCATAATAGCAATGTAATATCACTTTGACAAATTACAATGCTCATAACTTTAGTTTATCACAGATCGCTCTTTAAAATAAACCTGGCAATGATATAAAAAAGTGAAACAAATAAATAACCACTGGTAATGGTGATGGGTTTGTATAGAATCTCAAGCCTCATAATAGCAATGTAATATCACTTTGACAAATTACAATGCTCATAACTTTGGTTTATCACAGATCGCTTTTTAAAATAAACCTGGCAATGATTTAAAAAAGTGAAACAAATAAATAACCACTGGTAATGGTGATGGGTTTGTATAGAATCTCAAGCCTCATAATAGCAATGTAACAGCACTTTGACGAATTACACTGCTCATAACTTTGGTTTATCACAGATCGCTTTTTAAAATAAACCTCGCAATGATTTAAAAAAGTGAAACAAATAAATAACCACTGGTAATGGTGATGGGTTTGTATAAAATCTCAAGCCTCATAATAGCAATGTAACAGCACTTTGACAAATTACACTGCTCATAACTTTGGTTTATCACAGATCGCTTTTTAAAATAAACCTCGCAATGATTTAAAAAAATGAAACAAATAAATAACCACTGGTAATGGTGATGGGTTTGTATAAAATCTCAAGCCTCATAATAGCAATGTAATAGCACTTTGACAAATTACACTGCTCATAACTTTGGTTTATCACAGATCGCTTTTTAAAATAAACCTCGCAATGATTTAAAAAAGTGAAACAAATAAATAACCACTGGTAATGGTGATGGGTTTGTATAAAATCTCAAGCCTCATAATAGCAATGTAACAGCACTTTGACAAATTACAATGCTCATAACTTTGGTTTATCACAGATCGCTTTTTAAAATAAACCTCGCAATGATTTAAAAAAGTGAAACAAATAAATAACCACTGGTAATGGTGATGGGTTTGTATAAAATCTCAAGCCTCATAATAGCAATGTAACAGCACTTTGACAAATTACAATGCTCATAACTTTGGTTTATCACAGATCGCTTTTTAAAATAAACCTCGCAATGATTTAAAAAAGTGAAACAAATAAATAACCACTGGTAATGGTGATGGGTTTGTATAAAATCTCAAGCCTCATAATAGCAATGTAACAGCACTTTGACAAATTACAATGCTCATAACTTTGGTTTATCACAGATCGCTTTTTAAAATAAACCTCGCAATGATTTAAAAAAGTGAAACAAATAAATAACCACTGGTAATGGTGATGGGTTTGTATAAAATCTCAAGCCTCATAATAGCAATGTAACAGCACTTTGACAAATTACAATGCTCATAACTTTGGTTTATCACAGATCGCTTTTTAAAATAAACCTCGCAATGATTTAAAAAAGTGAAACAAATAAATAACCACTGGTAATGGTGATGGGTTTGTATAAAATCTCAAGCCTCATAATAGCAATGTAACAGCACTTTGACAAATTACAATGCTCATAACTTTGGTTTATCACAGATCGCTTTTTAAAATAAACCTCGCAATGATTTAAAAAAGTGAAACAAATAAATAACCACTGGTAATGGTGATGGGTTTGTATAAAATCTCAAGCCTCATAATAGCAATGTAACAGCACTTTGACAAATTACAATGCTCATAACTTTGGTTTATCACAGATCGCTTTTTAAAATAAACCTCGCAATGATTTAAAAAAGTGAAACAAATAAATAACCACTGGTAATGGTGATGGGTTTGTATAGAATCTCAAGCCTCATAATAGCTATGTAACAGCACTTTGACAAATTACAATGCTCATAACTTTGGTTTATCACAGATCGCTTTTTAAAATAAACCTCGCAATGATTTAAAAAAGTGAAACAAATAAATAATCCCTGGTTATGGTGATGGGTTTGTATAGAATCTCAAGCCTCATAATAGCAATGTAATAGCACTTTGACAAATTACACTGCTCATAACTTTGGTTTATCACAGATCGCTCTTTAAAAGAAACCTGGCAATGATTTAAAAAAGTGAAACAAATAAATAACCACTGGTAATGGTGATGGGTTTGTATAGAATCTCAAGCCTCATAATAGCAATGTAACAGCACTTTGACAAATTACAATGCTCATAACTTTGGTTTATCACAGATCGCTCTTTAAAATAAACCTGGCAATGATATAAAAAAGTGAAACAAATAAATAACCACTGGTAATGGTGATGGGTTTGTATAAAATCTCAAGCCTCATAATAGCAATGTAACAGCACTTTGACAAATTACACTGCTCATAACTTTGGTTTATCACAGATCGCTTTTTAAAATAAACCTCGCAATGATTTAAAAAAGTGAAACAAATAAATAACCACTGGTAATGGTGATGGGTTTGTATAGAATCTCAAGCCTCATAATAGCAATGTAACAGCACTTTGACAAATTACAGTGCTTATAACTTTGGTTTATCATAGATCGATTTTTAAAATAAACCTGGCAATGATTTAAAAAAGTGAAACAAAGCTCTTCGGGTCATATGGTTATCACCCAAAGAAAAGGAAAATGCTGTCTGCAATATGAAAATGGAACCACAAATTTGTTCGATAAAAGGTACACAAAGCTTCACTGATTTTTTGCTTAGGTCAAAAGGCTAATGTTAATGAATTAACGGAAGTATAAAGAGTTATTGAAGCACGATATACTAGGCTTAATCCGGGTACAATTAAGCCAGGTTAAAAATATTAGATGCATATCTGTAAAGTGATCGCTGAAACCCCTAACCCAATTATGCTGCACCACGCAGAGCTGTGAAACAAATTTCCTAGCCGCAAGTTTCAAAAACATTTTAAAGTTTCAAGAAGTTACTTAAAACGTATTTTAAAGCTTCATTTTGAACTTGCACTACATTGAGCTCCACTTTGAACCTACATCATAGATGCAATGCTTCATAGTTGTACGCAAGAGAATTTATATATTTGTTTAAACGATTTTTTAATTTTTAATCATTACCTCTACCGATGTTCTTCATTCTTAGTTGTATTATTCACTCTTGTCTTGTCAGTTTTTTTTTTAAAGTATTTTTCATTGTTTTAGCATTTTATACTGCATAGGGTTTTGTCATTGTACAATGTTTCTTGGATAATCGGCTATTTATGTTTTGTTTATTATTATATAAAAGATGTGCATTGTAAATGCACTTTGGACACTCTTTTGGTGAAAAGTGTGCTTTATAAATATTTTATTATAATGATAACAATAGTCATGTGTATAATGTGTGATGCAATGGGTTGCATACAAAGAATGATTTTCATAATTTGTAGTTTGCTTGGCAGCTACCTGGTGTATATTGTGCGAGTCATTTGAGCCATATATTGGTAAGGTTCTAGCCTGCCCAGCCTCATCACTTCCGCTGCCCCTCAGAGATGCCTGGAAGAGTTATATAAACACAAACACTTTCGCATCAGAAAAAAATTTTTATGGACAAGGTTCATATAATTAAACATAGACAACGAAGCGATAGTTTTGACAATGAAGCATTCAATAACATTAAATTCAATTAACATTTGATCAGTCTAGTCCCATTTTGAGTTATATTGGCCACACCACACGTATACATTGTAATTCGAGCAAAGTCTGTTACGGACATATATTACACATATATTTTCACCGACTGTAATTTTTTTTTTCAAATGCAAATTTTTAGAGCAGACTAAAAGACAGGTATGGCCATTTATTTTCAAATAAAAGCAGACAAGGTATCCCAATTGCTACTTTTCATTTATATCATAATGCTCAGAGCAAAGCTTATTATTTTTATTTTTTTCCGATACATTTGGAATCCTATTGAATGAATTCAGCAGAGCACTTGCGCATATATTCACGAAAGAGACAGACCCCTACATATACTTATTTAATATACGATATTACTTTGGCCAACAGACTTATCTTGGCAAATCCCTCTACCGGTTTTTATATAGACCGTATCAGGACCTCGTGCTACACATAAAAAACATGGCCAAAGATGTGCAGAAAGTTAAATTTAGTTACATATTTGTTAAACTAGTTAAACATTATAGAATTGTATGATCATGATTTGTTTAAGGTTAGGGTAAATCATTGCTAGAAAATACATTTTTTTACTGGAAGAGGGCGTTCATTTCTGACTTATATATCCTTGAAATTCCTGCAAAAGAAGGTAATTTCAAATCAATGCCCAACACTCATATAGGTAAAACAACAATGTTTGTTAGCCCACATCCCTCTCGTCTCGTATCCAGACCCAATGCATCTCCGCATCTCCGTCTGCTCCCGCCAGCACTTTAATTGAAGTGAAAACAACATGTGTAAAATGTAAATTGTCAATATTTCATCTAAAGGATATCAGTGAAACCCAGAAATTAATAATAAAGGAAATTATACATGAAATGTATACAGGAATGAACCTCCGTTCCATGGTTGTCTTAACGGAGGCTTTTAGTATAAATGGCGTACGAGGAGAGACAACATTTATGCACTTGGCTAGGTGTGTTTCTGTGTATATGTAACGTGTATAAAACGGGATAACAGTTGCTCCCTATATATTCTGACATAGAATATAATGGATATAATAGGGGGGCTACAAGTCTACGCTTCAACGACTCTGGCCCGGTCTGGCATCCGCTGTTGGTATATATACCCTTTCCGCACGTAATAACCACTCGTCCGATATTTACAACATTAATAGTAATTTCTTATGTTTAGAATGGGTACATTTTGTTCAGTAATATCAGTCAGGAGAGAGTTATAGTAACTTTTATTTACTTTTGCATGTAACCTTAGGTAAATTATCCCACAGATAAAACACTTTCTAAGAAATAAAATATATTTTTTTCGCACTATTATCGAAATTCTGAAAGGTAGGATTTTGTTGCCTTATTATTATTGAGGTTAATTACTCGGGCGTTCCTTGCATCTTCCTTTATCGTTATCCCTTTAGTTGATAAAAAAATTTCAACTAGAAACATATTTTCATGAGGGGAGTTAAACGTTTATCCCAAGTTTACTGTAATTTAAATTAAGCCTGACCCCATCCCCTCAAGCATATGACTTATGCATAAGCATAATCATATGACTGCTCGGTTGCTATACCAGGCGGTTATTATCGGTTACATTGAGTATTGTTTATTGAATTATATTTTTTTTGTTCATTTCTTATTCTTGCTTGGGAAAAATTAAATGTACAACATCTAAAATTGTGACCATGTCAGCTGATATAAACGAACTGAAATTGTATAAATTGTCTATCCTAATATAAAACTCACGACCTCAAACCTAAGAAACATTAAGAGAAAAAACTGTGTGTATATATATATTAATATATATATATTTGTATATAAGACGGATTATTTGACACAACATGCGGAATTTGAAGGCGTTAAATCATTCTGATAATTCACAGCTGTGTCTAAGACAGTTCTGGTAAGTTTACCGTTCCATTATGAAGGACAACGAGTCTCAAAAATAAACGTTAATTAATCAGTAACAATTCCGTAAATTTTTTTATAATTACGTATCACACTCCGCTAAAATTACTGAAGAAGGTATGTAGACACTGAAGTGGCTGAGCTGCGAATTAACTTTCCTGTTGTTGCACTCCTATACCATATCTGTTAAATTCGTTTACCTTTGAACATACAGCTAAGGTATTATAATTATCTATGTGGGTCTGACCTTTTTACATGACAGTGAGACTGTCTCCGGTCTTATTATCGTATTGACCCTTTTTATACAACATCTATAAATTATTCTCAATAAAAAAAGAGGACGGGGTCTGGGGGAGGGGTTGGAGTTTCAACAGACATTAAAATGGTCAACATGCATGTACTTTAAACTTGATGGATATGTTCGTATTTTTTTTTTAAATTACCTTCATAATACAATTTTGCTAGCATTTGTTTAAGTTAAACTAAACATTACTCAACATTACTTGCGATGTCAGATGGAAATGGGGGGGGGGGGCATGGCCGCTATATTCGGCATATACCTTTAATGGCAACTCCGAAGATCTTCACTTTAAAAATGATTGCATAAATGGGTCACAGACCCCGAAATTCTCTCAGTTGAGTAAATATTCTAAAGATATATTAAGGGCTTGATTCTTTACATTTCATATCTTTTGTGATACGAAATTACGTTGCATATGTACAGTAGAACGTCATATTTCCGAATGCCGAATTTCCGAGAAAAAAAACGAAATTTCCCGAAATTTAAACCGAAAATTTATTCATATTTACGTAATATTTTTCAAGCATGTAAATATCTCAAATGATTTTTTTTGTAATTATGATTCACAAGGGCCTGCAACCAGGTCTTTAAGCCAAGTGTGGTGACATTAATTAGTTCTGGACCGATGTTGTCGCCGGACAAAGGTGTAAAAACTACAGCTAGTCCTGCAAGGCTAGGTTGCCTCACCCCCAGAAAGCTACTGAGCAGTACATCCGAAAGCATTTGTGTGTTTGGCAACCATTGTATTCAAGCAAGCAAGCATAGTTCGTTGGCTAGGGTTAATTGGGATGTCAAACCAAATAACTGAGAAGTTTACTCGCATGGACATTGGTGAGGTATCATTCATACATCGCTTGTGCTCGAACAGGTTTATTTGTGCGAGGCCAAAGAATGCGGGCCTGGCAATACATATTAGCACTTCATTCCCAAGAGCAATAGTGCCATCTACTTAAACTCGCTGTTATTCAGCTTATTCATAATTTCACTTTTACTGTCAAGAAGAACACTACCCAAACACAATCAATTTGCTGTCACGCGTCAGAGATAAGGGGTTAAAGAAAAGCACTCTTTATCCGTGAGTGGCTCGCCCGTGGTGACAAGCCTGCCATCATCCAGATATTACAAAAATAAGAACATTCTTATAAAACGAAGTCTGGAAGTTAAATATGCAACGTCGGTTAGGGTATTTAATAAGTTTAAACGTGAAAATTATAAATTATCCATTTATATGAGCAGCTGTCTTTTCCATTGTCTTTTACTCATAAAATTGCGTGTGCTGCTTTGGTGCCGCCTGTAGGCAGTTATAGAATCTAATCGAACTTCACTAATGGCGATGTCATTTGAACTTTCACTCCGTTGAATTTGTTGAAAAAATGACACGCACGCATATTAAAAACAGGTTGACTGATCTTTACCAGCCAAGCTCTGCAATAAAGCCTGTATTTTTATATGTCAATGACGTAGGTGGAAAAGAAACAAGATGATCCCTCAGTTAAGTGGCGTTAAATTCATCAATGACTGTCGTACGGACTTGCCGGTTGACCCCCGACCGATTTTCCGAAAATTCGTTTTTCCGAAGGAAAAGCTTGTCCCCGACGCTTTCGGTAAAAAGGCGCTCGGCTCAACTGTATCATCATCATCTATATATTAATAGCGTAAGGCGATTTTTGTAATTTTCCGTATCTTCTCTGATACCACCGTACGGATTGCCCTGATTTTCGACATACACATGCTCGGGGTTTGTCCGAAGAGATTCCACCCACTTTTATTTGCAATATTTACGTATTACTTGCATAATTAATAATTTTGATATTTGCTCTCCCGCGGGCGCCTCTTTTCTTTGTGTCTTCGGGCCCGGTAACACAATGGCCATAGAGTGTGTGATGGCGGGACAGAGTTTTACTCCGGGGGCCCTTTGAGGGGTTTTCGTACAATTTGCGGTTACCGGCCCGAAAAAATACCCACCTGCAATCCTTTCTCAAAAGGGGGATCTTTGAAAGAATTGTTTTGCAGGCCTTCCTGCCACCGGGGGGTCGCACGAGGACTCCTACCTGCGACCCCCCTCACATGACCTGATATGCTTGAGTGCACATCAACCGGGTCGCGGAATCCGTGATGGTTAAACAGCGCACACGCGGTCGCACGAAGTCCAGGGCCTAGCATGCGGTTGAGATGCTTGACAAATATTCACAAACATATGCATATGTAGACCTACTATGTAACATATGAAAAGAAAATGTTCACCAAATTCACGTCGTGGTTGGTACAGTGTGATGTGTACACGTGTGGATTTGTAAAAGTTGTAAACATAATATTGACTTAACATGTTTTGAATATCGAGATATTTTTCTATTTACTACATGTATAATTCCTGTAAAAAAAAATGTAGATTTTATACGGTTACACTCTTAGAAAAAAACGTAAAATTTACGGTATTATACTGGCAGCTGAGGCTTCCATCCTTTTACTGTTAATTTTTTACAGTCATGACCGTAATTTTTTTCGGTCATGGCCGTAAAATTTTTCGGTTATTACAGTAAAATTATACAGTCATTACTGTAGAATGTTTTCAGTAAATTCTTCATGCTGACCGTTAAAATAAGCAGTCATTACTGTAATTGTTTTCGGTCATTACTGTATTTTCACTGTGCAACCATAAAATTATGCACCCATTAAATTGTTTTCGGTCCAGACTTAAATTCTTTGCTTTTGATTTTTAGTAAATGCTGTGTGTTTAGCAGTATCAGACTGTAATGCATCTGTCCATCCATACAGGGCATATTGAATGTGGTTGAAAAAAGTTGACTCACATGTCAGAGCTGTATATGAATATACAAAGTATATATTAAGGAGGGATGGTCTCTAAAGAAACAACAATTATGTGACAAATGGAAAAAATATATTAAGTTCAACAAACATTTCAGTTTAACAAACATTTATTTATACAAGATCAGAATACCATACATATATATACGTACATAAAATGTACATACAGGATTTTGGAAACATGCTCACAAGAATAACAAATTTCTGTCAAGCAAATGAGGGTTGCATGCACTTAATAATACCACCACAGACCCCTGAAAGAATACTAAATCATTGTTTAAATATTCTACACATATACTCTTGAACTTGAAAGTTATAAGACCCCTTATCAAATATGGTTGAAAAGAAACAATGTTTTTGTAATGTGTACATGATTTAGGTAGTTAAAACATGCCATGGGTGTGTGGTTATCTTAGAATCTTAATGATATATTTACTCAGTTAACTAATAACAATAAATCTACAGCAATGTAGTACTTTCTAGAATCTTAATGATATATTTAATCTATGCACTAAAAACAGTCAATTTATATCAATGTAGTTCACATGTGATACGAAAACTGTCACTTAGAAAGCATGTTAACCATCTTAACATGAATGGTCACAATACAATAGTAGCACCTAATTAATGTAGGTTATTGTATACTGAAATAAGCAACTACCATACTAAATCAGTAAATGTGGTCTAAGCATACTGTAATGAAACACACACAAGATCAAACCTCATCACAGTTGAGCTCAAAATCAATTGAAATATTAACAATCAATTCTCCATTTTGATATATTACAACCTATAGGCATGGGCACATACATGCCAGATGTGATTGGTAAAGGGTGGCGTGGGGATGGAAGGTAACATTCTCAAAGTGTAATATTTTCCTGATGGTTTGAGGGTGTACTGTGACTAATTTGAAATTTTATTTTCTAAATGCTACATTATAGAATTCAGGCTAATATGTGTTAAGAAAATATAGGGGTGCGATTATAAATCACCTCACTCACGCACCTCTTTTGAGCAAAACATGCCCAAATCACACGAACAAAGGTTTGGTATTTTTGGTAATTTTGAAGTTATATTTCAGTAAATTACGACACAAGATACTGTTTACCTTACATGGTAAATCCATATTATTAAGTTTAAAACACAGTAAAATCATGATGCCTCTGATGGTGCATGAGGTGTTCCATAGTCACTCAAATATAGGTTTACCGGTTAATTTTACAGAGTTAACTGCAAAACACCAGTGCTGGTAAATATTTTTTAGAGGGGTGGAACTATACTGTTGCTCACCAAACATACATGTATAGAGGGGGGCGGGAGGTCGCAACCTATTCGCCCCCCCCCCCCCCTTTCCAGTTCAAACACATGCGAATGATGTTCCCTTTAATATTGCATATATCAAATTTTATAATACCCAAACGTAGTAACACAGTAATACAATAGACCAAGGACGAAACTCCGTGATACACTGTCTTTAGAAATACAAAATTCCTCCACCTCCAATCCTTAAATTTAGTTAAACAACATGAGCATCCCGTGTGCATACAGAATGTGGAAATTTGATTAAATGTAAAATATAGTCACTCAGTAACATACAAAAAACGTAGCATTCTCACGTGCGTCCTCCACTAATCCATCAATTGACTTCCAAATAACGTAAAACTCAGGGAGTCCCAGAGCAGAGCAGCCCTGGCCTGGCCAAATCTTTGTGAGCGAAGCCATACTTGTCATCACGTGACTACCAAACTACCAAAACTATCCAAAATGATTTCCAACAAATTTGTATTACGACATTTTTCCAACTTGACCAATCATTTTGCCACTGCTCCAAATTAGTCATATTGATGAATAATAATAAACCTCCCCGCACTTTTCATAGTTTAAGAGAATACCTAATCTCCATACATAAGAGTGTCCTGAGACTGTATGAATTTGGATCTAGATTGATACATGAAATCAAATTATGTGTAATCATTATGCACTTAATCAGTGTTCTCTTCCCAAGACATTATGAAAAAAATTGATTTGACTCTATGAAATGTTGAAATTCTTAAATTTTGTTCAAACCATAGCAGCTGAGCGGAAATTAAATACCCGTCTCATCAGACACCAAACAATTAGGCAAATTAAACCTGTCACACTAATGACATATTGGTGCATATTTCATGCAAGCTAGTGGTTAAACTTTCCTGGGCTTTACATATCGACAGGATACAAAACCTGCATGATATTATTTATGCTTATTTAAAAGTAGACACTTAAGAACTATCTCTTTCACCATTTTTCTTCTGCTCCATTTAAATGTTACTTTAATGCTGATTGTCCGAAAAATGTTGTATACTAATGCATGAAGGAATTGAATGACAAACATTAAATTTATTCAATAACGTGGATACTTTGCCTAACTGAACTGAATTAGGACAACATTTTTGGACCGATGTTACTAGTGGCCACTTTAGTTTTCTTCTTCCCTTTGGCAATCTTGGACCCCTTGAATGGTCGGTCTCCATGAAAACCCTAAAACAAAAATAACAAACAGCTTATGAAACAAAGCAACACTTACGCGAGTGCATAGTAACTTTCACATTATTCAGAGGACAGGTGTGGTCCACGTTGAGAGAAACATGCATATTATATGTATATAAAATTATAGTGTTCATATTTGTTATATTATTATTAATACATTATTTAAATAAATTTAAGGATGATAATGCATATAGATTTATTTTCTTATCATATACAAAACCATGTGACTGAAACAGCTTCTCCCTTATATTAAGAAAATTTAAACTAGTTTTCAGTTAAAAGGCCCTTTTTATTACCTCTGCTTATACTGTATGAGATAACTGAGCTACATGCCAATAAAATAGAAATGACCAGACATCAGTTGTTCCATCATCCATGTTAAGAAACATTGTACAAATAAAAAATACATTATAAAATAATACAATATACTACCAATTAATATGCCTCCCGTAAATAACAAATACAGTTTACAGAGATAGGGGCTGTGTCACAGCAGCTGGGTAGCACAGTTGTAAACACTGTCATGCTAATATGTAGGCCCAACTATAAGCGATACATGGAGCCCTGTATTTTTATTGTACACTACAGATATTAAAGCGTATTATGCATGTGTAATAAAGTTAAACTAAAATAACATTTATACTTAAAAAGGAGAAGTTATATTAACCCATACTGTGTATAGTATATACCGGCCGACCTGTTATCTTTTAAATTTATGTTTATACAAAAATGGGTCTGTCCCGAAAGTCTTAGAACTATTTAAACTGTGCCAATTGCATTCATATTTAAAAATACAAATTAAAATACGAGTTACCTATATTAATAGTGTTCAAATTTCCCGCAAAGATGCTGGCTGACGATATGACTGGCTGCAGCAGTGCTGAAAATATGGCGACCCCTGGAGTTGTGATTGAGGATACTCGGATGCTCAACACAAAGAACTGACGCGTCGCGCTGACATTGCGCGGGAAAGCTCTGATAAGCCAGCACCAGAGACTGGCTTTTACAGTCAATCTACTATAAACCTACCCCTGTTTACAGTGGACCACTGTAAACGCTCGTTTTCTCGGTAGAATACTGTATTACATTAAAATTACGGTGGCACTGTTATTTTCTTCGGTAATATCACCGAAAAATTTACGGTGATTGCTAAGAGTGTATACTGGTATTTGTCTCTTTTATATCCATATGCCATCTCATTCAATAATGTTTTTGTAATACTCTTTGTTTTTAAAGACTTTATATTCCTTCATTCGGCAAGTATGCTTATTGCGTATAAGCCATGGCCATCACTGTTATTATTTTCACAAATAAAACTGGTATTTTTGCATTCTATTCTTAGATCTATTCCATTGGCGGTTTCTTTTGTATGTAAATGTGATATTGTTGAACAGTGTCTCATGTCACATGGTACATGTGTAGGTGACTATTTGTTAAAGACCCAGACCACATGTTAGGCACTGGCTTAGGGCGACCGTGTGCGACTGTACGCTGTTCCGAAACATGTTCCGAAACATGTTATGTACACTCTAAAAATGGATCGGTTAAATTCAACCAAAAAATTGGTTGAAATCAACCGGTCTTCTCGGTTGATATGTGTCCAACCAATTAACTGGTTGATTTCAACCGATACCAATTGGTTGATTTTTCAACCAATATTTTTGGTTGAAATCAACCATGTGACTGGTTGAAATCAACCATGTGATTGGTTGAAATCAACCAACAATAATGGTTGAAAACAACCAATACTGAATCAACCAATTTGATTCAGATGACCATATTGGTTAAAATCAACCAAGAAAATTGGTTAAGAAGGAACCAACTGAATACCCTAGCAAAATATGAAATGGTTACAAAATGCAGTTGAATTCAGCCACAATTGCCTGAAAACAACTAAAATAAAAATTTTTTGCATAAAATTGTGATGCAGTGTGCTCAAATATCATGGTGAAAAAGAATTAAATATACCTTTGTACCAAGTAATGTCAAGGAATATTCCTCAGCCAGTCAAATGAACAAAATAAAACACAATTTGCACTTTGCATGATACTGCTGTTCCTCTGATTGTAGAAATGTAATGAAATTGGAAATATCACTCTGTGTGGCAGTACAAGTGCTCTGATAACCAGCTTGCATTCATACATCAACCTTTTGTCTGAAATGGTAGACACAAAACAAGAGCATTATATTTTTAAAAATAATTGTTTAATAAGTCCAGTAAAATAACAATGTAACATATAATTAAATCATGCATGCAGTACACAACTGGCGACACAAGCCTCCATTTAAAAACATATATATACAAGTAAGATTTTCTAGAGTCCAATGCTAAAAATTGAATTTCAGGAAATTGAATTCACAATTACTGATAATTTAAAAATGGACAGATAGACAGGTAGTCAAACAGAGTTAATCACTTTATCTCCCTTTCTGCTGAAGCTGGAAAATGATTAACATATGTTTGAAGTACTCTGGAAGTGCAGTGTCATGGATACCTGACTCATAAAATGATGAAACAAGAGTCTACAGTCAATACTGTTCCCTGATGACTGTCTTCATTCCATATGCCTGCATGCATCATGGTGTCTGAGAAACACAGCAACACTGAACTCAGTCACTGTTGATCTTCATTAAACATTTAGTAACTGAATTTCTGGATCTGAAAATACATCAAATTTCACATTAATAATAAAAGATGAAAATATGTGTTGGTGTTAATACTGTTCTAATTATATATATATATATATATATATATATATATATATATATATATATATAATTACACACGCAATTTTAATCCAACCCCTTATAACTGCTTGTGATATAGGCATACTTCATGCACAAGGAAGTACAAGAGGGCGAGACCTAAACAGTGACAAAACATGCAATTACATATTAACAGTTTGTTATGATGACGATAGACTACCTATCATCAATGGATATTAAATTAGTCTGAACGAGGTAGGCCTACAAGTATAAATGTACTCATTATTGATTAAATATGTACTGTAACAGAATTCAGACTTTGTGCATATCTTGCAATTGTACAATAACACAAGAAGAAATACAATAGAATATGGGTCATCATAACATGATTTCAGGTGATGGAGATTTGCCCATTTCCAAAATTTCAAAGTTAGAAAGTTCCAAACATATTTGTTTTGCTTATCTGAATTTCAATGCTAAAACCATGTACTTTTCTTAAAGTTCACAGAACATTAGTCATAGTGTCCAAACTTCAGGATTCAAAGGAGACCTCCCTAGATATTGAGTATGAATGGCCTAATGGTTAAATATATGCCCTGTCAGTCTTTCAGGCTGCTCAAAATTATGTTTTCGGCCCGTATCTCACAGAATAAAGTTCACTATGTCCTACAGTTTTTGACAAAATGCTATCGAATTTTCATATTATAATAGTTTTAATCTTTGCATTTTGTACATACAAAATGTCAACTGTGCTGACAGGAAAGCAAATGTGCAATGGTCAAGGTTGGACAAAATTTAAAGGTCTGATATTACCTTTATGACAATAACTTAAAAAGATTATAAAAATCTGTCATATGCTAGAAAAAAATATATAAATCTGTTATATGCTTGAACAAAATTTTAAAAAAATCTGTTATATGCTTGAAAATTTTTGTTATAAAAAAATCTGTTATATGTTTGAAAATTTTTTTTTATAAAAAAATCTGTTATATGCTTGAAAATTTTTTTTATAAAAAAATCTGTCATATGTTTGAAATTTTTTTTTATAAAAAAATCTGTTATACCCTTGAAAACGACTCTTATCTTCAACATCTATCATGTAAAGTAAGTCGATATCTTTCCTGATGTTTTCACAAGATACATTTTATTTGGGTAAATAACTGCTACAAATTGTGCAATTGTCACCCAATTTTTGACAATAAAGTGCAACAATTGGCTTTTACTGAAAAATTGAGGTTTCTCCTTAATTTCTCATAAAAAATGTAGTCACAGTGACCAATATTCAGGTTTGTTAGAAAATAAGGACATCTACCTGGATGTCAAATTTTGGATTCACTGGTCCAGTGGTTTTGAAACGTGGCATGTAAACGGAGATCGAGCTGGACAACCAGACCGATAATGGACAAATGACCATAGCTATATCTGACATAACGTATATACAGGTAGTCATCTGAGCTAAAAATGGTGCTACATAAATATTCCCTTTAACACAATATCAATTATTCTCAATTGAATGATAGCTCTTATTTCTAGAATTGTAAGAAATCTAAAAGCCTAAATCAGTAAATACCTTCTGAACATCAATAAATGCTGCCTTTGCTTCTGCTATGGTGGGCTTGGCATTTCTTCCTCTGTGCTGGAATCAGTTTTGGCAGTAAACGAAGCATCATAGCACTAATGGCACCTGAAAGAAACCAGAAATATAACAGAATGTCAACTTGTAGGACAATAACAGATTTACTACGAATAATTTAGTTTCTCGACCAATAAACAAATTTCATGGAATGTCCACAGGCATTATGAAAATCATGATCCTGCTGATCATGCAGTGCTCAAGATTTTGAAGCAAACTGGTTTGATAACCTTCCTTGTAGATATATATACCATAACACATGAGTGGTCATATGGAGTGATTGATAAAGGGACTATTTAAAAGTTAAATGTGTCCATTAGTCATTTTTCTCCATGAAATGCATTTAAAACTGTTTAAAATGTTAATGATGAGTCAGAAACAGGTTTAAAAGAGACCATTACATCAGCTTTATTATACATATAAAGATGTAAGAGGGCAGATTTATAAAAAGTCACATACATGTCACTCTCAAAATCCATCTGGAACCTCTGTATAAACAACAAGGGATCCATCAGTCACAGTGCTCAGCTGAAGTTGACCTTGAGGTAAAAATCTGAAAATGGAGGTAATGTCTGATATGATGAGGTAATATAGACCATGGCTGGATGATATGATTGGTTTGTATTGATGAGTAAGAAATTGTTGCAAATAATATTTTGTGACCTGACCATGTGTTTTCTTATGTTAAAATTAAAGCATGTGCGCGGTTTGTGAACATTAGATGTATATTATTACCATAATCATTGGTTGGCTTTTTGATAAATTGATGACAGTACAGTAGTTTACACATTTGTTTGATTGGGTCTATTTTTCATTAATATTTTTTATATTATTAAATATATGTATTTTTTATTTTATAAAATGTATACAGTTGAAATATAACTTATGTTCCCAGTCCACAGGTGTAAGGACTTGGTGGTGGTGTGGGGGTGGTATGACCGGAGTTACAACATCTCTGTATTATCAAAGTGTATATACATAGGATTTTCACTTAATTCAACAAAGCTTACAGAATAAAAAAGTTCATTCACAATTACTTATATTTTAAAAAAGGACAGACAGACTGGTAGACAAACAAAGCTGATAATATATGGTTCAATTATTTCTTAATTTTTTATTATATCAATTTTTTTAAAGTTTAACATCTGAAATATTACACAATTGAGTATATAAGTTGTTTTCAAATTTCAGACTTTAATAGCTTAAATCCATACACATACAGCATATGAAAGTTATTTCAACAGTGCTTATAGGAAAAATATCATGATAAATATATATTTAATGATAACGGAGAGATGATGGACAAACAGAGCTGATCACTTTATGTTCCATTCTCCTGAAGCAAGAATGTGTTTCAATAAGATCTTAATTTTTTCTAATCCAATTGTTTTTTAAATGAAATAAATTTTACACACTTGCACAGGCCCAAAGGAATCATTGGTAGCGGGGGGGGGGGGGGGGGGGGGAGGGGGATTTACAACACTTCTGCATATATACATACAGGGCAAACAAAGCCTGATCTCCAATTCTGCTGAGGCAGGAAAATAATGAACAATTGTTTGTATTAGATCCTCATTTTTTTTTATCACATCAATTTTTTTAAATTTTAAGTATATATTTCTATACATTCCCAATATAACATATATATCTGAATATAAAAGTTAATTCATAATTCTAAATGATAACGGAGAGATGATGGACAAACAGAGCTGATCACTTTATGTTCCATTCTCCTGAAGCAAGAATGTGTTTCAATTAGATCTTAATTTTTTCTAATCCAATTGTTTTTTAAATGAAATAAATTTTACACACTTGCACAGGCCCAAAGGAATCATTGGTAGCGGGGGGGGGGGGGGGGGGGGATTAACAACACTTCTGCATATATACATACAGGGCAAACAAAGCCTGATCTCCAATTCTGCTTAGGCAGGAAAATAATGAACAATTGTTTGTATTAGATCCTCATTTTTTTTATCACATCAATTTTTTTGAATTTTAAGTATATATTTCTATACATTCCCAATATAACATATATATCTGAATATAAAAGTTAATTCATAATTCTAAATGCATCATCATATATCTCAATCTTGTCAGTTAACCCCACATCATGCATACAAATGCATATTTATTTTTTGACCACACAAATATATCTTTTAAATTTGCAAAACAATAAATATCTAAAAATAATACTTGAATCAGATTTCACAATTTTTCATTGTGCCTTTATTTATTTGTAATTTGCTTCATATTTTATTAATTTATGCATACTGATGGGTTTAATTTTAATATTTTAAAATCATTTAAAAGGAAATTGATTTCTTTAAAAAGGCTACATTAACCCAAATGGCTTCTTCTGGATTACTCAATGAATTACTCATTCAAGGAAAGTTTTGTATATTGGAGTGGAAACAGCATTACAGTTGAGGAAATACAGGGCAAACAATAACAATTACTGCATAACACTTGGTGGGTAGGGTTGGCGGGGGGGGGGGGGGGGGGGGGGTTGGAGTTGATATGAGAATAACTGTACACCTGTCACAGCAGGGGATCTCCCCTAGTGACCTGTAACAAATCAGGAACCCTGGCATAGCTAACTTAACTTCTAGTGACCAGGAGTGGGCTGCCTGCATCTGGACAAAGCACGTGACTATAATAACAGCCTGAACAAAAAAAATTCAATTATTAGCCTAATTTTTGAGCTTTTATTTTCTAATTTCAGGTTGAAACAAATTAAATACTAAAGTTTACATGCTGTGAAAATTTAATCAACAGTACTCACAGGAAAAAAAACGTGCCATGGTCAAAATTGAAGGTACTTACTTTATTTTTATGCTAATAATTTTTAAAAATTTAATAATTCAGATCTAATCTTTGGTATACAATTGAATCTTAATTTAAACAAAGTTATATACTTGAACGAAAGGTCTCTAGCTTCCAAAATTTTCACGTTAGGTGAGTAAATTTCCTGAATTTGTAATTTACAAAGTCCATTATATTCGGGCCCACAACTTGAAGAAATTACACTTAACAGACTTAATTTCCAGCATTTATATGGAAAATATATAGGAGAATACCAGTACTTCTGGTAAATATTAAGAAAGAAAAACAGACAGATCAGTGGTTTTGATATAAGGCAGTCCTGAAGTGTGATAATAGGTTTTTAATGGAAACCTGAGGTTTTTCCTTAATTTCTCAAAGGAATGAAGTCGCAGTGACCCAGTTTCCTGTTTGGTAGGAGATTTTGGGGACATCTAACAGTATGCCAAATTTTGGATTCATAGGTCTAATGATTTCAAAACGTGCAAATCTAACGAAGGACAGACGACGGACAATGACTATAGCTCAGATAACGTATAGTCAGCTGAGCTAAAAAAAATTTAGGCAGCATTGTAGTCTAACAGGTAGAACACATGATTTATACCTTGGAGGTGGAAAGTTAAAATCATAGCCTAGAAGTAGTGTGCTTGTCTTGGACGGGCCATGAAAGCCATGATTGTTACAGAAGATGGACAAGATACTGAAACTTGTACCACCATACTCAACTGATTAGCAGACAGATTAAAATCATGTACAATATTTCAAAAAGAACTATACACCTACTTATAAGGTGGTCCAAGATTACCTGCTGATGGCTCAGATGAATTCAAACCAGCTATCATCTTCATGCTGTCTGGGTATTTCACTGCCACCTGGTTCTTATCCTTCAGCTAGGATGGCTGCCATGTCATCTCATTTAGCCATCAACTCCATCATGCCTCCTCATCCAGATATATTCCGAAGAAGTCTCCCTCTACCTATGAATGTCAAGTTAGCCAAATCAAGAATCAGTTTGCTTGGAATAGTTTACTGATAGATCAGGTATTATATAAAACCTTGAATTCACCTACACAAAGTAAAATAATGAAATCATTTACATGATGAAAAAGATTGGGTGCCTCTGGCTTCTCACATTAGTATTGTAGGAGACTTTTTATTCTCAGGTTGAAGAATCTGACCATTGTAAACAGGATCATGCATGCAACACGTCACTAGTAACTTGTTTACCTTTAGCCTAAAGATCCATTGGGATTATAGTATCATCTGAAAGAGTATTTTCACTGGTAGGACTAGTGATTGTAATATAGATTTTTTTAATAGAAAATCAGAAAGTAATTACCCATATACAGGGGCGGATCCAGGATTTAGAAAATGTGTCATACAGACCCTTATGTGTGTGTCTGTGACTCCGCCCCCCCCCCCCCCCCAGAGTCCTGGAACTTAAAGATAAATTGACGCCACTGGCTGTAAGAATTAGCAAAATATCTCATTTACTTATATCCAAACATGGGCCTTCTTCTCCACAAATCCAGGGTAACCTCGACACCCTGTCTCTGAAATGTACTCGTGCATCCTCTCTCTCAGTTCCTGATATTAATGCTGGAGCCACTTGGTCTCGAGCTTGATGGAGGCAGTGTCTGGATCTGTAACATAAAATTACCGGTACTCAGAAATACTATATATACCGTATGAATCTGTATTAAGCAGGCCCCAGGCAGAGCTGATTCATTTGGATTCAATTTGCATTTTTTTTGCAGGAAAACAAGTCATAATAGAATAACTACTTATTAAAACTACTTCTACTAAAATAATAGTTTCCACTTTACCAGTGAAATGTTCTGTTTTAATACTTACTACCAAGAGTTATTCTATTTTTAAAGAAATGGAACATTTTTTCTTTAAAGGGGAAAACAATTTTGTACTGTTTAATAGAAGAAGGGGAACCTTTTATTTTTGAACACATTGTGCACACATGGAAAACAACTTGGCTTCATGTCATATTGCACCAACTTGTAATTTAAGTGATAATATATATATATAATTATATATATATATATATATATATTTATATAATACACATGCACGCACATATATATATATTAAATGCACATAGCGGTATATTTTTTTAATACCGTTGAAAGTTTCCGTATTTGAATTGCCCTACCTATGTTTGATAATTTATGAAAAAAAACATGACAATGCATGTATGTCCAGCACTTCAGCCCATGCTCAGTTATGCGTGACATGCTCTCTCAGACCAAACATGTACGCTCGCACTTGGTATTCTCTGCACCAAAGGTGTGTTGGCCCATGTAACTATTTAACTGGTCTTATGCCACTGCAATGATGTTCAAGTTCCACTGATAAAGAATGAAAGGAATAAATGGTATAGCACTGAGAACCTGACAAGTTGGTATTCTCACTGGAATTGGATTAAATCCTGTTGGGTCTCCAATAAAATATAGGCAAAACCTGCCTCCTCTTACCTTGATCATGTTCTAGGTAAATAAATCATTATTCTTGTAAGTCGTTTGAGTCAGGGTTACATTTGCACTGAAAAGACATGATTTGGGTTTTATCTGACACATGACTTCTTGGCCTTGACCATTTTATTCCAAGCGGCCAGGGTCTTCCTGCACACAGAACACAGGGTGACCCGAAAGAAATGAACATGCTGTGTAAAATGATGAAACTTAAATTGGACCACACCAACAATTAATGAGAAAGCCTGTGAAAAGACAATATATATGACAATATAAACATATATACACTATAATATATATATGTATATATATATATATATATATATATATATATATATATACTTATTTAGTATATACTTATAAAGCATATATATATATAAATATATATTCATTTAAAATATCTTTTGAAGATGTTACTGTTTTAATGTTATTTTATAAAGGAATATATTTGTTTTATATTCCTGTGACGTCACACAAACATGTTTTTAATATTTCATTTTATTTGTACTTAATTTCTATTCATACTAAACATTTAAATATTCATTGGAAGGGGCATATGACATATTAAAGGCATTGGAACCGAAGCCCCCCCCCCCCCACACACACACACAGACACACCCCACACAAAAATTGAAAGTTGGGGTGGGGGCAATTTAATGGAATAGTTTTGCCCATATGCCTGATATATATATATATATATATATATATATATATATATATATATATATATATATATGTCCTAAATTTTAATTGTGTAAAATCTCTATATTTTTTCTTAAACATTTTGTATGGGCCAACTTGGCCCAAGGTTAGTGTCCTTCTGTAAAGATTTCCTATGGGATTTTTGTCACCAATATATATTATATATAATATATATATATATTATATATATATTTTTCAAAGAAATGATGTTCCCACGGGCCACGCCTATGTTTCTTCTAACATCTGTCAAACAAATAAATTTAGTCTGCGCATGCGCACTATTTGACAGCATGCATGGTTTCCTTCGTATCGTGCTCCCTGTGGCAGAACAGTCAGCCATTAATTTTTATTTACACCAAAACACTGCTTCATACTCATAAGAAAAATTAAGAAGGGTACAAAAAAATAAAAGAACATTTTCTCTTTGGAATATGAACATTTTAGAATCGGATGACTTAGAATATGCAAGATGTTATTGGATTCTAATGAAGTGATCTAATGTTTTTTACATCATCAATCGATCATGACGGCAATGAATTTAGCGTGTCGGTTTTAAACTAAATACACTGGTTAAAGTCAGTTCTAAAAATACTTTACAGCCAAATTAAATACCAAAGCCAGTGAAATCTAACCAGAAAAATAAGCCTTACCCTTTATATGACCTGTGAAAAACACCCAGGTCCCTTGCTCCTGCTTCAACTTCAGCTTTTCAAGTATCTTCTTCAAAAATTTGTCCATGTTGAACTAGAAGACGCTACAAAACACGTGGACTAACACGCAGCTCCTATGCAGCGTCCAATGAGGAAAGGCGATCGCGCACGTGCCCCCGTGTCAGAAACAAATCTAAATGTTACTTTGTATCAGATTATCAGTTTGCGGGCAACCAATTGGCCGCGGTCGGTGTCAACCAATATTCTGGGCTCTACTCAAACAATATTTGGTTGATTTTAACCAATATCTGCTTCAACCAATTAAATTGGTAGCTGTTTCAACCAATCCGTTTTTAGAGTGTAACTATATATTAAAAGCGTAACGCGATTTTTTGTGATTTTCCTTATCTCCGGATTTTCGGTGGATTTCCGATACCACCGTATGGTTTGTTGTGTTCGCCCCAAACCGTGCGCAGCACGGGTAATTGCTAGTCAATATAATTAATATGGAGTTGGTTTTTTCTAGACCACGGTTTACCTGCTTCCGTTCTTATTTAACTCTCCAAATTCGGCAGACGTATCGGTTGTGTGCTCTTCTAGGATAAGTTTTTTATATTTTGCAGGATTATGCCCAATTAAGCTGAATAATTAATAATTTTAATATTTCCCCATTAGGTGCCCCTATTCCTTTTGTGCTGCATTGTCCTCCACGCCTGTGACGCTTTTTCAGGAGGCGCCTCGGGGGATTTTCCCTGGCCTGTTAAGACCGTGGCCGTCGCGCGCATATCCTGCCCAAAAGGTAATTCCGTGCAATACGAGGTCACGCGGGTCCACTATAATCCCCATTGATCCCCCATATCCATTGTTACGCCTCTAAAAGAATTTTCTCTCTCAAAGGAAGTAAAGGTTTTAATGAAAAGACCGCATGACTCTGCTTTCAATGCGAGGGCTTTTCAGTTTGGTCAACACTTTGCACTGAGTCCAGTGATGTGACCACCGTTTGACAAATTCTTTTAGGGGTTACAGGTATGTTGATTTGTTATACATTCAAAAATATCTTTCCATGATAACCATGGTTTCAAATGTTTGGTAAGGTCATGTGTTTTATGAAGTTTTTTTTTTCAAAAAGAGCCCCACAACTTTAATATCATTCGGATTTGGTGGGGGTGGGGTCGTGGGGTGGGGGGGGGGGGAGGGAAGGATTAACATATATTTGTTCACCTTGCGAGTGGCAGAACAAATAAATACGAATAGGTGGCTTCCACACGGGGACAAAGTAATTGTCCTTTGTCATAATGGTTTATAAGAAAATATATTATATATATATATATATATATATATATATATATATATATATATATATATATATTGTGGTGATTCGTATTACCTCCAAAATGAAATGGACTATTGATATGTCTTTACCCTAGCCCTCTACAAACGTTCAGCAAAACATATTTCGCCTGTCACGCTTTTTCAGGAGGCGACCTGTAATCCAAATTGGACCCCATTACCGTTATATCGAATGTTAAGGAATTTTACCCTGTCAAAAGGAAGTAAAGATTTAAATTCAAGCACCGGAACTCATGTCCACATGAATCATTTAATAGGGAGCACTTTCCGTTGAGTGGACACAAAGAGCTGAGACCCTTTACACGATCAAAGGTTTTCAGGTATGTTGATTTTTATACAATCAGAAGTATCTTTCCATGATAACCACGGTTTTAATAGTTTGGCCGATTTATGGGTTGTTTGAAAAAAGTTTTTTTTCAAAAGGAAGCCCGGGGGGATTGCACATACTTCTAAGGGTCGTCAATCTCTTTGGGACTTTGAAACCCCCGACAGATATCTACTAATCAGTCATTCGTTCATACGCGCACGTTTCTTGTAAAACATCGTTATGGTTCAGAAACACGGGTTCACCAGGCGAGTGGCAGAACAACTGCATTCGAATTGCATACTCGGAGACGAAAGAATAGGCCCTTATAATTATTCATTTGTGGAATTGTGATTATGGAACCTAAGAAAAAATATATTATGGTGATTCCGATTGACCCAAAAAATGTAATAGATTACGGATCCAGTTTTACTCTACCCCTCTACAAAATTTCAGCAAAATCTGTATATTACATTTTGCGTTAATTTGCTGAAATACAATGCAACGAACCAAGGCTGAAGTGGTTTCTTTGCTAAATGCTTTCATCGAAATAGATCAACCTGCCTTCTTCTTATCTGGAAGATTTGACAATTTTGCATCAGACATGCCTATTCCATAACAGCTTACAGTACTAAAACCAAAAATTTGATACTGTTGGAATATATTTTTCTGGGCCTATCTTTTCACATTGGCAGCTATACGTTTCGCGTACAAGAGCCCAATGACATATGTATGTGTATACAAATAACGCTTGTGTCTTTAAACAATCCTTAGACTAAACTCTCAACTGACAACACTGAATAAACATGGTGTTGTCTGACGATTTCGCCTGAGCTTCAAATAATACAAAGCATCTTTCATATAATTTCACGGTAGAATGCTTCTTTTTACAATCATTACACCTAATATATTTAAGCAATGAAGCTGTCGGACCTTTGTTGTTTATCGGAAAAAATTCTCACTTAAAAATTCGTACACCCTGTATATGCCTCACGTCTCTTTCCAAAAAATATTTTTTTAGCCTTCTGGAACAGAATAATTTTTCTTTCTATGTTGATATTTTTTTTGGGGGGGGGGGGGTGTTCTTGGATAATTCTATCAGAAGTAATCTTTCTATCATATAAGTGAAACACATGACAAAAGTTTCTGCAAAAACCTTAGAATTAAAATATGCGTCGTTTGGTTCCTATCAGCTCATTACAAAAATATGCATCAGACAGAGCCGTGGATTTTCCACAAGAGCAGCTAGTATAATTTTAAGTTAGATCAGTCTTATATCTAGTTTATTCTTTTTCCGCCAGGTTGCAATGGTGTCGAGGGTTGTGTGACACATTTTCGTTCTGGTTTTAGTTTTACACCTACGGAGGACAGTCGTTTGAGTCCTTATTATATGGAGAAATGGGAAGAAAGCCACAAAGCATAAGAAAAATGTGTGTTCTAGGTAACTCTTTAATGATACATGTTATCCCCGTAGGTCGAATTTAAGGTGGATAATTTCTGGAGACTCGTGAAAAAAGACGTAAGTTAAGGGGTAGTTGTTGTGTATCAGGTGAGGTTCAAAAGAAAAAAGTTGAATGCTTTTTAACGAGGATGAATCATGTGAAGGGGGAGTGATATCGACCTGGGTGGTGTTGTACACATTCTCGGCTTGCAATACTGGTGTCTTACTACGTAGGGCACGCCCATAGACTCATAAAGTCCACAGTTTCCCGATAGAATCACATCCACAAATAGGGATTCAAGCGACCGCGTATGAAACCGGTTTGACCAGCCCAAGAAACGCCCTTTATGACAAGAAGAGTTTATAGATGAACAAACTGATGTTCCCTGTTCTGTCACGAATAAATGTTACAGACAGATAAAAATGATGAAGATTATTGTTTAAGTGAAAACAAAAGTTAAAACATCTAAAGTAGATTAACTTTAATTTAATTTGTATTAGGCCAAAAAAATTAAAGGTATGGTTCTCAGGCACCGCCCGCATCAATTTTAAACCCCCGCATCAAAACTTTCTATTTTGATTTTCAATATAAACTTACCAATTTTGAGCTGTTGCCGCTCCGACATTTCTTTCAAGAAGATAAAACCATACAATTTCCTTTGTTTTGTAGTGCTTTTACTTATATAGCAAAATAAAACTGTTATTTTCATGCTTTTCCCTTATCATTTGACATTTTTATCGAAACATACCAAAAAAATTAAAAATAAAAAAAACGCCCGCCCGCATTGATTTCTGAAAAAAAAGTGCCTGAGAACCATACTTTTTTTTATTTTGGCCTTATTTTTAGAATTTAGTGAGGGGAAACACAGTATTAAAAAACGCACTGAAGCCCTAGTTACAAGAAACACTCTTAAATATTATTGACTCTACAGGTCAATTATATATGGCAATAGCGAATGACTAGGGTATCCTGGTAAAGGTGGTCGATAAAAATATTTCTAGTAGTGTCCGGTTCTCCCGATAGATGGCATTACTGCGTGGAAAGCTGCATCATACGACAAACATTTAAGGCCAAAAAAAAATAAAAGGTATGGTTCTCAGGCACCGCCCGCATCAATTTTAAACCCCCGCATCAAAAATTTTTATTTTGATTTTCAATAGAAACTTACCAAATTTGAGCTGCAGCTGCTCGGACATTTCTTTCAAGAAGATAAAACCATACAATTTCCTTTGTTTTGTAGTGCTTTTACTTATTTAGCAAAATAAAACTGTTATTTTCATGCTTTTCCCTTATCATTTGACATTTTTATCGAAACATACCAAAAAATTAAAAATAAAAAAAAAACGCCCGCATTGATTTCTGAAAAAAAGTGCCTGAGAACCATACCTTTTTTTTTTTTATTTTGGCCTTAATATATCATGACCAGTTAGATAAAATGTGTTTTTTTTTATCAAAAATTTATGATTTCGTGCATTATTAAAAACTGAAACAAGGATACACCAATGTGTGCGCGCGTGAGATAAATGTTTTCCTGAAAGAGAAATTTCAAAGAGAATGCAACAATTTGAAACAAAAATTTAAAGATTTAACGAATACAAATTATACACACAAGGAAGATAAACAATGTTAATGGGTTTAGAACATTGATATTAATTTTTGTTATCCATAACCTGCTGGGATACAGAGAATTCCTGCTTGACATATACATTCAATGGATGTTGTATTTTTTGTTAAATGTACAAAAAAATTTCTCTGAATCAAAATAAATATTTTGCTTATTTTCTATAATATCTTTTTCATTTTCAAAAATTGCTCTAAATATATACCCAAGAGCAGCGAATTGCCACTTCAATCGACCAAACTGAGCCCTTATGTTTTTTACACTTCTTTTTTTAACATAGAATTTTGTGAGGGGAAACACAGTATTAAAAAACGTACTGAGGCCCTAGTTACAAGAAACACTCTTAAATATTATTGACTCTACAGGTCAATTATATATGGCAATAGCGAATGACTAGGGTATCCTGGTAAAGGTGGTCGATAAAAATATTTCTAGTAGTGTCCGGTTCTCCCGATAGATGGCATTACTGCGTGGAAAGCTGCATCATACGACAAACATTTAAATGTTTTAATTTAAAAGAACAAGGTAAAAGGCATTTATAATATTTGAATCAGTACATAATAATATCACGTCACAAATACAAGTAATGGCTGTTGTTAAAGAGTTGCTACTGTTATTGTAGAAGCAGTAGTAATAGTAGTAGTGGCAGTATTATTAGCAGTAGAAGCATTCGTACGTAGTAGTAGTAGTAGTGGTGGTAGTAGTAAAAGTAGTAGCAGCGTCAGTAGTAGAAACAGTAGAAGTAATAGAAGTAGAAGTTGTAGTACCAGCAGTATGAGTAGTAGTAGTAGTAGTACCAGAAGTAGTAGTAGTAGTCCTTGATGTTGTTGTAGCAGTAGTTGTAGTAGAAGTAATAGTAGTTATAGTAGTAGTAGTAGTTATAGAAGTAGTAGCAGTAGTAGTAGTAGTAACAGTAGTATTAATATTAGTACCAGCAGTATGAGTAGTAGCCGTAGTAAAAGTAGTAGTAGTAGTAGTTGTTGTTGTTGTTGTTATTGTAGTAGTAGTAGTAGTAGTAGTAGTAGTAGTAGTAGTAGTAGTAATAGTAGTAGTACCAACAGTAGAAGTATTAGTAGTAGTAACAGTATTGAAGTATTACTAGTAGTATACATCCTAATAAGACGTCCTTGGTAAAAATCAAAGTTTACAGAGCCTGAAGGTTAGTTTATAAATTAACTGACAGATGTCGCTGTATGTTTTCATGCAAGTTCATTCTCTGTTCCACCGTCGGAGCTGTTTGTCCGTTCAGTTATGGAAATCTGCAGATACAGACCTTGTAGAAATAAAAAAAATGCATGCGGTCACCTCCACCAAAAATTATTGAAGGGAAGCGGTCACCTCCACCAAAAATTATTGAAGGGAAGCGGTCACCTCCACCAAAAATTATTAAAGGGAAGCGGTCACCTCCACCAAAAATTATTAAAGGGAAGCGGTCACCTCCACCAAAAATTATTAAAGGGAAGCGGTCGCCTCCACCAAAAATTATTAAAGGGAAGCGGTCACCTCCACCAAAAATTATTAAAGGGAAGCGGTCACCTCCACCAAAAAATTATTAAAGGGGCCTATTCTAATATCTGACCTCTGTTAACTTAAGATAATCCCTTGAACCTTTTATAAAAGGTCCAACCCACACGGGCTATTCGTTTTGTTTATAACATTTGGGGGTGCGCCAAAATAATCCAAACACATTCAACAAGGACATCCATATATAGCGCTAATTCAGAAAACCAGAATTTTGCAATATTTTTTGTGTGCAACTAATGATCACTACACTTACGTACATACGCAACCAAACACCTTATAGGTTACATGTTTTTATGTTTGTCAACTTTGGCGCATGTACCGTGTTTTACTGATAGCTTGTAGACCAGTAAAGGTCACACATTTGTCACAAAAGCGTTATAAAAATCTGTCTTAGCAGGAAGTTCCTATACAGTCCATTAATAAGTACGTTAAGTAAGCCAGAAAGCACATACATTATACAGATAAAGCAGGTGAGTAGCTGCCTTTAAAAAAGCATCGAGGGATGGGGGGGGGGGGGGAAGAGTGAGTGAGTGAGTGGCTGAATGACTGATAGAACAAGGGACAGATGGTTACGAATTTTAAACCGCTGAACAAACATACTAAACACGTTATGCATTATCAGACAGAATTACAATTCAAGCGACGTACATTACACATTTACAATAGATATTGCACAAGAGAACCCATATTACACGCTGTCTGACTGGAAGGCCTTACACCGCATAAAATTATTTATAAGTATAGCTTGTGTTGTTACGATTTAAGTCTATGGACATTTATTTACTCATGCACTTTACGGGAGCACGATATAGGCGTAGTTCGCGGGAGGTGCCATGGACCTTGTCATAGAAGTGTATGGCTGTTGTATGAATTCTTACAACAACAACAAGGACAACATTTTCATTTAAAGTTTGAATAGGCCCCTCCTTCTGTTGTCATAACAAATACTCTATAGAGGTTAATGTTCATCCTATCTAATCAAACTTGTACGCATCCACGGTTGCTACGTTCAAGGGGTAGTGTGGTTCGAAACGGGGTCCACCCGTGCGTACAACTAAATACTCCGAGAACATCGTAAGTGGTTAGATACCCCATGCTCATTCCAGTGTCCTTGTAAGTTTCACGCTGGCGTGGGGTTCCTTGTAGATTTCACTCAGTTGTCGATTTCAGCTGTGAGATGCAGGCGGGGTTGAGATGACCGTTTGATGTAAGTGTGAGATATGAAATTGACAAGCGCCGTTCATGCCAATATAGTGTTCCATTTTACTGTGCACAAGTCCGCCACACGAGCTATGGTTGACGTACAAGAACTTGCGGGAGCTCAAGTACCACTGCTAACGGCTAATATTTTTTCAGGTCCTTTAATGTAACAGGACCCGGGAGGGCTGCCAGGATTATTGGGACTGAGACCCAGTCTCGTTGACCTCGAATTCTTTGGAATTACACCACACGTGACCAAAGCAATTACGACAATAATAATAGGCAGACATATATACGTGCATGCTGACTGACCGGCCGGCATATGAAAGTGCTAAGTCTATATGAAGAAGCCGCTGAATTTTTCTGTGTGACGGAGTGGCTTTGTCACGCCTGTGTCCCGGTGTCATAGGGCGCACTGTTCATTTTACCAGCTTTTAAGGGGCTGTTGGAGCCCTTTTCAAGCGCGCATGTTAAATCGACTGTACACTTGAACGCCATTGAATTAATAAAGCCAAATTTGATACACAGTTCCAGGGGCTGAGACCAAGTAACAACTTATACCGGTTACACTAGTGGAGAATAGCTTGGAGCGGTTGTAAGCAAAGCTTCATGTAACGCCTGTCTCAGCGAGCCTTCATACAAAACGCTACTATAACCAAGTTAACCTAAATGATCGCTTTCTTTTGAATACCGACCAAGATACGGATTATTACGGACAGGGTTATTACCATTTGGGTGCCTTGCTAAGAAAAAGACCATGTCTTTCGGAGCCACTTACGTGAGGTAAGTCTCTAGCTCTCTCTACGTTATCTTTGCTCTAGTTTTATCGCAGATATACTGTCTGCTTTTAACATATGAAGAGCCGCTCTAGTTTGTAATCCCGCGGCCGAGGATCCCCGCTGCTTCACACAATGAACTAGCACTGAATTACTCACTGTAGTATTAGGGAGGCTTAACTTCTGCTCCCAGTTCCCTCGGTACTATACAACAATCATAATACATATATGAGAGCTGTCCTATGGTTTTTGACACATATTCCCAAGGAATTCCACTTAACTTATCATACAACACCACCTTAAATACATCAGAGAAATGGGAATCAAACGTGCCGACGCTACAAAAACATCGGACTCGTATCTGAATCTGAAGAACAATGATTTTATTATGTCATGTGGTTACGTGTATATCCTTGCCTTCTCCAGATGCACCCACTCACCGATGTTAAAGGCCTATACCATGCGTGGCCCTGTGAAGCGAAGATGAAAAAACTGTGTCTGTTTTATTTTATCAAAGATATATCTGTCTGTCACAATAGGTCTATAAGTAATTATAGGCCGCTATGATGATATATGAAAACAAAATTACACATACACACATATATACTTAGATTATATGATGACCGTTTCATATACATTGATAAACTGTGAACTTGCAACCGCTTTACACTCGTGTTGACGTGCAAAGATATAATAGTGAGACCTTTGACGCTAAATTGTGACCTCAATATGACTGATACCTCTGTGTGTGTGTGTGTGTGTGTGTGTGTATATATATATATACTCTGCTCCCCTCTTACCATTAATAGCGGATATTGCTCATGAATTTAGTAAAGGGCAGTACCCTCTGTAATGCGCGAGTTTCTCTTTAAATTTTAGACAAAGGACCTTTTAAAATATGTCTGTAATTTGAATGTTTCACTATATAAAAAATTCATTAGAGCCAGACAGATATCGTTCAGTTTCCGAGAACGGGGCTATTAAAATAAGGTAAATACTGCTAAACATATATTAATATTGAAACAATTATTATATTAGTATTGAAACAATATGCTGTGGACCTATATATAGATTTATATACGGCGATACAGGGTTTATGAATTTATATTACAACAGAACATTTCGAAAAGATGATTCAATATATCAGGTATAATCAGGAACCATTTCAAATAAGCACTTCGTACCCTGCCGTATATATATATATATATATATATATATATATAAATATATATTTATATATATATTGTATATATATATATATATATATATATTCTCCGACATTACATTTCAGGTGTTCGTTTCCTTTAACAAGGGCTCATGAGGCAGTAAAAGATCTTAGACCAGTTGTGGTTCTTTGCTATAAGTGGTACAAATACTATACCTCTATACATGCAATATATATATGGCATGGCATTCAGAAGAGTATAATAATTACCTTTATATTATTTAATTAATGGGGCATAAAGAGAGAGTTGTTTTCTTGAAAATGTTTCAGTGCCCATGTATGCTACATGAGAGAGAGAGAGAGAGAGAGAGAGAGAGAGAGAGAGAGAGAGAGAGAATGCATGCGTGTCTACGTCTGTTTGTTGCAGGACAATTTTCACACGCAAAGTCGCAGTGCAGTTATCGTTCTGATCAGCTGATAGAAACCAGGAAACCAGTCTGTTTTTATAAACCTAACCAACTTATGGGAACCAGTCTGTTTTTATACACACTAACCAGCTTATGAGAACCAGGCTGATTTAGGCCGTCTGTCTCTGTGTAGGGGTCCAAGAAACCGGTTAAACGCCTGGAGTTTATGCATGATAGATCATTATTTGTGCAACACATCACGTATTTACATGCCACCGGTTGAGTCCCACCCTTGACCATGTTCTAAGCGAGGCCACGAATTGGAGAAATCCCAGACACACGTAATGTAATTCGGACGCTAAATTCCGCGGGGCCTTATCTTCACTGTTGAGACGGGAGGAAAGTGTGTGTGTTTGGGGGGGGGGGGGGTGGCAGTGAGGGCCTTGAGAGTTAGATACCCGCCGTGAATGTTATGTGAGACAACTTACCACAACTGAGGGGTTAGTTTTGGCAGAAGTCCCGCCACTGACGGCCGTACCTGGTTGAATGATACATTTCTTATACATGTTCCAAGTTCCCAAAACCATCACAGAAACACACACACACATATATATATTAAAATATGGGATCTTTAACACCATATTTAGACGTCGGTATAATGATCAATACCTGTTATCGATATCTGATTATAACAGACATACCTGAACACTTAAACAAAAATTGAATATACAGTACATGCATATATATACATACATATATATGTTATGGATTAGTCACTCCAGACAGTGCGTTTGTGTACCCTTCATATAACTTAATATGAACTATATATATATATATATATATATATATATATATATATATATATATATATATATATATATATATGCAGGATGGTTATTATATCATACATGTAATCAAATATAGAACGGACACACACGATTTAAGACTGCTTGTCAACCTGTGACAGGTAGACCTACTCCAGTATACAGGTGCACTCAGGTACCTTCAGGTAAGGTACTTACAGGTATAGAAACGCAATACGGATTGATTAGCATTCTCACCGAGGGCATCACTTCTTATGGAACTCATTGAAATATGTGCTCGGTGATATGCTTTCAAGAGGCTCAAATTTGGCATAAAGAGATCTTATAGGCCACTAAATAGCGCTTCTGAGAGATATCCACAAACAATTACGGCAGTTATATTATATATACCGACGCGCCTATAGGAAAACATTGCTGGCGCAGATGTGCTGTCTTAACAAAGCATCCAGGTTTAGCCTTTGTCAGTGATTTCTCTCAAACGTCGGGGCCACTGGGTTTGTTACATGTCCAGGTAAACTATATTGTAATAAAGGTATACAGAAGGAGCTCTTTGAGGACAAATCCACAATACAGACTGTTATATGTATACCGCGCAAATTGGCGACATTCAAAGTGCAAGGACCTGTATACTGTATGAGATGCATCCGTGATATTACATATATTTTGGCACATACCTCCACACATACACACACTTACATACACACACTTCAGAGAGCTGGGGTATATAGGAGATCAGCTGTTCGTCAATTGATATATAAAAATCAATCAGTCCGTTCGTCCACCCTTTGTCAGTTTACCTTATCTGGAAATCCGTTTAACATTTCATATATGAGACGTTTAACAGCTAGGTAAAATTAATATAGCAGACGTATCTTATGAATCACATCATCTTTTATTTTAAATTTATGCTGCAATAAATTGAAAACAAATTTCAGAATTCGTAGTCAGATATAGCTAGCACACATTTTATCACATTCAAGCTCGGCGGGATCCTCTGGATAACATGTTCTGGGTTTGAGTTGGGAACAAGTCTATGTATGCAGCCTGTGTGTTGGCTTTTACAAGACGGGCTTTACAACAGCAATTCGTTTTCACTTTCATGTTCTGTGTGAGAGGCCGCCACGGTCAAAGCAAGGAAGTCGTATAAACTGTATTTGTTACTTCCACAGTCTCCCGCGCTGCGTGGAGTTTGTTCTGTATGAGGTCAACAACAGCAGGCTCACACGTTACATCTGGTGATGTTGTCTGTGTCATCACTTAACAGACTCCTTTACTGGAGTCACTACCTGGATCAGGCGCACAAAGACTAGAACATGTTCTGTCACGGCCTGGATACGGTAATTGTACAGTTAGCCCTACATAAATATGTCACCCCCGATTGGCATGTTTATTTTCGTTTCTCTGTTTAATGTCTCTCTCATTATATTCTGATCTGTGCCCCTTTACCAAGTCTCTCTCTCTCTCTCTCTCTCTCTCTCTCTCTCTCTCTCTCTCTCTGATCCTTACCCAGCATTAATCTTCCTATTTCACGACCTTCTCATCGCAATAAATGGTATAATCTTTTATGTACCGTGTTCTGTCTGAATGAGGTATATGAACAAATGGTAAGCAATCGGTTAATTAAATTAGCGATTTATTAGATGAGGTTTTCTTAAAGGAAAGTTGAAAAAGCAAACAACGTGTATATAAAATGTTTTATTCTTCAATGTAAACTTTCTGAACTTGGGGATTGGTGTCGGTTTGCGCTCCCGATATACGTGATTTCTGACGTCTCCTTGCTTAAGGGTATATAATATACATTATATATATATATATATATATATATATATATATATATATATTTATCAGTGTGTATAACACCAATTAATCACTGGGAACAATACTTAGTAAGCGTTCACTGAGCAAAGTCGGCAAATACAGAAAACTACAAAGGCACAACGCGATTCATCAGTGATCACGTCGGTAAGTATTAACAAGAGCCCGCGCGTCCGTTTGATGAACGCTGCCATTCCAATATTATTTTCAGCACGTCTGTTCCACTTTTGTACGGTTTATTGTACACGGTATATGTGTGTACGTTATCAGCGGTTCCTCATCCCGTTCGGCACAGGGCAGCATCTTTTGTACTGAGTTTGATGTTCGTGGTTTAACTACATAACATGCGGTTGCCGGCTCAGCGCCAACTGGGTCAAACTTAATAACGCTTGGAATTTGTGCAAGATAAACAGATGTTTTACTGCTAAGTGTTTAGTGAAAGTAGGCGCCTTTATGTTCGTGAAATTTTTGCTAAAATAAACTTCAAGACGAATGAAATAGCCAAGCTTTTCCATACACTCGCGTTCAATATATATAATGTGCGGTGTATATAATATTTATACATGATTAGAACGGTACATAAACTATTATTGAGAAAAATCAGAACTAGAGGACGAGGTCACTTCATGTCACGTGATGATAAATTGGTCCTGAGTGGACTTGTCTGCCAGTTGATTATACCCTCGTCCGCCATCTTTACTGTGTGGTTACTGACATCGTGAAGCCAGCTTGACAACCTGTCATATATTGTCACGTCCAGGGTTACACTCGGAGGCATAAATGCAGTGACTGAAACGCACACACATATTCGTATATAATTTCCCCGTGTACCTTATATATTTCTGGGTGATGGGGGGGGGGGCGCAGTATAATATGTCATTATGGAACGAATTCACAAACTACAAATGAGCATAGAATATGCGGCATACTTAAGTCATATATATATATATACATATATATAATATATATATATATGTTTATTCCGAGTAGCTCATGTATCTTATCTTATATTCGCTGTATAGTTCCTAATAAGGCATATATTATTATAAGCTGAAATTTATACGAGTTAAAATAAACCATCGGCGTGTTTTCTTCCAAAAACTATGGCGTTTTGTACTGGTTACTTAACAAGTATACTGCATATAAAGCAACGCGCGTAGTCATTACCCGGAGCAATTCGCTTGTTGACTTATTTGTGTAAGCACGTGTTCATCAGAACTTACAGCAGGTAGACTGTTCTATGTGTCCAAGTCTTGTTCATGCCGTTCTCCGGTTTCATATATATGGGAAAAAACTTTGTGCATTCATTTCTTGTTTCACACTCAATATTGTTTCCTCATGTTTGTTCATAGACTGAACGTTATTCCACTAAGGTCTGTTAATTTGGTAAATTATAATGTCAAATAAATTGTTCAGACAACATAATCAGGGGTTCCACACAGACGCTGAAGCTCAAATGTTAATAAATGCACGTTGTCAGCATCATCATCAATCATTAACATTACAGGTTATAATTACGGAGTTCCAGCTCATTATTATCTAGGTCATAAATACAGGTTTTCAGGTGCTTTGCCAGCCTCGTCTTATTGGGTCATCAATACATCACCAGCTTTAAGTGACCTTGTTCCAGGCCTTCCCTACTGTCACGCACACGTCACAGATAATGCGTCGAGGGGCGCGAGTTTGGCGCTAACAGGGTCACAGGTCAAGACTCAAGCCGATAGGTTAACACAGTCTCTGATTGCCGAGCCGCGGTTTCGTATTACGATTATCGCCGACGTCCCGTGAATCCTAAATCTCAAATGCGTGGGCATTGACCTTGCATCAAGCGGGACCTAAGATCTGACCGCAGAGTAAGTTCTTGAAGAGAAATACACTAAACATTCAATTTGTATACGATATAAAATATACATATTTTCCACGATATATCTTTTTGTATTGCTCTTGACCAGATTCGTTCTTTTTTTTAATTGCTTATTCTTATTAAGCTTGGTAAAAGCACAAGCAGAACACCATGTCTGGTATATCCTCTGAAGTTTGCAGGCCAGGGTCAATAAAAAAAAATATCAGATCGTAAATATGAAGACCTAAAATAAATAAAATTTAGAACAACAAAAAATTTGCATCAGTTAGACATAGCTTCGATTATTTTACGTTCAGTCATACTGAGAAACGAAAGATGTATCAATATTCAGTAGTTTTCCATCAAAATCCCTCATTTCATTTCAGTCATATGGAAATTTGCTTATCATGATAAAGGTCAAGGCAAGTCGTCTGGCCCGACGCGTGCCAGGCCTCCTCCTTGCGTGAAGGTTTTCCTATGTTGATTCCTGTTCTCGTGTTGCGAGCCTGTTGTCCACTTCCGATCTAGACGTTACCCGTGTAGGCGGACCCGGCCATGACACTTCCCATGTGGGCGAGTCTCAGGGTTGATGAATCAGCAAGTATTAGACTTTTGCACTCCTGGGTTTAAGCTGGTTATTCTGTTGACCTTCACCTCATTATTGTTAAACAAGTGTAAGAAAAACCAAGACGGACCGTCGATGACAAATACTAAGTCAAGCTTGTTATGTTACTAGTTTTTACCCCGTTTGAAGGAAATTAGTCATGAATGAACCTCTGCAAGACAAAACATATCGGAAACTATTTACGCTTCTGGTTTGAAATTACATGTGCGTTGCAATTAGCGAAGTTTCTTTAATATTTTAAAATTCTGATTCTATTTTCCATTCAAATGGTGAAGGCATGTTAAATGCCTATATATACGCTTTTGGATGTACTTTTGGTGTCATTCTTTTTCATGTAAAGTTGTCGATTATTAAAAACAGACATAGGTTGAGGTAGCTTACGAAGTGCAGTTTCGGGAAAAGTCTACCGATAGGCTTAAGTTATTATGGCAGCCGTTATGTCACAATTGCAACATACGTATAGGCTTGATGCATGTTTTTAAGACCAACGGAGCGTTATATGGACTTTTATAACCGTACTAGCGACATCTATCTGCGACGATTGGCACTAAGCTTTCGGGTCAGTGATATTGACAAAATATATTCATGTTTTCACATCTCAAATGATAAAAGAATTCTAGACGAGGGTTCCGTCGAAGTCCAACAAAACTTGCAAAGATGTCTTACTTGAACCCAACACAGCAGATGAGCGTATACGCCTTTTGAAAAAGTATACATTGTAACATTGTAACATTGTTTAATGATATTTCATCCTGCCCGCAGAGCTATCACTCCAACTAAAAGGACAATACGTTGCAGTGGTAAAGAAGAAGTTACTGGAAAGTTATAATGACTTATAAGTATTTTAATTTATGATGGCAGTTGACCTTAGGTACCTAAAGACCTACCTCATGCATTCCTACACTCAGATGATAATTAATGTGATTAAATTGTTGAACCTGGGGTGATTCTGACCATGAGGTGGTCACACGCTGCAATGTGTGTCCATATCGGTGTAGTTTGCAAGCAACGTTTTTTTACTTCTGAGAGCAGATATATTTTCATATATACGGGTGGCAATTTCACTAGCATTCCTTCCCTCTAACATCACACCGGGATATATATTAGAATGCATGGATCATCTTGGGTCTTGCCTATATCATACTTGGTCCAAACTAATATATACGTCTAACGTTTGTACCTTGTTTTCTATTTTGGATATATGCAAGATCTCTTTGACTTCTATCGTCTCTTCACGCTGCTTGCCTGTAACTTTATAAACTTAAGTCTCTACATCGTAAAATATTTCCAAACTGGAACATGGTCAGTGTAATCGTTTAATGGATACCTGAGCGTAGATAAAGAAGAGGAGCTGGAAAGTCAGATCATTTCTGGCCATCATGTGGATGGCCAAGCTTCTGTTATGTATATTACACATCGTTTACCATTTTTTTTATCGCAATGTCTGTATAAAATCAAGTTCTTACTTCATTTGAATAAACACCAGTAAGACAAAAAATAATCATATAAGTGAACATGGGATTGAAACGATTCACCCACACTGCCCTTTCCTAAACCCTAACTTGAATGTTCAATTCTGGAACCAAAATACCCACGCATGCAAGAATTTGGTTCTGCTGGACAGTTAAAGGAAAATAATATAAGACCCCTAATATAAGACTTATACGCAAGGGAAATTGTGCGTTGATCTTTAAGCCAGTCCGTCCATATTATAATTGACGGTGGTGTCACTCAATCGTTATAACGCAGCTCCTCTCTGGCCACGCTACGGAAATACCCGTCTTATGCCTTGAAGTGTCGGTGATGATGCTATGTCATAAGGTGCATGGTCAGTTTTCCATTGGCCCTTAATTCCTGAATAATTTGACATTTAAATATATTGCGCGAAAGGGCCATCACAACGCCACCTGTAAGAAATTACGTCAGTTTATCATATATCAGTGACTGCGTCATTGTATCTGGGTCCATTTCAAACCTGACCGGATTCAAACTCGGCCGATACATGGAGAATCAGTCCCGGACAAATACGCGCGGATCTGCTCCAATGCAAGGGCGGGTAAGATGCCAGTAATCTCGGATGTCCCACATATGTTATAAGAATCCACACATTACAGCTTCTCGTGCACGTGGGACGTGTATTGACCCTGCGTGATGCACGTCTGTGAACCGCCCAGCGAATAAGGGGACATTTCTGCCATGAAACCCGCTCAGCAGTCCAGTAAATACTCATTATCATCGGGGACCAAGCGTTCGTTGAATATGCAATAACATCATGTTTGGCAGAAGTTGTATTTTTAAGATAACCTGTATAATTAGTTGGATGTCAATCTCGGGGGTTATCTGTGAAGTTTCATACAACACCAGGTCCCCAGGGCGCTTGTGGTTCAACATAGAATAGAAAACAGAAAACGTGTATTAAATAATCAACACTGTATTTAATATACATGTATATGATAAGCGCCTGTCCTTACATTCTTTGATATAAGCGCGTTCCTTGGATTAATCCTGGATCGACTGTACATATAAACCTGCAGTATACCCAGACAACCAGCTCATGGCTGGACGTTCTCCTCACACTGTCCCGGAACCGTTCGATTCACACATTGTACACCATTTATTACACAACCATAGTAGTGTGTTTTACAGGCGCCTTGCTTTGCTGAGCGGTTCGCGTCATGGTACCGGCTAATTGGCCTTCATCACATACACATAGACCGTATAGACGAAGTGAACAGCTTCACTCAGTGCAAACAGGACTTTCTGATCTGGCGTGCTTGGAAAACAAATTATCCCAACAAATGACGTGTCACGTGATCTGATCCTTGACACTACTCCGTTAATTATAAAGTATAAGATGTGCCGGAAGAGATGCTATCTGTAGATCACTGTCACTCCTGAGGAAGAAAAAGCATAAACCCTCATGCAATGTGACTTGTCTGTAATTCGATTAGCAGCGGCTTGTAAAATCCACAGCATGTCGGACCGTCTCGCCTTTAACTTTCTTGCAGCATTTTTTTAATTATGCGTTTTCATGTTTCATTACATCTGTGCGAAGGGTACTTCCTCAGCCTAAGGTCAAAGTTCATTTGATTCTAGATGACTGACGTGTTCAATGACCTGGCCAAAAGACCTCGACATGTCAACTAAGTCATCCAGATAACGCAAAATGACAGCAGATGATAGCGTCACTTGTGGAAAGAAGAACCTTCGAAGGGGGATTTGTTCTGAACCTGCCACCGCTTACGGCCCATGCGGGTTTTTTTAACCCTGTTAATTCTACAGTCACAGCAACCGGATGGTTCGAAACAGCTTTTCTGACATAAAAGTTAACACAAAACACTTATCTGAGATCATGGTCTGCTTCTGACCAACTCCATTTGTAGGAAACGAACATGTTCATCACGTAATTGATGACAGGAGTTGATTCGATGAAAAACAGGCCCTGGTAATATGAGTAAAACCGACTCAAAGTAAAGATCTACGGTCACCGGCAGCCGGCCACCACTACGTCGTTTCTACCATGGGTCCACCTACATAAAAAATATTTGTATCGTCGAATCACCGGGAAATTCCGGGTCACCATTTTGATAGGTGATATTTTATACTAAAACTGTATTTAGGTCAATCAAGTCAATATGTATTAAACCTGGAAATAAATTATTCAAATATTAGCGCGAACATATTAAAATGAACCGTGCATTGACTGAATTCACATAGCTCCGTTTAAATGCTTAGATTGGTCAAAATGAAATATATATTTTGGGTTTGTAAGGCTTTATCTGTTTGAACACCATTTTTAAGAAAGGGGAGGAGTGAGCCGGCAGTGGTTACTGCGTGTATCGTTTGTATGTCAGCTGGACGCGCCTTATAATGCCAGCTGTTACACAGATACAAGAACCTCCCAACTGTCTGTGTCCCTGGTTCCAAGGCCGACTTGACACACAGCGTATTCAGTTTATTACTGGCTGGCACAATTCTTACCCCGTCTTGTTATCAAACAAATAGACGCCCAGGAGTTTATGATACACACAAAATATTTACTCAGTTACTCAAGTAATTGATGTAATACTGATCACGTGCCCGGTCCACGTATCAGACCAGTTTCTACTCCTGCTGTTGCTGCATGCATAAACTTACATCTGTTCAGGCCGTACATGAGTGATTTCTGATTCAGTTTGCAGAAGTGTTATTCCAGCGATGGCATACACCAGGCAAGCCGCTGACCCGAAATGTGCACCCTTGGTCGGGAACCCAAAGAGTGACTGAAAAGAAAGAAAAGGGTAACGTTTAATACAGTCACTGTCTATACTAAAGACCCGGGCATATTGTTTAAGAAATTCATTTCAATTCATGTGTCCCATATTATGGAATAGTCTACCAACAGAAAATAATGGAAGATCCTAAATATATACTTTTAAGATACGCGTCAAGCATTTGATTCGGGGCATGTGATTTTGTTAGATTTATTTATCTGATATCACATATATATGTCACATTAAAGTATTACAATACGACGCTTTCATGTACTCACTTTTACCTGATTACATATAACTGCTGTCATTTTACCCAGGGCCATATGGAAGATCTGGTTGTACTTGAACATGCCAACCTTTATAAATATTTTATAATAAATAAAAATACAACATCAACATACAGATTTTTCACTATAACAAAGAAAGGTAGAAGATAGAAAAAAGGCCTAAAACAGGGATGAATTATTAATAATTTGATATACCTATATAGAAGATACGATCTCAATAATTAATGTTCAGCGTGACAAGCATGGTATACTGTTATTAAGACCATGTCAAACCGTTTTGCCACTCACTGATATATTTCTTCCTTTTTTCATACCTTCCTTTCCCGTTTCACTCATTTACTTATTAACATGTTCAATTATGCAATTAAACTAAAACAAATGGACGCCATAGAGCGAAAAGTAGCTCATCATTCACGTGTCCAGGCAAGGTGAGTCGGGCGGACGTTCTGAAGACGGACACTTGTTGTATGTACGAGACTATACAAGTCAGGGGGTCTACTGTTCTACGTTTAACAAAGATAAGCCAGCCTTTAATCTGCCGCGGACCGACTGTCAGACCAGTGTCCCCAGATGTATTCGGTACAACCCGGCTTGACCAGTGTACAGATATGGTTTCCGTTAGTGGCAGTTTAAAGTTCCCCTCAATTCAACACTACAGCAGTTGCACATGAAGCAATGAGACAGCCAAGGTCACGTGCTTTGACCAAGAGGTCAGGGGTCAATATTTGTATGTCACGTCGTATTATCATTTACGTCAAAGTCTTGCTTTACCTTCCCTTCTTTTCTCTTTCTCTTTTTTGTCATATTCTGTTCTGTTCGGTTCTATTCTGTTTTGTTCTGTGAGATTCTATAACTTAGTGTGATCTTCTCTCCGGTCTACTATAACTTTCTTTAACCCTTTTTAACATTCTCTTAACTTTTTTGGGAAGACTTTACTCTCTTTTCATTTCATTCTGTAATCTTTTCAGTTAAAAAATCTCCTCTCAAATCTTCCTTATATAATCTCACCTGAACTGACTTTGCTTCGCTTCTCCTCTCTGATCCTCCCATCTTTAATCTCCTCTTTTCTTGTCATGCCTATATTCTTCTTTTCTCATAATCTTTCTGAGGTCATATACCATCTCCTCGCCAAAATATAAAATCACCAATCGATAAGAATATTTTTTAAAGCTTTTTAATCTTTAAGCGACCTATTTAAGTATTCATATACCTTTTCCTTGAATATATGCGATTTCTGGCTTATTTTGCGTACATATGAATGAATTGCAGGCAACTCCTGTTGAGAAAAGTTTCTATACTAGTATAACGCCTCTGTGATTGTGGTATATCGGCTTGTTTATCTAAAAGCTGTTAGTAAACACGGTACATGATTCAGTGTTTACAAACAGAAAATAACATGTATTACATAAGGTGGTTGGTTGTATGTGTCCAGTAGTTGAAGCGTCCCTATATACAGAACGCCCTTTGCTAAAATCGTCTGGTTCTTCTGGGATGCCATCAGATTTCCTTGTTGAATGTGTTTGGATTATTGTGCGTGTCTTAATCAATGGATATAAACATGCAAAGGTGTGCGGTGAGATCGGCGTTTTCTGCTCTGCTTTTATGAAAGGTTAAAGGGTTTATCTTTAGTTGAAACACGCTGAGCAATGGAATAGGCCCCTTTAATGATATTTATACCCAGAAGGGCTTCTCCGCTGGTGACCCGGGTTCGATCCCAGGTGCTGCCATGAGAGTGGGTTGTAGTGGCCCGTCCAAGGTCGGTGGTTCTCTCCGGGTTCTCTGGCTTTCTCCACCTCTCTCACTACGATCTTCAACGCTATTAGTGTCTTCTATTTTCCTCCAATATATCTAACTGTATACCCACTCAATCTGTCAAACTTTGTCGTTGCTGAGGGAGCCAGTGCGGGTAGGATTTTCCGGAGACCTGTGACTGGCTCGAGCGCTGACTTCACTTTCAGTCTGTCAGTCCCAGAAGACCTGTCCATAAACAAAATAAGACAATAGTCAATATGTATTCTTTTTGTTATTCTCGTCATGTACAAAATTAAGTACAGGTGAGAAGCCAGCGATGTTTAAATAGTACAATGTACGGCGATACCGTTCTGCTGGCACGGGCTGACTTGTTCTTTCTCCGCCATGTACGGCCCAGACCAGCGGACAACTCAAAGCACATGGGGGCCATCACTCTTACTGTGTGATAGGAAATGACAGATCGGGCTTAAAAACCAAACTTGAAAAGTAACACTGTGTAGGGAATTGTAGTTGCCATGTGGTACGTGTTATAGCAGGTGTGGTGAACTTGCTTTATCAGTCCTGATATATACTTTTTAAACAATACATTGTTCATATAAAATCAGTTGAGCATGCATCCATTCGCCCTATTAATGAAATCCATCCCGTGGGAACCACACAACTTGTTACATATTTCACGGCTATGTCGTACAACTGAAATGTTATTCTTGGGCGCCCCTTTTAATTTGTCTCCGAATTCGTGGAATTGTCACCATTTTGAAACGCACAATGATATTCGGTTCAGTTGTTTGCCTTAAATGTTGTGGGTCTCAACTGTGTAGCTAAAGTGTGGGCAACAGACTTTCCATTAACCTGTTTCGTTACGGTTTTTATTTATCATGATGTAACTTTTGAACTTTGATGAATATCTATAAGAATCTGACAACACAGGTTTAGGTATTTATATTTTTCTCGATATTTCGTATCTGTTTTTTAAGTCCCCTCCATATAACATATCATTCACGTTCCCCATACAAGATGTGTTGATATGCATATATATACCACATTAACTACATAGCTTTTTGACCATTATTGTTACCTCAGTCCAAGTAGGGCATGTTGTCTCCATTGTATTTTTAAAGTCTGCATGTGTGTGTGAATAAAATTATAAGGGTATATAGAATATTATAGTTGGTGCATCGCAGTTTAGGGAGGGGGGGGGGGGCAATCGACTTAGTGAGATAATTATGAAATGTTTATATTTTAGTCAATTATGTAATAGCAGCACTGAATTCACAGGGCGTCTTTCAGCGGTAGATGTGTTTATAATATTTATGGTTAATGCAACAAATCAACTTTTATACAAAAGGCCCTTGACCCGTGGCCTCTCTCAGCATGTCACCTCTCTCAGCGCCCTGACATGAAAGCGTTTTTGACGATATGGTAATGAGTTCTAATCTTTCCAAATATTTTTCGGAGTTCAGTACCCCATTCAATCACTCACAGAAAGTTATTCAGTTGTAACTCCTGAATGGTAAATATTTCAAAAACGCGATGGGCGCCCCTAATTAGAACAGTATATAGTATGTCCTTCTAACCCGCAAATTCCTTGTAACTGAAGTAGTTATGAGAGAAAACGTCCTCTACACCAAAGCAAAAACGCTGCTATATTTGCGAGGCGTTCATGAACCTCAAGTTAACCCTGTTACACACGATGAAGGCCTACCATGCACAGGTGTTAGAGTTCATGTAACCCCGCGCGTGCATTCCTCACTTTTTCCAGCCCGCTCTTTACATAACGTCGCGGTTCAAACGAGACTTGGCGCGAGGCTGCGGGAACTAATTATTCCATTATCTATGTATGTTTTGGCTGGAGCCTGAAGCATGCACCGTAGATATTACAAAAACTTTAAAATGGAGCCACAAGTTGAAAGACCTAGAAAGCTGGTGTAAATCACACCAGTGTAAAACCTTGGACCAGCTCAACGATTTATTGGGCTGAATATATGAATGAACTTCAGTGGCACTGTAATGAGATGTCATGAGTTGATCTCGGTCATCCCCAAATTTGATACGTTTGTTCCTGTTGCCAAGATGACTGTGTGGTTTTATGTTTCTTTAATTAATTCCAGTTGGCATTGTGGGCAATGAACTGCTCAACAAGGTGGATATGAAAAATTATACAAGCAAAGAATGAAAGGTCAACAAAACACACGTTCCGGAAACTGGAGTTTCTGCAAGAAAAGAAGCAATAAAATTATATAGAAATATTTATGTATCGCCAGTACTTCTGAGTGTCCAAAGTCATAATCCTCGCTTGAGTGGCATTTATGTCTTGAGTATGTTTTCTAACCGTTTTACAATCCCATATAAACCGCAATACCATGGCCTGCTCGTACATAATCTGCCGTGACCCATGTGACCCGGAAGAGAATAAGATTATCTGGAATAGCTGTCTTGGTCCTGGGCTGTTGAAGTAATTGGCGATGCCTGTCGGTGTATTTAGTGCGACTCACTGTCTAGACCTTGAGGAATCTGCGGGACTGTTGTATTAGTTTGCTGTTATAGTTTATTGTTCTGTTAATGGCTGTATTCGTATTGTTGCAATATAAAAATTAGGAAATAGTCGTCCTGATGACGTTGCCTCTGAACGGAGACACATGTTCCAGAGGTGTATATTTTCGATTAAGTAGGGTTCGTGGTTTTTTTGTGTTTATATATGTGCTATTGACTGTGTAATGATAAATAATGGATGTAACTTACACATGTCTTAAATATATGAACAAATGTGTACTCATGTATTGACTATCAATGCATTTAATCTACAAATTGTGCATAAATTTATGGAACTCCCATGCATGGAAACATAAAGATCGCATATTCATACACTGTCAAGACAAATATTCCCATGCATGCGGTGCGCATGTGTTTGTATGTGCGCGAGCGATTAGCTTTGAATGTACCACTTGATCTTCAAGGACTTCTGTAAACGCCATAACTTTTTGGTGCCTATTTATTCCTCATATTAGGTGACTGGGCATCGGATAGGGAGCCATGTATCTGTTTCTGTGACTGCAAAATCAAAGCCATTCTAGAAAAAGAAGAAAATGGATCGAGCTGCAATTATTTGATGCATAAACCTTCCATTATACATATACACATTCGGTAATCGGTGAAAGAGCTTTGCACTCTTCTGATGAAACTTAATATACTAGAAATGTTCTATATAGCAGATTTCACACTAGAGAAGAGACACGCATATTCTATTGTTTCAAATAAACGGGGCTGTCACATTAAAACGCAGTGAAGCTATCAACAGTGAACTGGAACAGGGTATATCTCTGGTTGTCATGGGGACACCAAGTCTTGTGACAACCAGGTCAAAACTATCGCCCACGACGACCACGAGTCTCGCGATAAAAAGAAACAGTTCTGTATAAACACATTAGATACTATCTGTAATGTTGAACAACACAACGCAGAAGACGGGAAAGAAATATATAGGATACCCATGCACCCATCTGATGTAAAGATAACTGTGAATATGTTTGTAACAGGGGCGGATACATGATTTCAAAAGGACAGGGTTTACAACTTTTGAGTTGAGAAAGATTGGAAGGGAGAAGTACGTCAAAAATATATGTATAAATGGATGTACACTTCGTTCTCTAAAGATGCAAAAGTCCTCCCCTTTAAAAGTAAAAAGGGAAAATATGCAAAAACAACTATAATACACAACAATACAGTATTTCAGCTGATGTGACACTGAAGATGAATGTCAAAGTCATCAGTTTTCAATCTTCGAAAAACTGATCGAAACCATTTGTGAATCATATTTGAGTGGGCCATTATTTCCGCAGATTTGACTTTGAAGGTCCAGGTCACTAGTTTACGAATATAAAAAGTTTGTTGAAACAATTTGTACATCAGATTTGAGGTATAAATTTGCTATATGTCAAACACTAACAAAAGTCGATGGTATTCATGGGGTTAAAAGCAGGTTTTTTCTGCTTTCTAGCTCGTAAAATATAGGCCACTTTGACCTAATTTTGTGTTTCAAAAGAGATTTTACCAGGACATAATAGTATATTAAGAAAGACTTTTCTAGTTCTAAAGGGTACAATTTGTTCCCTGATAACGGAGGCCCTATTTCAACGGGCATGCAAAACCTATATACTCCCATCCTTTTCCGATGTATATAATTATCTGTCTGTCTGTGAGTGCGGAGTCTATAACTAATGTAAGGTTCACAAATGTCCTTTTTTATATTTTTTTATTAAAGGATAGGTCTATGGCCCGTTGGTTTCACTGTCTATTGAATGAGGATCCAGTAATCCATACGACAAGAATGACATATTATTAGGCTTCTGGATTTCAGGTATTATATGCACGGGGTTAGGAATAATCCAGAAGGCATAACCTGTCATTAATACATTTGACCGAATCTTTTGGGTTCAATGAGATTTCACCATTATATGCCATTGGGTCACCGGCGGGGTTCGAACCAGGAACATATATGTACTTTGATTAAATAATCAGACCACTCTTTGTAATCTATGGAGGAAATATTCTTGAAATTATAAAGAAAACAGTCAAATATCAAGGCATGGATAAAATAGTCAAATCCAAAACGACTGATGTCCGTAATGTACACGTATTAAGGAATTATTACATAATTATATTCACTTTCACTAACCATAAAAAAAACAGAACGTGTAAATGATATTGACCGAGGATATGTATAGCATGTTGACTGTCAATCTTGATTCCTAAGGTTTCATTGGTTTGGTTATTCTTTCTTTCTTTCTGATACTTGATGGTAATAAACGGAGTTGGCTCGGTTTTGTATATATATATATAGTCTCAGTGAAACCCAAGCCACGAAAAATCGCAGTACTCCTAACATCGGTGCACTAGCTCAAAATAGGCACAGAAATATAATTTCAGTATAGACGTGTTTGTTTTATGACGTAGATATGATATATGAAGCAAACGCTAACGCCATTACAAGGCGTTATATAGCTTATGCAATACGTCCATATATCTCTATATACCTCGGTCAGAACATCAGTCGTAAGAAAATCTTTTAAAGGGCAGTCGACGAAGGTTTATAGCAGACAGACCACAAGAGAGAGCAAATGTTACCCTGATCACGTAAAAATTTCGGAGCTCGTAGAGCTCTGATGGTTTTAACAGCTAAAGGAAGATTCTGATTGGTCGGTTGGTGCTATAATCCCGCCTGATTGTGGACCCGCCCGTCTGTGGTTAAATAAATGTGGTAATGAGATACGTTTATATTTACGAGCGGTTTGACGGGCATTACTGTAGATCTACTCTGACAGATGTAAACGACACTTATATGCTGGGTGGCATGCATTTCATCCAGATAATATAAATGGGTCACGGCGTAGGTTATTACAGTAGCCACTTTCCCTGGATTCTACCGCGCGGACCTCAAGTCACGGAAGAGTCCTTATGGTTACTTCTCCAGTTGAATTCTGGATTTATCTATCCTCTATGCTGAATATTTAAGGCAGCACCAACACAAACCTCCGATTAGTAACATTCGATCATAAGCAACATCGGCTTAGTGTTATGGCACTTGTAACCGTGACTATAAAACCAATGTCAATTAAAAAAAAATCAAGGTTGGACGGATGGTTAATAACAAGCACATATTTTGCGAATGGTGACGATGTTCACAGTTACATATTGATACAAGGTAATTGCAGTTTCTCAAAGGGAATTATATATAAAGGAAAATACCTTCAATATCAGTCCTTTAACAGTCCATGCAGGGGCGGTCCAGAGGGCAGGGGGAGGGGTAAAATGTTAAATGTTTCCCGTGACCTGAAGGAATAAGCATTTGTCTCTATGTTTTCCTCTTTTTATTTGTAGAGAATTGAACTCAACCATCCCGAACCCCTGGATCCGTCCCTGCATTCCGTATGAAACGTTTTTCATGCATTTATGACATACGTGTACTTAAAATACGTATATCCTTAAAGGAAACCCCGAGAGGTCCCTATGGAGGAAATACTCGAGGGCTAAAAACGAGGGGTACCTGGTTTTGTGTGTGATCTTTACTTTCCAGCTCAAGCTTGATGTCGCTTAGATGTTACCTAAACAACGGCACATACTGCTAAAGTCTTCAGTAAGGAACCCTACTGTTTTTAACAATACTCTCCCCAAAATGCCCGTATGTGTCGGAAAATTGATTAGGACACGGCGGATGTGCTAGAAAAACAAACGCAAGAAATATGTATGTTATTTGCATCTTAAACTGGTTTTGGTGTGTGTGTAAGTTGATGTTCCTAGGTCACCACATGTATATACGGATTCACAATATATAATATCAATTTCGCTAGTCACATTTTGATTTTTTGTGGATATTATATTTTCTGTTTTTTTGTGTGAGCCTGTCGTGAATAAACTGTGGAAGAAGCCCCACATGAATGTTTATGGTTTAACAATAATTATATTTAAATCCTTGGACGTGACATTTGCAAGAGCCATTTATTGTCGTATATCTTTTTGCCAGAGCTCATATTCCCCTCTAGAAGCAAATGCATAATCTTGTGCTAATATGTCAGCTTGACTTCCATTAGGTCAGATGAGTTAGGATACTGGCGCCACCTATCCTAGTGAAACTCTCTATTTTTGAGTGTTACCCTAAATGATGTTAGTTTTTAGAAAGTTAAAAAAAATCTGATTGATTTATTGGTCACGTGACTTATGCACTTTGATCAAGACATACTGGGAGACATGCGATGCGCGAATTGTGCAAACGAGAAAGAGAATGAAAGAAATTCATGTTGTTTTAACTGTGTGTGGTAGATTTGAAGAAACGTTTTAATATCTGGAATTGAAATTACATTTGAAACATAAATTAGATATTTGTGTGTATATATATGAATACCACGAGAAAAAATAAGCTAAGGTGCGCAGCACATGGTTTCTTGTATACATCTCCTGTAATGTGATGATATTACAAGGTGCTGATGAGATGTCCAACTTAATGTGTCACATCAAGTTTCAAGTGAGGCCCTTGTCATACAATACTTACCCACAAATGTATACGAACATACAGCCGACAATGTAGGTGTGCCTAGTGTATGAAAACCACCATGCATATGGGGCGTGATGACATCAAGAATAGGGATAAATATCTAAATACACAGGCATTCTCTATCTATATTGTATTATCCAACACTCTCAGATTTAATTCGGTCCCCATTGTTAAGAAATAAAAAGGAAATAATCAAATGGATGTCCTAAACATATATACATGATTAATTGTTGTATGCATCGAGGGAATTAGAGAATGCAAGTGCAAAGAAAAAACGTATTTCATGTACACGGTACACATTTCGGATGGAAAATAACTGTTTTCAAAACATACACAAATCTGAGTAAATGTAATAAGCTAAGCAAGTTTAAAAGTCCGCGTAGGGCTTGGACTAACTGAATGTGTCATTATAAAGCTATTTTAGTTGAATGTTATTGAATGGTTGCTCATTTTCCTGATCATGAATTACGGGAGGCATGGCCTGCTCAAGTAGGTTTGTAGTTGATGAGGCCATGCAGTGTCCTGTTTACCCGATCAGATCACTGCAGGTGTCTTGATGCACAGGGTTTGGCACAGTTCTGAGCCTCTTCTTCCTATATATATAGTGTGTATATTTTGTACAATGCCGGGGGGAAGACTGTCGCCGATTACGGCGTGTTATCCTGAGTCGTCTAGACAAACATGTCCCGGACTTTCACGCACCTCGTGAACACCTACAGGGTAATCAAGAGGAAATATTTATACCAGCCCGGCAGCCCCGGCTTCGTAAGGACGGCGTACGACCGATGGTTCACCGTTCTTTAATTGACGAATGTTTTATGTGTTGTTTAGTCGATCCCTCCCCGCGTGTGGTATTTTTGGTGCCAGACACTTCATTTTAACTTGTTCTCGTCAGGATACGGCATCTCCGCAAGGATAAGATACAGGAACGGCTTGTAATTATGTGCGTGTGTGTTTCGGGGGCGGTGGGGGGGGGGGGGTTGTCATTATTGTTATAATGGTAATAAGGTCCCCAACAGGGACCAGAGATCCCGATAAGGGTAAAAATTCTCTATTACGCCAAAATATCCATAACCCGTCGGTAAACTGGCTAATTCCACGCCATGAACGATAAAAGTAAAGTCCTTACGGAGCGGTTCACACTGCAGTCGTTCTTCTTCGCTTTAACCGCTTGCTTTCCTTAGCATATTTCTTGGGGTTTCTATACAAGGGCTAGCACCAGGCCAAGTATTGTTATCAGGAAAAAGGAGAGCGTGGTATATCCCGTTGTGCATCAAATCAATGCCGCGGGTTAGAAACCTTGGGCTAAATGCACAATGCGATACCACGCTCTCATCGGTCTGATTTTAAGTCTTTGCATTGTGCCATCCCTGGTGGCGAAACCCGGAGAATCTTACTATATAAAGCAGTGGTTAAAGCTGAGGAAATATAGAACGACTGTAGGGTATATAACCTTCAGGAGGTGTGTACGAAAATATCGGCCTGAATCTGATTAAGAAATTAAATGAATAGAACTAATTTTTCTTATCTTGCTAACCAGTTAAATTGTAGGCTTAATATAATCAGCTTGTGCAGCAGGCACTCTGAATACGGAATAACAAACACCCAGAAGAGTTTTATACAAGTGAATGTTACATTCAGGTAGACATTCCTTTCCATCATGATCCTGGAAACCATGTAAAGCTTGCTGTTTCGCGAGTCACGGTCACGCTGACCCGGTCCTTATCTAACGGGCTCTCTTTATCGTCGCTAGGATCATGGATGTCGTGCAGAAGTACTTTCTTATTTTCATGGTTCACAGCTGGCGAAAAAAGGAATTGGTCAACATAACCTACGAGGTGAATGACGCAAAGGAATGTGACTTACGACTAATTTATTAATACTTGCTTGTCAAATAATCATGTATATATTATTACCTCCCCATGCAGCTAAAGTCTTCATCCGTGTTTTTCAGTTTGTTCACACACACATATCACCAAATACTTTCAACTAAATTCAGTTAACTATGTGGAAAGGATCTAAAACTATTTTGGTCATTGGCCACATAACCGTTTGTTGAATTTGAGACTGATCGTCTTATTTTTGCATATATGGAGTCAGGCGTAGGCGGAGGGTTGCGCTCCCTCAGTGTTTTCTCCCGTCATGTCTGTATTTATGTTGCAGTGAACTGAACTATTGAAGCACGAATCATAAACAGCAATGCTGCCGAAACAGTATGATTTGGAGCCAAATAGATATTTGCTTTCCCGTGCCTGACCCAAACTTTATACTGCATAGCCACTATATATAGTGACTGAAGTATATAAGCATGCAAGCGTCTTGTTCGTTCTTATGATATTGTAAAAAATCCTTCCAGAAGGGTTCCAATACACACACGAAAGGCAAGCAGATAGGATCGAGGCTGATTATGTCGTGATGAAATAAAGTGTTTAAACACTTTTCGTGGTATAACAAAAACAAAAGGACCTTCGAACCTATTATTTATACCACAAGTATGGGTACCGAGAGGTTAAGACGTGTCACTTCCTATCATTAACTGCCAGTTATTTTCTTAGATATATGTGTGCTATAGACCTCTTACGTTATATATCGTTGCTCATGCATAAACGCCCTGTTTGCGTCATAAAATCCTTTCTGTCTTATTAAATGTGTTTCTTAATGTGACCGTATATCTATACATTAATAAAGTAAGAGTTCCAGCCTATAGTATATAGACCGTTTTGACGTAAGGATCGTTTATTATCATTATTTTACTTTCCGGCGTGCTCCTGCAATACATACTCATTGCTGTAAAAACATAATTCCAGATACCCAGCACTGTGTACATTTAGTGAGAAAAAGTATACCCAATATTTTCGACACAATTACTACACGTGTGTGACATATGGCCCTCTATTTACCACTGCCACGGTCGTGCGCCATTATCTGCAGATTTACTGTTTTGTCTTCAAAAAGAAAAGACAACCTGGCAAGCATGACTTCCAAACTATTTTATCATTTCCCTTGCATGCATGTTTCTCCGGTCAAACGGTCGGCCGGGGGAAAGTCCAGACCGGCAGGCTGTTCATTTTACACCGGGTGTATTCACTTATATCCATTAACACTTAGTAGTACAGGTGAGCGTAATGAACGACGGGACCATGTGTTTTACTCAGGCTCGTACAGACATTTACGCCCAGGTCATGATTCCTGTCCTCATGTGGCAAGCGGATAATAATTTGCCAGATTTAGTCACGTGACAGAGTATCAAGTGTTCTCATTGGGTAAAATTTACAATCATACATGCATAGTGTTTTATAAACTGCATGGATGCACAGGTCTGCATGCCAAACTGATGATACCTGAGGTTCCTGGCAAATATGTTTACGTCATACAACTTCACAGTCCACGATGCGAAGACTCAACGTCCGTCAATATTAGGTTTAGATTTAGTTTAACTCTGTCCAATCTGATAATGTCCATTAAAACCACCTTGATACCACGATACCTTGCTACAGGTATTCTTCGTTTACCATTATTTGACTATGCTCCACCTTTTCACCACAGGTATTCATGCTGTCTCTACTTACATCATTAACCTGATGAATGTGATTATATCCCCAGACAAAGTCGGGGGATACTATGTTTTCATACCGGTCACGCCGCCGCCGCCGCCGCCGCATATAAATCTTGTTGACGCGATAACCCAAAAAATATTTCACGGAACTTTACCAAACTTGGTATATGTATAGATATGGGTGAGAGGACGACGCCTATTTAAAATGAGGTCATGACCTATACTAGGAGAGTGTCCTTGACCTTGAATAGGTCCAATTTTGGGGAAAATCACACAAATTCTTTAATATCTCAAGAAATCTTGCATGGATTTATTCCAAAATCAATTTGAAGGAAGATCATGGATAGGGTTGTCATGTTCCAGAAACTGGTGGTGCCACCTATTATTCTTTACTTGTTTTCATGCCGTTTAATACCCCCAAAATTGCCACCTTACAGTACTGTGAGCATTATAAGTCAAAAACTAATGGACAGATTTCTTTTATATTATGCATATACATAGGTATGGGTTATGGGATGATGTTTATTTAAATTGGGGTCATGACCTTTCCTATGATAGTGGCCTTGACCTTGAATATTGCCATATATGGTGAAAATCACACACCTCTTATGATATCTCCAGTGTTGATAGCCATATGGATTTCAAACATGACTTATGTATGGCCCACCACTAAAGTAAGCACCCTATAGGTTCTAGGGTCATGAGGTCAAAGGTCAAGGTCACTGGACTGGCATTTTAAAAGATACTGTGGATGCATTTTAAGCCAAACTTTCATCCCAGGTCTTCCATCTTTAATATATAGCTCACTTGCCAATAGTGGATGATCCATATAAATTTTGGGGTCACAAGGTCAAAGGTCAAGGCCACAGGAGCTATCTGTCCAAAAATTAGTTTCTGGATAATAATTCCTGCTTTTATTGATGTATTGATTTCAAATTTGACTTTATATGTCCCATTGAAAAAGCAAAACTCCAATTGATTTTGGGGTCATGAGGTCAAAGGTCAAGGTCACAGGACACATCTTTAAAAAGATTGTGGATGCATTTTCAACCAAACATTTCATCTCAGACCTTTCATCTTGCACATATAAGTCATCTGCCAATAGAGGAAGACCCCTATCAGTTTTGAGGTCACAAGGTAAAAGGTGAAGGTCACAGGAGCCATCTGTCCAAAAATTAGTTTCTGGATGATAATTCCTGCTTTTATTGATGTATGGATTTCAAACTTGACTTGTATATGTCCCATTGGAAAAGCAAGACCCAAATTGATTTTGGGGTCATGAGGTCAAAGGTCAAGGTCACAGGACACATCTTTAAAAAGATGTGGATGCATTTTAAGCCAAACTTTCATCCCAGGTCTTCCATCTTTAATATATAGCTCACTTGCCAATAGTGGATAATCCATATAAATTTTGGGGTCACAAGGTCAAAGGTCAAGGCCACAGGAGCTATCTGTCCAAAAATTAGTTTCTGGATGATAATTCCTTCTTTTATTGATATATGGATTTCAAACTTGACTTGTATTTGACCCATTGGAAAAGCAAGACCTGAATTGATTTAGGGGTCATGAGGTCAAATGTCAAGGTCACAGGAAACCTCTTTAAAAAGGTTTTGGATGCAATTTCAGCCAAATAATTCATCTCAGATCGTTCATCTTGCACATATAGTTCACCTGCTAAGAGTGGAAGACCCCTATTAATTTTGAGGTCACAAGGTCAAAGGTGAAGGTCACAGGAGCCATCTTTCCAAAAATTAGTTTCTGGATGATAATTCCTGCTTTTATTGATGTATGGTTTTCAAACTTGACTTGTATATGTCCCATTGGAAAAGCAAGACCAAAATTGATTTTGGGGTCATGAGGTCAAAGGTCAAGGTCACAGGACACATCTTTAAAAAGATGTGGATGCATTTTCAGCCAAACATTTCATCTCAGATCTTCCATCTTGCACATATAGTTCTCCTGCCAAGAGAGGAAGAAAACTATCAATTTAAGGTCACAAGGTCAAAGGTGAAGGTCACAGGAGCCACCTGTTAAAAAAAATTAGTTTCTGGATGATCATTCCTGCTTTATTGATGTATAGATTTCAAACTTGACCTGCATATGTCCCATTGGAAAAGCAAGACAAAAATTGATTTTGGGGTCATGAGGTCAAAGGTCAAGGTCACCGGACACATCTTTAAAAAGATCAAGGTCACAGGACCAACATCTTCAACAAGATTGTGGATTGTTGGATGGAAGAAACAATAAATATGCCAAGTGTCAGTATATGCTGCTAAAAATGGGGGTCTGTTCTTAAAGGGGGGTGGGGGGCCTACTATGTCTGGGGATACTCTGGCACCTGCGGTGCCAAGAAATGTCTAGTTTCTATGTGGACATGTGCATGGGACTTAATGAACATTTAACTAAAACACTTTTTAAACTGAGAATTCATTGAAGAGTATTTCAAAGTAGTCCGAGTAATATGATGAATTTTTCCAAAAGAGTTTGCAGGGAACAGTAATTTTAAACTTGGTCAAGTAAAAATACTTACAACATATAGCTGTGTCAACAGCAGCCTATATATACCCATTCAGTGGTATTTTGATACGGCACCTATACATTAGACGATCGACGTCATCTGCATGAATGTCCGCGGTGGGATCGGCGCTGTTAGTTTTGTGCAATTGATCGCGCCATTGCACGTTTATTTCTAATGGTGGAGAGGAGTAAGCAAACGGTTTTAAGACGAAATATTTGCAGACATCATAATGTTTCAAGAGATAACACCACAGTTCATGTATATTTAACATACCTCCTATGTGAAAAAGTTCCTTTTACCTGTACCGATTTTCAGCTGTGAACAATGCTGTATAAACGATGCTTTTTATGACCGGTCATACCACTTAAAGTCCTTGCATTGTTGACAGTCACTGAAATCTGAGTGTCCTTAATTTAGCGGCAACTTGTTCATCTGTATATACAGCTCTTACCATGCCCCATATTGATTTCGCTCATACTTATTCAGCAAGTATCTGATGTCATGCTTTAATTCATGGTAAATAAAACAGTTCATCGCTTATTTGTTCTTATTTGCCCATGACACCTTCTCTATACTAAGCCTAACCCCAACGGAATATATACATGTGCATGTATATATCTCCAGACAATATTAACTATAGGCGTTCCTAATACTATATGGGACGGTATATATCTATATACGATCTTCACATCGACAGACGAGGAAAAACTCAGAGGAGAATCATGTTTGTTTATGCGCATGCAGGGAATCTGCCGTTCTGTCAGAATAAGAAGTCAGACCACCTTGTTTATAAGCATTGTTATTTTAACGTCAGACTTGAGGTGCAATACTATACATAAAAACAGACTTGCGGTCTGCCATTTATGATCCGATCAACCTGCCCTCAGGAAGCCCTGGTTAAGGTGGCTTTGATGTGTGTCATCTGCGGTATCCAGCTATTGTATGCAGTCCCATTACCCGTATTTCCGGACGTAATATTATATAGTATGTTATTCCTTTTAAGTATCATCATATGGCGTGATTTATTATATATTAGATACGCGAGGACTCTAAATATTATCTAAATCGAACAGGGATTAAGATAATGCTATGATGAATGTTGAGGAGTGTTACATATTACGCCAACAAAGTTAGAAGTTTTGTGTTCACAGCTTTCTTTCCACTGTCTTAGCATCTGCCGGTTTATTCCTTTACAGTATATACATCCAGAAATTCTAAATAAATTCAAATGAAAGGATTGTTGAAGAGATGGTCATGCATTAGCCATGGAACAATTGGATAACAGGATCCAGGTGCTGGCGGATGTATGCGCTTCTTTAATGCGCTCTAGCCAAGTAATGCAATAATGAAAATTGTGTTTAAACAAGATTACATGGAAGGAGTATTAACTCCGTGGACTCCGTAGTTTAGGTAAAATCGACTTGCTGTTAGCCTTTTGGATGTTAGGAGTTAACCCTAAAAAGTAACGCATGATTATGAGTTTCGTACCGGTTTTCCCATATACTTGTGCATTTGAAAAATATGTATAAATTCTACTAGCACTCGATCCCAGGACATGTTCACCTGTGCCATGGTGTTGAGCCCCCTCCTGTATCAGTATATTTTTTATATGTATATTTTGTCCATCCATCCCCACCCCCGCATGCGGGAGAGACAATTTTTTTTTCAATTAAGTTAATGTAATATCAAATAGTTGTAGATCGTGTCATATCTACTTGCTCAAAACCATCCTGTTCAATTCAATAAATAATGCCCATCGAAGTACACCTTACTTAGCGGAACATGAAATATAAGTATATATGCGAAACCTATTGCTGTTTTTTTCAATTTACGATACATTACAATTTTTCTATATGTATACGCTGTTGATACTTAAAATATGACAAAGAATTACGAAAGTCTGTATATATAGCCCAAATCCTTGTATAGATTGTAAACGACGGCATGGTTCACACGTACATACCATGCAGGTTGTGTGGGAAGATGGCGTACTTGTAAGTTTCAACTGGTAAAGATTCGTATATATATTACAGTCTGTAGGGGTGGTCCATATAACTACTACATACAGATCAAGTAAAAAATTCTATAAACACACTGTGTAAAGTGTCAAATTTTGAAGATGACTTTTGTCGATTTTTAAGTCTTTTTCCATTTACATGTGGAACTCTAACTCGGTCAGTTTTCATGATAAATCAATAAAACTTGCATTTTCCACCAGGTTTTCAGGGTCAGTCTTTCAAATGAAACTGTTACCAGCGATGTTGAGACACCCCTTATACCATATCTAGGGGTAATTCCCACACTCTTTTCCCACAATCACTAACGTAAAATGGACATGCATGTTCTATCATTTTAGGTTTGACAAGGCCTACCAATGCTCAATATGATTTTGTAATTTTGATATGTCGCAGACTTGTCCCAACCTAACATAAAACCACCAATTAACAAAATTTAGCATTTGGTTTTTTTTTTTTTTTGGGGGGGGGGGGAGGGAGGAGTTAGGGGTACTTACATTGACAAGTCATTACATTGACCTGTCTACTCACTCTCTGCCCCCTCCTCCCACTCACTCTCTCTCTCTCTCTCTCGCACACGCACACTCACACGCACACTCTCTCCCTCTCTCTCTCTCTCTCTCACAAACACACTCGCACACACACACGTTGTGGTGTCACACACCCTCTCTCTCTCACACACGAAAATAGACCGTAAACGAAAAAGTGATGAAAGGATTTACTATGTGAAGACGGATACATTCGTTCAAACCTTATTGGCTCATTGCAAAACAAGAGGGGATGAGTGGGCCATTGCTGTTCAAGGCTGTATCGAATATTTTGGTGGTGATCTTCATGCGGCAGACAGTGTTTACCACCAGTCATGTAACGTCAACTTTCGTACAATGCGGGGCATTCCAAGACATGTCATTTGAATCTGCCAAACGACAAAAAAGTGGAAGACCAAAGGACAGCGATCAGGATGAGGCATTTGAAAGGATTTGTGTATTCCTGGAGGAAAACGATGAGGAACAGCTAACGATATCGGACCTTGTTGCTAAAATGGAAGAATACTTGCAAAACAGTAAATCAACGGCGTATGGAAATCAGTACCTCAAGGAAAAGCTGATAAAACGATATGGAAACTCTATTTTCGTGACCGAAGGCCGTAGTTGTGTCAAAAATATTGTGACCTTTAGGGAAAAAACCTGTGACATTCTTCGTTATTACTACAATTCACCTCGGGATGACGACGAGGAAGCTCAGAAACGAGCAATTCTTCAAACTGCAGCAAAACTCCTCAAAGTTGACATCAAGACGACAGTTGCGCCAATGGAGGATACGTATCCAACTCCAGCTGAACTGAAACTTGCCACAGCATTAGATTTTATCCCTGCAGGTTTGCGATTCTTCTTGCACCATCTGTTTGTTGGGAAGGATACGTCCAGAAAGGTTGCTGGCATCGGACAGGCTGTTGTTCAAGCAGTGCGTCCAAGAGCTGTACTTGTGCCTTTACAGCTTGGTCTCGCGGTGCAAATGCACCACTTGTATAGGTCACGATTCTTGATCTATAGTCTTTCAACCATGGGGTTTGCTTTATCATACCCTGAGGTACAAAGATTTGAAGTAAATGCGGCATGTTCCCTTGCTCCGGATGTGTTGGGCAGTGACATAGACATTCATAATCGATCCCTGTTATTTGCCGGAGACAACGTGGATCATAACATTATAACGTTGGATTGAAAGGGTACCTTTCATGGGATGGGAATGATAGCGGCTATCACGCCAGGGAAGCAAGTCAGTCATGGCATACAAAGACAAAAAATGGCTGACTTGAAACTTGTCGAACTGGCGAAGATTAATATCTTAGATAACCGCAACATAAAGTATGTCAACCGTAACATTGAATTTCAGTCCCTACGATACGCATCTGATGTCTGTGATCGCAAAGTGGACATTTGCTGGGAAATGTCCTTTTTATTCAACCAGAGTACTCCCGGTTGGCAAGGCATGATGCACCTGCTACATGAGGAGTGTGAGTATCCGGGAAAATCTTCGGTGCAGTTTCTCCCAATGATTGACATGAACCCAGGAGACAAAACCTGTATCCTGTCCACCCTGGATTACCTATGCAGTCTTTCGTCCAAACACAACATGCCAACTATCATTAATTTCGATCAACCGCTATTTTGAAAGGCGTCTGAAATTACGAACGCTGTTCCAGATGATAGTCAAATCAGGAATGTGATACTATTGCTTGGCAGCTTTCATACCTTCATGAATGTGTTGGGCGCTATTGGGACTTTGATGGATGGCAGTGGACCCAAGGAGATCATGGAGACAGTGTATGGTGAAAATGCCATCGTACACATGATGAGTGGAAAGGCAGTGCAACGAACGTTTCATGGCCACCTGCAGGTGGATCAGTGTCTTACACGTCAGATCGTTGCCAAAATTGTGGAGGGTGACCCTGGTTTTCAAGACCAAGTATAGGAACTTGAGAGACTGTAAATGCTGACAGAGACTGGCAAATGTGACTTAGAATCATTGTTGGAGTCAGATTCCGTTCGTAGGATTCACAACACTCTGACTCTGAAAAAGGATGAACTAGCAAGGACCTCCAAAACCAGCAAACTGTGGATTAACTATCAGCACATGCTAGGTATTGCCAGGGCACTTGTTGCAGCTGATCGAATTGGGTCTTGGGAGATGCATCTCAGTGCCATCTCAGCTTGCCTGCCGATATTCGCGGCCGTTGGCCATCCAAATTATCTAAAGTCGGCACGTCTTTATCTCCAGAAAATGTGTGCGTTGAAGGATGACAGCCATGAAGTACATCAGAAGTTCCAGTCTGGGTTTCACGTAATCCGGCGCAGCAGCCAATACTGGGCTGGCCTTGGCTCCGATCTCGTGATCGAGCAAACACTAATGCGTTCACTAAAAAGCCAAGGGGGGCTGACGCGAGGAAGTGGGATGTCTGAGCACCAGAGAAATGTTTGGGCCATGTCTTCCACTGTGTCATCCGCTTACAACCTTGTCATGCAAGAACTTTTTACGAGAAGTTACACAACAGGTGAACAACATAAAGAGTTGTCCGCCTCTTGGGTGAGCAGAGATGAGGCAGACTTTGGTAAAATCGCAGAAAAAACTAGACAGTTTTACACCATTTACAGCTGATGAATCGTTACGCAACATTATCACAGGGATTAATGCCAATGAGGACGTCAATGTTCAGGACCTTTTCGAAATCGGAAAAGACGTACAGAAGATGGACGAAAAAATCGGTTTTCTCCTACTCCCACAAAAGAATTTTGAAGGTGAAGACTCTAGCATCCAGCAAGAATGTGAAAGTTTCTGAAGATCGTAGCATTGACCCAGCGCTCCTATTTCAGAGATTTCTAGTAGTCTCACAGACGGGTGATCTTCGGCTAGAGGATGTCATGTCCCATGAACTCTGTCTTTATCCCATGTCTTTGTTCGAAGGAAAGAACATCTTGCGTCAAGCAGACAAACCGCAGCTGGCAGAAGCTCTCAGAAACTATGTTAAAACCAAATAAGAAAATGCTGTGACACAAACGGTTCCAGTCACACAGCACAATGTACTAGATGGAGGATCTCTTCTTCACCGCTTGAAATGGACGGAGGGGAGCACCTACAGTTCGATTGCAGACAGGTAAGCCTCATTCTGTGTCGAACACTATGGCAGAGCGACTGTCCTGTTTGATGGATATGAGAATGGACCAAGTATAAAAGACTGTACTCATCAGCGGCGAACTCGAAAGCTAAATACAAACAAGGTGAACATTACTGAGGTGACAAAATTTGTTGGGAAAAAGGATGACTTCTTGTCGAATGAGTCAAACAAGCAAGCACTGATCCAGCTGATCATGGAACGAATGCGACAGAACGACTGTGACGTTATCCAAGCAGAAGGAGATGCCGACGTTGAGATCGCAAAGGCAGCCATTGATATGTCTGCTTCCAGACCGACCTACCTTAATGGAGAAGACACAGATCTTCTTGTTCTCTTGCTCCACCATGCAGAGGTCTACAAATGTAAAGCAATATATTTTCGCTCGGACAAGGCGAAATCATACGTCTATAATATCAAGGTCATCAAGCAGGTGCTTGGTGGAGCAGTTTGTAATGACCTACTGTTTCTGCATGCCTGTACTGGATGCGACTTGGTGTCCAGGATATTCGGAATTGGAAAGAAGTTAGGGTTCCAACGAATCATCAAGAAAGAAAAAGCCATGAAAGATTGTTCAAGAGCATTCTCTCTACCAAAGCAAAGTCAGGATGTTGTCGAAATCAGTGGTTGTAAGGCAATGGTAGCATTGTTCAATGCATCTCAGAATCACTCCCTGGCATCTATCAGATACAATATGCTTTGCAAGAAGGTTGCGAGAGCTAAAATGTTTGTCACGCCTGACAGATATAGAAGGGGTATATATGATTAAATAAAAATATACAAGAACTCAATCACAAATACGAATTCGAATCAGGACATTTTGTAAAAATCAGGGCTATTCCAATGAAGACGCTGATCTAAAAACTAAAATACTTTACACCATTGCGTGACCATTAAAGAAGGCATTAGAATTTGGAAGCTGATAGTGCGCTTGGGCGAGGCTGGTACAATAGGTTCTCTCTTTGGTTATTGCTTCTGAAAAAATACCAAAAAGGGCCATCACACAAGCATGTGTTAAAAAAGTATTATCTACATTTTTTCAAGGAGAGTAATAGGGTGATTGATAAACCGGAAATATTTTTAACTAAATTATCTAAACGTTCGTTCTTGACCTACATGGACCATCATTGTAAAGCGTGAGAAAGAAACGTCCCAACATCAACAATGTGTTAAAGAATTATGTATACACACAAAAGCTCCATTTATTGAACCTTCATAAGTTTTGTAAATTTCATACCATTCTGGCTGTTTTTGATCTATATAAACATATCTTTTACAAATTATCCAGATATGGTAAGTGCTATAATAAAATGAAGTAAACAATTATTATTATTAATTTAGAGGTTCACACATTTTCGTGATCCTGCCTGCATGTTGTGAAGGATCAGAAACCTGTTGCAACAAGATTAAACTATATAGGCGTATATTATAAGGTCATTAGCATGCCTTTTAAAATAATCGCCTCCGACAGGAAGGTATGTGTTCATCCCTGTGTGTGTGTGTGTGTGTGTGTGTGTGTGTTCACAGCGTAACTCACGCAATCTAAACGGAATATCATGAAAGTTTCAGGGCATTTCAGGAATAGACCAATGCAGAACTGAATATATTTGTATCCCCAGACAAAGCCGGGGGATACTATGTTTTCATACTGGTCCCGCCGCCGCCGCATATAAATCTTGTTGGCGCGATAACTCAAAAAAATATTTCATGGATCTTTACCAAACTTGGTATATATATAGGTATGGGTAAGAGGACGACGCCCATTCAAATGAGGTCATGACCTTGACTAGGAGAGTGTCCTTGACCTTAATTGGTCCAATTTTGGGGAAAATCACACAAATTCTTAATATTTCAAGGAATCTTGCATGGATTGATCCCAAAATCAAGTTGATGGAAGATCATGGACAGGGTTGTCATGTTCCAGAAACTGGTGGCGCCACCTATTATTCTTTACTTGTTTTCGTGCCGTTTAATACCCCAAAAATTACCACATGACAGTACTATGAGCATTATAAGTAAAAAAACTAATGGACAGATTACTTTTATATTATGTATATACATAGATATAGGTTATTGGATGATGTTTATTTAGATTGGGATCATGACCTCTCCTATGAGAGTGGCCTTGACCTTGAATATTGCCATATATGGTGAAAATCACACAAAATCATTAATATCTCAATAAAGGATGCATTGGTTGGTCCAAAAATCAACTTGACTGAAGATCCTGGATAGTGTTATCATGTACCGGAAACTGGTAGCGCCACCTGTTATTCTTTTACTTGTTTTCGTGCCGTTTATTACCCCATCATTGCAACTTAACAGTACTGTGAGCATTATAAGTCAAAAACTAATGGACAGATTTCTTTTATATTATGCATATACATAGACATGGGTTAGGGGACGATGTATAATGAAATTTGGGTCATGACCTTTTCTATGAGTGTGGTCTGATATTAATTGTTGCTGAAGATGAGGGACCTATTTTTAAAGGGGGGGGGGGATTAATTGTCTGGGGATACTATGGCACCTGCGGTGCCAAGAAATATCTAGTTTGGTGTGGATCTAGCAAATGACAGGCTCCAGGAACGTCATCACGAAATATTCACAAATGTATAGATTCACTTATGCACGAATGAACCGGAGAATATGGGCCGAATGGTGACAGGCTCCCCCACACAAAAGGGTTCATCTCTATAGATGATGTAGCTAGATTTCTCGTAACATCGTCACGGTTGTGACGCCATAATGGTTACCATGGTGACACACAGATGCCGATTGACTGAAGTTACCCACATGAAGTAACTTTATTGCGACAACCCCTGTCTTAAATCCCTTTTCACTTTCAACCCCTCCTCTATTATTTTGCGGTATACCCCGATATTACGAATTGCGACTTGTGAATTCAGGCATTTTAGTCTGTACGCAAAATGGCAGCCCCCCCCCCCCCCCCAAGAGCTCGTTTAAGCTCGTTTAACCTCACCACTGGAAGCTTCAGGAGTGTAAAATCACTTAGTTTAACGACACTTGAAATAGACTTTCCACCACGCAATGCCGTCTTCAAGCGATAGACAAAACAAGTGCGGTGTATATAACCGCGCCTCATATCTTACCATTTGTATTCCGCTTGGTGAGCTTTGGGAGTTTGTTCGTCTATTTTGGTCGAGTAGCTGCGTATCATTATCTTGACGGCTGAGATTTTCTCTTGAATTACTAAAAATTTATAACATCGCACCTTGCACTCGAGACATTTATACCTTTGGCATTACATTTACAGTTTCTCTCTCATGCATGCACCAAGGGTTGAATACAAAAAGAAATTTCATTCGACTTGGTGAAAATATTGTAAAGACTGTTTATATCATATACAGATGTGCATATTACAGTCATGTAGAGTCCAGAAGTGCGCGCTGACGGTCCTCACTACCCCGCCCCCCCCCGCCCCCCCCCCATAGCGGCCCAAATGCCACAAAAGTGACATGCTTTGTTCTTTCAGCCGTGAGATCAGGTCGGAAGGTTGGTCCCGCTTGATTGCTCAAATCCAGTCCGACCAAAGTTAAGTCGACAAAATATCCAATATTCCCTACAATTGTGCATGCATGAAAGCGATGCTTATATCGCCGCTCATCTTTTAAATGTTACGGTACGCTATATACAATTCTTGATGAAAGAGTAGTAGTATCATGCAGCTTAAATAGTTTCTCATTATATATTTTAGACTGACAAGTAGCATGCAGTCACGTGAGGTTCATACCTTTGCAATCATAAATGTTGCATCTGATCATTAAACTCGTGCACCTCAGTCCGGTTATATTCCTCGCATCATAAACCGTATTTTACAAAACTATTTTGTAAAAGAAATAAAAGTAACAGCCTGATATGATGTTGGCTCATATTTGTGACGTTTGTAAATATTGAAGTTGTCAAACTATAATAAAGATTATATCTCTGAAACAGGCGCGGATCCAGCTGGAAGTTTAGTCATCAAGTGATAAAGAGGTTAAAGATAATTTTTATGCATGACACCCGTTGACCCCTCCCTGCGAAAAATCCTGGATCCGTGCCTGCTCTAAACATAACATTTACAAAAATATACATGTATATATAAACATATAAACCATAAAAGACATATTTTTGCAGAACCATGCAAACATTCTTTTTCCAAACGGTATATGTACATGCACGTAATATGTATGGTCGATCTACCCGGACGCGATGAGCTTTCATCTTTTCGATTACAGATCTGACCTAAACATCCTTTGTAGCTTTAACGACTTAGTTTTGACTCCCTTGACTGAAGAATTAAGGAGGTACGTGTTATATAAAGGTAATAGCGCGTGATGGGTCTGTTTGCTCGATACAGCGCAAAGGTGGCGGAGTTGTCGAAATTAAAAAGTTTTATAATTACTGGGAGAAAACCAGGAGGTCGAGAAGACAGACATGAAGGGTATAATTTGTCACAGGCCGTGTACCGGAGGCGTCATATAATTATTTCTCATTCGTGCACGGCCGGTACATAAATCAAGTACGGCGGACGCAGTGTGAAATGGGGCGTGATGGAAAATATGGTCACAAGTAAGATTGGTCCCGATTTTGGATCCGCTCTCCAACCTAACCGTATGCTCGCCAGCTGTTCACCAAGCCCCCTAATTGTCAGTGGCATCCATAATATCCCGGGCCATTTAAGTTGTTGTATTGCGGGTAACAATGCGTTTTTACCATAAACTGGCTTTATGGTTTCAGGTGATAGTTTTTCCTAGAACGTACAGTCATAAGATTAATTTTTATTAGGGTTTTAGGCTGATTAAGCGTGAGAGCCTGCATGCATACCTCCTGTAGAAGATACATGATGTAAATATAGGAGAAACAAAGAAAACACGCACATCCACAAACTCAGCCATCATACTAGTCATTGGCCTCCTTAATTATTATAGCGAAAGTAGTGAGTATACTTAGTCCTCTAATTTTTATTGCATCATCCAAGCAATTATTTAAATCTATTTTTCATCGTAATTTGGAACGGGGTATGTACTAGAGCTTATATTACGACAAATGATGGTTACAAATGACTACAGGTAAAGGCTGGGTTTATATCAACCACAATTTAAGTCTCATCCGACTTCACACATTGGCTTCCTGGTCTTTTGAGCCTGTTCATTCTGTTCATAGCTTGTCTCGACTCCGTGGACTCGAGCATACAACAACCAGTCATAACATGCAGGCGCTAGGTTATATGTACTGCATTTAGACCTGCTGCCCATGACCAGTACCCATTAACTTCTAGGTATAGAGAGCGCACTCGTGTGGTTAAGACTTTGGCTATAGGAGTCTCAGCACTGATGGTTATCAGGATGGGACGCGAACCCATAACCTTGTGGTCACAACTCCAGCGGACTAACCGATGAAATAGATGAAGTTTGACCAGTCCCTAACATGCTATTGATTCCATGCATGTTTCGCAAAATCCACAGAAAGGCTGTTGTTATTAACAATATAAATCTTTCATTTATCCCATCTTTCAAATCAATATGCACACAGAGGTATAATACGACAGAGGGGTCGTAAGAGGGGCATGGTCTTCATTGCCATTGAGTTTCCATTAGTCAGTTTGAAAACGTGCACTTGTTGTAATTGATAAATCTTTATTATTTTTTTTGTAATGGAGATTTACGTTTGATACAGATGGTTTACATATATCACAGATTTCTTAAAGGGAAGTGAACAAAATGGCAGGACATACCGCAGCGTTTTGTTTGATCGTTAGTCATGGTTATATAGCTTCCACTTTCGCCGATCAAGACCTGTATCTTCATTACTATAATGGTTAATCAAAAGCAGAAATTAGAATAAAATTAATTCGGCAGAAGCGGATCCAGGGGGGGGGGGGTGGTCCAGGGGGTCCGGACCCCCCCCCCCCCCCTTTCATCAGAAACGTTATTTTTAAGGACTTCAGACAAAATTTTGCGGCTTGGACCCCCCCCTTTCCCAGACCTGAGGACCTTTTTTTAGGGTTTTCTTTAGTCCTCCTGGGTTGGACCCCCCCCCCCTTTTTTCCTAAATCCTGGATCCGCCCCTGTTCGGTGGTACTGCATGTTTGAATAACAGCCTCGTATTACAAAACTTTAAAATACATTCTACCTAATTTCTAATTTCAAATTTAAATTAAAAAACAAACTGTTAAATGCTGTATAAGTGGTTTGTGGCTTAATACTTTGTTGCATCAGAATAAAATGCAATGACCAGTGGTGTCGGATTAAGTGTATCAATTCTAGGCAAGAGACTTTCTAATTGTGAAACCAAATGCCGTATGAAAGGTACTTCACTTGAAGACCCAAATCCCATAGAGGTTTTAGACTTAACGCAAGCTATTCATTTAATTTTTCTGAAGAAATTATGGTGAGATATATATAAATATATAAATTTATGAAGTGTTGTAAGTCTTTGTTGAGAAGAGTTCTTATAACGCCTCTGTGACGGAGGCATGAACTTGTTTATCTGTCAGTAAACACGGTTCATGCGCCAATGTTTACAAACAAAAAGGGACCTATTGTGGCTGGTTGCATATTTACGGGATATGAAAGATCACTATATAGTTATAAAACGCCCTTTGGAAAACTCTGGTTCTTCTGACTTGCCTATAGTTACCCTTGTTGAATGTGTTTTGATTATTTTGCCCCCCCCCCGACTATTATAAACATAAATACAAACAAAACAAACAGCCGGTGTGCCATTGGATTGGTGTTTTCTCACCTGTCTTTTTTAAAAGGTCCAAGTGATTATCTTTAACAGACGTCAGATATCGGAATAGGCCCCTTTAATGTCGCTGCACGGTGTTCAACGCGCTTTTGTCAGATTCGTTCAGTTTTAAAGAATCCAGAATCCCTCATCAAATCGACACGAATATCGTAAATTTGACTGTTTGTTACTTGGGAAAAACTTTTCCAAAAGTAAGTTATGGATATTTATAAATATCAACATTCTTTATTTATTTATTTTATTTTATTTGTTTGGGCCTTCTAAGATTTCTCTGATGCCAGGAGAAGCCATTAAGATTATACTATCAGTAACTCCCTGATGCGTCCGCCATATGTTCAGGGCCATAAAATGGATTAAAACATCGGAACCTCTTCCCTGCTGCAAGAAATGAAAGGCCAGATAATTCATATTATTCGTGGGAGTTACAAATCAAACAACCCTCCGGGCAGTCTTATTTCCTTCCGGGGCAAAGGTCACATTCATGTATTCTGTAGAAACAATGATGGTTATAATTCAGCACGTTCACTGCTTTAGGGCAATGTACTCCGCTCAGACCAGACTTGTATTGCCAAGTGGGTGATCGTTTTAACCGAATGATATATGATTGACTCACAGGTTTTGGCCATTAACCATCGCCTCTTTGTGGGATACACGGTGTACATTTTCAACCAGCAGTTGAAACATTGTAACATCAAAAGCCGTCCTCTGACCAAGGGGAGAGTATAGCACCTTCATAATGTATGTGAAAAGATAAAAATGCTATTTTTCCAGTGATCTGTCGCTTTACATTATCAGTGTGGCACGTTTCTATTACTTCAGCCTATTGCCTGATAATAAATACAATTCCGCGCTAAATGGCCACAGATGGACTTTATTACTTACGTAAACCCCGACTTACTGAAGCAGGAGCTCCATAATACCACTATCCTGAAGCTTTAATATACCACGTGATGAGCGTGCTTTAATATCGTTACTAATAAAACAAAATCTTGCAGCAATCTGTGATTCGGTCCGTGTCATTTGACGCGTTACAAATTTCAGGAGTGTCGATTTCTCAATGAGAAAAATGTGTCCGTCACTTGTAATGATATCTTACGATAAAGATCATGGTGCTTAAAATCATTTTCCCGCTGATTATACACAGTTATTGCAGTGGGTTTTTTTCCAGCCAACTATTGAGGTAAAGGAGTAAGTACCACGTGACCTCTTAAACGAAGTGGACTGTGCCGGTCACGCGATAATGGCTACGATATCAAGGCCAAACATGAAGAGTTAAAGCATGGCATGCAGGCTGTAGCACCTATTGTAATTGAGAAAAATGACTAATTTCTAGTTATTGACGTTTCTTGTGAGTCATATGCCTGCATGTTTCTATCAAATCAGGCTCCAGCTAATTGGAGATAAAAGCTCTTCTGGAAGAGTACCACTCATCCTGATCCGACACGTGTTAGGCAGAAAGCATCGAACAGTTGTAATTAGATCTTTAAGGAGGGTATTAAGCTTATTTTACTCAAGAGGACCTTCAAACCGTAAAGGTATTATTTGGCCTTTGTTATTAGATTTGCAAAAGGAATGTTTTTTATTCGTATGAAACATATTAAACCATATGGACATGGGTACCTTTCCGATTGATCTCTCATCGATTTTCATTGATCCGGCAACATCCGACTTCACAGTTAAACCCTTATAAATGTTACCGCATATAGGAAAAATAATAACATTATTCTCTGCTTCTGCAGATGTTTCAGCGGTCAAGTTGGAATAAATGATATACACAGACACTGCAGTTTGATGTGAGATTTTTATGTAATTCCTTCATTTTTTGGATCAATTCTTTTTCTGACCCTGTATCCGCCGGCAGCTTCAGCTGGAAGCAATGGGAACTTGTAAGCCAATGATATCATCTCTTCTACAGTAGTTGTTTTTAAGTACTTGGCTTCATGCCACTTCATGTTTTGAGGAATGCTTAAGAAGCCTTGTATTAATTCCCCGTATATGGATGAGCAATTACTTTGTTAAATCTTTGATACATTGGGAGTAATCATTACCCAGCAACCAGTCAACTGGCAACTATGTTGGGGTGGGAAGGGGGGGGGGGTAAATAACTCAAAACCACAGAGGCTTGTAAACCATCTATACAGGCTGAGTCTGGGGTTCTCTCTGCAGCATGCGGGCTGATAACGTCGAGCGGCAGGTAAAGATCTTCACACGTGTGGCGATGAGTGGTGGGGACCGATACTGTTCAAGTCTTCCCGGAAACAACCTGGTGTTTGGGTTAAGATCTCGCACCACCTTCCAAGTATCTGTTAGGTAAACTTGTACCATCAAATAGGGATCACTTACTGGCAGCTATAGTGTATGTGGATACAGAGGCTGCCGCTTACGTGATTACTGCGTCACGCCTCTTCCATATATACGAGAACTCACAAGGGTTCTGTTATCGCTCCGGGGCAGCAACACGGTGGTCCTAGCAAGCGAACTCCTTCACTTGAATAAGTTGAGTGAGATAGATACAATGTTCAGGTATATTTTAAAACTGCTTAACGTCATGTTACCGCATACAGGAAAACTGATAACATTATTCTCTGCATCTGCAGGTGTTTCAGCGGTCAAGTTGGAGTTGATATGGAAAAATACACGAGGAGAGAGCAGCATTTTCTTTAAATGGGGTCTCGCGGGCAAACATTGTCAAATACATGCATATGATACACAATATTAATGAAATTGCAGTGCTGTATTTCCATCTTGAATGGTTTCTCATTATGACACTCATATTATCAGAATAATCAACAACAAAACACTTCCCTTTACCTGTATCGTGACTTAAACTGCACTGGCATGCAAGGGAGGATGGGATTGCAGAGCCCGGACCTATTCCTCCGATTCAGAGAATTATGTTATAATTATTCACAGCACTCTGCTGGTCCCGTGTATGAAATTACATTTCAGTTACTGGTGTCATCAGTCCCCGTCACCGTCTAAAATGTAGCGGAAGTAAACGTAGATAACAAAATAAATTTGCCAGAGAATGATGTCTTTCAAAATGTGTTGTTTCCTTGCTCAACCTCCTTGTCCAGTTCCACTCTTTACCATGCATGGTTCTGACAAGGAAATAAAAACAAATGATTTCTGGTGGACTGCTTTGAGAGAGATCCATAAAAAAGCAACAGGATAACTTATCACTCAGAATATGTTGGAATACGTAGTGGTAAATATCTTCCCTGTGTGAAACATATGGTAATCGGAAAAAAATGTTTTAACCCTTTGTTCTTGGCTGTGGTAAAATAAATTCAGCGGTCAATATTAATGGCCACATAATGTTACAGGTCTGCTATACAGCAGCGTTGTGTTGGTTATATAACGAGGAAGGCTATACCTTAAATGCGTAGCAATAATGCTACACTTAATGGACAAAAAACTGGTATTCAAATATAAACGGATGAAGGTTTATTGTGTATATGTTATGTAATATGTGGTTGGGAAACCGCAGACTTTCATCCAAATTCTTGCCCTGCTACTTTGTACTAATTGAATCTGTGCAGGGGGTAATTGCCCAGGTGGTGAACCTAAATAGTTACCAACATCAAAAGCCAGGCGGTGCCGGACACTTACCCGAGCTTTTTAGGCGCCATTTATAGCACCTCCGTCTGTAGTAAATTGCCAAGGCCTGTGTACAGTGATGTTTTGATGTGTTATATTTGTGATGTTACGGATAGTTGGCACTAGTCCTGTTTTCAGGCAAAAAAAAAAAGCGCGCCTCAAACCCATAGTTTGTTTAGTTTGTATTTATTTCCATGGTTTTGTATAAAGGTTAAAACGATTGATAACAATTTACGAATAATTTGGACGAAAACGAGGCTGGGAGGCTGTACTTCTTGCCTGTGTTGCAACAAAAAATTTATTTCGGATGCGGCAAATTAGTGTGTATGTAAAGTTTACTTTTTTAATATGTAATACTGATACAAAGTGAGCTTTATAAATATTATATTGAACGTGGGATTCTACATGACTGTAAAAAAGTTTTTAATTCAAATACCAAAGTAATGAATACAATTTTATTGTACCTTTATTATACATTATATATGGGGAGAGGGTATGATATCCAGGGGGCGCTTTCAAGTCCAAGGAGATGCAAAAAAGGTCAGAATATGCGACTCAAAAGAAATATATATGATGGGCTGAATGATAATTAATTCTGTCCTCAGGGATGTTGTCAGAACGGCGTGTAAAGAGATTTTATAGCATTTATGGTCGCTTTTGAGTTCAAGTGTGCCGTCACCGACGTGCCACTGCTCCAGAGGACAGATCTAACATGAGTCTCTTTCACCCTGGCTGTACAGATGTAAAAGCAATGCGACCCTTCGTTCAAAGGCTCCATTCCGCAGCAGGGGTTCCCTTAACAGGAAATGACCCTCAGCAGGTCCGGATTGAATGACTAATTTCTTCTTTGCTATTAACCTGTGTTCAGACACGTACCTTAGACTGAGCATTCAGCTCATACAATCACAAAAGTCCCACCGGCATTGACCTAAAAGAAGACATATAAAACAAATATATGTCTCTATATGTGTCTCCAACGTTTTCCTGTCATTGTATTTCGCTTATACAAGCTATAGTTGCCGCCTCTGAGGTGAAAAACGATTGTGTTTTTACTCCTTTGTCTACTCTCTCTGCTTGTGGGACATCTTCAGCAAATTAGAGTACTGTGTTCTCATATTTTTGGAAGATGTCTTTTATATATTTACTTTGAGCATAAGAGTCCGTCAGAACTGTATAAATTAACAATGCATTTACGGCCGGTAGGTTGTAGGTTGAAAGGTCGTATAAACGTGGGACTGTTTATTAATATGTGCATGCCTCTCAGGTGAATTAGTTTATCATTAATTACTAATTAGTATAATGGAAGAAAAATTATACCTAGCCAGTTCAAAGAAACAAAAACCTAGAGTCCCATGCAGATTAAAGTTTAACATTTAGAATGATGTTAAAGTTTGATGTTAACAAAATATTTAATACGATTTTTTTCAAATAAAATGTTCAGGTTCTGATGACAAATAGCTGTAGCTCTTTATATAAACATCAGTAAAAAGTACTCACAGACGGGCGAGAACAGAAAAGCTGATGTTTTCTACTTGATTTATGTTTTACTCTTGCCATGCCCATGCGTATAAAAATACATTTAGGGAATCCACTGCAGCTTCTTAAAACAAGCTGTGTGTCATCACAGCATCAAATATTTTCTATTTTGTCTGCATTGTCTTGTTTTCCATATTTCCGTCTATAAATAAAATTTGTCATTTACCGTTAACACACAAAATCATAATAACATGCAGTATATAATAAACATAATAACAGCTTATACAGATCACGTGACTTAACTGAATACGGGACCACCCATACGGCGTCCTCTAAAGATTTATGTCATAATAAACAAAAGAGTCAGTAGGGTAAAAAATCATCAAGAAACAATTTGTCAGTGAGGAACATCCTGGTTTATGTGACTCCAGGAGCCCCTCAGAAATGACGACACGTGTCGGCCCCGCCCTACACGCAAGAGGGTGTTGTTTTACGTCGAATTATTTTCTTTTTCCTTTGAGATTGCACCGGACGGTTCTTTTCATATCCAGTCTCTGCTATGTAGTTTTGCCATCTACATGATCAAACATATGTTCCAAGGGTCAGGAAGCTGACTACTAGCTGGAAGGCGCAAAGCATTGAAAAGCATGGTACTTGAACATTTGAATATTTTATAAATATACTTTTGTAGCATTATTACTGTTTAACTATATTACTATATAACAAACAATGTTGATATTCGAATATATATACATGTAGAAAATACAGACAGACCTTTTGAATAACGGGTCATGATTTCCATTGAGATAGAAAAACGTGAGAAGCATTCATTAAAATTAAAATAACATGTATCCATCCTAGCTAAACTGGTGAAAATAATGAATTTTCCTAAAAAAAACCCTTCCCAAATGAGTTACTCCAATGACAGGTATATCGCTTATATCTATATTCTCGAGTAAATAAACGCACTTCTGAAACCTAAAGTTTAGAATAGACTCAGAACTTGAAACAAAGAAAGAAAACAAACCCAGTGAATTAAAGGAAGCCGAGAGTTTATGTAAAGTTCTCTGTTAATTATCTTATCATAAATTATGATATTTGCACACTATGCTCCCCGGACTGATATATGGTTACTTATAGTTTGTTTGTCTCTCTATGAAATTTTCTGTACAGCACACCCAAAAGTTTGACGAGCATCGTGGCGTAGGTATATTTGTATTCTCTGTCTAATTTTTAGTTTCCTTTAAATTGCATCAAGTGGTTGCAGTTAATTGCAGTTAAAGGATTTACGGTGACATTTTAGACCGGTTTATATTGATATTTGCATTTAACTCAGGAGTTAAAATCATCAATCATTATCATATATTAAATGGGTAAAAATCAAAATATGTATAATTAATTATCTGTTACTTTCATTTTCACAATGCGTGTCTTTCACTGTTATATGAGTGATCACATATCGTCCCCTGAAATCGGAAACATTAATGGTTACGAGGGATTTTAATACGCTCTGACCTTTACTATCATACAGACTAATATCCGTTCGTAATCCAAACCTGGTTTTAAACAGCACGATGCATCATAAAATGTCACAAAACCGCATTATTGTTTTCCCATAGGGATATGTCAGCTTATTTAAAGCACGGATTCCATATTTGGTCGCATTTGGAATAGACTATAAATTTTTATTGAGGTGATAACTTCCTGTTTCTTACACAGGGCAGTAGTTTATCAAATTAAAATGGTTTACAATATTTAGTCAACTTTAGTACCTCAGTTATAGGAAAATAAGGCTACTATATTATAACAAATATAGACCAGCATTCATCCTTTTAAATTTGTATAAACATTTGACTTATATACCAATATAAATTATGAATAACTTCCATCATTTAATTGTCAATCATATGCGTGTCATGCATTTTAAATTATGATAAAACTGATATTCACCTGCGGGAAAGTCAAGTCCTGGATCTAATCTGTGCATGCTGTGACGTAATGAAAGATTGGTATACGTTCACTTAGTTCGGCACATAAGATTCTAGAAATGAGGTTCGGCGAATTCTGAAGCAGACGAAAGTTAGCAGTTAGTGATGACGTAGTGGTGTTCGACCAGACGACAGTTCATCTTGACAGAAAACTTATAATGTGCCAGGTACTTGAATTCTTGAAGAATATGGCTGGTTCCCATGGCTGAAAAACATCTTCTGCGCAGCGCAGTGGTGAAAGCTTCAAACAAGTGAGTCATGTAAAATACGAAACTTATTTTCAGTCTGTTTTCTAGGAGTTTGCCACATTGAATCAAGTGACTTTCAGTATTGGTAAGTTACTGGAAACATACCCGCAGCTTGCCTTGGTGCAAGGCTGAGAATTACACACCAGGTGACCCGGGCTCCATACTCAGCCTTGAGTATGTTCTTACGAAATATCGTAGCGGTCCTTCTGATGTATCAGAAGGAAAGAATAAAAGAGTAATTAAGAATAAGATGCAGCTTAAACTATGCTCACTCTACCTATATATCCTTTATATATCAGTTTCCATACATGTGGAGTCTCCTGTTTATGTTATATATGATATAACAGCATTTTATCATGAAGAGAAGAGCAGAAGACCATCACTGACACAGCCATGTTGCTGAGGCATGAACTCTGGTCACCCATGACCTGACCTGTGACCTGACCTTTGGTGTACCAGAGTAATTTATTGCTAATAAATCTATGTAAAAAAATCTTATTTCATGAATAATACTTATGAGTAAATGATAATATATGGCTTCAATAAGTCCTTTATAAGTTTATGGCTATATCATTTAAGGTTTTAACAAATTTGCCTATGGAAGTTATGGAAACAATATTTACTATAATTTATTTGGAACAATAATCAGAGGACAACTTTTCTCATATCAATAAGGTCAAGGACAGGGTCATGTGACAAAAGATAAACATGACAGCATGGCAGGCTAAAAAAAACCACAGGAGTTGAAATCTTAACGATTTCCTTATAAGGGCACTTCTACATAATTTATTTTTACTCCAGAACAGTTTATTAGCCATTATTGGTAAGAAATTTGCTAAATTGCCTCCATTTTCTCTGTTTATTTTGCAAATATCCCAATATACCCCTGCTACGCTTTTCCATAAGGGGATCCCCATAACTGAAATCTCATTTCAGTTATGAACCCATAACAAACCCGCAGCGGACTATAAAAATGTTAACATATGGTTATATTGACTACAGTGATAACAATTTGACATCTGTAAAAGATAAATGCCGGCTATGTTCCATTTCAGACCATTATATTCTCTTTACTAAAAAATGCTCTCCTTATTACACAGGTATGTAGAAAGCTTCAAAAGACCTGCAGATTTTTAAAAAAATCTTTAAAAAACTTGAGGAAATATATCAATTATATATCAATAAGCCAGTGGTGAGTTAAACCATAGGCACCTGACGTGTAAATTCAGAATAAATTTGAAGTTTAAAAAAATAAATGATATATGCATCCTTCGAGTAATCTAGCAATATACAGTAGAATCTGTCAAATGGGACCATCCAAGGGACTGGTCTAAAGTGGTTGTATTAGACAGGTGGTCTTATCAGGCAGGTTTTGAAAATTTAGGAACTGAACAAACTTACATAACATATAGCTCGATATTCATATTATACATATGCAGGGGTGGATCCAGGATTGTGGAAAGGGGAGGGTCACACCAAGGAAGACTGAAAGAAAACCTAAAAAAAAGGTCCTCTGGTCTAGGAAGGAGGGGGTCAGGGTTGCAAAAACCCTTAAAAAAGGTTGTTTCGGCTCCAAAGGGGCCACCCCCCCCCCTCTCTCTGGATCTGCAACTGATATATGCACAGATACCCCCCCCCCCTGGATCTGCACCTGATATGAACATATGCACATATATACTTTTAGTTTGAAGATCTCATTTGTATATTAAATGAGCATGTGCATACACATAAATTTGACTGCAAGGAAAAGTCTGTTGTTCAGAGCTATGTTTGAAGCTGATTGTTTCACTGTTTTATCAGTACTACCTCACAGCATGAGGTCGGGAGTATTACATGATGGCCTGTTCCACTAAAGTAACAAGATTAATTTAACAACTTTTGCAACCAAAATTGTGTAAGGAATTTTAAAAGGGCTCAATATATTGTAAAATTTTGTTACCAACAGTTGACTTAAGATGATGAAAAGGAATTGATGTCACCAATATAGCCAGCAGTAAGATGTCAGCTGCTGGCCCCAACAATATCTAACAATATAGTGTTAGAATTTTCCAGGAAGTTTAACTTCAATAAACATCATAGTTTCTTGTCAGAAAAAAAGATACATCAATCAATCACGGAATCAAAATCTGTATTTTGATAAGTTTTCACGTTAAATACAAGTTATACAAAGACCATGACTGCTAAGGAGTCATTGGAAGTGTACTCAATGGAAACCCAAGTCATCCAGGTAAATTTTCGATATTGGCTAGCAAATTTGTGAATATTCATTAGGAAATTCCCAATTAACATAAAACATGTGACAAACATACCCACTAGTGACTAAGGAGGTATTGAATGTTGAATATTAGCTTGGAATATATGTACCCCTTTAACCGCTTGATAAAAGTTGCAACGGTTTTTCTATCAGGTCAAAGAAGTAGACCGAAAGATGATGCGGGACATTGTTGAATGATTTAAAAGTTATTTAAGCCTTTTTTGTGGATAACCTCTTCAGGGGAATAAAGATCAAAGATACACTTCAGTTAACCTACCGGTATATTCATTTAGCCTAAATTAGGGATTGATAAGGGTCGGTCTTGGCTATGCTGATCACAGTTATACCACTTGCCCAGCACTGCCCTACACCACCGGTTGGCCACTTTAGGAAGTTTCATTGGTCAGTTTGGTCAGAAAAAGCTGCCTGTAGTCTGTAATAACCAGATGGTAGCATTTCACAAAGTGTTGTCATAATTAACATAACTGTATATTTTGAGGGACTGATATCCAGTGCCTGTAATAGCCAGTTGCCTGCAATTAATAGGTTGTTGCATGGACAGGGTGGACTGTATCTAGGCTACTCAAAGGACACTTTAACCATTGTATCCTTGCAATCTAAGTGTTTGAATTTTTATGTTTGGTGTCATTTTCTCAAACAAACACTTTTGCTTTCTTTTGTAACAAGTAGGGGTAGAGCAGAGGGTATCAGGACAGTACTATGTTTGTATTGTTTCCTGTACTGCTTTTGGATGCCTCATTGTGAACTTCTGTTAAGTTTTCTTAAGAATGTTATGATAAGCATGTGTTAGTGAGCTAACTTAATGGGTTGTGGTATGTCTACTGATTATCCTTAGGGCAAGTAGCAGGTAAAAATATATCCCACAGTGTGTAAACGACCACCGAAGTGCTGGTTAAAATTTTTTTTTCTCATTTGAAAAAGAAAAGGTCTACAGCCAGTTTATAGTGCTGTTTATTTATTCAGTGAGAATGATTATATGTTACAGTGAACAATCTGATGTTGTTACTAGCTTTCTTGTGTTGTGATCCACTCTTATAATAATGAAAATAATTTCATCCTGCTTGTAATAGCAGAATATTATTTCAGAGTGTGGGCCAAAGTACATTTTGTGCTATTTTGTGTTTCAGGTTTGCAATTTTATCACTTGTTAATACAAATTTTACAGCAGCTATTATGAAGCTTAAATATATGGAAAGGTCATGAACTATTTTCAACTTGGGCCATGAAATGGGTAAGTTAAAAATGAATCAAGCTTGGTCTCTGACCAACCCTGAGGCAGACCATGGAGTTTACATGTTATATTAGGGCCGTTACTGTGGAGTAGTAAACCACTGGGAACTCACTTGATCACTGGCATAGACCTGTACGAGAGCGGGTTGCGAATACCCATCCAAGGTTGGTGGTTTTCACTGGGTCCTTTAGATCTGGTTTCTCTACCTGGACAGACTACCTATCACCAACCTCCAAGCCATGGAGAGTGCATAGCATTAGTTATTGTAACTAGTTATGCCATCCATGTAAAATAAATAGTGCATACCGGTTATAAACCCTAAACTTGAATACTACCAACATATAAAATCTCAAAGAAATTTCATTTAAAAAGCTTTTTCCACCCGATTTCCCAGGCCTGAATAAGTTTCTATCCTTCTTACCTCAAGTTCAGAAGATAGGCAGAAATAAATGTACTTTTTGACCAAAACTTGTAATGTAGGGACAAAAACATACATAGAGTTTTATCATTATCAATACATGATGTCAAATAGTTTCACATACAGCAGTGAACTTCCATTGTCAATGTTATCTTTAGTTTCATCCTGCATAGACTGATGATAGGAACTTGGTGATTCTGAGGTTAATGACCACCTGTGCAGGGCTTGAACCTGGCACACCCAAGCCACATGTACAGCTGGTGTGTGGATAGAGTCACCTTTTTGACCTGATGGATTGAGTGGCTTTCTGTACTGGTTTGACCAGACAAGTAGATACCTGTTCACATCTGTAGGCTGTAAGTCTCACCCTGGGCCTGGAGGTAATAATGAAGAGGGAGCCTGCAGAAGTTGTTACTGTGAACTCTGTTCTGTGTAATGACTTTGTTCCCAGCAAGAGTAACTGTGTATTGTACAAGTTGTATGTAAGTTAATATATCTGTGCAAGTTGTCTGCTATTTCCTTTATCTGTTTGATTGTGTGTCTTTGGATTTGTTTATGAGCAAGAGAGGGAGAAAGAGAGAAAAAGAAAGACAGAGAGAAAGTATATACATGTGTTTGGACATAATAGTGGAAACACATTTGGTACTGTTTTAGATTTTCTGCCACATTTCTACTGGATGTTGTGTTAATTTTTGGTTGGCTCCTGAAAAAATGTTGGCTTACTTCCCTGCATTTCACCTTTAAATGTTGTATATATATGTATTGATGTGTACTGTCTCTCAACAAAATAGGTTATAGCAGTTCAGTTAATGGACTGATGTTTTATTTAAAAATATTGAATTAACTTAAAGTTCTTAACATTCCAGGTGTAGAGGTATAGGTCTTGTGACACTTTAATCTTTTCATGATCAAGAAAAAATAAAAATATTAAGATACCACATGCTTGACATGTAATTGAATTGCACACCATGCATACCTGTTTTATTAAACGACAGCCACGCTATAACATATGTAACATATGTCTATTGTTAATATTTTATATGTGACAGATAAATGAAATGCTCAACCATTGTGTGGGGATTCATTGTAATTTCAAATATTATTATAAGTGGCAGGTCGGCTGGAGCACTTACAATTTCCACACACGAAGAATCACCCAAAAGTTCACAAAGTATGTGATCATAGAATGCCAAAAAATTGAGGTGAACTTAATGATGGATTCAGCTGTCTAATGTATCATTGTTTAAACCACCCACTAAGCTCCATAGATGGTCATTATCACTTATACTTCAGTGTAGATATATATCCCAATTAAGACTTAAGCCAGCCTCTCATTTACCCATCTTTGCAAGCTGATTTTATTTTATCATCGAGAAAAATTTGTAAATGAAGTTTCATGCCAATTTAATATGCACATCACCAGAATTTTTTCAGCCATTTCAGTCACTTAGGAATTACTTGGCATGTTCCCCCACCCTTCAAGACCAAAAATGGATATTTTGGGACAAGGAAACTAGGGCTGAAATGGGTACAAAATTTTGGACTTGAGTACCTGATAAGCATGAACTTGTAGGTGATTCTTCGTGTGTGGAGGCTCTTAAGTGCTCGAGCGGACCTGCCACTAATAATAATATTAGAAATTACAATGCCACACAATGGTTGAGCGTTTCATTTATCTGTCACATAAAATATCAACAATAGACATATGTTACATATGTTATAGTATGGCTGTCGTTTAATAAAACAGGTATGCATGGTGTGCAATTCAATTAGATGTCAAGCATGTGGTATCTTGATATGTATTCATGAGTATATTATATACAAGTAAAAACCAAACATACACAAAAACTTGAGTCCAAAATTTTGGACTTGAGTACTCTGTAAGAATTACCCAGACTTGAGTACTCCTTTTAGCCCTACTGGCACACCAATTTAGTGTCACCATCAGCTAAAATAAAAATGAATAGTTTGTTTTGTAAAATAAATTGCATGCTCATGTTGCTATACACCAGATTATTTACATTTACACGTTTACTTATTAGCATACACTCAAACATCTTGTCATTTAATTTTTTTTAACTCAGTTATCAAATGAAAACTTGATTTAATGATTTGAAAGTTCAGGTGGTGAACTGGTAGTGCAATTCAGCAATAGATATCTTACAAGTGTATGTAAGAGGGAAACAACACAGACATTGTATTGTTAATCTATATTTATTTGTAACTAAAGGCATATCTTGCCATGCTGTCTTTTCGTTTATTCTGTTATTTGAGTATAATCTGTTTGTAAATGAAATGAGTACAGATAAGTTGTATTTTATTGCATGTAACTGGGTGTGCACCTATACTGGCATACAAACGTACCATAAAAAGCAGCCTGCCAAGAACCCTTGAATACAACTGTTGACCGCAAGATCCAGATTTATGGGTTTGTGGGTGTCTAGACAAACCACGACAGATACATCTTGTAGCAATAGGCTTTATTGTTTTGTAAAATGTTTGATTTTTTGTGTGTTTATAAGGCAGCAGTAGGCTTTATCGTTTCACAAAATGTTTGTTCATCAGTGTGTTCATAGCAGTTCACATTGTGATACAGAAAAATTAGACTTTCCCAGGGATAAGAGAGTAAATACTGGTAATAAAGTAGTACTTAAGAACATAGATGATCTCTGAAGTACTATCATAGGTTTGCTGCCTATGACCTCACATATTGTTTAAAGGTAAGGACCTGTTGATACATATTAATTATGTTGTAAAGTATTATAATTATATGAAGAATAAGTCAATTAAAATAAATCAAGATGCATTATCTGTAGGAAGATTTCCTAATAAACAGAACAGTAGCATTCAAATAGGGCCATGCATTTTTTATGTACTTTTAATACATATTTAGTTTATTATGTTAATTAATTATAGTAAGTTAAAACTTGAACATAAAAAATGTAAAATTGAATAAATAATAGTAGAGGTGTGACAATTCATCAAATGATTGATGCATTTAATTGCAATCCCTCGATTAAATTGTTATCAATTAATAACCTTTGAATCCCTCGAAGAGCTGCCAACTTTGACGGAGCACACTGAAATGTCAAGAAGATTGTTTAAATGCTCAAGATCCAGTTTCAGTGCTCAAATGGTAAACCACTATACTCGTACAGAAACATGAAATTCAGCGATGATTAGAGAGCAAGCTGCACTGTTCCTTTACATGCTAAAATTCACTCACATCCACTGTGGTAAAATACTTGTTATTATTTAAAGAAAATCTGAAATTTACTACTGAAGTAATAATTGAATTGATGATTGAATGGAAGGTAAAGAATTTTTAAATTGAATCAATTCAAAGACCCCTCTCAATTCACAGGACTTAACAATAGTATATTTAAAAGTAAATAATTAGGTTAACTGTACGTAAAAAAAGTCTTTGATATCTCCTGATGCGCGGACAAACTAGAGATTTCAGCCCATTATTGAAGATGGTTAGTCTGGTGTAGAGAAATGGTTGTTTTATCATTCTTGGATAAAGAATGTAAAAAAGAGCTTGGAAGAATGAAAGGTCATTTGGTGTACATCTAACTAGTATCCTCTGTTGTAAATGGCCCTAAAGACAACAGGACATTTCTGATCTAAATCTGATAACGTTGTCCCTTGTAACAAAGTGGAAAATTGCTTAACAACAACCCTACTACATGTTCCTGTTAATGGCTTAAATGGGAAAAATGTGTATAAAATAATACTCTCTGAGGTGTAGTGGGATTCATGCCCAGGTAGGTCTGTCGTGTCAGGTAGAGTGGATATTTATAGACCTCCAGAGTGACAGCAAAGACTGGACTTGAGGAAGATAAGCCAGATAGAAGCATTATAAGTAGTCCTTGATAAATCCTGGCATTCCTTTTACAGCTCAAGGGGGACCACCATTAAAAATCTAATGGATCTAAGGGTGACTTGTGGCAGTATCAGGGGAGATTATGACAAGATAAGGCATTTCTTGGTACTCAGCTGTGGTGGTATGTCTCGTTAGGCCATGTAGTGATCATGTTGTACCTTCATAGCAAGTTATTGCCACTCTGTGTGTTATTCATACAGGGATTTATGATGGGGAAAGAACAGGGTGTTAAGACATTTGTAAACAGTCTAAGCACTCCTGCAAGCATGGAAATGTTTTTGATGTTTCAGCTGGGTAAAAAAAAAAGAATTGTGTGTGAGGATAAAACACAAATGCCAGCTGATTTTATCGTCTGCGCATATATTTATCATCCTTGCCTGTATAATGGTGCATTATTTACATGTCAAACATTAGAGTCTATGGCTCATGTAGAAGTGGTGTCACTATTGTCCATATTAAGCTGGTAATGTGGTGATGTTAACATGTTAAATGTCATAATTCAAGTCTGTGTGGTCCTGTCTGTCCCATTTCTTCCATGATACTTTTTGTAATTTGTGAGAACACCAGCACTGAGGAAAAACAGTGTTGGCTAAAACTTGGTTTAAATGTTAACATGTATGGTGATTAATTCGTACATGCTGAAATAAGGGTAATGTTTACTGGAGACAAAGCTTTGATTCCAATGGCACCAGTTTAGGAAAACATTTTTGTTTAGAAGAAATATCACCAAGTCAATCTAAAATGAGGAAGTTAATTTTGAATCTACTTTATTATAACAAAGCATGGTTAGCAGTGATATATGTAGGCCTAATTTTACAAAGAAAATGTTGTGTTTAAGTATCACCATGTTCAAGAAAAAATAATCATATAGTGCTCTTGAAGAGTAGAGCCCTGATCATTTGGTGCCCTTGTGTAGTAGAGCCCTGATTATATTGTGCCCTTATGGAGTAGTGTCTGGATCATTCCATACCCCTGTACATTAGAGCGGTGATCATATAGTGCCCTTGCAGACAAGAGCCTTCTGGAGTAGAGCCCTGATTATATTATAGCCCTTATGGAAATTTGTATGGGTTTATCAGATGAAACCAGAGCCCTGGTGAGGGTTTCTTGTGTGGAGTAGCACCTTGACTGGATAGTACCCTTGTAGAGCCAAGCTCTGATCAGGTGTTACTCAAGATAAGTAAAGTACTGGTCAGATGGTGCCCTTTTTGAACCAGGCTTTGACCAGTTATTACTCAAAATGATTAGAGTGCTGGTCAGATGGTGCTCAAATAGAGCCAGGCTCTTACCAGGTGTTACACAAGATAAGTAGTGTGCTGGTCAGATGGTGCTCGAGTGGAGCCAGGCTATGATCAGAAATTACTCAAGATGAGTAGTGTGCTTGTCAGATGGTGCACTTGGTGAGTAAAACAGCTCTTTGGATGCACTTCTAATCAGATTTTATATTTGAACAGTAGATGTTTCATTGCAACATTGAAGAAAAGAGTTTCAATCAGATGGTGCCCTAGTTGAGCCAGGCTCTGACCAGGTGTTATTCAGGATGAGTAGCCTGCTGGTCAGATGGTGCCCTTGTAGATCCAGGCTCTGACCAGCTGTTATTCAAGATGAGTAGAGTGCTCGTCAGATGGTGCCCTAGTTGAGTCAGGCTCTGACCAGGTGTTATTCAAGATGAGTAGAGTGCTTGTCAGATGGTGCCCTAGTTGAGCCAGGCTCTGACCAGGTGTTATTCAAGATGAGTAGAGTGCTTGTCAGATGGTGCTCCAGTTGAGCCAGGCTCTGACCAGGTATTATTCAAGATGTGTAGAGTGCTGGTCAGATGGTGCTTTTGTAAAGCCTGGCTCTGACCAGGTGTTATTCAAGATGAGTATTTGAGTGTATGGTCAGATGGTGCTCTTGTAGAGCCAGGCTCTGATCAGGGGTTACTCAAGATGAGTAGCTTGCTCCTCAGATGGTGCATTTGGTGAGTAGAACAGCTCTTTGGATCCAGCTCTAATCAGATGATATCTGTGAACAGTAGATGTTTCATTGCAACATTGAAGAAAAGAGTTTCAATCAGATGGTGCCCTAGTTGAGCCAGGCTCTGACCAGGTGTAATTCAAGATGAGTAGAGTGCTGGTCAGATGGTGCTCTTGTAGAGCCAGGCTCTGACCAGGTGTTACTCATGAGGAGTAAAGTGATCGTCAGATGGTGCCCTAGTTGAGCCAGGCTCTGACCAAGTGTTATTCAAGATGAGTAGAGTGCTTGTCAGATGGTGCCCTTGTGGAGCCTGGCTCTGACCAGGTATTACTCAAGATGAATAGAGTGCTGGTAAGATTGTGTCCTTGCAGAGCCAGGCTCTGACCAGGTGTTATTCAAGATGAGTAGAGTGCTGGTCAGATGGTGCTCTTGTGGAGCCAGGCTCTCACTAGGTGTTACACTTCATAACAACCATACACAGTTTAGATCAGATAGTACCTTTTAGAACAGAGCCCTGATCATATTAAGTTATTGTAGAGTAAGGCAATAGATACAATCCTTGCAGAGTAAAGCCCTGATTAGGTGGGCCTGTTGAGCAGAGCCCTGATTATATTGAAGCTTTGTGGGTTAAACTCCTGTTCAAGGCTCCCCATGATGAGTAGTACACTGATCAGATGGCACCATTCGTTCCTTATCAGAAGGTATCTATGAAGAAAAGAGCCTTGAATAGACAGTAGTCCAACAGAACAGGATCCACATCAGATGGCATGCACCCATGTGGAATATTAATAGAGCACAGATCAGATGGTCCCACTCTGGAGCCCCAAGCCAGGAAGGTACGCTTGTTTTGCCCTGTTCCAGGAGGTGTCCTGTTCTGGTGGTACCGGTATCCTATTTGAGTGACAGGCATTAGAAATATTCTATAAACCTATATTAAATGGTATACATATATGTTAAATACTCAATTGCAAGTTAAATTGTTTTTTAATCTTTAGAAGACCCTGTGATAGACAGTGATTTTGTGAAGGAGGGTTTTAGTTCAAATTTACTGCAACAGTTAAGATGCTAACTACCTTGTATTTTACTTGTGTTCTTTGATATCCCACAATGCAATGTTATCCTGCTCAGCTAGATAGACAAAGGTTACATGTTCTTCATCTGCAAGCAAATAATAAAAAAATATATGTTTAGTCTTTGTGGGTACTAAAATTAAACAATGTGTCAGTTTCTCAAATTGTAAACCAGATATGTCTATTTGGTAAAATATTTGCCACCTTTTCCCAGCAGCAGTTGTTAAAATAGTCAAGTCTCATTCAAGGATATGCTCCAACTGACCTGCCTCAGACCAGCCATTATCATTGTCATTATCTTTGTAACCTTATCAGCATTTCTGGCTTTATTTATGGCCATCATATAATAAAAAAATGAAAGAATTAAGCACTTGAGGGCCATTACCATGCTCTGTTTGCTCAAGGTGTTGCCACTAATGGTTTATTAGACTCTAAAAACCTGCAGTATAATCTTACTGCTACGGGTATGTCCTTTTTTGTCTTGAGCTAGGTTACTCAGATCTGGCATTTCAGTGCTCACACTGTTTACCTCTTGTGGCTGTACTAGTATAAATGGATGTTACATTGTCCTGTTTCTTCCCTGTAAAGTTCAAGATCTAATTAAGTATGTTAAAACATAGTGTTTCAGTGTCAGTCATGGCCTGACTATACACAATGCCTAATAGTTACAGCTGAAGAAACTTGGGGGAACACCTGCAGCTCTTGGCAAATTGGTCAATTTACTGTTATTTGGTTTGCTATTTCCTGAAGTCTCTTTAATAATAAATCATGCTCATATCTTTATTTGTACAATCAGAATTTAATCCTGATTCTGTATACTGAGGTATATTTATATTAATTTGCAAGGTTAACTTTTCGTGATTTTTAACTTTCATTGTTTCACAAGGGTTCCATTTTCGCCATTTCACCCTCCAGATACCAGTACAGAGCATATTAAAACACAAATTGTTTCATCAATCAGACAAAGTTAAGGACATTCATTATTATTAGATATTGTTAAACATTTCATGGTTCAACATTAATGGTTCACCACTTGCCGGGGGCAAGTAAAAATTTCAGAAAAAGGTCATGGGGAACCAAAAGTGGGTTCTTACTTGCCCAACTGGGCAAGTGGATACAACATAAACCTTTACACAAAGGCCTGAATCATAACCAATCTTAAGTTTGCCACTTTCTTTTTCAGGAGAAGTGAAGTCATATTACAATACCTCTAGCTTAAATGACCTGCATGTTTTAACCTGTGAAAATGACAAAAATGAAATATTATTAACAAACAAACATTTGAGTATGTTTATTGTTGCAAAATAATCAGGTGGATTACATTTTTTGTGGTTGTGGCCACGATTACTGATTTTTGTGGGACAAGTAAAAATTCATGTAGGGAAAGTAAAAGCTATAGTTGTCACTTGCCCTACTTGGCAAATACTTTCAAAAGTTAATGTCGAGCCCTGCATTTGATATAAACAAAATCTGTTTTTGATTTACAAATAATATAAAATGTATGTTAAAATTGATTATATCCCCTTTTGCCTGTAAACTTTCCATGCTTTATTCATGGATAACATATTATACATGAGATGCAAATGAGGGTATAATACAAATGACTATTTGGCTGTGTTGATGGAGAATTATTCACGAAAGCTGATGTTTGCAATAATATTCCTTTCACCAAAATCTTGTTTTTGAAACCCTTGTGAATATAAAGTCAACCACAGTATTAAGAGAAGTAGAAAAGCTGGTTATGTACATGTGACGTTATTCCATCTCTTCCCTAAAGGTTGGCAAACTAGCTGAAAGTATCCATTTGCACTTGTCTTAGCCTGAAGTTAACTGACATCTAACATCAAAATATGAAATAAAAAGATAATTCTTTCAAATCAACCTTGCAGACAGTGAACACACTATTGTAAGGGCCATTGTATTCCTGTATGTGTCAATGATGTACAAGAGAGTTTCTACATAAAATGTGCACTTTGAATTGTCATTTAACACTCAGAAAGGACTTTCTTGGGTTTATATACAGCCATATACTTTTAATAATAAAAGGCATTAGAATACATCACAAGTTGATACCCTAGCGAGGACATCTCAATTGGGACTGAAATAAAATGTAATTGCTGGAAAGAAGGAGGGGTTATTAACATAAGAACATCTTATGCAAAGAAAGAAAGCCAATTTCAGGAGGATCCTCTTGAAGTTTTATCAGGCATGTAATCTCCAATCATAATGAGTACTTCCATGCCATCATACAATACTGATCCTCAGGTAGTGTTCACATTCTAAAGAAAGCAGTGCAATAGCTTTATGAACATACAGTGTATCTTAATGTACAACATTGTACTCTCAAGATTGATGGATGGCACTGTACCCCCTGGCTAAAAATAATGGGATATTTTATGATGTGTACTCATATAAACAGAGACGTTAAAAGTTGCTGAGGGCTTTGGCCTTTCATCGATAAGCAATTAAACCATTATGACAGGTAGGTGATGTCTGTGTCAAGAATGTACTTTTCTTATAATGGGAGGAGAAAAAGTGAACCTCGCAGTGTTTTTAAAAATCTGGCATAATTTATACTAACATATGGGTTTGGATAGGTTGGATTATTAAAATGAAAACTTAAGGACAAAATATTTAATCCCACAATATCAGTTACCAGGTTTCTGTGATTATCTGTACAGGTATTGATTTTGAGTTTTGAAAACTCATGCACACTCTGAATCTTAATTTGTTTAATAACACTAATTTGAGAACTATGGCAAACAATGTCCTTGGAATATTCTATTGGTGCTGGTTGCTAGGTTACATCACAATTTCATCAATCCTGGTGAACATTTCATTTATACTAGAGTAAACTTTCCATTTTATTGAAATCCTGTATCAACACTTGGAAATTGAATTTTGACAATTTAATTTTGACCCGATATCCATACCACAATTGGTACTATTAAGATACCAGAGCATTGCACCAACAGCCTTCTATATTCTGAAAATCTGATTTGGACATTTTCCGGTTCTAAGACTCCCAAACCCCCTCCCCTCCATTTTGATCATCTTATTCTGTTCCTATTCCAGAACATCATTTAACATGCCTTTTACATACAATACATGTTAGTGCCAAAACCGTACTTTAACTCCAATGACCCCTTCGCCAATGTCTCAGACCTTTAAATAAGAGATTAAACCTGATGTTGTTATATAATGGTAACTCCCTCAGGCTGTTGTCAACTGGGTTTTGCCTGACCTTACATTCACATTGAGATGACAGGTGGGTTGGCCTGGGGGGCAGGGATGTGACAGGGACAGGGTGGTCTGATGGTGATGATTTCACCATGTCTCCAGCACAGTCTTACTGATGGCAGATACATGTCTGACTGAGCCCTCTACAGTGATGACTGAATGATATGTTTCTGTGTATCTGGAGGTTCACTTATGATTTATGTTCACCTGCACATACCTTTGTAGGTATTAACAAATGTTGATCTGTTAATAGATATAAATTTTATTTGTAACTGTATTATTAGCCAGAAAAATCACATTATCAATTTTATATCTAATCTAGACTGAAAAGGAAAACAACAGCACTTACAAAGTATAAAAAAACAGCATTGTCAGGTTCTTGTAGAACGAATAAAACTTTAAATGTGGATACACAGAGGCTTAGAGAACTTGAGTGTGCAACTGTAGTGCTGACACAGAGGTGATGTGATTCTGGAGACCTTTAAATTAGCTTAATTCTGTTTTGAATTTTTAAATTATATCTATATGATATTAAGCATCAGTTTTGAATTGATTTCATAGATAAGACTAATTAATCAACAATATAACAATTGAGATTGTCACTTACTTTTATTAAAAGTGAATGTTGATTCAGCTGATGATAGAGTCATCATAGGAGACAGGTAGGTCTTCAGACCAATGAATAATTGAGCTGTTACACTTTGAGATGATACAAGTGAGATATATAGCCAGGTGTAGATGTAGCTAGTTAGCATGTGTGCTTGTGTTCACTCAAATGGGTGTATTATTTAAAAGGTTTTCTTACATACAGACCAGACAGCTTGCTGTAAGATATGGGTGGTTCTTTTCAGGTAGGGGGGCTCCCCCAGCAGGATACATGTACTGTAGAAGAGATTTATGTTCACACCTGTGCATACCTTTATGTACTATGAGATACACTATTACGCTTGAGGTAATAGGGAAGCAGCATGTACACAAACAACCATATAACTGTGTACAAGCCATACTAATATTTGTATGCTTCAGTGATCCCTTTTCAGGTATTTGCACAAGAATAAATAAGGTCAGTGGCAATTTGGCTTATGTTGATAAATTGTACATCACAAATAAAGGAACCACTGGCTTTGGGTATGCAATGTTAAGTGTTACAATTTGTAAGAATCAGTTTGTCTTGACTTGCATTTAATATTTTGAGGAGTTTGCTCTAACAGAAATTTGCACAATTTGATGTAAATATTAATTTATGTAGTGCCATATAGAAAATGATTGTAAAATTTTATAAACATCCCATGGTGAATAGTGTTTTTGGCTGTAATGATAATATTTTAGGGAAGTCCGTGTACACATTTTCAATAGTTAAACAACACAGAGTTGCACATATTATAATTAAACATCACATTAATATAAATTAAGCAGAGTGGCACATATTGGTTAAACATCACATTAATAAGGGAGGGGTCAACTGGTGGGTGATGCTTTGAATGATTTACACTAAATACATGTTTCTTAAGTGCTTGAAGCCTGTTCTTAAATGTGTCCAATATGATACAGCTGGTAATTTCTTCTGGTAGGTTGTGTCACTGTTTAATTGTCCTTGGATAGAATGAGTTTTTGTATGTTCTGTTTTTACTGGTAGGATTTTGAATTTATTTTGGCTTGGCATGTTCAGCTGTCAGCGTTGGTTATTATGCCTTTGATGGGAATGGCCACCAGGTCGTGTAGTCTTTGAAATAACAGTAGAAGTCTGAGGTCTTGGTGTCTAGACTCCAGTGAGTTCCATTTGAGATCCAGCAGTATTTATGTATAACACTGCTGTATAACCTGCTACCTCCCTGAGACACCCCTCTAAAAGGACTGGAAAAGATCTAGAGAAAATACATTAGCTTGGGAGGCTGCATATGGTATTATCCTGATGGAATAAAATTATTTATGATTAAACTGAAAATACTTGGAGAAATGTTAAAAAATTAACACAAAAATTAAACTTTGAAAGCTCTGAGAGATCTCATGTCAAGGCCATTTTACTCGCATATATCTGATTACAAAAACAGAGATTATTATATAAACTTCCATTGCAATGAAGAAATTATGGAGACACTGTGTGGTCTAACAAAAGAACACAAATTTCATTGAATCTGCATTCTGATCTGACCCAAAAGAATTATCATCCTATTCCAAATTTAATAAATTCTCCCTTGCCTTTCGGCCTAACCTTCCACAGTATTTCAGTAATAATGTTTTGATATTTCGTGAATTGACAGACAAACAGCCAGTAAAAATGTGGTAAAAACATAACCTATACCAGCTTCAGTCACCAGCCATTAAAATTACCAATCACCAGATACCAAATAAGGCATACAGTGGAACCTGTCTGAATGACTAACTCTTGGAAAAGACCACCAGTGAATTAAGACCATTTTTTGGCAGTCACACAGGTGGTCTTTATTACACAGGTGTCATTGTATATCTTTTTAAGGACTGCATTTTTTTTTACCTGAAACTGCTAGGTTAGATAGTTGGAATTTTTAACCAGATGTAAAGATTTTTCTCAGATTTACAGTTGAAACATGGAGCGCCTGGTGATACCAGTGTCTGTATGATTGGCATTTTGGAGTGTGAGAGGACCCTTGTTCCAAACAAATGTTGATGCAAAATACAGTGATCTGTATAATGAGAAGTCCACCTTAATACTGACAGTAATTCTGATGTATGTAGTAAAAGTGAGTATTTGTCCAGAGTTGTCACAAAGTTGGGTCTGTTAGATGTGATCTTTTGACCTGGAAAAGTCATCATTCAGCACTTTGCCTGAGAAAGGATTCATGGGGATTCAGATATTTATATTAATTGTGAATGATAATTTCATGAATTTTATCACTAAAGTTTCTGCAGTGTTTTCCCTTTATATTATTATGAAATTTAAGCTGTTCATTCAGATAGGGCAACTTTAAATGTCATGTGATATTAAAACATACAGGAAGGGCACCTTATGTAAAAAGTTATTACATGATAACAGCAGTGTAAACATATTTGTCTGCAGAAATTATGTGATCCATTTGCATAAAATCTGTATGGTTAACCACAAATGTTTGACAGAGTGTAATCAAACAACGATTTTGCTTGGTAAATCCCTGGCAGTATTACTTAAACATGCCTCGGGGGCAAATTTAACTAATGCTAAATGCTCATAATGAGAATTGGCTGAATAGCTCGTAACAAGTGTGACAGTATAATGTGGGGCTGTTACATGTACCTCACAAGGATGACTGATTCGTTAGCAGATTCACCTGATGTTTGCCACACGTGGCTCACGTTATAATGAAATACCAGGCAGAGAAGACAAAAACACAGACCTCTATACATCAACGTGCGTTATAAAAACGGATCTGTGGTGTTGTAACATTTGAGCTGTCACAGATACTTTATGCTAGTTTTTTTATGCCCATTCATCCTCTTGATTCATTCATTGGGTTGTCACATTCAAAAAACGCTCCTGCAAAATATAGTACTGTATATCCAGGTCACACACACTGAGGTTCAACTAAGGTGGCCTTGTGCCACAGAAATGCATAGAATGCCCGTCTTCAAATGATATAGTCCTTTCCACCACCCCTGTTTACCTGTGTTTATATTTTTAAAGTAAAATATAACAAAACATTTTGTTCTCATGCAAGGTAGAACTGATTAAATGTGTATACTCCATTCCATTACCGTCTACTCAGTTATTTGCAATATTTTTTTAAGATGCAATAACACTTACCTGAATTTACCTTGGAGGGAAATCGGACAAATGTGGTGATTATCTGACAGTGAAATAACATTTATATGGATTACATATGATTTATTCAAAATGAAATATGGCTGACCAAGTATACAGTGTGGCAACATATCATTGATAGCCTTAAAGCTGAAGAACTTGGAATACATACATTTGATGATTCATAGAGCTGAGGTCACCATGGTAATTGTACTAACACTTTTGTTATGTTTTACATGTATACGTCCCTCCTACATTAAACGGATAAACAGAAGATGGCAACATGTAATGAAGCCATCATTTTTACATCTCTTTCCAGACCGGTCAACATCATCCCGGTGTTGCAGAGTAAATATATTTATTTCATATTTATTCAAAATATCATAAATCACCATGTTACCATCTATGTTTATAGCTAGCTGCTTTGTAATGGCTAACAAAATAAATTTTGAAGAAATATTGTAAACAAATTAGATGGACAGGGGTGTTGTGCATTGGAACAGAGTATCATTAACTTAGATCCAAATAATACCTCAAAATCAATTAATTTCTTGCAATTGGATGATATTCAAACATTATAGGACACAAAATCTTTTACATATACTCTTGTCCCAAGTCTTGGACACAACATAGCCACCAAGAAGGAATTATATATGTACAGACTTAGTGATTTGACATCACAAGCATGTTTGAATGGAACAGTGTACAAATGGTGGTGCTACTTTTGATTGTATGATAACCAAAGGGTACTGATATTCATGTAACTGTTTCACATCTATCTGATATAGATGCAGATGACATTTGGGACAGGTACATACAAAGGGGTGAACATTTCCAGTATAGATATCTCCTTATACTTATTATACTTTTGCATATTATCTTCTGAGTTGTCAACATGTTACAATTCATGTAACAATTCACACCCCCCTCCCCCCACCCATTACACAGTGGTATTCAAGCTTACATGCATGCTCAGGTGTGACACCCAAGGTAACAGCTGATATGTTAGATGAAAAGTATCTGTTTGTCTGAGATGTCCTGGTCCTGACAGCTTTTCAGCTTATATGTCAGACAGTGTATTATATTGTAATAACCTGGGTCAAGAATATATTAGGCATGTCATTACATATCCTTTATCACTTGCAAGATGTTTTGAATTAATGATACTGGTTCTTTGTTCAGTTTGGGATCACAACAAATTGATGTGCATGATATCAATGCAAATACAGGATTCTATTTTTCCTGCTTATCTAGTATGTACATATTAGGTACACATAAGTATGAATCGGATTGAATCCTAGAACATGGGATCAGTTTTGAGATTTATTTATCTTCTCATCTGCATGACACATCAGTACTGAGTAGTGGTCTTAGCACTGTGCTCATTCTCCAGTGTTTGTATTTCAGTAATGATCAAAAACTGGGAAAGGACAGCCTGAGGGCAAAAAGCATTGTACCACGAAGGGCATGGTCCATTGTATGATTCCCCTGCCCCTGTGCAGCCGAGACAAAATGATGAAACCTCAGTAGAACCTCAGAGATAGACTCTGTCCTAATGACAAGTTATGATTTGTGATTTTCCTATAGCCTCATGGTTATATAACCTGAAATCCAGAGTTCTTAATAATAATTAATGACATCTCATATTTCTCATATTCCTACTTTCATCTTCATTCATTGGACAGTGCCACTAATGGCTAAATTGGACCTATCCCTTAAAAAATATTTAAATGGTGGTTACTTATGTGTCACATTTAAAGTTTTCCTCATGATTATATCCAGTGTTAAGATATTATCAAGTAAAATGGCTCTCTCTCTTTATCTTATATACAAAGAAACAGACTGGATTTTATCATGGTGGTCTTGCTAATACTGATAATGTTGCCATGGTAACATTATTATGGACAAGAAAGAGTGCAGTGTCATTGTGATATTTGTATGATATCAGTTGATGATCAGTATTCCTGGGTGTCCAGTAACTGTATCTGTCCAGGAAGCAACACACCATCCCCAGATGCTGGAAAGGTATATGCTGGTGCTGCTGCATCCAGTTATATAAAAACATTGTTTTTATATTAATCAAATACTTTGGGTAATTAATTGACTTCTCTGGAGTGCCTAGAATTTTCTTTATGAATAGAATAGTATAATATGATTTTGAAAACTTGACAATTTGCGATGCTTTTATCAGTTTTACCTGTCAAAACATCAGCATGGATATATACAAATCAACATCAAGGTTATCAGCCGAGTAACTGGTGAGTAAAACAGTTTCCTGGTAACTGCTAACTTATCAAACAACTAATAATATTTTGGTTGTAACACATTGTTTTTTAAGTACATTTAAACAGTAGACAAAATGATCCAGTCCTAGGTCTGAACCAGCTACTGTAATGTTAAAGTCTTTCCTCATATTCATGAAGATTTCCCTGATATAAATGTCACTGTTACACACTGTCTGAATAACTAGTAACCAGTAAAGATATGTTGATTATCCTGGCCTGGAATACTATGTTGTCTTGAGATTTGTGAACTATATCAGTAGTACAATAGTGTTTTGTACTGGTGGTGAATGCTTGTCCGTCTCAACACAAGATATATATACATTAAAGATCCAGGTAATTGTCAAATTGACAGTTCTTTGTTGGTGATCATGGACGGGTCACTTTTAAAACCCCACTTGATAGCTAACATCATCAGTCATGGTTCGCTTATAGGTCCATTATTATGTTTGACTGCCCTTAATGACTGTCCTGCGGTCACCTGTCAAACAGTTCAGCTGAGGACAAGCTTCATAGGAAGCGTGGGACAGCAGGCTTTATTATGACAGATGACGGGCCTCAAGGTGAGCACAGCAAACAGTTAAGTGGACTCTGGTTGTTCACTGTTCTTTACTGTGCACACACAAGAGGACACGCTTTATGATAATGTGACACTAATATTTGGCCTCTATTTCACCCAGTGTTGGCTAACATGTCTTGGATAAAGTTTGATAATCTGGACTGGTGTGCTCTCTCCATTATGTCCACCATTTTTCTCAATTACACTTAGCTTTTCATGTCCATGAAGGAAGTTACACTTAACAAGGGTTGGTGGCCCATATAGCCTCGCACCTGGATGCCACAATGACCTGGTCAGTTTTTATACCTTTGTTTTATTGCTTGTAAATCAACATGTATATCTGTCTGCAGCAATGTTATATCTTGTTTATTTTTATCACAAAAGTGCCAAGGAAAATGGAAAAGGTAAGAATAACAGTATTTATTTATTTTGGATAATGAAAAGGACACTATATACTTTAAACATGTTTCATATGGTGCTAATGATAGCAGGTAAGATGTAATAAGCTTTTATTGTGGTATTTATACAAAAAAAAGTTTTTGATGCGAGACTGAAAATTTTAGGACATATCTTTCATGAGTTTAGTTGTAGTGTATGAGGCTCAACTGAAATTTCTGACATAGTAAAAATATATAGTATTTAAAGCTACACACATTTATCCATGAAACCTCGGGGGTCTTACCTGCACATTCATTGGATCAGATGCTTTATGGGGATCATTATTATTCCAGTTGTCAGTCATATACATTGACATAGCAGATAATGGTGATGTGCATACCGAGGTTGTACATGATCATACAGTGTATCTGGCAAACAAACATGGGCATGCAGAAATTGCAATGATTAGAACCTCCATGTCTGATTGAGATGAATGTGCTGACCAGGCCAATATGAGTGCTGTATGCCACAAAACACAGGCAGGTTTTGGGATAACTAAGGTAGAAAAAGTTTTATCCTTTTTTACCACTCCTGTGTCTTGGAGCATGAGTGACAAAAAGTGGTTATGCTAGTTGATAATAGACAGCTGTTATATGCACGTGGCCTACCATTACTTATTACCAGGGCAGAAATTGGAATAAGATGTGACAAGGTAGTGGGGCAGTAAACCATGTTCTTTTGATAGCTTAAATCAAATGGTTTTCATAATTGTCCTTGGATATTTTTAATATGTCACTGTCTCATGTAATTATAGTTTATGAGGATTGGGAGCTTAACGTTGGTGGTTTCGTGATGTTTTCACTCACATCTTCTCTCTCATTTACAATGTATACAGACAATTTAGTGATACATGCTTCTTCACATCACAACATGCCATTCCTTCCTCTGTTGTCTGATATACACCAACCAGACACATAGCTAACTGACAGCCCTACTTCTGGTTACACTCCTTTTTTGCCTGTGCAAATTGTGAGTGTTAAGTGCAAGAATGCCATTCTGAATTATAAGTTGCCCCTTCAAGACTTATTCACTGTTTTTTTTTTTTGTTTTTTTTTTTTTGGGGGGGGGGGGGTTATATGAATGCTTCTCTCTATCAGTAAAAGAAGAAGCTTAAAATATACCTCTTCATTGTGTAAACAGATGACCAGCCCAGGATCTAATAGGAATGGAAGACAAGATTACATTTAGTTCATTTTGTGTCAGATGAAAGTTGATCATTTACCAGCCTTTATGGTCCTATAGGCTTTTGTCCATTTGTGCAATACCAGGAAATATATCAAAACCATTAAAACTAGAAACTTTTAAATTTGAATTCCAAGAAGGCCTTGATATGATCTTACTGGAACAAATCCAGGCCACAATGATCTGTAATTGTATCTTCCAAAACAAAGTTTTGCAGATACTATGTTTTTGACAGGTTTCAGCCGCTGCCGCATTTGTTTCCAGAGAAGTCCTCTGAGACCACTGGACTGATTTTTTTTTAAACTTGACCCCATTATATTTTGTGCAGACCTCTGACCTTTCCTCTCTGCAGTGCATCCATCTGTGCGTCTGTTTTCACACATCCCACATATCTTCAGACTCGTTTGACCAATCGGGCTGAAATTTTGCACAAGTGTAGCTTTTGGATAGCTTTTTCTCATACAAAAAAAGTGGTAGTGCCACCTGCAACCATTTTTTGCAGTGTCCATCTGTTTGTCTGCAGTGAAATAAAATCACTCTTTTCTCTGCAGTGGTTGGACTACTTATCCACCTGAAAGTTGGCATGTGTATACATACTGGATAGCTTTCTCTTTCAAATAACAGGTGGCAACACCTACAATCATGCTGACATGGCAGACATCCATGCTAATATGCAACACATCTCACTCTATTTCCCCTTGCCACTCAATCTATGTCTCACTTGTAGACTCACTGGTATTATAGTTGTCGCAGCTCTTGTCACTGTTTAAAGAAACTGTAGAGAGATGGATATTTTTATTCACTTAATCAGCTTATACATAAAAAAACAAATGTAATGACAGTTTTTACACATATCCAACAAGTACCTTGGATAGCATTGAAATGTTTAAAAAACTTATTTCCATAGTGGTCCATTTTGCTGTCAAGATGATATTTTAATAGTGAGTTCTGTTTTCATGCTTTTTTTTATAGTGGTCCATTTTGCTGTCAAGATGATATTTTAAAAGTGAGTTCTGTTTTCATGCTTCCATAGTGGTCCATTTTGCTGTCAAGATGATATTTTAATAGTGAGTTCTGTTTTAATGTTTAAAAACAGTAAAATCTTATTTTCTTTGTCATTTGAATAATTTAATATATCTGCCTAGAGATAACATTAGTTTCCCAAATATAAAACACAAAAGTTATTTTTATACAATTTAATTTACATTTACAGTTTGCACTTTGTTTAATAGAAAAGAAGAAAACAACTTACAGATTTCTTATCCAGTTCACGGCCTCTGTCTTTTTACACATTATATCATGATCTACAGTGTCAAAAGCCTTTGTTAAATCTAACAGAACTATGCCATTAAAATTACCTTTGTCAGTTTCTAATTTGATATAATCAGTTATATAAGTCATACATGTGTCTCTTGAATGTGAAGTAGATATATATCATATTATTAATATATGCTAAACACATTATTTGGTTTGAATAAATAACCCAAAGCACTGTGCCCCAGTTAAAGGACATGCATTTTATCAAGGGTCAAAATGTATGGTTCCCAAGGAATTTGAGTATGACACCAGGAAATTTAAATACCATCTTAATGGAATTCTAAGTCGAGAAACCAAAATTTATTATCACATACCCATAGTCCTGTTGAAACCATCATATGTTCTAGTATTTCCAAGTATATTCTTTGCAAACTTTGAATCAGTTGCGCATAAATGATTTAATCTGAAGGAAGGTAAAATTAGTTGATGTTAAAGTTATTTAGAATGAATTTCCCTTTAGGGAACTTGCCTTTTTTAACATATTGCGAAGTTTTAGGAACAATGGTTTATTGATCCAGTTAAATTTTTGCTTTTCATATGAATGTCATGACCCAAAAAATACTCTTTCCTATTGAAAGGCCAACTGCATGTCAGTACAGGTTCACAACTCAGAAAAACTGATCTGTGCAAACAACACACTAACACAATGGTTTATCTGTTTTTCAATTTCTTCCTGACGAATATGAAAGAATCAACCACATATATATCAGGTCACAGAGGGCTACAGTATACAGATGTTGCTTAATCTGTATCATATTTATTATCTTGCTTTATTTTCCATTTACCTTCCCTCTGTGCGAAGCCTCCTTTTATGTGAGTTCAAAAGGTGTAATTCACTTTATAAGTTCACATTAACAGCACAAATCTGCTAACCTATGGCATCCTAAAAACATTTACTCATAAGTAGAAGTTGTCTTTCCATGAACAAGGAAGAACTGGAAAGAGTTAAAAGTATAACAGTGTAAATAAAGTACAGGATCGTCACAGCCCTATAATGCTATTATTGGTAAGCAAGAATTTCATTCAGCCTTAAACACTATATATCTATTTAATTCTGCAAGAAAAAAGTGTAGTGCAAACATATATATATATATATAAATATATATATATAAATATATATATATATATATATATATTTTTCCCACTGGTCAAGGCAAAGTGAGGTAATAGGTAGTCTAGAGTTTCTGTTTTCTTTATGTCCTGTATGAAAGAGAAGAAAAAAAGAAAAAAAAACAAAAGGAGTTCAGTATCCATTAGATCACAAGGTATTGTTCTCATATATACTATCTATATATATACAGAGGAGCTTGCTGGGATGTACATTGAGTGCAGCTGCTTTCAGTTAGAATGAAAAATACCCTCTCCACCAGTTAAGAAAACCAGAGGATAAAAAGTGACAAACATTGTTTTGTGTATCCGATTAGTTACTTGGATATGTCAGGTTCATTACCCCAAGACATATTTTTTATCCCGTGGTAAAGTTGTAGCTGCCTCACATGGAACAGTTTGCCGAGAGACTAATGAAATAAAAATGTGATGTAGCTCTTCTTGCACTTGATGTGAAGAAGGTCTGACATTTTATCGGAAATGATGGTAAAGGGATAGAGATGAGACAGTGCTGTTTCTGAGCTCTTAATAAGTCACACATGAAGGTGTGTAGACCACCCATATAAAAACGGGTCAAACTATTGTCCTAAATGGAATCATTACACAGGTGATCAGGCATGTAAAGTGGCAATGTGTAGCCTGTACCAGGACATGAAGCTATATTTACTAACTTCTACAAAATGCCTTAGTCCTGGCCGATTTTGGATAACTTTATATATATTGGCAGTATATATATTCTGTATATTTAAAAAAATGTCCTTGAGAATGTACCATTTTCTTCTGGCCATAAAAGGAAAGATATTGGTTGCATTTCCTTTACTCACAGTTCAGGCCCAAGTGAAGTTACCAATATATCAAAATCAGTCTCTCTGATTACCAGTAGTTAAAAAGAAATCATAGGACACAAGATTCAAACTTACTGAATCAACAAAGTAAAGTTGTCAGAAATTATGGTAAACATCTATTAAATATGCTGATAAAAGAGCTTCTTCTTAGAAACTGACAGGTGAGACAAACCAGCACTAACTTAATCACTCCTCATAACCTTCATGACTTAATACCAAGTAAATTCAGTCTTTCTCATTGGTTTCCCTGATGTAAAAAATGTCCAAAGTTAGAATATTTTTCACAATAACTTTAAAGAGAAACAATGGTTGGTTTAAATGTAATATAAACTGCAGCTTCTGTGCAGGATAGCCTGTCACTCCTCAATTACATATTTTTAAAAGCCATGCAGGATCGCCACCTGTTGAGAGCTTAAACAGCTAGGTACTGGTATATATTATGTGATTCATGCAATTTAATGATGAAGCCATGCAAGGACTGATCTGGCTAAAGTAGATAATTCCAAATAGACCAAGATTATTTAAAAATAACAATCTAGACAAAACAAGCTGCCATTTAAGTCTGTTTATTAATGTATCGTAATAATATAGTTGACCCGAGAGGTAAAAAAGGAAATAGGAGAGGGTGGAGAAAATGGTGATATGTAAAATATGGTGGTACAAGGCAGCAGCTTGGCCGTGCTAAGATAAAGAAATGTTATATCAGAAACATAATAGTGTATTTTGACAGTCAATGCTGCCAAGCACTGCATTCAGCAGTCTATGCTTTTTGTGAATGCCACTGACTCCCAGTAAGTACAACCCAACAGAAAAGATGCCCTAAATATATCCAGTCCAAGGTTTTAGAGCAGGGTTACAAAAGCAAAATAATTGTAAACAGTTTCAAGTGATGTTGAGTGATCAATGAACCATGGTAACCAGATTTGATACAATTGGCCACACCAGGAGAGACAAAGGGCTGTGTTACATAGAAGTCCTGTGGAGTCATCTGTAAGGCATGTACCTGCTGTCCCTCCCAGTAAGGCTTTTCAAGGTCATCCTGACACGTTACCCACATGACTAATAAGGTAGAGATGTATTGGAAACAGATTTGCCTGCCATGGTGTGACCTACTGGCTGTCTCTCTTAATGATAGGGTATGAAATCTTGATTGTTCCTCATCACATGCAAGTTGAGACTAACAATAACAAGGGTAAATAATAAAAGTCATTCTTATCATATGGCTTGGTTAACTTTACACACCTTTAATAGATAAAGCAGTCTACAGGTCTTGTACCTTCTTTTATTTTATATAATATAAAAAAAATTAATTATTGGTCCAATGCAAACATGTGGTTCATAAAGAACTAGGATTGATTTCCTGTATATAAAAATATATTTTTCCATTTCTTATGCATTTGTTTGAATTTATATGATTCAAAATGCATAAATTTAACTTCATAGTATAAAGAATATTGATTTCTATTCCATTGATTTTTGTTCTCTTCCTGAAATAGGCAGAGGGAGTGGGGGAAACTTGATACAAATTTGAATGTGTCACTTAAGTTTAAATAAGGTTTAAGACAAATGTTCAAAAGATTGGTTGTCTGGTTGGTGGATTGTGTCACATGATGAAAGAGAACAAAGGAAAATTTAATATGCTTGCTTTATCAGTCAGTATCTCAAGGTAATCAGTAAGCTCACCTGATAGGACAACTAGCTAAAGTGGACAGAAAGGAAAAGCCAAATGAGAACAATAAACTTGTCCTTTGAAGATTTTTTATGTGACATTTTCATGTTTCATCCATTTTAAATAATTCAGGTGAAATATTAAAAGCGATATTAAACTAGTTGCATGAGGTTAACATTTATTTTCAAAATTGAGCAGATTTTTAAACAGGTCAGTTCAGTCATGTCAAAAGTTTAAGGTGCACAATGTATTAGCATGTACATTGGTTCAAACATGCATGTTTTTGATTACTTGTTTAGATTATTTTTTTTTAGAACAATAATTCCTACACATGTGAGATCTGCATTTAGCCCGGATCTGACATGTAAAAAGTAGTTTAACACAAATATGCTCAGCTGTTTGTGGTATGTTTCATGAAAGGGTACAACAGAAAATTTGTTAGAACAACATTTTTAGGTGTATCAGGTTAGAGTAATAAAATGCTTAATTTGCTAATGTTTACACAAAATGAGTTTTCTCAGATATGCTGTTGTTGTAATTACTGTAATAACAGCTTTTAATTAAAGCAATAAATATGGCCAGAATGGAAATGGTTATTTTTTAATACATTAACCATCCTGAAACAGCATAAACACGTGTCACTGTAATAGCCCACTTGGGGCCATATTTCCACATCTCAGTTTATTTTAGTTCTTATTAAACACACATCTGATATTAATCTAGGGTACCATTATGAGTCTAATTACTCAGATGACAACTAAAGCCAAATAAACCATGCAGACACTGAAAAAAGACAGAATGCGACTGAGTGTAATTTATATTTCTGATATGTTTAAGTTCGGATTTCATTTAACCAGATACAGATCTGGTTGTGCATTTAAATCTGAGTACTTGCACTCAAACAGAAGTAATTCCATATGTGGAGTTGTACTTACAGACTGATTTAACTTGCATGTTGACTTATGAATAAAACACCAGATGAAATCTTTAGCTTTATGATTAAACCATTAAATGATGTTTAACACACCATGATTATCAAATAGGCAGGACTATAGTATTATTATTGTCCAAAGATTCATCAGCATCTGCATTATGAAGACTAATGACATCAGTAAGTGTTATCTGTAGTGCAGCAGTTCCATTGCATGCAGGGAGGCCTGTCATGGGGAAACTCACTAAGTAAAGTCACTGGACTTTATAAAGGCCCTAATGTAGAGTCCGATTGAATCTGGTTTGCACCACTGCTAAAGTAACATGATGTCAGATGGCTGCTTTATTGTCAGGATCATTAATTTAGTGGACTGAAATAGAAGACACATTAAACAAAATCAGGGGATGAAACTAATGTACAAGGTTTTAGGATAAATATATATGTAGAGTGAAACCTTCCTGGAAAGACCATCTTTCTGATCACCAAAAATGGTCACCTTAGCTGAAGTGGGTAATTTTATAAATGTCAGTTGAACATGATTTAGGGCTGCAAAAATAAACCTGTGCACCCATACATCATTATAGCAAGTCAAATATCATATGAGTGTGATCAAATTAATGTCTTTGTTTCACTGTATTGACAGTGTGTGATCATTTCAGCTCCATATAAGGTATATTGTCACCACTTAACAACAGTTCTTTTGCATATAGTGTACAAATATGTTTATTTGTTTGATTTGAATTGAAAGCTACAGATGTATAGGCCTAAATAGGTTCATAGTGTCATAATTTCATTTTATCCTATATACCCTGGCCTTCAACGACTTTGCAGACAAACACAGGAAATATATTCAGGGGTTAATGAGATCAACGAAGAAAAATGTTAAGGGGACTATAGCCTACTTTATCAGGGTTTCAATCTGATTATTTTTGGTTTCATTTGTATTATTAGTAGTGATAAGACCCAGGTTCATGTGCCTGTGTAGCTGAGAGTTGACCTAGAAATTATTAGGATCATTATATAATCCATTGATCACAGCCTTCAAACAAGGCTACTTGGAGGTATTAGATTACCTTCAGTTCAATAATTTTATTGAATTTAAGTAAATTATCAAATGCTAATTGAATCAAATGATGTGGAAGAAAAAGATTCCAAAGGTATTCCAAGATGGCTGCCTGTGGCCATATTTGATTTCTGGCAGTTCTGAAATTTGGTATAGCACATGTACTCTCTCACAGAGACTTATCTTCAGAAAATAGCTTTAATGGTTTTGGAGAGAAAGGGCCAAAATTAATTCTAAGATAGCTGCATGCCTTTTGCCCATATTGGATTTCAGATGATTTCTGATAATATATAGGACTCCACACTCCTGATGCAGCATACATCAAATCCTTCCATATAGTATAGTATAGGTAAAGCACATCCAATAATATAGGGCCCTACCTTAAGAAAAATTGAAAAAATAAAAAAAAAAAACTTTTGCTGCAATGATTTAGGAGATAATCCACTCAGCATGGGGTGATTGACTGACAGACAATTTGAAGGAAAAGCTGGTTATACTCATATAGTGTATCAGACCTGCCCAGGCGTAGCCCCAGTTAACAGAGAGTTTCCATGGGAGTGTTAAAAAGAAAAAGTGATTGTCACTGGATAATGTTTGTGTCAGAGAGTAAGGAGGACTGTGCTTTTAGTGCTTGGTAGTCTTCATCTAGGTTCCTGTGAGAAAACAACAAATATTTACATTGATGTTCTTGATGTCACAGCCAAATGGTGAAAATCTGTTTGTCCTGCAGGGCTTAAGGTGTTTTCATGGTTCACCATCCGCGAGGATTGGTAATTCATACGACCACATAGTCTGGTTCATGCTGTGTTGATCTATAAGAAACTGCAGCATTAGGGAGGGTTACTGGTTTATGATATGCACAAACAGGGGCTTGGCTCAGTCATGTCTCTGGGGTTTTACCCCCTTAGGCTAATAAAGTCTGGAAAGTTAGAAGGGGAAGGAAAGATGTAAAAACTGAATGGAGATTATACATTAAGTGAGGTTAGTATATATATATATATATATATATATATATATATATATATATATATATATATATATATATATATATATATATATATATATATATATATATCCACAGTCTACATAGAGCACACAGGGGTGGATCCAAAATTTAGGAAAAGGAAGGGTCCAACTCAGGAGGACTAATGACAAAACCTAAAAAAAGGTTGCCAAGTCTTGAAAAAAGGGGATCCAGGCAAAAAAAACTGGTCTGAAACCCTTAAAAAAGGTTTTGGTTGCAGTTGCTTCACCATGCAATTGCAAGGGCTTCATGTGCTTATATTATTACTATAAATTTCACTAGATTAATTGCAAGAGCTTCTTGCCGTTTTTAATAATATTTCATATCACTGCATCTAATGCAATGGCTTCTCTGTATATTTATTGAGAATATTGAATTTGATGTTTCTGTCACTCACTATTAATGCAGCTATTAAACTTTTCATTACATGGGCCTGTCATTGCTATAAATGTTGCTGCACTGAAAGACTTATGGCATGAGTCTCTCGTTATTAATAATGGCACTGCTACCATTGCATGGCCCTGCACTCATTCAGCAAGTCTTTTGTTGTTACTAATGGCACTGCTACCACTGCATGCATGGCTCTACACTCACTGGGTGAGTCTTATCTTGCTACTAATAACACTGCACTCATTGCAAGCATGACACTGCACTTTCTGGATGCACGGCACTGCACTTATTGCACGAGTCCTTTTGTTGCGACTATGACACTACTCACTGCATGCATGTTACTGCACTCACTGCATGTTTTTTTTCTAATAATAGCACTGCGTCATAGCATACATGGCACTGCACTTATTGCATGAGTCTAATTTTGTTGACTACTCACTGCATGGACCTCACATGGCCATTAATTTCACGGTGCCTCCTTTTGATCTTCATTGGCTTCTCTGATCAGTCCGAGCTCATGTGGGCAGCTGATAACATATCACATGACTAAGTGTTTTGACGCAATTGTGGTTAACCGTCTTCAACTTTTTGCCCATTGACGGTCGTCCGCTCAAGTGAAGTTTGTTTGAGGTGATAAAGTTCAGGTACAAAGTGGCCTAGTTTGTTTACAGTATAGCTGTATTATACTTTAAACTGTTTATAAAACTTCTGACATGTTAACAGGACTCTACACATACTTGCATGGCTTCATAGACCATAATGTAAATAGTACCATGCCAAATGTATCAGAACATAAATAGCACTGTGCTGTACACACCTCCATACACTGGACCCATTTGTTCCCAGTCAGTGTCCCGTGGAGGACCTTATATTGATGTTTACACCTGCTATATGTATGATCAATTGTTTATTTATCAGATAGACAACCTGTCAAGCTTTGTCATCAGTTATACACTAGACAACCCAGAACTGGTGGATTTGGAGTTCCTATAAGAGTGATCACAGGATTATAAATATCAGTTGATAATGTGATACTGTATATATATATACTGTGACTGTGCTTAAACACCTGCATGTGTCTCAGTTCATGGTCACCTTCTTTTTGGACTCATTTTACCTGAAGAGTTTATACCTGATGCAGTGCAAAAGGTAAGCTAATGAATGTCTCCATTAGTATGTTATTATTGTAGTATCACTTAAGAGAGAACTGGAGATTTAATATCCTGGGGTGTTTTAGCTCAGAAAGTAACTGTTTTATAATATTATCAAGACTGGTAATATATATTTCAATTAAGCTTGAACAAAAAAATTGTTACACTTTTGCACAAGAAGAACCTGCTGTTAATATGTGTGATGCATAACCTTAACTATTTGAAAAGGATGGGTTTGATTTATCGCTTACTAACAGGTAAAGGAAACTTTACCATGTGACCTTTTTACATATAGCAACATGGGGTTACATTTTTTATATATAATATACTGTTGTCCTTGAACTGTCCCCATATCCAGAGCATTCTACATATGATATGTCAAATTAAGTGCAAGGTGACTTTAATGATTATTATATTCCCTTGCACTCAAACAAATGGATATGAATCTTGGTTTATGTCTGTTGGACACTTCATATCACACATTTGTGGCATGTTCCTTTCCTTTTTTTATGTGTTATAGCCCTCTGTCTCTGGTATTTGTGGGTTAAGTGCTACCATTGTTACTGTTTTTTTTCCCCTTCTTTCGTATGAGCTTACTTGCATTGTCATATTTTTCTCATCTATACTGAAATATGAGCTTACTTGCATTGTCATATGTTTTATTGCCCCACCTCAAAGTATCTTTCCAGTTTAAATATTCAGAATTGCAGGTTGAATATTTGTCCAAACAGTGTGGATGTTATTTTTTATTGTGGGCAAAATTTGCTCAAGTGATACAATGGCCTCCCAACAAAAGTGCTTGTTTTAATATAAACATAAACATATGCTTGTTACATACCAGGGTACAGTCATAAATGGTGATACCAATTTTATTCATGGATCCATTGGTGGATAAGTGGAGTCTTCTTTGAAATATAGCATTCACAAGTGTCCTCAAATAGCAGAAGTTTCACTCCCTTGATGGACTAAAAGAATAGTTTTACAAATTTTGCCTTATTAATCATTTCAGTTTGTATTAGCCTTTTTTGCCTGGTGACGGCAGGAGTTTCACTGCATGCTTAGTAATTTAAACAAGTATGTAAAGTTTTCAGCCTTTGAAAGAACACATGAATCTCTCACTTAAAATAATTGATTTATTTTAAAATAAGCAAATGTCATCATATCTAGCATTCATGAGAAAAAATGCTGCTTTTAATATGAAGTAAAAAGTTCAGAGAGGAGTAAAAGATGTATACAACTCTGTTATTTAAAATCATATTTTGTGCAGTCATCTTCACAAGCTTGAAAATACCAAATAATACATATGAAAAAATTGCAGCTCTATCAGATTTCATTATGACATAGGATTGGTGTATTTGACATGATTGCCTGTGTATGCATGTCATGTATGGTATGTGCTGACAGTCTAAAGAGCCAGTGTTTGGTTTCAGTGATATTGTTTGTTTGTCAAAAGGTGTATGAATTCTAAACCCTTTGAACTGATGAAGGCCTCATCTCAAGTTCTGCTGTGTTGTGAGTTCCATTACCTGTTCACTTAATCCATTTATCTCTAGGGTCAGCCATCAAAGGCCCAGAGCATGGAGTAATGGGTCTGATAAAAATCATGTTGTCAGTGGTTATAGCTTAAAAATCACCACGGTATATTGGTGTCATGCCTGTTTGTAATAGATAAAAAATATACATAGGGTCGTCCTTCAGATGTAGTACAGCATGATGTTTGTGGCCATGTGATTGAGGACATGGGGTAGGTTTTCAAAGAACATGCCACATTATCTGTTCAAAATATGTGACCTACATTGACAGTGATGATAACATAAGAAGTGGGATTAATCAGTGCCCAAAACATATAATAAAATAATAATTATATAATAATTAATTAATTTAATCATTGTTGTCAGTGTTGTTATTTATAATTATTACCACCATTATTGCTATGTTATTGCTCAAACTTATGTACCATTCCTGCTGGTCCTCTTAAAAACTTTTAACAGTTGTTGGTTGAAGCATCCGGATGGAAGTGAAGGGCTTCAACATGGACATCGGCAGGGTGTCATAGATTAGTAAAGTCAGTCAAAATGGTGAAATTTCAATCAGAGACTAACTTTTACTTTGTAAAGTCTTGATTACAGATTATGATTTCTGAATTTTACCTACCAGACCTCTGTTTTCAAGCCTGACCTCCAGTAAGCGTAGTACCTACAACATGTCAGCTGTCATATTATACTGAAAACATCATCAGCATTCAAACATTAATAACTGTGAGTTTGCGCCAGGACAAGGTACATTTTAAGCAGGTGGGATGGAGACAGATTGAATAGAGACGTGTAAAGCCCTCAGTGTGGCCATTTTGATTTTATATTCCATAGACAAAGTATTTATATATGTTAGACATATTATACAATATATGGATATAACAGTTATATTCCATTGTTCTCAACATCTGGTCTGATAATGCTTAAGAATCCCCAGCAAAATATTTCAGGGTTAAATTTGATGCTTAAAGTCACCTGACCCAGTGTGTTGTCAATCATGAATGCCTAAACAGGATAAGAAATATCTGTAAAGTAGTTTTAAGGATTGAATTATGACTAAAAAATGTAAAGGGATTAGAAATAAATTCCTTTTCTAAAATGCACCTGTATATCCACATCAGCTGGGTATGTTTTAGTTTAAATTATGTTATAATAAACTTACATATGTTATTAAAAAAGTACCTTGAGTTATATTTGTGAGTTTAAATCCTGCATCCACAATATAAGTCACCCACAAACCTAAGTGACAATGCATTCATAAGTGTGTGTTTACAGTGTAAACAAGGTTGGGCTTTGATCTAGCAGGAACACATGTTCATGTTGGGGGTACTGAACTCATTTATAGGCACAAGTATAGATTAAATCATATGTGTATGTTTTCAGGCATGTTGAGTAAACATTACACATCTTACCCAAGAGGACTCAACATTAAAGCTGTTTGCTTTGAAGACCCATCACATATTTATTCACAAGTGGTACTTTGATATTAAAACACAAAGTAGAGGATGTCCTGTGTTTATTGTGTCTGCTGTAGGTGGGACACTGCATGGAGTGACACACTGCTGGAGGGGGTGAGGGGGAGAGGGGGTGGATAGAGTATTATCTATAAGAGATGACTATGATGTAGGTTATCACAGGTATCATATATAAGTGTTTCTCTACAAATATGAACCCACCACTCACATCTTTGAGAGTATACAGCATGAGCAGGGCAACAGTTGTGATGTAATTGTTGTAGGTCTCTTTGTGGGAGGTCCACTGGGAGGCTTCTGAAGCACTGAAGCCCGCATGAACTGAATGTCCTGAATTAAAGTTTACATTTAAAAATTGCTAAAAGGATGCTTTAATTTTAATAATACATTTGGCATGTGTCATAGTCATTTTATATTTGCTTTTGGCACAAAACCAAGTTTTTGGTTGATATAATGTGAGAACCTATCCAGCAGCAGTATTTATTGCTTGTGCACAAAAATGCATAGAGTAAATATTATCTTTACTGCAAGAAGATCGTGAATTCTAGTAAGATATGATAAAAAACATGTGACAGTCACATCACTAGAAATGTTTTAAAATAGAGGTGCTTGTGTCTATGTGTGCATTTGCCTGCAGTTAAGGCAGTGGCAAAGAGTACATTCACCAGCTGTGGCTTTCTTTAAAGGGAATATTAAAATGGGAGTAAACAGTGGTAAAACCAAGGTAATAGAGAGCAGGTTATCAGGAGCAAGAGTGCTTTCAGACAGTCATCAGGACCTGCTGCAGTCAGGGTTATCTTGATAAAAGAAAAATCTCGCCCTGAGAGCAGTCATGTTTATATTTATTAACCTCATGCCCAGAGCAGTCATGGATAGATTTGTTTACAGATTTGCCTTCTGCAAGAATCAGTTTAATAATCTTCACTTCTAGGTGAGGGGATTTATTGGAGTCAACAAACAATGGAAATAGAACATTACATGTTTACTGTGATATCAGTGAACAGGTGGTCTTGTATACACAAAAAGATAAACCAATCTGAAGACCACCCTAGTCACATGGTTTTCTTGAGTGTATTTTTTATCCTAGGGGATCATGTGATGACAAGATCAATAAAGCTAACTTCTATTAACTTGTATTGGCCATGAATGTATTTGTAGGTGACATATGTTAATTGGTTGTAACAGGATATCCAATTCTTCAATGAATAATCAATAAATATTTTTCTTCCGTTAATTTAGACCATAATTTTCTGTAGTGTTCTGTTTTCTATATTTAAATTTTATTTTATTTTAAAGTAATTTATAAGGAATGTCTATCACAACATGATCATTTATTTTCATCAAATGGGCACCAGATCATCAGGATTTTGCCAATTATAAAGGCCATCTTGAAGTTTTGCACCTTTGAAAACCAGTGAAGAAGAATATACTACTGGAGAGATTAATCAGTGTGTTGTTGAAAAAACTCATTACATGCAACTGAACATTCATGTATAGGTATTATTTTTAAGAGAGCTTTAAAAGTTTATTGTTTTGTAATTTGATCTTTATTTTACATGATAAATAATTTGTCTTAAGTGCACCCACGGATTGAAAAATAATTTATATCTCCTCTGTAACCTTTGACCTGAAGTATCTGTAGTTGTAACATTACTGCCCATTTTAGCGAGACTGCAGCGCTCCCAGCAAATGCTTCCTAATTGATATTTACAACCGAAGCGTGTAATAAAGTCAGCCCATACTTTTTGAGTTTGATTCACACCTGTCATGGGTCACTGGCATAATGCTAGTGAAGGCAGTCTTTTTTACATCACTTTGTTGCTGTGTGTATCAATTTAGCACTTGCTAACTCCGAGGTGAATAATAAATGATTCCTCAATGGACAAAATTCTGGTAACAAGCTTAATTGGTTTCCCTGGGAATTAATAAGCTATCGCTGGTACTCAGAAACCAGTTATATCTTCAATTATCACTCAGCCAGGTATCAATGATACTTAGTAGACAAAACATAGCACTAGAGAACTAACAAATCATTGAGGTTGTGATACTTAAATTACACACTCACTTAACCACAAAAAGCTGAACCCTCTAATCAAGCACACTTATAATAGAGCAAGTTCAAAAGCGTGTGCTGTTATGGCTCTTTTTAGTTGGAGAGGTAACTGCTAGTAATTTTGACCTTTTATTGGCCACAGCGCAGCAGGGCACCAGTAACATGCCAAGTGTTATGGTGCTAGTTAACAGAAGATTCACGCTCTTTGAATAAGGACAAACTGATTTACTATCTCTAGCATTCTGTGTTGAGGAAATGTGTTCATATCTGACAGCTGATTGGGTGATATCATTCACTATGAAGAGGTAGGTCAGCATTTTATATATATATACTGACCTGAAATGTCCTTTATCTGATAAGAAGGTGGACTTTAATTATGACAAGGTGGGTAGAGAGAAATAAATAAATTACTACCTGTTTACGAATCCTTTCTCATTCTCTTCCTTAATGGTCAGGTTAGTAAATATGAATAAGACTTTGTAGATCACTAGTAGAGGAGGCAGATTACTACTCAAATCCACTGCAAAACCAGCTGAAGGAACACTCATGTAACTTGGAAATGCTCACAAGATAATTATTTGATGGCTGAGTATACATGATAGTGATACTTCCAATATTCTTGCATATCTCCCCATACACCTGAGAGAGCATAGGACTGGGATTTTTATCATCAGTTTGGCTTCATCAGGAAGACTTTGGATCAATATTTATTTAAACTTATGAAAGCTGGTACATACATAAAAACTTTATATAGTTACACATATGCAGTATAGAATAAAGATATATACTGTTACCTCATTGGTATTTCAAGCTCAGGAATCAATTCAGTTACATTCAGATACAAAGATTTTCACAATCATCAATCCACGTATCCCTCAACCAAACCAAGGGTATCAAAAAAGGGTATCAAAAAGCTTGGGGAGAGACCACAGATGGTTAAAGTCTCAACAAAATTGACAATTCTTTATTCTACTCATTCATATCAGAAGACTAATACAGCAGTTCAAACCTTTAAATACTGTAATGGGTTGAAGTATGTTAATTCAAGCACCCTCTTCCTACTTTTACCCCACCCAGTAACATTAGGTTTCTGCATGATAAATAGGCAAACCCATAAAAGAATAAATGCCTGTTGATATATATATATATATATATATATATATATATATATATAAATATGACATATGTTCAAGATTGTTCCAGTACAGAACATGACAGTTAGGAAAAGTATCAGTGAATACAACTTGTAATCATTGTGATGTTAGCTTGTCTTTAAAGGTGTGATGTCATCATAATGACACAGCAGACTCATGTTACGCATGCTTGTAACAGTCACACCTTAATAATTACACCAGGATACCTGGTGTTAAAACTAATGAGTAGTAATCATGTAACATGCTTTGGGTAGCATTAATGTGTAGATGCTTTGTGTATATGTTATACAGCATCAGTATTAAGGACAATAAACAAAAATACTTACAAGGTGAAGTCATGTGTGAGGAGACTGCTGAAATGATGTCAGATTCTTGACTGGGTCAGCAATTACATACAGGTGCCATTTCATGTAATGTTATCATCTGCAGTTTTCAAATGAGTATATATTATGCAGTTGTCATCCATGGCATCCATGAGAATTATGCTGTTATATGAAGCAAACAAAGTGATTTGGTGAGTTCATTTAGTATTCTGATATTGTTTTAAAATTACATGGACACAAGTTCCTTAATGAACTGTAGCAGTATTTTCTGTGGGAAAAAAAGAAAGATGACTTTAGATTATTAAGAAAATGTACATTTAACTGCTTGTCGAAGGACCACCTTAAATGTCTTTTGTCACATATTATCTCAAGAGACATGCAAGTGATTGCTATAATAATTTTACTGAAGATTGTCACTCACCTTTGGGAGGATGTGTGTTATATTGAGTTTCAGACCCCGTAAGAATCCGGTGTGATGGCCAGGTGGGGATCTTAGAATTCCTTTAGTGCACTTTCATGGTACCTCAAGAATTGATCAAGCAATTGCCATAAAAATTTTACTGAAGAATAAAATCTGTGAGAGGATGTGTGCTATAAGGTATATAATTTCAGATCCATCAGAAAGCCAGTTTGGCCGCCAGGCAGGAATCTTAGGATTCAAATTGGCACACATTACCTCAAGAACTAGCTGTGCAAGCAATTGCCAGAAAAATCCAGTTTTGTGTTCATGTGACATAATGGGGCCCTAAGGATCTTTATAAACTCTTCTTTAAAAGTTGCATAATCAGCTTTTGAATGATATACAGCTGGGGAAATTTATGCATAGTGATGTTGGTTAACCCGGGGTCCCAACCCGCCATACTTGCAAGTGTGTGCTGCCACTTGCAAAAACCTGGGCAAAATTTGGGGATCCGTACATGGTGAGTTTGGCCTCAGTACGGATTTGGGAGTATGAAGACATGCTGTAGCACTTTTGGTGCACAAGGAACTTTCGCTGCGTTTAGGCCAGGATTCACCCCCAGTACAAGTGACGCGTGTGCCCTCTACAGCGAAGGCGCACAATGCACTGACTCTGTGAGTCTTTTAAATTTTTCCAGTGGTCACTTGCTCTACAGAGGATACACTTAGCACATGCTGTGCTGTGCATATGATAAGTGGGTCGTCAGTGCTTACTTGGCACTTCTCCAGTTCATCTGTCCAATGAGCACGCAGAACTCTTGTGGACCGTACAGAGTAAGCACATGCTCCTTGTGCACACTGATTTCTGCAGTATATATATGTTGCCTTTCCCTCTCCCATATCAAGGCAATTGATGTCACGTCATGCTCATGCCCTGCCACTTGAAGCAGGGACTTTTGAAGAACCTCAGATGGTCGTCCTATATATATATATACGCCCCCCCCCCCCCCACCCAACCCACGTTATCATTTGGAAAACTCATGTAGGACATCATACGTGAACAGCACATGTAAGTACTGCCTCTGTACAAAACGTGGCAATCACACAATGATCGTACGACACAAGCACGTTGTGAGCACGTACAACTCACTTACAATGTGTGCAACGTACAATGCACGCAAACGCCCATGGCCAGGCATGGCATGTACTTAAACCTTGCGCAACCGTGCGAGTGACATGCGTTGACGTACTCCCTCCATGCTCTTGCCACTCCCTCCCCATGTTTTCTGGAAAAAATGATGGCTGTGGCCTCCCTCAAAAACGTACAGACTTAAAACACGCATAGTGTTTTGTGACCAGGGCTTTACTGGTACTCTTGGTTATATATGCATATGCCTTCTTATTTTACTTAACATAACCCCTGGGATTTTAACAAACATTGACATGGTTTATTATTACAAGTATAAGGCCTTGCAAGTCAGTATGCAATGAACATACGTTTTCTGTCATGAAAGTGCATTCCACTGAAAAATGTAGGGCTCAGACTTATAGTTTATAATTTTAGGGCATATTCTTTAATATTACATGTTATTCAAGACTGAAATATATGACACAGAATGTCATTCATGTTAAGGGTCCCTCAGTACTAATAGACAAGTATGTTTAAACTTGTATGTTTTTGTTGGTATATTTATATGATACTCACTACCAACAGAAATTAAGGTCTTAATGTAATAAATTTGTTAGAAATTATTATCATTAAACCAAGGGGAATAATTTGATTAAGGTCAAGTTTGTAATGAACATATATTCATGGATTTACTTTTATGAAACCTTTGAGGAAAGCCTAACACTTTGCAATGAATAAACTCTTATTTTTTGGGGTAATTGCATTTTCTTGTTACAGTCCTATTTATACCAATTCTTAAATAATCTAGGTTTATGTTGTTAAAACAACTGCATATTACCAAGAGAGTGGAATTTTATTTTTATTCTTATTTATTTACTGCAGAATTGCTCCTCTCATTAACTACAGAACATGCACCCTGTTAATTCAGTTGTGGTATGTATACACATTACTCTGGCTATAATCTGGGACATTAAAGATGTGGCTGAAAGCTTTTTTTTAAATATGAACAATATATTTATTACAAATCAAGATTCCAGATCACTTAGAAAATGGCCCCCCTGGATTGATATTTAAACTGCTTTTGTTATTTCTTATAAAAATATTTTAACTTTTACCAGCATTTGTCATGAAGCTAAATGAAGTTGTCAGCTTCATTTTCTCAAACAGGCATCAACCCTTTCTTACCAATAGTAATAAATGCTTTAGAAACACATAGATACCCAAAAAGAGCAGTGCTGGGTAGCTGTTTAATGTGATATTTATCTGCAGTCTGTTTAAAATAAGATTATCTTTATTAATCTGATGGTTAAATGTCATTTCATGTAACTTAATGTTTTAGAATAATGTATGGCTGTTGTATTGTTAGTTCTACATGTTACGACCTTGGGACTGGAGGTTTCATATGAATTCAGTGAAAAGTTGAATAGACCTCACTTTTTAGGGGCAGGCGGTCATGCATCTGGGATATCATGTGAGAGAACAGACTTATTTTGCATAATGTGTGACACCCAAAAGCAGCTGTGATGTAATTTTTACCCCATCATACCCTGTGGTCCAATTTTGTTAGGTGTGTCTATTTTAGAGGCATTTAGTAACTTAATTGTGGGGACTGATTGAGATAAAAGCCAGAGAAAGTGTCATGTTTAAAATGAATATTTCTCCCAGGCATGCATGGTGTCTTTAGAAGACCCAACTACTGCAGCAATACTGCAGGTTAGCAGGGCTTAAGGGGGAGCAACCAAGTGATAGAATAAGCAAGCTTGTTATAATAAAAAACATCTTGTGGCATTTTTATACATCTTTAACAAAAACTTCATGTACAGGCAGTCTGCCCCCTTTAAGGATTAAAAAACAAAATTTTATTAAGTTCATCATGAAAGTTGCTCAGTTAAGTAATGTTAATTCAGTAAAAATTATTTTGAGAGAATTAAAAATATAAAAATGTCATGAGAACTACCTGTAATAATGAATAATACATTATCATCATTTAAATATCATCTTCAGTCTGCATATGGAACCCCCTATTGGCCAGAGTCCTGTCGTTTACTGAAAAGAAGAAAAAATATGTAACAGGAATCAGTGGAAGGCAGACATATAAGAAATACACTGAGACGTACAGTAATGTTCTTTTGCAAAGAAGTGGAAAATAGAAATCCTTGAGGAGCAGGCTGCATGGTCTCATACGGTCACAATATGTGGATTGATTTGTAAATAAAGCAGTGTTTTACATATGAAGAAAAAAGGAATAGATGAGAACTTATTAGACCAAGTGTTATGTTTATATGAAACCCCCAGCAGGTGGCAGGCAAAGAGACCACAGTGACCCTGGATGATAAGACTGTGTTACAAGTTAAGTACATGGGAAGTACGACTGTCATGCTTTGTTTCTCAGCCTGTGAGAACATTTCTCTATAAGCTCCTCAACCACATGTAAACATGCCACTTTTTGTGACACCAGCTTTCATTTTCTTGGTGTTTTATATTGGACGTTATCAGATCCAGGATTTAATCTATGATATTGTCATGCTGAGACTGGACAGCTGCTCATCCAGGCAGTTAATATCCAGATCCATACAAAATGTGACTACCATATTCAAACATCAAGGATTACCTGATCTCTCTGTATGTATCCTTAAATGTGTCTTTATATATCTATAATTTTAGATTTTAACGCCCTGGGAGGGTTTATATTTTTTACAAGTTAGAGTAAAATATAACCGACTGTGTTCCAGGGTTCCTGTATCAACACCAAATAGATTATGGAACTGGCTTCTGTGCACATGGCATATATAGGGGTAGAGCACAGGACTCAAAGCCAGGAGAATCCCAGATGATGCAGTGGGATTTTTCACGGTCAGCACCCAGTGAGGTTGAGCACTCTGCAAGCTGAATGGGAAGGCCGTACCCCATGGCCATGTTCCACTCACAAATGAGTGTGCCTTTCAGGGATCCTTGGTGGTATGACCCATTAAATGGGGATAACTACATAACCAAAGCCCACAGGTGCAGTAATCACTTGGCCTGGTTAACACCAGGATATCAAATGAGAGGAAATGTGTGCCAATATGCTCTGTCATGTGGCCCAAACTGGAGTGGAATTCTGCAGCTGTACATACTTAGTTAAGCTAGTTTTCAAAATGGAGGGGGTTACTTCCAACCCAAAAAATATAAAAAAAAATTAAAATTGACCATCCATCCAGTTACAACTGACTTCATCACTATCTTCTGGTTTCAGTCCTCAGAGGTTGGAGTAATTTCTGTTTATTTTCCTGTCCTGTGTGGAAATGAGTGACTATTACGTAATCACAACTGTGATCAATTCAAAGGGCTGTTTTTGTTTTGATTAGAATGAAACAAACCAAATTCTGTTTTTCTAGTGCATTATAATATCCTGTTTTAAGGTAACACCCCTGGCAAAATCCACTAAATTATAAAAATCTTTTTAAAACTGGCACAATGGTCTTTCTAAAGGTATGTTTATTTATGAAATTCTCATTCATTTTCATATGATTTTTTGCCATTTTTGAGAATTTTAATTTTTAAATGGGACACTTTTAAGCAATTGTGAGAGCAAATTACTATTGAGTCACTATTTAGTGTCCTGATATCAAAACCTCTTTTTGTTTTTCCTCAACTGAAGGCTAATAAATGTTATCTTTTCTTATCTTATATAAATAACAGCCATATACCAGCCTCTCCTGTTTGAGCTGACTATGCATGTCTCATGCACATGTGCAGTGAACTTGTGTTTTTTAAAGGAAGTAGAGATGACTCTTACCAGTTATTTAATGCAGCTATTACTGACATGCATTTATAGGGTCATGAAATATGTGCCAGTGTGACAGATGTCAGTATGACCTTGACCTTTTTTTTTCAAGGATCAATTAACTAGCTTTTATATAAGTATCTCAGTGCTGTGGTGTTCCTTTGAATAACTGCGTTAGTTCTGCTAGAGTTGTTGAAATATTATATATTGAAGTTATTGCTGATAGACTGTTGAGATGAAAGTATGACTTTTGAGATGAGTATGAAATGTAGTGGTAGGAATATTGGTAAAAAAATCATGTTCTGTGATTGAAAGAAATAGCAAGACGAATGATTGATTATTAGTCAGTAATTTTATGTGTCTATAAGATTACCATGAAAACTGCCGTAGAATTATCCCCAAAATATTGACTGAGTAGATTCAGTCTGACTGGTACAGCATGCTGACAGGTTTAGGTAACAGCTGTGTTGTTGACACCTGTTCACTGCATATGGTTATTTTTTCATGCTGTTTGCTACTTCATGTCCCATCTTTTCTGTATATATATAAATATATATATATATATATATATATATATATATATATATATATATATATATATATGTCAGAGACGAGATTGAAATCCAGGTGGATTTTAAATTCGCCTAGACGAGAATGCGATTGTGATCTCGCCTAGGCGAGATTGCAATTGTGATCTCAGCTAGACGGATTTTAAACTCGCCTAGACGAGATCACAATCGCAATCTCGCCTAGGCGAGATTAAAATCCATCATGGAGCAGGCCATGATTTTATTCTCGCCTTTTTACTTTAAAAAGGTTAATTATTACACTAATACTATAATATTTTATAAATATTAATAAATATATTACCTTTTAACAATATATAACCATTCAGTGTTAAATTATAAAAAATCAACTGAAAACATCTTTCATATGTCAATTACAATGCTTAATATATTAGGAAATTAGATCAGATCACTATTTTAATCTCGCCTAGGCAGATTTTAAACTCGCCTAAGTAATATCAGACAGATTTTAAACTCTCCTGGATGACACCAGACGGATTTTAAACTCGCCTAGGCAAGATTAAAATCCTGGCCTGCTCCATGATGGATTTTAATCTCGCCTAGGCGAGATTGCGATTGTGATCTCGTTTAGGCGAGTTTAAAATCTGTCTAGCCAAGATCACAATTGCAATCTGGCCTAGGCGAGATCACAATTGCAATCTCGTCTAGGCGAATTTAAAATCCGCCTGGATTTCAATCTCGTCTCTGACATATATATATATATATATATATATATATACGACAGAATTAGAATATTTTCATTCTGGAGAACATGACATCATGCAGGGCTCACATGATGGTTTGTGATTGATAATGTAAAAGTGCAACAAATTTAACTGATTATTAAAGAAAACGACCAATCATTGACATAATTGATTAATTGGCACATCACTAATGAAAGCACATGGTAATACAGTCATGAATACCTGATGGTATGCTAACACTCCTAGAAGGTCTCACCATTATGTAATGTACATAATGTCTGAAATTATTTAATTAATAAAGGGTGAAATTAAGTAGTATTCTGAGTTGAAATACTGTGTTAATTTGAAACATAAAACAAAATGTAGGGCATTTAACGCACAAAAATAGGTCTTAGTTGCACAATATAGGATCTTGGCTGTGTATGTATCTAAGGATCAGTTGTAGACTGTAGGGCTTTGGTATAACATTAGAGAAATCTGTTTATTTGTGGAATTCATATAAATTAAACACAACAAATTGTAAGATCTGCTAAAAAAAATCCTAATTCTCAAAACCAAATTATTATTGTACAAAGTAAACCCATAAAAGTTAATTTATGGGAATAAAAGTCTGGGAATAAAAAGATGTAACTAAATGGTAATAAAAATACCAGTCAGGTAAGTTAAGAAACAAGTATTATGTTCAGATAAACTCCCCTGTATTAGGAAGAAAGTTTTGATTTTTTTCACATTTTAGACACTGGGCTTGCACAGGAATATAGTTTTCTGACAATGTAGGGGCATGGGAATGAAAACAAAATGGATCAATGGATTATTTTTGGTTCATGATTTTTAAACTGGAGACAGGCCATCTCATCTCTCAAATTTGATTGAAAGTTTGATTAAAAATGTAAATGACATATGTGGCCAAATTTGACCAGACTTTAAAATGAGCTTGGCCTGTGTTATGTGTTGGATGGCCAGCAAAGTGAGAATGGCCAAATTTCAACCTCAAAAATTATGGCAGATTGATGATAATTTTAATTTAACTCTTAGATGTGTTAGAATGTTACTCCATATATTAGGATGAAACTGTCGGAGGAGTAGTATTGTAGACTTTATTGTACTGGTGGCGGTGTCTGTAAACAACATTACGTATCAATCTGTGTATTGTCCCTACAAACCAGTAACCAGCTGGGAAAACAACCGTTTGTGTTAGACTCATTGGTGAAATCATTATATACCTAAACTGTTGACGCTGTACCCAGTTCTCTTGTCATTGTTATGAAATGTAACAGTTATTGATGGTCCTGTGAATGTGTTGTGTGGGGCCCCTTCAGTGGTATCTTAACTACACATCTGAACCACACAAATCATAGGTCACCAAGTTTTACATCATTTGTGGTTTCACCACCGATCCTTCAGTGCAGTCAGTTGAGATAACATATGTTCTTTTAAACATGGACTTTTGTAATCAAACTGCCATGTGTCATGTAAATTGTATCAGTGTGTTGTTCACGGATGGGTGTATTAAATAAGGGAACTGTACAAAAGATTATCATTTCACAGAAAGAACTGGGTCTATTAATGCTTGATTGACCTGATACTGGCACTAGAACAAGAAATGAAATGCAGTCCAGCTTTTTTTTACTTTGCTTAAGTACAAATTACATGAAATGATTATTTAAAGAAAAAATTTTAATTAATTTACACGAAATAACATGAACTGATATAATCCTATTTTTGTGCTTTATTGTGGCACTTTTTTTTACACTGATTTTGGTAGCATTTGAAAATAATTTTGAAACATTTTGTCAAAATAGGGCAAACCTGTGTTTAGCTATTTAAAGGTTAGTGTTTTATTTATTTTCTTCAATTAGGGTAGGATATATTGTACAAAGGAATTGCCAGATTATTGGATATACAGGATGTTGACACCATGGTAAAAATAAATATCATTATTATTAATTAATGACTAGGTTTTAACTTAAAACTATGGAATATTAAAGTCAGATGTCATTTTGGTCATATGTGAGTAAAAAAAGCTAGGAGCAAATTAGCAGATATAAAACCAGATCTTTGACATAGAATAACAGATACATAGTGACCCTCATAACCTGTAAGGTGATGGAATAATATCACTCAATGGCACCAGAGTGTGAAGGACAGCTGTCACAGTCGCTCCTCAAGAGGAACAGCTGTGTACATGTCAGCTACCCTCCCCTAGCTCCCAGGATTATTATGTACCTAGTTACCTCGCAGGGGTACACCTGTAGGGCTAAGCAAGCAGAAAAGGAGTACCATGAAGAGCCATAAGGTAGCAGCACTGGACAGCCTGCAGTGCTGTTCTAAGGATGTATGTATCAGTTTAAATAGAGTACTGAGATAGTCTTTTTAGATATTTGATTTAAAGGTTAAGTCAGAAAATGAGGATGTCCATTTTATTATTGTAAAAAAGTGTGCTCTCAAAGGAAAAAGAAATACTTTAAAAAAAGCTGTCAATCCATGCAGAATATAACACATGGCATACTTCTTGTCACTCATTTAAATTTATGTTAAATCCTGTTCAATACCAGACATTATTTTAAGGTAATTAAAGCTTATTATTCCACTATTATTTCCCCAAATGAATATAAATAATATGCAAAAATGAATATAAAGAAATGCAAAAATAATAACAATATCTCTGTAATAAGTACAAAAAACATTTAATCATTCATGAACTCATTTTGTGTATGGCATATAAATGAAACATTTTATTGTGAAGGAACAAGTTCATCAGTCTGTGAGTTATGGGATGGTCAGAGCTGGTGATCCTAGTGTACTAGTAGTATATAGGTTAATGAACCATGAGTTGGGCTGGCCACCACCTGGGCTGTAGGTCACAGCAGGATGTCACAGAGGTCAGAGGTCATGACTGAGGTCACAGATGACAGGCTAACAGGTGATTGCACTGACACCATGTGATGCTGACTGTCATCATTGGTTATAATAAAGATCTCACCCATGCACATGTGAATATGTTTGTTAAAGAAAAATCTGCAAACTGATAGACTTGTTGATTACTGAGCTCACCAGGACTGCTGCCAAGCCAAACGTATAGGCAACTTGTTAAGTAAAACCTACAGAATGACCACTTGCTAATATTGAATAAATTAAACCTAAATGATATTTTGTATTTAATGTTGCATGAATTACCCATAGCTGGTTTTCATTTCATACTGGACACCATTGATTCTCCCTTGGGATATATGTTATAGATGTGTCACTCTTTGTTCTCTATCATGCAGGTTGCTCACATTGGCTGTGGTACTGGTAGCAACCCCCTCACAGGTGAGTGTCTTATGCTGTTTAATAAATTATTACTAGTTACATATCTTTCCAAGAAGATGACAGGTAGCATACAGTTATATCAAGCAGGAACAAATTATGCAGATGTCTGACCATGCAGACACTTATTGATATCACTGATGAAGATAATGTTAATGGTCAAATGCATTTTAAGAGAATTAATTTAGGTGACAGCATTTATTTTCGTTTGATATTCATTTCTATTTAGTCACTGGATGTTAGAGCTGAATGCTATATCAAACCAATGTTACACTTTCTTAATTGAAACACAGGTGCAATGTTTGAGCTTCCTACCACAAACTGCAAGGTGAAACAAACCACTCTTGACTGAATGTTGATTGGTATGATTCTTTCACTTTAACTGTCAGATTCCTTTATCCATCATGTCCTCCAGCTCTTTTTCAAGGGGTCACCTGTGTCATCTACATGGTTACTTAGTTCTACACTCAGGTGCTCCTCCAGGTGTAATGGATTATGGGATCAAACACTTGATCCTAAAGGCTAAGATTTTGAATCCTACTGATGGTTGTTTTACAGACTGAAAGTCATCTGAGCAATAGCAATCACTCTTGTCGGGCATCTGCCCGTGGATTAACATGGCACAGATCATAACCATTGGACCTAGAATCGTTCAGCCTTACATCCTTGTAGGTCAATAAAAACATCCCTGGAAACTTGAAATTAGGTCTCTCTAACCCATATTCTCTGAACTATGGGGCTCAAAAGTACCCCCCCCCAGAATAATTTAAAATTTGGCACAAAAGCTCCAGTATCTGAATAAGTAATGCATTGATGGCCATAATGTTTGCATGCATATTGATCATGAAGTTTTTCATCATTTTCTGCAGACTGGTGGCACCACCTGTATTTTTTTTATTTTTTAATGCATTTTTTAATGCATCTTTGAGACCTTCAAACGAAGTGGTTGTCCATTAACAGGGCACATATCGTAACCATTGAGCCTAGAATCTTATAACCTGAGCTCCCCGAAAGGTCCATGAAAAAATCTCCATGGAAACATAAAATTAGGTCTCTGTTACCTATATCCTTTGATTTATGGTGCTCAGAAATACCCCCACGAATAATAAAAAATTTGATACAAAAGCTCCAGTATCTGAACAACTTATGCATTAAACACCATGATTCTTTGACCATTAAGTCTTTTTTTTAGTTTCTGCAGACTGGTGGAGCCACCTGTATTTTTTCAACGCATTTTTTTCTCTATTTTTAAGATATATAAATACAGACACAATCTTGGCCTGTTGGTTAATCTGTTTCATGCTTCAGTTAAATGGGTATATACTACCATTCAGATGATAAAATTTCCTTTTGCGAATCTCTTCCCATTCAGCTGAGCATCATGACCCATGGGTCACTTGTTTTAAATTTTTTATGCATTTCTTTCTATTTTTGAGACCTTCAAAGATGCAGTTGTCCATTAACAGGGTACAAATTTAAAATACAGGGAGGTCCATGAAAAATCTCCTTGGAAACCTGAATTAGGTCTCTGTTACCCATGTCTTCAGAGTTATAGGGCTTGTGACTATCCCTCAGTATAATTAAAAATTTGATACAAAACCTCCAGCTTCTGAACAACTAATGCATTGATCACCATGATTCTTTGCATGCACATTCATCATAGAGTATTTCATCAGTTTCTGCAGACTGATGGTGCCGCCTTGATTTTTTCAAATTCTATTTTTTAGACCTTCAAAGATATGTTCGTCTGTTAACAGGGCAAAACTCATAAAAATTGCACGTTGAATCTTCTTACTTTGCATCAAGGGAGGTCCATGAATAATCTCCTTGGCAACCTGAAATTAGGTCTGTTACCCATTACCTCCAAGATATGCTTTAGTCGAATAAGGACATCACCAACAAAATTTGACAGTCAGATGATAAAAATTGTTTCTAATCAGCTGAGTGTCATGACCACTTGGTCACTTGTTTACTTGTTCTCAATATCCAAGCAATACAATAAAGCACATGTCAGTGTCTGGTTAACAAACTTCACCCAGCATGTATTACCTTACATAAGCTGTAGCTAAGCTAACTTATAAGAATACAAAATGTTATTGTGTAAACTTATTAAGAACCTGGACAGTTTTGGGCTTTTACACTCACTATCAATTCTTAGTTACCTACATGCATCATAAAACTTGTTTAGTCCTTGTTTGTTGACCATTTCTAAAGAAAGAAAATTTAATTTGATCATTGGGAATAGTGAAACAAAACAGTCGTTTTCAGCTAGAATCTCACTTTCCATACAGATTTAAGCTGTGTTTTAAAAGAAAGGCATTTGAACATTACTTATGAATAAGATATTGTATGAATAAGGCACAGGATATGCCTCAGGTCATCATCAGCAAAATCCTGTAAAGTGTACATTACTCCTCAGTTACACTCACAATGGCTGAGAGAGTGAGAAGGGGTAGGGTGCGTTCAGCAGAAGTGTACTTACCCTAGGGACAGGATTATATATGTAATGTCCAGGTTAACGAAGGTTAATGGACTCCCTGCTTCATTAAGGCTGCGTAAACTGAGAGCTTTAAGGGTAAGACCATAAACCACCCCATAAAGTCTGTGTAACTACATGGTAAAAACGGGATAAAGACGGCGCATAAAATCTGACCAAGGGTGGCCTTTAAAACCCTCAAGTAGTTAAGCTCTCACTAAATGCATATAAAATGCGTCATTTAGTAAAGTGGAGTGTTTTTGTCCGATCTCACCAAGGGTGCCGCCCTGAATTACATTCCCACACGATTCATAGAAGATGCCCTTTCACTCTCCACTCAGCTCATGTTAGATGCTCTAACACTCTCCAACCCGTTATAAATGTGATACTCCTCACTGGCCATGTCATGATACATGTGAGCATAAAATTTGCCCCGAGGGGTTTCTGTTATTCCTCTTATGAGTAATGGTCATATGTCACATGTCTATTTTGATTGATAACATATGCTTTATTCGCTGTCATCAGCCCCGTTCACCTTTATGGGTAATCATGAGCTATTAAAGTAAGCATTTCAAATGCAGCCAGCCGTGTTCAGAGTTTAGTGAAACTGTTGACATATGAAGCCATTTATTCTGTGGTGGAGTTCATAAACATTTAAATTAATCAAGTCTGTTAATATTTCATTTAATATGCCACTGTTCCTGAAAGACAAGGCTGGTTATACATTGTGAAATGTGATAAATTCTTGAGATTATTGCAAGTCCTATTTTTCCACTTCTGTACATCAATCAGTTTGATGTTTGCTTTGTCAATATGAAAAAAAAATTACTGTGTTTTCCAATGTAGTTTGTCAAGAACTCACTACTTTTTGAAAATCAGAAAACTCTAGAGATGGAAAGACAGTTTACTATAGACACCATGTTACTGTTGCTCCATGCGTTCATGATTATAGGAATGAGAGATCCCCAGATAATTGTAATTGTTACAAATATAAAAGATCATGTGTCTTTATCATTAACAGCAGCTAGAATGCTTGTGATCATTGAGGTAATCATTCATCATTGCTTGACAACAGTAATCAAACCTTCAGTGGTACTCTTTAAATCATTATAATATTAAGTCAGTTTTTTTTTTTACCTTATATTGTTGTATTAACCCTGATCTGCTCAGATTTATAACAGTTTCCGGCCAAGCTCTTATTCCTGTAGACCATATATATATATATATATATATATATATATATATATATATATATATATATATATATATATATATATATATATATAAAGGTCCCTGTGTACTGTAGGGTTAGTGTTATGTATTAGTCCTGGTACTTAAACATGTACATCTGTGATATATGACAGATATATGGCAATACATGATTCACAGACAGTGGGACCATCTCAGTGTGGGCCTGGACAGATATTAACACTTGCTCTGGTAAAAATCTGTTTCAGGCACCTCAAAGTTTCTCTTGGCTTCTGACAGGGCCTGGCTCAGAACACCTCTGACAGCCTTATGACCATTGCTAGATTAAAGGCAACTGGAGGCCCTGAAGCAATAGCATATTTATATGTGATCATGAGAATCGAATCCTAGTGTTCTACTTTATTTAAATAGTGATAATTTGATATAAATGCAGTTTTACTGGTTTTATTTATAAGTTTATAACCATTATAAGTTTGTAAATACTTGGAATTGAGGAGGTATATACACAGAACATACACTGATCTTCACCAGCATTTTGCCATAATATAGAACAGTTTCTTATGATCCTTTTTAGATGAAAATTTTGATTTTATATATAAAATGTCAATGACAGGACATATTATGGTTTACCCACAGTCCATCTGTCTGTCTGACTGTATACTTTGAGTGTCCCTGCTATAATTTACTGGGGCTTTGATGGATTTTCACAAAACTCTACATAACTATTCACCAATGATTATCTCACCAGAGTTCAATTGTGGGTGAATCTATGCATATTTAATAAGGTCAGAGGTCACTAGGGTACTTTTTGGTGCTGCTGCAATAACCTACCAGGAATATGATGGATTTTGATAAAACTGGACAGAAATATTTATCTATATAATATCTCACCTTAGTTCGATTTCCAGCAAAATCCATGCATAGTTAATGAAGTCAGTGGTCACCAGACTTTGGTGGCACCGTGATGATTTTACTAAAATCTAATGGATTTTCATGAAACTCATTATTAATATTAATCAATATAGTTTCTGATCTGAATTACATTCTCAGCAAAATTCACACATAACTAATGAGGTCAGACGTCAAAAGATATATGATTGACCTATTATGCACCATTTTCAGTGCTCTTGTTCACAAGTGGCTGAGGCCCCCTTTAGATTATGAGGCCCTGGGCTATAACATATTCATTTGCAAATTTGGCACTGCTTGTGACAGTTCTAGTGTATCTAATTATTTGAACTTTGTCAAAGCTGAAGAACTGAAATTGGCAAATACCCAATAAAGTGCATGATTTCATCAATATTTCCTTAGAAAGTATCTTGATAAATTAAGAAGTAAGAACCCAGCTGGCTATCTGTTTATTATATGAATCGGTTTATAGATATTTTGTCATTATCACATGATCCTGGATTTTAATTGGGAAGGGAGAGATTTACACTAATGGACTACTAATACCTTCACCAAAAAGCCAATTACTCAAGGAAGGTTTGGGCAGGGGGTAGACATGAATATTAAGAGAAAACACTGCAAAAAAATAGGTTCTCCCAATAACAGGGGTGGGTTAAATGCCCTGAACCACCCCCTTGATTCATCCCGTGTAGGTGATGACTGTGACAGCTCTGACTTGATCTGACCTTTTGCTTTAGCTGTCTTGTGTTTAAAAAAATACATCATCTTGTAGATCAGACATTTTGAATTCAGCTGATATTGTAACATGCATATATGTAACAGATTTCTCATTGATTAGAAAAACTGTCTTAGGTAATCACACCATTTTACTCTTTGTCTCATGGTTTCAAGAATAAAACCCTTGGAATACACACTTTAATTCTACTGCTGGACACTAGATGGCGACTGATCATTATCTTATTATGTCACTAACCATGAACATCTAGACCTGCGTACCTCCCTATAATTTTGTCTGATTGTAATCTTACATCAAAATACCCCAAGTAAAAGCAACTCCTATACTGTTACTCTGTTGACCTTATGTCCAGCTGCCCTATTGCTGCCATGGCCAGTTCCAGTAATTTATAATTATCACTAAAGGTGGCATCTGTGTGCTCAAATATAGAGGATTCTCATGTGGTCCTGAACCCTCATTGAAAGTGGGGCCCCCTGGAGACCAAAAGTAAACTATTTCACCAATTAGAAGGATCGAGCAAATACATGAATTATAAAATTATCACTGAACATTAATAAATTTGATCCAAAAAAATTAAAGAACAGTTTATTCCTCGACCTTTTGCAGGTCTTTGTGCATCTTCATGGTATGATCATTGTTTGTTCTCATTAAAAAAAAAGCTGGGTTAGATTTTGTATTTTTGTAACCGTCAATGAAAAAAGATTTAAGAAAAATACACAGGCAACAGGTTATGTCTGTTTATTATATCTGTGTCCTGCTGTTGAAAATCAGGTTCCTTGCTTGTTGGGTTTGATGAATCTCAATCAAATTTTACACACGGGCAGGGCTTTGTAGTACAGAACAAAATCAACACAATGGAATACATATACTGCAGCAGGATATTGCCAGCAGAGATCATATTTATGAATCTTAGATTATCTACAATTCTCCTGGAGGGCTCTAATACTTGGTGTAAAACTGTGATAAATCTTTATTAAAGAAGCATATAGACATCCTTCCTATCAACTGGAGGTGTCATTGTGACTACAAAGGGTTTCATAAACTATAAGTATGGCTACAGAGGGTTTACCTGACATGAAAGATGGGAGGGCAAGGTACCGCACGATGCCATACTTCTGTATCAGCTATGCCAGTTACAGGACAATGCTAAGGTAGATAGCAAAGGTGATGACTCCTAAAATGATGCAGTGATTCAGAAAAAGCTAGAAAAGCAAAATAAAGAACACACTAAACCAATATATGGATTGTCTAAACCAATAAATGCACATACCAGTGTGATTGTGAAAGCCTTTGTAGCAATTTCTGCACCGCAAAGTTCACTAGACCAAGACTGACAAGACTATATATCTTCTGGAGGTTCATATACCTGACATCGGTTAATTGTGTTTTGATTGGGTTCAGGTGTAGAAGCCAACACTGTACCCAGCTTGCACTGTGTAAAGGCGTGTCCTTTGCTTCAGCTGAGTGTATACCTTCTATACACATACTCCCTCTGCTGTTTTGTAATCACTTTGAAGTATTAATTAACTCACCTTTAACAGATTTAAGGAATGTCCGAGGTATTCACTGTGACTTGTTTCCTGTGAGAAAAAAATTTTGGTGTGTAAAATAAATCCACTATGGTGTGATGAAAAAACACATAAATAATGCTTGTAAAATATCTTTAGTGAATTATAGAAAGCAGAAATTCTATCCAGTAGCAAACCTTGATCACTAAGATTAATAATATTATGTTAGGTAAAGCCATTTTGACTTTATGGTGACAAATGATAACATTTGACAATTTGAAAATATGATAAGTTGCACTCAACTGCTTTTATCTATGTGAAGATAGTAAAAGTGATATATTTCAATTCCTTGTTGTGAGCTAAATGCAAGCACCAAAATTTAAATTATAATTTTTTTTTTATCAGACTAAGGTTTACTAGATGCGTTACATTATCTGAACTAAAATATTTTTTCCCACTTAGCAGGCAAAGGTCTCTGCCTCTATTTTTGCATTCCAACTGAGATTAAAGTTTTGGGTCAGAGGTCAAGAGTGAATTAGACAAACATTAAAATGTGCATACCATTCAAAACGATAGAATTGTTTTATCAAAAGCATTATTCTGAAACACTCAGCTGGTTATATGAATGCCCTTTTGGTAATATACATTTGATTAACTGAAAAAAAATTACTGAAATGTAATAGGCCTATTATTGTGATATATTTTCATTATTCATTGTTCCCTCTGCATGTGAATCAGGGAAAATAGTTTCATACAAAGTATGGTATTTACACTGAAATCATAAACAAAACCTCTGGTGTAAAAAAGGTGTAAATGTGTTAAAATATAAATAACATTTCAGAGGCCATACCTTGAATACAGTATTATTGTGTATGGTCGCTTTGCCGTGAAGATGTCACCCTTTTTTTGTGCTACAACCAGTGAGTGAGTTGGTGGTCTAGAGCTAAGAAAGGTTAAGAAAGTGATAATTATATGACAGCCATAACTTTGTATATAATAGCTTTAGTGAGAGGTTCTCCAGCCCACACACCCTTTACAATAGTGCCTGCTGACACAATACTTATACTGGTTACCAACACTGGGCTTAGTTCAATGTCAGTATGACCTTGTTTTTGTAAGTTAGATGTTATGAGTTAAAGTGCCCTAGAATTTTACTTTTTTGTAGTAATGCTTTTTTTAAATATGATTTCAAAATATAATTTCTTTTGATATGAGTAATTGTTCAAATGGCAAAGGCTTTTCATTGTATCAGGTATTTATGATTTAAATCTTCCTGACAGGATATCCCTTTGTTCAGTGGTTAAAATGTATATGTATGCAGTCAGGTGTCCCTTAGATGGCTATCAGAATTGCTTTCATGTGTTAGAGTCTGAAAAGTATCTCCTATTACTAATATAGGCCTTGTGTCCTTGACAAAAAGAATCAATTACCAGAAGACTGGTTTTAAAATTCTATTATTATAATTCAGAATCACTAATGGTCCCTCTGATTTTAAAATTCTATTATTAAAATTGAGAATCACAAATGGTCCTTCATAACTTAATACAAGAAATTATCTGCCTCTCTCTTGTCAGTTTTTATTTTTTCTTTGATTTCTGTAGACTACTTCTTGCAAAGATTGAAGTGTCGTTATGTTTATCACAGTAAAGTATAACTGTTTATCATTTATCTGACAGGTAGAGTGCACTTAAATATTTACCAGATATTTGCCAGTTAATAGGTTCCACTGTGCTCATTTTGACCAAGTGACAAACAGAATGGGGTACCTTTTCACTGCATGACCTTCTGTTAACTAGTAAGGTACATAAATTAAGTATTTATGTAAGAATGCGAAAGACTTGAGTTTGTCATCAGAGAAATAGAACCAGCAATATGATCTTGTCACTGATGATTTGTTCAGACAATTTTCAGCAAAAAAAAATGGATAAAGCAAAAAACAGAACAGAGGGAGTTAGTAGTGGGATTATATTCATACAGAAACACACCTCTCTGCAGGGGATAGTGGTTCATCATCACGCCCCCTTGATAAGAAATTCACCTTAGGAATGTGGGTATATAGATATCTAGACACTGGATATCAGTATAACATGATGATCACAGATAACTGAGAGATAATGGCACCGACACACTCCCTGACACAGTATTACATGGCCAGGAACTATCTGTGGCATCTCTGGTCTGTTAATGCCTCCCGGCATCAGGACTAATGTGGGTCGTCTCATGTCATGAACATCACTTACCAGGCCTGTTAGGGTAGACAGGCACAAGTGCTATTTACGCCAATGGGGTGAAAAAGCATGGCTTGATATTGTAAGAGGTGGGGTTTGACAAATGAAACTTCTCCCTTTAATCAGCAGGAAATACACTACTTGCTGCCCATGTGCTGTGTTGGTTTTATCATCTAATTGCAGAGTCGTGATCCCTGTAACACTGAACACATCATTCTTTTATATGCAGTAAAACCATACTTAAAGACCTCCCAGAAATGTGACCACCCTACTAAAATGACCACTTTTTTGGTCTTTGCCAAACATATGTTGAAGCCATACCCTAACACAACCACATTTTATGGCCACTTGGTATGTTGATGTTAGGTGGGTTTTACTGAGCCATATTTAAAATGTTAGAGATAGTTTCTGTTAAATATCTATAGGATGGTCCACTTTATCAAGCAGATAAACGTATTTTGGACTTTATTAATTTGATTTGGCCATCAGAGTGGAATTTTGCAGAGTGGTCCCTGGTGACTGGACCCATAACGGCTGAAAAGGAACCAGAATACTTTTTGGTGACCATGCCCACCAGTTGTGTTACAGAGAATACATTATACCTCCTCTGTATCAGGATTTTGTATCTGCAAATGTTGATTTAAAAACTAAACAAATGTGAATGAACTAATGAGAAAAAAACAGATGAACAGGTATGTTGGAAGGCAGTACCAGTATAGATAAAGCATGATGTAAAAGAATCTTGAAACCATTTCTCCCCATATATGCATTCAAAGAATTCAAAATTACGAATTACTGGAATCAGTTTGTTTTCTTGAAAGTGGAAAATAAATCCTCAAGAATTTTGTTTTCTTGTCAGTTGTCATTACTAACCAGCTGATAATTAATTCAGGCATTGCTATGTAAAAAAATGCTCAAGAATTTTGTATTTTTGTCAGTTCTTATAACTGGCTAGTTGTTAATTAATTCAGGCACCATTATATTTAAAAAAAAAGTCTGTAAGATAAACTACCAGTAAAACATTCAGGAGGTTTGTACATGTCTGGAGCGGAAGACACAGCCAGTCTCCTGACAGACGGTACATACAACAGCAGCTGACTGCTGGTTGTCATGGCGGCTGACCACCTGTTGCAGTAAGATCAGTTAAGACAAGGAGATATGTGGGAAATGTTTATGTTGGTTTAATATCAAGTCCTGTTTATCTGACTGGTACAAGGAAAAACAGCCCTGACCAACATAAAAACAGGAAAAACTGTAAAATGACTCTAACTAGCTGTCTTGTATGGTAGAATTTCCCCAAGCATGTCTGACTGTTTTGTCAGGCAAATATTTATGTAGGAGTAAAAGGCTTATCAGAATGTAAGGAAAGAAATCATCAACGAACACAGGGTACACTGTATACTGGTAATTTTGAATTCATTCATGGGAAGAAATGGATTCAAGATTCTACAAATGACCTTCAAATCCAGTATATTTTCAGAAAATTTAAGTGCTATAGAGAAACCAGCTGTAATTCTCAAGGTCCCCTGCCATTAATTTTAAACTTCAAATAATCCCATATGTACTTACTCAGTGATGTCATCTAGAGACCATCTTTTTTTTTAATTTCTTTCAGCTTATTCTCTTCATTTCTCAGGTGTGTTGTGTGCTTAAAATTATTTTTAACCCCTTCATTTGTATTTTATATGGCCTAATATGTCATGATTTTTCTTAAATTTTGGTCACTTTTTCACTCAATGCTCTACCTCAGATATGTTGAAATATTCATCTCAGTTTTTAGTGTATCTGGTTGAATTGATTCATAAGTATATTATACATATATATATATATATATATATATATATATATATATATATATATATATATATATATATAATATAAAACACTTATTATAACAGGCTAGCAGCATTTTTGAGTATATATGACCCCTTTTTTTGGTAATGTGAATTGAACTCATTTAAATATGCTGTGAAGCATTTCTTCTTATTATTTACAAATCTCTTTTTAGCTCAGCTGACTGAAAGTCGACCAGAGTATAGGTATGGCACTTTGTCCGTCATCCATTCAGCCTGCCGTTAGCAGGGCACAAATCGTAACCACAGAACCTACAAACCTATAACTAAATATCCAAGGAGGTCAATAAAAAATTCTCCTTGGAGACCTGAAATTAGGTCACTGCGACCTATATCCTCAGCTATGGGGCTTGTAATAACCCCCAGAATAATTAAAAGTTTGATAAAAACCTCCAGTATCTTGATAATAATGCATGGATTTTCATGAATCTTGCCATGAATATTGACCATGACTAGTTTTGTCAGTTCCCAAAAGCTAGTGGCACCTTCTATATTTTTTCTCTTTTTTTTTTTTTTACAAATTGTTTTATTTTGTTTTATCTTGTAAGTTTCTCAGCTGTCATTTCATCTAGTGTCCCAAAACCTGGTCTGATTGGATGCCCTGTAGTAATCACCCTGTCTGTCTGTCTGTTAGTCTGTCTGTCTTTCCATCAATCCCCCTATCCACACATGTGTTTCCAGATTATAATGCCAGGTTGGATTGACATAAAGATTTCAAACTTAATTTATGCATGGGCCACCACTAAAACAAGAAATATTATGATTTTAGGGTTATGAGGTTAAAGGTCAAGGTCACAGGACCCACTTATTCAAAAAGATTATGCCTGCATTTTAAGCCAGGCTTTTCCATCCCAAACCTTCCATCTTGCACATATAACTGACCTGCCAATAGGGAAAGAACATAAATGAATTTGGGATCACAAGGTCAAAGGTCAAGGTCACAGGGACTATCTGTCAATGGAGTAGTTTCCATATGATTACTCCAGTTTGGTTTGACATATTGGTTTCAAACTTGATTTATGTATGGCCCACCAATAAAGCAAGAATCCGTATGATTTTTGGGTCATAGGATCAAAGATCAAGGTCACAGGGCCCATCCATTCACAAATTTGTTTATGGATGATTACTCTGGTTTGGATTGACAGATGACTTCGAACTTGATTTATTAATGACCTACCACTAACATAGGAATCATTTTGATTTTTGAAGTCCTGAGGCCAAAGGTGAAGGTCAGATGAGCCACATCTTTAAAAAGATTGTGGATGCACTGTAAATCAGACTTTTTATCCGAAACTTTCCCTCTTTCACACATGCCTTGCTCCCTGAATGTGGAAGAATCTTTAGGTTATTAGGTTTCCTGGTCAGAGGTCAGCATCACCTTTTAAAAAGATTGTTAAGATTATCAAAATGCTGTAAGTTCAAGGATAGTAAATTCTCAGATTTTTGGGTCACAAGGTCATTGGTTAAGATCACAGGACTAACATTTTGAAAAAGCTCTTAAAAATATGATTATATGCTTACAATCATATTCAGCTGAGCGTCAAGACCCATGGGTCCCTAGTTGACATTCAGTGTAATTATTTCTTTGATATTTCACCAGGCACTTAATCAAGTGAATTGCATTTTTTGCACTATTTGGCACACTGCTTTAAGTATATGATATTAATACATATGTACTTTGGGAAATTTTATTATACTCAAGTAAACGTGTTGTCAGTATTAATTTTGATTTTTGATTGTACATTGTTTCAAAGGATATTGCAGGTTACTGGAGTTTTGATTTGTCTCTTATTTTAAAATACTACTTGTTTGATGACGTTAGTAAATGATTTCTACTTTAGTATCTAATTAAGAGATTATCATATATTATATATTTATATCATATTATATCTTTATACGAAGGCTACACCATTACATAGGGAATCCAATGTAATTTTTAGACAATCATTATTTAAACAATCAGTATATACACATTTCAAGCCTTGTTAGAGAATATCAAACATTAAACATTGTATTCCTTGATAGGATATCCTCTGGAATATACTAAGTAAAGCATGAATAGGTGAGAAACGTCACATTTAACAAAAATTGCTACACCCTTACCGTAAACCATTACAATTAAACTTTGGGCGTCCTAAACAATACAACAAAGGATGTTTTTAGTATACATAAAGCCTATGGGTGAGAGAACACTTGATATAGGAGATTGATATCTGTCAGTTTCACCAGAGACTCTTGGTACAATTTTCATGGTGACAAAGGCATTCTCTTTATAGCAAAGTTTACAAATTGTTTGGATCTGTAGCTGCTTAGGTGACACCATACTAATCCAAGAGAGAAAATAAGATTCAAACAAACCAAGACATTGGAAGTGTTATGTTTCTTTCAAGACTGATTTATGAAGTAAATAGTGATTTTGTTATGCCTGGTGTAGCGCCTGGTGAGCAACCTTTATTTTTTACCATTTCTCTGGTTCAGCGCTGCTTTCCCTGGCAGTCAGAACAGAGTGTCTAATGCTTCTCACTTACTGCTTGATATCACTCATGGTGGAAACTTGAGTATTTGTCTTATGTGCTGTATCAGCCAAATAGCAGATTTGTTGAACCAGATACCTATATACCCCTGCCACAATTGAAGGAGTCATATTAAACAAGCTGCTGTTGGGAGTTAAATGCTAAAGAAAAAGTGATGGTAATGGCCCCAGCTGTAGCACATGAGTGTTAGTCATTTAATAAATGTGTTTCTGTGTGGCACCTGCCTGACTGCCTCTGTAACCTTTTTCAGGAAGTTTTCTTTTGTTTTTTCCATCGCTTTGATGGCTGCATGTACTGTAGGAAACAGCTCTTGATACAAGATGTAGCTCCCTCAGGAAGTTATAACATTGATCAGCAGCTAAAAGCAGAAAGATTATACCACTGATGTGATGTAAGTGTAAAAATGGAATATTACATTAAATAAAAATTGATATTTTATAGAATTATAGATGGTTGCATAAACTGAGTAAATGGTACTAATGTGAAATTGCTGGACATGTAAATTGTTTTTCATCCAGTGAATGTCAAAATTTATGTAAGAATATACCAGATGGTCAGAATTTCTATTAGAGAAAATACCTTATGACAGTGATGTCAGTGAGATCATAACATGATTACACGTGCGGGTCAGAAATTATGGTTACAGAGATAATTAAGATCAGTGAGGTCGGGATTGTGTTGTATTTGTTACTCAAAGGCCAGGATTGTAACTAAGTTGAAGGTCAGTAAGGTTAAGGCTATGTGACTAAAAATTTGTAGGTCAGAGGTCATGGTTATATTAAGACTCAAGAAAATGATCACTGTTCAAGCCTCACATTGGTCATCAGACATATTCATCATTGGCAGAAAATCTTTTGTGAACCTCTGATTGTCATCCTGGTGACATTTTCAGCATGCATACATAGGCCTTAATCTCCTATATATTCTCATATTTTGTTTTCACTTCGCAAAGATATTTTCAATATAACTGTTAATATTAAATATTTATTGTTATATAGACCTGTTATTATTGAAAACCATAAGCTTTCTTGTAAAACTATGCATGTTTAGCTCAGCTGACTGTAAGTCATCTGAGCTATAGGGATCACCTTTTGACCGTCGTCCGTCCGGCCGTCTGTCCGTTAACAGGGCACAAATCGTAACCGCTAGAACTGGAATCTTCTTACTTGATATTCTGGGAGGTCTATGGAAATTCTCCTTGTAAACCTGAAATTAGGTCACTGTAACCTATATTCTTTGAGCTATAGGGTTCCGAAGTACCCCCCCAGAATAATGGAAAATTTGATACAAAAGCTCAAGTATCTGAACAACTAATGCATTGATCATCATGATTTTTTGCATGGATATTGATCATGGAGTGTTTCATCAGTTTCTGCAGACTGGTGGCGCCACCTGTATTTTTTCAATTTTTACCAATATTTTTCTCTATTTTTGAGACCTCTTAAGATACGGCCATCTGTTAACAGGGCACAAATCGTAACGACTACACCTAGAATCTTCTCTCTTGACATGCAGGGAGGCCCATTAAAAGTCTCTTTGGAAACCTGAAATTAGGTCTCTGTTACCCATAACCTTTGAGCTATGGGGCTCCGGAGTACCCCCCAGAATAATGGAAAATTTGATACGAAAGCTCAAGTATCTAAACAACTATTGCAGTGATCACCATGATTCTTTGCATGGATATTGATCATGGAATGTGTCATCAGTTTCTGCAGTATGGTGGCGCCACCTGTATTTTTTTATTTTTACGAATTTTTTTCTCTATTTTTGAGACCTTATAAGATGCGGTCATCTGTTAACATGGCACAAATCGTAACAACTGGACCTAGAATCTTCTCTCTTGACATGCTGAGAGGCCCATGATAAGTTTCCTTAAAAACTAGAAATTAGGTCTCTGTTACCCATAACCTCTGAGCTATGGGGCTCAGAAGTACCCCCCAGGATAATCGAAAATTTGATACAAAAGCTCAAGTATCTGAACAATTTTTAGCTCAGCTGACTTTCAGTCATGCTGGGCTATAGCGATGGGTCTTTGTCCGGCGTCCTTCCGTCTGTCCGTCCGTCCGGCTGGCCGTCCAGCCGGCCGTCCGGCCGTTAGCAGGGCACAAATCGTAACCGTAGGGGCTAGGGCCATGAACCCTATGCAGTCTTAGAGGTTATAAAAAGATCTCCTTGCAAACCTGAAATTAGGTCACTGCGACCAATATTCTCGAAGTTATGGGGTGTGTTTGCACCCCCCAGAAATAACTCTTTGAGACAAAATGTTCATCCCAAACCTTCCATCTTTCACATACAACTCACCTACCATCAGAGGAAGAACCATAATTTTTTTTAGGTCAAAAGGTCAAAGGTCAAGGTCACAGGAGCCTCTTCTTTGAAAAGCCTGTGGATGCATTTTAAGCCAACCCTTTCATCCCAATTCTTTGATCTTTCACATATAGCTCACCTACTAAGTTGGAGAAGAATCCTATAGATTTTGAGGTCACAAGGTCAAAGGTCAGGGTCACAGGATCCACTTCTTTGAAAAGGTAGTGGACACATTTCAAGCTAGACTTTTCATTCCAAACCTTCCAGCACTGATATCGCTTCTCTGCCAACAGGGGAAAAGACCTGTTGATTTTGAGGTCAAAGGTCAAGTTCACAGCACCCACTTCTTGCGTGGAGTCATTTTCAGGCAAACTTTTCAATCTGTACCTTCCATCTGTCATATATGGCTTACCTATCAATAAGGGAAGAAGCCTATTGATGTTGAGGTCAAAAAGTCAAAGGTCAAGGTCACAATATTTAATTGTTCTAAATGCTTGTGAGCATATTTCAAGTGTAACTGTTCAACCCAAACCTTCAGTCTTTCACATATGCCACATCTATGCATCACTCAGTTTGACTCAAACTTCATATTTATGGGTCTTTTTGCTTGAATAAATAACTTATTGATTTTGGGGTCAGCTGGTCAACAGGTTAAAGGTTGCAGGTCAAAGTTATTCACCCATTGGTTGCCAAGTAATTACACCAGATTTAAGTGGTCAGTAGTTACCCATCATTTAGAAAGAATCCAGTTGATATATGGGCAAAAGGCCAAGGTCATAGGTCAGGGATGTTCACAATTACTTATTTTATAGACCATCTCTATTTTTCTTGTATATATAGCCATCCCACTCCAGCTGGTACATCTCCCTGTGTGGCTATAATTGTGAGTGACACTGGTGACATATGACTCCCTTTTGTATCAGCCTATTAAGTGATAAGGCTCAGTGATAAGTACCTTGTTACTTCATAACAAAAACACTGTTGTCAGAATGCTTCAGCCAGGCATTAAGACTATGAGAGTATAGTATTAAGGTTTAGCTACTGCTAAGATGATGGGAACATTTTGCAGTTTATTTTATGAAATCCTAGCAATAAACTTAGTTTCCTAGATATCTGAATATTTTAATATATATCACCACATATAAAAGCAAGTGTTTGTTCTCATAATATGTGGATGTGTACCTTGATTTAGGATGGCTTTTTGTTTTATTTCAAGACTCTTAGTCATGCTTTCTGCATTTCTTTTCTTTCAGGTTTGGCAGTTTACCTACCCTGCTGACCCCATTGAAAAGCAGAGTGATAATAAAAAATATTGGACTTACACTTTTTACAATTGCATATCTATAAATCTGATATGAGGGCCTGGACATGCCTTTTGAATTATTTTGGGCATTTATTACTGGATAATTTGCCCCAAGTTTGGTCTCTTATTGGAGAATGTGGGATATCAAATGTCATACTTGTCAGAAATCCATTATGTCTGCCAGTTAGCCACCTTAAAAAATTCTTTTCAGGGCAGTTTCAGTAATTTTTCTTTAATGTTTGGTCCGATTAAGAGAATGTTTGTTGTTTGATTTCAGACTTGTCAAAAGTCCAATATGGCCACCAGGCCACCATCTTTTAATTCCTTTTGATCATATTATCTCAAGAACAGTTAAAGTGAATGCAGTTGGATGTATATTTATGTAATCTTGTAAAGGATTGGGCCAAATATTTCTGAATTAATATTACCATCATTTATAAAAGTGCAGTACAGTTTGCTTGTATTGAATAAAAATTCATACAGAAGCACCTGTTTCTCAATAATTCTTGCATGTATTTCCTTGATTTTTGCAATATATTTTGATCTTATATTTGCCCTTTGTGGTGTCTAATTTTGAGACTGACAGGTTTCAAGCAAGCTGTTGGAATAGTTCCTGATAGCTTAACAATCATGCATTTTCCTCAGACCATCAATTCACTGTGTTTTAACCAGACATAGGTGATATATATTTCTGTTGTCATAGAAAATTTTCAACAAATTGGCAAATTGGTTCTTCAAAATTTGACTGGAAGTTGTGAATCTCAGTCCATGATGTCACAGGTCATGCTTGGCAGCTGAGCGTCATGACCCATGGGTCACTTGTTATATTGATCATCATGATTCTTTGCATGGATATTGATCATGAAATGTTTCATCAGTTTCTGCATTCTGGTGGCGCCACCTGTATTTTTTCAATTTTTAGCTCAGCTCACTGAAAGTCATCTGAGCTATAGGGATCACCTTTTGTCCGTCGTCCGTCCGGCCATCCAGGGATCTGTCTGTTAACAGGGAACAAATCGTAACCGCTAGACCTGGATTCTTCTTACTTGACATCCTGGGAGGTCTATGGAAATTCTCCTTGTAAACCTGAAATTAGGTCACTGTGACCTATGTTCTTCGAGCTATGGGGTTCTGAAGTACCCCCCAGAATAATGCAAAATTTAATACAAAAGCTCAAGTATCTGAACAACTAATGCATTAATCACCATGATTCTTTGCTAGGATATTGATCATGGAGTGTTTCATCAATTTCTGGAGATTGGTGGCGCCAGCTATATTTTTTTTATTTTTTACGATTTTTTAGCTCAGCTGACTATAAGTCATCTGAGCTATAGTCGTGGTCCATTGTCCGTCGTCCGTCCGTCTGTCCGTCCGTCCGTCCGTCTGTCCGTCCGTCCGTCCGTCCGTCCGTCCGTAGATGTGGCACGTTTTGAAACCGTAAGACCTAGGAATCCAAAATTCAGCATAATGTTAGATGTCCCCAAGATCTCCTACCAAGCCGAAAACTGGGTCTTTGCGACTTCGTTCTTATGAGAAATTAAGGAAAAACCTCAATTTTTTATTAAAATCCTATTTTCACACTTCAGGACTGCCTAATATCAAAACCACTCATCTGTTTTTCCTCATATTTACCATAAATATTCTTCCATATAGTTCCTATGTACATGCCAGAAATTAAGTCTGTTAAGTATAAATTCTTTAAGTTATGGGCCCAAACATAATGGACTTTGTAAAAAATCAGGAAAAATATTTACTCACTTAACATGAAAAATTTTGAAACTAGAGTCTATTTTCCCAAGTATATAACTATGTTTAATTAAGATTCACTTGCTTACCCAAAATTAGATCTGAATTTTGTAAATTTTTTAAGTAATTAGCATAAAAATAAAATCAGTACCTTAAATTTTGTCCAACTTTGACCATGGCACGTTTTTTATCCGCAAGTACCATTGATTTAATTTTCACAGCATGTAAACATAAATATTTAATTTGTTTAAATCTGAAATTTGGAAATAAAAGCTTGAAAATTAAGCTAGCTATTGATTTTTTTCTTGAGGCTCTATTGTAGTCATTTGCTTTGATTAGAGGTTACAGATGCAGGGTCCCACTCCAGGTCACTGGAAGTCAGCTATGCCAGGGTTTCTGATTTGTTACAGCCACTGGGGGAGATCCCCTGCTGTGACAGGTGTACAGTTATTCTCATATCACCACCCCAATCATCCCCCCCCCCCCCCCCCCGCAAACCCAACCCACCAAGTGTTATGCAGTATTGTTATTGTTTTCACTGTATCTCCTTAATTGTAATGCTGTTTCCACTCTGATATGCAAAAACTTTCATTGAAAAAGTAATTCAAGGTGTAATCCAGAAGATGCAATGTTGTGTAATGTAGCATTTTTAAAGAAATCATTTTTCTTTCAAATCATTTTACCAATCATAATGGAACCCATCAGTATGCTTAAATTATGATAAAATATGAAGCACATTATGGATAAATAAAGACACAATTAAAAATTGTGAAATCTAAATCAAGTATTTTTTTTAGATATTTATTGTTTTGCAGATTTAAAAGATATATTTTTGTGGTAAAAAATAAATAAACATTTGAATGCATGATGTGGTGTTATCTGACAAGATTGAGATTTATGATGATGCAATTGAGAATGATGAATCAACTTTTATATTCAGATATATATGTTATATTGAAAATGTATAGAAATATAAACTTAAATTAAAAAAAAAAATTGATGTGATAAAAAAAATGAGGATTTATTACAAACATTTGTTCATTATTTTCCTGCATCAGCAGAATTTGAGTTCAGGCTTTGTTTGCCATGTTTTATGTTGTTAATTAGTTATATTTCAACTGTATACATTTCACAAAAAATCATATATTTATTAATATATATTATACAAAAAAAAGATTCGATTGAACAAATGTGTAAACTACTGAAATGTCAGCAGTTAATCGAAAAGCCAACTAATGATCATGGTAATTGTACAGATCATTTGTTCACAAACTGCTCACATGCTTCAGTTTCTACATAAGGAAACACATGGTCAGGTCACAAAATATTATTTGCAACAATTTCTTGCTCATCAATACAAACCAATCATATAAACCAACCATGGCCTTTATTACCTCTTCCTCTTACACTTTATCTCCATTTGATATTATTTTAGATTTTTACCTTCAAGGTTAACATCAGCTGAGCACAGTGACCCATAGGTCCCTTGTTTTCTCTACTTTTGTGATCTTTAAACATTTGGTCATCTGTAAACAGGGCACAAATCATAATGACTGGACCTAGAATCTTCTGTCCTTACCTCCAGGGAAGCCCATAAAAGGTCTACATGGAAACCCGAAATAAGGTCCCTGTTACCCATATTCTGTGAGCTATGGGGCTCAGAAGTACCCCCCAGAATAAAGATTGGGTCATATATTAACAGGGCACAAATCATAATGACTGGACCTAGAATCTTCTTTCTTGACATGCAGGGAGGCCTTTGGAAAGTCTCTTTGGAAATCTGAAATTAGGTCTCTGTTATCCATATCCTTCATGCTATGGCTCCGAGAATAAAGATTTGGTCATCTGTTAACAGAGCACAAATTATAATGACTTGACCTAGAATCTCCTTTCTTGATATGCTGGGAGGCCCCTGAAAAGTCTCCTTGTGCACCTGAAATTACATCTCTGTTACCCTTATCCTTCATCCTATGCGGCTTTGAAATACCCCCCAGAATAAACATTTGGTCATCTGTTAACAGGGCACAAATCATAATAACTGGACCTAGAATTTTATTTTTTGACATGCTGGGAGACCCCTGAAAAGTCATCTTGTAAACCTTGAAAATAGGTGTCTGTTACCAATATGCTTCATGCTACAGAGCTCCATAGTACCCCAATGAATATTGGATGATTTTATACAAAAGGTCAAGTTTGGAAAAAGTATTTCATTCAAATTTGACATTCAGATGATAAAATTACTTTTGTCAATGTCTTCCTGGTCAGCTGAGCGTCATGACCCCTGGGTCACTTGTTTAGTGATGCAGTCATACAGTACAGGTACAGCTATCTAAACCATTTAAATAGACTTAAAAGCAGGTTAGCAAACTGATATAGTCATGGCAAGTAACCATGTCAGACTGGTACAGTGAAAACTACAATGATTTCTTATATTTCTGACTAAAATTTCCTATAAAATCCTATATTTAGTCCTCAGATGCTCCTATTAAGTGTCTATATTTCTTCACGTGCCTGGTGGGAGTCCTGTCATTACTTACTGATGTTTTCACATTTTCTTTGTCACAGTTCACTTTGTCTGTTATCTGTAAGCTACTATTCTTTGATGTATTTGTTGGATGGAAGATCTTAATTTACCATGTGAAAACATTTGATATATTTGTACTGAGTTCCTTGAAACACTGACAGTCAGTGTGAATGTATGAAATCATGTCTGCAAGCATGCAGGCAAATCCTGATTAAATGATGTTTGTTAAACGTGCCACTGTATTTAGAAGCCCATACATTACAACAATAATAGCAACAATGACAGAATGGTTGGGTTTGTACCAGTTGTCCATCGATTATCGCACCATTATTATTTCTTTAAACACAATTTGGTAAATCAGCAAAATTTTTGTCACCCACGCAGTTGAGTTTCTCATTGAATAATGGCTCTCCTTTATCAACTGAGCTATTTGGAAAAGGAAGTCCATATCAGATGGTTCACCCTGCACAGGAAGAAATGAAAGTCTATGGAACTTGAGGAAAACAAAATCACTTGCTGCAAACTGATATGCCATTTCCGTCAAATCTTTTTCATAATATACTTTTATATGGTTGTGTGGGCAGCAATGTGTCCACATTATGATAAGAAAAGCTTTGTATTATACCTTCTTATATATTTCTTACCTTTCTTTATATCACTAATTATATTTGCACAATGTGACTGAAAATCATTTGTGCCAAAAGGTTAGGTTTTCTGCAGGTAACAAGCCATGGTTAAACATTTTTTACAAAGAAATTTTCTTCCTTTGTCATTCAGACAGTTTTTCAGTCTTTGTGGAATCTCTTGTGGAAACTTGAAATTAGGTCACAATGACCTGTTTTCTGTGTCATACAGGCCAAAAGAAACTCTTGTTAGCATGGAATGGTTACATGCGTTGTATAATGACTACCTTCGTAGTATTGCTTATTGAGTCTTTATTTTTGTACTCTCTCCACCCAGGAAGAAGCTGATATCAGACTTAAAATAAACTCCATTTCTTTTAACCTTTGCTAGTGCCTTGAAACATTCACAGTTGAAAGAGTTAAGAGGTGCTGGATAAACAGTTTAAATTTTACACTAAAAAAACCCTCCTATATCTTTATCTTTGCTATAGTGCATTTTACACTAAAAAAACACCCTATATCTTTACCTCTGCATTGAAACTTTTACTGATGAAAGAGTTCACAGGTTCACAGTTTGCATTTTACTAGGAACGATTTGCCTCAGTCGGTCATAAATCAAAGTCATAAAAGGTCATAAGTCTTCATGAATTTGTTTTATTCTTCCCTGCATGCATGTGGTCATGTATTTTTGTTGGTTAGTGTTTAGATCCACACCCGTACTCTAATTTTTGCAAAAATGTACTGTCATGCATGTATGCCCATTCATGCAGGTGATGTGCTTGTGATCATATCTCATGCAAAATTGCATATAAAGACATAATTTTTTTTAACAGCTGTGCCATAATTTATCCTTGATGGTCCTTGTGTTGTAAAAATATGAAAATGCAGGTGTATGTATGATTAGTTCAGGCAGAAAAAAACGGGGGTACAACATCATTTTTCTCTTGATTGCCACAATTAAGGCCATATGAAAAAAATGAGTGCTTAAATCATACTTATGTGGAATATTTTTATGTGATCACACCAATGAAATATGTGTAACAGGCAGTTTGCCAAAAGATTAAAGAAATGTTTTATTCATATAGGTCCACTTATCGGTGTGTATGGCCAATGAATCTTTGCCTTGGTCACATGACCTTGTACTCATGCCTGAAGTGGTAAAGTACAAATAACCATTGGTGAAAGGTAGAATAGTTTTTCTTGGGAACAATCCAGACACACATTAAAACCACCAGATAATACTGCCATCATATTTTACCAACACCAAATGTCTTTATCTTTCAGAATGAGGATAGTTTTAAGTAATTTATTCATTGACAAAAGAATTTTTCTGATATGTGTATGTGACTATATATGTACAAGGGAAATACAGTCATCACACATACTAATGGATAATTTTGTATGACAGAAAATAAAAAAATCAGAGATATTCAGGCATAAAGTGTGATGTTAGCTACATTTTGTATTGTATAAACAATAGAAGTGAGGATGTAGTCCAGTTTTCCCAACTGGAATGGTTATTAGAACATATTTGGTATCTGCTATTCATTTCAGTGATATCCCATTTACTGACAAGGATTTGCTGAGTTTAACTTTATATGTATCAGCAAAAAGAAATTCAGTTTATGGTGTTCAAGTGATGCTTAATATAATTGTTGCTTAATACAAATTTGAGATTTATTAAAACCTTTAGCCAGATGATATATTTGTATCCGCCAAAACGAAGTTTTGCGGATACTATGTTTTTGACCGGGTTCCGCCGCCGCGTTCGTTTCCGGAGAACTCCTCTGAGACTACTGGACAGATTTTTCCGAAACTTACACAAATTATCGGGTCACATGTGAACTGGTGCCTAACCAAGTGACCTTGACCTCTGACCTTTCGTCTCTGCCCAGCGTCCGTTTGTGCGTCTGTTTCCACACATAAACCCATATATCTCGGGAACCGTTTGACCGATCCGGAAAAAAATTTTACACAAATGTAGCCCTGGGAAAGCTTTATAATATACACAACAAAAGGTGGCGCCACCTGCAACCATGTTTGCACAGTGTCCATCTGTTCATCTGCCTGGGGTTAAAATCACTCATATCGCTGCAGTGATTTGACTAATTCACCTAAAATTCGGCATGCATATACATCCTAGATAGCTTTCTCGATTTTGTGACAGGTGGCGCCACCTACATTCACGTTAACGCTCCACACATAATCCCATATATCTCGGGAACCGTTTGACCGATCCGGAAAAAAAATTTACACAAATGTAGCCCTGGGATAGCTTTATAACATACACAACAAAAGGTGGCGCCACCTGCAACCATGTTTGCACAGTGTCCATCTGTTCATCTGCCTGGGGTTAAAATCACTCATATCTCTGCAGTGGTTTGACTAATTCACCTAAAATTCGGCATGCATATACATCCTAGATAGCTTTCTCGATTTTGTGACAGGTGGCGCCACCTACATTCACGTTAACGCTCCACACATAATCCCATATATCTCGGGAACCGTTTGACCGATCCGGAAAAAATTTTTACACAAATGTAGCCCTGGGATAGCTTTATTACATACACAACAAAAGGTGGCGCCACCTGCAACCATGTTTGCACAGTGTCCATTTGTTCATCTGCCTGGGGTTAAAATCACACATATCTCTGCAGTGGTTTGACTAATTTACCTAAAATTCGGCATGTGTATACATCCTAGATAGCTTTCTTGATTTTATGACAGTTGGCGCCACCTACATTCACGTTTATGCTGCAGACATCCAAGCTCATATCTCGGGAACTGTTTGACCAATCAGGAAAAAAACTTTACACAAATGTAGCCCTAGGATAGCTTTATAACATGAACAAAAATGGTGGCGCCACCTGCAGCCATTTTTGCACAGCATCCATCTGTTTGTCTGCTGTGGGATAAAATTACTCATATCTGTGCAGTGGTTTGACTTTTCCACATGAAATTTTGCATGTGTATATATCTTGGATAGTTTCTCGTTCAAATAACAAGTGGCGCCACCTACAATCATGTTTATGTGGCAGAGATCCATTCTAATATTTAACACATGTAACTCTATATCCCCTTGCCACTCAATCAATGCCTCACTTCACCCGTCCTTCTCTGATTTTGGCGGATACACGTAGTCGCTTGTCGACTACCCGTATTCTAGTTAGATATCTGGTGACATATAAATTTTGAGAATGAATACCATCAAAACTCCTTCAGTCCTGTTCTGGCTACATTTCTCCATCTTACTTGTATTTAATTTAAAACAGGAATACATGTCCCCTCCTGAGTCCTAACCATGTATCTGTGACAACATATAACACCTTTTAGAGGGCAAATGTAAAACGGTTTCAGTTTTAAATGCGAATTGAGCATTCACACAGCAACCCAAAGTGTTTTCAGGCCATTTTGGCCAAAGGTAGTTTCAAATCACTTTCAATGCGAATCAAATAACATTAAAAAAAATTTAAGTTTTAGTTTTGAAGCAGCAACAGGGTCACAGTGCAAGTGTGAATGCTTGTAACAGCATGTTCTTACCTTGTTCCACATATGAAATGTATACATTATAAATTGGTGCCAGATGCCCATGTGAACACACAATGAGGTTTGAAACCAAATTGATCAATCTGCTTTGCCTAAAATGTTTTAAAACAAGATTGTATGTGAAAGGGGTATATGATTGAAAGGTATATGGTAGAATTCAATGCATGTGAGCATCTCAATCACAACATATTTAATGGTTTTGATTCAAAATGTATTATTTGATTTGATGATGTTTTTCAGTCGTCGACTTCCTGGAGAGGTGCGGCTGAGTGGGGCATCTGGGGACCATGGGGTACATGCAGCCAGCCTTGTGGAACTGGCATAGCCATACGCAGCAGGGACTGCACAAATCCGTCAGGGTAGGTCATGTGAACAAATTATTTCATATGCTAAGGAGGTTGTGTTTTCACCGATGTTGGTTTCAATTGTTTTGTTTTGTTTTTTTTGTTCAATTGTTCACCTGTCTGTTAGCAGGATCACACAAAAACTACTGAATTGATATACACAAAACTTTTGGAGGGCTTGGGCATAGTTAAGTTATCAAGGCTGAAATTAATTTTCAAGATAATGAGTAGATTCAGCAGGTTTTGTTGGCTAGCTTGTTGGTGGGATGTGCCCCACTGAGTGACATTCTAGTTTAAACCATTATTAATCATTGCATGTTTTACAAGTTTTGAAAGGCCAAGTCATCAACAGCAAATTTCTACTTGAATCTATTGAATTTGTGCATTCCACTTACAATTCCACCTGAAAAGCATCATGTTTGCTGTTTATTGGCATGAGAACCACAGAAAAAGCATTAGAGTATTATGATAGAATTAATATCTGTGCTTTTCTGATGTTAGGTAAACTTTTGATTCGGGTTTAATTAAAGAAATTTATTTCATGGTTTTACTATTTCAAAAATGTAATCCTTATTTTTATTACAAGATCTGTAAAATATAAAAAAGTTTTGTGTACCTGGCAGAGAAAGATATTTACCCTTTGTGCATTATGTAGTTTATTTGAAGAATGAAAAAGAATCCCCTATTTTATTTCAAACATTTGTCTGTTTTTCATTAAAAAAATTGAACTTTTTACAATACAGTCGGTCATAAATTCAGAGAAGAAGGCAGAGTGTTTCTGTGGTGTATGCTATAAACAGAGATGTCAAATGTTTGAAAATAACGCACGCTTGGCAGCTCCTGTTATTAACAGTCAGGGCACATGTAGTGGTAAGTTCTCACACTTCATGTAACAATAAGTGACTGGCATCAAATAGGTGTTTATCTTATACACACTGTGGCCATCACCTCCTGCTGGTTACAACATAGCTGCAATTATTGTCAAACATCAAGACCCTAAAAGCATTTGTTCTTGTCAGTACTGGGTGTTTGTGTGATTTAGTTTGGGTGTCCTAGAGACAGACCTGCTTTGTTGAGGGTTGAATGAATACCCCTGTCAACTGTAACCACTCCACCATGGAGTCTATACAACATATCAAATAGCTAGGTCCTTTTCCAATTCCGTCACATAAACCAGGACTGGCAAATTCAATTTGATATAAGCAGGTTTAGTAAATGAAACTGTATAACCTTCAACAAGCTTAATTAATAATGGATGATATGTGTATTTTTTGGGTGTAAATTACTTCTGATTAATTGCTGGTGTGGTTCTGATGCATCAGTGCTGCCCTGCTTTTTAGCATTCAAGTTATAATACATGACACATGACTGACAACTTTAATATATATTGTCATCATGGGGAAAGCTAATGCATTTAAGAACAATGCATTAAGTCTAAGAAGTAATCTGGATTGCCAGATAATATCTTTTTGTTTGACAGATTCTTTACAGCTGTGAGGTAGGGCAATCAAAACCACCAGCATCCACTAATATTTGGGGATACTTCATGTTAATTTCTAAACAGGCTGAATTTGCACTGCTTTCACCTGACTTGGTTGCCTTTGCTCTAGTAGGCAGGGCTGACTTATGATCCAGCCATTAATTTGTAAACTGTGACACACAATTCTCTCAGCTTGAATTCATACATTTCCTGTGCTAAGGTACCCCACATCAAAAGTTGGTCAGGATACTGGTAGCCTGTAATATTCTGGATCAGGTGAATCTTTTAAGTTGAAACATTATATTGATTAAGGACTGCACATGAATTAGGGAATTGTTAACAAGTATCAGTGGGTGTAACAGTAGTGCCATCATCTGTATATTGAAAAGTTTGTTATTAAGTGCTTAGCTCTCATATTAAATTGAAACAACTCATTGCTCTAGCATTATTGATAGGACCTGTCACCAAAGCCACAGCTAGATTTTAAACATTATGACAGTTATTATGATATTAATGTGAGTGTGCTATCTTCATTTTAAATGGCCACTCTTACGCAGTGAAGGAGAAATGGTTATATATTAATTTCAGAAAGTGGCAGGGCTCAGCTAATGTAATTCATGACTGGTGGTTATGATACATGTTATTGATGCAGCTTGTTATGTTACATAAGTGGCAACTTAGGTGGGGCCTCACTGCCAGATGACTGATACGATGCTTGATCATGACCTGGTTAGTGAGATTTATAGCCATGTTACATGTACTTCTGTGATCCTGGATGGCAGGGATGGATTCAGGGGGGGGGGATGGAATATGTGGTTTGGAAACACAATCTCCCTAACTGAGAAAAATTTTCTTTTTTGCAGTGTTTTATCCATTATTCTTAGGCTTACCCACTCTCCCTTTGGAGTTATGAAACATATTTTGAGAATTAGTTTAAATGATAAATCCTAGATCCATCCCTTGTTAGGTTTTGGATTTCACCACACAGAAACATTTCTTTGGCTGCTTTTACTATCAGTCAGGGCACCCATGTTGATTTTGTTTACTCTTAAATATATTTTACTTCAAATTTTCTGTCATTATTATTTTTTCACAATCAAGATGCTCTTTTCATCTTTTAATTAGATGTGATTAAATCTTTCTGTTCATATCAAAATGATTCATCAGCAGCCTAGTAACATCTTATTTTAATTTTTAAATTCAATAAATATTTATTGTATCCTTGCTGAAGGGACTGAGAGAACAATTTGGTCATATCCAAAGATTGACACAAGCAGGTAACATGTTATATGTTCAGTGATTATTAGTTACTGAATTATTCTTAAGGAGATGTTCAAGTCACAACAGTTTGAATAAAATGTATGTTGTGGTGTAAATGAGATCTATCTATTTAATGAGAATAATATGTAAGTATGTGTAAATATAACTTTTATTTTATAAGGGGCCTCTCAGGGACACGAAGCTCCAACTGCCTAGGAGTGTACAAAGAGTTCAAAGTCTGTAACACTCAAGTAAGTGCTGTAAACATGGTGTATGCTCATCCATTTGCCACCCACTCAATTGCCAATTTCACCTTTCACCAGAAAATATTTAAGTCCTGTTTTTCTGTTTAATTTGTTTTTACCTTGAGGATTTGGCAGTTCACTGTATCTGCCAACAGTCAAGTAGTGTACAGGTAATATGTGTCATATTGGCAAATTTCCAGGCTTTGATTTGTAGCAGGTTGTGGCCCAAATGTATAATTGTGTTTAAAGGCATGCAGACCTTATTTTCCTTAATTACTTTTTTTCAAACTTTGTTAACCCACTCTCAACCACCACCCTTAACCTCTGGATACGTTCCCCTGTATCCCTCCCCCCACCACACCTTGCTCTAAAATTTGTTGTGATTCTCTAAAATTTGGGCCGAAGTGTCCTGGACTCTATTGAAAACCGTGGGTGTTTATATTTGAATTTCATCTGAACCATCTATGTAGTACACACTACTAGTGATGTAGGTCTTGAGTGTGGTCTTGGACTCGATTCCACTTTTCTAGGGACTCGGACTTCAAGGTTCTGGACTCTTACTTGTATACTTGGTCTCAGTGGTAAGGACTTGACAAACCAGACTGAGTCCATCTCATGTCTATTTGTAAAAAGCTCTGTCACACACTGTAAAGACTGACATACATGCATAAACTACCAACTTGGGCATACAAAATTAGACTAAGTTACCAGACTTTATTTTGCCATCAGGAGGTAAAGGTAATTTAAATTTCAAGTAAAAAGCATTTATTAACTATTTTTAAATATACACAATAATCAGGAAGATTCATTAAAATTTCTTTTAAAAAATAGATGTAAATCAGACTCAGACTTGTAATTGGCTTCTAAGTGACTCTGACTCAAAGAAGGTTTACTTGGACTACAACCCCTCAGTCAAAGACTCAGACTCAGACTCAAGTGGCCTGGACTCAGACTTGCACTAGGGACTGGAATGTTGTGGACTCAACTTCATCACTGCACTCTAGCCAGAATACCTGACATAGGATGTACTTCTTTTATTTAATTATATGGTCATATTCAGGCCATATCCTGTAGACAGACAGCACCACCTACAGGCCAAATCTCATACTAGTTTGTTGGTGTGTTTACCAAAACATTGCATGACCCTTTGATTTCACCTTTGCTTAATTTTTTAGCTCAGCTGACTGTAAGTCATCTGAGCTATAGCAATCACTCTTTGTCCGTCGTCTGTCCGGCCATCCGTCTGTCCGTCCGTTAACAGGGCACAAACTGTAACTGCTCGACCTAGAATCTTGTAACTTGACATCCTGGGTGGTTCATAAAAAATCTCCTTGGAAACCTGAAAATAGGTCTCTGTTACCCATATTCTTCGAGCTATGGGGCTCCGAAGTACCCCCCAGAATAATGGAAAATTTGATACAAAAGCTCAATTATCTGAACAACTAATGCAGTGATCACCATGATTTTTGCATGGATATTGATCATGGAATGTGTCATCAGTTTCTGCAGTATGGTGGCGCCACCTGTATTTTTTCGATTTTTACGAATGTTTTTTTCTGTTTTTGAGACCTTAAGATGTGGTCATCTGTTAACAGGGCACAAATCGTAACAACTGGACCTAGAATCTTCTCACTTGACCTGTGGGGAGGCCCATGAAAAGTCTCTGTGGAAACCTGAAATTAGGTCTCTGTTACCCATTACCTCTGAGCTATGGTGCTTCGAAGTACCCCCCAGAATAATGCAAAATTTGATACAAAAGCTCAAGTATCTGAATACCTACTGCATTGGTTATCATGATTCTTTGCATGAATATTGATCATGGGATGTTCCATCACTTCCTGCAGGCTGGTGGCGCCACCTGTATTTTTTTCCAATTTTTACAATTTTTTTTTTCTCTTTTTTTTCAGACCTGCAATGAAACAGTCATCTTTTCACAGGGCACAAATTGTAACCACTGACCTGGAATCTTCAAACTTAATATCTAGTGAGGTCCATAAAAAATCTCATTGAAAACCTGAAATTAGGTCTCTGTTAACCATATCCTTGGAGCTATGGGGCTCTGAAGTACTCATAAGAATAATTAAAAATGTGATACAAAAGCTGCAGTATATGAATAACTAATGTACTGATGGCCATGATTTTTTGCATTCATATTGATCATGGAGTGTTTTATCAGTTCCTGTAGACTTGTGGCGCCACCTATTTTTTTTTTATTTGTACGCATTTTTTCTCATTTTGAGACTTTCAAATAAAGCCTCATCTTGTAACACGGCACAAATCGTAACCACTTGACCTAGAATCTTCATACTTGACATCTAGGGAGCTCCATGAAAAGTCTTCATGGAAATCTGAAATTAGGTCTCTGTTACCCATATCCTCTGAGCTATCGGGCTCATAAGTACCCCCGAAATAATTAAAAATGAGATACAAAAACGGTGTTTGTTTCTGGAGAACTCCTCTGAGACCCTTGGACTGATCTTCCGTAACCCGGCATAGTTGTTCCCTCACCTATGTAGTTGTGCATAACAAAGACAGGTGGCACCACCTGCAATCCTTTCTGGGCAGTCTGAATCTGGGTGTCTTTTAGATAACAGCCGAAATCTCAGGAGTGGCTCAATGTATTGAGCTGAAAGTTAGCATGTATATAGATCTTGGATCTCTCCATCTTGTAATCGAATTCAACAATCCTTGAATTCAGCTGAGCATCATGGCCCATGGGCCACTAGTTCTCATTCCTAATCCAGAGCTTCACTTACCTTAATTTAAATAAAGGTAATAGCCCTTTAGTTTTATTTCACCCACCTGTCTTATGAAGTACAATTAAACTGTACAATGTGTACTTTAAGTGTATGGACTAGTACCTCAAAGTTTCTGTATCCACAGACAAAGAGGATCCTTTCTTTCCTGCTAGTATATGTTTGAATAACAATTAACTTAAAATCAGCTAAGTATATTTCAACTAACTCTGTATATTATGTCTATATCTGTTACTTTCAAACACTTGTAACCATGCTAAATAAAGGCCAGTTTTATAAGTTTTATCTGATTTAAAATGAACACCTTGAGTGGCAGTCCAACATTAATGCTAATAAGCCTGTAGTTTATCATTGAACATGGCATTGCATTGCACTAGAATTAATTCTTGCAGTAACTTCGTGGACTGTTACAGTAACAGGTCGTTAAAATATATAATGCAAATAATCATATTCTATTAACAAATGCAAGTATAAGAAATCATTTATTCTCCTATTATCACCCATGAGCAGACTATTTGTGTTAGATGATTCTTTCCTGCAATCCTATTTTCCATGTTTTCCCTAATATAATTCACACACTGAGAAACATGATTATTTTTTCTTGTATGGATTGAAGCAGAAATAAGAGTATATCAGCTAATTGTGACGGAGTAATACATGTTATGCTTATGGTATATGTGGTTGCCCTGCAGGAATGTCCAACCTCAACTCCAGACTCAAGGCAGCAGCAGTGTGACAGATACAACAGGGTCAAATACAGGGGGCGCTACTTCAGATGGAAATACCATATCAGAGGTCAGTAACCATGGCAACAGAAGAGTTAAGTTATAATGATTTACCCAAGTATCTCGTATATATGAGACGCATGGCCCTGTGGAAGAACAGGCTATCTGTTTACATATATGAAATAAATGTATATGCTTTTGACACAGTTTTGTAACATACTTTTCTCTTTATTGAGCGTGAGTTTTTTCCATGCATATATTGATAAGAATGTTTAAATTTGTATATTGAAATAAACTTAAGTATCCTTAAGATTCATTGATCTCTCTTTTTTTTATAAGATTATAAACTCAACTCTTTAAATGAAAAAAAAAGTTTGCCTCTAGTATGAGTGCTGCCACCTAGGAAAGAAATTAGTGACCAAAATTAGGACAGCCTCACTGGTGTGTACAAGTGATGGTCAAAGGTCAATTGTCTTAGCCTTTACACGGTACTCAGTTACAGATAAGGATACTCATGGTAGTAATCAGGAAGTGGATTAATTCATCACTGTACTTTATAGAAATAGCACATATTTTTGTGATTTTATGAATGTTAGAGAGAACATATCTCATAATTTGTTAAATTTTACCTCAGTTGATATTTTATCCATATTTATTAAAAGAGGTAGTGACCCTCATGATGATCCAATGGATTTGATAAGAAAAAAATTATGTCATGTGAATACACCAATCCTTATCCTTATCCAGCAAAAGGGTTGTTAGGTTGTATTATAATTTCACCCTTTTACCATTTCTAGTATATAGCATCTTCAAACAATTTAAATAAAACACATTTTCAATAGGTAAAATATTTATATCCTTAAAATAAGTACTTCTGGGACATAAAGTTGTGGCACTTGGGGGGGGGGGGGGCATTTCAGAACCTTAGGGGGGCCTAAGCCAAAATTTCTTTGGCCCCCCCCCCCCCCACATTTTCTTTTGCCCTCAGTTTGCCCCCCCCCCCCCCTCCCCAATTTTTAAAATCCTTGTGCAACCACTGTGATTATGCACATTTACCCTACATTCTTAATTAATTCGTAAAGAAAAAAATTATTATGATCTTGGAATTCCAAAATAAAACAGTAAAAATGAGTTAATATAGTTTTGCTGACGCATGGACTGTCGATGTCATTCATATATGAGCAGTAATACAAGAAGTAAAAAAATATCAAACTTCTATACCCTTTTTATTCCAATTTGGCGACCACTTAAAAATAATTAGTTTTCTCCAAGTTTGAGATAAAGGAGGATATTTCAAAATGAATTTGCGGTGGTTGAGATTGGAGAGGCAGCCGGTTTGATAACCTTCCCTAGAGACGCTGAGCTGCTCTGACACTCGAGCGCTCATGTTACTACCAATATCATGGTTAAATATCAATAGAATCTGCTTTATTATATTTTATCTTTATTGCTAAATATCCCGTGTAAATTGCACACGGGGCATGTGCTACCAGGAATGGTACATGTGTTTGCTTAGTCATGGACACCCATGTGGAACAATTGAGCACTTTATATATATTATGATAATGCATCTTGGAATCTTAAAAAAAAAATTGCATTTCAAACAAGCTCAAGTTTGATAAAGATGCTGCTTGATATGATGTCATGAAAGAAGAATGCTAGTCAGATACAACACTGTTGCCCACGAGAGACTGAGGCTTTTAGCATTAACATCATCGGCAGTAAACATCAACGGCAGTCGCCACATTAGAACATTTTAGAAATTAAGCTTTCAAAATATTGTAAGTAATTACAGAGGAAAACCGCGGGGGCACAAGACTCCCACGCCAATCCTTTGATGATTAATTATTACGCTGGATCAAAACACACCTTGACCAATGAGTGATCTGTACAATTGTCTCTCCCACCTGACAACTGAGCGCCAAGTTTTGTTGATTTGAAATAGCAAAGAAAAATTATTAAGGTTTCACAAAAAAGGCGTTTACGAAATAAAACAGATTCCGAATTATTTGAGAATGTACAGTACTTGCTGCTGACCTCGTTCTGACCTCTGGATGTTTACAACAGTCAACTCATATTACTAAACTTTATGAAATCTTTATATTCTGAACAAATGTACATGAGTGGTTAATTTTTTCAGTTTTCATGACAATAAGGGAAGGAATGTAACATGGTGGCCTATAAGAGGGTGTGTACATCCTTCAGAATCATGAAAACCTTACAATTTGCAGTGTCAAAATCAGATGTTTAAACATTCATAAAATTCTAGAAAAAGAAACAGAAAAGTCATGAAAGATAATGTTATCAGAGATTCTTTAAATGTCCTGGATCTGACCTTGGCTACTTAATAAGTTTATGAATTCATTCTCCTAACATTTGTTTTGTAATATTTGAACCATTTGCCATGCGGCTGCTTTCAGTGTATAGTACCTACATAGTAAAAATGTTTTTTTTTAAACATTGAAACAATGAATATTATACATGTGATACTAAATCATTACTAACTCAGCTTTTGCTCAGCTTACCACAAAAAAGATAATAAGCAAGATTTTATCCAGATTTTGTTGGGTGGATAATCATACACGTCTTCTTTGCATAGGAAATGCCTACATTTTTGCCTCTAATGAACAAGAGGTTGGCGCACACACACACACACACACATATATATATACTTGCTGTAGTCTCTGGTACCCATGGGGTAGGTGCATCCCAATTAATGATTCCCCAACTTCTACAGTGTTCTCTTTTTCTCCTTCAAATTATACATAAGAAGTGGCCATATTGCGATAAAATTCTTAATATTTGATATTAAAGCATGTCTAATAGAGAAATTTGGTTAATTAAATCATTGGTTCAATAATAAACTAGATTAAATTAAAACTAATTGTGCTTTACTGCATGTCAGCATAATGGATTAATATACCTATATTTGCAAGCTTAATTGGTCTGCTTGTATAATAATATAATAATACTAAGTTGTTTCTACCACTGAAAAGTAACTTTGTTTAGTACTTGTTAAAGTAATTGTTTGCCAGCTGTCTCATTCTCCTCTAACATTAAAAGTTCAAATTTATTTTTATGTTAAAATTTTGATTAGGAGTCATCTAAGTCAAGACATTTATTTGGGTAATAAATTATGCTAAGGAGATGTCAAATCCCCTTTACTTTTTATATGAAGACTTAACTTACTGATCACCAAAAATTCACGGTTTCATTCCAGTTTGTTATAGCCATTGCTCAGTCACCTAAACTTCATTCCACTACGCCTGTACACATTTCTATATTGATAATTCTTTCAGATATTTTTGTCATCAATGAAAATTCCGTTTTTATCACAAGAGGTTTAGTGTGATGATTTGAAATATGGTATCATATACTATTTGTCATATTTCAAGTTAACTGTACAAGGTAAAGTGTTTACTGTTTTGTCCCTTGGCTAAAAAAGGTAAGCTTTCGTGCAAAATTATCACAAAATGAAAACAGATGTAGTGGTCTGTTGGAATAGAGTATGGTTATCAAAATATAGGGCCAGACAAAATTGCTGGGTTGTTAATAAAAACTGAACTGTCAGTTACACAAGCAAAGGACAAACTAGTTTTCAGCCAGCGTCAGTTGAAGGTTTATTTTTTTCATGCCCTTGGAACATGTGTCTATTTGTCACCCCCTTGGCTTCTTCTAAATATCTGTAGATGTTTCCAGGCGATACCAACTCAATCCATTGTATTAGCTTTTCCAAATATGTGACTTGCTACTTAATATCTGATGAACCCAATTAGCCATTCAAAGGTAAGATGTGATCTGTGACTTTCAGCTGATTATGAGTGTGCCCTAATCTGCCAGCCAATTGGCTACAACTTCTACCTCAAGTTGAAAGATGCCGTCAAGGACGGAACCAAATGCAAACCAGGTGATCCACATGGAATCTGTGTCGCAGGAAAATGTCAGGTAGGAAAAGTTTGTGTTAGTTTGTGTTTAAATGTAGTTCTTCTTTTTTATTCTGGATAAACGGACCAGGGGGCCTGTGGATCTCAGAAACTCAATAATGAGAGAAATTGAAAAAGCACGATTGTTTGTGAGAAATGTTATATAACAGTTAAAGAAGTGCTGCCTGTGCAGAAAAAATCATATTGTACATTAAAAGTTCCAGAAAGTTTTGAAAACAGATGTTCAGACGCAAGTGTTTCAAACTAGAACTCTACAGTCTTTGAAAATTCAAACACGTCTTCCTGCAGGGGATGACATTTCAAGCAGGGATTGAATGTATTATATAATATGTGACAGCACCCACTTTCAGGAGGTCACACTTATGTTGACCTCTCCTATTTCAACATAGAACTTATTTGGAATTATAATATATAACTTATTCGGAATTATAGTATAGACAACAGAACATGATGTATTTCTATTTTATTAAAATATGAATTTGATTAGTTAGCAGTGAGTACAACAAAGGCCTAAAGGCTTGGGACCAGTGAATCAGTGACATCCCAGTGTCCTCCTAACCCGAAAGACATATGTAAATTTCAAACAAAAGTTTCCTGATGTCTCTGTGATCTTTCCTCACTTCTTGATTTCCTCCTAATCACTCCCATTAAGGGTTCCAGTGTTAAGCCAATGTCTCATCAGGACAAACTGGAGACATATACATGTCCTCTGTAATTATATATAAGGTTTCTTTGTCATGGAGAGCATTTGTTACATTGCAGCTAGATTTCAAGATCAGCTCATGCTTAGTCAAGGTGTTACATCACACCGATAACTCATGAAGCACACAATAGATAGAAGTATGTAGCGCCATAAATTCCAGTGATTACCCTTGTACCAGTGTGGGGGACAATGACTGTAACAAGAGAATGTTAAAGCAATGTTTTTCTAGGGAAAAAAGAGAAGAGAATGGTCAATAACTCAAATTCTGCCATGGTGATGTGTTCAGGTCAGTTTTTAACACAAACGGTGCCTTGCCAGTCGGTGTTAAGTATGTGCTTGCTCTTGTTAAAAGGAGATAAAGACACAGTGGCAGTACCCAGAGGAGTTCCGAGAAAAACCTTGGCGTCACATCTTGTCATTATCTGAAACTGAGGCTTACAGTTAAAGTGGACTGGAATGTCACACAGTGTGATACATCCCAAAAATACATCCAGATGATACATGTACTTGTACTCTGCATTTTATTGGCCTATTTCATAAACAGAAAAAGTAGCCTGTTACAAAAGGGTACATGAAATAACATTTCTGTGTGAACATAGGATTGGATGACTAACTATTTTGCTATTTGATGAATATGCTTGTTTTGGATGGATTATGTGTCAAGTCTGTCAAGGTACTACATCTGATCTTAACTGGTGTATGGCTCTTTTCACTATGCCCATTTCCCATGATTATACTGTTTATAACCACCCATCATCTTAAATTCATCCTTGTAACAAGACAACCCCAGTCTAAAGACATGACAACCCCTGTCTGAAGACATTACAACCTCAGTCTGAAGACATGACAACCAGGGTCCGAAGACATGACAACCCCAGTCTGAAGACATGTCAACTCGGGTCTGAAGACATCACAACCCTTGTCTGAAGTTATGACAACCCTTGTCTGAAGTAATGACAACCCTGGTCTGAAGACCTGACAACCCCAGTCTGAAGACATGAAGACCTGACAACCCCAGTCTGAAGACATGACAACCCTCGTCTGAAGACATGACAACCCAGGCACCATGAGTATATAAAGCAAATGATGCAGGGCTACACAATGGAACCTGTAACTGAGGAAGTCTGGTGTACGATCTCCACAAATCAGATGTTTGTTATTGCAGCAACTGCACAATTTCTTTGGTTCTGTAATGATCATAACAGGGTTTCGGGAGCAGGCTGGTTTCTGACAAATTTTTTATATATACCAGCCATAACTGATCAGATAAATTTAAGCAACCACATATTCCATATTCTTTTTCAGTAGTGTTTCCTTTAAACTGCCTTTGTGTATGTAAATGTATTTCATTTGATTAATAGCATTTAAAATAAACCTGGGAACCTTGTTGTTAATCAAATTGTTACTTCCAAACGAAAACGGTAAGGCATTTCAAGTGGAGACGTAGACAGGATACAGATCAACATTGCTCACTCAGTTATTAATTAAAGAAAAATAAAATGTTGAACACTAGGCACCATGCCTGTGAAAAATATTTTTCTTGTACTATATATGCTGACTAGGAAAGAGGATTTTCCAAAATAAAGAAAATTACAACTGACTGAGATATCAATCTTAATGTCACCGGTAGAGCCACCCCTTCAGATGTAGAAAAGATCATCCTTACCATATCAGATAACTTTGGCCTGTTTTGAATAAAAACCTAATCATCTGTGGTAACTAAAGAGGATAAAATATGTTCCTTCATGTGTCAATCCAGGGTACATTTAAACCTGATCAGTTAAAAAAAAGTTGGTTCCTTGTATCCACATGTAAGAATGGGGGTCAGATAACATGTTTAAATGCAGCATTGCCTGTCAGCATGTGTCCTGTTTAATGTCTCTTTTTTTCTGCACCTTCACTTTTCTGCACATGAGTTTTAGTTAAGGAGGATTTATCTGTAGGGGGAAAATCTTTATAAAATGGAACAGTTGCCAACTTTGGAGTGAAACTAAAGTATAAGTTCATTTTGGTAAATTCTGGATCAGGAATTAAGTATCAGCCAACTTTAATTCAATTGGTTGTTACTGTGATATTTGCTGATAATCCAGTTGTTGATTGACAGTATGAGATAGTATTCTTCAGTGAGCAATGGTTTCAAAAATATTACCCAACAAACCATGATTACGATAAATATAAAATGATCACTATAACTACTTCAGACCACTATGATTTTAATTTACCTGCACAAGATATGTATGTTTAGATCATGTCAGTTGTGTCCAAATTTATTTTTATATGAAGGAGGATTGGTGAGCCTGTGTGCATACATGTGTAATGTGATTGTAAAAGACCCATCAAATACCCTGTGCAGTGACATACCTAGACTTGTATGTGATATTCAATAGAAATCATAAAATTAATAATTAATTGTAAAAACAATTGTGTTACGGGGTGACATAAAAGCGGACTGTTACGGGGTGACATAAAAGCGGACCAAACTGTCTCGCTAGTGAAGCTTGCTTTTCTAGCAAAGTGGTTGGGACGCCGGACTTGTGCGCCACCGTTATGGGTTCAAATCCCAGATTGGCCCAGTATTTTCCCCTCATTTATTTGTCTTCGTAACAATTGAATGACTTGCTTCCAGACTACATTGCAAGAAGTTTTCCTGAAATTCAAAGAAAATTGACTTTGCCCCAATGTTTGAACAGGTGTTTTAGAATATAATTTTCTTGCAAGTTATATCCATTTCACAGATAATAGCTGTTTTGCTTGAAATAGTTCTGTTACCAGTACTACAGATCAACAAAACCGTTCAGTGACAAGGATGGCATACTCACTTGAGTTTCACCTCACAGGGACACCAGTAGGTGTCAGCACTGTAGGCACAGTTCCTGATCTTCACAGTGTCTCATTTATGGTAAATGATGAATTAGAACATACATACATTGACAGAAAGGCCTCTTGCTGCTTAGTTAGCTGACGTTAAATACACATATTATTGTTATTATTCTCATTATTATTATTATTGTTGTTGTTGTTGTTTTTATTATTATTACTAGGGTATTACCAGTTCTTGAATTGATACAAGTCCACTTGACTTTGGCCAGGTTCATCTTGGAAGGTTTGCCATGGGCTGAGTTCACATGGTCCAAGTTCATTGGTGCTGCAATAGACCTTTAATTAAATTTCCCATATAATGTCAAATTCCTCAGGATTTACAGGAAAAACTATACCCCCTTAGGACAAGCTTTGCATCAACCTTGGCACTTTGATATCCAAAATGGGCACTACCTTAGTGTGGCCACAGAGGTGTTGCTAAATGATTCAGAGCCACCGTCAGTTATATATAGAATCAAATTATTAATAATATATTAGAATATGAATTCCTTGCAGGGGAAAAAAATTAAAAATACCACATGACAGTTTTTAAATTGGTTTCTACTCATCAGTGATATTGTTTTAATGTCAACCTTTATCAAAATATAAAAAAAATTTGAAATCAACAGGTCATGGAACTACTCTTAAAAAACACCCTTAGCTCCAGATCAGGTAATGTCTTTCAGTTTATGATAAGAAATGAGTCATATGGCATAAGTCTACAGTTTCATTGAATGATTTTAATGCACAGTGAGACAGTCAAATGTATGACTGATGATTTAGTCAGGGAAACAGCAATAGGAAGATATTATATTCTCTTAAAATTACATCATCAGAAATAGAAATAAATAAAGTAAGACCTATATGCCCTTGCATAACCTGCTTTGGTATCTCTTTTTTCACATCTCCAAGTTTCTTATTTAAAATACTATAATAGTTACAGATTTAATGTTCTCTTTAGGATGTACTTTGTTGTACGGTTAGGAACTGCGTAATTGTTGAGAATTCCTGTTGGGGGGGGGGGGGGGGATGAGGAGGGGATTAATTGTTTTGTAACTTTTGAGGATCTTTGAGAGGTCACTCTGTTCAAGTGGCCTTTGTTTATTTTAGTTGTAAGAACAGTGTTAAGTGGTTGATGACAGGTATATACCAGTGCTGACTTGCCCGAGGTCAGGGGTTTTTCATGGAAAGAACATGTAGTTTACGATTTCGCAGCATTCTCAAGATTGTTCCTAAACTTGAGGAAAGCATGTTCAAGAGCTACTTCAGTTTGGCTGTAGTTGCTGGCTGTATAAAGTTTCACATTCAGGAAAGTGGCCGCACAAGTTTTCCACTTCAGAATTGAGAAGCGTCAGATGAGGAAAAAATGAAATGATGCAACACCTGCAGGATTCACAGTCCAGATTTTCAGCACAAGCATCAGGTGTTAATGAATGAGCTGCTCTTGGTGATAATAATATCTACTCACCTTAGAGAAAGCTATGTAGGTCTGTAAGTGTGGTATTTATTTAGACAATCATGTGTGTGGTTGCTGCCTGATGGCCCTGAGGTAGTGTATGTGTGGTCTCAGTGTGTGGTAGTTAATTGTGGTAGTTATTCTATGTGTGTGGACATTATTATATATTGATCATTATACCCTTCTGTGTAAGCTATGTGGACTTCTACCTGTTCATAACATTGACCCTTCCTGCATTGCATTGTTTTGTGGATTCTGTGTGTGTGTGAACAGTTTCATGGTGTTCCCTGTGAGTTATATGGACTCTTCCTTGTGTGTGAGTTATATGGACTCTTCCCTGTGTGTGAGTTATATGGATTCTTCCTGTGTGTGAGTTAGATGGACTCTTCCTTGTGTGAGTTATATGGACCCCCCATGTGTTAGAGTATAATGAACTCTTCCTTGTGTGTGAGTTATATGGACTTTTCCTTGTGTGTGAGTTATATGGACTCTTCCTTGTGTTTGAGTTATATACGACCCCCCATGTGTGTGAGTATAATGGACTCTTCCTGTGTCTGAGTCATATGGACACATTCCTGTGTGAGTTACATGGACTCTTCCTGTGTGTGAGTTTTATGGACCCCCCATGTGTGTGAGTTGTATGGACTCTTCCTGTGTGTGAGTTAGATGGACTCTTCCTTGTGTGTGAGTTATATGGACCCCCATATGTGTGAGTATAATGAACTCTTCCTTGTGTGTGAGTTTTATGGACTCTTCCCATGAGTTGGCTTCTTGTACTCTTCCTTGTCTTTGAGTTATATACGACCCCTATGTATGTGAGTATAATGGACTCTTCCTGTGTCTGAGTCATATGGACACATTCATGTGTGAGTTATATGGACTCTTCCTGTGTGTGAGTTATATGGACCCCCCATGTGTGTGAGTTATATGGACTCTTCCTGTGTGTGAGTTAGATGGACTCTTCCTTGTGTGTGAGTTATATGGACCCCCCATGTGTGTGAGTATAATGAACTCTTCCTTGTGTGTGAGTTATATGGACTTTTCCTTGTGTGTGAGTTATATGGACTCTTCCTTGTGTGTGAGTTATATGGACCCCCCATGTGTGTGAGTACAATGGACTCTTCCTGTGTCTGAGTCATATGGACACGTTCCTGTGTGAGTTACATGGACTCTTCCTGTGTGTGAGTTATATGGACCCCCCATGTGTGTGAGTTATATGGACTCTTCCTGTGTGTGTGTAATATGGACTCTTCCTGTGTGTGAGTTATATGAACCCTTCCTTGTGTGTGAGTTATATGGACCCCCCATGTGTGTGAGTATAATGGACTCTTCCTATGTGTGAGTCATATGGACACATTCCTGTGTGAGTTATATGGACTCTTCCCTGTGTCTGAGCTACATGGACTCTTCCACTGTGTGAACTACATAGACTTTTCCTGTGTGTCAGTTACATGATCTTTTTTTGTGATTGAGTTACATGGACTCTTCCCTGTGTCTCAGTTATATGGACTCTTCCCTGTGTGTGAGGTACATGGACTCTTTCTGTCTATGAACATACATGGATACAATTTTCCTCTGTATGAGTTACGTGGACACTTCTTGTGTGTGAGTTCTGTGGCTTCTTCCTTTATCTATGTCATATGGACTCTTCCCTGTGTGTGGGTTACATGGACTTTTCTTCGTGTGTGAGTTATATGGGACTCTTCCTGTGTGTTAAGTACATGGACTCTTTCTGTGTGTGAGTTACATGGACTCTTTCTGTGTGTGAGTTACATGGACTCTTCCCTGTGTCTGAGTCATATATACTCTTCCCTGTGTCTGAGTTTTATGGACTCTTCCCATGAGTTGGCTTCTTGTAATCTTCCTTGTGTGAGCTACATGGACAGGTCAAGTACCCGAATAACTGCTGCATTGATCATGATTCTCTGCATGAACATATACATGGAGTTTTACATCAAACTTGTGGCACCACCTGTATTTTTCCAATTTTTACGAATTTTTTTCTCTATTTTTGAGACCTTTGAAGGATCTGTCATCTGCTAACAGGGCACAAATGGTACCAACTGGATCTGGAATCTTCTTACTTTACATCAAGGGAGGTCCATGAAAAGTCTCCTTGGAAACCTGAAATTAGGTCTCTGTTACCCAAATCCTTTGAGCTATGGGGCTTGTAAGTACCCCTCAGAATAATTAAAAATATGATAAAAAAGTTTCAGTACTGAGTAACTGATGGATTTATCACTGTGTTTCATCAGTTCCTGCAGACTGGTGGCACCACCTGTATTTTTTTTTTTTACAAATTTTTACACATTTTTGATCCACAAAAACAGTTTTGGGGATACTATGTTTTCAGTTTGATGCCGCCGCCGCTGCAAAGGTTTCCAGAGAATTCCTCCATAACCATTGGGCAGAATTTTTTTAAATTCAGGATTATGATGGGGTCACATGTGAACTGCTGTGCCTCTAGGGAATCATTTGACCGTTCAGGCTAAAAATTTTGAACAAATGTAGCCCGTGGATAGCATTATAACATACACCGATTGAGCGATGGGCCAAAATTTTGCATGTGTATAGATCTCACATAGCTCTTCATCATAGGCAAAACTGGTGGTTCCACCTGCAACCATTTTTCCACATTGTCCATCTGTTCATCTGCCTTGGGATAAAATCACTTATGTCTCTGCATTGGTTGGACTTATCCACCTGAAATTTTGCAGGTTTATACATCCTGGACAGCTTTCTTGATTTTATGACAGGTGGTGCCCACCTACATTCACGTTAAAGCTGCAGACATCCAAGCTCATATCTCTGGAACCATCTTGCCAATTGGGCCAAAATTTTGCATATGTATAGATCTCCCATAGCTCTTCATCATACGCAAACTGGTGGCAAACTGCAACCATTTTTGCACAGCGTCCGTCTGTTTGTCTGCCGTGGGACAAAATCACTCATATCTCGGCAGTGGTTTGATATATCTGCCTAAAATTTTGCAGGTTTATACAGCTTGGATAGGTTTCTGGATTTTGTTGCAGGTGGTGCCACCTACATTTATGTTTAAGCTGCAGACATCCAGGCTTATTTCACAGGAATGGTTTGCTGTATCCTCCTGAAATTTTGCATGTGTATAGATCTCACATAGCTCTTAATCATACACAAGATTAGTTGCGCAACCTGCCACCATTTTTGCACAGGGTCCTTCTTTTTGTCTGCTGTGGGATAAAATCACTCATATACAAGTAGTGGTTTGACTTATCTGCCTACATTAATTCTGTATACATCTTGGACAGCTTTCTGGATTTTGTGGTAGGTGGTGCAATTTATATACACATTTCAGCTGCAGACATCCATGCAACACACCTCGCTCTATTTCCCCTTGCCACTCAATAATCCATGCCTCACTCCCACTCTGATTTCAGCGGATGCACGTAGTCACTTGTTGACTACTGTATTCTAGTTTTCTCTATTTTTGAGACCTTCAAATAAAGCCTCATATTGAAAGAGGGCACAAATAGAAACCCCTTGCCGGACCTAGAATCTTCATACTTGACAAGGGAGGTCCATGAAAAGTCTTCATGGAAAATTGAAATTAGGTCTCTGTTACCATTATTCTCTGAGCCACTGGGCTCATATCTCCCCCCCCCCCCCCTCCAAATGATCAAAAACGCGATACAAAAGCTTCAGTATATGGATAACTTATGCATTGATTTCCATGATTCCTTGCTTCATATTGATCATGGAGTGTTTCATCAGTTCCTGCAGTCTAGTGGCACTACTTGTATTTTTTCAAATTTTTATACATTTTTTCTATTTATGAGACCATCTAATGAAGTGGTCATCTGTCCGAAGGCCCACTAAAAAGCCCTTTTCTTGGGATTCTTCACAAAATTCATGATTTTTTTGTACTCTCACTGTCATTTTGCTCATTGTTCAACATTCATTGAATTCAGCCAAGTGTCATGGCCCATGGGCCACTAATATGGACTCTTCCCTGTGTGTGAGTTATATGGACCCTTCCCTGTGTGAGAGTTTTATGGACTCTTCCTGTGTGTGGGCTACATGGACTCTTCCTTTTGTGCGAGTTATATGGATTCTTCCTGTGTGTGAGCTACATGGACTCTTCCTATGTGTGAGTTATATGGACCCTCTGTAAGAGAATGTAGGACGTCTCATTGTGTATGAGTTACATAGTGTTATTTATATAAGGCTTGTTTTTATGTCTGGACTTTTGCCACCCTGTGTGTTAGTTATATGGACTCCTCATTGTGAGATACATTTACTCCTCCCTTTGTGTGAATTACCTTGTCCCACAGTATGTAACTTACATGATCCAGTCATTGTGAGACACATTGACCTTGCATTTCAGATATATGGACTTATCCCTGTGTGTGAGTTTGCAGTTACCCCTGTTTGTGAGTAACAAGTACCCCTGCCTATTTCAAAATTGGAGGGACCCCTTATGTATTAGATGAAAGTGTCACTTTAAAGTGTCTGAATTGTGAGGTATCTGTATCAGTCATGTTTATCATTCCATGTGTTATTTGTACAGCTATTATCAATAGAATTTCTATATTGTAGCTTGTATCAGGTCAGTTCTCTCCTGTCTTGTGTGAAATTGATAATGTATGCCTCATGATGTATGTTTGTCTAGCTTGTCTTTTAATTTGACCATTACAGCTAGAGATGTTCCTATTATGATGAAACAACCCTTAAACACTGTTTCTTTTGATCTGACACCATTATACATGAGATATATATGTTAGCTTTTCTAGGCACACAAATTTGTTATAAGAAAAAAGAGCAGCTACATGCCGGGAAGTTGAATGGGTGTGTGACTTATTACATATCCTGCGTTCAGCGTACATCAAGCGTTCTTTTATATCAGGGATGTATGTAAGATTCCTGGCTGGTTTTAGACTGCCTCATCCCAGGTGACAAAAACTGTGACATTCTGTCACTTCCAGAAGATCAGACCACCTCGGCACACCTGTGCAGCACATCCGCTACAGCTGAACATGCAATTTGTAACCGTGGTGTACAAGTTTTACTACAGTATTCTCACAGATACAATTTGCCCTCCTTCAAAAAAGATCTATGTGATTAGCACGGATGTGTCATCATCCCACTGAATGAGTCCACACAATACATATCAATAAATCACCAGCCTTATAAGAACCTACTGGCTTGATGTATTATGGATGTGTCAAGCCAGTCACCCTTTATGGAAAATCAGACAAATGTGTATTGGATGTTCTTTCTTTTAACAGGGGACTAGTATAGGAATGCTTTGCTGTTCCAAAGCTCAACACTGTGAACTTCCTTTTCTGCTCATGGCTCATGGCTTCTGCATCTTTTCTTAGTTGTAAGGTTTTATTGTAGACCAAGGGCATAGTGCATTTTTAACCAAGAATGAACCCATAAATGTACAGTCTCTCCCCTCTATACTGCCATTTTAAAGAATTTATTTTTATTTTCATAGAAAGACAATTTTTTATACATTTTTGTACTTGTTAAGTGTTAATCCTCAACTTTTTACAACTTTTTTCCTCAAATCAACTTCTTCAAGATTTATATTAAAGGATCTTCACACATTTATTGCAGAACTTGAGAGCACGACCCAGAAATGCTCTTTAAATGTTTCAATAATACTTATTGTTAGGTACATTTCATTGAGCAAAGATTTTTGCTGCAATCTCATGAATGCTTTACAATATGACTGAAAATATGCATTATATAGAACCCCTGCTGCTGTACATATCCCTGAAAAACCATTACAAAGAAAATTTATCATAGTTCAAGCTTGAATATAAGCATCAGAAAAGCTTAGGTATAATTATAGGAATTTGCACAGTTTGGCCTTTTCTTTTACGCTTTCTTACTTTCAGACAATTCTTTCTAAGAAAAGTTTACTTTTTTAAATTAAACACAAAGTATAATTCCTACTTGTACCTTACAGTTTATGTTATAAAAGTTTTCATAGAGGATAAAACAGAATATCCTGCCAAAAGGTCAGTGTCCCAGATATAGATATTATTTGACAAAAGATCCAAAACATGAAAACCACAATACAAGTCATTCAGTAAAAAATAACATAAAGTCTCAACAATTGAGGGTTGGCTTGGAAACAATCTTCTTCAAAGACAGCATCTCAATGACAATAACTGACAACTTACTTCCTAATGTTTTTTACTAAACAGTTTTCCATTTAGCCAGTAGGGGGCAGCAAATGTGGGGAAACTTTTTATGACTCACTCTTATGAAAAAAATTGTTATTAACCGTAATAAATTTTATGTGTTTCCTGTGGAAACAAAATATATCATAAATAAATTAAAATACAATTAAATTTTTGATAAAAAAAAAATTATGAAATTTTGATAAGCTACAGAGATATCAACTTCTATATCAATAGTCAACACATTTACTTTTCGGTATTCTTGCATATTTATTCAACAAATAAACAAGTGATACATGTGTGGTGATACTTAATGCTAAGGTATGTTTGCGGGTTGTTTATTTAAGAGCAGCATGAACTCAGTGAAGTTGAGACAGTGTATATATTTGGCTGACCTTAATGTGTTTTAATCAGTTTGAGCTGCATCAGGACAATAGGATGGGGAACGTTTTGTCATACTTGAATAACATCGCACCTGGAGAATGGTGCTGCAGGCATTACATATACCAATGTTTATTCATTTCTTGCCACCTATGGTGACAGAATAGACTCCCAAGAATACTTAATTACAGGCTCAGTTTTTCTTAGGACAAACATCAGAAACTAAAATGCCATCTAATGTGACATTCTTTACAATTTACCTGTTTATTACTGGGGATAACTATTACCTGGATGGAACATAAATTTCACAGGTGTAAAGTATGGAAATTATCAAGCACTTCACAACTGGCAATTACTGGCATTTACAGAATGTGATTTTGATCAGTGTCTTACCAACACCTCTGTAATACCCACATTTTTTCAACTTGCATATATTTAACTCAATACATGTCAGTTAGGTTGCACTGGAGTGGTTGGTAAGTCCTTGCCTGATACAAGGTGTCCACTGTTCCAGGAACACAGTTTGTCTGATACAAGATGCCCACTGTCCATCGGTCACATTTATTAGTCCCCATCCATTGGAGAAAGGACTGCTAAAATGGCCAAATTATGTGTGTCCATCCATCCTTCCAAACAGAAACTTAAAGACTAATATGGGGGGTAAATAATTTCACATGCTGGCTTTTCAGCACTACATGCAGAAAGAACAAGATAAAATTGCTAATTATTGAGTTTTATAGGTATGATGAATCAAAACCTTTGGCAAGGTCCAATATTCAGACCCACACTTAAGCTAGGAACATATCCTGGACAGGCACTTGTATGTCCAGGATTTAAAATTGGGCTACACTGAACTACTCATGTTGACAGTGTACCAACATGTAGACCTACTGACACAGTTAATATTATTACAGGTCAGTGTAGGGTATACTCCTACTGATGACAGGCTATCCTTGGTCTCCTATGACAGGTCAGTGTAGGATATACACCTGTTGATCACAGGCTATGTTTGGTCTACTTTGATAGGTCAGTGTTGGATAAACTGCTGTTGATCACAGGCTATGTTTGGTCTACTATGACAGGTCAGTGTTGGATATACTCCTGTTGATTACAGGCTAACCTTGGTCTACTATGACCGGTCAGTGTAGGATATACTCCTGTTGATCACAGGCTATGTTTGGTCTACTATGACAGGTCAATGTAGGGTACACTCCTGTTGATTACAGGCTATCCTGTGTCTACTATGACAGGTCAGTGTAGGGTATACTGCTGTTGATCACAGGCTATCCTTGGTCTACTATGACAGGTCAGTGATGGATATACTGCTGTTGATCACAGGCTATGTTTGGTCTACTATGACAGGTCAGTGTAGGATATACTGCTGTTGATCACAGGCTATGTTTGGTCTAATATGACAGGTCAGTGTAGGGTATACTCCTTTTGATCACAGGCTATGTTTTGTCTACTATGACAGGTCAGTGTAGGGTATACTGCTGTTGATCACAGGCTATGTTTGGTCTACTATGACAGGTCAGTGTAGGGTATACTCCTGTTGATTACAGGCTAACCTTGGTCGAATATGACCGGTCAGTGTAGGATATACTCCTGTTGATCACAGGCTATGTTCGGTCTACTATGACTGGTCAGTGTAGGGTATACTGCTGTTGATCACAGGCTATGTTTGGTTAACTATGAAAGGTCAGTGTAGGGTATACTCTTGTTGATCACAGGCTATGTTTGGTCTACTAAGACAGGTCAGTGTAGTGTACACTCCTGTTGATCACAAGCTATCCTTTGTCTACTATGAAAGATCAGTGTAGGGTATACTCCTGTTGATTACAGGTTATCCTTTGCCTACTATGACAGGTCAGTGTAGGGTACACTCCTGTTGATTACAGGCTATCCTGTGTCAACTATGACAGGTCAGTGTAGAGTATACTGCTGTTGATCACAAGATATCCTTGGTCTATTATGACAGATCAGTGTAGGGTATACTGCTGTTGATCACAGGCTATCCTTTGTCTACTATGTCAGGTCAGTGTAGGGTATACTCCTGTTGATTACAGGCTATCCTTTGTCTACTATGCCAGGTCAGTGTAGAGTATACTCCTGTTGATCACAGGCTATCCTGTGTCAACTATGACAGGTCAGTGTAGGGTATACTGCTGTTGATCACAGGCTATCCTTTGTCTACTATGACAGGTCAGTGTAGGGTATACTCCTGTTGATCACAGGCTATGTTTGGTCTACTATGACAGGTCAGTGTAGGGTACACTCTTGTTGAATACAGGCTATCCTTTGTCTACTAAGACAGGTCAGTGTAGGGTACACTCCTGTTGATTACAGGCTATCCTTTGTCTACTATGACAGGTCAGTGTAGGGTATACTCCTGTTGATTACAGGCTATCCTTTGTCTACTATGACAGGTCAGTGTAGGGTACACTCCTGTTGATCACAAGCTATCCTTTGTCTACTATGACAGGTCAGTGTAGGGTACACTCCTGTTGATTACAGGCTATCCTTTGTCTACTATGCCAGGTCAGTGTAGGGTATACTCCTGTTGATTACAGGCTATCCTTTGTCTACTATGCCAGGTCAGTGTAGAGTATACTCCTGTTGATTACAGGATAACCTTGGTCGAATATGACCGGTCAGTGTAGGATATACTCCTGTTGATCACAGGCTATGTTCGGTCTACTATGACTGGTCAGTGTAGGGTATACTGCTGTTGATCACAGGCTATGTTTGGTTAACTATGAAAGGTCAGTGTAGGGTATACTCTTGTTGATCACAGGCTATGTTTGGTCTACTAAGACAGGTCAGTGTAGTGTACACTCCTGTTGATCACAAGCTATCCTTTGTCTACTATGAAAGATCAGTGTAGGGTATACTCCTGTTGATTACAGGTTATCCTTTGCCTACTATGACAGGTCAGTGTAGGGTACACTCCTGTTGATTACAGGCTATCCTGTGTCAACTATGACAGGTCAGTGTAGAGTATACTGCTGTTGATCACAAGATATCCTTGGTCTATTATGACAGATCAGTGTAGGGTATACTGCTGTTGATCACAGGCTATCCTTTGTTCACTATGTCAGGTCAGTGTAGGGTATACTCCTGTTGATTACAGGCTATCCTTTGTCTACTATGCCAGGTCAGTGTAGAGTATACTCCTGTTGATCACAGGCTATCCTGTGTCAAATATGACAGGTCAGTGTAGGGTATACTGCTGTTGATCACAGGCTATCCTTTGTCTACTATGACAGGTCAGTGTAGGGTATACTCCTGTTGATCACAGGCTATGTTTGGTCTACTATGACAGGTCAGTGTAGGGTACACTCTTGTTGAATACAGGCTATCCTTTGTCTACTAAGACAGGTCAGTGTAGGGTACACTCCTGTTGATCACAAGCTATCCTTTGTCTACTATGACAGGTCAGTGTAGGGTACACTCCTGTTGATTACAGGCTATCCTTTGTCTACTATGCCAGGTCAGTGTAGGGTATACTCCTGTTGATTACAGGCTATCCTTTGTCTACTATGCCAGGTCAGTGTAGAGTATACTCCTGTTGATCACAGGCTATCCTGTGTCAACTATGACAGGTCAGTGTAGGGTATACTGCTGTTGATCACAGGCTATCCTTTGTCTACTATGACAGGTCAGTGTAGGGTATACTCATGTTGATAACAGGCTATGTTTGGTCTACTAAGACAGGTCAGTGTAGGGTATACTCTTGTTGAATACAGGCTATCCTTTGTCTACTATGACAGATCAGTGTAGGGTACACTCCTGTTGATTACAGGCTATCCTTTGTCTACTATGACAGGTCAGTGTAGGGTATACTCCTGTTGATTACAGGCTATCCTTTGTCTACTATGACAGGTCAGTGTAGGGTATACTCCTGTTGATTACAGGCTATCCTTTGTCTACTATGACAGGTCAGTGTAGGGTATACTGCTGTTGATCACAGGCTATCCTTTGTCTACTATGACAGGTCAGTGTAGGGTATACTCCTGTTGATTACAGGCTATCCTTTGTCTACTATGACAGGTCAGTGTAGGGTATACTGCTGTTGATCACAGGCTATGTTTGGTCAACTATGACAGATCAGTGTAGGGTATACTGCTGTTGATCACAAGCTATCCTTTGTCTACTATGCCAGGTCAGTGTAAGGTTTACTGCTGTTGATTACAGGCTATCCTTTGTCTACTATGCCAGGTCAGTGTAGGGTATACTCCTGTTGATCACAGGCTATCCTGTGTCAACTATGACAGGTCAGTGTAGAGTACACTGCTGTTGATTACAGGCTATCCTTGGTCTACTATGACAGGGCAGTGTAGAGTATACTGCTGTTGATTACAGGCTATCCTTTGCCTACTATGACAGGTCAGTGTAGAGTATACTGCTGTTGATTACAGGCTATCCTGTGCCTACTATGACAGGTCAATGAAGAGTATACTGCTGTTTATCACAGGCTATCCTTGGTCTACTATGACAGGTCAGTGTAGCGTATACTCCTGTTGATAACAGGCTATGTTTGGTCTACTATGACAGGTCAGTGTAAGGTATACTCCTGTTGATTACAGGCTATCCTTTGTCTTCTATGACAGGTCAGTGTAGGGTAAACTCCTGTTTATTACAGGCTATCCTTTGTCTACTATGACAGGTCAGTCTAGGGTATACTGCTGTTGATTACGGGCTATCCTTTGTCTACTATGCCAGGTCAGTGTAGAGTATACTCCTGTTGATCACAGGCTATCCTGTGTCAACTATGACAGGTCAGTGTAGGGTATACTGCTGTTGATCACAGGCTATCCTTGGTCTACTATGACAGGTCAGTGTAGGGTATACTGCTGTTGATCACAGGCTATGTTTGGTCAACTATGACAGATCAGTGTAGGGTATACTCCTGTTGAATACAGGCTATCCTTTGTCTACTATGACAGGTCTGTGTAGGGTTTACTCCTGTTGATTACAGGCTATCCTTTGTCTACTATGACAGGTCAGTGTAGGGTATACTCCTGTTGATTACAGGCTATCCTTGGTCTACTATGACAGGTCAGTGTAGGGTATACTCCTGTTGATTACAGGCTATCCTTTGTCTACTATGACAGGTCATTGTAGGGTATACTGCTGTTGATCACAGGCTTTGTTTCGTCTACTATGACAGGTCAGTGTAAGGTTCACTCCTGTTGATCACAGGCTATGTTTGGTCTACTATGACAGGTCAGTGTAGGGTATACTCCTGTTGATTACAGGCTATCCTTTGTCTACTATGACAGGTCAGTGTAGGGTATACTCCTGTTGATTACAGGCTATCCTTGGTCTACTATGACAGGTCAGTGTAGGGTATACTGCTGTTGATCACAGGCTATCCTTGGTCTACTATGACAGGTCAGTGTAGGGTATACTGCTGTTGATCACAGGCTATGTTTGGTCTACTATAACAGGTCAGTGTAAGGTACACTCCTGTTGATCACAGGCTATATTCGTTCTACTATGACAGGTCAGTGTAGGGTATACTGCTGTTGATCACAGGCTATGTTTGGTCAACTATGACAGATCAGTGTAGGGTATACTCCTGTTGAATACAGGCTATCCTTTGTCTACTATGACAGGTCAGTGTAGGGTATACTCCTGTTGATTACAGGCTATCCTTGGCCTACTATGCCAGGTCAGTGTAGAGTATACTCCTGTTGATTACAGGCTATCCTTTGTCTTCTATGACAGGTCAGTGTAGGGTATACTCCTGTTGATTACAGGCTATCCTTGGTCTACTATGACAGGTCAATGAAGGGTATACTGCTGTTGATCACAGGCTATGTTTGGTCTACTATGACAGGTCAGTGTAGGGTACACTCCTGTTGATTACAGGCTTTCCTTTGTCTACTATGACAGGTCAGTGTAGGGTACACTCCTGTTGATTACAGGCTATCCTTGGTCTACTATGACAGGTCAGTGTAGGGTATACTGCTGTTGATCACAGGCTATGTTTGGTCTACTATGACAGGTCAGTGTAGGGTATACTCCTGTTGATTACAGGCTATCCTTTGTCTACTATGACAGGTCAGTGTAGGGTACACTCCTGTTGATTACAGGCTATCCTTGGTCTACTATGACAGGTCAGTGTAGGGTATACTGCTGTTGATCACAGGCTATGTTTGGTCAACTATGACAGATCAGTGTAGGGTATACTCCTGTTGAATACAGGCTTTCCTTTGTCTACTATGACAGGTCAGTGTAGGGTATACTCCTGTTGATTACAGGCTATCCTTGGTCTACTATGACAGGTTAGTGTAGGGTACACTCCTGTTGATTACAGGCTATCCTGTGTCAACTATGACAGGTCAGTGTAGAGTATACTGCTGTTGATCACAAGCTATCCTTGGTCTATTATGACAGATCAGTGTAGGGTATACTGCTGTTGATTACAGGCTATCCTTTGCCTACTATGACAGGTCAGTGTAGAGTATACTGCTGTTGATTACAGGCTATCCTTGGTCTACTATGACAGGTCAGTGTAGGGTATACTGCTGTTGATTACAGGCTATCCTTGGTCTACTATGACAGGTCAGTGTAGGGTATACTGCTGTTGATTACAGGCTATCCTTTGCCTACTATGACAGGTCAGTGTAGAGTATACTGCTGTTGATTACAGGCTATCCTTGGTTTACTATGACAGATCAGTGTAGGGTATACTGCTGTTGATTACAGGCAATCCTTGGTCTACTATGACAGGTCAGTGAAGGATAAACCCCTGTTGAATACAGGCTATCCTTGGTCTACTATGACAGGTCAGTGTAGCGTATACTCCTGTTGATCACAGGCTATCCTTGGTCTACTATGACCGGTCAGTGTAGGGTAAACCCCTCTTGATTACAGGCAATCCTTGGTCTACTATGACAGGTCAGTGTAGGGTATACTCCTGTTGATTACAGGCAATCCTTGGTCTACTATGACAGGTCAGTGTAGGGTACACTCCTGTTGATTACAGGCAATCCTTGGTCTACTATGACAGGTCAGTGTAGAGTATACTGCTGTTGATTACAGGAAATCCTTGGTCTACTATGACAGATCAGTGTAGGGTATACTGCTGTTGATCACAGGCTATCCTTGGTCTACTATGACAGGTCAGTGTAGGGTACACTCCTGTTGATTACAGGCAATCCTTGGTCTACTATGACAGGTCAGTGTAGGGTATACTCCTGTTGATTACAGGCAATCCTTGGTCTACTATGACAGGTCAGTGTAGGGTACACTCCTGTTGATTACAGGCAATCCTTGGTCTACTATGACAGGTCAGTGTAGAGTATACTGCTGTTGAGACAGGCAATCCTTGGTCTACTATGACAGGTCAGTGTAGGGTATACTCCTGTTGATTACAGGCAATCCTTGGTCTACTATGACAGGTCAGTGTAGGGTACACTCCTGTTGATTACAGGCAATCCTTGGTCTACTATGACAGGTCAGTGTAGAGTATACTGCTGTTGATTACAGGCAATCCTTGGTCTACTATGACAGGTCAGTGTAGGGTATACTGCTGTTGATTACAGGCAATCCTTGGTCTACTATGACAGATCAGTGTAGGGTATACTCCTGTTGATTACAGGCAATCCTTGGTCTACTATGACAGGTCAGTGTAGGGTACACTCCTGTTGATTACAGGCAATCCTTGGTCTACTATGACAGGTCAGTGTAGGGTATACTCCTGTTGATTACAGGCAATCCTTGGTCTACTATGACAGGTCAGTGTAGCGTATACTCCTGTTGATCACAGGCTATCCTTTGTCTACTATGACCGGTCAGTGTAGGGTAAACCCCTCTTGATTACAGGCAATCCTTGGTCTACTATGACAGGTCAGTGTAGGGTATACTCCTGTTGATTACAGGCAATCCTTGGTCTACTATGACAGGTCAGTGTAGGGTATACTCCTGTTGATCACAGGCTATCCTTGGTCTACTATGACAGGTCAGTGTAGGGTACACTGCTGTTGATCACAGGCTATGTTTGGTCTACTATGACAGGTCAGTGTAGAGTATACTGCTGTTGATTACAGGCTATCCTTTGTCTACTATGACAGTTCAGTGTAGGGTAAACCCCTGTTGATTACAGGCAATCCTTGGTCTACTATGACAGGTCAGTGTAGGGTAAACCCCTGTTGAATACAGGCTATCCTTGGTCTACTATGACAAGTCAGTGTAGGGTATACTCCTGTTGATTACAGGCTATGTTTGGTCTACTATGACAGGTCAGTGTAGGGTATACTCCTGTTGATTACAGGCAATCCTTGGTCTACTATGACAGGTCAGTGTAGGGTACACTGCTGTTGATCACAGGCTATGTTTGGTCTACTATGACAGGTCAGTGTAGAGTATACTGCTGTTGATTACAGGCTATCCTTTGTCTACTATGACAGTTCAGTGTAGGGTAAACCCCTGTTGATTACAGGCAATCCTTGGTCTACTATGACAGGTCAGTGTAGGGTAAACCCCTGTTGAATACAGGCTATCCTTGGTCTACTATGACAAGTCAGTGTAGGGTATACTCCTGTTGATTACAGGCTATCCTTTGTCTACTATGATAGTTCAGTGTAGGGTAAACCCCTGTTGATTACAGGCAATCCTTGGTCTACTATGACAGGTCAGTGTAGGGTATACTGCTGTTGAATACAGGCTATCCTTGGTCTAATATGACAGGTCAGTGTAGGGTATACTGCTGTTGATCACAGGCTATGTTTGGTCTACTATGAAAGGTCAGTGTAGGGTATACTCCTGTTGATTACAGGCTATGTTTGGTCAACTATGACAGATCAGTGTAGGGTATACTCCTGTTGATCACAGGCTATCCTTTGTCTACTATGACAGGTCAGTGTAGGGTATACTCCTGTTGATCACAGGCTATCCTTTGTCTACTATGACAGGTCAGTGTAGGGTAAACCCCTGTTGATTACAGGCTATCCTTTGTCTACTATGACAGTTCAGTGTAGGGTATACTCCTGTTGATTACAGGCTATCCTTTGTCTACTATGACAGGTCAGTGTAGGGTATACTGCTGTTCATCACAGGCTATATTCGGTCTACTATGACAGGTCAGTGTAGGGTATACTGCTGTTGATCACATGCTATGTTTGGTCAACTATGACAGATCAGTGTAGGGTATACTCCTGTTGAATACAGGCTATCCTTTGTCTACTATGACAGGTCAGTGTAGGGTATACTCCTGTTGATCACAGGCTATCCTTTGTCTACTATGACAGGTCAGTGTAGGGTAAACCCCTGTTGATTACAGGCAATCCTTGGTCTACTATGACCGTTCAGTGTAGGGTATACTCCTGTTGATCACAGGCTATCCTTTGTCTACTATGACAGGTCAGTGTAGGGTATACTGCTGTTGATCACAGGTTATGTTTGGTCTACTATGACAGGTCAGTGTAAGGTACACTCCTGTTGATCACAGGCTATGTTTGGTCTACTATGACAGGTCAGTGTAGGGTAAACCCCTGTTGAATACAGGCTATGTTTGGTCTACTGTGACAGGTCAGTGTAGAGTATACTGCTGTTGATTACAGGCTATCCTTTGTCTACTATGACAGGTCAGTGTAGGGTAAACCCCTGTTGATTACAGGCAATCCTTGGTCTACTATGACAGTTCAGTGTAGGGTAAACCCCTGTTGATTACAGGCAATCCTTGGTCTACTATGACAGTTCAGTGTAGGGTAAACCCCTGTTGAATACAGGCTATCCTTTGTCTATTATGACAGGTCAGTGTAGGGTATACTCCTGTTGATCACAGGCTTTCCTTTGTCTACTATGACAGGTCAGTGTAGGGTAAACCCCTGTTGATTACAGGCAATCCTTGGTCTACTATGACAGTTCAGTGTAGGGTAAACCCCTGTTGATTACAGGCTATCCTTTGTCTACTATGACAGGTCAGTGTAGGGTAAACCCCTGTTGATTACAGGCAATCCTTGGTCTACTATGACAGTTCAGTGTAGGGTAAACCCCTCTTGAATACAGGCTATCCTTTGTCTACTATGACAGGTCAGTGTAGGGTATACTCCTGTTGATCACAGGCTATCCTTTGTCTACTATGACAGGTCAGTGTAGGGTAAACCCCTGTTGATTACAGGCAATCCTTGGTCTACTTTGACAGTTCAGTGTAGGGTATACTCCTGTTGATCACAGGCTATCCTTTGTCAACTATGACAGGTCAGTGTAGGGTATACTGCTGTTGATCACAGGTTATGTTTGGTCTACTATGACAGGTCAGTGTAAGGTACACTCCTGTAGATCACAGGCTATGTTTGGTCTACTATGACAGGTCAGTGTAGGGTAAACCCCTGTTGAATACAGGCTATGTTTGGTCTACTATGACAGGTCAGTGTAGAGTATACTGCTGTTGATTACAGGCTATCCATGGTCTACTATGACAGTTCAGTGTAGGGTAAACCCCTGTTGATTACAGGCAATCCTTGGTCTACTATGACAGTTCAGTGTAGGGTAAACCCCTGTTGATTACAGGCAATCCTTGGTCTACTATGACAGTTCAGTGTAGGGTAAACCCCTGTTGAATACAGGCTATCCTTTGTCTACTATGACAGGTCAGTGTAGGGTATACTCCTGTTGATCACAGGCTATCCTTTGTCTACTATGACAGGTCAGTGTAGGGTAAACCCCTGTTGATTACAGGCAATCCTTGGTCTACTATGACAGTTCAGTGTAGGGTAAACCCCTGTTGAATACAGGCTATCCTTGGTCTACTATGACAGGTCAGTGTAGGGTATACTGCTGTTGATCACAGGCTATGTTTGGTCTACTATGAAAGGTCAGTGTAGGGTATACTCCTGTTGATCACAGGCTATGTTTGGTCAACTATGACAGATCAGTGTAGGGTATACTCCTGTTGATCACAGGCTATCCTTTGTCTACTATGACAGGTCAGTGTAGGGTATACTCCTGTTGATCACAGGCTATCCTTTGTCTACTATGACAGGTCAGTGTAGGGTATACTCCTGTTGATCACAGGCTATCCTTGGTCTACTTCTGAATCAACTAAATTTTATGTAAATTTAATGATCTTTTTCATGAGAACAGGTGCAGCTGTTCCAATAAATTTCTTAAACCTTTGTTCACTCAATCTTTGTTTGGGTTGACCATTTTTTGATGTTAGTGCCAAGTGTTTGCTTTTATTTAACAAAATCTTATAAAAGAAGTGTTAAACATATAAGTTTAGAATTCCACTTAATTCATTTGTTAATATATTTAGGTTTATGACATTGGCTTTTAAATGATATTATCATGACAATGAGCTTGCACCTCTTTTAGTGTTTTGTGATAGTAAAAATGAACTTGTTTTATTATGTACTAGTATAAACATCCCTGGAACTGATCACCATTGGGATGACAATGGGGTAGAAATGGTTCACATGTGCATAGTTATAGGGTAAATGACAGTGTGTAGGCGGGAAAAAGCTTGGGATGGCGTGAAATAGCGGGGGCTTTTTGTCACCAGACTGCACTCATTGTCTCCCCTGAAGCAGGAAGCAGGAAGTAAACTCCATCATGCCTTAGGGGCCACATGGGAATGTGATGTGCAGCCAAAAGGTGTGGCTGCATGGAGAGTATAACCTGTACTGCCTCTTACCACATGGCAAACAGCACTGAGATTAATCACTGTTTTGTCAATGTGTGAGCCAGACATAGGCCACACATGTATATGAGCACAATGAAACCATATGCGGAATGAACAATGAAACCTTTGTAAATGATTAGCACTTATAACTTTAAGAATAATTGGGGTTATCCTTGATATCCTACCCTACCCAACAATGAATTAGCCCCTCTTACTACCCCATACTTTATCCTGCATCCTATTCAGAGAAGAGAGAAACACCCATTCTTGGCCTGAATGAAAAAAAGTCTGCACCTGAATAAACAAGGTTTTGGAAACACATTGGCTTGTAGTTCCATCACAGAGTTATCAAGGAGCCAGAGGAACTTCAGATGTAGGTGGCTCTGTCTGTGGTTTGAGGAGGAAGGTACATAAGATAAGAATGTTATGCTGTTAATTATTAAGCCTTCATGATTACAGATCCTTTTCTGCACTGGGCTAGGTCCTTTTTAGCAAACCTGTGAGCTTATGCGTTGGTGCAGCATCGTACGTCGTGCATCGTCTGTACGTTAACCACAGCTATCTCATAAAGGGCAGGAGCTAGCATCACTAAATTTTTTGCAATAAACAGTCAGGTGAAAAACTCTATCAGATTTTCTTTTTTTTCTAACTGCATTTTCTGAGTTTTTATAGGGAAATAGCTAAACAAGTTTTAAAAATCTTCTCCTCCAAAACTGTCCAGCCTAATTGTCCAATATTTCACAGAAATGATCCCTGGAACAACCTTACTCAAGTTTGTTTGAATGGTTCCAGTTCATAGATTGTTGGCAGAGTTAAAGGAGGTTAAACTTAGTCATCTGTCCAAAAAAGCACACTAAAATTAAAATCTCAGAAACAGCTTGAGCCATCATTAGTAAATTTTATACCAATGTTTGTCATATATGTCATATCTGAAATTTAGGCATTGGTGGCGCCACCTACATTAATGTGTTTTTTACAATCGAAAATGTAATTTTAGATGCTTCTAGCTTATACACTGTTTAATGATTAAACTAATAAGCTAATTGGTTAAAACTTAACAAGAATTATTCTATGGTAGGGTTCTGTCAGTTTTATAAGAATAAATTGGGTAAATGCAGCTTTAAAAAAGCAGTGTAGCCATTTGAAAAAGGCTTTCTGTGTTTGAAAACAAATTTGACAACATGCTGAGTTTCAGCAGCCAATTCAGGAGGTCACTCAGTACAACCAGGTGGGGTCCAGACATCACCATGGCAACTGACCTGGCTCTGTGTTGTGTCTAGACAATGTGTCTAGATGTCTAGACACAGCATCTAGACGTCTAGACACAATATCTAGATGCAGAATTCCCAGATTATTGGAACTATATCTTTCAACTGTTTGAAAAAAACTTGGTTTGCATTTTAAGCGAATCAGATTTATCATCAGGTCACATGTGAACTGCTGCTCCCTTATTTTTGGTTGCCCAGCATCCATCTGTGCATCTGTTTCCACACAAAAACCTACATATCTCAAGAACTGTTTGACCGATCAGGCTAAAATTTTGCACAAATGTAGCCCTTTGATAGCTTTGTAACATACACTTAAAATGGTGGTGCCACCTACAACCATTTATGCACAGCGCCCATCTGTTCATCTGCCTTGGGATAATATCACTCATATCTAGGCAGTGGTTTGACTTATCCACCTGAAATTTTGCAGGTTTATACATCCTGGACAGCTATCTTGATTTTATGACAAGTGGTGCCACTTACATTCACGTTTACTCTGCAGACATCCAAGCTCATATCTCAGGAACTGTTTGACCGATTGGGCCAAAATTTTGCATATGTACAGATCTTACGTAGCTCTTCATCACAGGCAAAACTGGTGGTGCCACCTGCAACCATTTAATGCACAGCATCCACCTGTTCATCTGCCTTGGGATAAAATCAGTAATATTCAGCAGTGGTTTGACTTTTCCACCTGAAAATTTGCAGGTTTATACATCCTGGACAGCTCTCTTGATTTTATGACAGGTGGCACCACCTACTTGCATGTTTACTATGCAGACATCCAAGCTCATATCTCGGGAACAGTTTGACCTATTGGGCTAAAATTTTGCATGTGTATAGATCTCACATAGCTCTTCATCATAGGCAAACTGGTGGTACCATCTGCCACCACTTACGCACAGCGTCCATCTGTTCATCTGCCTTAGGATAAAATCACTCATATTTCAGAAGTTGTTTGACTTATCCACCTGAAATTTTGCAGGTTTATACATCCTGGACAGCTTTCTTGATTTTATAACAGGTGGCTCCACCTACATTCACATTTACTCTGCAGACATCCAAGCTCATATCTTGGGAACCGTTTGACTGTTCAGGCTAAAAATTTTGAACAAATGAAGCCCTTGAATAGCTTTATAACATACACTAAAAATGGTGGGGCCACCTGCAACCACTTATGCACAGCGTCAATCTGTTCATCTGCCTTGGGATAAAATCCCTATATCTCAGCAGTGGTCCGACTTATCCACCTGAAATTTTGCAGGTTTTATTCATTCTGGACAATTTTCTCAATTTTATTACAGGTGGCACCACCTACATTCACGCTTATGCTGCAGACATCCATGCTAATATGCAACACACCTCACTCTAATCTACTTGCTACTTAATTCATGGCTCACTTCACCCGTCCCACTCTGATTTCTGTGGATATACATAGTCGCTTGTTGACTACCCATATTCTAGTTTTAAAATGTCTTAGTGTGAAACTTGCAGGTCCGAAACGTCCATTTTGCTTAAATCATTATGACAAAGGTAGATAAGCAGGACGTAAGAGGATCAATATTAAATTTTAAAAATAAACCTCCAGTCATACTCCCAAACTTTGCACAGGTTCGCATTAGGCCTGTAGGCCTTGTTTCAGTAATCCAGAAGTCGTAGCCTCACATAAGAGTTAAGTTTCATTGAGATTTTACAAAATTCACCTTTTCACTCCATAAATGTATGCATGACCTTAAATCACTGGGTTTTGTAGTACCCCTTGTCCCTTGAGCTTTATACCCCTTCAACTTAGTCCTATGATCCCTTACATGTTGGATGGCATTAGTGATCCAGAACAGTAAAACTGAGAAATTATGACCACCAATGGGACCCCAATAAAGGTGTCACATTTTCAAGGTGGTTGTATAAGCTGGATATTTAAAGTCTTCTGTGCCCCATGCAGCTCCTGAAAGTGATAATATATATTCACACATATGGTAACCACATTTTGGAACCCAGTATTTTGAGAGGTTACAAGTTAAATGCACTTGAATGAAGTGAATCTATCTTAGTCATTGCATTGTCTCAGACCCTTTAAAAAGACTTGTATCAGCTGACAGGGAGATGTAGGTGTGGCCATATTTTCACTAAAGTGAAAGATCGAGTGTTGATTTAACCATACTATATTGAAGGTCAAATATTAGAACAATACGACCAGACCTGCTGCTGGTCTACGTGTAAGACCAAACCTTCAAGTGCCAGTCTTAGCCAGCGAAGCAAGATGAATGCAGAAGAAAGTGAACTTAAAAATATCACTTAAACATCTCTGTACAATGGTAAAAAGTGCATTGTTAGCTTTGCCTGTCAGAACCTTCTGAAGAGAATATTGAATTTATATGAAGAGATACTTCCACTAGTTATACTTTACCATTTCCTTCTGGAGACTATCCAGAAACATGTCATTAACTTTTCATTGCTGGATGTTTACATTCTCATAACAGATGCTCTCCTCTATCACTTACGTGCAGTTTATTGACTGTTATTTAATAGTGCTGCTTCAAATACTGTTAATGTTTAACAGTAACAAGAGGTCATTTAGTATAATGTTAAAAACCACTGACATTCTAACACAGAGGAGTGATCGTCAACATGCACCCACCTTTCTTCTGAAAAACTGTCTTTATAGCTTACCTGGCCTACTGTGACCTAATTTCTGTGAGCTAAAACACAAATGATATCCAGGATAGTGGCATTGGCTACAAACTTCATATTCAACTACAGTCAAGATTTAGTTGGATATTCTGTCATTTCTGAACCAGGTTTCTGAGTTCCCTCAGCAAGAGATAAATTCATCACTTTCCACTCTAAATTAAACAGCATTTATTTAATCTTTGGAGCTTTTAAGTTCTGTTAATTATAAGAAACCGTTGGCTCCTTATTTCCTGAGTGAAAGCCACCCAATTCAGGTCAGTTAATTGGAATGTCACCAAAATGAACATAAAATTCTGTTTGAATACATGTTTTTGAAGTTCTGCCTTATGGAAAAACTGACTACCTCAACTCTCTGGTTAATAATGAGAAAAATAGATTATGTTTTTTGGACCCTGGCTCATAGAGCATTTTTATACCTGTCTTTAAGGCAGTTGTGATATGTTTTAATTCTTTTTGTCCATTTTTTGTTCATTTTTCTGTTATCAACTTAACACTAAAAGAAAAAAACAGGTCTTCATAAAATTTGGAAAGGGTTAAAGTAACACACAGAAAGAACCCATATCATTTTGGAAATAGTCTGAATCATCATTATATGTTTTTTTTGTTTATAATTTCTTTTTCGTTTTGACACAAGAAGATTCCTATGTCCCCAGGTTCATGTGTGAAGTGTGGCTCTGTATACAAACATGAATGGCTGATTCCAGCAGGGATTCATAGACTCTGACTATGCATTTTAATTTTAAAAGGAGAGCCTGCATGGTAAAATACAGAAAGATATTTACGATGGTATATTGCTCTTTTATGGAAGTATTTGGTGGATGGTTGGTATACACTTTAAGGTTATCAATAAATAGTTTCATACAAACATATTTCATCAAAGACTGGTGATGGATTAAAGAAGGACAACCTAAGATGTGACTGGTATGATTTAAATATTAATAATCATTTTTTTCATTGTACTTTTAGGAAGGGTTGCTTGTCTCCTTGAAGTGTTGTGTGTGTGGGTTTGCATTATGTTCCTGCAGACAGTACTTGTGCCACATTTAATGGTTTTACACTGAAGGTTATGGTCACACATGAGGTGTTTTTTCTCTTCCTGTGTTGTCAATGAGATAAGGCATGCCCATGTCTGTGCCATTGTTACAATAGCAATGTGTTAAAATGACCCCATGCAGGCTAGATGTCTGGTTGTGTTGGGACTTAATGACAGTATAGCTAGCATGTTCAGAGAATCATAAAACATGCATGTCACCATGTTATGTGGATAACTTTTGAATTTTTGCTTGATTTAAATGATTGTGCACAAGTGTAAAGAACAAAAAAGACATGATTAAATCATCAAGTTTTTTATTCTGAATTTTTCCATAAAAAAAACAAAGGTCACCATGGTCACCATGACCTAATTTCAGGTTTCCAAGGAGGTTTGCCTAGAACCTCCCTAGATGTAACATTTGAAGATTTTAAGCCTAACAGATACAATTTGTGCCAATCTGACATTCAGGATGCTCATATGACATCTTTTTCCTATAGGTCACAGAATGAAGATCACCATGAACTATTCAGGTTTCCAAGGACATTTGCCTAGCACCACCCTTAATTACGCTCTAAACACAGCGCGTGACCTCTTGCTGACCTTCCATTCACACGCTGTGAGATATTTGGCAAGGTGCCAAGCACCCAGGCAGTTTGCGCTAGATAAAGTAAAATCTGATTGGCTCTGCATTTAAACAAATCTACAGAACTGGTAGAAGAAATCTGATTGGCTTAGCATGTAAACAAACTTGGCTGCACCCAGGGCAAGCTCGTATTGCACGGCAGGCGAGGAAATATCCAGACAGTGGGGGATAATTGTCCTCAGGCCCTACCAGCAATTAAGTCAGTATAGAAACTGTGTTGAAAGTTGACTATTGCATCATGTGTATTCCAACGGGGGATGGAAAAAGTCTGTGCTACCAAGTGCTTTCGACTGCTGTGCAAAGTGAACGGTACCTCGAAGAACATCTGCTTGTGCTGGTGATCCCTACAGTGTGGTTGGTTTAATATTACACAGGGGGAATTCCAAAGAGACAGCACCGCCTGGTGGCCAAACCTGCTGGGAAACAATGGTTTAATGCAGCGGGTAGCTTAGTGAATAGTTGGGCATAGCGTAACCGCTGCTTATGGAGCACACACCCTTAATGAAACATAAGAAAATTATAGGCCTAATGGATACACTTTGTGCTCTGTTTGTCCTGGTACGTGGTGATCAAATCATGTTTTTGGGCCATAGATCAGTGAATATAGGTCAGTATGACCTAATTTCAGGTTTTCAAGGAGATTTGCTTAGGATGTCCCTAGATGTCTAACGGTTACAATTTGTGCCCTATTGACAGCCAGACGGCCTGGCAGACAATGGACAAAGGGTGATTGCTATAGCTCAGATGACTTGTAGTCAGCTCAGATAAAAAAAATCACAGCTCAAGTGCAGATGGTTTTGTATGAAGATTCATCAGTGTATAGGTGTTTTATAGCACAGGGATTTGCACTCAGTGACCCCTGACTGAACTGTCATTACCTGAGTGATGCACCACAGTGTTATGATTTGATTATGAGCATTAATGCTTCATGGTGCGGAGGAACATGTCCGCTCACTGTTAAAGCATAGCATCTGATACTTTGTAATACTTAGTATCTCCCTCAGCACAACACCTCCGCTAACTTGATAGCCGGCACTACACAAACTTTCTGCTTTACCTGCTGGTGTGTCACTTACTGTACCTTCTTACCTTCTGGCATACCTGTCCATTTACAGGTATAATCAAATTGCACCTTGCATCATTAACTTAATGTGTGTTTTGCATAAGAGGAATTTACCTGTCATGATGTCTATCAGGTAGATAATTACAATGTTTATGATGCTGAAAAGTGAGGTGTCAATATTTCCCATCAGTAGAAATAGGTCCAATATTTATGACCCATAACAGTGAAACACCTCCAACATGTAGTCATTGAGTTTAAATTCACAGCACATGTGACAATAAGTGTGGATTTCATGGATAAGTAGTGTCACCTCAGAATAATCAGATTTGTACCAACCTCTTGAACTTGCCAATAAAATATGCTCCTGTACAACCAACCATAGTACTTGCCATTTTTAAATAATTTAAAATTTTGCAGAGTGTGTACAGCTTTTGGGAAACAGGATCTTTTAAAAGTGATGTATATTTACAATAGATATCATTCAAAGACACAAAATCATGATTTTTTTTATGTTTTATTTAGTTATTTAGTTACATAGAGGTTTAGAGAAAATGTAGTTGAGTGTATGTGATATGTTATACTGACCCACAAATATTTTAATCCTGGTATTCACCTTATTTTGTTTCTGTAGAATCAAGTGATTTCTGGCTTACTCTGTGTAAATATTAATGAACCTCTGGTATTTCCAGTTTAAAAAAAAGTTCTGATAATGCATCCATGATAGATGTGTGAGCTTGTTTGTCTACAAGCTGATAGTAAACATGGTAAATGTGCAAAGTTTGACAAAACAAAAACCATTAAACCACAGATGTTTGGTTGCATATGGGCAGAAGTTGGAAGGTCACTAGTTGCAAAATGCCCTTTACAAAACACTGGTTTGTCTAACCTTCCACCAGGTGTCCTTGTTGAATGTGCTTGAATAATTTTTCAAGTCCCCAATATGTTAAAAACAAGTGGATATAAACACACAAACAAAAACAGCTTATGTGCTGTAGGATCCACATTTTTTGCCTGTTTTTATGAAAGGGATTATTTTAGTTAATAGATGTTGAATATCAGATAAGGCCCCTTTAACAGAATGCAATGACATTTTGTAACTTAAGCTTACTCTGTGTGTATGTGTGTGACTATTATATATCCTGCAGTTTTAGTTATAATTTTCTGAGTGAGATCTTTTATCAATATTGAGAGATATTTGATAGCAAGTTTTAATGCAGCTCAGTCCATTTGTTGTAGGTGATGAACTGCAGGATTGAAAAAAAACTCCTGTAAAAGGTATGCTTCTCAGGCACCGTCCGGGTCAATTTTAAACCCCCCACATAAAAAATTTTTATTTTGATTTTCAGTAGAAACTTTAATACCAATTTTGAGCTCCAGCCACTCGGACATTTCTTTCAAGAAGATAAAATGATACAATTTTGATAAAATTTCCTTTGTAATGAAGTGATTTTACTAGTTTAGCAAAATTAATCTGTTATTATCATGCTTTTCCCTTATCATTTGACATTTTTATTTAAATATACAATAAAATTAAAAATAAAAAAAACACCTGCCCGTATTGATTTCTGAAAAAAGTGCCTGAGAACCAAACCTTATTTTTTGGCCTTAATGGGTGGCCACTGTGAAACCATATCCATAGTAGATGCTGTCTATTCTGAAAGACTCCTGTTGTACGTCTGAGTTTCTAAGCTTCAATCAACTAAAAAATCAGATAGGCAGTGACAGGCTGGTTCATGTTGGGAATGTATCATGTGTATTATCAATGTACAACATGTATGCTCCACTAATCAGATGTTCATCTCTGTTATCAGACACAGGGTCAGTTAAGCGTTTTATTTTGTGTTGCTGCATTCCAGTGAAAGATGAGGCTTTAGCTGTCCTTTTTGTCAGCAGGAACATTTGGCTTCAGGTCTGTTTGAGCATGCGGCCTCTTAGAATTTTGTGACCCAATCCTGATTTGGCTTGACATTTGGGTGGAGTTGGTAAACATGTTTTTATCAATGTAAATTCTGTTTTTGTAATGAGGAGGAGAATCATTAGTTTTTTTTGTGTATGGGTTGTTATTTGAGGCTTAAATGAATCGGTTGGATTGTATGAAACAAGCTTGTGGCTGTTAACTATTAATGTTTAATGTTTGGGATGTTGTTTTCTAAGCTAGGCTGAAACCCCCCCCATGCCCCTATAAGATTACTGTTACCATGGAGACACAGCCAGAAACTGATGTAGTATTCCTATAAGAAGTACAGAAATACCACATGTGATAGGACAAAGACAAGTGGTTATAACAAGAGATCATAGCTTCATGTTTACATACTTTTATAATTTAATAATTTTACAAACATATGATATTGTAATGTATGTCCGCTGCAGAAGGAAAGATATAATGATGATTTTTTTCTTACAAAATAAAGTGACCTAACAGAAAATGTAACTCCAATGAAAAAAAAAAAAAATACTATGCAAAACAACTATTGCTCATATTTTTTTACATATTTCTTTGGACATAAACTGTACATTTCACATTATTGGCAAAAACAATATGAAAACCATAGTGTGGCATTGGACCACCTACTGTTTATTCAGATCATATTGATCTTGTGGCTCAGCAATGTGTGAAGCTGTCATATAACTTGTGTGTATTATTGAGGGCCTATAGTGTAACATCTATAAAAGCATGGAGGTTGGGTTTTTTTTAAGACAACTTTATTATTGAAGTTTGATATATAACTACTCTGTCTGAAAGACTGGCATTTTAACATTGATATAATGACAGGAAAATGATGTTCCAGAAAATCATTCTCCCACAGTATTTGTGTGTGTCATGTGATGAAAAGTACAAAAGCCAATAAATCTGAGTTTAGCACCTCCCACACTCTATCTTTATATTGCCTACACAAATAAATACCCCACCTCCCTACATTGTCCATCTTTTAACAAGTATGAATGAAATGCATACCTGTAAACTTGTCTTACCAAAGGGTAGGACCTTAACAGGCAACAGAAGAAGGCCAAATCATTCACTGCAGACTACATTTTTTGTTTCCAGTCATACCTATTAATAGACCTAACTAAAAATATCTAAAAGCTCTAACATATGAATATTTTGAAACATTTGAAATATTAAATGATTTATATCTTTTGAACATGATTTTATTAAAGTTTTCAATTATTGACCCAGTGCTAAACTTGAGTACAACAAGTTATTTCAGCTTTATTTTGGCCACAGCTAAATGTTATGACCAACGGCCAAAAAAAAAGAAATCAGTTTTTCAGCATCACTGGCTGGAAAAGATGTCATCTGTGAAGATTTATTCATCTTATCAGTTCAGCACAAAATTGTGACTTTATTGAGTAAGCCTTTGATATATAATACCCCATATTTAAAACACTCATTTAGCTAAGTCTGTTTTCAGTTGATATTTTCAGTTCTTAACTTTGAGGTAGCTGTGTCTATATATTAGCAGACATACACCACTAATGGACTATATATTAGCAGACAAACACCACTAATGGACTATATTTTTATCATTATTAATTTCTCATTACCCACAGATATTTAATTTTTAACAGTTTAGTTTTTGAAGCACATTTTTGTTGACACTGAGTCAAAGAAGTTTGAAAATCAAATTTTCTTTCACTTTACTATGAATATATAGTGCAATCTAGGTGGTGCATGGATACAAAACCAAGTACAAAACTAAAAAGTCAACTGCAAAAGAAGACTTATCATAGAAGATGTCTTTATGACACTGAAATGGCTTGACTGCCAGGGTATTGCATGGGTTAAAAAATCACAGGATATATAAAGGGGTCATGTTTCTAAGTGTAAGGTTTCTCTGGTTTACAGCAAAAAATATATGTTAATATCTGTAAAGCTTCAGTTAAGAATTCCTGTGATGTTCAGTCTGGGTGGTCAGAAGGAGGTATTAGGTGTTAACGATTTTTGGCAATGTGAAAGTGGGAGGGCAGAGGCAGGCACGGATGAGCTGGCGGAGTCGTAATTCTTGTCAACTTCACACTCTTACATGGTGCCAAAGCGTGATGGTGACAGTCAAAATGTTCCTTCCAAATTTCTAAAGGCTCTTATCTGAGGGGAGAACCTGGTAACTACAGATGCATTTACTCACTTCCATAAGATGGAAGGCAGAGTATGTGCCTAATGTGGCTCAAGTACATCGCTTCTGCCAGGAGATAAAAAAAATCATAGCCATAAGATTTTGTTGTACTACAGCTAGAAACTAGCTGTTCCATAATTGAGTAAAAACTTGTGCCTGCATGGGCACAATGCTTGATCAGTTTTTAAGCTCATTGGAGCCACCCTGTCTCCACCCAGTATTGTGGGCCAGGAACAACCTGCCATCAACCCACTATTGGTATGTGCCCCTTGAAAGTAGTTTTAATCTCAGGCAGCATCCACAGGGTTTCAATTAATAGCTGTGGCGTCAGGCTTTTACGCCAAGCCAACAGGCTATTACACAAGGACAAACATGATTTGAGCTTCATGAAGCACATAGGCCACTCCTTAATAGTACCCCCTGCCGGAGCCCAAATGTAAACAAGGTGAGAGGAGGGTATAGACAAAAAGATGCAATAAATTTAATGTATGTGGCAGCAGTGTCAGACCTCCACTGGGTCAGCAAGCCTCCATCATCCATGGCTTCCAGTCAGGACTTGGCTCCGTTTACTCAGTTTCTCCTTGTTGTGTAGGTTAAAGCAAGCTTATCATCTGTTTTATTTGTAGAATTCATTCAATTTCTTACTAACTGTGGGTACATGTCAATGAAAAGTGGTTTATTCCTGCTTAGATAAGTTCATATAATGCCCCTTTGACAAATGCATGGGCTCGTAGAACAAGCTCTTATTAAAAATAGTTACACGGGTCCATGTAAACAAACAGAAAAACCATGTGACCAGAGGTGGTTGATCATGCACTAGATGTTGGTGAGACCATGTGAAGCACCAACATCTCATGTCATACCTCGATCTGGTATGTTTGATTTGCTGCTAGATGTCCTATCTAGGCCATGTTCTGGTTCATGACAGGGCTTTCCTGGAGCTGAGAGAATATTGTGAAAGTCTTGGTCATAGGGGTACTTAGTACAGCTAAGAGTTTACACATGTCATTGACCTCCATTCTTCAACTTTTTAAAAATTTTTATATTCTGAATATATGTACATCAGCATTTTTTTATTTTCAAAATTAGGAAAAATAAAGCACCAGGTCTTCTTGCATTACATGTGTAATCATAAATCCATACAACTAACAACGCTTTAAGTTTACAGTTTAAATTTTCAACTCTCATAAGACTCATATACCCTTTGAAAGGGTCTAGACTGCTAAAGGGCTGGATATATTGGGCATCACACATAACAAGACAACAATCACTAACCCAGCACTGTCCCTCAATTCTGATAACAATACCTGTTCTTTCTGATATCAGCAAATAGAGGATTACTTGTGGTGAGTGAAGGTTGTCTTCAGGGTCCAAAAAGGTGGAAGGTGAGCCACTTTTTGTACCATGTGGACAGTTGAAGTGTCAGTACAAACAAACACCATTCATGTCAAGGATTACTCTTAAGCCCAGGTTAACTACTCTGGTGCCCTTTCGTGATCGAGAATGGAGAATCTGCTAACAGAGAATAATGCTCTGTCTATAGACTGGCAGGTCTTTCATTCTATAAGATACCTTGCTGGACTCAGTGAAGTCAGGGCAGTGGTTCTGCTGCCTTTATTGCAGATATTTACAGTCAAATGTCCAGGTAAATGTCAAGTACATAAATGTCATCACATTATAACAGATTTTACTCTCACAGCTGACCAGGTCTGGCTGAGCTGTAGAAATATCAATATAAAAGAGCACTTCCAACAAGAATAAATCTATCCAAAACAAAATAAAACAGGACTGTCTTGAATATCTGTACTCTTTAATCTCATTTCTTATTAAAGGATTTTATAAACATTATTCTATAGTAAGCTCCTAGACATGTTGGTCAAATTTACTCAAGGTGACCACATGATCATCACTGTATCTCATGAGCAAACCTGCTGAACTTCAGGGTTTTATGCATATATAGGTCTTGGAATTATCTAGAAGTAATAATTTGTCAAAAAAGATCAAGCAAATATCTGAGGTTCTATCATTGTTTCCTTATTTTGCCTTTGAGGTACTGGGGATTTAACGGGGGACCACCTAATCTGAAGTTCTAGGTTCTAACTATAATTTCAACTCCATCCCCCTATAGACTATAAAATTATAAAATTAAAAGAGATAGTATTCTTTGATACAACTTATTTGATTTTATGATAAGCCAGGACATTTGTCAGATGAGGAAGCAATTATTTTCAACCACTACTTACAAGTAAGCATTAATTGGCATTGATTTGATTTTTAGCTCAGCTGACTATAAGTCATCTGAGCTATAGTCGTGGTCCATTGTCCGTCGTCCGTCCGTCTGTCCGTCCGTCCGTCCGTCCGTCCGTCCGTCCGTAGATGTGGCACGTTTTGAAACCGTAAGACCTAGGAATCCAAAATTCAGCATAATGTTAGATGTCCCCAAGATCTCCTACCAAGCCGAAAACTTGGTCTTTGCGACTTCGTTCCTTTGAGAAATTAAGGAAAAACCTCAATTTTTTATTAAAATCCTATTTTCACACTTCAGGACTGCCTAATATCAAAACCACTCATCTGTTTTTCCTCATATTTACCATAAATAATCCTCTATATGGTTCCTATGTACATGCCAGAAATTGGGTCTGTATTATATAATTTAAAAAAGTTATGGGCCCAAACATAATGCATTTTGTAAATAATCAGGAAAAAAATTTGATCACTTAACACAAAACTTGTCAAAGCTAAGCACTTTTTTTCCAGTAATATAACTTTTATTAATCAAAATTAAATTGTATACCCAAAATTTGATCAAAATCTTTTAAATTTTTTGAAATATTAGCAAAAATAAAAAATTGGTACCTTAAACTTTGCCCAACTTTGACCATGGCACGTTTTTTTCCTGTAACTGCTGTGGATTTAATTTTCAAAGCATGTTTTTGTTAGCTTTTCTACTGTTAACATTTAAAATTTGAAACCAGTTGATCAAAAACTGTAGATTTTATTCAAGTTTTCAAGCACCATGTCACATATTGTTTACATCAACCTAGTGTTACGCAGTTTGCTAGAGCTCAGCTCCCCAGCTTCAGCTCTAAGTTCCTTAAATTAGGCATACAGTAAGATGTCTCCAAAATCCCCTACCATGCCAAGAATTTGGTCACCAGAACTTAATTCCTTCGAGATATTAATGAAAAACTTCATTTTTTCATTAAAAACCCTTTGTTACACTTCAGGACTGCCTAGTATCAAAACCACTGATCTGACTTTGATCATATATAATATACATATTTTTCTATACATTCGCTATGCACATGCCAGAAATGATGTCAGTATTGCGTAATTGTTTTAAGTTATGTGCCCAAACAAAATTGACTTTGTAAAAAATCAGGAAAAATATTTACTCAGGTTTCATGAAAATTATTGAAGCTAGAGAATTTTTTTTAAGTATATAACTTTGTTTAATTAAGATTCAATTGTATACCCAAAATTAGATCTGTATTTTGTAAATTTTATAAGTTATTAGCATAAACATAAAATCAGTACCTGAAATTTTACCCAACTTTGACCATGGCACATTTTTTCCCTGTGAGTACTGTTGATTTAATTTTCTCAGAATGTAAACATAAGTATTTAATGTGTTTAAATCTGAAATTTGAAACTAAAAGGTTGAAAATTAGGCTAGTTATTGAATTTTATCTTGAGGGTCTATTGTAGTCACTTGCTTTGTTCCAGATGCAGGTAGGCCACTCCAGGTCACTGGAAGTCAGCTATGCCAGGGTTCCTGATTTGTTTCAGTCACTGGGGGAGATCCCCTGCTGTGACAGGTGTACAATTGTTCTCATATCACACCCCCTCCCCCCCCACCCCCATGAATATATAAATATACATTTGTATGCATGATGTGGTGTTACATGACAAGATTGAGATTTATGATGATGCAATTTAGAATTATGAATCAACGTTTATATTCAGAAATATATGTTATATTGGAAATGTATACAAATTAAACTTAAAATAAAAAAATGAGGATCTAATACAAACATGTGTTCATTATTTTCGAGCCTCAGCAGAATTGGAGATCAGGCTTTGTTTGCCCTGAATGTTTATGCAAAAGTGTTGTTAATCCCATCTCTTACCCCCCCCCCCCCCCCCGGCTGTCATTGATCCTTAGCACCTCACCGTCACCTGTGCACTGGGACATTAGTTATTATTGCAAAGGTGTACAATTTTTTCAATTTGAAAGATAATTGGATTAGAAAAAATTAAGATCTAATATTGAAACATATTCTTGCCCCAGGAGAATGGAACATAAAGTGATCAGCTCTTGTCTGTCCATCATCTCTCAATTATCATTAAATATATATACTTATTATGAAATTTTTCCTTTAAGCACTGTTGAAATAACTTTCATATGCTGTATGTGTATGGATTTAAGCCATTAAAGTCTGAAATTTGAAAGCAACTTATGTATTCAGATGTGTAATATTGCAGATGAAAAACTTTAAAATATTAAAATATATTATCAGCTTTGTTTGTCTAACAGTCTGTCTGTCCTTTTTTAAATATTATGTAATTGTGAATGGACTATTTAATCCTGTAAGTATTGTTGAATTAAGAGGAAATCCTATATGGATATACACTATGTTAATACAGAGATGTTGTAACTCCCATCATTCCAGCCCTCCCCCCCCCCCCCCCCCAACCACCACCACCAGGTTCTTGCATCTGGGGACTGGAGACATCAGTTATATTTCAACTGTATACATTTTATAAAATAAAAATACATATATTTAATAATATATATTATGTAAAATAGATCCAATTGAGCAAATGTGTAAACTACTGAACTGTCAACAAACTATCAAAAAGCCAGCCAATGATCATGGTAATAATATACATCTTATGTTCACAAACTGCTCACATGCTTCAATTTTGACATTAGAGAATGCATGGTTTGGTCACAAAATATTATTTGCAACAATTTCTCACTCATCAATACAAACCAATCATGTCAACCAGCCATGGCATATATTACCTTTTCATCTTAGACTTGATCTCCATTATTATTTTAGATTTTTACCTTCAAGGCCAACTTCAGCTGAGCACAGTGACCCATATTTATAGCACCATATCTTGAATGTTTACATCAAGTCATTGGTTAACAGTGTTCCAGGCTGTTACATAACACCTTCACTCCTTGCCTACTGCTTCTGTGAGTGTCTGGATCAGGCTGGGTCAGGCAGTAATTACCAGAGAGCCTTTCTCCTCTCTCTCTTTCCCTTTCTCTCTTTCTAGCTCTCTTTCTCTCTCTCTCTTTCTTTCTCTCTCACCCCTATGCCTCCCTTCCTCCCTCCACCCCATTATGTTGACAGGTACTATAAACCTAATTTATTAGATATATATGTTGATGCAATTAAGAAATGTGAATCAACTGAAATATTCACATATATATGTTATACTCTAAATGTATAGTTACATTTTCAAACCTTGAAAAAAATGATGTTATAAAAAAGGGAATTTATGTAAAAATTGTTCATAATTTCCTGGCTCAGAAGAATGGGAATTAAAATTATTTGCTTTGTTTCTCTAGCTTTCTTGCCTGTTTTAAATATTTAATAATTATGAATAAACTTTTTTTTCCTGTAAGCTCTGATTAATTAAATTTCATATCCTGTACGTATATGCAAGGGTATTGTAACTCCCACCATCCCCTTCCCCCACCCCACTAAGTCCTTACTCCTTCGCACTGTCAACAATAGTGCTATTGCTATAGCATAAAATTTAATAATTTGAAGAAAATATATACAGAGAGACAGAGGCGTTGTAACTCCCATCGTAACCCCCCCCCCCCCCTCCAACAAGTCCTTCCGCCTGTGGAGTGGGGATTTTATATCAACTGTATACATATCATAAAATAGAAAAAACAGTTTAATTAAAGTTTAAATTAAAAAAATTGGATCTCATTAGACAAATGTGTAAAATGTTGAACTGTCAACAGCCTGTCAAAAAGGTATCCAATGAAAACGCAAGGTCAGATCATAAAATATTATTTGCAACAATTTCTTCAATCATATCAACCAACCATAGCCTAGATTACCTCTTTCTCTCAGACTTTATCTACATTTCATAATATTTTAGATTTTAACCTTCCAGGTGTTTAAGTACTGTTGAATGCTCCCTCCCTCTCTCTCTATCTCCTTTTCTCTCTACATCCAACCCTCCTTGCTGCCCACACTGTTTCCTTCTCCGAACCCCATCCCAATGTCAGCCTCAGTAAACGAGAACAAGTTGAATCAGATATATTCATATTTTTATATATTGTATAACTGTTTGTTGCCTATGTACGTGCCAGAAATTATGTCAATATTGTGTAATATGTAGATGTGGTGGTCATCAATATAATGTACCTTGTCAAGACCTAAGAGATACCATGTCATACAGTCACAATTCATAAATCCACTCTTCAGCATAGTTAATAATAACATTATATATGTCAAATTGAAATCTTGCAGACTTCCATACACTATAGATCTTTCAACAAATAGCCTTATCATCATTCTACCACTGCTTAGTGTACTGTCATTGTATTCATATTTGCTCAAATATATTGCTATTTTCAACAGCTCCCAAATAAATAAAAAATAAACCACTATATTTACTCCATATTAATCCATCAGTCAGGTAATTTCATTTATCATTTACTCACATATTACATTATATTCCTTTATAATAGCCTAATAGGTCCATGATATTTATAAGGTTTGTCGACTAAATATAGTATCACAATGGTGATACATTTATAGTTCAATCATGATCAGCTGAGCGCCGTGACCCATAGGTCCCTTGTTATTATTTTTAATACTTGTCTGTAATATACACCCAGCAAAAATCAGCATGTAATATTGACTTTAGGAGAGATTACATTTCTTATATTAATATAAACCAGGTATAAATAACTTTCATTTACACAAGCTGTCACAGGTTCAATTTTTTCTATCAAATGCAACAAAAACTCTGTAGTAGTACCCTGGTACAATATGCTTCAAAACCCTGGTGTTCCTTTAATTAGCTGTGTAGCATGATATATGATGGTGTTTTCTAACAATGGGTGCTACAAACCACTTTGAGGTAATTAAAGTAATGCCTTTTGTAGACTTTCCTGTGGTCAGGTTAAACTTTTTTGTTGCCTTAATTGTCATTATGTGGTAGAGCTGAGTGGAAAACTGTCACGTTTTTAGTAGATAATCTTCAAACTTTGGTTACAAGATAAGACAATGGGAAGAAGCACCATGTGAGCCTGATACAAACGTAGTTTGCTGTTGTGTAAAGCACCAAGTACAGTTCATGTCAGTTTTAGTGCTGGTAAGTGATGAAAGGAACTTCTTGCGTTGGTAGCCTCAGATGCCTGACTGCTCCCCCAACATCCATGTTGTGTGGGTGGCAGTAAGACATCCTGGTCATCTAAAGGAAAACAAAAATTCTGGTTGGAGAATGTTTTTAGATGTCTCTGGTTTATTCTGTACTAGTTTGACTTTTTGTAAAAAAAGTTTCAGATCATCAGTCAATACATTTGAATGTTGATAATGAATGCCTAATTTGTGAACAAGTGAGTGACCATTCTGTTTTATATTATCATCCATTTATTTATTGCAGGACTTCACATGCTTTAAAATACTTATATTTGGTTTTGTACTTCAGAGACCCTTGAAAGTGCTTTTTCAGCTGATTTAAAAAAATCTTTAAAGGACAATGAATTTCACTTCTGTGGTTCACCATGGTAGAGGGATGCTTTTACATTTTAGCAAAGAGTACATCATTTTATTAAAACTGAATTAACATCTGAAAATAGTGAAGAAAAAAAGGAAAATGGGGAAGATTGGTCAAGTGAAGGTGTGAATAAGAAAGCCATGCAAATTTATATCCTCGAAAAACACCTTGAAAATTAGTTAAAAACAATTGATGTTGATGGAACCCCTTCCTGAGTTGGAATCCTTCATGCACCACCATAATTCTGCATAATGACAAAAAGTGTTCATATATACACAGGGAACCATCAAGACTTTGACAAATATACCAGTGTGTCAGAAAGGTTGGCTATAGTTTAGTTTTCTGGAGGTAGTGAAGAACTTTGGTCAATGGCTGCTCTTCTACAATTCATTAACTTTGCACAACTGTACCTAATGTATGGCATCCCTGAGTGAGGGTTAAAAACCTGGACTGGCTGTTGAGTTGAGCTGATAGCAGAATTTTTACTTGCACACCTGTGTTTCTTTCTATAGTATCAAACAGCACAGGTAGTACTAAAATAACTGCTAATCTAGGCAGGTTAGATAATCATAATGATGTAATAGGATAACCCACCCACAAGTGTCAGAAAAGTACGTAAGAGTCAAAGACCATTCCCAAGGGCACCCTGGATGGCAAAGCTGTATTTAGCAGAACAGAGACAAGCTTCTTATTATCATGATTCTTTTTAAATCTCTTTATCATAAGATAACATGCACAGCCCTGCTAAACGGTTGCCACACTATGTGCCATAAGCAAAAAAAAAACATGCAGAGAAACCCCTAAAGCTAACTTTTTGAACGTCTAACACAGATGCTTGCTTTCATCTCATGGGAGTCTGAGAAAGTTATCTTGGTGTTTATACTCTCATTATTCCCTGTGTTACCACTTGAATTTCTTCTATTCTCCAGATAAGCCACTTCCTGGCCAGGAGGACCTTGGTGCTGATTTTTTTTCCAATGTTCACTCACACTTAGTTTTCCAATATATCTGCAATCAGATCTTGAACAATTCGTTTCTGATTCCAGGACTATTGTTTCTTCACTTTCTTTCCCCTGGAATAAGGCATACGAGTTTATTAGCCACTCTTTTCTTGGCATTACTTTTCAAAGCAGGTCATTTATCTTTCGATTGTCAGTATTTCTTTACAGACCTTTCCAAAATGAGTCTCTCCTTTGTCTTACATTGTATTCTTCTAGAGTGATGAAGATATTATCTATCTCTCAATAATGAACGGGAGGTTTTTTAAGAAAACCAGACACTCCCGTCTCTTGTAAATGTAAGAGCTATTGATCATTGCTTGCACTGTAGCTGTGAATACAGCTTGATTATCAAGGAGTTGATACAGTTAACTCTCATCATGAAATTGCTGAACAAATAGAGTAAGAATCATGGTAGGACTGGTCTGGTAACTGTTCCCCTTTTAGTCAGCAGGGTAGACAAGGAATGAGTTAGTTACTATTTCAAGATTGTATATGGGTTCTATAAATGCCTGAAAGAGCTACCACCAAGCAGTAAATACACAGACCAGTTTACCTGCATTTCTGTATTGAACTTTACAGAGGAATATTAATTGCCTGGAACCTATGTACATTAAGTCAGTGCAACATAAGTTCCCTATTTCTGTGACTTAAATCTCAGCAGAGAATGGCATTGTTCATCAGTGTAATTTGGGAGCAATATTTTTCCCGGGATGTAAAATTAAGGACATACATTTTAAGACCCAATAAAGTCTTTGTAGAGTACTGAAAAACCTATTTTTTTATTATTGCATGAAGTGGTCGATGAGTGCATTCAGAACTATTAATGACCTATAGTTCTAGATCTCTCAAGCGGCTGCAATAAAGTTGTTACCCATAATACCATAGTATTTGTCAGCCTCACACCAGATATTATATTACTTTAACATTCAATAACAGTACATGTAAAATAAATAGTTCCTCTTGATGTAGATTTATCAACATGTTACTTTTGCGCTGGATGAAGCAATACTTCTTATTATAGGGACTAAAGCCCTTCCTTTAAAAAGAGAGCCAAAAAAAAGAGGGCGTTCCTCTTTTCATGTCACATCTTTAACATTTGTTACTGTGTAACAATATAATGTGTGAAATTTCTGTACAGTAGCTTACTTAATATTTTTAATGCAGTAGTCTGTCACCGTGTCTTCTTTTTAGTGAACGATTTGCTTGAATTTTTGTCTGTTGAATTATGTACATCAAGGTCACAATTACAGAAGGTCATGACATGCGAGCTTTTGCTAGTAAAATTCAATTAGGTAGTTGTTATCAGTGTTCTTAGATCAGATGGGGCTAATATAGGTCAAAAACTGCGAAAGTTTCAGCCCAGGGAACTGTTCTGTCACATTTGATATGCCTTAATGTAACGAAAATGGGTGTAATTCTAGCAAGTTGCTTCCCCTTGATCTAATCAATGAGGGTTACATAAGCCTTTCCACTTTAATTCTTTCAGAAGATCTAGAAAATGTGTTCTCCTCAAGTTACATATCCAAGATTACATCACAATAATATCATGTTTGTCCTGGTGAGAAAGGGGTGTGGCCAAAAACAGAATCCCTGATCTTGGTCTGATTTGATTATGAAATACATGTCCAATCACTTCAGTGTATATATATATATATATATATATATATATATATATATATATATATATATATATATAATATATATATATATATATATATATATACACACACACACACACAAACCTCTGACTCTGCAGTTGTATGTCTCACAGAATAGAAAAAAGGTAACATTGGCCCAAATGGCAGAGTTAATACAGAGAAACATGATAAATGACTGATTTATTTTATTTTAAAGTCAAGGCTTTGTTCATTGTAAACATGTGAAGTGGTAATTTTGTCACCTCCAGCGGTTGTAACATGAGCAAATTTAATTACATTGTGTCATGGAGTACACAGTATGCATGCTGCCCTATACATTGAGTAGAAGTTTATTGGAGCAACTACATAAATTTTAAAGTTTGCCTTTAAAAAAAATAAAAAAAAACAAGACTGCCCCTCTTCCTCTGTCATTAATTTTAGAATCATATACATTTTTTATTATATGTAACATTTTTCTGTGTTTTCTTACATTCTTTGTAAAACCTATCATTTTATTGTTTAACTCATTGCACTTAATGCTGCTTAAATGATATGAAACCCTGCTGGAAAAAAATTAAGTACATGGTGTATTCAAACAAGGATAATCATTGCTTGGACCGCCAGGTGCTAGCTGTATCAGTTATTTATTACAAGTTTTTATATATTTGCTGAACTGAGCAGCAAACAGCAATTTTAATCAAACAAACTATAGGTTAAATCCTATAAAGAAATCAATTTATGCTGCGTATGGCTTACAAAGATTTTACAAAGTATCTTTTGTGGGAATTGTTAAAAAAAAAATTGGCAGTAGCAGTATCATCCCTCTGCATGGTTTTATAGTCACAGACTGGAGCATATATCATTTACCATGACCCTAGGCCAGGAGCAAAAAAAAATGAGAAATTGTTTTTACATGAGCTTCAGGCCTGACACCTTATAATGGATATAAGCATGCTGGTCTAAAAACAAAATCCCTCATTCCTATGCCAGCATAAAAGATTGTGAGGTTGTTGTGACGGAATGGTGGAACAGATTAGAGTATTTACATTGACCACCTGAGCATAAAATGTCTTTTATGTGTCAAGTTGGGACGTCACTATAATATATTATTATAAAGGTTTGTACAGGTGTAGTTTTTCAGCTATGTACAATACTCTTGGCATCCATGAGTGACATATGTTTTTAGCTCAGCTGACTGTAAGTCATCTGAGCTAATGTGGTCACCCTTTGTCCGTCATCCGTCCGCCCGTCTGTCTGTTAACAGGGCACAAATCGTAACCGCTGGACCTGGAATCTTCTAACTTTACATCCTGGGAGGTCCATGAAAAATCTCCTTGAAAACCTGGAATTAGGTCTCTGTTACCCATATTCTTCGAGCTATGGTGCTCCAAAGTTTCATCAGTTTTACTAGTGGTGCCACCTGTATTTTTTCAATTTTAACGAACTTTTTTCTTCATTTTTGAGACCTCATAAGATGTTGTCATCTGTTAACATGGCACAAATTGTAACGGCTGGACCTAAAATCTTCTGTCATGACATGCAGGAAGGCCCATGAAAAGTCTCTGTCGTCTCTGTTACCCGTAAACTCTGAACTATTGGGCTCTGACATATGTTTTTAGCTCAGCTGACTGTAAGTCATCTGAGCTAATGTGATCACCCTTTGTCCGTCATCCATCCACCCATCTGTCTGTTAACAGGGCACAAATCGTAACCGCTGGACCTGGAATCTTCTAACTTTACATCCTGGGAGGTCCATGAAAAATCTCCTTGAAAACCTGGAATTAGGTCTCTGTTACCCATATTCTTCGAGCTATGGTGCTCCAAAGTACCCCCCAGAATAATGGAAAATGTGATACAAAAGCTCAAGTATCTGAACAATTAATGCATTGATCACCATGATTCATTGCATAGATATTGATCATGAAATGTTTCATCAGTTTCTGCAGACTGGTGGTGCTACCTGTTTTTTAATTTTTTACAATTTATTTTCTCTATTTTTGAGACCTTAAAAGATGTGGTAATCTGTAAACAGGGCATAAATCATAACGATAGGACCTAGAATCTTCTCTCTTGATATGCAGGGAGGTCCATGAAAAGTCTCTTTGGAAACCTAAAATTCGGTCTCTGTTACCCATATTCTTTGAGCTGTTGGGCTCTGAAGTACCTCCCAGAATAAAAGATAATTTGATACAAAAGCTCCAGTATCTGAACAAAAAATGCATTGATAACCATGATTATTTGCATGGATATTGGTCATGGAAAAAGTCTCTGTGGAAAAGTCTCCGTGGAAACCTGAAATTAGGTCTCTGTTACCCATAAATTCTGAGCTATGGAGCTCCGAAGTACCCCCCAGAATAATGGAAAATTTGATACAAAAGCTGAAGTATCTGAACAATTTATGCATTGATCACCATGATTCTTTGCATAGATATTGATCATGGAGTGTTTCCTCAGTTTCTGCAGACTGGTGGGGCTACCTATTTTTTTTCTATTTTTTCTCTCTATATTTTGGACCTTAAAAGATGAGGTCATCAGTTTACAGGGGCACAAATCGTAACGACAGGACCTAGAATCTTCTCTCTTGACATGCAGAGAGGCCCATGAAAAGTCTACTTTGAAACCTGAAGTTAGGTCTCTGTTACCCATAAACTCTTTAAGCTTTGGGGCTCTGAAGTACTCCCCAGAACAAAGGAAAATTTGAAACAGAACTCAAGTATCTGAACAACTATTGCATTGATCACGATGATTCTTTGCATGGATATTGATCATGGAATGTTTCATCAGTTTCACTAGTGGTGCCACCTGTATTTTTTCAATTTTAACGAATTTTTTTCTTCATTTTTGAGACCTCATAAGATGTTGTCATCTGGTAACATGGCACAAATTGTAACGGCTGGACCTAAAATCTTCTCTCATGACATGCAGGGAGGCCCAAGAAAAGTCTCTGTGGTCTCTGTTACCCGTAAACTCTGAACTATTGGGCTCTGAAGTACCCTCCAGAATAATGGAAAACACCTCTGGTTGTGTTAGGTCATGTCAACATTTACGTGAACACTGCTGGTTGTGTCATGTCATGCCAACATTTATCTGAACACTGCTTGTTGTGTCATGTCATGTCAACATTTACGTGAACACTGCTTGATGTGTCATGTCATGCCAACACTTATCTGAACACTGCTGGTTGTGTCATGTCATGCCAACATTTACCTGAACACTGCTGGTTGTGTCATGTCATGCCAACATTTACGTGAACACTGCTTGTTGTGTCATGTCATGTCAACATTTACCTGAACACTGCTTGTTGTGTCATGTCATGTCAACATTTACCTGAACACTGCTTGTTGTGTCATGCCATGCCAACATTTACCTTAAACAATGCTTGTTGCGTCATGTCATGCCAACATTTACCTGAACACTGCTGGTTGTGTCATGTCATGTCAACATTTACCTGAACACTGCTTGTTCTGTCTTGTCATGTCAACATTTACCTACCCACATCATTAATTTCACTCTGTACCCCTTGTTATCTGCTGCTTTTAGCTGGCTTTGAATATCATAATATATCGGTACTACTTTTGCTTTGTCAGATTTTCCCTCTTCTGAGACTGTTATACATATTATATGTGGTAATGTCCTGCCATACCCGGCTGTTATTGGCTTTGTTAAACTAAATGTATATCTGCTCTTACACTTGGTTTCTTATGGTTGATCCTTCCCTTGTTTGAAGTATGAAGGTTATTCATGCCTATTTTTGTGTTATATACCTTTTTATTCTTGTTTATTACCATGGTAATATGTGTCCTTTATATAAACCTTTCTGGCATTTTTAGTCCATTTTTTCTATGCTCACAAATACTTGTGACTGTGGTAGATCCTGCTTTTCTGTGTGGAGACATTCCTGCCTCTGTCAATTAATTGTTGTTCCTTTTATGATCACACATGGCTTATAGACCTATTAAACAAATCATACAAAGGAATCCTTAAACAGTGCCTTGGTCAGATTACTGTTTGTGTGTCAAAGAACATAGGTGTGATAAGCTCAGATGCCAAAGCTGTACAGAGACTTGCTTCTTTCAACTTTACTACTATCATTGGAATGTTGGGTGCACATTGTGTAATGTGGATCTTACAGAACCTGCCATTACTCTCCATTTCTCTGTGGCTGTATATAATACATATAACTGTGTGTGGTCCAGATATGGGGGATTTCTCCACATATAAAACAGGACCTGTATAATGGAAGCCTTACATGATAAAAATTCCCTATGTGTAATGATTCCCATAAAATGATACCCAGGAAGCACAAGAGGTTTTCCTGTCCCCCTGATCTATCTGATGTTTCATTGTTGTGCTCGGCCCCATGAAAGTTGTTCTACCCTCTGATTGTATCATTATAGATTCTCGTAAGGCAGCCACAGGTATGATAAAGGTGTCTATCCCTGCAGCTGTCATGTAGCCAGACCAATTCATTGTTTAGTTTCGTACCTTAACAAGTGATGGATAGAAACTGGGCATTATAAATGTTGGGATGCTACACAGTTGTATTGTATATGGCAGTCCTGCAGAAATTACAACAGAATCTTAATAATCAAATTCTCAAATCATACTGTTGCTTAGTTATAAAATATACCAAAAGCAAGAGCACACAGAACTAATATCTCTAACATATTTAAATGTTATAAACCTTAATGCATATTGTATGCTGGAAAAATACAATTTATTGTACAGGTTTTGATGTAAATATCAATGATAGGTGTGAAATTACTGACACATGATTTCTGTTCATAAATTTCTCACTGATCAGCAGCAAATATGTGGCTGGTCTCTGCATGATAAACCATATGTCAAGGTATGATACACAAATGAAAAGGTGGCATTCATTTTAGGATATAAAGCAAAAACGTCACCACATGTTCATTCTGTATAAAAAGAGTTAATTGCTGCAGCTGTATTTTTTAGAAAGAAATTAATAATGTTTAGTACAAACCAATAAAAATTGAAGGTTACTTTTAATGACTGTTGACAATTTAACACTTGATAAAGATTATCTTAAAGAAATAAAGAAATTTTCAAGTTTCAGTTTACATGATTAAATGTATGCACATTTTAAAAATGCTTAGTCATAAAATGCAAGAAAATGTGTGATTTAGGTTTACCCCCTGTGTATTGGATTGCCTTGTTTTGCCAACGCACATCTGCTGGGCATAGTTATTATGTCAGTGTACCAGTCCATCACTTTATAGTGATCATTTCTTTACTGTGACCACAAATTACCTGTGTGTACAAAATCTTGTTTAACAAAGATATATGTAATTAACACCTGGCAGTGGGAGACCAGTTGAGAAGGTTTTCTTAGACAGCCAGTCTGTGGTATTTCACATAAGCCAGGTGGGATCCTACATGTCAGTACTATGGTTCCTGGAATGTGTTACAAATAATTGTACTACTAATTATTTGTAATGAAATCATGCTAATTGTATTGTCAATGGAATGTACAACATCACAAGGTTATCTGCAAACATCAGTCAAGCAGTACAGTAAAAGTACTTGTTGCCCCAATCTGGTAGGATACATGCTTATAAAAGACAAGTCTGACAGATTAAAATAAGGTAAGGAATATGTTGAATATATACATATATATATATGAACACAGAGCCACCATGGTGACACAGCTGGAATGAGGACATAGCTTTTCTTAAGCCATGGCTGCCATGACATATTTTCTATGGTGACACAGCTGCTATTAGGACACAGCTGTTCTTATGCCATTGCTACCATGGCATATTTGCTATGGTGACACAGCTGTCCTGATGATAGGGCCACCATGATGACACAGCTGCTATGAGGACACAGCTGTTCTTATGCCATTGCTACCATGACATATTTGATATGGTGACACAGCTGACCTAATGACAGAGCCGCCATGGTGACACAGCTCTAGGAGGACACAACTGTTCATATGCCATAGGTGCAATGATATATCTGCCATGAGGATGCAGCTGTTTTTATGCCATGGCTGCCATGACATATTTGTGGGGATACAGTGATCCTGATAACACAGCCACCATGGTGACACAGCTGTCTTGATGGCATGTCCACCATGGAGACACAGCTGTTTTGATGACACAGCTGTTTTAAAGGCATGACTGCAATGACATTTACTATGGTTACACAGCTGTCATGTTGACAGAGCCACCCTGGTGACACAGCTGCTATGAGGACACAGCTCGCCCCATGACATGGCTGCCATAACATACTTTCTTTACTGACATAGCAGTGATTTTGACATAGCAGTCCTGATGACACAGCAGTCCTGATGAGCCAAGGTGACACAGCTGCCATAGTGACACAGCTGTGCTGAGGACATAGCTTATGTGATAATACAGCACCAAAGAGGACACAGCTGCTCTGTCACAGCTGTCCTGATGACCCAGCAGCTCTGTCATGATGGCACAGCTGTCCTAAGGATACTGCTGCTAAGTGGTTGACATCAGTTTATCACTAATACCAGAGATCATGACATATAACTTGAGGGCTATCTTTTTTTCAGATAAATTTGTGTGTCTGTAAGCCATTATGATGCCTTATCAGTAAATAAAGGCAAACTAAGCAATGATATCAAGAATTGGAGAAGTATGTGTCTCCTCAGTACATGGTGCAATAATTGATTTACTACAGAACATTTGAAAGTTATCAATATTTTGTGTACATCATGATACCTTCTTACAGATGAAATTATTAAAAATTACATTGTGGTTCAGCTTTAGCTGAGGCTTGGACCCCCCTGTATGCCAGTGATCCATTAAATCTATCGGAAGAAAAACTAAAAAGTTTTAAACAAATTGAAGAAAAGTGTGCCAGATATGGTATGCTTCCTGAGGTCTTCGCTTAAAAATATGGAGGGGAACAATAAAGCACCTAGGCTCTAAGGACCACATGGAGAAATGGTGGCAGTGTCAAAAACAGGTTGTCATTAACCTGTATTAACAGTGACAAGAGCTGATAGAAACAATACACTTGAAACACAGCACATCTGTAGCAGATTCTGATTTCATGTGTACTGCAGTTAGGCCTTTTATGAAAAGGTGGGAAAATCATTTAGAGCTTATTAAGAGCCAAGAGAAGTGCAGTGTAGATTGCCAGCTATTGCACATTAAGTACTTAACAAACATACTTGAGTTAGCCATGCTTTGAGACTTGATGTGCGACTGTCACTGTCTATTTATTGATAAAAGATTAAAAGCTATCACCCTCTCTCGCTTTGATAAACGAACCCATCCAATGATAGTAAAGGCATTTCTGCATGTGCAAAAAGCATGAGAAAGATATGCCTGGTATGTGGTGCAGTTTCTGTGGCCATTGGCTCCCTTGTGTCATAGGATTGACAGATCATCTATAGCTGAGCGATACAACAACGCACGAGCGCTCATTCTCAGTCCCCACTCATGAGCATGAACCTAGCGGTATTGACTCAGCTCCCCGTTCATGTAAGAATGTCTTATCTGGCCCCTTTAGCAGTTCCAGGTGACTGCACATATCGTACCAGCTTTTTTACTTTCATGTCCTTTGCTGTGGTGACCAACAAGAGGGGTTAGCACTCACAGTTAGGGGGTACTTAGTCTGTGGTGGCAGTTATCTCAAGTTTTTATTGGGTGTTGTTCAACCCCCTCACACACGACACCCTCAGGGGTGTGCAGTTAAGTGGATCATTTAAGAAGCGGAGTGCATGGATGTAGTGAACTTATTGGTAGGCTCTTGTGCATGCATCATGCTTAGGACTAGTGAAGTGATGGGTTTTTGGTGGGATATATAAAGCTGCTAGTGGTTGGTTACCGGCCAGTCAGCACTCGGCGCTATACAAGGTAGAAGTCATCTCTGTCTCTAGCTGGGTGGATTATTAACGTGACATCAGCGGCCTATTGACAGAGTGCAGTTCCTTGCTGTTCTGATAACTTTTCTAACGTAAAGTATGGTTTCATTAACATACACGGTGACTGCTCTTCTCTGCCTGACCTGCATTCTGTATGTAAGTATTATTTGTTTATTTAATTTTGTTGTCTTATTTGTGTTCTTTCAGTTTGCAATTGTTTGCTCAGTTTACAGTTCTTTCCCCTGATGTTGTATTATTTCTTATTTAATTCTACCAAGATACTAATATATACCTGTCTCTCTGGTTAAACTTTTGTTTTTTATCATTTTATTATTTTTTTTAATTTTAAAGGTTTTTCCTGTCTTAGAAGATAAAAAACTTGGAAATTATTATAATGTATTTTCAGGAAAACAAAAGAATAAGATTTTAAACAAATTAGCTATAAGTAGATTGTTATCACTAAAATATTTTAATTATTTCTCCTTACAGTGAAAAGCAGAAAACCATGTATCTTAGTCAGTAATCTTTATCATTATTATAGTTTAACAACTTTTTAGTAATATACAATAATAATATAGTTCACATACATTATTTACTAGTATCAGGCTTTCATCCTGGATTGACCCTTTTTAACTCTTTAAAATATGGAAGACTTGATGATTAATCATCAATTTAATCCTGACATGCATTCAGTGCAGTAAGAAAAATAAAAAATATAGTTTTTCAAAACATGAATACTGACAATGTTCAGTATTCAGACAGAGTATCAGAAACAAAAGGAGGCTGAACAATAGGAAGCAGGGAAAGCAGGTTCTTCATCATGGGTATATCCATCAAATTGCTCTTTTTATAGTGAAACCTTCCCTATGTCCACTATCAGGTTGGAAAACCTTTAAAATATAAGCAATAGCCACAAAGCATTTGTGAAAGACATTTGAACAAATTGATATTGAACTGTAGACCAGTTGTTCTGTTCATTTGGTCAGCAAATTACAAATTTCTAGTTTTCTGGGAGTGGAACCTTTATTATTGGACACTCATCATATTGAGACACTCGATCTAGAGTACCTATCTTAGCATTGACCAGCCATGTATCTTTTCTTCAAGACTTATAATTTATAGGAGATATTCATGGTCCGGCCAGGACTGAGAGATGCACCACAGCACACATGACAGCAGCGTTGCATAATGAAGTGCTGACAAAAACAGCAGTCTCCCTCCTATTGCCTAATGTTAACATTTACCACATTCTGTGCTGTGCTGCAGCCTGACAGGACAAATATAGACCCTCCCTGGTGTGTAATGCTGGGAGTGCTTAATGTCACATTGGCTTAACTGTTACCATATAGAGCTAAGGCTAGCTGTAGACCACATGAAGCACTGCAGACTCTTTAAAGACCCATCATACATCACACTTTTCTTATGTCTCCTGCTAGTTTTACTGATAATTTTACAGGAACTTCAGCCTTAATTCCTCCCCTTGAAGAGAAAGCCCCTATGAGGATGTAAGTTGTCAAAGTGGGTATCCACTTCCATAAATCATAGAGGCAACAGGTGTTTATAATGCAATATAGTCCTCTGATATGGTGTTGAACTGTGTATAAGTCTCCTCAAATCTCAATCCGGGCAGCAGTTTAAGTGCTGACTTGCTCTTGGAACTGTCAGGTTTGGACAGTATTTACAAGCATCTTGTCCCATCAGCTGTGGAATACAGTGGCCCCAAGTTTTTCTATTAGGATGTGGGCATTATATACACATTATTATTATGAGCATTGGATGTATGAAGCTATCTTTGATGGTAATTACTTTATAATGAGGTACAGAGACTGTGATTTTGTAGCCTTGATGACCCCTTGTTATGTACATGCCTGGCAGATACTTATTACATTTTCCATAATTAAAGTTTTTCATACTCATGAAAGTAATCAGATTTTGCAAATTATTAAAAATAACTGCTGAGTTGTAATGAGTTTCAGATGCACCTTAAGGAAAAAGGGAAACTGGATCGTGATATGCAGCAATAAATATTCTCATATGGGCAATTTATTAGATGATTTAATCATTAATGCTGCCTGACCACTACAGACTGTAGGGAAAAACAAATATGAACAGAGAACATATTTGAGAAAAAAAAGGATATCTTTACCAGAGAGGTGGAATGGATTATGTTTGTTCATGCGTAAAACCAGACCCCAATTACAACTTGAAAATTAGAATTGTGTCATTAATCGAGAATGGCTCATCCTTCATGACTCACTTGATTCACTTTATCTCCCTCTGTGACTGACTGATCACTCGGTGGCACTGATTCATATTCCTGCTGACTCAGCACTATATTCATTAGTATCGTATTCTGAATACTTCCAGCTTATTTTTTAAAACCAAACTTTTAGTGATTCACTATCATAATTAGCATCCTCCCTTTGAGAAAATTTGATCAGCCCAATTTGAATAACAGAAGTATAAAGAATGGGCGTCTTAATTTTAATTTGAAAGGAAGAATTCAAAAGTTAAAAGAGGAATTTTAATTTAAAAAGAAATTAATATCAAGACAAAGTGTAAAGTGATGAATGCTTTCACAGAATGATGAAAAAAGCATGAGAAGAAGACGGATGTAGCAGTATTTACAGAACAAGTTTGTCAGTCATTTTTCTTGGCATTTAATATTTAGATTATTAAAAGGCTCTTGTCTTAGGACAACAAAAGAAGAAAGACGTGGACCAAAAGAAGAATAAGAAGGAAAAAAAGGACAAAGTATTTGGAAAAGTTTGATGGTAGCAATTAGAGGATGAATTATGAAATAAAAATATGCAAATAAAATTGTAAGTGATACTGCATGCATCAGTCAATACCAGTTAAATTAATAAAGGTTTACAAGAGATAAAAAAGAGTTGCCTCAGTAGTTGGAATCTTCAGAAATGATGATAGCTTAATTGATTTAGACATTAATTCATAATAGGAATCAATGTGGCAAACAATTCCATGGACTTTTGAGATTAGAAATGTGGCTACAAAAAAAGAACATGAATGACAATATAGTGAATGTGCAGATAAAAGACAGATTTCCAATAATAGAAACTACCAATGATTACACTTTGTGGATCATCATTTGTTGGCAGATTTCTACCTTTCTACTTAAGGACAACCTGAAGCTTACAATTATTATAAGCAGAGCTCATTAATAATGCCGTAACTGCACCCTATAGTCTTGCTAAAATATATTATGGTAGATGCAGTAGGATCAAGAAACCAGTTGGAAAAACAACATTTAGATGATATGTAACAAAGGGTAACTTTTTACTTATGAAGCAACAGGTCTTAAATTAACAACATGCTGAAGTCCTGGGAACATCACAAGTTCAGTGAGCACATCTGCACAGAAATATGATGCATACAGCAAAGAATGTAGACTTTTGATATTTCTGCAGGTGGTGGGGAGGCTAAGGCTTGTGATACCTGAAAAAAAGTAGCTCTTTGACTGTTGCATTAGTGTGGATGGTATTGCTGTTCATAAAGTGATATGTACCTCTTGATGAGCAGGAAGCAGCATGTTTAGTTTGCTTGGGTTCTGGATATTTCTGTTGTGCAAAGGTGAGGCCTTGGAGTTTAGGATTTTACCCCTTCTGATTGACAAACTTTGGTCAAAAGGTTTAGACCATAATAAATGTAAAATGTACTTTTATGTGGCTTTGAAACAGAAAGGCATTGGGTGAATTGATGCAGACCCTTTATACATATATATATATATATATATATCCATGAGGTACCACTTATATTCATGAAACTATAGGCTTGTGTCACTTCCAGCAATGAATGTTTCTTGCCACCCAATTGGCTGATGTATGGCAAACCTAGCCATATGAAAGTATGCCCCATTTAAGGTTCGGTTTAAGATATTGTAACTAATTTGAATGATTTTGATTTTTCCCCGGTAGTTAAAGGGACATATTCTGATATCTTTAGACCATTGACTAAAGATAATATCTTGGACCTTTAAAAAGATGTGCCAGAAAATGCTGATTCCATTATGCAAAGACTGTTTATATCCATGTGTTTATAGCATGGGGGAGGCTCCAAAATAATCAAAACACATCTGGTCACAAGTCAGATAAACCAGAGTTTTACATTAATGGCTTCTTGCAACTAATGGCCTTTTAAATTCCTCCCACATGCAACCAACAACCTTCAGTTACATTGTTTTTTTGGTGTGTCAACATGGAACTGTCAGCATGGACGATCCATGTTTACTAACAGTTTATAGATAAAATAAGGTTATTCCTCTGTCACAGAGGCATTATAAGAATTTTTCTCAGCAGGAATTACCTACAGTTCAATAATATGTACAGAGAGTAAGCCAGAAATCACAAAATTTGTACTGATAAGACAGGTGGATAGCCGTCTTTAAGAGTACTACAAGCTGACAACTTGGCCGGGAGGTCATGAATGAGAGCTTTGTGTAGCAAATCTGTTGCTCATCCTCAGTGGTTGTCTTATGTATGTGTTGTACAGAATTAGACTTATATATGTGTGATTGTTTCCTCTTGTGTAGATGGAAGACTGCAAACACAAGACGGAAGCCCCCACATTATTTTATATCCTGTTTTTAGTGAATTCCTACACTTTTGCACTGGGAGTTTCTTCTGATGGTGTGTGCGGGCCACATGGGGCTGTTTCTTCTCACTCTTTATGTATTTCTTACCCAGTGTGTCTAGAGCAGCCCTGTCTGGCACAAACTGTACTGCTGACCTATAAATTTCTTTTTCAACAGACAGTTGTGTATTTTTAGCATGGGATAGTTTTTGAAGCAGCTGTAATATTTGTGAATCTGGTTTGAATGTGATGTTAGCTTGATGCCGCTGGGATAAGGTGGCTGCAGCATCAGCTCCTGGGCCAGCCATAATTAGCTTATGTTTATATGTTGTTTGTGGTATATCCACACACGGTGTGGTCCCTGCTTCCAGCCTAGGCTGATCCAAGCTTTTTTATGCAGGCTTTATATCTACGTCATCCCTGGGACAGGTGGCAGTGTTTACCAGATGCAAATGATAAATGGCATACCATAAGGGGTAAACTTCATTAAATTTATTCCCATCACAAAAATCTGATTATTTTACTGAACTATCACATAATAAGAAAAAAATACTGATTGTTCAGAGAAATAAAAATGTTGCAAAGAAGCAGGAACGTGCAGTCCTGAATATCTTCTTCTTATAATTATCATGGAGAAAGTTTATTTGATTGGTTTGAACATTAAATGTTTATGGATTTGTAGGGACTTCTTTTATGGCTTGAACCAGATCAACAAAACTTTAATGGCTTCTTCCTTATAACCAAAGTAATGGGTGATTATTTCTTAATGTAACCATACATACAAATAGCCTTATAAACACAGCAAGGCAGATGAAAACATAAGCCTGGTTGGGGCATAATGTAATATGAAAGCATATCAGGAAGGGATTATGTTATGACAATGTTTATTTAAGCTCAGACAGTGTAGTATGTATCAGGGGTAATATATAGGGGATCATATGTAACAGGGCACACTTGGCCAGCAACAGGTGATACGAAAAAAACCCTCCTCTGATGCAGCATTTTGACAGTGCTAGTACAGGATGAGCCATGTGTCAGTCTAGTGTGTCTGCCAGATGCACCAGCTAAATAAGAGAGACATCCCCACAACAAACTACTGGTGTAATGGTATCTGACACATCTGACAGTATAACAAGCAGGTTATGTAAACTTGCCAGGTGGTCCATTATACCAATTATTAATCTTCTGTGAAGTAATGGTTGTTATTTCTTGATGAATGTGTGTGTGTGTGTGTCCCTGCAATGTGTCTGATGTTTGGTTTCATGGATTTCTTTTTAGTGAAACTGTGAGCTTATGTGATGGTGTGGCATCGTCCGTTGGCCGTCTTCCGTTGTCTGTATGTTAACCCATACTATCTTGAAAACGGCAAGAGTTAGCATTACAAAATTTTATGCAAAAAATTAGTCATCTAAAAAACTCTATCAGATTTTGCTTATTTTTTGACTAACTGCATTTTGTTAGATTTTATATGGGAAACCTTTAAAAATCTTCTTCTCCGAAACTGTTCAGCCAAATTGTCCAACATTTCACAGAAATGATCCCTGGAACAATCTCTCTCAAGTTTTTTCAAATGGTTCCAGTTCGGAGATTGCAGGAGGTTGAACTTTGTCATCTGTCCAAAAAAAGCATATTAAAATTTCAATCTCAGAAACGGCTGGAGCTATCATCAGCAAATTATATGCCAATGTTTGTCACATGAATCATATCTGAAATTGAGGTATTGGTTGTGCCACCTGCATCAGCCTTTTTTGTACGGGGGTCATCAGTGCCCTTATCATACTGAGGGCTACAAAAAACTTCTTCTCTGAAACCATATGGCCAAATTGTTTAATATCGCACAGAAATGATCTTAGGGTAGTGCTTTCTGAAGTTTATTCAAATGGTCTCAGTTCAGTGACTTTTGGCTGAGTTATGGGAAGCTGAATTTAGTCCTATGCCATAACAGCCCATTTTAGCTCAGTGGCTACAAAGATCTTCTTCTCAAAAACCACTGGGCCAAATTCTTAAATATCACACATTAATTATCCTTAGATGTTGATAATTCAAGTTTGTTCAAATGGTTTTGGTTCAGAGATATTTTGCTGAGTTATGGGAAGCTTATAACTAAGCCATTTTTCTGTATTTTCCTATATGAGTTATAAACCTGCAAAACATTTTTCAACTGAGGCTAATTTGTTTAATATTTTACAAGAATAATCCCCTGAATAATTCTTATAATAATTGTCTTTTATGGTTCCAAAGAATGAATTTTGGCTGAATTATAAAGATTGAATTGAGTCATTTTACCATATGTTAGCAGTGATAAGCATATACATCTAGCCTGGCACCAGTTTATCAGCATTGGTTACATCATGCCACTAAACATTTAGATTTCAGGTTAAATATGATTAATATTGACAAGAATGTTTTTTAAAAGCTTTTAAAAAATGTAGATTTATTATATTAGATATTCCTCATGCCAGGCAATGTTTACAATTACAGATATACAGCTCTCTGTGGGTATATAAAGACGGCTGTACATGGATTATAAATAATAAGTATGCATACTCTACTTAATTCAAGAATTACCATCAATGAGATGTATCTGTATTATAATTTTGCATTCAGTATACATCTGTAGTAATTTTTAGCGAACCTGTTAGCTAATGTGATGGTGTTGGGGCGTCCAGCCTCTGTGTCATTTATGCAATAACTCATACTATCTCAAAAACGACTGGAGCTAGCATCATGAAATTTAATGCAAAACATAAGTCATCTGAAAAACTCTGCATTTTCTTAGATTTTATAGAGAAAAAGCCAGAAAAACTTTTCAAAATCTTCTCCTCCAAAACGGTCAAGCCAGATTGTTCAATATTTCACAGAAATAATCTTTCATACCATCTCTCTCAAGTTTGTTCAAATGGTTAAATTTTGGTGAATTTTGGTCGAGTTACAGGAAGTTGAACTAAGTCATCTGTTCAAAAAAGCATACTAAAATGACAATCTCAGAAACGGCTGGAGCTGTCATAACCAAATTTTATGCCAACGTTGGTCACATGAGTCATATATGAAATTCAGATATTTGTGGTGCCACATGCATTGACCTTGTTTTGAACTGGGGTCATTGGTCATCTCACCCATAATTTCTCAGGAAAAGCAGGAGCTACCATCCCCAGATTTTATGCAATAATATGTCACATATTATGTTGTGGGATTCAGCTTAATTTTTTGTTATCTGCATTTACTTAGATTTTGTAAGGACAAGCCTGAAAAACCTTTAAAAAGTCTTCTTCTTGTAAAAGGTCCAGCCAAATTGTTCAGTATTTTACAGCTATGATCTTAGAGGCAAGCCTTCTCAAGTTTGTTCAAATGGTTTGCATTTGACGAATTTAGCGGAGTTACATGAATTTGAACTTAGTCATTTGGCCAAGCAAACATACTGACATATGACAGAAATGACAGAACCTAGCATTACCAAGTATTGTGCAAATGTTGGTCACATGACTCATATTCGTAGTTGCAGATTTCATGGTGCCCCCTACATTGACCTGTTTTTTATGGGCAAAAACCTCATAATTTTAGCCTCTTTCAACTTATAATGTTTATGTTGAAACTTTCAAATTGAATGGTTCAAATTTTCAAAAGAATTATCCTAGGACATGGTTCTTTCAATCATATAAGGATAGATTGAGTTTGTTGATTTTTGGTTCAGTTGTGAAAAGCTTAAGTTGGTCTTATGGCTATATTATTATGTCTATTTCAAACTGAGGACTGCAATAGTGTTCTTCTACAAAATTGTTGTATCAATTATAACTTCTGTAACATTACACAAAAATTAATCTTAGGTGGCCTTTGTTCAAGTTTACTTGAATGATTTTTGGCAGACTAATTGGACCTTTAACAATGAAAGGACTGCATCTTTGATTATCATGGATATTTTTGGTAAAAAGTTTATGAATATGTCAGCTTGAAAAAAAAGCATTTTAGCCAAAGTCTTTCAGTATGTGTAAACAGATTTACCGGTACCAACAGGCAAAGATTGTGTCTGTATCTTTAAATAGGTTGAGTAACCTCCAACTGTTTCAGATTTGGCAACAGATCAAGAGTTCATTCAGTGCAGCCAGATATAGGTCAAGAGTTCATTCAGTGCACCCAAGCACAAGGCATGTGATCACCGCATGGCAGTCATGTGAACACCTCATGGGCAGCATGTGATCACCTCATGGGTAGCATGTGATCACCTCATGAGTATCATGTGATCACCTCATGGGTGTCATGCCCCTCAGGGCTGCATGTGGAGCCAATCTGTGAGCTTATGCAATGATGTGGCTACTATTTCAGATTTGGCAACAGGCCAAAGGTCAGTCTGGATCTATTTATAGCTTTGGCAGACTGCACTCAGTGCAGCCAGGTATAGGTCAGGAGTTCACGCAGTGCAGTAGCTTCATTATATTTATAGAGTTGGCAGACTGCCCACTGCATCAGATTTGGCACCAAAGTTTAGCCTGGATCTATTTATAGCTTTGGCAGGCTGCCAATTGTGTCAGATTATGCAACAGGTCAAGAGTTCACTCAGTGGAGCCAGGTACAGGTCAAAAGTTCACTCAGTCTAGCCAGGTGCAGGTCATGAGTTCACTCAATGCAGTAGACTGAGCCAGCGAATTTGTCACAGTTCACTCGGGGCAACTGCCTTTCTCACCTAAGCCTGGTCAGCCCCATGCATCAGACTCAAGGTAAGTTTGATGTATTGGCCTGATATTTTGACCTGTCTATGTGTCTTTGATGGCTTTCTTGTTCACAAGACAGGTGTTGCCACCTACAATGACTTTTGCACAGTGTATGTGCCTGCTTATTTCTACAGAGGAATTTGATATATCAGCCTGAAATTGGGCATATTTATACATATCGAATAACTTTGTCGTATACAAGACTGGTGGTGCCACCTACAATGATCTTTGCCTGCTTATTTCTCAGGAGGAGTTTGATATATCAGTCTGAAATTGGGCATATGTATATATCTCTGATAGCTTTATTGTATACAAGACTGGTGGTGCCAGCTACAATCATTTTTGTGTTGTGTGCACCAATGCAAGAATTTCAGCAGTGATGTTTGTGTAATTGTTTCTTATTCAAAATGTTTAGTACTTGTATTGTTCATGTACATGAAAAGTAATGGTCCAGCATGAAGCATTATACCTGGTGTATTTCCAAATGCACAGGTTCGCGTTATGCCTGTAGGCCTTGTTAAATGTGACATTGGGGGAATAAGTTGTCAGGTTTTAAAGTGATTGGTATAAATCATTTGGTAACCTTCAACAAGCTGAGGATATTGATTTGACAATTAATCCTCAGAAGGTCACTTCGCTTAGTAAAGAACTCATGATATTCCCCTCACTTAACAAACTCCTGCACTTAGAAATAACTTATCTGTATCAATTTCTTTTAAATTTTGTATAAAGGTGGAATATGGACCAGGGAAAACTCCATTAAATTTTTATTTTGATCTTGATGCAGCTGGGTGGGTCCAGTAAAATGATCTTCCCTTGGCGATGCATAAGCTTTACAGAGCTGAGCCAAGTGAAACTGAGGTTAACATGAAATGGTTTTAACCCAGTTTATAGTCTGATATTACAGATAATGTCAGTCTCATCCAACTTTAACACTTTGCCTTCCATGTCTGAATGTGGAGTGTTGGGTATGAGAAGGACACTTGTGATGCTAACTGCTATATTTAGTTAATATATGTATATATTATATTGATAATGGTGCTATATTTTGTAACTTATATGTCACATTGTCAGCTAAACATGCCAGTTTATAATAAAAAATTTCTGAGAATGTTATCTGCAGACAGTGAATTAGACACCTTTAACATCATGAAACATCTGACACTGAGAAAAGTTACAATTCCCAATGCATCAAGCTGCAGCGATTGACAGGTCCCTCTAACCAAGTCATTATCATGTTCATGTTAATATCACTTATCATTGTCCTAGTATTGTCACCCTGGGCAGGGGTATATTGAGGGTTCAGGATATCAAATTGATATGTCAGATACATGTCCCCTGTCAAAATACCAGGTCTGCCATGTACCAGTGAAGACCAACTGGGGAGCATTTGTCTACGTAGGATTTGTTTAGAGAACATAAATATTGTCTAAGGACATGCCAGCAGGGTGTCAGCTTTATTACATGAATAATAAGAAGTCAGGACCATATTGTTGTTGCCTCCACTAAACACTCTGGTGAGTTTCTTCTTTTGTACATCATGGTTGGTCTGTTTGTGATCTTATTAATTTGTAGCAATAAATCACAAAATTAAGGGGGCCGATGATGCATGGACCTTATAACAGAGAAAAAAACATGTTTAATATTTACACATATCTGGATCCAGTTATTTGAACCAAGACCATTTTCCTTGTAAAATTGTTATACCCTTCATTTTTATTAAACACCCGTCTATTATGGTATACCCATCGTCCTTCTGTCCATTAACTTTTAGTGTCACTGCGATCTATTACCTCAGCTGGATGGATTTTCATGAAAATCACTAAAACTACTTATCAATAGATTAACTCTCCTGAGTTTAATTATGGGCATAATCTACGCATATTTAATAAGATAAAAGGTCACTAGGCTACTTTTTGGTGTCATAGCAATAAGTTACAAGGAGTATGATGGATTTTAATAAAACTCAAAAGAAATGTTAATCAATAAAATATCTTGCCTAAGTTTGATTTCCAGCAAAATCCACACATATTTATGTGGTCAGAAGTTACTGCACTTTGGAGGCACCCTGGTGACTCACCAAAAATCTTTTTGGATTCTCATATAACTTATGATGAGTATAAAATATAGTTTCTCACCTGAATTACATTCTCAGCAAATTCACACATATTTAATTAGGACAGAGATCACAAAATATGCAACAGACATATAATGCACCATTTGTGGTGCTCTAATATGGCTACAACATAACCCATGGTGAACTAGGAAGTTATGTTTCCACCTGTGTCTGTTTGTTAGTTGGTTTGTTTGTCAGCTACAGGGATTAAAAAAAAGTAACCAGATTTCACCAATTTGTATATGTTTCTCAGATAACCCTTGATATATAATGAATTTGAAAATTTTAATTGACACCAGGTTTGACACTGACTGTATATAATTACCTGTTTTCCACTCAAGAATATAAGTACATTATAACATAATGTATATGGCAACCTGATAAAAAGTTCTTTCTTATAAATGGTTTAAAATTCTTAAAAGCAATGTATATAGAAAAGTTCTTGAATTTGTATGATGTTATAATTGTTGAAAGTGATGATTTATTTCCTGTTTTGAAAGATTAATTATCCAACCATAACATTATTGCACTGCCACAGATGAAGTGTCATCTTTTTACAGGGCTTTGTCAGTTGTTGTGTTATTTACAAGATAAAATGTGTACACGTACATGTGTTTCCTCATTACCAGCTAAAATATGTACAAAATACACGAGTGTCATCATACAGGTAAACACAGTCAGTGTTATTAGTGTCATCCTTGTATCAAAACAGTGTTTCATATTTTGTTATCAAGTTGGACATAACCTTAACATATGTGAATATATAGGAATGCAAATAGCGAGCGAAGCTGAATCATACAAATGAACATAATTATGTATGTACATAAAAATACACAGGTATTTGGCAAGGTAGCCTTTCATCTGTAGGAAATATGTCATGCACACAGCCCTTTTTCACTTGAGTTTCTTACCATATAAAAACATGAACACAAAACCTGAGCAGTTGTAAAAAAAACTTAATATCATAGCTAGACTGGTTTCCATACAAATAATGTCTACCATAAAGCCCATGCTTGAGTTGTGTACAGCGTTTTCAACATTTTATGATGACATCATGAAAGCTTGTACAATCAGTGCATGCTGAGTAACATGGAGACCAGGGTATTTATATATTTGTTATAACACCTTTTTACCATTGTCCATATAATTATGAGGTCTCACGATTCATCAATGGTCTACTGACTCTTGTCATCAGAACGGATGTTTGAGACTCCAGGGCTTAGAAGCTCATGTGGGAGACTATTTAATTCAACTAATCATTATAATAAGATATTATGATTAGATATTATGCAGGTGCTGTTTGATCAGAAGGTCATAACTGTCCACAGGAGTCTAATAAAAGAATCTTGTAAACATTTATTGATATAAAGAACACGTTAAGTCAAATTTGGGTAGCATTAAAACCTGCAAGAAAGATTGGTATTTCAGGCTTAGCTGACTTTTCAATAACATTAAAAATGGCCAGAGATGTTTCAGAATCTCAGTGTTGTGATAATTGTCACATCATGTTTCTGAGTGATTAAAATGGGAATGAAGCAAAATTTCATTGAAGTCCCTCTATAACTTGTACTGCAGTATAATACTTTATTAGGTTTTCATCCCTGTCCATAACACCCAAGCAACCTCATAAAGCTTCAAAAAACTTGAAATTAAGTTCAACGTTTGAAGTCTTGAATTATTTGATTGATTATTAAAAAAACAATGGTAGAGCCACTGAATGTGAAATGGGTAAAAAAGTCAGAATATTTGATGTGACAGTGTGGATGGAAAACCTGTCTTCATTTGAGATATTTGCACAACATTGACTGCCCTAATAACAGAAGATAACTGTTCACAACTACCAGTATTGTACACAGTTTGTCTGGACAGTTGGATGTAGATAAAAGGTTCTATACAAGATCACTGAACCATTCATGATTGTACAGCTTTTATACAAACAGTGATGATACATTTTGCCAAAAGTGAGGACATTTGGGTGAAAGAACCCTGAAGTTACAAACATGTAAGTCACCCCTTATTGGGGTTATTATAACTAGTAGCCAATTTAGACAGAAAACTGTGTTCCTGTCCAAAATATTTCCTGTTTGCTTAATGATGGATATATGTTATGGTGTCAGAGATCCATCTTCATATTATCATGTCAGTGGCAACTACGCTTCCACAGCTAGACCTTGATTCAGCAAGGCGTTCTGGTGTTTATTTCATTAACAATAAACAAGCTTGCAAAGTGTTCACCCCTTAAAGTCACAACTGCCAATCAAATCAAACGAAAAAAATGTAAACAATTAACTGTTCAAATGCCATCTGAACAAAGGACACGTGTACCAGAAATGAGTTAAAACGGCTTAATCTGTTGGGTTAGATTCACAGTGCCTTTGCAGTTATGCTAGTTGATCAAAATATCCCGCCAGTGTATCTTTTGATTGATGTAATTGCCTTATTCATTTTACATGAGATAGACGCCAGAGTGGCTCACTGAATCAAGGTCTGTGAAAGTGTAGCTGCCACTGACATGATATAGCATGAAGATGCTGAGTACAGACATTAACATCTAGCTTATGCGGAGAGTGCTGATCATTTTTAAAGAAAATACAAGGGGGGGGGGGATGTCCCAAAGAAACCATTTGAAAATGTCCATTCTATATATAGTAGTCACTCTGTATGTCTGTGTATGTGCACACATTTTGTTTTTTGATTATTACTCTGTTTATATTGATTAGTTGGATTCAGATTTTACATATATGATGATTGAGCCCTGTCAGTTTTGGAGCCATGGGTCAAAGGTCAAGGTCGGAGATATATATTCTCAATGTAGACATGATAAATTAGACTCTTCTTTGGGTTGATTGATTTCTTTAAATTTCACAGTTTTGTTTTCACTCACTGGAGAAAGATCCAACTGATGTTTATTGCAAGAGGTCAAAGGTCACCATAAACCACACATTCTTCCGCATATATGAATATATTTGTGTCATAGTTCTGTATCAAATTTTCTTTTCTTATTTAGTATTCACAAAGTCATGTCTGGGTTGAAATGTGGATGACTGGTTAAGTTTTGAAGGACAAAACATGTATACCAGTATGTATGTTACTGTTGATGTATGGTTTGGGGTGATCAGGGGCTTCTTGCCCCCCAGCAAACAGGCAAGTTTATCTTGTCCCCAGTATGGAGAGGCTGTAAATTACCAGGTCATTCAGTACTGAGGGGAAAAATTCTACCACTGTCTACAGGTGGAGGTCATGGCTGACATGCTAAATAAGACTGCCAGGTTGTATGTAGGTGCTTTGATCTGTCAGAAAATTTGGCTCTTATTAATATGATCTGTGGGATAGTTAATGTCGTCCAGGGTCCACCCCGCAACTTATTATACTCAGCAATTATCTACCTGTTTTTTTACTGAAACCTGTTGCCATGCAGTGTCATCTCCAGCTTGCTGCCGGGTAACCTGTGATATTATGCATGCAAGATACTGCAAGGAAAAAATAATATATAAAAGTTTTCAGGAGTATTCTGGTGTTTCCTCCTTATATCATATGTTAATTTAACAAGTAATATGATCATCAAATTTGTTTTTCCGGCAAGTGTCAAACTGTGTTTAATTTGTAAAGGGATATAGTTTTCCCCACTCTGTTTGTATACCATATTTTTGTATGCCAGGTAGTTGATGTCTCTGTCTGTTTGTGTTAATGTATCACAAATTTGTGTGTTTTGCACATCAGTTGAAGTATGTACATGTACATGTACATGTGTGCATGCATTTGTATTTGAGGCATATGTTATGTATCATTGTATGTATGTGAGCTTGAATGTTGGTGTTTGGAATGCAACAGTAGTACAACATAATTATAAAATCCCTTTTTGACAGTGTTTCCACAATGATGTATGTGTAACACCTCACTCGAACATTAATTGTTTGTAGAGGTAACACAAAAAGTACTCATCCCACACCTGAGTCAGTGTCAATTAATATTTGTTCTATTTTGAAAGCAAAGCTATCAGTGGACACCAAAACTTTATGAATTGCCCCTTCAAGCCTACTTTATTTGTTAATAATGTGATATATATTCTAATAGTATTGACTTCCTTAAGCAAATAACCTGTTCAGTCTAATAAAATTAAATAAAAATAGACAGATTGATATACAAAGCGCATTCAGATCAGCTCTTTAATTTTCACAGTACTAGATCTCTTTCACTTAAAAAATATATATATATCTCATGGACATACATCCATCGGTTACTGACAAACACCTGTTCTATAACTGATATAAACTTATTTTGTGGTAAAATAAAAAATAGGAGCCTGGATGGAAAATTTTCTTTCCAGTTGCTGCTTTGAAGTGAGACTATGTGAGAGGAAAATCTGTTCTTTTGGTATGTTTTATCTCACCTGAGTACAGGTATAAGTGTATATAAGGTGTTTGTCTGCTCAAACATTAACATCAGCTTGAATTATGACCAGCTAGCTCCATTAGTGTATGACTAAATGCTTGCATTAAACCAACAGCCGCTCAGTGAGCTTAGTAATTAAAGTTTAGGTTCATTTAGTTGATTCTCCAAATTGATGCACTTCAGATTGTGTATTTTTATTTGTACCTTACTGAACACATCTCCTACACTGCCCAATACAATTTTTTGTCTGCTTTCATTCTTGTATTTTTATGATCACACAAGAATGGTTATTTGTACATGTCTGCAAATCTTTTCACAAGTGACAAAAAGAGGAAAGATGATCATAAAATGTTTCTTGCTTAACAGCAGGGTCATATATTACAGATAAAATCTGTCTCTGTGATTAGGAATGTTACACAGATGTGGCACTTGAAATGATTACAGGCTGTCCCAGTTGTCAGACACGCTGAAGACAAATAAACCTCAATCCTTACCAATGTAAAATAATCTGCCCCTGGAGCCAGCTATTAATTTCAATCCAGCCAGCCTGCACTGCATATGCATGAGTTATTATGCTTAGCTATGAGCTGTTGAAGAGCAGGAATGTGATCAGATGGAAGTGTACCTTAAATGATTGCAGTATATGTATATATGACTGGGTGAGATAAAAGGTAGACAAATTACCATTTCACTCGATATTAATCATAACCAAGTGAGGTATGTCATACCTGACACCATTAGATCTCTCATATTAGTAATTGCACACCTTCAGTGTCTGTGATTCCATTTGATCATACATTTTTTCACTGCTCTGATATTATTTTTGACTGTAGTTATAAAACCGATGGTACTGGGGGGGTTTGAAATAATTACAGTACTGGTACAGTGTCATATAATTTTTATTCAGTGGAGGCTGTCAAAATCGGTGATATGCTTGAGTGCAAAAAATGTTAGTATCTTAATTATTTTCAAAGAGAGACGAATACCAAAAGCAAAAGCAAATTTATATTTGCAATTTCTTAAATCCCAATTGAATATATAGTGTATGTAATTGAATAGTATGGCTGTATCAAAGTACAGCCCTCTTTGGTCTGCATGCATGGACAATCATTTTAAGACAATGAACTGTAAAAGTCTAACTGAGAATTTCTGTTATTCAGATATAAATCATTGGCATGCAAATTTAAAAAATGTATCTTTTTTTTAGTGTAAAATAGTTACTTTAAATTTATTGTACAATGCAATCTCAGGAGTGATGTCCAGGAAAGACTTTTAAAGCATTTTTATGGCAGTTGCTGTCACCTGTTGTTTTATTAATTTGTGTTTGCACTTTGCAGGCATAGAACACAGAATTTAAGACTTGAAGTTTGATTAACCAGCAGAACAGCTGGTGCAAAGTGCAAGGGTGCATGAATCAGTCTCTGTATGTGTTTACTCATTCTGTGAAAACGGGACCTCTTATGTTTCTGTATTTATCCACTTGTGTGATGCGATTTGTTTATTCCAGGTTGTTCTCATTAAGCCTAGATTTGCAGTGGTGAGGTATTGTTTAAACACATGTTAATCACATTTTTGGTGCGCCTCTCTGTCAGACAGCAATACATATGTGAAGGGCCACAACAATAACAATATCCGACTGAATTTAGTTCTTAATGTAAGTGTCTCTCTGGTCCCTGTTGTTCTTTGAAACAAATACTCTGATCATGCAGAAATATTAAGCCAGAACACAACATTTAGCATCATGGTAATGATTGAGGCAATATGATCAAACTAAATTTACTGCTGCAAGGGATGTAATCAAGAAGAAAAGATGTAACCAAATAGACAAGAATTTTTATCTAAGTTACCCCTAAATAATACATTTTTAGCTCAGCTGACTGAAAGTCATCTGAGCTATAGCGATCACTCTTTGTCCGTCGTCCGTCTGTCCGTCTGTCCGTCCGTTAACCAGGCACAAATCGTAACCGCTGAACCTTGAACCTTGTAACTTGGGATTCTGAGAGGTCCATGAAAATCTCCTTGGAAACCAGAAATTAGGTCTCTGTTACCCATATCCTTCAAGCTATGGGGCCCCAAAGTACCCCCCAGAAAAGTCAAAAATTTCATACAAAAACTTCAATATCTCATTAACTACTTGACTGATGGTCATGATTTTTGGCATACATATTGATCATGAGATGTTCCATCACTTTCTGCAGACTGGTGTCGCCACCTGTATTTTTTGATTTTTTACAAATTTTTTTCTCTATTTTTGAGACCTTTAAAAATGTGAACATCTGTTAACAAGGCACAAATCGTAAAGCCTAGACCTAGAATCTTAATTCTTGATACACTGAGAGGTCCATGAAAAATCTCCTTGGAAACCAGAAATTAGGTCTCTGTTACCCATATCCTTTGAGCTATGGGGCCCCAAAGTACCCCCCAGAATATTAAAAAATTTCATACAAAAACTTCAATATCTCAATAACTACAACACTGATGGTCATGATTTTTGGCATACATATTGATCATGAGATGTTCCATAAGTTCCTGCAGACTGGTGGCGCCACCTGTATTTTTCGATTTTTTTACAATTTTTTCCTCTATTTTTGAGACGTTTAAAGATGCTGTCATCTGTTAACGTGGCACAAATCGTAACCGCTGGACCTAGAATCTTCATTCTCGACACACTGAGAAACCTATTAAAAGTCGCCATGGAAACCATAAATTAGGTCTCTGTTACCCATATCCTTCGAGCTATGGGGCCCTAAAGTACCCCCCAGAAAAGTCAAAACTTTCATACAAAAACTTCAATATCTCATTAACTACTTGACTGATGTTCATGATTTTTGGCATACTTATTGATCATGAGATGTTCCATCACTTCCTGCAGACTGGTGGCGCCACCTGAATTTTTCGATTTTTTACGAATTTAAAAATGTGAACAGCTGTTAACAGGGCACAAATCATAAAGACTGGACCTAGAATCTTCATTCTTGACACACTGAGAGGTCCATAAAAAGTCTCCATGGAAACCTGAAATAAGGTCTCTGTTACCCATATCCTTTGAGCTATAGGGGGCTCCCAATAACCCCCCAGAATAATGGAAAATTTGATAAAAACAAACTGCAACATCTCAATAACTACAACACTGATGGTCATGATTTTTGGCATACATATTGATCAAGAGGTGTTTCATCAGTACCTGCAGACTGGTGGTGCCACCTGTATTTTTTCAAATTTTCACAATTTTTTATTCTCTATTTTTGAGACCTTTCAGGATGTAGTTATCTGTCAACAGGGTACAAATCGTAAGGACTGGACCTGGAATCTTCATTGTTGACACACAGGGAGACCCATGATAAGTCTCCAAGGACACCTGAAATTAGGACTCTGTCTAGTACCTATATCCTTTGAGCTATGGCACTCCAAAGTACAGCTCAGAATAATGGAAAATTTGATACAAAAAGCTGAAGTATCTGAACAACTAATGCAGAGATCACCATAATTTTTTTCATGGATATTGATCATGGAGTGTTTCATTAGTTTCTGCAGACTGGTGGCACCACCTGTATTTGTTCAGGTTTTTTTACGAATTTTTTCTCTATTTTTGAGACCTTTAAAGTTATGAACATCTGTTAACCGGGCACAAATCATTAAAACTGGACCTAGAATCTTCATTCTTGACACACAGGGAGACCCATGAAAAGTCTCCATGGAAACCTGAAATTAGGTCTCTGTTACCCATATTCTTTAAGCTGTATGGCTCAAAATTACCCCCCAGAATAATGGAAAATTTGATACAAAAACTGCAGTATCTCAATAACTACAACACTGATGGTCATGATTTTCGGCATACATATTGATCATGACCTGTTCTATCAGTTTCTGTAGACTGGGTGCGCCCCTCTATTTTTTTCAAATTTTTACGATTTTTTTTCTCTTTTTTTGATACCTTTAAAGATGTGGTTATCTGTCAACAGGGTACAAATCGCAACAACTGGACCTAGAATCTTCATTCTTGTCATGCAAGGAGGCCCATGAAAAGTGCCTGTGGAAACTTAAAATTAGGTCTCTGTAACCCATATCCTTCAAGCTATAGGACTCCGAAGTATCCCTCAGAATAATGGACAATTTGATACAAAAGCTGAAGTATCTGAACAACTAATGGGTATATCACCATGATTCTTTGCATGGATATTGATGTTTGTAAGTGTTTTTATTAGTTTCTGCAGACTGGTGGAGCCACCTGTATTTTTGTACCCGCCAAAACGAAGTTTTGTGGATACTATGTTTTTGACCGGGTTCCTCTGCCGTTTCCGCGTTCGTTTCCAGAGAGCTCCTCTGGGACTTGATTTTATGAGCTTTCCAAGCTCATATCTCGGGAACCGTTTGACTGATCAGGAAATAAAATTTATACTAATGTAGCCCTTGGATAGCTCTATAACATACACAAAAAATGGTGGTGCCACCTGTAACCATGTTTGCACAGTGTCCATCTGTTCATCTGCCTTTGGTTAAAATCACTCATATCTCTGCAGTGAATTGACTAATTCACCTGAAATTCGGCATGTGTATACATCCTGGATAGCTTTCTTGATTTTATGACAGGTGGCGCCACCTACATTCTCATTCACGCTGATGACACCCAAGCTCATATTTTGGTAACCGTTTGACCGATCGGGCCAAAATTTTGCATGTGTATAGATCGAACATAGCTCTTTATCATACGCTAAACTGGTGGCGCCACCTGCAACCATTTTTGCACAGCGTCTGTCTGTTTGTCTGCCGTGCGATAATGTCACTCATATCTCGGCAGTGGTTTGACATATCTGCCTAAAATTTTGCAGTTTTATACATCCTGGATAGCTTTCTTGATTTTATGACAGGTGGCACCACCTACATTCACGTTCACGCTGATGACATCCAAGCTCATATCTCGGGAACCGTTTGACCGATCAGGCCAAAATTTTGCATGTGTATAGATCTAACATAGCTCTTTATCCTACACAAAACTGGTGGCACCACCTGCAACCATTTTTGCACAGCGTCTGTCTGTTTGTCTGCCGTGCAATAAAGTCACTCACATCTTGGCAGTGGTTTGACATATCTGCCTAAAATTTTGCAGTTTTATACATCCTGGATAGCTTTCTTGATTTTATGACAGGTGGCGCCACCTTTATTCTAGTTTATGCTGCAGACATCCAAGCTCATATCTCGGGAACCGTTTGAACGCTTGGGCCAAAATTTTGCATGAGTATAGATCTCACATAGGTCTTTATCATACACAAAACTGGAGGGGCCACCTGCAACCATTTTTGCACATTTTGCACAGCGTCTGTCTGTTTGTCTGCCGTGGCCTAAAATCACTCATTTCTCTGTAGTGGTTTGACATAACTGCCTAATATTTTGCAGGTTTATACATCCTGGATAGCTTTCTTGATTATATGACAGGTGGCGCCACCTACATTCTAGTTAATGCTGCACACATCCAAGCTAATATCTCAGGAACCATTTGACCGATTGGGCCAAAATTGTGCTTGTGTTTAGATCTCACATATGTCTTTATCATACACAAAACTGCAACCATTTTTGCACAGCGTCTGTCTGTTTGTCTGCCGTGGGCTAAAATCACTCATATCCATGTAGTGGTTTGACTTTTCTGCCTAAAATTTTGCATATGTATTCAACTTGGACAGCTTTCTGGATTTGTGGTAGGTTGCACAACCTACATACACATTTAGGCTGCAGACATCCATGCTAATATGCAACATACCTCACTCTGTTTCCCCTTGCCACTCAATCCATGCCTCACTTCACCTGTTCCACTCTGATTTTGGCAGATACACGTAGTCACTTGTCGGCTACCCGTATTCTAGTTTTTAAAGTTTACACATTTTTTCTCTATTTTTCAGATATATAAATACAGACTAAATCTTGGCCTGTTGGTTACTCTGTTTGATGCTTCAGTTGAATGGGTATCTACCATTCTGATGATAAAATTTCCTTTTGTGAATCTCTTCCCAGTCAGCTGAGCGTCATGACCCATGGGTCACTTGTTTAATCATGTTTATTATTTTATTTTCTCTAAATTGTGTAAAGTGTAATTTTAGTTTTCTTATTGCACAGTGTCTGCGCCATATAACTAATACTAAATTTAATGTTAATAGTGAGAGGATATGTACTCTATGAGTCAGTCCTTTTAGTAATAGGGACAGTTATAGATGAATGATCATGAACTATTTCATGTATAATGTATATATTCTTGTTGTAATCAGATGACATGTTGAATTGATATTAATTGATAATGCCCATGATATAAAAAGTGGCACATTGAAATTAAACTTAAAATAGTGAGACTGAAAGAGATGAAGCATTTGTCAAATAAAAAATGAAAAAAATGTCAGTAAAAATAAAGATATTTTCATTCTTCAGAGAAAAAAATTAGGATTAAAATTTAGTCACTTAAGGAATTGAGCCAATGATTATAAAAAAAGAAAAGAAAAAATTCATACTGTATCCTTGGCATGCATTATTGCATACAATCCTGTGGTATAATTATCATTTAATGCAATAGATCATGTTAAAATGAACTCAACTAGGTGGGATTTACAGGTATTTTGTGTGTTAACAGGGACATAATAAACTACATTCAGGTCTAAAGCAGTGTAAAGACATGTTCATGGTTTGACTTTCCCCTTCTCAAAATCAGTGGGAGAGAATACAAGGGTGCTTGTATTGCACCCTTCTCCTGCTCAGCCTGCTGTTTTTGGGGATCAACCATGCTCTGAAATGTTACAAGTGGCCCTCCACACCTTTCCATACAAGTCAACAAGAAATCAAACATATCACGGCGACTGATTGACTGGGAGCATGTTGAACTAACGCCAGACCATGGTGGTCCAGACACTTGAGGACCGTTCAGATACTGTACAACTGCCTGTCTTCACGTAAGAATGACTTGTATACTAATAGTGGAACATATCTCAAGTCCATTTCCTCAACAACATTTAAGTCAGTATATGCACATACTGTGTTAACAGCATGAGATAATTCAGCTAATTATTAGTGCCATAGTATATATATGTTTGAAACACCTCTTCATTTAAAATAAAATTAATTAAACATTAAGCTGGTGCTTGAAAAAAGATGCAGGATACATAAGCATAATTGTGTTGCCATTTACATTAAAGTAAATTGTGCATCAGTTATTTAATTACTGCATAATCAAGTAATTAAAATTTTGTTTGGAAGGGACCTTACCGATGAGTCATCCCATTTCCACTTTTGATATGTACTCTTCATACTCTGTGTGTAAAATGAGAGGAATGTAAAGAAGAAATACAGTGTCATCTATAACCAGATGGTGACCATTGCCAGTCCCTAAACAGATGGTGCCAGCTACCTGGCATGGTCCTAAAAGAGGCAAAAAACCTCAATGAAGAGAAAAAGAAGATCAAGATACTTCTGATGGATTTGTCCTGAATATTTCTTTTACAGCCATTTAAGCAAAGGAAGAGTTTTTGTCATTCTGGCAAACTGACACAGTAATAATAGTAATAGATGAAGTGTGAAGGAGATACACATGTTCCACAGACAAAACCGCAGGCCCAGGGCAATGGCTTGGGTTTTCTGAGCAGGAATTAAAAACTTAGCCGTCAGGTGCAGTGATGGCATGCAATTTTTTTTAGACCGTTGGGGATTTGCGCTGCAGGGAATATTGTCCTGCTTGATGTGATAAATATATATTATGAATCCACATTGAGAATGGCAGCCGTCTGTCAGCTAAATTGAATTTATGTCACGGAACAGGAAATAATGAATCAGGGGGGTGACGGTGATGTCAAGTCCACTGCTTTTCTAGGGCTTACTTTTGGTATAGTTTTTAACAAAATGGCAAAGTTGTGGTGGAGCTTTGCTTTGTTCTGTTTCCTTCACATAGAAAAAATGCCACTGTCCTGCTGCTTCCAGCATAGGCCTCCTTAAGCAATGCTGAGACCGGCCATATATAGTATACCAAGGCCCACACTGCACCAGATATTGACAGATCATGATTTTAACTCAAGGGCACAGTATGTAATGGAATATGTTTTAGTAGGTGGTCTGCTGTTGTTTGAAGGTGTATGAATATTTGTGTGTGATAATTGGTTTGAATTTAGAACAGCCTCACACAAGTTGTCTGAATTTTAATAAAGTACACTCCCCTAGGCTTCTTTTAAGTAAAGATTTAGATGAATTGTACATACATGTGCATCTACTGTTTCATTCATGGTTAAGACTTTTGATGTGTCTATCCTTGCAAGGTTTTAGTGGATTTGAGTATAAAATTATTAGATGTATGTTCTACATCAGTAAAGATGCTGGCTTTCTTCTTTAGTATTAAAAGATTTTTATGCAGATCAGTCTAATATTTCACCTCTACCAGGATGTATTATGCTTTCATTGGCTTGCCTGTCAGCAGCTTCTCTTGAATAGTTAAAAATAGAGGGATGTGAGTTAGTGAGCATTCCCTATATGCGATTGCTCACTAACACTTAGTAAGCAATCCCTACATGTGTGGCCTCAGCGGAGCTGCCTTTGTTGTGGCAGGCAAAGCTGACCTTTGATGCAACCATGACATCACAGAAACTTGACACACACTTGACTCAGTTTGGATTCATATATTCCTTTTTTTCTTACACACACTATACATTAACATTTGATCAGTATATAAATATGTACTATGTACTATATATATATATATATATATATATATATATATATATATATATATATATATATATATATATATATATACTGATGTAAATTCCAAATATGTGTAGTACTCCAAAAAGTTGCCAAAAGTGTGCACTTTATGTAGTCTTTCTGAGTACCTTCTAATTTTAAATGGTGTATTTTTTAAATGCACTGGAATATTGCACCAACTAGACATTACAGCAGACACAATAGGTGATAGTAAATATCAGAAAAAAAATTATTGTCTTGCACCAAATTTATTGTCTTGCAGAAAGTGTATGCAGAGACTATGCTTATTTATATCAACTTTCAGTACAGGAAGGTGTCACAGCAGTTGTTAAGGGAGTCCTAAATAGTGCACAGTCATGCATGGACAAGTAGTGTTCTCTCAAATTTTTTTACACTCATGAAAGCAAATAAGAAAATAACATCCCAAGCATGTTACATAGAATAGTTGGACAATATATAATGATGATACCTGCATGGGGCACTTACAAGAGTTCATTGTTTATTTAGAACATTCTTTTTTCATTTAGTTTGTGAAGCTCTCTGGTCTTATCAGCATTTAGTTATTCTTTATAAGTAGATGAAAGGTATATAATTTATAGATCATGCAAAGGTTAAATATGGAATTAAAATATTGGTAAAAATAATGATTTTCTGTCATTTAATCAAAAAGCCTGGATTCTCTCTGGTGATAATCTCATATCTAGTTCAGCTTGTACGTACCTGTTTGAACTCTGCTGGAAATCATAGGTTGTAAAATCATGACATATATTCAATATATTGCCCTAGAAAGTGTTAAAGTATGGGATAACCATTCACCCAAACCATGTGCTTTGTTAGAGTGTTCCTTCATGTTTAAGCATGGTTGAATTATAGAGAATATAGGGGTAATAACCATTCTTTTTACTATAAAGTTGAGTTGTACTGGAGACTGACTGCAAGGTTAAGGCTTGAGATAACAGATGGTAAAATAGGTATGTTACAGGATATATATAATACATACATATAATACGCGAGTTATGCCTAATAATTCACCAAATGGTTCCTCTGACCACAACCACTCAGGAACTGAGTATACCACTTAGTTACACCACAGTGGCAAAGCTTATTAAAACCTCTTAACCCCTTATTTATGGCCTGGTACTTACATATTCATAACTCTTATGGCTTATATATACCAGCCATGAGACAGTTGTTTTTCTGAGCACTTTGTTTTCTCTATGGTGATAATACTTATTAAGGCATTCAACCTGTTTTTTTATGTATAAAGCACCTGACTACTGGTATAGGTAAAACACTATCTTATTTATAGGGCCTATTTACAGGTGTGCATGTAATATGATAAGCTGCCTCAGATAATGTATTGTGAATTATACTTTGAAGATTCCATATATATAGCTTATAATGGAACTCATGAGCTCTAATAGTTCAGATGAGTATAGGCTGATGCTTTCATGGTGGGGTAGGTTAGGGCAGTGCAGAGCCATTTATGATGAGAACTTAATATGGTACCATGCATCTTACAGAGTACTGTTTTATATCAAGATTATGCTTACTGCTCAGATGCCAAACCTTCCACCGCCAGCTTAGCCATTCTTGTCTGAATCATGGAGATAATTGATTCTATTTCTGCATTGTTGCCTGGTTTTTATATTGATTCTTTTTCTATAGTTTTCATGTTTTTAACCAGCTGTATATATGTGGTGCTAATAAAAATGTATATCATAAATGACAATATGTGTATAAATAAGGACAATACAGTAAAAAAGGTATAACATCATAACCCTTTAATGAGTTGATTGAATATATTATATATGACAATATATGTATAAATTAGGACCTCACAAATGGAGTTTAACATATGATTACTTTTAAATTCTTAACTCTCAGGGATAGCTCAGATCAATTGTTACTCAGTGACTGCATACTCAGGACTCATTATAGCTAATGTGTGATACTTTGTCAGAAACTTAAATAAAATTTTACATAAAGATATTTAACTAAAAAAAGCTATTCTGGCTACCAATTTTGATGAGACTCAAGTATTTCTGCTATCTTAACATTGAAAGATAAGTGTACAATGTAGGTATGTACATAGGTTCCATTTATACTGCCAGACTTTATCTTGAATCTCTAATAGGCTCTGTCAAATTGTTAGCTGTCTGTTTTAGAATGTCAAGGATTCCAGTTATTATATACCAGGCAGTGCAGAGATATGAATACATCTTACATAAATAGTCTGCTATGCATTGAATCAGGCTTTTACCTATTGAGTGCATTCATATATAAAATGACTTTAGGGCCAAGGAGTTCTAAGTATGAATACCAGGCATTCTCAGCATAGTTCTCTTACAATTTCTGCATAGTTTGTATTTTACCTGAGGGATGCCTTATGATTGTTGATGATTTGGAATTTGTGTAACTCCAATGTTTTCATGAGCTCAGTCTCCCATATTAGGTGCACTGATTCGAGTGTTAACATGCATCACTGTGCTTACATAATACCTGAGGCTAGAATACTTTGTGAATATGTTATAAAATACTTCACTATTTATTATAAAACAAAAAACTGTTCACAGGTTACAGTTATCAAGTAAATTATACTTTGTATCTTTGGTTGTTGAACAAAAGGTGAAGAGTAAAATGTCACTGTTAGAAGAGAAAAAAAAATCATGACATGCTTGTAGAATGGATTTTTATTTAGACACTTTAAAAAGAATGATAAAGGAAACAGGTTTAACCTGGACACCTAAAAGCACAGATATATACAGGTGTCATGCTTATAGATTAGGCAGTGACCATATAGGCTAAACATGACCAGTGAATGTAAAAAGGTTTATGTTTATAGAATAAAGAATAAAGAGACCACTGAACAGAACTGGGTTTATGTTCATGGACAGAAAACAATAGTGAACAGAAAAGGGTTCTTGTTCACACTGACGGAAAAAGATTTCTTGCTTACAGACAGAGGGTTCTGACTTACAGTTGGAAAATGACAAGTGAACAGAAAAGGGTTCATGCTCACAGACAGAACCCTGCAAACAGAAAATAGTCCATGTTCATAAAAGAGAAAGAGACTATTATGAACAGTACAGGGTCCATTCCCATGAAGGTTAATGCTAAAATTCTATTGAAAAGAAAAAAAAAAAACTGATTCCATTTTGGAGACAAAGAAAAGAATGGCTAAGTAAGATTATATGGAAGAGATTGAGAAACTAAATTCATGCTTGTAAACCGTAAGAAGAAAATGAACAGTTCAGGGATAAAACAGTCACTTAAACAGTAATTTTTATAAAGGAGCGGTTTTGATTGTTTTACCTCATCACAAGGGTGTGTATGACCTGTGTTGCTGTATGGTTCTGACAGGCCCTTTTAAGGTGTCAGGACATATTATGGCTGATGGGAATATTTGATCCCCTTAACTTCCTATCTTCATTAAAATGTGCTCTTATGTTCACAATTTTTATCTTGGGCCAATAGTTCTGTGGCAGCCTTTCAGGTATATTAACAACAGTGGGGTTTTTATAAAGTTTGTGAATCTTGGAGCTGTTACTGACTGTCACAAACACTTGAGTCTTAACATTACTATGGGGAGTCATGGAGTCTATGCCAGTAATGTCTTTGGTTAGTTTGGGTATAAATAATTCAGTTGCCCCTGCACACCCTGTTTGTGACAGTCTGATACACATGGAGCTCAACCTGTCACACCATTTCTCTTAGTGCTTCCACCATTCTCGGCTGTTTTGCCATTCTGTAAGTGCTGTTAGACAACTTTCTGTGGAGGTCTGCCTTCAACTGGTGCTGTGATGTGCTATGATCTGGCAAGCATTGACAAAACAAAGTGCATTTGCTGAGTAACATGCACAAGTAAGGATAAACCAAACACAATTGGTTTACATAATCCCAAGTGCTTTAATTAGTCTTTCAGACGTGTTGCATCAGTTTACGACCATGTGGTTATTAGCTCAGCTGACTATAAGTCATCTGAGCTATAGTCGTGGTCCATTGTCCGTCGTCCGTCCGTCTGTCCGTCCGTCCGTCCGTCCGTCCGTCCGTCCGTCCGTCCGTCCGTAGATGTGGCACGTTTTGTAACCGTAAGACCTATGAATCCAAAATTTGGCATAATGTTAGATGTCCCCAAGATCTCCTACCAAGCCGAAAACTGGGTGTTTGCAACTTCGTTCCTTTGAGAAATTAAGGAAAAACCTCAATTTTTTATTAAAAACCTATTTTCACACTTCAGGACTGCCTAATATCAAAACCACTCATCTGTTTTACCTCATATTTACCATAAATATTCCTCTATATAGTTCCTATGTACATGCCAGAAATTATGTCTGTATTATTTAATTTAAAAAAGTTATGGGCCCAAACATAATGCATTTTGTAAAAAATCAGAAAAGATATTTGATCACTTTACACAAAATATGTTAATGCTATGGACCTTTTTTCCAGTAATATAACTTTAATTAATCAAAATTAAATTGTATACCCAAAATTAGATGAAAATCTTTTAATTTTTTTAAAATATTAATAAAAATAAAAAATTGGTACCTTAAATTTTGCCCAACTTTGACCATGGCACGTTTTTTTCCTGTAAGTACTGTGGATTTAATTTTCACAGCATGTTTTTGTTAGCATTTCAACTGTAAACACCAAAAATTTGAAACCAGTTGATCAAAAACTGTAGATTTTAATCAAGTTTTCAAGCACCATGTAACATATTGTTTACATCAAGCTAGTGTTATGCAGTTTGCAAGAGCTCAGCTCCCCAGCTTCAGCTCTAAGTTCCTTAAATTCGGCATACAGTTAGATGTCTCCAAAATGCCCTACCATGCCAAGAATTTGGTCACTAGGACATTCGAGATATTAATGAAAAACTTCATTTTTCCATTAAAAACCCATTGTTACACTTCAAGACTGCCTAATATCAAAACCACTGATCTGACTTTAATCATAAATAATATACATATTTTTCATTCTCTATGCACATGCCAGAATGATGTCAGTATTGTGTAATTGTTTTAAGTTATGGGCCCAAACATAATGCACTTTGTAAAAAACCAAGAAATATATTTTCTCCCTTAACAAGAGCATTGCTGAAGCTAGAGATTTTTTGTCAGGGATGTAACATTATTTAATCAAGATTCAATTGAATACCCAAAATTAGTTCTGAATTTTTCAAATTTTATTTAGTATAAATATAAAATTAGTACCTTAAATTTTGCCCAACTGTGACCATGGCACGTTTGTTTCCCGTGAGCACTGTTGATATAATTTTCATATCATGCACACATAAGCATTTCAGCTTTTTAGTTTAGAAAGCTGAAAGAAATTGGCCAAAAATTGTAGCTTTTATTAATGTTTTTTATGAGACCCTGTCAGACTTTGGCTCTCTCCAGCCCCTCTTGAGTCACCTGTATGTTGACCTTGTTGACCTTTCATCAAATTATGCACGCTTGAGGCGAGGCATACATGGAATCCAGGCAGCTTATGGCAAGCCACAGTTGATCCAGGTGTCCAACCCAACTCATCTAGTAGTTTTAACCAAGAACATAACAAAAAACAATAAATTAATAAATTTTTATTGGTTTTAAATAACAAATTAAAGAAAAATAGAAAAGGAATTTGTTAGTTTATAATAAAAGGAAATTAACTTGCAGTTACTGATGATATATGAATCTTGTATCGATGGGTAGAATGTCACATATTCCAAATAACACCATGCAGTCACCTATGGCATTTTTCAGTTCAATTTTAATGATAAAGAAGTAAATCATATTATTCATCACTAATCATTAGGGATCATATGAAGGAAATTAGACAAAGATGCAGTTGATTATATTAATCTAGATTCCTGCTGTGTCTAGTGTGTACATTGATGTGAAATTAGTCCAAAATGAATTTTTTACAGTTATTTTTTAATATCAATAAAAGCCATAAAACCAGTTTCTTATGATCATTATTTAAATGTGTGAATTTTGTATATTCTGGATTCTCAACATCATTGTTTGGTGAAAACTGAATAAATTCCAGACATGGTGCAAATACTTTGTAATTGTATTTAAATACGAATATGATTTTGTACTGCATTATAAAATTTCTTGCATAAAGAATGGGAATTCAGGTAAAAATGAAAATATATGAATACTCGTGCAAATACTTTCAAAATGTATTCATGAATGCATTCATGAATATATTCTTTAATATTATTTTAATAATCATATCAGTTATATTTCATTTTAAAAAATCATATGATTCTCTTATTATTTTTAATAAAAATTATATTTGGGACAATATTTGTATTTTTTTTAATAAATAGTTAAACTCTTATATTATATGTTCTGCTTATAAGTTATATGGCCAAGTCAAAATCTGTGTGACAATAGTACTCCATTTGTTAATAAAATAAATGAAATCAATCCTCTTCCCTGTCTCCAAAGGTACTATCAAAATCATACATAAGCTTAACAAAAACAACTCATAATACAGCTTATATTTATTACCACACAAAACCAGCATGTGCCTCATTTCTAAATAATAATTTTTTATCATATATAACAGCTGAGCGTCGTGACCCATAGGTCCCTTGTATTAAACAAACCACTAGCACCATCTGGTGGGAAAATGGTCTTAATTTTGAACTGATCTCTTGATATTTAGTGTTTTATGTCATATAAATAGTTTTAATATTACTAATTGTTTAGTTCTGGTGACCATTATTTCATAAATTTGATACATTACATGTCACTCATATATTTTTCAGAATAAAAAATAGTATGTTTATTTTGTTAAAACATCACTTTGAGAGCAGGTTGTTTATAGATGTGGGCAGATAACACAGTTCCAGATTCACCAAAGCAACAAGAGCAGTGACAGCTTTATCAGATGCACCAAGTTCTGTACATATGGGAGGCTTTTTAATTTGGTTATACAGACAAAAGAAGTTACTGTGCACCAAAGTAGGACAAAACTAAGTGCTGGAAGGATAAGGTTTCTTGTCCATTACAAACATTACATTACATTATGTGAACAAATTACATCAACTACTGTTGAATTTTATGTGGAACAGTGCCTCCTCCTGCACAGGTCTTTACACCTTTTTCCTACAAAGATTTGTACAGAGAAATGGTTCTCCCTCATGCTCAGCTTTGTAGAAGTTTTCCAATCTCATGCTCACCTCTGTAAACATATGTCCTCCTCCTGTTCACCTCTGTAGACATGTGTCTTCCTTTCTCTTTCTCACCTCTGTGGACATGTCTCCCCATCTTCCTTGTCCTCCTTTTCCTCATCCCTGTAGACATATTTTCACCTCCTCCTCACCTCTTTAGACATGTTTTCTACTTCTTCTCACCTCTGCAGACATGTCTGCTCCTCACCTCTGTAGACATGTCTACTCCTCCTCACCTCTGTAGACATGTCTCCTCCTTCTCCTCACCTTTGTAGACATGTCTCCTTCTCACCTCTGTAGACATGTCTCCTTTTTCTCACCTCTGTATACATATCTCCCCTCCTCACCTCTGTAGACATGTCTCCTCCTCCTCACCTCTGTAGACATGTCTTCATCTCCTTACCTTTTTAGACATGTCTCCTCCTTCTTCACACCCCTTATACATGTCTCCTCTTCCTCACCTTTTTAGACATGTCTAATCCTCCACACCTCAATTGACATGTCTCCTCCGCCTCCTCACCTCTGTAGACATGTCTCCTCCTCCTCACTTCTGTAGACAAGTCTCCTCTTCCTCATCTCTATAGACATGTCTCCTCTTCCACACCTCAATCAACATGTCTCCTCCTCACATTTGTAGACCTGCTTCTCACCTCTTTGGACATGTCTCCTTTTCCTCACCACTGTAGACATGTCTCCTCCTCCACACCTCTTTAGACATGTCTCCTCCTCCTCATTTCTATAGTCATGTCTTCTCCTCACCTTTTAAAACATGTCTCCTCCTCCTTCACACCTCTATAGCCATGTCTCCTACTCCTCCTCACCTCTGTAGACATGTCTCCTCCTTCTCATCACCTCTGTAGACACATCTCCTCCTCCAACCTCTAAAGACATGTCTCCTCCTCCTCCTCACCTCTAGACATGTCTCCTCTTTCTCCTCACCTCTGTAGACACATCTCCTCCTCATCTCTATAGACATGTCTCCTCTTTCTCCTCACCTTTTAAAACATGTCTCCTCCTCCTTCACACCTCTATAGCCATGTCTCCTCCTCCTTGCCTCTGTAGACATGTCTCCTGTTCCACACATCTATAGCCATGTCTCCTCCTCCTCCTCCTCCTAATCCTCACCTCTAGACATGTCTCCTCTTTCTCCTCACCTTTGTAGACATGTATCCTCCTCCTTCACACCTCTATAGCCATGTCTCCTCCTTCTCCTCACCTCTGTAGACATGTCTCCTCCTCCACACCTCTATAGCCATGTCTCCTCCTCCTTACCTCTGTAGACATGTCTCCTCCTCCTCACCTTTGTAGACATGTTTCCTCCTCTGTCACACCTCTATAGCCATGTCTCCTCCTTCTCCTCATCTCTGTAGACATGTCTCCTCCTCCACACCTCTATAGACATGTCTCCTCCTCCTCACCTCTGTAGACATGTCTCCTCCTCCACACCTCTATAGACATGTCTCCTCCTCCTTACCTCTGTAGACATGTCTCCTCCTTCTCCTCACCTTTGTAGACATGTTTCCTCCTCCTTCACACCTCTATAGCCGTCTCCTCCTTCTCCTCACCTCTGTAGACATGTCTCCTCCTCCACACCTCTATAGCCATGTCTCCTCCTCCTTACCTCTGTAGACATGTCTCCTCCTCCTCACCTTTGTAGACATGTTTCCTCCTCTGTCACACCTCTATAGCCATGTCTCCTCCTTCTCCTCACCTCTGTAGACATGTCTCCTCCTCCACACCTCCATAGACATGTCTCCTCCTCCTCGCCTCTGTAGACATGTCTCCTCCTCCTCACCTTTGTAGACATTTCTCTTCCTCCTTCACACCTCTATAGCCATGTCTCCTCCTTTTCCTCACCTCCGTAGACATGTCTCCTCCTCCACACATCTATAGCCATGTCTCCTCCTTCACACCTCTATAGCTATGTCTCCTCCTTCTCCTCACCTCTGTAGACATGTCTCCTGTTCCTCACCTCTATAGCCATGTCTCCTCCTCCTTACCTCTGTAGACATGTCTCCTCCTTCTCCTCATCTTTGTAGACATGTTTCCTCCTCTGTCACACCTCTATAGCCATGTCTCCTCCTTCTCCTCACCTCTGTAGACATGTCTCCTCCTCCACACCTCTATAGACATGTCTCCTCCTCCTTGCCTCTGTAGACATGTCTCCTGTTCCACACCTCTATAGACATGTCTCCTCCTCCTTGCCTCTGTAGACATGTCTCCTGTTCCACACATCTATAGCCATGTCTCCTCCTTCACACCTCTATAGCTATGTCTCCTCCTTCTCCTCACCTCTGTAGACATGTCTCATGTTCCACACCTCTATAGACATGTCTCCTCCTCCTCCTCACCTCTGTAGAAATGTCTCCTCCTTCTCCCGACCTCTGTAGAAATGTTGTAAACATGTGTCCTGCTGCTTTGTGTTTAATTCCCTTTTGTTTTGCTAAAATTTGGTCATAAAGTCTTAGCCAGCCTGTCATCCATTATGGACTTTGACACAATTTGTTAAGTAATCATCTGTAAATTATATTGTTTTATATATATTCACAAGTTAAATACTATTAGATTGATCAGTTGGCTGCATCTGGATGTAGACACGGCACTTCCCAGAGATTTCATCATGGTCTTTTAACCCAAAATCTGGACACTTTTTTTGTTCGAGGAGACTATTCCATGGTAAGAAATAAGAATGTAAGAAAAGTCACTGGAGTATTATGTTGTTTACAAGACAGTCATTTATAACAAGGTAAACATTGCCTAGGTTAGTTTAGAAAAATTCCTAAGAATGTGTGATATATTAACACTCTGTGTGACTTTGATCTATAAATGTCCATCTGATTTGTTTTGACAGAATGTAAGCAAAAAAAAAGTATTTCTTGAGTGGGGTTGTCACCACCCTAGTGTTTCCAAATGACAAATGATATGATGAAGTGGCAGGAAAAACAAAGCCTACAACCAACAGAGAATAACGTAGATGTGTCTGGTGTGTTAAATTGGTCAGGTACATGTTGTGTTTATTCAATTGTTAGTCTTATTTTAATTTAAGAAAAAAGACTAATCTGAAAGTGGATTAAAGGTAAGTAAAGCTCATCTTTAACACGAGTTACAGTGCTTATTCAAAGAGAATAATCATATCCTTGAAAGCTGATGCTTTTGGCCTGTATTGTAACAACTAAATTATAGGGCTATAAGTAGCTTTGTGGTGGTAAGGTCAAAAGTGCCACATGTTGGTCTAGATTTCAGTGGTTTTAGTAATTTAGCCAATTCTTACACCATTGCTAACTGGCAAAGGCAATAAGCATATATTATTTTTAAGCATCATTTACACAGTTTTATCCAGTGTATCACATTTCTAAAAAATTAACATTTTATATTTAAGAGCTCCATAAACCCAATAATTTCTGTTAAGAGGACTTTTTCTGTTTTACTAAATTTATTCATACAGGAAATTAGAAATGTCTTAAAGAGGTGATTGTGTTAGTGAAACCATATGTTTATTCTCAAGGGGAGGCACATTTTGGCACGGTATAATTGTCTAATTCATCCATTTTGTGTTGAAAAGACTAATCAGTGTCTAATTAATTAAAAAAACACTCCTGGTGGTTTTTTTACTGAATTTGAGTCTAACATAATTTGTAATTACTATGGCAATACTCATTTTGGTCTAATAGAGGGTGGCATGAAACTGTGTGATATATATTTAAGATGATGTTTTGATAAATGTTATAGCCATCCTCCTCCTTAGTACCAGGTGTCTGGTTCATGGTTCTATGCAGCTACAGGAGCATATCCTGTTAAACTCATAGATGTATAAGTCAGTCCTACCAGTACCAGGGTGTGTGCAGGTCTACACTTAGTACACAGGCAACAAATGTATCAGCTTTGGTCATTTAAGAGGGCAATGTAGATGAGATCTGAGACTCGTCTTAGAATGAGATGGTATCCTTCCATCTAATGTGTATTTCTACATGTTGGAGAATCTTGTAAATGGTCTGTCGTACATATTCTGTACACCTTCTAACACCTTTCATTCTTCTGTACTTAAACAGTCCTGCAACCTTTGATGTGGTTTCAGTTCATTCTAGACTTTACATGCTGGAACTAATCTATCTTAATTGAGATGGCTACGAATACCAACAGCTGTTGTTGGTTATTGGAACAGGGCTATATTAAAGTTTATTAAGGAACTGTATGGAATTTGAAATGATCCTTTTATAAATTATGAATATCTACAAACTTTAATGTTTTCAGGTATTTACTCCTTTCAGTTTGTGTTCAGATTAAAAATAAGTGAATTATTTAATACATTAATTTTCAAACTTTATACATTTTCAAGATCCAATGTATATACTTGTTCAACTCTAGTGTAGATACCTATAATATGACATGCGGTGCATAAAAGTAAATCCTTACAACTCTAATGAATGAAAAAAAAACACCCAATAAATTGTGTAAAATATTCACATACAAAAAAACTCATGTGATGGCATCAAATTTTTAAAAATTTAGTACAGATTTTGAACCAACATATACAGAAGGTATTATTCTTGAAAGCATGTCAAGTTTACCCTTTGGATAAAAAAATGGGTAATGTGTGTTAAGTGTATTGAGGGTAGCAACTGTCAAGCCTTGTACTCAACAGTATCTAGGATGCCCAGCTACAGATATAAAGATTGTCTGAGTGAGGATATACAGTGTCCTGCTGACAGACAGCTTGGGTCTTCTCATGTCACAGATAACGGTGAAGTGTTCATTATGTGTGAACAGTGAATCTTCTCCCCTATAAGGTTATCTCACAGTTTATAACAGAGAGTAATGTAATTGTGATGGTCAGGATGACCATTGCAGGTTCAGATCTTTTAAATATTAGAATAGAACTTAACACTTATCATGACTTAGAGTTATCTCTGTATCCTTGTAATATATCTACAGAGTCTGTATATACTTAGCACCAAAATAGCCAAATAACCAAAAATAGTTTTTTTAATGAATATTTGAATATTTTCTGTAAATATGGTGTAATACCCTTATAAAGGTCATCCAGGGGATAAAAGTAAAAATAAAAAAAATGAAAATTCGCCTTAAAATTTTAGGAAAACAATTGATCCCAGTGAAGGCTGGGATGATTTAATCCCTCTAATCCTCCCTCCTGATCTGCCCCTGTATTAAAGTTGTATGACAGATGATCAAAACATAACTCACTCCACATGCTGACCTCAGTCATAAGGTTTGCCTTGCACTAAATAAAGTTAAAGGTGGCTCACATAAGCTGCTCATCTTTTGATGTGATGACGCTTTGAACATTTTTTTATGATATTTGATATTTTTGAAGTAGCCTATCTGGCTGGAATGAGAACACAGGTCTAAAGACACTGACATCATGGGGTTTCATGGGTAAATACACTTGTCTGATTTTGAATTGACCATAGGATGTGGAAACTGGCAGATTTTTCTGATGTTGTTATGCTTGTCAGCATCTGCGGTGATGCAGATACCTGAAAGATGTACGTGTTTGTTCAGGACAGAAAGCAAGGACATCTGGGCAACATGAAGCTGTATAACTGTACCAGTGTCACTGTCTTGAAGCAATGTCTGTATGGACTCTGCTAACCATCACATAACAGATGTAACACATTGTGGGTGAGGTTAGCATTTTCTTGTTAGGTTCTAAAGTAAAGCAGGGGGCATATAAAGCTGTAATGTTCAGCTATTACATACTCCAAGCAGTGTCTTTTTGGACCTTGCCACCCATCACATACTTTACAGAGCCCCTCTGCATTATTTCCCAGCACCTAATGTAGATCTGATGAAATGTGCCATCAGCACTTGGGTACCAGTACACACCAGATTGAATTGCTTGCTTACATTTACAGTCTTTCATAGCTCATATTTACAGTCTGTCATAGCTAACATTTACGGTCTGTCATAGCTTACATTTACAGTCTGTCATAACTTAGATTTAAAGTCTTTCATAGCTCACATTTACAGTCATTCATAGCTTACATTTACAGTCTTTCATAGCTCACATTTACAGACTTTCATAGCTTACATTTACAGTCTGTCATAGCTTACACTTGCCTTAGACTTAGAGGGTGGTGACTCAGACTCTGCCTTTGACTTGGAGGGTGGTGGCCCAGACTCTGCCTTAGACTTGGAGGGCGGTGACTCAGACTCTGCCTTAGACTTGGAGGATGGTGACTCAGACTCTGCCTTAGACTTGGAGGGTGGTGACTCATACTCTGCCTTTGCCTTGGAGGGTGGTGACTCGGACTCTGCCTTAGACTTGGAGGGTGGCGACTCAGACTCTGCCTTAGACTTGGATGGCGGTGACTTAGACTCTGCCTTAGACTTGGAGGGTGGTGACTCATACTCTGCCTTTGCCTTGGAGGGTGGTGACTCAGATTCTGCCTTTGACTTGGAGGGTGGTGACTCGACTACAATACTGAATGCCATACAATTATTTACTGACTTGATTCGGGTCTTTGAACAAGAAAAAACATAGGTATCAAGAGATTAAATGGTAGTAGCAACATTCTTGTTAATATACATGATTGTATGACTCTACATGATAACAAATATGTAAAGGAGAGAATGCTTGATCAGACCAATGCGATATATTCTACTTGACATGTACAATAGACCTCAAGTGTTCCTTCAGTGAATGCCATAAAACACTCGAAGCAGTCCTAGCTACAAGACCTCACAGGCTCATGGATAAGACAGTCCATGGTACAAGGCTGCCAATAGAGAAATTACTTTATAACATCATGAATCAGTATGTAAACCAAGTGACACTTTGTAAGTGGCACCTGTAATTACCTGCTCTCACCTGGAATCTTAAGCCGTATAAATCTAATCAGAGAACACTGCCCAGCAGGCTTATGTAACATTGGTATATTGCTGACATGGTGTTATTATAGGATATATCTCAATCACTCCATGTATAAGTGATTTACCTGGATGACATGTAATTATTTGATGAAGGCTCAACAGGTATATGTCACCTGATAACATCTCCAGATGAAGATCAGACTCATTTTAATAATATATGTGACTAAAGGAAAGAGGGTGCAAAAAAAAAAAAAACAGGAACGTATGGTATTTTATTGAGCATGCTCTCTAAATACCTCAGTCCCCCCAGGTGGCCTGACAGAATTTGCTGCACCCTTTGATTTTTTACATGTGACTACTAATGCTGTTAACGCTGACATGGGTCATCTTTGAATAAAAGCTGGTTACTATTGTTGGATGAGCTGCCTTTGATGTTGTCTTATGACAGGAGGATGGGGGGGATCTGTGTGGTCAAATCATCCATTAGACCTGCAGTGAAAACATGTAGTTAAGTGTATAAGTAATTCAAGCAGTCAGATTGATCAGGGTCCACCACACTTTTGTTTTCACAAATTTGTATTTGCATTTGAAGTTGGTTTTTCTTCCTATGCACTCACAGTTTGAATTGAATAATATGGTTTCAAAGCAGAAAATATTTAGTTAGTTGGTTTGCATCTTGTAAAATGATGTAGGTTTTCTATGATATTTACATGTAATCAAAGCTTTTATTCTGTAAGAGCTGATTATTAAAATTTAACAGGTCAGGCCTTCTCAAACCATGTTGAAATAACAATATTGTTGACTAAGTGAATGTATCAAGTAACTAGGTTATAAAATATTGCTTGATTTACAGAGACATAAAAGATCATTGTTGGAACAAGATTATTCTTGACCACTTTAATCATATGTCACTAATGGGAAACACTATAATATGTGGAACTGGAAATAAAAACTCAGAAGTCAATCACTCTTAATACATGCTTTTTACAGGTCTTTTTGGTGCTAAAAGTTCATCGTATAACTGGATTTTGAACTCAGTAACTTAGCTCTTAAATGCAATTTCTGGTTTGTCAGAACCAAACTCTTACACTTTTACAGTAAATTCAGGATGGTACTCACATATAAATTATGTTCACTCAGAACAAATATTAGACTTTTACTCAGGACATTTACTGCCTAATGCTGTTTCAAAATGTCACATTTTATATGATATGGTGCCTGGGATTGCTGGTTTATCTAGTTAGAGGACAGCATTATAGCAATCCTGAATCAGATTCAACATAACAGACTGACACAAGAAGGAAGGGAGGAGCAGATACATCCAGTGATAAGATCAGTGGCCTGGAAATTTCACTGATATTACTGTAGTTTAGGGAAATGACTAGGGTGCAGGCTAATAGTAATGTACATCCCCAAAATCTCTGATTCATTCTGTTACTATTTCATTTACCAGCTGTCTTGGGGGTTGAAATGGTGCTTACATCCCAGAAGTATGATTCAGTGTCCAGTCATTTAATTAACAGCCCCTACAGGAGACAGCAGGAATCTAATTGGGTGAGACTTATATACACAGGGGAGGGCACTAGGATGTGTGGGAGGTTTAAGCAGAAAATTTCATAAGAAAAAAAAAATATTCCCCAGTATATTTGACAAACACTGAACAGGAATGTTCTTGAGGTCAGGTAGGTCCAGCTTGTTAAATAGGAGTGATGGGTTCAAATCCCATCTGGTAGCTGTATTTTTTAGAATTCATTACTTTTAAAGCAAAATCACAAATATAATAGAGCCTCACTCTCTAATTTAAAGAGGACTCTAGTGTCCATGTGCATGTTGATGGTTATTTCTTTGTGTCAGTGGGGATGACATTATATATGATATGGGCATGGTTCATCATTCATATAGTGAACCAAGTGGGAGTCAGAACTGTTGACATCAGCAGGATAGGTTGTCTTGGGTATACTTCCACACTGGCGTATTCTATATATATATATATATATATATATATATATATATATATATATATATATAAATATATATACATATATATATATACATACATATATATATATATATGTATATATATGTATATATATATATGTATATATATATGTGATATGGTATGAGAGAAATAAATATTTACAGAGTAAGAAGGGAAAAGTAAGAGAAACTAAAAAAAATACTACACATGATTATTAGGTTAAAAGACATTTGCAGGATCATTGAATAACTGAACATTTGTTTGCTGTCATGCAGAAATCTTTATTTATCATATTGCCTGAAAATTGGCTCGGACTATACACTTCTTTTAGGATATCCCATACACTCAAGCAAACTTTTGTTCGCTGTTTATAAAAATTAAAAATCAGATGTTTTAGATCCTGTACAGTATTTCACAGATCCATACATTATTGTAGCACATCTGGCCCTGTCACTGGTAGTTGTTTAGGTTTGATTCATGTTCACATGAAATCTGAATTGCATGATCAAAATCTTTGTTTACATTTATTTTATAAACATACGGCACTCAAACAAAATATTGATGGAGGACATCTTTTCTGGCATATTATTTGTAAGTGCTATACACAAATAGCGACAAGGTCTGGAAGCCAGTAAAAAGGCCTACAAGAAACAAATTAAACCTTTTACTTCAAAACAAGATTGCTATAGTCACTTTCTTATGGAATAAAATGGTCCTGTCACTTCCTGTATAGTGTCACCTTTACCCCATGAACTGGATATTAACATATCAAATATGGGGAAGAGATGTTAGATGTGTGTTTGGGGCAAAAAGAGCTACAAAGTCTGTGACATGTGTATTTGATTAACCCTGTCTCAGTGAATGTCCTAGGAACATAAAAACTGGAAGGACGTAAAGGTTGATGTTTTGTGGAAACAGTCGTACAGGGAACTGCATTGTGCATGAGTACTGATGCAACTTCTCTAAACAACTGAGTTACATTAAGTCATAGATGTTTAAACAGTACAGCTTCAGGTCATATAGACCACAAGTCACTTATAACTTTTTGTGATGTTTCTGTTAAAACAATTCTATGTCATTAATGACGTTCAGAACCCAGGGTCTGGACCCCGACACACTGACTGATTGTACATTTGTATGAGTGTGAGGTCTCATATAGTAGCCATATGGTCATTTCAGTGGGTCTTTCTTTAATACTTACAATAATCTCACTTTATTCATGTTCTCCAGGCTTATATCGGGTGATTCTGAAAAAAAATCCCGAATTTTAGGGGTTAATAATTTTATAATATTATACAGCATGAAAGTTGTTGGTAGTTGATGTATAGAAAGATGTATATAATTTGAATATATAATTAAAATTTCATTGGTCCAGGTGTTCAACCTATTGATTTATGAATAAATTTACATACCGTAAAAGTCGTTGCAGAAGTCGCGACTTGTACTAGGAAATCGAATTCTAAAAACTAGAATTTTCTAGCAAAGTCGGGGTGCGACTTGTAATACGTACTCATCCCGTTTCTGTCAGCTTTCCCGGTACATGGAACGACGTCAGTTGAGCGATAATCGGCAATACCTTTAACCAGTGCTTTGTGAAACGTCTTTCCCCAATAATTTACACTTTTAACCATCTCTTATGCTTTATATTTTGTGAACTGACGAAATTTTCATTTTATTAACATTAAATGCAAATTTTAAATTTGCCCAGTTCAAGACCTACCCGTTCTGACAAGTCGCCATTCAAGTGACATTTCCTAATCTGCGTTACTATTATATCATGAGTCAATTTGACGCATATGCCAGTCTGCCGCTCTTTGATGTACATTTTCTTTCCGTTTAACTATATGGGTATGCTTTCCATAATGAAAAACTCGCGGTTCCATATCCGTTTATGCATGTAAAGTTGCGTCACATTCAAGCTTGATCCACTACACATACGTCGTGAATTCTTTTGCCTGCCCGGTTGATCGCTGAACACCAGCTGACCTTTGAAGCCGTGTAGCGGAAGTTCAAGCCCCGGGTCGCCCGTGCAATGACCTTTACATCCCCATGTCAACTAAGCCTTCCGTGACTGATATCCACAATTATAAACTCTCATATTAAGAACCATTAGGTCACTGTCACCATCTCGTGGTTTTCAAGCGTTTTGGATAACAATGTTATAACGTTTCACGTGAGCTAAAAATATACGATTTGCTCCGAGTGTTACCCGTGTCTCTTTCAGGACGATCGTATGCCCAACAATATGGCGGCACGCATGCATTACGGTCAATCGTGCGTTGACGTATTCGTGATTTTTTTAATGAAGCCCCATTAGTCAATACAATGAAATAACAAACACCATATAGGTATATATTTTATTTACTTAAAATGCCACATACGCACCTAAATTCCACGGGAGCCGGCACCGTTTGGTGTCATGACGGATCTGGTTCAACACGGCTGAGTTTGCCATACATCCAAGCCACTTGAATATAATCACTGATAACGATGGAAATTGGGTTTTCCAGATATTATCAAAAAAAATAATAAATCATTAGTCTCAGTAAATATAATATCTGTAAATTCAATTATGTTTATTTTACGTTAACTGACCGGTTGATAAAGCATTCATTATCCCCCTGTTGACTGACATATATTTCAGTGATTTCAGTAATACCGTGCATGTGCCGCGCCTAGATGGTAAGTTGTAACACTTAATTGAAGGGTTACTAAATTCAGTTTTAGAGCCTATTTAAGAAATTAGGTGAATAAATTCAAACTCAATTATTCTTTCCATCTTTCAGTTGTCTTAAGTCAGTTCAAATCATGCCCAATGCGACGGATTGGGACTCGTCACGCGTACGCAAACTAATCCTAGTCTAATGAATCCACCCTACGTTTGACGATCTTTAACAATTGAAAGAGTTGCTCGATTGTGATAGTAATTTGCCTCAGAATCTTTTAGTTTATTAATACAGTCATTTAACTTGATATTTGCATTCTAATGTTACTTAACCTAGTAAGAAACGGCAACAATGACATCGTTTTACAGCACAAAATGTTATCCGACGCAGCTGACTTTGGCACTGTACAAATCTTACCTGACAATTGAACCCCGACTTTATATGTTAAGATTCTGTTGTTATTCCTTAAATATAAGCATTGTATTAAAGCTGTCCAATTATTTTTACGTTTGAATGGTTTATCTAGTTTATAAACCACAAAAGTACTACGGGGACGTTGGTTGTAGTCTTGCATCGCAAGGAATGATACTCAAATTCCAAAAGTATCAGATGGTTGGGACGCCTCCGAAGTCTGGGTGCGACCTATATTATGGACTTTTCCTGAAACTAAACTTGAACGGCTATTCCCCAGGGGGATCCTAAAAGTCAGGGTGCGACTTGTAATAAGGATGCGACTTCTGCAACGACTTTTACGGTAGTGAAAGTTTGGGACTTTTTTTTAATGAATTGCCAGATACATGCATAATGCACTTCATATGTGCAAAATGCATCTTTCATTCAGATTCATAATTTTTAATCATTTTTGACTGTTTCTTGGTTTGTTTGTTCTTTTTTTACTCTTTCTAGGTTTGTTTGTTCTTACTCTCTTTGACTGTTTGTAATGAATCCTGATAAAATTTTGAGGGAGGATGACTACTGGGAAAAAAAAGAAGTGATTAGATTTTGAGTGGATGACAGGTAAATTTAGTGGTAGGTCTGGATGCATAAATTATTAGCTGAAGAATGTGCATGGTCTGACCATTTTTAGCTCAGCTGACTATAAGTCATCTGAGCTATAGTCGTGGTCCATTGTCCGTCGTCCGTCCGTCTGTCCATCCGACCGTCCGTCCGTCCGTAGATGTGGCACGTTTTGAAACCGTAGGACCTAGGAATCCAAAATTCAGCATAATGTTAGATGTCCCCAAGATCTCCTACCAAGCCTAAAACTGGGTCTTTGCGACTTCGTTCCTTTCAGAAATTAAGGAAAAACCTCAATTTTTTACTAAAATCCTATTTTCACACTTCAGGACTGCCTAATATCAAAACCACTCATCTGTTTTTCCTCATATTTACCATAAATATTCCTCTATATAGTTCCTATGTACATGCCAGAAATTAAGTCTGTAATGTATAAATTCTTTAAGTTATGGGCCAAAACATAATGGACTTTGTAAAAAATCAGGAAAAATAATAACTCACTTAACATGAAAAATTTTGAAACTTGAGTCTATTTTCTCAAGTATATAACTATGTTTAATTAAGATTCAATTGTTAACCCAAAATTAGATCTGAATTTTGTAAATTTTTTAAGTTATTAGCATAAAAAATAAATCAGTACCTTAAATTTTGCCCAACTTTGACCATGGCACGTTTTTTACCTGTTAGCACCATTGATTTAATTGTCACAGCATGTAAACATAAATATTTAGTTTGTCTAAATCTGAAATTTGAAAATAAAAGCTTGAAAATTAAGTTAGTTATTGATTTTTTTTCTGTAGTCGCTTGCTTTGATTACAGATGCAGGGTCCCACTCCAGGTCACTGGAAGTCAGCTATGCCAGGGTTTCTGATTTGTTACAGTCACTGGGGGAGATCCCCTGCTGTGACAGGTGTACAGTTATTCTCATATCACCACCCCAATCACCCCCCCCCCCCCCCCCCCCCGCAAACCCAACCCACCAAGTGTTATGCGGTAATTGTTATTGTTTTCACTGTATCTCCTTAATTGTAATGGCTGTTTCCACTCCGATATGCAAAAACTTTCCTTGAAAAAATAATGCAAGGTGTAATCCAGAAGATGCAATGTTGTGTAATGTAGCATTTTTAAAGAAATCAATTTTCTTTTAAATGATTTTAACAAATATAATTGAACCCATCAGTATGCTTAAATTATTATAAAAAATGAAGCACATTATGGATAAATAAAGACACAATTAAAAATTGTGAAATCTAAATCAAGTATTATTTTTAGATATTTATTGTTTTGCAGATTTAAAAGATATATTTTTGTGGTAAAAAATAAATAAACATTTGTATGCATGATGTGGTGTTATCTGACAAGATTGAGATTTATGATGATGCAATTGAGAATTATGAATCAACTTTTATATTCAGATATATATGTTAAATTGGAAATGTATAGAAATATAAACTTAAATTAGAAAATAATTGATGTGATAAAAAAATCAGGATTTAATACAAACATTTGTTCATTATTTTCCTGCCTCAGCAGAATTTGAGATCAGGCTTTGTTTGCCCTGTTTTATGTTGTTAATTAGCTATATTTCAACTGTATACATTTCATAAAAAAAATACATATATATTTAATAATATATATTATACAAAAAAATAGATTCAATTGAACAAATGTGTAAACTACTGAAATGTCAACAGTTAATCGAAAAACCAACTAATGATCATGGTAATAGTACAGATCTTTTTTTGACAAACTGCTCACATGCTTTAGTTTCAACAGTAGGAAACACATGGTTAGGTCACAAAATATTTTTTGCAACAATTTCTTGCTCATCAATACAAACCAATCATATAAACCAACCATGGCCTATTACCTCTTCCTCTTACATTTTATCTCCATTTGATATTATTTTAGATTTTTACCCATAGATCCCTTGTTTAGTATTCTAGGTCATTTATTCTAGACAGTGTGTTTTTTTTAAGCGGAAATTGCCCAAGCATGTATATACAAAATGTGGAAGCTCATAGCAGGTAAATGGCTGATATGTCTCTTTGTTAAACAGGTGAGGAAGGGATATAAATTTGCATTTATGTATTGATTTAGGTTGTTAGTTAATCTTGTTATCTGTTGATTAATTGAGCCAGCTGTGGATAGTATAGGACCATTAACTGCAGGTGTTCAGTTTCTTATACAGACAGGTACAATTAAGATAATTTATCTTATTTTAAAGTGTAAAGGAAAAAAGCTAAGGGCTAGCTTAACATGACAGGTAGTTCATGAAAAAGGGCATGTACGAGAAGACTAAATAGAAAGACAGCACACAAGTATAACAGTACATAATATGGTGATAGAGCAAGTTTTAACAGGACAATGAGGACAACACCCTTGTAGAGCTGGTGATTGTAGATCTAGATGCTACCATCAGATCAAGCACCTGTTAAGCGTAAGTTACGACATATTCATTGTCCCGCTGTTCTTCACACCTGTGTTTACTTAACGAGGAATCATGCCCAGCACTTGTTAATGATAGATCAAGTTGCAATTAAGTGCATTCCATCCATGCTTATCATTGTAATCCTGTCTTCAATCAAGTTTTCCCTGAATCAGGAGGATTTATAAACTAATTTGTACTCAAGACCCTCAGGGAGGCAAGTACTTATTTCATGTAAGCTGTAGAAACCTGACACTCTGAAGAATTCCAATGGAATACAAACCATTGGCGTGACACATGCACTGTGATTATTAAACATACTGTGGCTTGTATTTATTGATCTACCTTTTTGATTACCTGGTTTCAATGGCATTTTGATTCTCTACCTCGTTTACACACCTGAAGTCATAAATATGGCTTACAACATTTATCAGAAAACTGAGGTCAGTGCCTTATAATCCAGGCACTCACTCTTTCTGGTGTTAAGGATTTGCCAGGAATGTGATTCATATGAAGTATCAAGTCTTGGTAAGTATGTCTACATATCTAGCAGCATGAATCAGTGCTCAACTTGTCACATGATAAATGGCATTGTTGCCCTGTCAGGAAGGTCCATATATTGTATACTAAACTAACAGTACAACATAATAAAGGTATTGTTCATGTTTATTCATATGTGTTAAGTGGTTTGTAGTTAGGGAACTTGCTTCATGGCAAGTTATATAGCTGCAGTTCTTGTTATGTTTGCAAATATACCCACATTGTTATGCCTTGTTTGTCTTTAAGTCCTTTTCTTGTGGATGTATGTGTTTACTTTTGGTAGGATATTTGGTAGTATGTTTCTTTATAAATCAGGTGTGGTGATGCATTGTTTTTGTGAGCAGACTTGTTTAGAGGGATGAAGAAAGAATATATGCACCTATATATATCGTATCATTTTACAAATTAATTCCTAGCAGTTATATGATAATGAAAGAATTGGGCTACCCACCTTTTCATTAGAAAAACACTGTCCTTGTATGATCTGATAGACTAGTGTAGGTTGCCAAGTATACATGAAGTGCAGCATGCCATGGTGATCCAGTTTTTTAGCAACCACACTCACCCAGTGCATAGCAACTACAAGAATGGCAGAGATAGTGATAGAGTTGACATACACGTCCCAACCTCTTAACATTGTTGTTGATATTTTTTTATTTTTCAATATTGTGTTATTTTTATCATTCTAACTGCATGGCTCAGGTATTACTGCCTATAGATAAATCTGTATATATTATCCGTATCTTTAGTACCTAGACATAAGCACTTCAATTATTATAGGGAATGGGCAATTCACAGACCTCTTCTACTTAACCAGTGACACCTGTTGGCAAATACTTGCACTTAGTGTTCAGGTCTGGTTCTTTGTTAAAGAAAGACCACATCATGTAAATAATCATGCGTTTTTTGTGGAGGTAACTGCCTCCATTATTTGACTTATCTAATTATTGAGCCAAATACTTACATCTGTAGAGATCTATTTTACTTTTGGACTACGTGACAGGGTGGTAGCATTCGCTTCCTGTCATTTAATTTATATCCTGATGTCACACAATCCCAGTGTCTACTGCACCTGCAGGTCCTGGGTGTGTAATCAACCCCATTGCTATGTCATAACACTGAGGTACCTCCCAAAAGATTCACCTGTTTGTGAGTGATACACCACTATGGGGCACAGCCTTCCCATTAAGCCTGCTCACCCTGACCGTGAAAATCTCCGCCCTCTTCTCCTGAGATTTGAACTCCCCCATCTCCTGGCTTTGATTCCTGTGCTCTACCCCTGAGCCACAGAAGCTAGTCTCAAAAAGTCATGTTATTAAAGTAAGAAACTACCTTATTTATATTTAACTAAAAGGTGGTCTATAGCTTTAATAAGAGACCACTTGACAAAAATCTGCGATGCCAGCTTATCAAACCCAAACACAGCAAAGGAACATTACATGCGGCAGGAAAGGTCTGTTGCATATGACATACACAGTGTAATAGAATTGTTTTTAAAGATTAACAGCAACAGAATACAGATAACAACTTACCAGTAGTTGAAAGATTCTTCTTTTTCAAGTTTTTTAACTTTATTTGTTTTACATGGCATAATTGTAACTATTTATACAATCCATGTAAAATAAATACAAAGTAAATTACTGTTGACATTCACAACATTTTAGTGCTCTATAGATGTATTTCTGAAGGCTTCTGGTATTTTGCGTTACATTTAATTTGTTATTTTAGGACTTAACTTGCATGAACGGTTGGATATTATAAATATGGGTTTACCCAGCAAAATTTTACACAAACTTTCTTGTATTATATTACGATATGAATGGAACAATGAATCAAATGAGGATTTTTAAGCTGGAAATGAATTATCTTGTATTTGTCACCATTATGTTTAATAATCTTAACTTGAAGCGTTATATTTTCAGAGACAGAAAATGGAAAACTTACCAAATTAGTGAAAATTACATATGACAGCTTAATTAGTTTCAGGTTTATATTCTGTTAAATGCATAAATTGCTTCACTTTATCAGGTTTTACTTTTCTTTCATTTTAGAACGATATTATGTTTGTGACTTGAGACATTAAAATCTGGCATTACAAAGAAAGTGCTGAAGTAATTGAATCTTTTAATGTATGATTATGTAATTTCCATGGAGCCAGAAATTTAGAAAAGTCACATTTAATCTTTGGCAAACTCATTTATATAGCAAAATACTACTTGTTTCCCATACAGTGGTAAATGTTATAGCAACAGACCTCACACATGATAGAGAAGAATATAAAATTAAGAAGAATCATCACAGATACTTGAGAAGTACTGGCTGCAGCATAAACTATTTGACTTGAGAGGGTATGACTTTTAAAGAATGCCAAGTATATGTTTTTTTTTGTGCTCTGACCTTGTCCTGAAAGTCAGTAGGAGCCCTGCCTGAATTCAAATCTAATCAGATTCGTCTGGCTCCGGGACTAAAAAGAATCGCGATAATAAAGGGAGAAGGGTCGTAAGGCCTGTCCCAAGATTAGATGTTACTACATTGCTGGTGATACAAAAGTTGCATGTTGCATCTTTTCAGGGGTGTTCTTATTTATAAGCCGTCACACTATCATCACCTTTTCAGATCACATTCATTAAAATGATCTGGAACTCTTTTATGTTGATCACATTTGGCATCTGTTTATATTTGGGGGAGATCTTTTATATACGAGCTATCATGTCAGTTATTGTCAAACATAAAATTTCATAGACCATTGTCTGTGTTAGAAATGGGCAGGAGAATTCTCACTGAGAAGTCTGTGTGAGCAAAATGCAAAGAATATATGTTAATGCATATGGCATATTTAAAGATAACTTATATGAGAAAAATATTGCATTATAAGCCTTTCAGTGAGTCTGGCATGGAGTAGTATTTCTACTTTTGACAGTCTTGTCCATATGACATCACTGTCACAGAAATCTGTCAGACATTTCCATGGAAATTCCAGTTTTTAGCTCAGCTGACTGAAAGTCGTCTGAGCTATAGCAATCACCCTTTGTCCGGCGTCTGTCTGTCCATCTGTCTGTTAACCAGGCACAAATCCTAACCACTAGACCTTACTCGACATCCTGGGAGGTCCATAAAAATTTCCTTGGAAACCTGAAATTAGGTCTCTGTTACCCATATTCTTTGAGCTATGGGGCTCCAAAGTACCCCCCCCCCACCCGAATCGATGGAAAATTTGATACAAAAGCTCAGGTATCTGAAGAACTAATGCATTGGTCACCAGGATTTGTTGCATGGATATTGATCATTGAGTGTTTGATCAGTTTCTGGCGAATGGTGGTGCCTCCTGTATTTTTTTTTTTTTTTTACAATTTTTTTTCTCTATCTTTGAGACTTTAAAAGATGCAGTCATCTGTTAACAAGGCACAAATCGTAACAACTGGACCTAGAATCTTCTCTCCTGACATGCGAGGAGACCCATGAAAAGTCTCTTTGGAAACCTGAAATTAGGTCTCTGTTACCTTTATACTTTAAGTTATGGGGCTCGGAAGTACCCCCCCCCCTGGAATAATGGAAAATTTGATACAAAAACTCAAGTATCTGAATAACTACTGCATTGATCACCATGATTCTTTGCATGAATATTGATCATAGAGTGTTTCATCATTTTCTGCAGACTGGTGGCGCCACCTGTATTTTTTTAAATTTTTTTTTTCAGACCTGCAAGAAAACTGTCATCTGTTAACAGGGCACAGTTCTTAACAGCTGGACCTGGAATTTTCTAACTTGACATCAAAGGAGGTTCATGAATATATCTCTGTGGAAACCTGAAATTAGTTCTCTTTTACCCATATTCTCTGAGCTATGGGGCTCAGACGTACCCCTCAGAATAATTAAAAATTTTATGTTTATTATATTTCAAATACATCTTAAAATACACTCTTTGTATTTTCAAGTTCAGCTGAGTGTCATGGCCCATGGGCCACTTGTTACTATGTCACCCCTGTCTGGCAGGGTTTGAATTGATTATCTCTCAGGTGTAGAATTTATTAGCTGCCCTTACCAGGGGGTTACACCCTGCCCCATGTAGAGAACAGCTGCTATCATATTGTGTCAGAAACAATTGTGAATCCAAGATCCTGTTACCAAGACTCTAAAATGCCTGACATGATACTGAATGTGTTTCTTGTTATAAATGAGAACAAACAGATATCTGTTGAGTGATTGACATATCAAATGCCAGGTAACATCAGCATGACGGTCATAATACTACTGTTATACTCTGACACAGATTTTGCAACTTCTGACCAGACACCAATTAACATCACACATGGCCCTTAAAAACTCTCATTTAAAAATGATTGACAGCTATCATCAGTTGAATCTGATACATTTGAACTGTGTTACATGTATCAAGTAACAAATTTAAACCCTGTGAATGAGTTAATAAGACACAGATATACCCGTGTAATGAACATCCAACTGTTAATCATATGTATCCTTGCTGAAGCTTTGGTGTTGATTAGATATTGGTATACAAGAGTACAATAGGAATTAAGATTGCACTGATTCACCTGGCAAGGGTATTGTACATGACAGTTTTTGTATAATTAAATCTCCTGTGTTGTTAAGCATGATCAGTCTGTTTGTGAAAGCTAGAGGGACTCCTAGCAACTTGCTGCATCTTAGCAGCTAGGTAAGGTGCGTAACGTTTAATAACATAGCATCATGACACAACCCTGTGCAATAGCAATGTGGGTTTATATACACCTAGTTTTATTCTTCCCATTTTATAACATATATAAATTTTATCCTGAATCAAAATAGGTTGAATACAAATAAATAATATAAACTTCATTTTATATATGCATGGATATGACTGGACTGGTACACTCAGACTGGTGCATTCGACATTAATTGAAACAGACAATCTGTAGAATGGAAACATGTTTTATGATTTATTGAGACAGAGGTTGCTTGGTACCTTCCCAAGTGCTCTCTTGCCTTGAAGAGGCTTAAGAGCGGATGTCTTTTAATTCAGCAAATTAAAAAAAATATCCTGTGATTTTATTTTTATAACTTCCATGCAAATGCATTAAACACTTGTATTATTATAATGTTAATAAATACAAGGCAGTCTACAACAAGTATGTTTGTATCTTTAGCTCATGAATTCATATTTTTATGTGTTTTGTGATTAATGGAAGACCGTACAAACAACTGAACTGAGTGGGTGGCATCATATTTGCGGGGACATTAACAATTACTCCAGGAAATGACAAGCACATTTGTGTTTTTGTAACACCTCAATAAACACACATCCTTTAAGCACTGGAGGATATTTGTCCATTTTCTCCTTCCTTTTTTTGCTTAAAAACAGAGCTAGCTTATATGCCAGAAAATAATGTGCGGTCCCTCTTCACAATGGACGACTTGATAAGTAACAGGAATGTGCTAAATTAGAAATTTCCACTTGTAATCTAATACAACATAATATATATTATTTTTCTACAAGGAAGGGCCTCAGGGGACATAGTTTTATTAAAATAAGGAACTACTTTTTGTGATAAATTAGCTGATATAATACATAAATTCAACATGTACTGTGATGAAATTAAAAAAATAGTTGAAGACAGTATATAGAGGGCTAAGGTTGTATGTTAAGGTGCAAGTAAAAGAAAGATAAGATGGCCACACACATCTGTTATATATACTCTTGGAGAAGCCTGTAAAAAGGCTATATATTTAATTGGCTTTGTAAGCACTGTGATGTTTTATTCCCATGTGATACAGACCAAGAAAAATGTTTGGTTTGGTCTACAAAAGTCTGTTAAGAATGTAATTGTTCATGATATAAGTTCATGTCAGAACAATTTGAATCATTTGTTCATATCAGCAGTAATCATGTAATCATGTTGATTTTTGATTATACATGTGATATTTATTGAATTATAAATCCTAGTCAATCCTTGTGCATGAATCCATATATATCAACATGTCACCCCAGCTGTAGCTTCTGTATTTCTGTTCATTTATACTTTGAAAATCATTTTGCCAACCATATTTCAGCTGTTTAAAGTATTGTGAAAAGGGTGGATTATGAAATTAGGCTCGTAAATTGTGTTAGAAATCTTCGTGGATAAATCAATGTCAGTCCAGCGTGGATAGTTTCTGTACTATTTTTTACAAACCTTTAAAAATATTTTAGATAATAATTAATATATAGTAAATATTACATGTATTTGCAGACCTGTGAAAAAATAGATTATGAAACATTGCCAATACAAAAATGTTATTTTAAATGATCAGCTGGCAGTGGCCTAATGTTGAATCTGTATTATAATTAATATAAATTATAGTTAAAAATTCAGTCTGTGTTAGTAGAACACCATGTGGTGGTCTTAAATGATGTAGGTAACCCAGCAAAATGTTGTCATTGAAATGGTTACTGACCTATACCTGGATAGGTCAGAGGTGTTTCGTACCACCCAATTTAAACTTCCATGTTCTTTACCATATTTATCATACAGAATGCAGATCTTGTCATACACATTTCACATTAATTCAGTTTGTGGCATGTAAATAACTCAGATCGTAACAAGATATGTGTATTTCTCTGCTCATTAACCTACCTGACATAACCTGATGCAACATAAACATGCCAGACTTTCTTTCAGTGCTGTCACTCTTTAATATATATGTCTGGAGAGTTACGTGAGATTCACTCAGGTGCAAATGAACACCTATGATGAGGATATAGCAATGTTAGAGATGTTTCATTGTGATTTGGTGTTTGCATACAACAGGCATATCAGATGAATTATTGGTTCGTGATCTGATCTGTAAGTAGTAGCAACAGATCCAACCACTAGGTGGGCCATTTATTACAATCCTCTGTGATGTGTAATGCGTAATAACCGGCAATCTTCCCAAAACAGGCGCAATAAATCAGATGAAATCAGTTGTCTCCTGTGCAAAGCTATGCATAGAGGTCTGTGAGATCACAGCCTCACTGCTGTTTTACAGTGCACAATAAGTTACGGCCACACCGCAGATTTACGAGGTATGTGGTATAATGGCCACCGTCACAGAAAGTGTGACTTTTATGCGGATTTCTATGGTGCTCCAGCTGTGTAAAGTTAAAGACGCCTGGTGACGCTTCTCACTTTGATCCATCAATCTTGCCTTTACCCCTACATGTTGAAGACTCGCTACATTCATCAGGTGTTATATATTCTGTATTACTTTTCCATTATTAACACACTTAACTTTATAAGAGCCAACAAGTCAAATAAATCAAACAGATATTGCTCTTGTAATGTGTGAGCCAGTAAGTTTAAACTCTGCTTGTCCAGAAGACGTAACATTCTGGCTATAATAGATTCATCTGACTTGGTGCTGTTTGCCCTTGTTGCCCACTAGCTGTCATTCAGTAGGATGTCATGAAACTAGAATAATACATTGAAGTCTGTGCTCATACATACCAGAATTTATGTCCTTGTGATGAAAAGATACCCCAACAGCTGTTGGAAATATGTCCCTTGGGTACCAGGAAGCTTAAAAACATAATAGCTATAAACAATTATCCAGTTTTCAAGGAAAGTGGAATTTAAATTGCTGTTTTTTGTTTGCAGTAATAAATAATGTTAACATGAGAAAGTTTTATTGCTATATATATATATATGTGTAATAAAAAAATTACATACAGTAGTATATATCTTGACTATAGTCCATTTCATCCCCTCATGTCCACCTGTTTTTTGCTATGAAAATTTTTATTAGGTACATTTCAAGGGAAACAATTATAGTGTAGAGGAGAGGATTACAGAACCTAATGTTGAACTAGGTAACTAAATTTCTACCTTATGCCATATTTGAGTAACAGAATTTTCTGAAAATATGAGAAATCAGTCTACATTTTACAACATATCAGACCCACTTATGGCAGTCAAGGTCATTGGTCACATGCAAAAACAGCCTCAACTGACAGCTGCTGATTGGATGACCTCATGTAAACGCCCTGAAAAATATAACCAGCTAAAACAAAGATGGCTACTTATGGAGGGACAGACCATATCTGCCAGATCATGATAAAGAGACAAAATTGTTGTGAAACATAAACGGGGAATTTATTGTAAAATTCTTTACTGCCATATTAGGTTGTCACTTCCATATGTTGCTTACTTGGAATATATTAAAAAATATAAATTTTTAAGTAAATCATCTACAAAAAACAGGTGGACAGCAGGTGGTAAAATGGACTATAGCTTGTTGTAAAAGAATACATTGATTTTATATATATATAAAAGAAGAGAAATACATAAAATGGTATGTAAAAGATAATTGTCTACATATTAGATTTCCGCAAGGAATCTGTTTAGTTCCTATAAAGTTCTTTTTCAATAACTTGGCAACAACCAGCAACAAACTCCTAATTTTTTTATTTATTAATTGATTGCCAGATCCATCATTCTGCAGCATCCTGTCCTAATGGGTTAGTTTTCTGTGTGGGATGTGTCACCGCTGCATGGTAAACACAAGATTTAAGAGATGTTGATGTCTTGATTGTCGTCCAGCCAAAGGATTGATTCCTTTCTTTCAGAGATATACAGATACTTATTATGCTAGACTGTTAATTTGTTTTCTTAATCCACATTACATCTTCATGATCATTTAATACACAGCTGGAGCCCTCTACGGGTGTGTTGAGTCTTAACATTCATTAAAAGAGCTGAGGTCTAACTTTAGGTGATTAAATACAAATAAAAGATGAGACACATCTTTCTGTAACATATGGCTCAGGTGAGGTTCTCATAATTGTAACTTGCTATTACATGTAATTGGAGCTGTAGCCTCTTAGAAATTATAATGATCTTTATGAGATAAGTTGTTAGTGTACATCATCTGCTGGTAATTAAATCCTATAGTGGTTGAAATTAAGACCATGTTTAACAGGATCAAGTCAGCTTTTATTGTATTTCTGTTTCTTTATCCCACGGAAAAAAATATGACATAATGTACAAATAATTTAAATACTTGACTGTCTTACAGTGCATGTTATAGCAAACAGGCTCCGATCCAGAAAAACCTGTTAATTTCCTTGCCAAAAAGCTAGTCATATTCATTCTTTATTGTAACTGTTAGATTTTTGCCAGTGACGTTATTATTGGCTTGATCAAAGTATAATTTTTCAGGCTTTGTAATACTTTATTATGTGGCTGTTTTAGTACCTGACTTTTGTCATCACTTTGGAACATACATGTGCCCAGAATCTGGAGCCTTTATTAAATTGGTCAGCCAGGATTATGGTTATGTCAGCAAAGCAGGCAGGAAGGGCTATAAATACCTGGAAAATAGTGTTTGTCGGAATATATGGACAGGCATTTAGAGGGTTATAGGCACTTGTAGATATGTATTAATCTACTCCAGAGACAGGGCCAAAAGGATTATGTCGCATTCAACAGGTCGGTGGGACGTAAAAGTACAGGGCTGCAAAGTGCTTTATCCAATCTACCAAATCACTGTACCAGGACAGATAGATTGTTAAGCCTGTACAGGACAAGGTGTTACTGGGGTAGGCATTGCTGCTTGAGGATACAGCCTCCTGACATAATCACTGCCTCCTTAGGTTATGTTTTACATTATTGCATGCAGACTATGGCCACAGAGCACACAGTATAGACCATTTATGATTCCTGCAGGACTGATTGACAGATGTCAAGAGGATATCAAGAGAGAGTAAATAAGCAATTGGAGGCAATCACATGTCCTTATAACGAGGTTGTTGGGCAACTTCTCCTCGCCAGGAGAGTGCTGCATGAAGGCCTGGAGTAATCCAGTCTCACTTCACAAGAGATGCACACCTCATGGGTAGCTGACCTAGTGTAAAGTGATGGCCAGGCCGTGATTGTCACATAGTGTGTAACAGTATGGCAAAGTGACAACTTGACAGGTCTGCTCCGTCATAACAAACAAGCATGGATATATCACGCTATACTGGAGTATACTTGCTACTTCTCTGGCTTGCGGTATGTAGACAAGTTTGTTTACACAAACATTTTAGCAGGTAGCTGGCGTCACATGCTCCCTTATTCTTGTTTTTTCACGTCCTTTATCTGGCTATCCCTGACAGATATTGTTTTAAGGTTATCAGCAGGAAATTCATTTTTGGTGCCAGTTCTTCAGTTTGTATATATCAATATGTCTCCAATACAGTCTAATTACATGACAAGGCATTTTAAGCATACTGCAGTCAGTACTATGGAGTCTGTTCATGTTGTTATCTATGAAAAGTTTACCTGAATTTTTTTTTACAACATGAATCTTATTATATAAATTCTCAAAATTTAAATTTTTTTCCCCACATGTTTAAAAGCAAGCATGCCATTGTGTATACTAACACATGCTATGTTTACATATGGGGCTTGGGTTTATTTTGTGAAACTTCTTTGGATATCTTGTTCTGTCTCTACTCTCCATTGTTTAAATATCAAGTATTTTAACTGGAAATGATAAGGTGGCTTGTCCTGGACATGTTGTGAGAACTTACATTGGCTGTACGCCAGAACAGGCGCTCATTATCTGTAAATGATCCAAATGGTTAAGAATTGGACTGTTTTTCATGGATTTCACTTTTTATATCACGGTTTTATTTGATACAATCAGTTCAGGTTACTTCAAGGTATAAACATCCTGTGTAAAGTGTGAAATTTCAGAACAAGTTTATATCATATGTTCTGCAATATCAGCATGTCATGATAATCATATTTGCCCAGTCAAATACTGCCTTTTTATCTATTGCTCTGAATATGCAGTGACAAAATGATTGCCTAAATCATTTAGTGTTCATTTCAGTCATTCCCTGGTCTCATTTTAATAGTTTTATGTGAAAATATAAGTCAAGGTCCATATAGGTGTGGTAGTTTTAAACATGTGTTTAAAGATTTTATCATCATATAAAACAGTAGATTCTAGACAGATATGTATATATCTAATTAAGTGACACAACAGGTGTTTATAAAATGCTATGTTATTAAATGCCACAAACATAAAGAACTTTGAAGCTGGAAGAAATGGATGAACTGCATGCCTGTATGTACCATACTGGTCGACATATCATATTTGAAGAGACTTCTTGGGTAGAAGTTGCTAGCTAACATTAAGGGTATGTGATCAAACAGAAGGATATCATTAAGCATAATTAGGATGGTGGGGTAGCTGAGTGCGTATGTTCATCGTCTTGCTCACCAGTAGGTGTAAATAAGAGGGTAAATAAGTAGAGGGCAGTTAAAGGCACCAGACAACAGTAATACACGTCATGCTAGATATATGAGAACATGCAGAATATACAAGCCTAACACCAAGTGCTTTATACTGTCAACAGGTCCTGTTTACGCTGTTTCTTAGGGTAAACAAGCATTACACATAAGATCTCTTAATCTGTAGAAACACGGACCTGGTGCTGGGGTTGTAAAGAGAACATTCATTCCTGAGTTACGTACATGAAGAATGGATGGGCGCTTCATGCTGATAGACTGAGAACTTGGATTAATTACTAAGGTGAAAGAGGCCATTAGGGACATTGAAGTGTTTTACACTGGCATATGTTTACGTTCCTCAGGCTATGATTGGCAAGTGCCAACCCAAACAGCTATTATTCAACCTCTAAATCTTATTGCACTTTAGAAATCTGCCTGCTTTAAATGCCTTAAGTTTACTTCCTTTTTATTACTGGTTAGGTCTGATATCCGGTGTGTATGAAAGCCTATAGCTGTAGGTGATAAAATTGTCAACTTTGTGTCTGGTAATAAAAAAATCATACATGTTGATACACTGTGATACTCAGTCATGCCTTGGCAGTACAGTACAGGGAACAAACTGGATGGGTATCCCATGGTGATGTCTTATCTCTTCTTAGATCCCTGTAAGATAACCGCGGATGTCCTGTTTTCTTGTCATCAAAAGTTTATGGGCAAATAAAAGGCTGATACAATAAAGATTGAGTGCTATTACATTTATGTTCTCACTCAAGTAAACTGCAGGTCATTGATAGCATCACTGTTAACTAGGTGTATAAATAAGTTTCACTGTGAAAAAATATTTATTTAAACTCAAAACTTCAGTGATAATTTCCTTTTCAATACAGAAGTCCAATTGATATTTGTTAAACTGGAATTTAGGGGTATATGGAGACAATCTGTTTATATATGTAATAAAGAATAAGAAATCTACAGAAGATAATATGATATTGTTAGTATTTATACTTTAGAATACTTTGGGTAAAATGGTCATTCATTCCTATACATAGGCAGATGCTTTATAGTAAGGCAGGGTATTTTTCAATACTTGTATATAGATGTTCAGTTTATTTAAATACCAATAGGCAAATGAACTGCCTAACATCTTAATCTTGAAATTGCATTATGTTGACCTTGCATGTGGTTAAGTGGCCCAGTATTCTTGTCTGGTTTAGTATTAGTTGGCTTACAGCAGGTGACGTTAGAAACTATCATTAATTACTAAGTCTTCCAACAGAGAACATTTGAAAAAGAGATTGCATGTTCCTTGTTATTTGGGGATACCTAATTGATTTGAGAAGTTGTATGGGAGAGAGAGAGAGAGAGCTCCACTTATTAATTGTCTTAGTTTTTACTGACAGCACCACCCATCTTGATAATTGTACACACCTTGTACCTGTATCATATTATCTGTATGAATCACAGTGTACATATCACTTATCTTGGTGAGGTAACATGTGTTCCCCTGCTGATGAGTGCCTGTGCTGAGCCAGCAAGCTGAACCAGACCCTCTTACGACAACATTTACATCAATAAAACTGGCTACAAAACAGATCCAGGGGCATTAAAGTGGGTAAAAAACAGAGACCATATGGCTGTGATTAATTCCATGTGGTTCTGGTACCTAGTTCTTGATTCTGTATAATTGTTACAAATGGGAAGTCACAGGACTGGTACAGTGTAATACTCTGTATCAATTCCAAGGTTACCATGAGACCACCTGCCTGGACCACCTGCTGGACTAAGTACAGTAAAGCACCCGCTGCTGTGTATTAAACTAACACTTTCTGGATTGTGTGGTGCCTGGAGTGATGTGGTCAGGTGATCCCTATGTGGCATTTTAATTGGAAACCTGTGCCTAAATACATTTCAGGACATTAAATATCAAGGGCCTGGGTCACACACGCTGGAAGCTTAATGTTGGCTTATACACACATCAGTAATCAAATCAGCAAACCTGAAGCTTGTGGTACCCATGTTCACATAAAGATATTTGTGCAGCAACTTAATAATATATTAAATATTGGCACCCAAAACCCAAATATATTGTGTGAGGTTGATCACCAGGAGAAACTTTGATATTGATGAGTAGCCTGGGTTCGAAGACCAGTTGTTGATAGAAGTAAGTACTGAGAGCAAACAGCACATTGTGTAAAGGAATAAAGAGAATGGTTCAGTTGCTTTGAAAATATGTAACTCATTAATCAACCTAAAAGGACCTTGAAGAGCAAAATTTGAAAATCAGCTGCCAGTTACTCATGTCCTTATAAAGGGACAATGTTTTACATGAGGAATCCTATAAGCTAAGCTGTCATTTAATAACAATAGCATGTTAGCGTGACAGATGATTGATGCACCAAAATAATTCCCTCTTATTGTAAGAAGATGTTTTGATCCATTGTTAGAAATACATATCCCTCATGCCAGGATTTTGGCTCCATGACAAGCTTATATGATATACAATGGTTCTGTTTTGCTTGTATACTTCTTACATTAAACCATATATGCAGTGATGTAATATAACAAAGTAAGAAACATAACAACTGACATAATAAGATTAATGAGGTACCTGTATTGCTATTAATGTCAGGCTCAATCAAATTGAATGACAAAGTCTCACCTTTTGATTGGGTGGTCCAGTAACTCACCTTGACTAGGAAGTATTTATTAAGCCTTTCTATAGTGTGTCAAGTGTTATCATCTTTTGTAAAATACATTGTGTTATCATCTTTTGTAACATACATTGTGGCTTGCTGGTTAATTTCAACTTGTATGTTTTAGTTTGCAAGATTGTAATTTAAAAGAAAATGTATAATCACGAAATATATATTGAGACTATAGGATATTATGCAGACATGACAACAGTTCTCACTAGATAAGATGAAGCTTCTTTCTCTGCAAATCTCCTATTATTTTCTTATTTTATAATATTTATTTTATATAACTGATTTCTATCCACAAGTCAGAGTGAGAATGATTGTCTGAACTGGTGAAAGTACAAACTGAATTATTTTAATGTCTCTTAATGGATAATAATAACATAATTAACATTGGATTTAGTATGACAGATATTGATTTATTTTAGGAAATCTATTTCAGTATGTAACTCACAGTCAGCTTAATCTAAAGGAAACAGTTTTGCATGAATACATGATGATTTACAATTCTATATCTATAGCTCACTCTTTCTGTATCTGTCTGTTTATCTCTGACCCTTACTTCTCTCTCCCACATACATACACTTCAGCTTCACCCATTTTCTGCATTCAGCATTTTGTTCCTGATGTCTCATTTGTAATCATATTTTAACCATAAATCTTGATTATTCTTAAATAACACTTAATGAGCACAAACAATAACACATATACACTAATTAAATTGTGTTTTTAATGTGACATTTGATCAAAAATAAGGTTATACTTATGCATTATCACATGTTAGACCACCCAGTGTTCTTAAGAAAACACACTGTCACTTAACTTCACCTTTAAATAATGTTCTACATGTGCCAGTGTTTATGAAGTAACAGATCTGTGCTTCGATTCTATGTTAAGACTTCAGTGTCCCAACGGACAATAACCCAATTTTACCATGTGTTAGAAATATGACAATAAACAAAGGCTAGCAGTCGGACAACAGCGATCACATGTCTGGAATTGACATATATGCTGATCAGAAGCATCTGTGATGTGATACATTTATGGTGGACAACCACTGCACATGTGTAGGTCATCCCGTTGCCCACCAAGCTTGTATGATACCTTGTAACTTATGGTTGTCTTGATTACAGACGTCTCAGCACATGTCCCTCGTTATCCCGCCATCCCAGGGAGTCTGAATATGTCCTGATTGTTACATGGTGGGACCTGTACCAGTAGCAGAGTAAACTTTAAAAACTTCAAGGTCATTCCCTGACTTGTCATATCAGCGTTGCGGGCAAACTGATCATTCCATCACGTGGGAAGGTAGTCCATAGTAGAGATGTATTTTATGTTTCCCGACATAACTCAACCCAGACAAGATAAGTACAACAGACATCACTGTAATATTGTTTTAAGCTTCTCCATGTGGGCTGTTGTCACTGCCTTCCCTGAATCCAATGAATCAAGAAAATGTTGTAATTCAATAAATTTTTATTACCTCTTCCAACTAGTGAGGAAACAGTTATTCTATCACCTCTGTCTGTATATCTGTGTTAATGATCATTGTGATAGTTATTGAAGAGGTTATGAAGAGGTTGGGTAGGATAGTAGGTTGAATTAACAAAATTTATAGTTCTTTTTAGTGTCCAGATGAAGATGTAGATTTAGTTTTGACATATATCTTGATGGAAATGTAGGTTTAGTTTAATCATTTACATGATTAGTGTAGGTTTCATTTTGTTTTTGATCAATCAAAACCTTTATAAGTAAATTTTTAGATTTGAAGGTGCATAAAGGCTTTGAAGAAAAAAAGAGTTGGCTAAAACTGTAGCAGAAGTTTATTTCAAATAGCACATAGTTTTGTCTCAACAGAGGCATGCTAGCTCTCAATGATTTGCTCTGTAGTCATACACCAATACAAAATGTGAAAGATATGCTGCTTGTTTTTCATGGGTTAATCGTAGGATAGTGGAACCTAATAATCTGCATCAGTTGTCAGTTGCTACAAATGACAACTTTGAATATCTTTCTTATTTTTTTGCAAATTTATCATCATTTTTTATTGTAATTTTACTGCTCTTATTATTGATTATTGATCTCATGGTCAAAATGGATGTCTTGTGCACTTTCATTTTACCACCAGTGGAATATCTTGATTATACTGAGTCTGTGGTGACATTTCCGTGCATGATATGAAGTTTGGACTTTCAGGCATTCACAGGTGTTTGGATTACAGATTTTATGTGTACAAAATAGACTGTTTTTTTTTTACCCCTGGTGTCAATGTTTTGCATGTATTTGCATTAAGGCCATATATGTACAGCTAAATCATAAGGCCACATATGTACAGCTAAATCAGTTTTCAAGATTCTTGTAAAAAGACATAACCCCAGTCCAACAAGTTTTGAAATAAAATAGGCAAATAAAACTAAAAGAGACAACTGTCTTACCTTTCTGACAGATATAACCTGTTAGCCAGGTGATACAGTACTTATGCATCATTACAGAACTTCTCTGTATGTGGGTAATAGACCATAAGTGGGTTGTGCCATTTTCCAGACTTTCAGGATATTTAAGATTCGATCAGATTGTATTATATTTAATCAAAAGCTTGTTATTTGAAATACAAGAGAAAATTGGTAGTGGTTTATTTAGAGAGGTTATGTTTGGCGCAGTAGTTGAGTCATTGTTGCCAGTGTACAGTAATCACTGTCACTTAGTGCAGGCAATGAGGCATGTAAGTTCCAGTTAACCTGTACCATAATAGTAAAATATGTCTTAGATGATTCCCACAGATATTTAATTAAAGGGAGTACACAAGCAGACTGACGACACTGGTACTAGACATCATATAACATTCCTGTACCATGCAGTCTTGTACAACTGGTGTACGGAGCAACATGCAATTACTGGTGTATACAATTCAGAATGCGGACAACATTATTTATTTAAGCATTTGCCATCAATGCAAAAATTGTAAGGTTTATATCATAATCATATATGTGGTGTTTCTGGAGGCTCTCTTTTGCTTATCATATCTTTCAGTTTTTATGCATTCGGTAATAGTTGTTTACTAAATAGTTATAACAGTTATAATTGATGGGTTCTCTGTTCTACATCATCCAGGGTGGTTCCAGTCCTTTCCTGTAATTATAATGCCAGTTTGGGATGATATGTGTATAATTAAACCTTGGCTATTTGTCACTTGTGAGACAACATTCATGATAGATTGTGTTTCTGATTCTTCCTCTTTGTGCTCCCTGTAACTACTGTTTATTTTCATCTTCTCTCCTGGTACCTGCCTCTGTCTGACAGATGTCAGCTTTATACTCACACAAGTACTTGGATTAACTTGTTTTAAACGAGAACCATAAATTATTTAAGTTATCTTCTTCTCTTAAATTTCTACCAATTATTTCTCTTTCTTATTTATTCTTCTTGCTCTTTTTCTTACTGCTGTTCTTCTTTCTCTTCTACTTGCACTTTGTATTATTCTCACTGTTGTTCTTCTTATATTATTCTTCTTCTTACTGTTGTTCTTCTTTCTCTTCTACTTGCACTTTCAATTATTCTCACTGTTGTTCTTCTTATCTTATTCTTCTTCTAACTGTTGTTCTTCTTTCTCTTCTACTTGCACTTTCAATTATTCTCACTGTTCTTCTTCTTATCTTCTTCTTCTTCTTACTGTTGTTCTTCTTTCTCTTCAACTTGCACTTTGTATTATACTCACTGTTGTTCTTCTTATATTATTCTTCTTCTTACTGTTGTTCTTCTTTCTCTTCTTCTTGCACTTTCAATTATTCTCACTGTTGTTCTTCTTATATTATTCTTCTTCTAACTGTTGTTCTTCTTTCTCTTCTACTTGCACTTTCAATTATTCTCACTGTTGTTCTTCTTATATTATTCTTCTTCTAACTGTTGTTCTTCTTTCTCTTCTTCTTGCACTTTCAGTTATTCTCACTGTGGTTCTTCTTATCTTATTCTTCTTCTTACTGTTGTTCTTCTTTCTTTCCACTTGCACTTTCAATTATTCTCACTGTTGTTCTTCTTATATTATTCTTCTTCTAACTGTTGTTCTTCTTTCTCTTCTACTTGCACTTTCAATTATTCTCACTGTTGTTCTTCTTATCTTATTCTTCTCTGACTGTTGTTCTTCTTTCTCTTCCACTGGCACTTTGTATTATACTCATTGTTGTTCTTCTTATCTTCTTCTTCTTCTTCTTCTTACTGTTGTTCTTCTTTCTCTTCAACTTGCACTTTGTATTATACTCACTGTTGTTCTTCTTATATTATTCTTCTTCTAACTGTTGTTCTTCTTTCTCTTTTACTTGCACTTTCAATTATTCTCACTGTTGTTCTTCTTATCTACTTCTTCTTCTTACTGTTGTTCTTCTTTATCTTCAACTTGCACTTTGTATTATACTCACTGTTGTTCTTCTTATATTATTCTTCTTCTAACTGTTGTTCTTCTTTCTCTTCTTCTTGCACTTTCAATTATTCTCACTGTTGTTCTTCTTATCTTATTCTTCTTCTAACTGTTGTTCTTCTTTCTCTTCTACTTGCACTTTCAATTATTCTCACTGTTGTTCTTCTTATATTATTCTTCTTCTTACTGTTGTTCTTCTTTCTCTTCTTCTTGCACTTTCAATTATTCCCACTGTTGTTCTTCTTATCTTATTCTTCTTCTTACTGTTGTTCTTCTTTCTTTCCACTTGCACTTTCAATTATTCTCACTGTTGTTCTTCTTATATTATTCTTCTTCTAACTGTTGTTCTTCTTTCTCTTCTACTTGCACTTTCAATTATTTTCACTGTTGTTTTTCTTATATTATTCTTCTTCTAACTGTTGTTCTTCTTTCTCTTCTACTTGCACTTTCAATTATTCTCACTGTTGTTCTTCTTATATTATTCTTCTTCTTACTATTGTTCTTCTTTCTCTTCCACTGGCACTTTGTATTATACTCACTCTTGTTCTTCTTATCTTCTTCTTCTTCTTCTTACTGTTGTTCTTCTTTCTCTTCAACTTGCACTTTGTATTATACTCACTGTTGTTCTTCTTATATTATTCTTCTTCTAACTGTTGTTCTTCTTTCTCTTCTACTTGCACTTTCAATTATTCTCACTGTTGTTCTTCTTATCTTATTCTTCTTCTTACTGTTGTTCTTCTTTCTCTTCTACTTGCACTTTCAATTATTCTCACTGTTGTTCTTCTTATATTATTCTTCTTCTAACTGTTGTTCTTCTTTCTCTTCTACTTGCACTTTCAGTTATTCTCACTGTTGTTCTTCTTATATTATTCTTCTTCTTACTGTTGTTCCTCTTTCTCTTCCACTGGCACTTTGTATTATACTCACTGTTGTTCTTCTTATATTATTCTTCTTCTAACTGTTGTTCTTCTTTCTCTTCTACTTGCACTTTCAATTATTCTCACTGTTGTTCTTCTTATATTATTCTTCTTCTAACTGTTGTTCTTCTTTCTCTTCTACTTGCACTTTCAATTATTCTCACTGTTGTTCTTCTTATATTATTCTTCTTCTTACTGTTTTTCCTCTTTCTCTTCCACTGGCACTTTGTATTATACTCACTGTTGTTCTTCTTATCTTCTTCTTCTTCTTACTGTTGTTCTTCTTTCTCTTCCACTGGCACTTTGTATTATACTCACTGTTGTTCTTCTTATCTTCTTCTTCTTCTTACTGTTGTTTTTCTTTCTCTTCAACTTGCACTTTGTATTATACTCACTGTTGTTCTTCTTATATTATTCTTCTTCTAACTGTTGTTCTTCTTTCTCTTCTACTTGCACTTTCAATTATTCTCACTGTTGTTCTTCTTATCTTATTCTTCTTCTAACTGTTGTTCTTCTTTCTCTTCTACTTGCACTTTCAATTATTCTCACTGTTGTTCTTCTTATATTATTCTTCTTCTTACTGTTGTTCTTCTTTCTCTTCCACTGGCACTTTTTATTATATTCACTGTTGTTCTTCTTATATTATTCTTCTTCTTACTGTTGTTCTACTTTCTCTTCCACTGGCACTTTGTATTATACTCACTGTTGTTCTTCTTATCTTCTTCTTCTTCTTACTGTTGTTTTTCTTTCTCTTCAACTTGCACTTTGTATTATACTCACTGTTGTTCTTCTTATATTATTCTTCTTCTAACTGTTGTTCTTCTTTCTTTTCTACTTGCACTTTCAATTATACTCACTGTTGTTCTTCTTATCTTATTCTTCTTCTTACTGTTGTTCTTCTTTCTCTTCTACTGGCACTTTCTATTATTCTCACTGTTGTTCATCTTATATTATTCTTCTTCTTACTGTTGTTCTTCTTATATTTTCTTCTACTTGCACTTTGTATTATTCTCACTGTTTTCTTCTGATCTTATTCTTCTTCTTACTGTTGTTCTTCTTTCTCTTCTACTTGCTCTTTCTATTATTCTCACTGTTGTTCTTATATTATTCTTTTTCTTACTGTTGTTCTTCTTATATTTTCTTCTACTTGCACTTTGTATTATTCTCACTGTTTTCTTCTGATCTTATTCTTCTTCTTACTGTTGTTCTTCTTTCTCTTCTACTTGCTCTTTCTATTATTCTCACTGTTGTTCTTATATTATTCTTTTTCTTACTGTTGTTCTTCTTATATTTTCTTCTACTTGCACTTTGTATTATTCTCACTGTTTTCTTCTGATCTTATTCTTCATTTACTGTTGTTCATCTTTTTCTTCTTCATCCTCTTTTTTTTAAAGTTGTTCTTCTTTCTCTTCTTTTTCTTTAACTTTTATTCCAATCATTGCTCTTTACTATTCTTCTTCTTCTTCTTCTTCTTCTTCTTGTTTATCTGTCTCTCACGTTTCTTTTTTCTCTCCTTCTTATTACTGTAGTTCTTCCTTCTCTTCTTTTTCATATTCTTCTTTTAACTGTTGTTCTTCTTTCTTTTCTTTTTGGTCCTACTCTTCTTCTTTTTGGTGTTCTTTCTCTTCTTTTCTCCTCACTCTTGTCCATACTTTTTCTTCATACTCTTTGAGACTTTCCATTGTTTCACGTCTTTTTCTTCCTTTTCTTCTACTCATTCTTACTGTTGTTCTTCCTCTTGATTTCCTCTTACTGTTCATTTTACACTTGTCCTTACTATTATTCTTCTTTTGATTCTTTTTCATCTTACTCTTCTCCTTTTTGTTGTACCCTTTCTTCTTCTGCTTACTCTTCTTACTGTTTGTTCTGTGTCTTCTTTTCCTTCTTAATCTTCTTTTCACTGTTGTTCTTTTTGTTCATCATTTCTTCCTATGCTTCTCCTTACTGTTGTTCTTACTGATCTTATTCATCTAGCTCCTCTTTCTTCTGTATATGAAGATTTAATTTGCAAGGATACAGAAATTTATTTTAAATAGCTAGTCTTAACTCAATTCTGTTATAAATTGATATGTTTCTGTCTAGGGAAAATTTTTTGTGTTGCATTGATGGCATTAAAAGACATTAAAGGCAAATTCAGTGAAAAAAAATACCATAACACTGTGTGGTGTGACTGCTTGTAGCGGTTTTCAGAAAAAATCCAAATTGATTTCTCAATTTAAAGTAGTGCGCATCTTAGAAAAATCTCATTCCTGGATATAATGTAAAGCATTTACAGAATATAATGTACCTTTGATTTTAAAAATTTGAATAAGCCATTTCAGATATGTACATAAAAGTTTAAGACATTTATCACATGCAGACAAAATCTTCCAACTTCTTTATCCCAATTAACTACAGTGTAACCTCGTCGTGTCGAACTCGCTTAAGTCGAATACCCCGCTTATGTCGAAGTTACAAACTCGATATTCCGGACAACTCCAGTTAAATTATTACCAAATAAAACCTGCTTGTGTCAAACCTCGGATGTGTCAAAGTTTTCTGAGGGTCCCTTCTACTTCAACACAACGAGGTTTCACTGTATATGTAAACCCAATAAAAATCTGGTTCCTACATTCTCATCACAAGAGTGCCAAAACCTTTTAGTTTCTGCTCAAGGAATAATGCTTTTTGAATTGTTTAACAGTAAATTCTGTTAGGTCATACCCTGGTAGTTGCCCCTTCATTGAACCAGCAGGGGTGTAGTGACCCTGACTTGTATAGTATTGCCCTCACTCTGTTAGCCTGAGGTGCTAGATTTTTCATCTCTCATTATTTCCCAAGCTTTTAGCACACACTCTTCAAGCCTTATCATCCACTTTACAGCATCTGTCATTAACATGTTAGGGTTCAGTGATCTAATGTGGAGGGGCAGGGCAACAATTTTCAGTCGGGGCACTCTGTGACTGGCTGTAGGTGGACTAATGTGCCCTGTGTATGTAATTATCTCAACCATACCCTCCATGGTTTGGATCTCATGCCATCACCCTTTACTTTGTGTAATATGATGTTCCTTATGAGAAGATGTGGTATTCTTGTCCGTCAAGGTTACTTATAATCGTAGGGGTTACTGATGGTACTTAAAGTGCTAGGATAAATCATTGTTCAGATTGATAGGCTTGTAATATCTAAGACGACTCAGAAATTGTTGTCAAATTATCATACATTGTGATATCTGTCATTCATTCAGCTTTGGTTGGCACATGCTGACATTTCCTCTAGCCCATTTTAAAGGCTCTGGTATCTCATGGTTTGTAAATCATACACATATATTATCAGTATTAATTTATTATTTAATTTAGAGATGTGAATTGATAAAACACAAATGAGAACCATTTTCGGTTATACTGCTTTGTCATTTTGCAAATTTAGATTGTTATTGTGGATGATATTGTGATTGGCCTTTATATAACAAATAAACAATGAAATTGTGTAGCATATTTGGATCAGGAGATGGATTTTGAGTCATCATGTGTCACTGTGGATTGCCTCTGTTGGTCCTTCATTATTGCTTCACTTTCACTGATGAAATAGCTCTGGTGTGACATAAGTCAGATGGTTTGTCCAATGAATACGGCAGGAACTTGCCAAGATAAAGGCTAGACTTTGAATCCTGGTGCAGATAGATTGATCATGATTATTTTCTACCTTTCCGTTTATCAATTTTTCTGGATTGGGTGCATCATTCGGGGAGGTATTTGGATTGTACTCTGTGACTCCCATAGTTTGCTTTGAAAGAAACATGTCAGGAATACATGGGGGTAATTGACGTACAAGACAATTTACAATGAGGCAATTTTGTCTTGGTTTACTCACAATATCAGTACAACATTCCCTTTGTTGGTGACACATACAGGAAATGCCCCTTGTGTTGAACAAGTGGTCCTGCCAAGAAAGGAAGTTTGTATTACGTGGCAAAGTCAAGAAGGATATGCCAGGTAAATTCTGTTTAACCATACATATATCACACAATGTTGAGTATGTTCACATCAAGGTCACAGAATATGAAAGGTGCTATGTCAGCATGTCTTATCAAGCGCAGAAGTTACTCACGTTCAAGTGCCTGGGGGAAGAAATGTCATGCTGATGTTAAACATAAAAAGTGTAGAGTGTAATAAAAAATATGTCCAAGAACATGCATGCATGCAGTGATTGTGTTACATCAGCTATGCATTCAGTCCAGATGTACCTTAAGGTAGGGGAATGTTTCAAATTAAGTTGACACCTGCAAAACCAGAAAAACATCTTCCATTGTGGATATAAACAGTTACAATGCTACATGAGAACTAACAAATCTAAACTAACTACAAGACGTGAAAATATTTGGAGATACAGGTGTCCTCTTACAAAACAGTGAGTAAACATAGCTTTGTTGACAGACTTGCCTTCAGAACAATTCAATTTCAGCACATTTAACTGCCTGCAAGACAGGTATATAACCTGCAAGTATGACTAGGTTGTTAAGTACTGACCTGCACTCTTGTTACTTGATGCAGGTATTTGTTCTCTACTCCATATACCTGGCAACTCAATAATGTGAAAGTTCCTACACTTATAGTCACCTCAGTGTGATATGAACAAGTTCCATAAACCCTTGATTATTTACAAGTGATGTGTACAAAATTCATACATCAGTGTTTACAGAGTTATTACCAAGGAGCACATTAATTAATATGAATTATGCGTTGAAGTAACAGGCTTTTAGGGTCTCAGCAGGTAACTTCACACCTGAGCAGGTAAACTCACACCTGTAACAGGTATCCGCTGGGTTGTCAAGGATGAACATACTTGACTCAATTTACATCAAATTTCACTTTTACTGATCTTGAATTAAATCAAACCCCATGCTGGTTTACACTCATTTTATTTACACAGATGTATGAAACAAGATGGTTAAGTGTCACAAACAGATGCAAATATTTCTGTAAATAAACCTGAAGTATACAAAAACATGAACACTCATAAAACATCACCATCCCATCTTATACATAGGAAATTCACATCTGTTAATGTTGTGGTATATCTTATGGTAATATTAATTATATAACTTCAGTAAAGGAATCATATTTTCTTCCAGACCTTGCTTATACAAAATATTTGAATGTGAATTTGACTTTTTAGTATTATATTTTATAATATAATATGGCTACAGGTAATGCTCATATATGAATAATGCCAGTAACAACTCAAGCTCTTTAAAAAAGTCATTTACATATTTTCAAGAGAGTACATCCCTTACTCTAATGAAAATGAGGATCTTGTACATATAATGAGCACACACGGAGTAATTATTACACAAGTCTTAATTAATAAACAGGTGTAGGTTAAAGTATTGAATAGATCAAAATGAAACAATGCCTAATTGTATACATCCCTGAATTAAAATAATGCCACAAATAGTAATTTGGTGTATTATTTTAGTTAATGATTAATAGTTAATGGAAATGTCAAGACCAGAAAGTCAGTCTGTCCTTAAAAAAAGGGATACCAATACCTGCTTATGGTAGTAGTTGTGGTATATAGATAAATTACAGCATATGCAGAGCCCTGCTTCGTATATCCTCAGGTATGATAGATAATGATTGCTGATAAGGGGACCACAGAAGTACAAGTGATGTTATCACTATGAACATACCTTGGTGGCTGATAGATATCTTAAATAAAGATCACAGGAGCTCAGGTAGAACATGTATTTGTAACTAAGAGGTAGCTATAAATACAATACATTAGATCAGCTGATGCTAAAGGGCAAACTAATAATCTCTGGTTACAGAGTCGGGTTATACAGGTTACATGCCAGCTCAGATGGTAAATTACCTGAGGTTAATAAGTGCAAGGTAAAACATGAGAGATTTCGTGATGATGTATATGGTCCACTGGATGAATATAATGAGCTGGTGGCTGAACATCAAGTGGACTGTTTAATGGCCATAGAGTCATAGATTTAAATCATGCAGAACTTCTATTTATGACTTCAAGAGACCCTTCAGTAAATCACCAGCCACATTTGTGTCCACTAAGCTTGACAAATCCGATCTTAATCAATGGATTTTTATTTGTTTATAGGCCCTTGCATTTTAAAAAATTATTAGTATTGCCTAGTGGATCTCAAACACAACTATGACAACTCTAAATGCAGCCTCTTACATGACATTATCATTAATTGAGCATTTAAATGTTGATCAAGACATGTTAATGTCTGTAAAGTTAAATAAGGTTATGGTAAACACTCCTTTGTTTTGTCACTTATGCTCTTGGTTAAAATTAAAAAAACTTTTAGTAAAATATACAAACTTTAAGGAGCATCGAATATATGAATACACAGCTTTACAGGTTGAAAATTTTTCTGATCAGACTGTGATGGTTGACTGAACGTATCACTTAGAAAATACAAATAACAGCTTCAGAGTGTTGGATAGATTTGCAAAGAACAATGGTTTCAGATAATAAATTTGCACTAGAATGAAAGTTTAACTGGAATGTACATGATATAATGATTCTGTTAGGATATATGTTGTCTCACTTGATAATGTAATAAATTACTGGTAACAAGAAAACAGGCTGCTGAACATTTATAAGAGTAACTTTTGAAAGCCTGAATTTTCATTTTTGATCTTGTGATTGTAGATGACTGTCTTTATTAAGTTTTTTTTACTACATTTTGAGACAATAAGATGTGGTTGTGTTGCGGTGCTGTTTAAATTCTATTTGCTTAATGTAATATCTTCAGGTTTAGTTAGTTTTCTTCCTGTTCACTGGAGTTTTGCTTGGTTTTTGGATTGTTCTCATCTTCGAGATGATTATCCTTTTGTTTCAGATGATTATTTCTGTTGTTTGTTCATTGCTATTTCTTTCATTTCAGAGAGTGGGATGCGATGGCGTGGTTGGGTCAGAGAAAAAAACTGACAAGTGTGGAGTATGTGGTGGGGATAACACGTCGTGCCATATTGTCTCAGGCATCTTCACACGCACCGGCCTTACATACGGTTACAACAAGGTCACCAAAATACCAAAAGGAGCATGTAACATCAACATTACGGAGGTCATCCCCAGTCCTAACTACCTAGGTAAGGTTCAGAGCCACAGGCTTTATTTAAATGTTATCATATATTTATTCAGCATTTATTGGGAGGCTTATGGCAAAGTAATGTAGTAAGAAGTTCTTTGATGTGTGAAATGTAACAACAAAGCTGAGCTTTTGTGGTGCCAGTAACGCCCCGAAAATGGAGTAGAAACAGTAATGGTATGTGATACCATAGTTAATTACATCAAACAACAGTCAGAGAAAGCAACTTTGTTTATATATGACCTGATGCAAAGACAGTAAACATAACTCCAATAGCTGTACCAAGACATTCTCTTTCAGAGTATGAGTTAAAGACATTCTCCTCACAGATCCTCACATGTTATGAGTTAAAGATGTTCACTTCTAAGACTGATTTATGGAAATTCTCCTCACAGATTCTAAGTTAAAGATATATTCTCCTTGGCACTCTCCTCTCAGTATTTTTTCACTCCTTGGCATTCTCCTCTCAGTATCTGCTCACTCCTTGACATTCTCCTTTCATTGTTTACTCAATCTTTGGCTTTCTCCTCAGTGTCTGCTGACTCTTTGGCATTCTCCTCTTAGTATCTGTTCACTCCTTTGCCTTCTCCCCTCAGTGTTTACTGACTCTTTGGCATTCTCCTCTCAGTGTTTATTCACCCTTTTACTTTCTCCTGTCATTGTCTAGTGACTCCTCTCAGTGTGTGTTGACACCTTGGCATTCTCCTCTCAGTTATTTTCTCACTCCTTGGCTTTCTCCTCAGTGTCTGTTCACTGTGTGGCATTCTCCTCGGTGTCTGGTTAATCCTTGGCCTTTTCCTCTCAGTGTCTGCTCACCCCTTTGCATTCTCCTCTCAGTATCTGCTCACTCCTTGTCATTCTCCTTTCAGTGTCTGCTCACTCTCTGGCACTCTCCTCTCAGTGTCTGTGTTTGAGACATATTTCGTCCTTAGATTTTTGTTTGAAGATAAATATTTACTCTCAGACGTTGCATGGAAGTCACTAGCAATATGTATGTTAACAATTGGACTTTTGAGCATGAGAAAGGTTTCTTCAGTTTTTTATGAAAGGACATAGGGAGCCACACATGGGACTTGCTGTCATACAGTTATGATAATTATCAACATGGAACATTATGATGATTTTTAATTCTAAGATTTTTCGAGTCTCTTATAGGATCAGAAGAAATTGGCAAATCAATTGTTTTATTCCCTATAGCTAGCTGTTGCAGAGTGCAATCATAGGGTTAAAACATTCTTGACAGGAACTTATTCAGTAGTCTGGGAACAAGAATGTTGAAATGATATTATATTTTTAGCTTTGATCTCTTATTAAAGAAAAATATTGAAGGATTTAAAACAAAGTTAATTTTAACTTGGCAATCTAATTTGAAATACATGTATGTGTCAATGACAGGAGAATTTCCTGTTCAAGAATTTTAAGGTTACAGCAGACCTTATATGTTGTTTATAGTAATATTTTCTGGCATGTACAAGAGAGTTACATGGATCACTGCCACGTATTTTAGATGTTCATTTTCAGCCAACCAGCAATGAAATTGGATTATAGGATAAGTTGTTCACACCCAGCAATGCTTAGTCATTACTGTTTATCTCTAATTTTGACATTTTGCCTAAGTATGTCAGGGGTAAGCTGATTTGTTAATTCACAGGTCAAGGGGATGATTAATTTCCTCTGAAGTTATGATTCAGTGTCAAGGATAAAATATTGTTTGCCTGTTGTAAGACCAGAGCAAAACCATGTCAGCAATAATTGTTCACTCTTCAACATTGTAGACATTTTGGCTTATGTCATATACAGACCAATTTGTCACCAGCCTTTAGTGCTTCAGCTCCTTTGCCTCATATGCTATTCATAAGAAATACATAAAGTAATAACAAGCTGAATTGCATTTAGAACTGGTATTATATGGGCACTTGGCCTACACAATGCGTGATAAAATGCAGTTGTTTACATGGTCATACAGATTTAAAGTAGCAAAACACAGCCAGTGTATCATTTGTCATATAAGTAACAGCTACTGGTTGCTCCCACCTTGATATATATAATATTAGTCAAGTCTTTTACATTAACTGCAGGTTTAACAATTATCTCAAACTTAAAGCTCTGTCTGTTTGATCATCTGTGGGGTATAGATTAAAACTACTTGAACTACTTTAAGTCTTTTATTGAAATCATTCTGCTTATCAGGAAAATAACCTGTCTGGTAGTATGATGCAACTGTGGGTATGACATTAATATTTTCCTCCAAGTAGATCTGAAGCTTCATTTGCAGAAGCTGGAAGAAGAAGAAAAGTAAGGTTAATTAAACAGACATGTTACAATATTTGTTATCAGGCTTTCTATATTAGTTCGGGATTTTCATGCAGCCCAAGTGCAGAATCAAAGTAGACATGGGTTCAGCAAAAATTGGGATAATGTATGATTCAGCATGTTTATACCTCTGAATTAAACATGCAGCTCAGCTTTTTCTGTGTTCAAAGGTAACAGCCAAAAAAAATTTATTTAGACATATATCCCTTTTTATTTCTTTCAAGTATCTGGAGCTTAATCCCAAATTAAAATTAAAAGCCTATAATATATAAGAAATGTTTCCAATGTAACATATTCAACCTCATTTAAACAGAATCTGATTTTCCATAGAACTCCTGTTACAAGCAGATTATTAACCATATGTGGATTGAATATTCCATGTGAATAAGTCATCCTGTTATATTTGTTATGTAGCTGTACACTTAACAAGAAAATTTCCTGTGAAGGCCCTTCTTCCCACAAAGAAAACTTCCACAAAGGGCTGAATTTAATGACAAGGAAACAGTGTACATAACCAACTTTTTCTCAAAGCAAGTCATGGGAAACATCACAACTTGGAGCTTGGCAAATAATGGCCATCTTGCTTATGAATCCAGCAGAGATCTTGAACTGGAGTTGTAGGAGACTAGAGTCAACCACAAGCCACCATTATATTGGAACTGACTTTTTGTGGCAGCAGGCTTCCTTGTAAAATGCCATAGGGAACCTGGAAAAGTTGGTTTGTTTTGGCTGGCCCTGATAGGAGAAACATGTGCAGTGATATAAAGACATGTGTTTTAGAAACTTTCTGGTAACTGTATCACCCCAGGGGTGTAAAACAGAGCACACCGTTAGTCATGTATTGAAAAGCCACTGTACCCTTGGCTTTATTGACAAGCATGAGTGCACCATCCTCAAGCATTTAGAAATGTTGGTTTTGCTAGATATTCATTGTAGATATGATTTCAAGAATAAAAATCACTTATAAAGACTGTTGATGTTTAGAATACACATTCATAATACTATTTATAACTGAATAGCTCTCATTTCATGCATTAAATTTATGGATAATATATAGTAATGAGGCTACAATGATAGTATTTCCATAACTGTACTAAAGTCTTCCACTATATGTTGTTATGAAGACAAATTGTTCAGTGGAAAATACTGGGTTGATCCAGGATTCGAACCCATGTTGGTGGCACACAAGTCTGGCGTACCAACAGCTTCGCTAGCAAAGCAAGCTTCACTAGCAAGACAGTTCGGTCCGCCTTTATGTCACTCTGTAACACACCCCCTCTTAAGAGCATTCTGCTATCAGAATAAGACTAATTATCCCAGGAGTCACACTTTGGTGAGCTTATTCCCTTGGCCACAAATTTGACTGACACGTTGGACGAGCCCCCATTTTGTTATGAAGACAAATTGTTCAGGGGAAAATACTGGGTTGATCTGGTCTACGTTAGGGCATGGCTATTTTTAACCTGGAGAGACATACATATATTACAGACACTGAATTCAACATCTGGTCCAGGAGAACTGGATATTACCCATATTTCTACAAAATTAGTCCAAACATTCAAAAACAGAAGAACATACAGACAGGAAATAATGAAAACACATACCAGTCATATTTGAATATAAAGGTTATTAAGACATAGCCTGCAAATTAAAACATGTCAGTTTGGAGATACAGGTCCAATGTTTGCTGCCTTTCAGAGATTCCTCTTGATCTGTTCAGGTACAAGTTATGACTTTTGGATTATAACTGACCCACATATATAAAACAACTGAAAGCAAGTGGTAAAACTCTTGGCTCTCTCCGCTGGCGACCCGGGGTTGGATCTCCAGCACTGCTATGAGAGTACGATGTAGTTGCCCATCCAGGGTCATTGGTTTGCTCTGGTACCTCCTGTTTCCTTCATCCCTGGAGACTACTGAACACCACATTCTGTGCCATTGAGAGTGCATCAGATTAGTTATTATAACTTGTTGTACAATCCATATAGAATAATTAATGTTTATAGTTTAAATCAAAAAGGCTTAATACAGGTTATGCACAGGTCCTGAAAAACTTTGAAAGTACTTGAATTTCTACCCCTTTCAAGTCCTTGAATTTCATAGCAGAGCTACCTTCTCCATTTTCATATCCTTCCATGATCACATAATTTCTAGATTCCCTGTATTAATTCAATTGGTAAAGTTTTGTGCTTGCTTTTATAGGCATTGGTATAATTATGACATCATATCAATTAAAAGTTATTGTAAAATGGGACCTTGCAAATCTGTGAATTTTGGTTAAGTGTTGGTACAGATAATTACTTACTGTTCTTACCAGATGGCTCCTTCATTGTCAGTTATAGGAAAGTGTTACTTAAGCACCTATCCTTAAAAAATCAACATGAGCATGCTGTATGCAGCTGTGATGGCAGTGATTTTAGGGGCTTTGGGCAGCTTGGTTTTGCATTCTGTGGTGCCAGTTGTTGCTGAATTATTAAGTTTCTGTGTTGACAGTAGTCACAAGGTTTTTTAGTGGGTTCTTACAGAGGGCTTGTACATGGTATACAAATCAAGTCTGAAGCGGCAGCGTGCTCTGTCGTGTTAATCCATGTCCACCCAGTGGCGGGCACTGTGGGTGATATTAACGATTCCGGATGCCATACAGTACCAGGTCATAGGGAGCTGTACTATGATCAAACCAGGCCAAATGTGGACAAAATGGGTCCATCATATCATCATTAGCCAGCAGAGTGAACATTTATAGCACATTAGTCTCAGCAGAAAAAGCTTCAATCCCATCCCAGGACATAAACAAAAAAACTCCAAGGAATCCTAAAATGTCCAAGTTTAAGTGTGAAAAATCCAAAAAATGTCAAACATTGGATCTGGTCCTTTTGCTGCTGAAACAGGAGAAGTGTAAACCAAGTGACATAGAAAACCACACAACATCACAGACGCAGGAAATCCAAGTGGTTTAGTGAACGGGAATCAGAATGATAAACCCGGCTCCCTGCCTGCAGATACATCCAGTAATTAGTGTTGATGGCATTGCCAGTTACCCATAAATGCTACAACATGTATCTGATAGCCTTTGTCTATCATGTGTTTGAAAGACCAGAGCCAGTTTGATACAGTGTACATAGGGTTTTATTGTAACAAATAGGAGCAATCCAATTAACTAACTGAGAGATCTGAAGAGCTGAGATTACATTTGGTTAATTACATGAAAATGTAGATTTTTATTTTTTTAGATGGTTTTGTAAAAAAACAGATCACTACATTAGCAAGGGGTATTATAATAAAGGTATCTTGTACATAATATTTCTTCAGTAATATGATATCCCTTTTACACATGAGGTGATTGTATAATGTTTAGTGCAATTTGAATTCTTCAAATGATTTCCATTCCATTCTTAATGTCAACTGAATACTGCACAACAGGACCTTGTAAATTGAAGCATCAGGACGTCACAGATGCTGTAAACCTAAGTTTGATCTTATTAACAACTCACAGTTCTATATGGCATTGACAATGATGTGCCTTTATTCCATAAAAGGCCATTGATGATGTACACTTAATTTATGGATTTTTTTATGCAGTAGGACTGCTTGTACTCTGATCATTATGACCATATTTCTTTGAGAGACATAAGATGGGAAAGCCATTTAATTTTACTTTGTTGAAGTGGACAGAAAATTAAAAGTTTCCCAGGAAGATTGAAACACACATACCAGTAATGATAAATTTCCTATTTTATTTTCAGCACTAAAGATCACAAATGGAGACTATATTTTAAATGGGGAGTATGCAATAGATATCGGAGGCAATTACGAGGCAGCAGGAACTAGCTTTAAATATGACAGACCGCCGCCCAATCATCCTCGTAACAAGAAGGAGAGCATCGTCGCCCAGGGACCGCTCACACAGGATGTTGACATTATGGTATGTTATACACATGGTTCTATTATTGTAAAAATTCTAAAGAATTATTTACCCATTCTGCTTACTTTTTCAAAGTATGAATATTATATGTATGCTTCAGTTATTCTGCATTTTTTATTTCTAAGACTGTGATTTCAGATTCTTCAAAGACAGAAAAAAACATTTGTTGAGATTGAGAGAAATGTTTTGTTGTTAACATGCATTTTTTAGAGTGGGATTTCACTTTGCACTGAGAAAATGATTAAAATATGCTAATTAGCTTTGGCATTTCAGGCATAATTAGCTCATCTAGCAGATGCTTATTTCATTCATAAGATTGTATATTATTATATAATTACCTTACAGCAAAAAAAAAATCATAGAAAATTTGTGTTCGACATAAATTTGTATTCTTTATAGAATTTTGCTACTTTAACACAAGCTTTTATATCTTTTGGTAAAATGCAAAGTGACAGCATAGTATTGATATATAACTCCAAGAAAAAATGAGCATACACAAAATATTGACCGCAGGTCCACACATTTTCCTGTGGTTTTAAGTTGTTTACCCTAAGCTTTTTACATCTTGTTTGCATCAATTCCTCTCATGCCTGGGTTTTGCTATATTTTGTTCTTTGAAGGTTGACTGTAGGAATGTTAAAGTACTTTTGTGCCCCCATCATATTTTATAGCTTTCTGATATGGCTCATAATCAGGCTCATATTAATTTCATGACATGTATGGTTCTTACATCAAACAATTTTCCCATGGTGAGATATATACAGTAAATGACAAATCCTATAGTCATGGAATTGATGTATTTCCACCTTATTGTACAGGGTGAGAACTTCCGTTCAGGAATGTCATATAGCTGATTGCTTACTTATGTTGGCAGAGCTATAATATTGTATCTCCATACTGGACATCTCAGACAAACACCTCTTTCACACCAAGAACAGATCCAACCCCTGTTGTAATATACACATAAAACAATTCTAAAATCTTGACGCATTGACATAGAAATACAACATATCCAAAGTGTGTAGTAGTGTTGGGAGTCACCACCTTGATCATAATCTATCATTTAAAGCAAATCAGCAACAGATGATCGATTATTAGGGACATTTGAGAAGTGTTGAGAATCAGTTGTAATTTTATGATCAGTAAAAACTGGTTGAACTCTAGGAGTATGAAATTTGTGATCAAATATGGACCACTTCATCTTCTCAATTGATATATAGAGACCTACATATTGGCTAATATATCTAATAACTCTATAAGCTACATATGTATATAGTAAACTTCAGTGTGAATCTATCAAGAAACAAAGATTGTTCTAAAGTTTTGTTCACATTAATTTATGAAATAATTCCTTCTGCCACTATAAAGCCTAACCTTTAAAAAACTCTGTAATTGATTATCGCAATGCAAGATCAATCATCGGATGGTCTGCATCAGTCGACCAGTCATCGATTATAATCGATCATCATCCCCAACACTACTGTGTTGTTAACCAGTATGGCAAATGGCACCAAAATAAAGTGTGTACATGTTGAGTATAGGACTTAGCTTAGTGAGGCGTTGTAATGTGGAGGGACTGATCCTCAGATCAAACTGCACTGATGCTTCGAAGGTGAAAAATGGTAAAATCTTGACAGAAGCTCAGAGATTGTCCAGTTTCTCAAAAACAGCTTCTTGAAAATCATTTCCAAACCCCATGAATATAAAACCTGAAATCCAGAAGGCTAAATATTGATAAATCATTCTAATTGTATGGTCACCATTCTCCTGACTCAGTAGACAGAACCACCAAAAGACCATCATTTTAAATGTAACATTAAGTATGTGGAAAATATTCACATTTTTCATTTGGGCCAGAGTGTTATTGGAAGTGTGCTTGAACAGTTTGGGAATGGAAAATACAAAAATTATGTTTTTTCCCCCCAGAGGAATGTTTATAAACCACTTTCAGACAGATCAGGTATGAAAAAACTTGGTTTTATCTGGATTTCATCACTTTCTAATCAGGTTCCATAGTTAATTTTTTCTCACCACCTAATTTTTTATTGAAATGTTAATACTTCAAATGGAATAAAATTATTTTAGATATTTTATATATTCATTTGAAAATTATATAAGGTATTAAATAGAAGCTAATCTATTATTGTTGTGACAGACATGTCAGCCATGCCCTTGTGGAAGTCCCTTAGCATAGATGAACTGAAAGGCCCATAAAACTTTCTATCACACGGTCAGCCAGACTGTCATTTTTTGCTGTTAAGTTTACTGTTTGATTCCAGAGTTATTGCTCTTGGTATGCAATGAGGGTATATTCAACAAATTAAGAAGTAATTAATTCTTATGTGTATCAGTGCTGCCCCTGTCAGTAGAAGTGTTAACTAAATACACATGATCTCATGACTTAAATCATGAAAAAAGTCACATGGTGTTTAAGGAAACATACGCATTGTCAAATAGCTTGTGCAATTTTCCACTTTTTTTATGGCGGGGGCATATAGTTTTACCCATGTCCGTCATTCCGTCCTTCCGTCATTCTGAAATCAAACAGTTGTACAGACTTTTTTTCGCAATGCCTGCAGATGTTGGCCTGATTTTTCAGGTGTGTGGGCAGTTAATGACCAGTTACAGATGGAGTTCCGTTTAGTCCTGGTTGACCTTTTTTTGACCGTTTTACGGCTCCTGAACATATACACATGTACGGACTTTTTTCGCAATGCCTGCAGATACAGGCCTAATTTTGGTGTGTTGCTTGAAAATGACTAGTTACAGATCCAGTTTGCATTTTGCCCTTGTTCACCTACTTTTGACCATACGACATCTCCTGAACTTAAAAAAAATTTTACAAAATTTAACAAATATTTCTAATTTGCTCCAGGCGGGGGCATTCGTGTCGTTCCAACACATCTAGTTTTAACATTTGCTTTATTTATATTTCAATTCCAGCTATTGAAGCAGCAGCATAGAAACAGAGGTGTTCAATACCAGTACACAATACCAGCCGAGAAAACACCAAAAAATACCAGCTTAACGACAGATCTGAACGTGAAACAGCAGGACGATTCACGCAGATATAGAGGCATACCAAGACAACCACAAAAACCCACCAGTAACGACAAAACCAAACCAGTTGGTGCAGGTACCAGGGCAAACATTGGGGTACAAGGACCCCAGGACAGGACCAGAGCAGGGTATCCTTCACCTGGATACAGGCGACCTACATATAACCAGCCTAGGCGGTATGTACCTTATAACAGCTGGCCGCAGGGGCAGGGTCACCAGTACCCAAGATACCTTGGCACACAGGGAGGAGGTGGCGCACGTTATGTACCGCCATATCCTAACGTTCAAGAGCAACACCGCCAGTGGCCACCGGGTGTGTACCGCAGGAGACCAAACTACCCTCCACATAATGACCGCATCTCACCCCTACCCGGCCCCCGTCCATACCCCCCTAATCGTCGCTTCCTTCAGCAACCGAACAGGGCAGTGTATGAGTGGAGGAGAAGTGGATTCACGCAGTGTACAGCGACATGCGGCGGAGGTAGGACTTCATATATAAAATTATATTATTCAACTCTGATATATAATCTGAAATTTATTTTCAGCAATACCAGTGGGTGGAAACGTAGGAAGTTTTCAATGAGGTGAGGAACAGTTTCTGCCATTGAACACAGATGGCACCACCAGCTGTCCTGCCAGTTAGACTGTTTCAATCATTAGCAGAACATATAAGAAAAGTCACCAACAATATTTATAAAAAAAAATTTTCTAACTTGGGAGTTTTACCAACTGTGAAGGGTAATGTCAAAGTTACTGATAAAGAGTTTTTAGAAGGTTTTTACTCAGTAGTGTCTTATTGTTGTGCAAATCCTATATTTTCATATTTCATATTTTTGTAAATTTGATTTGAAAAACTTCATTTACTTGTTTAAAGGAAGCATTCACTGTCATATGAAAAAAATATTTTGTGCCTCTTTTTGGTGCTATTTTTCATGGATTATATGATAACTTGTATTGTGTTCATCATCAAGAGTGCCATATTTTTTAAGAAGGAAGTAATATTTGCACAAAGATACAGGTAACATGTTTTCTTTACAGACCGCGATAATTTTTATAATGGAAAATACAAATATATATTACTAAAGCAATATGTTTATTGTAGGTATTCAGAACACCATAATCATGTGTGTCAGAGTGGACAACGCTGCCGTGGTGACCGATGACAACTGCCGCCAAGCCAAGCCCCCTGTACAGAGCGTGGCCTGCAATCAGAGACCCTGTCCTCCAGGGTAATCTCATTTACATGTATTATATACTACAAAATGATGATCTAACCAGTCAAAAACATGTATGATAGCTGGATAATCTTTGTGTCCAGACTTTAATTAGGAGTTCAGGATGCTCGGAACAAAATTGTTTTGTTGCACATCAAATTGGAATTAGGAGCATCCCAGTGGTGTGATATGTATCAAATATAAAAAGTTGTGAAAATTTAATCTCTCTGTTTTGGTTTGTTATTTTCATTTCATACTCAGTTAACCCACATATCAGCATACCGCAGCATTCCTAGATGCAGCCAAGCTTTCAAGGAAAGAACCTTTTCCATTCTGTGTTCCTATATACCATCCTGCAATGGAACATGATATATAAAATCTTGAAATATCATGGCAGAGGTATCAATGCTATATTGTGTATTCAGATCTTGTTGGTATTAACAGTAGCTCATGTCCTTACATTGGCATAGGACAGAGTGGATGCCTTTTTCAACAATATGTGCTTAGATTTTGTTGGTATTAACAATGGCTCATGTCCTTACAGTTGGCATACAACAGAGTGGACGCGCTGTTCTACAACATGTGATACAGGAACACAGATCAGGGAGGTGACTTGTAAACAGCGCGTGTCTAACAAGATCATTATCTCCCTTGCTGAAGAGAAATGCCTCGGTGAACCAAAACCAGCAATAAGACAGGGGTGTAACAGAGATAACCCCTGTAACAAATGGCAGATCGGCAAGTGGGGACGGGTGAGAAATTTTTACCTTTAATCTCTTATTTTTTTCATGAAATTCTAACTTGTCAGTTATCTTGAAATTGAACAACAAATGTGATTTGTTGATGTGATGACAAAATGTTGTGCAGATCTTAAACAAATGTATCATTTGTGCAGGTAAATTTCACTTATACTTACAGCCAGATATTTACCTGAATTTGTTTGTAGAATTTATGTTTTCTTGCTTTCTCTGCATACATATTGTTGAACTGTAGGTAACTGCAACTAAGAAATGTTATTATAAAACCTCTGACAGATGTATGAACTGTCAGCATACACGGATCATTTGGCCAGATTGAATGTGTTTGAATTATTTTGGACCCCCAAATATTATAAACATGAGGATATAAACAAAATAAACAGCCTGTGAGTAGTGGGTTGGCATTTTCTGGCCTATTTCTATAAAAGGTTAAAAGGAATTATCTTTGTTTAATAATAAATGTCAGATATCAGAATAGGCAACTTCAGCAAGAAAAGTTTTAGGGCTAATCACTAAAAGAATGACGATTTATTCAAATGATAATAGAATTGTGAAAGATTAAGAGACCACATACACACTACATATACCGTATTTATTCTAATTTGGCGACCACTTAAAAATAATTAATTTTCTCAGAGGTCGAGAAAATGGAGGATATTTGAAAATTATCTTCATGCAGAATTTTCGGTGGTCGAGATATTAGAGGCATGCGGTTTGATACCCTTCCGTAGAGAGGCAGAGCCGCTCTGACACTCGAGCGGTCATATGAATTGAGTGATAATTTGGTCGTATATAAGTTTGTTTTGTAAGCTTAACAGTATTTTCTACAAACGGGCTTCCAACCGTCACGTATCATGAATTATACGCAGTCCGCAAATGATTAATCAAACTGAGCTCAATCACTTTACAAAGTGATCACTTCGCCTATAGGTACGATCACTTGACATAGACGGCAACTCATGTAACCACCAGTTGTTTCAAGTTAACCCGCCAGGCGGCGATATCGGCGGGCCGAAAAGGGACAAGCAGCTGCGTCAAGTTGGAAGAAGACTTTATAAAAAATAACTGCCTATTATCAGATAACTTTTATTTGCATAATACGTAATGAATATAGGAAAGTAAAGGCGCGTTAAAATATATACGACCGAAAATGGTCTTAGCTCGCGTGCCCTCGATCAGGCCTCGTTTGATACGCGCGGTCACCCATCCAAAAACTAACCGGGGTCGTTTAGACTTAACTAAGATGACAGTTCCACCTGCATCACAGTTGTTCCACCACGCGTACTTTACAGCATTTTCTAAATATTATTGCTGAAGATCCCACTTGAATTGCACACGAGGCACGCGCGTACCACGAATGGTACGTACACGAGTTTGCTTCGTCACGGACACCCATTTGGTTCTTGAACGCTTTATCATGTTTATATATTGTGAAAAACGCATCTTTGTAACTTCATAAATTTGATTGGAAGCAAGTTTGATGTGAATGCCCAGTGTAATAAGAATCTAGTCAGATACAAACTGCGGTGCCCGTGAGGGACGGAGGCATTTCACCCTTAACATCGTCGACAGAAAACATCGTCGGCAGTCGAGAAATTAGAGTCATTTTAGAAAATATGCTTTCAAAATATTTTTTGGGGTCGAGAAATAAGAGGGATCGCCAAACTGGAATAAATACGGTACTCAAAATGTGCACAGCGATTAGTAAGTCCAGCACTCTCTGCACTGAGTTGTACTTTTCTTAGTCTTAGACACCACACTTTGTAAAAAAAGTAACAAAGTCGATGCTAGAGTGTCCAGGTGTGTGTGCTGTATGTATTCATTTATATAACTATCTTACAGTGTTCAGTGCAGTGTGGACGTGGCCAGCGTACAAGAGAACTTATCTGTGTAAACCTGAACAACCAGACAGTTCCAGAGAACAAATGTCGCCCCCCTAAACCCCCTGTGGCAGAAATCTGTGACATGGGCTCCTGTGCAAAAACATGGTTTGCTTCCGGCTGGTCTAAAGAGGTGAGTTACAAACACTGTGCTGATACAGTGTATAACAGTGTATGCACTGTACACGTAACAGAGTATCCAGTGTATAGTTTAAATATGGATTATCACCCCTTCTTGGCTACATTTTTATTCTGTTTGGAATAATTTTTTATAACATTAACAGTTTGCTATTTGGTAATTGTAAAGGTAATAAATGTTACCTCATTTCTTAAGCTTTACCACTTTAACAATAAAAAAAAATGATCAGATATCCCATTTGAACGATCAAATGGTAAGCTTTTACTAAGGAGTAAAAGTAGGGAAGGAACTTCTTGTTACATCCCCTTTCTGTATTACAGACACCTCTCTATTACAGACACCTCTCTATTACAGACACCTCTCTATTACAGACACATTTTTTATTACACCTACTTCTTTATTAAAGACACCTCACTATTATAGACATCTCTCTTTTTCAGACACCTCTACATTAAATACTCCTTTTATTAAAGACACCTCTATTACAGACACTTCTATATTACAGACACATGTCACAGTCACCTTTTTATAACATATATCCCTTTATTACAGACACTTCTCTATTACAGAATTCTCACTTTTACAGACACTTGAAGCAGTTCTGTGAAGTATAGTCTTGGAGATCCTAACCTCTCAAATAAATACATCTGCCTGTTAGGGGCAAATTCCAGATCCCACCATGCAGTGTCTGTAATTGGACTACAGTTAATTAATCTGATGATCCTTAACACTAAGATGTATGTTGAGTATATAACTTTACCATTGTTATAACCTTGCAGTGTTCAGCAGAATGTGGGGAAGGTGTAGTTACCAGGAAGGTGGTGTGTACGGCAAACCGATGCAACCCGTACAACCGTCCCAGTGCATCGCAGCCCTGTAAAAATGATATCCCATGTGGTGGACAGTGGTTTATTGGACCCTGGGGAAAGGTTTGTCACAATAAAACCTATTTGTAATGTTAATATTCTTCTTTCATAAACAGAAACATCGTTTATTTCTGCATTGCAAGTAAATTTGAATAAATCTAACCTCATGTTTATTACCAATAGTGGAGGGAGCAAAAGATCTGTAGTTTTTAACCAAGTTTAATGAACTCTAATATCAGAATGACAGAATTCCTATTTATAAAAAGGTTAATGTTATTTTAAGATTAAGGTTTTGCCTGTCATCAAGAACCTTGACCCTACTTAATTTTTTAAGTTGCCCATTCACCTACCTTTTGCAAAAGAATTTATGTGATTTCATGCTTCCTCTGAGTATATATAAATGATCTAAGGGTAATTATTGTCATGAAAAGTTCTTATAACATTTAGGATGTATGAACTTGCTTATAAACAACATGTTTGTAAACACAGCAGTGTTGACAAGTAGGGGAAAACATGTAACCTGAGGTGGTAGGTTGCATATATGTGGAGGCAGAAAGGTCACTTATTGCAAAAAGCCATTTGCAAAGCTCTGGCTTATCTTACTTGCCACCAGATGCCTTTGTTGAATTTGTATTGAATATTTTGGTAGACCCCCACATATAATAAACATGTTTATATAAACAAAACAAGCTAGCCTGTGTGCAGTGATATTCATGTTTTCTGGCCTATTTTTTTTAAAAAAGCTCAAAGGAATTACCTTTAGTTCATAAAGGTCAGATTGGTGATTGGGCACCTTTAAGTCCATATGAAGATATGCCAGTGAAGGCTTTTCATTTTAATAGATAACAACCAGGTGGCAGCAGAGGTCTTTAAAGTAGAAAATTTTGAATTTGATGGAGTTGCACAGCCCCAGTCATTTATTTACCGATATTTCACAGTATCTGATATGGCAGATGAATAATTTAAAATATCACTTGGAAATGAAGGCTATTTAAATTACAGAAGGTATTTTTTATGTGTAATATTTTTAGCATGTTATCTTGCTAAGCATCAGACATGCATTTTTAGCTCAGCTGACTATAAGTCATCTGAGCTATAGTCGTGGTCCTTTGTCCGTCGTCCGTCCGTCCATCCGTCCGTCAGTTAACAGGGCACGTTTTAAAACCGTTCGACCTACGAATCCAAAATTCTGCATACCAATAGATGTCCCCAAAATCTCCTACCATACCAAAAATTGGGTCATTAGGACTTCATTCTTCGAGATATTAAGGAAAAACCTCCGTTTTCCATAAAAAAGCCATTGTTACACTTCAAAGCTGCCTAATATCAAAACCACTGATCTGTTTTTGATCATATTTAGTATTCTTATTTTTCCATACATTTTCTGTGCACATACCAAAAATTAGGATAGTATTGGGTATTATTTTGATGTTATGGGCCCAAATATAATGCAGTTTCTTAAAAATCAGGAAATATATTTGCTCACTTAACATGAGAATTGCTGAGGCTGGAGACTTTTTTCCAGGAATAGAACTTTATTTAATCAAGATTCAACTGTTTACCCAAAATTAGATCTGAATTTTGCAAATTTTTCAAGTTATTAGCATAAATAAAAAATCAGTACCTTAAATTTTGTCAAACTTTGGCAATGGCACGTTTTTTCCCTGTAAGTACTGTTGATTTAATTTTCACAGCATATATACATAAGGATTTAATCTTTTAAAATCTGAAATTTCAAAGGAATTGTTTGAAAAGAGTAGCTTTTATTCAAGTTTTCATACACCATGTCAAGTGTTGTTTACATCTGGCCCACCTAGTAATACAGTCTTCACTTGCATTATGTAACCCACCCCAGGCAGCTTGCCTTGGCTTAGCTTGGCCACTACTAGCAGGCTTCCCCTCTGCCCTGCACTCCCACCCCACAGCTGGTGCATAAACTAGATGAATGTTATAATTTTCTGTATTTTGTTTTATTTTTGGCTATGCTACATTTTAGATTTTGTATTGTACCACCAGGGTTACAATGATTAAAGTGCACATTTAATTGTGTCCACAAAGTGATGTATTGCTATGAAAGTGTGGATGTTCATCAGAGTGCTCATTAAAGATTTTAATGTGTTTTTCTTATAACTCATGGTTGTATCAGTTGTTACATGATACTGGCTAAATAATCAAAATTTATATTGCTGATCCTTTATTTCAGTTCATAAAATTAAACATTCCCAGTTTGCTCCTGGTATAATATATTGGGTGTTTTGATCCTTGGATTAATTTTAACACATGTATTAGTTTCATAGTTGAGAATACTTTTCTTTTTTTCCTGATACCATTTAAAAAATTAAAAATATTTAAATTTTTCCTGTTAGTGCTGTGGATTTAATTTTCACAGCATGTACACATTAGCATTTCATCTGTTAAAAATCTGAAATTTGAAACTAATTGATCAAAAACTGTAGATTTTATTCAAGTTTCCAGGTACCAAGTCTTCATTGTTTACATCAGGTCAGTATAAATGCAGTGTACTGGGCAGTTACATAACACCTTCAGGTCTGACCTACTGCCACTGTGAGTGTCTGGGTCAGGCTGGGTCAGGCAGTAATTACCAGAGAGCCTCTTTCTCTCTCTCTTTCTCTCTCTCTCTCTCTCTGGTAGTCCAGCTCTCTCTTTCTCTCTCTCTTCTCTCTCTCTCTCTCTCTCTCTCTCTCTCTCTCTCTCTCTCCTCTGCTTTTTCTCTCTTTCTCTCTTTCAATCTCTCTCTCTCTCTCTCTCACTCTCTCTCTTACCCTTATTGCCTCCCTTCCTCCCTCCATCCCATTCTGTTGACAGGTACTATAAACTAGATACATTAGCTATAAATGTTGATGCAATTTAGAAATGTGAATCAACTGAAATATTCACAATCACATGTATGTTATACTGTAAATTTATAGTAACATTCGTAAACCTGGATAAAAATTATGTAATAAAAAAAGGAATAAATGCAAATATTGTTAATTTTTTATTGGCTCAGTAGAATGGGGAAAAAATGATTTGCTTTGTTTCTCCATCTTTCTGTCTGTTTTAAATATTTAATGTTCATGAATAAACTTTTTTTATAAGCACTGTTGAATTAAATTTCATATCCTGTATGTATATGCAAGGGAGTTGTAACTCTCACCATCCCCTTCTTCATTCCACTGAGGCTTTGCTCCTTGGCACTGTGAACAATAGTTCTATGGCTATAGCATAAAATTTAATAATTAAAGAAAATATCTGCAGAGAGACAGAGGCGTTGTAACTCTGATCATAACACAACCCCCCCCCCCCCCCCCATCAAGTCATTGCACCTGTGGAGTGGGGACGTTATGGCAACTGTATACATATCATAAAATTGATAAAAAAGGTTTACCAAATAAATTGGATTTCATCAGACAAATGTGTAAACTGTTGAACTGTCAACAGCTTATCAAAAATGTAAGTAATGGAAAGGCATGGTCAGATCTCAAATATTATTTGCAACATTTTCTTCAATCATATAAACGAACCATGGCCCAAATTACCTCTTCCTCTCAAACTTTATCTACATTTCATCATATTTTTAATATTTTAACCTTCTAGGTGGTTCAGTAATGTTGACCATTTGTCCATAGGTACCTATGTACATGCCAGAAATTATGTTAATATTGTGTAATATGTAGACGTGAGGGTCATCAAAATAATGTACCTTGTCAAGACCGATCTTGTCAAGATATCATGTCATACAGTCACAAATTCATAAATCCCCTCATCAGCATAGTTAATCATAACCTTGTATCTGTCAAATTGAAAGCTTGCAGTTTTCCATACACTATAGATCCTTCAACCAATAGCCTTATCATCATTATACCACTGCTTAGTATACTGTCATTGCATTCATATTTGCTCAAATAAATTTTTTTCGACCCCTCCCAAATAAATAAAAAATAAACCACCATATTTTAATCCATATTAATCCATCAGTCAGATTATTTCATATATCATTTACTCACATATTACATTATATTCCTTTATAAAAGCCCAACATGACCATGATATTCATAAGATTTTTCTACTCAATATAGTATAACAATGGTGATACATTTATAGTCCAATCATGATCATCTGAGCGCCGTGACCCATGGGTCCCTTGTTTTTATTTTTTGCCAAAAGCTGGTCATCTCAAGGTTTGCTCTGTTGAAACAAGACATTTTGGTATTATTATTCATATATCATATGCTATTTTTTTCAGTAATTAAGAGTATAAAGCATTACATTCAATAATATTCTTTTGATTGTGAATTTTTATCAGTGGTGAACTTAAATGCTTGATATTTTACAGTGTTCTGTAAGCTGTGGCAAGGGACTTAAGAAGCGAGAGATTTTATGTGTTAGGAAGCACAGTGCCGGCATCATGGCTATCGTTGGGGCAGAAAACTGTAAACATCTCGAGAAACCTGAGTCAGAGCAGCCATGTAGTCAGCCAGACTGTCAGGCAGAGTGGTACTCAACAGAGTGGACACAGGTACTCTCTAACAATCACAGAATTTATAAAGCCTTAATTACTTCACTTTTATATACCTACAGTCTTGGCATATTTTTAGGAATAAATGTAATTTGTGTATCAGTAAAATTATTTATATATTTTAATGATATTATTTAATTACACTTGTGCTAACATACTGAGAAATTGATTATGTTCACTCATAAACACTTGCATTAAATCAGGGATTAAATGAATCATTTACAAGAATGAAAAATCATTGCAGACTGAAATAAGCAAAAAATGAGGGTATTACTCTACCTGAAAGACAGATGGAGCCACTTATATTATGGCTACTTTTCAAAAGTTAGACCTTGATATAAAATTCTTGTAAAGGAAAACCAAATTTGTGACTGATACAATTGTATTGCAACAGTTTGATTTTGTAATGATTGCTATTGGCATGTAAGTCTAACCCTTTAAGCTGACAGCAAGGAACTTTTTAAACTTCACTCATTTTACGTGTTTTGTACAAGCAGGTATTCTACAAATCCAAGGCACTCTCCATGGCTTGATGCTGTACATATATTGCACTTGGCTGGAAAATATATTGAATTTCAGCTTCATCCCACTATTATCATACTGTATACTTGTATTTTAACAATATTGCTCCATATATAATAATTAATAATTGTCTAATTTTATTACAGTGTAGTAGAACGTGCAACACAGGGTTTCAGACTCGCGAGATCAAGTGCTTGGACCCTCACCAGAAGTTCAGCGTATTATGTGCACCCTCAGACAAACCAACAATAAAACAAACATGTAATACACTTCCATGCCCAAGACGCAATCCAGGTAAGAAAAACTGACCCACACGGGATACCAGTTATCATTTTAGATATTATATGTATACAGAAATAAAGAGTTCAGTTATGTTTCAGTTATGTAGTATTGTCAAAGTCACATGTTTTTCATATTATTTTTTCATACTTTTTTTCATTTTCTTCATACATAAAAAAATGTTGACAAATCATAAGTTATATTCCACATCTGTTCTGCAAGTCTAATATTTAGGACTTCAGGAATTAACCAGCATTTAACATATTTTATATTTATTTGTTGGCCCTTTTGTTTAACATTATTTTTTATATGATAAGGCATCATTTTCAACCTTCACTGCACAGTGCGGATCCAACAAACTGTACAGCTGAAAAGGAAAATGGAGAATTCCTTATAGATACAAAGGAAAGGCAACCTTTTCTTTTTTTATCATTTTTATTCTTAATCCGTATGACCACAAAGTTTACAGATTATATTATCACTGCATTTGAAAAGAAAAGTAAATGAAAAGTGGCTTAGTTTGTCATTTTTGAGATTTTTTGTCCTTATTTTGCCCATCAGAGCTACACTTCATGACTAATTCTTTACCAGTATCAAATTATGAACTTTGTCCATATAAAGTCCCTGGAAGTACAGTAGCTAACTGAATTAGTTGATTCATTCTTCAGCTCAATCATCAGGGTATACAAACCTTGATACCTTAACAAAATATATGTATGCAACATCCCCCACATGACGGAGATCCCTTGTAAACCCTGTCCTGTTAATTCTAGTGTACGGTCGTCAGACACATTGGAGGAAGGGTTCATCTCATACAGAGAGTACAGGTGACCCTACTACATTCATGTTACTACTAACAGTTTACACCTGTGCTTTGTGGCTCGTTTCAGCATTTGATGTAATTCATTGTTAACTAAGATTTGCAGGTGCTTTCAGCATTTAGTGTACAATGGTGCTTTCTTGGAAATATATCATAGGAAAATAATGATTGTAGCAGAATTGATGGTTAGCTGGAAAATGTACATTTATTGTGACTAGACCTTTGACCTGTTACGGTTGGTTAGCAGCTTACCCTAGCTTGTGATTGACATATTCTTGATGAGTTTCTACTTTAAATTGGCTGTGGTTATCTTATTAATTAGTCAGATGTAGTGCTGCCTCTGTGTTCCTTATTCCACTTACTCACATGACAGTCTTAGGCGATATACTGTCCAGATGTTTAAGATTGGGACTTTGTAGGATCTGATTTTAATCTTCACTTGGATATCTTAGTGGACAGGAAATTATCAGCAACTGTCAAAATTATGATATCAGCCCTGTGACTTCCTGTTTGAAAGACCCAACACACCAACCAACCAACCACAGCTATGAAACAAGGGTGTCTCCTAGAGAGGTCTGAAGCCTGATAAAATTCCCTTGCAATCAACAGCGGTCAGTTGAGTAGAAGTGTCAGAAAGGAACTGAAGAGTGACAAGGAAAAGAGAACCTGACAACTGGGAGAAAAGAGAGCAAAGAGGAAGCAGAGAAAGCAGAGCACACCACTCAGACTTTAACTGCAGGAAGTATGGCAGAGACTGCCATATTAAATTGGGACTACTCAGCTCCCCAGACTACTCAGTCACCTCAGGCTGCCATGATAGAGTGGGACTACTCAGTCACCTCAGACAGCTGTGACAGAGTGGGACTACTCAGTCACCTGAGACTGCTGTGTCAAAGTGGGACTACTCAGTCACCTCATATTGCTGTGACAGAGTGGAACTACTTAGTCACCTCAGACTACTGTGACAGAGTTTGACTACTCAGTCACCTGAGACTGCCATGACAGAGTGAAACTACTTAGTCACCTCAGACAGACATGTCAGAGTGGGACTACTCAGTCACCTCAGACTGCCATGACAGAGTGGAACTACTTAGTCACCTCAGACGGACATGTCAAAGTGGGACTACTCAGTCACCTGAGACTGCCATGACAGAGTGGAACTACTTAGTCACCTCAGACGGACATGTCAAAGTTGGACTACTCAGTCACCTGAGACTGCCATGACAGAGTGAAACTACTTAGTCACCTCAGACAGACATGTCAGAGTGGGACTACTCAGTCACCTCAGACTGCAATGACAGAGTGGGACTACTCAGTCACCTCAGACTGCTGTGACAAGAGTGGGACTACTCAGTCACCTCAGATTGCTGTGACAGAGTGGGACTACTCAGTCACCTTAGACAGCTATGACAGAGTGGGACTACTCAGTCACCTCATACACTGCTTAAAAATGATTTCCAGCAATGTTTATTGTTGCCAGGATGCCTACTATATTTGGCAGTAGTCCAGCTATGAGATCACGTCCTTTACTTTTATATTATATGACATTATTGCACAAAATGGTTGCAGCTGTTACTCATATATTTACCTTCGATCTTGAAATTCCTTGGACAACTTTAAATAAAATGCAGTTTGCTACATGATTTAGGTGAACCCTTGATGTTTGTGGCTTTGATTCATACTTCTTCTGTCATAGCAGTAGTGAGTGAATGATTTAGCTCTTAAAAAGAGGCATTACCTCAGACTAAGGCTTTTGCTGAACAGAAAGAAAACTGGGAGGATGTAGAACTGCTTAAATAGTTTCAAGGCTATTCACAGGATTGCACAGCAGGGTTACTTAGAGGTAATATAATTTCAGGTATATAATCACAGCAGTGATGGTGTGTCTGTGTGGTCATTATTAATATCATGGATGTCAAAAAAAAAAAAAAAACATGAGTCTTGATCAAATCCATTGTTCATAGTACTGGAGGCAGATTGGTTTATGAAGAGAAAAACTTAGTCACTGTAGAATCAGGAAAAGAAGCATATTGATGATTTCAGTATATATGTCCCATTGTGCTCGCTGATTGTGTATTGATGATTTCAGTATGCATGTCCCATTGTGCTCACTGATTGTGTATTGATGATTTCAGTATGTATGTCCCATTGTGCTCGCTGATTGTGTATTGATGATTTCAGTATGTATATCCCATTATGCTCGCTGATTGTGTATTGATGATTTCAGTATGTATGTCCCATTGTGCTCGCTGATTGTGTATTGATGATTTCAGTATGTATGTCCCATTGTGCTGGCTGATTGTGTATTGATGATTTCAGTATGTATGTCCCATTGTGCTCACTGACTGTGTATTGATGATTTCAGTATGTATGTCCCATTGTGATCGCTTATTGTGTATTGATGATTTCAGTATGTATGTCCAATTGTGCTCACTGACTGTGTATTGATGATTTCAGTATGTATGTCCCATTGTGCTTGCTGATTGTGTATTGATGATTTCAGTATGTATGTCCAATTGTGCTCACTGACTGTGTATTGATAATTTCAGTATGTATGTCCCTTTGTGCTTGCTGATTGTGTTTTGATGGTTTCAGTGTGTATGTCCAATTGTGCTCACTGACTGTGTATTGATAATTTCAGTATGTATGTCCCATTGTGCTTGCTGATTGTGTATTGATGATTTCAGTGTGTATGTCCCATTGTGCTCACTGATTGTGTATTGATGATTTCAGTGTGTATGTCCCATTGTGATCGCTTATTGTGTATTGATGATTTCAGTATGTAGGTCCCATTGTGCTCGCTGATTGTGTATTGATGATTTCAGTGTGTATGTCCCATTGTGCTTGCTGATTGTGTATTGATGATTTCAGTATGTATGTCCAATTGTGCTCACTGACTGTGTATTGATGATTTCAGTATGTATGTCCAATTGTGCTCACTGACTGTGTATTGATGATTTCAGTATGTATGTCCCATTGTGCTCGCTGATTGTGTATTGATGATTTCAGAATCTATGTCCCATTATGCTCGCTGAGGTGTATTGATGATTTCAGTGCGTATGTCCCATTGTGCTCGCTGATTGTGTATTGATGATTTCAGTATGTATGTCCCATTGTGCTCACTGATTGTGTATTGATGATTTCAGAATCTATGTCCCATTGTGCTCGCTAATTGTGTATTGATGATTTCAGTGTGTGTGTCCCATTGTGCTCGCTGATTGTGTATTGATGATTTCAGTATGTGTCCCCCATTGTGCTCAGTGATAGTGTATTGATGATTTCAGTGTGTGTGTCCCATTGTGCTCACTGACTGTGTATTGATGATTTCAGTATGTGTGTCCCATTGTGCTCAGTGATTGTGTATTGATTTCAGTGTGTATGTCCCATTGTGATCGCTTATTGTGTATTGATGATTTCAGTATGTATGTCCCATTGTGCTTGCTGATTGTGTTTTGATGATTTCAGTATGTATGTCCCATTATGCTCACTGACTGTGTATTGATGATATCAGTATGTAAGTCCCATTATGCTCGCTGATTGTGTATTGATGATATCAGTATGTATGTCCCATTGTGCTCACTGACTGTGTATTGATGATTTCAGTGTGTATGTCCCATTATGCTCGCTGAGGTGTATTGATGATTTCAGTGTGTATGTCCCATTATGCTTGCTGATTGTGTATTGATGATTTCAGTATGTATGTCCCATTGTGATCGCTGATTGTGTATTGATGATTTCAGTATGTATATCCCATTGTGATCGCTGATTGTGTATTGATGATTTCAGTATGTATGTCCCATTATGCTCGTTAATTGTGTATTGATGATATCAGCATGTGTGTCCCATTATGCTTGCTGAGGTGTATTGATGATTTCAGTGTGTATGTCCCATTGTGCTTGCTGATTGTGTATTGATGATTTCAGTATGTATGTTCCATTATGCTCGCTGATTGTGTATTGATGATTTCAGTATGTATGTCCCATTATGCTTGCTGAGGTGTATTGATGATTTCAGTGTGTATGTCCAATTGTGCTCGCTGATTGTGTATTGATGATTTCAGTATGTATGTCCCATTGTGCTCGCTGAGGTGTATTTATGATTTCAGTGTGTATGTCCCATTGTGCTCGCTGATTGTGTATTGATGATTTCAGTATGTATGTCCCATTGTGCTGGCTGATTGTGTATTGATGATTTCAGTGTGTATGTCCCATTGTGCTCACTGATTGTGTATTGATGATTTCAGTGTGTATGTCCCATTGTGCTCGCTGATTGTGTATTGATGATTTCAGTGCGTAAGTCCCATTGTGCTGGCTGATTGTGTATTGATGATTTCAGTATGTATGTCCCATTATGCTCACTGATTGTGTATTGATGATTTCAGTATATATGTCCCATTGTGCTCGCTGATTGTGTATTGATGATTTCAGTATGTATGTCCCATTGTGCTGGCTGATTGTGTATTGATGATTTCAGTGCATATGTCCCATTGTGCTGGCTGATTGTGTATTGATGATTTCAGTATGTATGTCCCATTATGCTGACTGATTGTGTATTGATGATTTCAGTATATATGTCCCATTGTGCTCGCTGATTGTGTATTGATGATTTCAGTATGTATGTCCCATTGTGCTGGCTGATTGTGTATTGATGATTTCAGTATGTATGTCCCATTGTGCTGGCTGATTGTGTATTGATGATTTCAGTATGTATGTCCCATTGTGCTGGCTGATTGTGTATTGATGATTTCAGTATGTATGTCCCATTATGCTCGCTGATTGTGTATTGTTGATTTCGGTGTGTATGTCCCATTGTGCTGGCTGATTGTGTATTGTTGATTTCGGTGTGTATGTCCCATTGTGCTCGCTGATTGTGTATTGATGATTTCAGTGTGTATGTCCTATTATGCTGGCTGATTGTGTATTGATGATTTCAGTATGTATGTCCCATTGTGCTGGCTGACTGTGTATTGTTAATTTCAGTATGTATGTCCCATTGTGCTTGCTGATTGTGTATTGATGATTTCAGTATGTGTGTCCCATTGTGCTGGCTGATTATGTATTGATAATTTCAGTATGTATGTCCAATTGTGCTCACTGACTGTGTATTGATGATTTCAGTATGTGTCCCATTGTGCTGGCTGACTGTGTATTGATGATTTCAGTATGTATGTCCCATTGTGCTCGCTGACTGTGTATTGATGATTTCAGTATGTATGTCCCATTGTGCTCGCTGATTGTGTATTGATGATTTCAGTATGTATGTCCAATTGTGCTCACTGACTGTGTATTGATGATTTCAGTATGTATGTCCAATTGTGCTCGCTGACTGTGTATTGATGATTTCAGTATGTATGTCCAATTGTGCTCGCTGATTGTGTATTGATGATTTCAGTATGTATGTCCCATTGTGCTCGCTGATTGTGTATTGATGATTTCAGTATGTATGTCCCATTGTGCTGGCTGATTGTGTATTGATGATTTCAGTATGTATGTCCCATTGTGCTCGCTGATTGTGTATTGATGATTTCAGTATGTATGTCCAGTTGTGCTCGCTGAGGTGTATTGATGATTTCAGTGTGTATGTCCCATTGTGCTCGCTGATTGTGTATTGATGATTTCAATATGTATGTCCCATTGTGCTCGCTGATTGTGTATTGATGATTTCAGTATGTATGTCCAATTGTGCTCACTGACTGTGTATTGATGATTTCAGTATGTGTCCCATTGTGCTCGCTGATTGTGTATTGATGATTTCAGTATGTATGTCCCATTGTGCTCGCTGATTGTGTATTGATGATTTCAGTATGTATGTCCAATTGTGCTCACTGTGTGTGGGTATTGATGATTTCAGTATGTGTCCCATTGTGCTGGCTGATTGTGAATTGATGATTTCAGTATGTATGTCCCATTATGCTCACTGATTGTGTATTGATGATTTCAGTATGTATGTCCCATTGTGCTTGCTGATTGTGTATTGATGATTTCAGTATGTATGTCCCATTGTGCTCGCTGATTGTGTATTGACGATTTCAGTGTGTATGTCCCATTATGCTGGCTGATTGTGTATTGATGATTTCAGTGTGTATGTCCCATTGTGCTGGCTGATTGTGTATTGATGATTTCAGTGTGCATGTCCCATTGTGCTCGCTGATTGTGTATTGATGATTTCAGTATGTATGTCCCATTGTGCTCAGTGATTGTGTATTGATGATTTCAGTATGTATGTCCCATTGTGCTTGCTGATTGTGTATTGATGATTTCAGTATGTATGTCCCATTGTGCTCGCTGATTGTGTATTGATGATTTCAGTATGTATGTCCCATTGTGCTCGCTGAGGTGTATTGATGATTTCAGTGTGTATTTCCCATTGTGCTCGCTGATTGTGTATTGATGATTTCAATATGTATGTCCCATTGTGCTCGCTGATTGTGTATTGATGATTTCAGTATGTATGTCCAATTGTGCTCACTGACTGTGTATTGATGATTTCAGTATGTGTCCCATTGTGCTCGCTGATTGTGTATTGATGATTTCAGTATGTATGTCCAATTGTGCTCACTGACTGTGTATTGATGATTTCAGTATGTGTCCCATTGTGCTGGCTGATTGTGAATAGATGATTTCAGTATGTATGTCCCATTATGCTCACTGATTGTGTATTGATGATTTCAGCGTGTATGTCCCATTGTGCTCGCTGATTGTGTATTGTTGATTTCAGTATGTATGTCCAATTGTGCTCGCTGACTGTGTATTGATGATTTCAGTATGTATGTCCCATTGTGCTGGCTGACTGTGTATTGATGATTTCAGTATGTATGTCCTATTGTGCTCGCTGATTGTGTATTGATGATTTCAGTATGTATGTCCAATTGTGCTGGCTGACTGTGTATTGATGATTTCAGTATGTATGTCCCATTGTGCTGGCTGACTGTGTATTGATGATTTCAGTATGTATGTCCCATTGTGCTGGCTGATTGTGTATTGATGATTTCAGTATGTATGTCCAATTGTGCTTGCTGACTGTGCAGTAAGCAGAGTACTTGTCAAGGGATAGAATTTCAGTCAGTGAAACAGAAATAGCTTTGAGGGAAAGTTTTTTTTCTCTGGAAACCATAAGATATCAAGCAATACATTATCCTCTGGTTGTCCAGGGGTCAGTAATTTCTTCATGCATAATCTATTTATGAGGACAACAGTACTGGAATTAAACAGAAAACAAGTCCCAGGTTTCACTGGACCATGTTGAAGTTTCTTTTGTTTTTTGGTGACAATATGTGCTTTATTAAAAAGCCTGGTATTTTGCATGGCCATTGATTGAGGCCCTTTGTTACTATATATATTTTAATACATTCATTTATTATACATTTGTATATACCTGCTTTTTTGGGCTTGGTGCTTGTGCCTTGTTCAGGCGTTTACGCAGGCTACAGCTAATGCCTGCAATGCCCAGCTAAGCCATATGGCAGCATGTTTCATTAAATGCCATTATTAGTTTAAAATTGATGTATTGGATTCTTAATGGTGGGATGTGCGTGTGCATGCTTAGCATGTGTCAGTGTATCTAGGATGTTTCAACCTGATAATTAGCCGAGTTGCAAGAAAATCATGCGCCCACACAACCAGCCCCTCAAATTCAGAAATTTTCTGCATTTTGTAATTAAAATGCATTTTTATTTTAAACTTCCCCCTGGCCTAAAATATTCTTGAACACAAGGAGCCTCAGTATATCAAAGAAAGGATGCAAGCATGATTTAATTGGTTTAAACAAATTTGGAGGATCCTTATTGCCATAGACACCAGTAGGATATTTATATATAGGTAGATAGATTAGATAGATAGAAATGTTAAATATACAAAAGTTTTATTATTTTAAGCAAATATCTTATAGAAAGATGAATAATCATAAACATTCATATAATTTTTAATCTTTTTATTTTTCAGGTCACCAGTGTAGAGACCATTTCAAGCACTGCAGGTACATTGTACAGGCCCGTCTGTGTAATTACCCGTACTACAAGACACGCTGCTGTCTGTCATGCAACAGCAACAAATACCACTAGAGGGCCCTATGACCATTTGTCTTTCACGGCATCATTTACTGCATTTTATACATGGCAATCAGGCTGTCACCATGGAGACTCCCTGACAACACATCAGCAGAGACTAAACAAGCATTGTGTTATGGAAATATGCAAATAACAATCCCATGTGACAAATCACATGATGTTGCCTTTTGTCTTATGCATGTACATAATTACATTGAATGGAGACTTCGGAAGCTGGACTGTTAACTGACAATGGGCCTTTTCTTAATGAAAGGCCGGCAAATGTGTTTAACTGACAGAGATGCCAGAATAGTGTATCCCAACACAGACATGTCATCTCTCAAACTGATCAAATCCTGTACGTTGTACTTCAGATAATTCAGAATAGCCTCATGTCAGTGCATTGTATTGTACAAGTTATATTTTATGTACTTTACATTTAATTTTACACTGGCGTAGCTGTGTTAAAGATTTATTTATTGCATGTACGTGTGTCTATAATGGATTTAAGCAATCACCACGTATACATAAACTTGCATGCAGATAATCAGGTGATCTGTTCATGTGTTTGTTAGGACATTAAGGTCTGATGACTCCGCTGGAAGACTTATGGAGAATCACAGATGTTTGCAGCAAATTATGGCTTACTTTTGGCAGAACGGGTTCAGATACCTAGATGTTTTTTGTTGCGAGGATATAATCTTTATGTGTTGTTATTAATGTTGTCTGACCTGGACCAGAACTGAACATTCTATGGTAACTTAAAAGGTGATAGAATGCTAGGGTCTGTTAATAAGTTTTTGTGTACAGAGCTAGAGAATGAACTGTAAACCTAATAAATAACACAGGTTTATTATCTAATTATAGGAATTATATCTTCACACAAACCAAATTGTCCTTTAAGTGGTCAATAGTTACATGTCTGTTTGGACACCATTGACCCAGATAGCAGATAAACATATTAGTTTCAGTTGTATGATGCAGGTGGCAGCACAGGTTATTGCCTGCAGAGACATTATTTACAACCTGTGATCAGTTTGAGGGTATTTATTGTAAAATTACATAATGCACAATCAAACAGATTGTCTTGGTGCTTTAAAATCAACAATAAACCTCGTATTGGTAAGTTCATGTGTAATAATTACAACAATGTGAAAGACTGCAAACATTGGCTTTAATGGTAACCTGTAGCGGGGGGGGGGGGGGGGGGGGGGGGGGGTAACATCCTGTGCAGCTGATTGTTTTCCATAGAATTAAAATAATCCATTACCACTTAAAACTACTTTAATGAATAGGATTTCCATCCTTAAGAGATTATGGAAATGTTTGTGTTTTTTTTATATATATTTCAGACCACAGACCTGTGTGTGTGTGGGGGGGGGGGGGCTGGCAGGAGGGTTGAATACACATTGTGTGTGCTGCTAGCTAGATAATTCAGCGAGGTTATGAAGATAAAAAATGCATTGATAAACTGTTGAATCAACATGAAGTTACAAAGCTTCCTTACATGTGGAAGAAAAATGTGATCATGGGGGGTTCAAAGGAGATTAAACTTTCCAGTTATTACAGAATAAAACCTGTGATTTTAATATAGTACCAGTGGCATTGTAAATAATAGGGTTTATTTACTTATTTTAATCATGTTTCTTTTTTTATTCTAAAATTTCATTTATATTTAATAGCACAGGCATATTTTGTTTAGTTTACTTCAAGATAATATGGCACAGCTGTGCATTAAACAAGTTTTTGGTTTCTTATTTGCCCGGTGAATACATTAATTAAACATTGCACATTTTATTTGTGTCTGTGACATCAAATTATTTAGACTATTATGTAAGCATTATTACGGTTAGAGTTGATTTGAAGTTCATTGTAAAAGTTGTGTAAAGTTACATAAATTCTGTAAAACTGTAGGTTTCCATTATCGAATATTAAAAAATATACATTTAAGTCTCAAAAGACCTATTAGTTAAGATGGAATAGTTAAGTGAAAAAGAATATAAAAATGTATTGTTGCAACTGATACAAAGGCAGCAAACAAAATATCCAAAGTATAATTAATTGTTGATATAGCAAAATTAAACATATATTGTTACAAATGACCTGACTTTATATGTTTAAAAAAATATAGTATACAGTTATTATATGACAATTAAGTGTGGTTCAGAGTAGTTTGGTAGACACTATTTAAGGTTATCACAATAGTGTACAACATATTATATTTTAAAATACTTGATCTATGGTTATATGTATTGTCTGAGCTTAAGTAAACATTGTCAGCTTTACATAAGGAATTGTTAAACTGGTTTATTTTTAAATAGAGTTTTGTCAAACATGAAAATCAAATTACCCACATATAATATTTTTGTTCTGGGCAATATCAAGTTTAACACCTGATGTACAGAAATATTTCAGGTGATATGGTAAAATTTAGATGATGCCATTTTACTGTAATGATACTGTTTTTATAACATTTCACATGTTTACAGCCAACATCATGTGTTTCGTGTTTGTCACATGTTGGGGCATAAGATACAGGAAATAAAGTAATATATCATGTTCAGGAGTTATTTTAAAGAAAACTTGTATCTGTAATATTGTGTCATATGAGCTTACTGTAATATATGCACTGACTGCACAAGAATTCTTCTGTAGTAAATGACATTTAATGATATTATGAGAATTCTTGTCCTATGCAGTCAGGCTATATATACCATACAAACTGTATTGAACCATGCAGAGTGGTGTATCATTGCAATAGGTTACAGGTTATCAGCCTGGACAGAACACATACTAAACACTGTAAAAATAAATTTTTCATCATGTAGGGGGTAACCCACTGTATAAAAGTGTAGATGCTGTGTTTATGTCCATAGTATTTATGTCATTATCTCATTATTTGTACAAGTAGGCTTGTGATAAGCCGGCGAGCTTCTGTAGGATTGCTCAGCAGTAGTAGTGCTTCATTCAGCCTGCCTGTCTGTGCCATAGCAATGTTTATTATTGATTCACTGCATTTACAGAATAACAGCCAGAACCACAGTGCTCTGAGGTAGAGAGTAAGTTACCTTTCTGTGGTTTATAGAAATAAAGTTCAGTGTCGTTATAAGTCTTCTTGTGTTTTTCATCCCAGTTAATGTGATCAGATCATAGTGTCTATAAAAGAAGTAACAAGTCTTAGCTCAAATGTATTTCTTCGATAGATATTTGTGTGTTCATTTACAATTCATCATGTAAGGACCAGAAACTTGAGTGTCCTGGTAATGCACGTCCTATTTCTCATTTTGACCAAGATTCCCTTTAAAAAAAGTTAAAAATTTCTTTAACTGAGATGTCTATCTTTTCATTTTGACCGTGATCCCCTCAGAGACTCAATCATTTCCTTAACTATTTCAGATGCCATGATTAAACCCCATAATAAACCCTGCCTCTGGCTTTGGACCACATAAAAAAATTTAATTATCACTTCAATACCTAACACCTTGCCATCAGATATTAAGTGATTCTTGGAGGTCCAAGATTTAAGCATCATTTTCTTCCCAAAGTCCCAACCGTTCACACATTTATAAATAATTCTTTTGATATCCAAAAATGGTTATGTTTGAAAAATTTAAAAAGAAACAAGCAAATTCAAGGAATTTATGTCCCCTGATAGCAACACCTGCTGGTAATTAGTGACACTAAATGTGCTTATTTATCATATCAAAAATAAAAGATCCTATTGTGTTATTATTTTGTGAGACAGACACTCCAAAATCAATTCCAACCAAGGTAAGAAAGAGATCAATCACTGACCCAAATTTGAATGAAATTGGATAATATTTAGGAAAGTTATCACACAGACAAGAAAACTGGACAGACAGAGTAACAGACATGTTGCAGACAGACACTCCAAGACCTATCCAAACCAAGTTAAGCGTGAGAGCAATAACTGACCCAAATTTGAATGAGATCTGAAAAAATTTAGGAAAGTTATCACCAAGAAATGAAAACCTTACTGGCAGAGTGACAGACAGACACTCCAAATTCCAACCAAGCTAAACATGAGAGCAATCAGTGACCCAAATTTGAATGAAATCAGGTAATATTTAGGAAAATTATTGCACGTAAACGAAAACAGTGACAGATGGACAGACAAAGTGATAGACAGACAGGGCAGACATTCCAAATTCAATCCCAACAAAGGTAAGCATGAGAGCAACCAGGGACCCAAATTTGAATGAAATATGATTATATTTAGAAAAGTTCTCAAACAAAGACAAAAATGGGATGGACAGACAGATGGACAGAGGGCAGACACTCTAAAACCAATCCCAAATTAAGGAAGCATGAGAGCAACCAGTGACCCACATTTGAATGAAATATGATAATATTAGGAAAGTTATGGCATAGAAAGGAAACCGGACAGACTGAGGGCAGACACTCCAAACCAATCCCAAATAAAGGTAAGCATGAGAGCAATCAGTGAACCAAATTTGAATGAAATCAGGTAATATTTAGGAAAATTATTGCACGTAAACAAAAACGCTGACAGATGGACAGACAAAGTGATAGACGGGGCAGACATTCCAAAATCAATCCCAACAAAGGTAAGCATGAGAGCAACCAGGGACCCAAATTTGAATGAAATATGATAATATTTAGGAAAGATATCACATGGAGACAGTCTAACCCTAATCAATGTCCCCTATTCCAGAAAGCGGGGGACAAAAAAAGTCCCACAATGGAACTCGACTGAAATTGGTGTAAGGATATGTTTATGAGCTTTATCAAAATATGGGTCCTGTGATCAGTTTGAAGCCAACATGTCTACTGGAGTTATCATCCATAAACTAATTTGTGAATGGATGAACCCCAAAATCAAAAGGAAACTTCCCGATTGGTCTGTGCGCCACATGTGGAAGACTGAAGGATTGTGATGAAAGGTTTTAGTGCATCCACAATCTTTCTACAGTAGTGCGTCCTGTGACTTTGACCTTTAATATCATGACCCCAAAAGCAAAAGGGTTCTTACATTACTGGTGGGTCATATATAAGTCAAGTTTGAAATTGATATGACAATCCAAACTAATTATCAACGGGAAACAAATTTGACTGACATACAGAAAGAAGGATGGACATTGTGATTAATATGGGGCACCTGCTTAGGGCCCTAATGAACACACAAGGTTTTAGGACATGGATGAAACCACAGTTGCCAATTTAACAGTATCAACATACTTGACCTCACCACCCGAGCCCTTATGCCCCAACCTTTTGATCTAATTATTATAATGAGCCCCCAAAACGCTCCTACACAGGTCTTCCTTATAACAGCTTTTTTCAGGACAATAATGACGTCACAAGGTTGATGATGTAGACGTCACAGTGACTGATGTTATCATACGGAATTACTGCACTGATGAATATATCATACTGATTGTGAGCCATCTTGCAATATTTTGGATTATTTGTCTCATACAAATTAAGTGCCATGCAGGCAAGACATTATTATTCACACAGTAGTCAAAGGAATGGCTCCTGCACCCTTTGGCCTAGAACTTTTTATACTGTCTCCTTTGTTTAAAAATATATCCTGGAAAACATGCCTACATGGGTACTGGTACAGACTACATGTGTTCTGTTTGGGAGAGGTCTCCCAAATTAAGAACATTTTATTATAGTCTGGTGATACGGTTTACAGTAATATTGGTGACCTGATTGGCTGCATAGAACAGTAATACTCATGATTATTCATAAAATTAATATGCTGTTAAGGTCATGTAAAGTACATGGTAAGGTGAATTTGGGAGTCTCAAAATAAAGAAAACAAGGGACCCATGGGTCACGGCGCTCAGCTGATCGTGATTGGACTATAAATGTTTCTCCACTGTGATACTATATCGAGTCGATAAAGCTTATGAAAGCATGTACATGCTGGGCTATTATAAAGGAATGTAATGTAATATGTGAGTAAATGATAAATGAAATTACCTGACTGATGGATTAATAGAGTCAAATAAAGTGGTTTATTTTTTATTTATTTAGGAGGGGTTGAAAATTGTGATATATTTGAGCAAATATGAATGCAATGACAGCAGTAATAAGCAGTAGTAGAATAATGATAAGGCTATTTGTTGAAGGATCTAAAGTGTATGGTAGTCTGCAAGCGTTCAATTTGACAGATATGATGTTATGATTAACTATGCTGATGAAGTGATTTATGAATATGTGACTGTATGACACAATATCTCTTTAGTCTTGACAAGGTACATTATTGTGATGCCCACTATGTCTACATATTACACAATATTGACATAATTTCTGGCATGTACAAAGGTACCTATGGACAAATAGTTATACAAAATATTAAAGTATGAATATATCTGACTCATCTTGTTCTTGCTTACTGAGGCTGACTTTGGGATGGGGTTCGGAGAAGGGAAAAGTGAGGGCAGCACGAAGGTGGATGTAGAAATATTCTATTGTAATGTTTTTCATTTATATAAGAATATGAAAAGCTAAGAGGAAAGTGGCCCCTCCTACTTGGTTATAGTAAAGTTCTAAATAAATGATTGCAAACTAATACTCTGACAAGACTGTCATGAAGAAAAACAGTAAAAGTTTTGAGATACTGTGTTGCATACGAAAATTTACAGATGGACAGGCAAGTGGACAGAATGAACCAATACCTTTATTTCACTTTCAAGAGAATAATGCATTTAAGTTTATATTTAATCCTATTTTTTTAAGCAGATCCACTTTTTCCATTAAGAAGTTTTTATCTGAATCATTTTTTTATTTACAGGTTTATAAATTTTTAATTAAAAAACCTGAAAATGGAAGTTAAAATATTAGAATTGTTGCAAAAGTTGCAATCATTATATATAAAGAGTAAAAAACATTGGGTCATATTATGCATACACATATATTTTATTATTTTTAAATCATAAATGTTTAAACTGATTTTAAAAGAAAATAATGCCACAACATGGCATCTTCAAGAATATTCCTTGAATCACTATTAAAAAGTTTTGCACATTGGAGTTTTCAGGACATGCTTAATTTTATTCACCAAAATAAAATAAAAGTAAATTTGATAAAATAAAACATCTTTTCAAATAAAGTATACACACTGTTGGTTGAATGAGGGACAAACAATATCATTGTGCTAATTACTATCCCAGATTTAATTAATTACTGGAATTAATAGTCAATTTCACACCTGGTGAAGTTTTTACTCTTCTGAAGTAAGGAATTACTTATCTCATGAACATCCACACTTTCACAGCAATACACCATTTTGTGGACACAATTAAATGTACACTTTAATCATTGTAACCCTGGTGGTTCAATACAAAATCTAAAATGTAGCATGTCCAAGAATAAAATAAAATACAGAAAAATTATAACATTCATCTAGTTTATGCACCAGCCGGGGAGGGGGGGGGGGGGGTGAGTGCAGGGCAGAGGGGAAGCCTGCTAGTAGTGGCCAAGCTGGGCCAAGGTAAGCTGCCTGGGGTGGGTTACATAATGCAAGTGAAGGCTGTACTACTAGGTGGGCTAGATGTAAACAACACTTGACATGGTGTATGAAAACATGAATAAAAGCTATTCATTCCAATCAATTTCTTTTGAAAGTTCAGATTTTAAAAGATTAAATCCTTATGCATATATGCTGGGAAAATTAAATCAACAGTGCCAAAGTTGGACAAAATTTAAGGTATTGATTTTTTATTTATGCTAATAACTTGAAAAATTTGCAAAATTAAGATCTAATTTTGGGTAAACAATTGAATCTTGATTAAATAAAGTTTATTCCTGGAAAAAAGTCTCTAGGTTCAGCAATTTTTATGTTAGGTGAGTAAATATATTTCCTGATTTTTTTAAAAATTGCATTATGTTTTGGCCCGTAACTTCAAAATAATACCCAATACTGACCTAATTTTTGGTATGTTCATAGAAAATGTATAAAAGAATGTGAATACTAAATACGATCAAAAACAGATCAGTGGTTTTGATATTAGGCAGCCTTGAAGTGTAACAATGGCTTTTTTTATGGAAAATGGAGTTTTTTTTCCTTAATATCTCGAAGGAACAAAGTCCTAATGACCCAATTTTCGGTATGGTAGGAGATTTTGGGGACATCTAAAATTATGTCAACAGCCTGGGGGGCATAGAGATGTGCACTGACCTACAGTCATCAAAGTGGACTGCTTGACAATGTAAGGGAATACAACAAAAGCCTCCAAAAAAATTCAATAACTAGCCTAATTTTGCAGCTTTTATTTTCAAATTTCAGATTTTAACAGATTAAATCCTTATGTATACATGGTGTGAAAATTAAATCCACAGTACTTACAGGAAAAAAACGTGCCATGGCCAAAATTTAAGCTACCAATTTTATATTTTTGCCAATATTTAAAAAAATTTAACAAATTTTGATCTAATTTTTGGTATACAATTAAATTTTGATTAATTAAAGTTGTATTACTGGAAAAAAGTCCCTACCTTTAACACTTTTGGTCTTAAGTGACCAAATATCTTCCTGATTTTTTTACAAAATCCATTATGTTTGGGCCCATAACTTTTTTAAATTATATAATACTGACTTAATATCTGGCATGTACATAGGAACTATATAGAGGAATATTTATGGTAAATATGAAGAAAACCAGATGAGTGGTTTTGATATTAGGCAGTCCTGAAGTGTGAAAATAGATTTCTAATAAAAATTGAGGTTTTTCCTTAATATCTCAAAGGAACGAAGTCCTATTGACCCAATTTTTTGGCATGGTAGGAGATTATGGGGACATCTAACTGAATGCCAAAATTCAGATTCGTAGGTCCAACGGTGTCGAAACGTGCCAGTCTTACGGACGGACATCCAGACGGACAGACGGACGGACAATGGACCATGACTATAGCTCAGATGACTTATAGTCAGCTGAGCTAAAAATGCATAAAAAAAAAGAAAAATACAGATGGTGCCACTATTCTTCAGGGACTTAAGAAATCAATCAAAATCAATAAACACTGGGTTTCAGGACACTGGATGAAACCACAGCTGAGAAACTAACATAACTGCTGTCATTTGATGGTCTCAAAAACAGAAAATAAAATTGTAAAAATTAGAAAAAAAATACAGGTGGTCCCACCAGTTTTTAGGAACTAACAAAACTAGTCATGGTCAATATTTCAGGCAAGATTAATGGCAATCCATGCATCAAGATACTGGAGGTTTTGTATCAAATTTTTAATTACTTATGGGGGTACTTACAAGCCCAATAGTTTTGGAGGAAATAGGTCGCAGTGACATTATTTCAGGTTTCCAAGGAGATTTTTTTTTAACCTTCCTGGATATTCAGTTACAAGTTTCTAGGGTTAGCAATTACAATTTGTGCCCTGCTAACAGACGGACCACAGACAAAGCACCATTACTATGCTCCAGTTGACTTTTAGTCAGCTGAGCTAAAATTTTTTTGATTTCCTATTTTTACAATCATTTCACCGATACTGTATTGACTATTGAAAGAAGTAAAAATAGATTAAGTATTTTGTCCTGTATTTTTTTTACTTTGAAAGTCATTTTGTCTTTTCACTTTCAAATCGGTTTTTAATTTAAAGTTTGAGGCCCTCATGGTATTGCATAGATAAACTTAGTACAGGGCTCACATTATATGAATGGTTGTCTCAAATAAAATCCAGTCTTAAACCCATTGCTAAAATCCTTTTAAAAGAAATGTAATACATGTACAGTGATGGCAACTTTTCCAAATATCAAGATATCTTAATCATATTGTATAAAATTTCCCATTTAAATTCTTTCCAATAAACTAGTCGTCTCATGCTGTACCGTTATGTTCTAAAGTATCATTTTTAAAGGAAAATGACATGGGACACATTGTAGGAAACCGGTAAGACGATCTCTAGTAACAGAATATACCAACAAGATTTAAATGTAGTAGTATGTATTTATTAGCCAGTGCTACATGGTTTATGTATTGTGAATACTGGTACATACATTTTCAAGAATAATAAGCTGACCAACCCCTCTTCACCAAACTGGAGCAAGCTCCTGTAAAAAATTATGTGAAGTTCCAGAATTTACCATTTTGGACAGAAAAGCATCACAGTATCAACAACAGTGAATGACAACCTCTTATAGAAGCATCATCTACCTTATTCACAACTTCACAGGAGTTACCTGTAAATATTTCTGGAGATATCTACTGGTGTATTTTACATTACAAGGCATGGTCCTGCCCAAGTCTCTACAGAAAACAAAGTATAGCCTGATTCACAGTTACAGCATAGTGTCCTTTTACTTTGAATGGATTGACCAGTATACAGACCCTCCATAGTTAAGATGACCAAGATATTCAGTGTAACTATAGGGTAGGACTGTGTTTGCTTGTCTTACAGTATCTCGTTAACGTCTGTCATTCTGTTTGATCTATGAGGAGGTGGATGCCTTTTCCTTCTTCTTTTCAGCTTCAATCTTGGCTTCCTCTGCTTCGTATTTCTTAATCAGAACCTCGACCTCAGTGTTCGGTAATGTACGGATGACGGTCTTGCCATCTTGTCGACATAATGTTGCGATCTCCACTGAAACAGCACAAAACACAGGTACTTTTGAAAAAACATATTCCCATGATTAAGTAATTATACAGATTTACAACATTTATGAAATATATATGACTCTACACTACCTTACCTTATCAAGGTATGTCAAATTTTATTTCTTTCGATGAAAAACATCAGGAAGTAAGGAAAATCTGATTTTTTTTCTTTTATCTCATTAATTGAAATTATGGACATAGCTGTTAACTTAAACCATTCACAATATCTGCATAAACAAGGGACCCATGGGTCATGGCACTCACTGGATTTTTGTAAAATTTCAGCAAATGCAAAACATGCCTATTTCTATTGTTATTTTTTTTTTTTACATATATCATCATTTGAAAAGCTAAGACGAAATGGCCCCCCTGTTTGGTTATGGTAAAGTACTAAACATATGATTGCAAAAACTAAAACTCTGACATGATTGCCATGAAAAAAAAAAAAAATAAAAGTTTTGCGATATTATAATGCATATAAAAGAGTTACAGATGGACAGACAGGTGGACAGAAAGGACTCCTCCCATTATTCCACTTTCAAGGGAATAATGATTTTAAATTTATATTATACCCTTTTTTTATCATGTTGATTTTTCGCAGGAATAGTTTTTATAATAAATATTTTTTTTCAAATAAATGTATACAAATGTTATAAATTTACAATAAGAAAATTTCTGAAAATATTAGTTAATTCAGAATAGTAAGTTGCATCATTATTTATCCTTAATTTGACTTAGAATGATGTCAAATTATACATACACTTATGGGGGAAGTTATGAGCCCCATAGCTCGCAGGATATGGGCAACAGACACCTAATTTCAGGTTTCCACAGAGATTTTTCATGGACCTCCATGGATGTCAGTTTTAAGTTTCTAGATCCAGTGGTTATGATTTGTGCCTTGTTAACAGAGAACTGGATGGCCTGATGGACAGACGACAGACAAAGAGGGATTACTATAGCTCAGATGTCTTTCAGTCAGTTGAGCTAAAAATCTGCCACAGTCAAAGTTGGGCTAAATTCAAGGTATTGATTTAACATTTATGATAATAACTTGTAAATTAACAAAATTCTTATCTAATTTCTGGCATACAATTAAATCTTAATTAAATAAAGTTGCATTCTAAAGAAAGGCTCTTTAGCTTCAACAGTTTATATGAAAGGTGCGTAAATATCTTTCATGATATTTTGACAGTATACATTATGTTCGGGCCGATCACTCCTACAAATTAAGAAATATAGATCAAATTTCAGGCATATCTACAGGTAATGTAAAGGGGAATGGTTATTCCAAAAATGAACAAAACAACACCAGTTGATTTGATATTAGGCAGTCTTGAAGTGAACCAACAGGATTTAATGGAAAATGGAGCCTTTTCCTTAATTTTTCTATGGAACAAGGTCATAGTGACCCTGTTCTGGGTTTGTTAGGAGAACTTAGGAACATCTAACTGTATACTGAATTTCTGATTTACAGGTCCAACCATTTTAAAACGTGCCCTGTAAATGGACGTTTGGCCTGATGATGGACAAGGAACCATCACTATAGCTCAGACGACTTACTGTTTCAATAAAGTATGGTATGGTAGAGTATGGTGTATAACTGATAAAAAGAATGCAAAGCACATTTTATATGAAAATCGTTTGTACACATTTAACACCAGGTAAGAGGTTATTTTGTATCTGTCATTCATTTTAATGAAAATTTAAATTCCCTATAAATACAAAGCACCTGACACCAGAAAACTGTTACACATGGGTATAATGGTGCGCTGCTTCTCATGTGCTTCCACATGATGTACGTACCTTTTTCCGCGGTGAGCTTGGTCATATCCAGGGTCTTACTGAGTACCTTGACAGCCATCTCTAATGCTTGCTGCAGGTTCATTTCCTTGTATTCCTGCTTCAGCATTGACACTGCAGCCTGAATCACAGGAAATAACAGAATTTTATCATGTGCTGATAAAAAATGCTGGAAAAAAGTACTCAGATAAACATTCTCATTCATAAAACATGATATTGATCTATAGCAGTGTCTTTCAATGCATCTGAGAAGGAGGTTTGGAAGAAAAACCTCATAAAGTACTATCATCAGACATTAAACAGATCTCAGATGCCCCTATTTTTCAAGACGAGTGAGCATATATTTAATTTGTAAAACAAGGACCCATGGGTCACTGCACTCAGCTAGTTATGTATGAAGGTAACTGTTTACAATTCTAGCATATGGAAAAGAAATCACTTTCACTGTTATATATATCTGTACATGAAAATTCAGTAAAAGTAAATTTATGGGTGCACACAATGTTAAATTAAAGCTCAAGTATTAGTGAATCTGTCTGATTTCCACAGGGGATATGGATCATATACAGTATATACTAGGGCTGTAATATACATCTGAAAGCTTGAAAGTCTGACAATCTGTGCAAAAAATTTGAGCAAAAATATTACCTTTTGGTAAGATTGCTGGTTCACAAATTTTATGATAAACCTTATTTAAGACTCATAGACATATGAAAATAGCAGAGAATGAATAAAAGAGTCTTATTTGACCTATTTTATCTAATATTTGGTATCCAGTAATCTGCTGTGTCCTAACTGGTGCTTGGTAAAATTGAGGGGTCCCACAGTACATGGTTTATCGTATATGATACACTGGTAAAGAACTAAATTCATACACATTAATAAACATTCAGTAGGGTTCTTTGGTTATTGTTTGATATGTATTATGTAGTATGTAAGGCACAAGGTTTGCAAACAGATCTGCCTATTGTGATACTGTATCGTTGATTCATTTGTCTCGTGAGTTGCCTGACGATACACAGTCCTAGCTAGTATATTCTGTTAACAAATATGGAATGACTCAACCCTAACACTATTGAAATGGGGCATGTTTGATGAGTCAACTGCTTTTCCATCTGTTGTTAGGAGAAATTATGTTACAGTAAATAGATGTTAGCCTTACATAATTTAATTTAAGTATGGACATTTTCACATATGTTACTATTAAGTTTTAGATTGTGCTCTGTTTACACATGACAGGCAGCAATATGATTGATGGACTAGCCCAACCACCTTTACAGCTCACATAACTTACAGTCAGAAGACCAATTGTCAATGCTGAAAAATAATAGGTATCTTACAGCACTGTTGTTGCCGATACAGGTTGCCTTCCAGCCGCCGTAGTTACCACTTGGATCGCTCTGATACAGCTGGTAGCCATAGTGTCTATCCCATCCTATGTACAACATAGACACACCAAATGGTCGCTTTCCTAGGAATGAAAAGGGCACATATCAGAAACCTGTCCAATGAACAGAGTTTTGGTCCAGTATAACAGATCTGATTGTTATATGAGACTACAAAACTAAATGCATGATACTGGCATGACAGATGATAAGTACTGAAAGCTTAAAATTAACTGATACAATTAATGTCAAAAGTAGAATTATACATATATTAAATATAACTTTCTGAACTATATCACTGTCATAATTTACATTAAAATACTTCCCACTTTTTAAGAATGAATACCAATTTTATATTCCAATATGCTAAGATGTAAATATGCCCATATACCATATACTAGAGATGGCTCTGAATTAAATTTTTCTTGACGATAAACGTGGATGTTTCAAGATGATAAAGGTGGATGTTTCATGATGATAAACACACAGGATATTTTCTGAAACACTATATTTTAGTAAATTATAACTTGCAAGCTGACAGCAAGAATAGATGTTCCTTGACAGAGGTGCCGAGTCAACCCCTTCCTTAAACATATAACAGTCACAGCCACAGTGCTGTCCTGCAGTGCTCAGTCAAGTTACCGAAAGTCAGATTTTAAGGGGTAGAGTTTTAATTAATTAAAGTCAGTGAGGTATCCTAATCAGAATTTATACTACGCTTATTAATCAAGGACATTTTATAAATTCTGACAATATAATTTTCACTTTATTTAACACATAATTCAAACTGTATTATTTATTTGTTTGTACGTCTGCTTTTTAAAACTGACTGAAATCCAGAAAAACCTACCTCCAAATTGTGTGTAGGCTTGTTTGATGTCACAGAGTGTACTGACCAACTGCTCACATGGAATGGGTTCTTGGTACTGTAGCAGATGTCTGTAAAACACATCTCAAATATACAAACCTGTCCTAACAACAGACATACTGTCATGTACTTCCACTTTATCAACAACACCCTTAATTACACAAGTAATAAACTGAAGACCCTTGAAATTCTGTGAAATATACAGTGAAGAATCAACCATATTTATATAATTAATTTTTTTTTTAATTTCTTTAAAATTATTTGATTAATTATAGTTGACAGGTGTGTGGACTAAACTAAGTGATGCAGCAGAGTGTTGTCAATTTTGTCAGAATTTTGCATGCTGTTATATGTGTAAAACAGAATGGCTTTTTCACAGTCCTGAAAAACATGCTAATGTCCACCATGGGCCATCATCTCCACATCCAAAATAAATATACTAAAATGCTGCAAGGTCAAGTTCACCTGATCTGAAAGTCATCTGAGATACTGGTTGTATAAATTTGTATATCAAATTTTACGGGAACATTACCTCAAAGTTTATGGAGTTTACTAACCTATATTTTGGCTGATTTGCTGTGAGAGAGGTGAAGGTCACAGTTTTCAAAATAATCAAAGAACTTGATAGAAACAAAGTGTGCACCGAATTTGAGAATTTATTCAAAAGTAAATGTGTTTTTAAAAAGTCTTGTATTTCTGAAGTGATGACCTTGAAGAGAAGGAAGAAACATTTTGTGATTCAAATTAGAAGGAAAAATATGCAGTACTTCAAACACTCAGGAGTACCTAAACTCAATGGGGCTAAAAGCATTTTTTCATTGTGAAGATCAAAGAATAAAGGTCACTGTGACCTAGTTTAAGGTTTCCAAGGAGATTTCCTTAGGACCTCTCTGGATGTTGAGTTGGAAGTTTCTAGGTCAAACAATTATGATTTGTGCCCTGCGAATGGATTTCTGGACTTATAGAAGGACATTGGATACCAATCACTGTGGTTAAGAAAGACTGAATGTTATACAAACCTTTGTGCTATCAAGCGCAGCTCATTTGTCAACACGTTGGCATCCGATGTGATACCTGCTACACTGGCTGCCATGTCACTGTAACAAAGCAAGGGATCAACATTTATTATTTTGTAACAACATTTCTAACAAGTTAGTTGTGTCTATATAGTGATGTATATGAGTGCCAATGAACAGCATCCCCTTGATATATGACATATACAAACAATAAACACACAAAAAGATTTTAAAATCTATTTGCTTGCAAATTTAAGTTGAACAATAATGCCGGAATTGAAAGTTTTTTTTTATTTTCACTATTATGATTATGAATTAAATAAATTAATTAAAACATATTTGATTTCATTCAAACCACAATCAAGAATTAAGTCCTATCAGGGAGTATTTTTTTTATTTAAAAATGAAGCTACTTTGGACATTCTGGAATAAATGTTAATCAATAAACTTACTTAAAATCAAAAGAAATGCCAAGGTTCAAATTATTAAAAAAGGCAGCTGTTTTAATTTTTCATTTTGGAATGTTTATAGATGCAGCATCACCAAAATACATGAATAGGTCTAATGAAACCTGATATAATATTTCACATGTTGAAATCATGTAATATAAATAGGGAAGGTATTGCTCCAGAAACTGTTTGTGCCTCAATATTCAGAGGGCTAAAATAATTGTATATATATATTCATCTTTGATAAAAACAATTTATGCATTTAAAACAGTCTCTCTATAAATAGCAAATACAAGGAGAAATAATTCAATAAATGTGTCACTTTTTGGAGTATCGGATTACAAAAATTAATCTTTTCATTATTTTTACCTGTTAAGCCTGTAGATCTTTACCTGTAGATTTTTACCTGTTTAGCCTGAAGACTTTTACCCGTAGATTTTCACCAGTTTAGCCTGTAAATATTTACCTATATAACCTGTAGATTTTTACCTGTTTAACCTGTAGATTTTACCTGTTTAGCCTGTAGATTTTTACCTGTTTAGCCTGTAGATTTTTACCTGTTTAGCCTGTAGATTTTCTCAGAATAAGAAACTTCATCCAGAAGCTTGTGTGTGTTCCTTCTCTCTGCTGCCAGTAGAACACCATCGTTTGCCAGTATACCCAGACATGTGCCAGCGTGTCCTATAGCTTCCATCGCATACTCCACCTGGTACAGGCGCCCTAAAGAAATAAAAAATTTAAAGATAGGTTAAGTGTACCCATACATGGACTGGTGTGTCCTATAACTTTCATTGCAAAATAAACCTGGTACAGGCTCCCTAGAGATATAAAAAAATTAAATAATTGGTTAAGGAATTTTAACTGATACAACTGTACTCTGCTTAAATTATCACAAGAGATGATAAAAATCAGTTGATCACAATCTTTATCAAACCATGAACCTGAAACAGCTTACAGAGTTCTTTTCATATTTACAGTTCTATTGTACCTCTTTTTATTTAAGAATTTGGTAGGCCATAGGCAGAAAACAGTTTGAAAATGACACACTGTACATAGCTATTCAACATAACATACAGTTATCACCTGAAAATAAACCATCTTCAATATCCCACCTTAAAAATGGAATCTCTAACTCTATATATTAACATAAGCCATACAACTCACTGGGATGGGAAGGGATTTCCTTGTATTGAAGATGCAATATGGGAGAGAGTGCATCATATATTAGAGAAACAAACTTAAAATTACCACTCACCCTCAGGGGAAAAAATGGTTGTTCTTGTATCATATCTCCGAGACTGAAATAAACAGAAGCCACTTTTAGAATCAAATGTTATAAGACATTTAATAATAATATATTTATTCTACTTTAGTGTATTTAATCTGCTTTATGCGACTGGGGTCTAGTAGCATTCTTAACCTGCATAATGTACTGCTACAACAAACATAGAGGTGGTCAAAGTAGCCAAGTTTTAGACCGCAACTGACCAATGTTCGTTTGAATGGAGTTGCTATATGTACATGTTAAATGCACATTTGATAGAATTAACACCTTTGTTAGGCAATAGTATTAGCAAAATTTATATCATTCGAGGGACATTCACATTCAACTGAATTACCAAATGTTTCTTAATGATACAAGCTGGGATGGGTTTTAGGCTGTCAAAAACTCGTTTTCAGCAGGGCAGCGCCTAAAACTTGCCTTTAATAGCATAAAATATTTTATAACCTGCCTAAACTTTAAGTACCCTCACATTTTAATTTTAGTTTAATTATGATTTATTGGTACACAGCTTTACGTATTATAGAAATGGATCAATAAATTAAAAGTGAGGAACACTTTATTCAAACTAGTAATTAAACCATGATAAGAAAAGAAACAACAAATGAAAACAACACTACTTCATGTTGTCCATTTAAACAGTTCCTTGTCAGTTTTAACTTTTATCCTGTTTTGAGGTCTCCCACCTCTGCATGCCATTATGTAATTATGTTACTGATACACTTATACAGGTAATATTTAATACAAATAGACAGGACTATTACAAACTATATGTGGTCAGACAATGGTCCTCAGAGGCCCCCTCATTTCTGCTAGTGCTGGACTAATTTACATATGGGTGAAAAATTAAGTTAATTTTGAAAAACATGACAAAAAGAAACAGGTTTTATCAATAAGCAAGAGGGAAAAAATTCTACTGGATCAATTGATATTAAAGAAGATATATCTGAAATAATGTGTGCAATAGAAAATCACAGAATGAAGTCTGTTAGCCATATTTGATTTTCAGCATGTCCGTAATTCAATTGGCCTGGAGCCCTCATAGGCACCAATGCTCCCTGTGAATTTGGGAAAGCTGCAGCAGGTTGTTGTCGAGTTATCGCGCGCGAAAGACAATAAGTGATTGGGTTGCAGCAGCCATAATGGAATTCCGACAGGTCTGTAATTCAATAGGTCTGGAGCCCTCATAGGTACCAATCATCCCTGTGAATTTGGGAAAGCTTCAGTAGGTTGTTGTTGATTTATCGTGCGCGAAAGAAATCAGCAATCGGGCTGTGGAAGCCATATTGGAATTCTGACAAGTCTGTAATTCATTAGGTCCGGAGCTGTTATAGGTACCAATCATCCCTGTGAATTTGGGAAAGCTGCATTATGTTGTTGTTGAATTATTTACTTATTGGTTAGGAGCCCTGGCTGCATCAATCAGTCTGTAAATGTAATATGTTTGACTCAAGAAAGGTTTACATCACACAGGCTCTGACTGCATCATCATAGTCATGTTTGAAAGTTCACATGAACAGCAACAAGGAATCAGCAGTGGGATATGACCACAGTGGGTCTAATGACCAAATCATCTGATAAATATTAATCAGTCTAATCAAGCATGGCCTTCCCCTCTGATACCAAGCCTTAGTAGAGGGCTACTGGAAGCTCTATTGCATCATTTCAGGTAGCAGGGCACTCATAAGGAATCCCAAAGGCTCCTAATAATGACATTACCTAGGCAAATGAAACCATGTTGTTTTATAAATTTATAAGTCATAAATTAAACAAAAAGGTTTTAGGCACTATAGTGTTACAAACAGGTCTGTTCAAGGTAGGGCAGTTTTACCAGGTTATAACCTATGGTTAAAACCTTCCTGCCTTATACTTGACAACCCTGGATACAAGAGTTGTAAAGTGTTACACAATGTAAAGTATTGGACTCTGCTCATTCGTAATCCTTATGATCAATTTATAGATATTAGTGTTAATTAACTAGGATTCTCGACCCCTATTGTATGAAGCAGGTCCTTTCCTGTGACTACGTGCAGGTACTCCGGTCATCTAGTTTGATGGAAAAAGGCTTCTTCTTGCAATGCCTGTCGTAAGAAAGACGACCTAATTTTAAATCCCACTTTGGACGCATTTCACAAGGTGTTAGCTTTTTTGTCACATGGGTCATTTTGACCATTTTTGAAAAAAAAAAAATTATTATTATGTAGTTGGGTTGATTTATCCTTAGAGTTTCAAGGCTCTAATTTCAATTTTTATAGACAAGATAAAATATTAAACATAAAAATTTCTTACATATCACTGTATTCTTAAAACTTGAATGGTTGTTTTTACCATGAAGCACTTTTTCACAAAACATGCAATATCTCAGCAACCTCTTATGTTAAAAACTCCAAATCTTTAACAGAAAAAAGTTAACACCTAATGCCCTTACATAAATGTTACATGTCTTTGTACTGACTCTCCTTCTGTGTTTTCTCAAGCAATATATCTTGACAAGATTTTCTTGTAAAACGTCTGCAGTGTACAAAATTACTGTGACCATGTTTCGACAATTATGAAGTCTCTGTGAAGTGATCACATGATTTATTCAGTAGAACAGAAAGCTAACAAATCAGTGTACATATACAACTTTAAATTAATTGTAAAAACATAGAAATAATGTCATGGTGGTCATGACTAGGTAATAAATACTGTGTGATGGTGTGACCACTTGGCAGAAACGTTCACTCCAACACATATAATGGAATCTACATGTGTATATGCTTGTCTCTAATTTAGTCTGTAAAGACCTCATGCCTTTATTTCTTTCTTGAAATCGTAGTGGTGACTACAAAGTAATTTGTACCCTTTTTGGAACAAATATGGATGTAAAAATGCTTTTAATAGGGCTATCAGTATGTACTTTATCTGCCCGTTACATTTTGTTCACAATTTTCTAGACAAATAAATTTCCAAGTATTACACAATTTACAAGCACATATCATATACCAAAACATAAAACTTCAGGTTGGGAGCATTATGAAAAATAGCTCCATAATGTCTGTTAATCAGTTAATAGAAGAATAAACAGTAACTGTAAAAAAAGAATCTTAAGATTTTTATGTTAAAAAGAGACTGTTACATATTGTTCACTGAAATTCAGAGTGAAAACTTTTCCGGTTGGTTATGATATAAGGAAAAAACTTGCTTGTCATTTTAAAATACTGCTCAGGAGCATTTACTTAAAGGCCTTTAAATTTCTTACAGTTATATATTCCAGCTCTATAATAAACAATCAAATAAATATGTCACTTTGAACATTTAAATGGGACAACATAACTTGCTTTATAAACTAACCCATCAACTTCTACAAAACCCACACAAATTGCTCAGTTCTACATTAAAAGTAAGCTTGACACTTCCAACATGTAAAAACCTCCAAGTAATATTTAAAAACAACAGGCAAAATGTGCTTAGGTAAGCTTCCAAGAAAAAATTACACATCAGCATGTGACACGGGACACACCAAAATGACATCAACCACAGGGACATTTTGTTTCATATAAATGAGACTTTAGTAATTAGGAAACAAATAATGGTACACTTGGTTAGGACATGTTCTAAGCTTTCAGATGTTACAAAGATCATGCCTGTAGGGGTTCTGAATAACTTCTGAGGCCATCACAGTGGAGATTTAAGTAACTTTAAGTACGGCTTGCTTTGAAAAGCTACCACCTTCTGAAACGTGACCCTTTGTGCCTTTATTGTACTATTTGATTATTTTAAATTTTAAAAATCAAATAAGACAGACAAAATTTGTTATTTCACGCTTTAGGTACTCACACCCCTGAGACACAGATCCTAGGACAGGCAAATCAGCCATATTATAACTAATACCTTTTTGTCTTGAAAGTTGGCATGCCATTCTGGCCCATAGCCTGGGGAGTGCAGTTATAATGAAAACAGGGTGAAATTAAAAATGTTTATATTAAAACACCAAGTTAATATACATGGAATTTATTCCTTTTTTCCAGTGGATCTGAATGAATTTAAGAGTCAGGTATCCATAAATTATACTTCGCTTGACACTACTTGATATGGATTCTTCTTTGGAGGATTTGCAAATCATTCTGGCACCGGGTGGCGATAATAGGGGTAAATGCAACTGAGCACAAAATAAGTGTTACCATAACGACTAGATGATGCGTTTAATGATTCCGTGTAGTATTTTCATGAGGTACAGCCTTAGGTTTCTTCCATTTACAAAAGTGTTTCTTATACTTTGTTACAGAGCAGAAAATATAACAGAAACGCTTACCATGTTGTATGTTAAGCTGGTTACCGGTCACAATTGTCAGTTCCGTAGATTGACAGGGCGCGTCTCTCCTACCCATGTAAATGACTTTTTCATTCCATTATTACATTCGCCATTCCTTTTATTCCACCTTTCATGAACGACGAAAAATCTTTTATTTTAATATTTTCACCTAAAATGAAAAATAAAATTAAATATTTAACATTTTAAGGGCTGAATGGAAATAATTCACTAATTCGTTGAAAGTTTCTTCTTTATAAAGCTTACATTTCACGAACGTTTGTGAATCACTTGAACATTCATTTCACATGGCTGTTTATCAACAAGTTCCGGATGGTCCAGCTGTCGTCTGGCGGGAGAGCACGTGCAAGTTACGGATCGAATTTCTTATTGAAAGAGCAAGCTTGATGTTGATCCAGCCTTACAATATCGACAGTTACTGACCTGTTACCTTGTAGGTTGGATGAGAGCACCGGCTGTTGTTCTCGCAAATTTTGACCGCACATCAAGGATGATGTCTCCCATTCCCAGTTTGGAGTAGTACAGCGTCTGTGTGTTATTTTTTTGTAAGATTTGCTCAATTGACGTCATGCATTATTTCGCCGTGAAAATGATGGAGTCTGTGAAGTAACGCAATAACGAGGATATGATTTTCTGTTTGAAAGGAACACTGGATAAAAAGATATGATAATACTTGAATCTTTGCTGTATTTCATTGACATTGGATATTGGATTATACAAGCCTTATAACAATCCATATTTTTAAGCAGTTCTTCTAGGAAACCCAACTGTGTGCATATTGTTGGGCTTGAATCATATTGATAATGTTATTATTATTATTTGTTATCAGTCTGATTAGCTGATCAGACCTATATGGAGAATAAGACAATTTTATTGGAAACATTGTCTTTATTATGAAAAAAGACAAAGCATGAAATCAAAGCAGATTAAAGAGCAAACTAATATTTATAGTTGATGCATTTGGAGCTAAATATTCACTGCATTTGGACATTTTGTTTTTGAGAATAACACTTTTAAGGTGTCATATCTGGTGAATGTAAATTATCACAATGAAGCCACAGATCAAAATGTTGAAGACTTTGCATCAGGCATTCTCCTATTTTGTTGAGCATTGCAGCTTGTGTTCAGTCATGTTTTGCGTGTACGTGTATTTGCTGGTGTTCTTGTCACCAGGAACATCAGGTGCTCCAGTAAATGTTGCAATGAACAAACCTATAACAGCCAACATCACATGTGGGATGTTCGGCCGGGAGCTGTACTATCCCCACACACAGATTCCATGGCAGGCTTCGCAGAGAATTGACTTTGAGTGCTCTAACACGAGTGTCCATCCCCCAGGAGCGATGGTGGATGGCGATTCTGACACCTGGTGGCAAAGCACATCGAGGTTCAGGATGATCCAGAGTGGCTTTGGATGGCAGGGAAATCCAGAGGTTGTGATAGAATTGGATTTAACTCAGGTGAATTGTGTGTGCAGCATTCATGCACATTTTATACGTTTTTGGATAGCTGCAGTGAAATCATCATAAGCCCCAGGACTGTGTGTACAAAAGTTGAATTGATATATTTGTCAAAGTTTCTTACAGATTATGTCACAGGATGGAGAGGAGTAACATTTCTGGCAATTCCTACCCACAAATCCCATGTAAATAGGCTGATATATTTGTACTGTTTCCATGTCATCACTAACTATATAGAGGGAATCTTTATGATCCTTATTCAGCCACAACAAGGAATTTGAAGATTCTTTAATACTTCATTAATTTACCAAAATATTGGTCTCAACTCCAGAAAGGAAGAAAATTTTGTTTAAAGATACTGGTAATTGCTGAAAATAAACCTTTACCTGTGCAACACACAGTTATAAATATGTTAATATGAGACTTGGTTTGACTAGTATTTTATTATCATTCAGTGACAAAAATGCATTCATACTTTAAAGTATGTGTATGGTACTTATATTTACAACCTGGTTTTCCTTTGAAGGCTTTTGAGGTTGAGCACATCACTCTACAGATGGGGGACTCAAAGCGCCCTGGACGTCTGGAGTTGGAGAAGTCCTTGGACGGGACTTCATACAGACCATGGGTGTACATGGTCTCAGAGGAGGGAGACTGTTCCAACATCTACAACACATTCCTTATGAACCAGCCACGGTCCCTTATGTCTGTGGTCTGTGTGGCTTATCAGACAAGCCCACTGCCTAAATATGAAAATGTAAGTTACTCTTTAAAAATACAATATATTTGCATAGTTAATTTGTAGTGAACTGTTTGTCTGTAGCAATAAGCTTTAACCCATCATTTCTAAGAGTGAGTTAAAAAATATGGTAGGCTCTGTAAATATTATGAATATAAATTTCTAATTTGACCTCCATTTAGGTCTTGGATCTCTGAAACACAAAATTCTGTCAAAGTGACTTGTTCCCAGAAAATGGAGATCAATATAGAGGTTAGATTATTGAAATCTGACTTTTATTTATTGGAGTTGAAGGTTGTTTAACAAATGGTTTCCTTTTAGTCGTGAAATTGAACAAAATATATGCCGTGTCCAGGTCCCACATATGTACATCTATTATTCGGTATACCTGAGAGACATGAAGAAATTTTGGTAAACCCAACCAGTTCAATTTCCTTCTTCTAGCTTTATGAAATTTTATTTTAAGATATGTATGATTTATATACAGTTAAGCACCATTGTAATACTTATTAAAAGTATTATCATGTGAACTAAACAGGCTTGTTTCAAACCACAATTTAAGGGTCTTTGTCCCTTTAACTTTGCCAGTGATAGAGAAATACTATATTTTCAAATCAGTAATTCATTATACTTAGTAACTAATAGAAAAGCCCTCCATCCTCTTACTGGTGCTGCCTGGTGGTGATGAATGATACTGACTGTTTGGGTCCATTATTTTGAAAAGAAAAATCATATTGTGTTATTTAAATAATGAATGTAAACTTTGTGCGGTAAAAAATTCTGTTCATGTTATACATTCAACATGGGTCTGAGTGGAATATGTTCATTATCGACAGACATTCTTTAATGTGAATGCACTTCATAACTGGAATACTCTCTCTGCAAGCAATAATGTGTTACTACATTGTCATCATGACATTCATAGTGACTTGTTCCAAGAAAACAGAGATTAATATAAAGGTTAGAATATTGGGTCTGAGTGGACATTGTTCATTACGACATTGCAATACATCACTGTTTTTATTTGTTGCAGATCACTTTTGACTTCACTGCGGTGCCAAACTTTCTAGCAGTAAGTATTTTCTTGCTTTGATTTAGTCTTAATGTGACAACATCACATGAATTGAAAACAAAAATACTTGGTCATGATAAAGTATATATCTTGTGTACAGTTATAATTATAATCGTTTTTTTTTCGAGTCATTTTGTGTTAGGTTTTACCTCCCTTTATTTAAGGGCGAAGGATAGATCAGTTGAAACAGCTATTATTAACATCAGGGTCAGTAGGACCAGATAATTTCTTCAAACAAATGACTTTATACCTACTCACTTGTTGCAGTGCTGTGCTGTATGAAAATGTCATCCATCTCTAATGGGTATCCTGTTGGATTCAGACTGCTCTAATGTAATTTGTGAATACACCAAACATATTATGTAATGCTCAGTTTGGCAGCTGTTTTGTGAAAATTTGCCTGCCAGCATGATACTTTGACCCTGGTAATAGATATGCAGTATTGTATCTTAAGATGTTTAAATTGTCAATGCAATTTAACTGTTGGAAATAAATACTTGTATGATTTATTTTTCCTGTGTAAAGAATAATAAAAATATTTTCTTTCCAAGAATACAGACATGTCCAGTGATACTAAAGAGATAGCTAATGCTCTGTTCTTATAATCTCTGAGTTACATTTTAACAGTATTAAAATTACAATTTTCAGTACAGTCTGTTTGCCTGATAATCAGATCTGATAGGTATATTACTTTCATAAAATCAAAGCTTTGTTAATTTTGTGGAAAAGTGTTTTTGAAGTTAATTTAATTATTTTTTTTTTAATGTGAATGTATTTATTTATATAGCGCTAAATCTCAACACATGATAGTCTTCATTTGCAATTCACAGTTAAAAGCTGAAAACACAATGGATGTATAGCACAAGTGGTGATGCTGTTTTTGAATTCTACATTAGGTGTGACTTTTTAAGTACATGTATTAGGAATACAATCTGTGGGTACCATATCAGTCAATCAGTGTGATGCTAAATGTGTAATAGTCGTCATCACCTTTGTACTTTTAAATGTAAATAAAAGAATACAATGTATGTATTTTTCTTTTCCAAGTTTTCTTATTTTTTGAGATTATCATGAAGTCACATTAGCCAATGGATAAAAATTAAAATTGTCAACTGAATTATCACTCACTTTTGTTAAAACATAGGTCTTGAGTTCTGCAGCTTTTCCATGTGCAAATATATTTAAATCTGTTTATTTAAATCATTGTTCAACTTAAATTGTTAAAATGCCAGACTTAGTCTCTGAACCATCAAAACAGCTTAAATTATAATAAAGCACCTGTTTTGTTAGATTACACCACAGGTAAGGCAATATAAAGTTTTCAGTCTGCATCTTGTTTCCTGCATGTCAACTTTGACTGCTCAGACATTGTTTCTGTTGTCTCCTAATCAATCTAAAAAAATTCTAAATGTATTGAAGGTTGTTAATGTCTATATTTTATTTCTAAGTATTATAAAGGGACTAATAGAAAGCTCTAGGCAAGATATTGTGGGAGAAGAGGTCATGAGGAAATATATAGATAAATTGCATGGAACTGTTAATGGCAGAATTAATAAGTCAGTTTATACATAGACTGAAAAGTCCATTTTTCTGCTGAAACATGCTGATGCAATCTTTATACTGTCATATGTCAGAATATTTTTTTTAAGGAATTTTATAAATTCACAAATCTTGTTCAAAGGACTTGTAATTATTAAATAAACTTGGAATACTGAGATTCTGGAATTTCCTGGAACATCAGACATTAATTGTTTACATTATTTAGTTCAAACAAGATGTTAGAAATTAAAAAAAACAGCAGCTGTACAAATATAATTTTTTATTGTGTATCAGCATTGTTCAGGTGGATAATGATATAAATAAAGTATAATGGAACAAGATCCATATCGCATGAGATCAATGAATATTCTAGTAATCAGTGCATGTTAACAATATGTGGACCCTGATAGCATAACATTTTATAATAGTCTATGGGGTATGCAGGGTACTTTGCATGATTTAAATCCAAAGAAAAGCGTGAAAAATACATGGCAGATGGAATATAATAGCTCTGAAAGGTAATTATTTGATTACCCTGTTTATAGATCTATTACATAAGATTGTCCTCAGATATGAGATGTTCCAGATAACTACTTGGAATTGTCACAATACTTTGTTTTATGCACAGAAAAATCATGTGTAGATATCAATATTTACTTCCCTGCTCTTGGCCTCTTCTTAAAAAAGGACATATATGGATGTTTAACATCCATTAATGGAGTCATTTGAAGCCTATATGACAAAGTTCTCTTGAGTAATATAGTATTCCCTTACAACATTATGATAGGTAATTTTTAAAAAAATGTTTCTCAAAAGACAAAATCATCTGCAGTTACCTATTCAGAGGTGTATGTGTTATACCTTGTATGAGGTTGCTGGTTTGAGTTGAGTTTCTCAAATCTATATTAATCTTAACAGGCCTGGAGAATCCTACAGTATCTCAGGATAAAGTTCTATGGGCTGGATCTTACACTGGGTGTCTTAGGAGATATGTTTGTAAGTATATTGTTCTTACTTATTGCAGGTGAATTTTTATTCCTTTGGTTTTTCAAAGTTCCTTCTTGTTCATAAACTGTGGCTTCTCTTCAATTTTTCATGCATTTCATTGAGGTTCCAGAGTTCATTGGCTAAAAGAATTTAAGCCATGATGCAAATAAAACAAAGAGGAAAAGTGCACATAATATGTAATGAATTTTTAGCATAGTTGCAGTGGAATATTTTTCAAGGGGTGGTGGTAACAAATTTTTTAGGTAAATATTTCCTATATTTAGAGCATCAATTTATCATTTAAAAAATAAGGAGAATTTAGTTTAGGATTTCTAAAGATAAATATTTGTTCTGGTGTTTCAGCATGAACGGTTATGGTGTCTGTTTGATTGAACTAGAGGGGATGATGAAAATTCAGAGAATTGTAGGAATTCATTCAGATGTATACTTTTTGTCCAAAATTTTATGATAACTTTAATATTTAAATAGTCTTTTCATTGGGAAGGATTCTGCATGTTCACCTTCATTAAAAATTTGTAGGAAGTGCTGCAGACTTTTATCAAAAGATAATGGTTCAGTCAGTTTAAAAGCACACTGTTCATGTTTTCATATTTTCATTTTTACCTTGTTTACCTTTACATACAGGTAATTGTGTATTTGTGAGCATGCACTATATAGCCTGCCTTGGTGACTGTTAGTGTCCCATATTGATCTGATATGTTTGAACAGAGACATCTGTTTATTGTATACTAAAAGACAATTACCCCGAGGCTGCCTCTACCATTGACACATATTGATCTCAGACCAGATGTATGACACATACCCTACTGTATAATACCAGAGGCAAGCAAGTTACACTGAGAGCTTCATAGTGATATCAGTTTGTATGCTAATTATGTAAAGAGCAAGTGGGTGAAACTGTATTGACTACTCAGACAGGACATCATGCATCAGAGACAGATATTATGTCAACCCTACCTTGGTCTCTGTCCCTCTCTCTCTCTCTCTCTCTCCCTCTCATATTTGCAAAATATTTTCCCTAAATATAATTTTCCAGTGGTTACAATTTTCGTATGGTTGCCTGGAGAAAATAAGTTTAAATTGATGCAAAGATTTATGATATTTTATAAAGTAACAGGTTTCAATTGTTTCCCAGGGTTAGAGATCTTTTAAATATAATTCCTTTTATTAGTTTATACCATTGGTCCTATATTGAGCAATTTTTTTCACATATGGATAGTGTATTGCTTAGTTTAATAACTTTAATTATTATTGATAATGGTCCATAAACTCATGTTTCTGTGACCCACTATTCACTTTTGGCACACAAATAAAAAAAAGTACCATAAAATATGGTATCATTTCCAGCTCAAATGGTGATTGCACTTGCAAATGAGTCTCTACAAGCAGAGGGTTGCCTGTATTTTATATCACTCTGGTGCAAATACAGTATAAACTTCTGGTAATCCATATAAATCAAACAAAGTTCTAAAATATAATAGCAGACAGCTGTGCAGTTTTTTTTATGATTGACTACAAATACAAGTGGATATATCTGCAAGATGATTTTATACGTGCTGAGAGGTCTGATCACAATTAGATAATTAATACCATCATTTTCTTCAGCATCACTACACAGTCCAGAAGCTGGAGGTGTTTGCTGAGTGTATGTGTAACGGTCACCACACGGACTGTGAACACAGCAATGTGACTGGGCAGTTTGAGTGTGTGTGCGGTGAGAACTCTGAGGGACGGTTTTGTGAGCGCTGTCAACCATTCTACAACCAGCAACCATTCAGATACCAGGATCCATGTGAAGGTGAGTGAGAGACCATCTCAAAACTTCCCATTAATCCTTGAGTTTCTTGATCCTTTCCAGCAGAATTAGGCAAATAATGAAATCATTGATGTGCAGTTCCATAATCATTTTATTAAACATAAAAATGCAATAACTTGAGATTTGTATACTGTCAGCAGTATAGAGTAACTAATGAAACAACTTAAAATTTGTACACTTCTAGGCAATAAAGCTTAACTGAGTATGTAATTGTATCCGCCAAAACAGAGTTTTGCGGATACCATGTTTTCAGCTGGCCGCCGCCGCCGCCGCCGCGTAGGTGTCCGGAGAACTCCTCCGTAACCGCTGGGCGGAATTTTCCGAAACCCGGGATTATGTTCGGGTCACATGTGAACTGCTGCGCCCCGATTTTGTTTTGACCTCTGACCTTTCCTTTGCGCTCTGCGTCCGTTTGTGCGTCTGTTTCCACACATAAACCCACATATCTCAGGAACCGTTTGACCGATCAGGAAAATTTTTTTGCACAAATGTAGCCCTCGGAGAGCTTTATAACATACACCAAAAATGGTGGCGCCACCTGCAACCATGTTTGCACAGTGTCCATCTGTTCGTCTGCCTTGGGTTAAAATCACTCATATCTCTGCAGTGACTTGACTAATTCACCTGAAATTGGGCATGCGTAAACATCCTGGATAGCTTTTCTGATTTTATGACAGGTGGCGCCACCTACATTCACGTTTACGCTGCAGACATCCAAGCTCATATCTCGGGAACCGTTTGACCGATCAAGAAAATTCTTTTGCACAAATGTAGCCCTTGGAGAGCTTTATAACATACACCAAAAATGGTGGCGCCACCTGCAACCATGTTTGCACAGTGTCCATCTGTTCGTCTGCCTTGGGTTAAAATCACTCATATCTCTGCAGTGACTTAACTAATTCACTTGAAATTGGGCATGCGTATACATCCTGGATAGCTTTTCTGATTTTATGACAGGTGGCGCCACCTACATTCACGTTTATGCTGCAGACATCCAAGCTCATATCTCGGGAACCGTTTGACCGATCAGGAAAATTCTTTTGCACAAATGTAGCCCTTGGAGGGCTTTATAACATACACCAAAAATGGTGGCGCTACCTGCAACCATGTTTGCACAGTGTCCATCTGTTTGTCTGCCTTGGGTTAAAATCACTCATATCTCTGCAGTGACTTGACTAATTCACCTGAAATTTGGCATGCGTATACATCCTGGATAGCTTTTCTGATTTTATGACAGGTGGCGCCACCTACATTCACGTTTACGCTGCAGACATCCAAGCTCATATCTCAGGAACCGTTTGACCGATCAGGAAAATTTTTTTGCACAAATGTAGCCCTTGGAGAGCTTTATAACATACACCGAAAATGGTGGCACCACCTGCAACCATGTTTGCACAGTGTCCATCTGTTCGTCTGCCTTGGGTTAAAATCACTCCTATTTCTGCAGTGGTTTGACTAATTCACCTGAAATTCGGCACGCTTATACATCCTGGATAGCTTTTCTGATTTTATGACAGGTGGCGCCACCTACAATCAAGTTTACGCTGCAGACATCCAAGCTCATATCTAGGGAACCGTTTGACCGATTGGGCCAAAATTTTGCATGTGTATAAATCTCACATAGCTCTTTATCATACGCAAAACTGGTGGCGCCACCTGCAGCCATGTTTGCACAGCTCCCATCTGTTTGTCTGCCATGGGATAAAATCACTCATATCTCGGCAGTGGTTTGACATATCTGCCTAAAATTTTGCAAGTTTATACATCCCCGACAGCTCTCTTGATTTTATGACAGGTGGCGCCACCTGCATTCTAATTTATGCAGCAGATATCCAAGCTCATATCTTGGGAACCGTTTGACCAATTGGGCCAAAGTTTTGCATGAGTATAGAGCTTTCTGGATTTTTTGGTAGGTAGCGCAACCTACATACACAATTTGGCTGCAGACATCCATGCTAATATGCAACACTTCACCCGTTCCACTCTGATTTAGGCGGATACAAGTAGTCGCTTGTCGACTACCCGTATTCTAGTTCATCATAATTTTTATTCTTATATACCTTATGAATATAGATTGAAGTGGAACGTTTTTACAGAGAAGCTTAGTGATGTAAATGAAATAAAAAATTGTTTATAAAAGAATGGTTTGGAAACTATCCTTAAGTGACAAATAGACATTAAAATTACAAATCCAATTGATTAAACTAATAATTGATTTTGCTAGTACTTAATAACAAATATAGTTATAAGGGGGGGGGGGAACTTATGAATCTTACAGAATTCTTTGTATCTTCCCTAGAAATAATAGTCACACCGGATTAAATATATGGCTACAAGTACAACAGCATAAGAATCAAACAGTATATACTTAATGTGAATCAAACAAGCATTTAAATGGAGCAGTGACCAAACAAAGAAGCAATAAAATAACTAAGTATTTGACAGTATATTCATAAATACAATAATCATTGTGAGTACCCTTGTGGACTGATATTATAATGGCCTTGTGCATCTTCTATTTTAGCTATATTAGATAAATAACCACTACTGCTGGCTTTGGGGTTATAATTGTTGTTTGGTTTTCATATTTGCAGCCTGTGAATGCTTTGGACACAGTGACACCTGCTATTACAATGCCACTATAGCTAACTTCACCATGAGCTTGGATGCCAGTGGCAAGAGAAGTGGGGGCGGGGTTTGTATAGACTGTCAAGATGATACTGCAGGTAAAGATTTATTTTTTATATTTTAGATTTATTTTGTAACTCTGTCTGCTTGCTTTATTTAAAACAATATAATTTACTTGAAAGCATTCACCAGCCAGACCAGCTCATAACATAAACATGAATATACTGTAGGTATTAATTGTGAGAAGTGCAAACCATATTACTACCGGCCAGACGGTAAAACTCAGAGAGACAAGGCTGTATGTAGCAAATGTCAGTGTAAGGGACCAGGTGTGACCGTCAACCCAGAGACGGGGCTGGTCGGGGACTGCATCATGAACAATGATAGACCGCTTCTACCTGGACAGGTATGATCTTATTAATGACAGCAAAATCCATAACTATGTTCAGTACTGTTAACACTCAATTTTACTTCCCATATGCTCTCTCATGAGAATGTTTGTGAATTAACAATAATTTTTTTGTCAACATTTTCAAGATGAGGATTATTCAGAGGCTCATAGTATAAATCAATCAACCACTTTTTCTGAATTACTATGCTATGAGTATAATATCACTGTCTAGATTTACAGAGCAAGAATTGAAATATAAATTGTCCCATATGTCAAATTTTAATTTAAATTCTTGTTATTGTATTGATGATGTCCTGACTTTTGTGATCTGCCTTGTATATATTTGGCAACCTTTTCAACCTAGAAATATTTTGAGGGATGGATACTCAAACTATATTTCTATCGTTGCCAACATTTGCTGGTGTATTATTCTGTGTTTAGAAACCTGGAGACTGCTTTTGCAAGGCAAATGTGACAGGTGCACAATGTGATGCTTGTAAACCAGGTTTCTTCAATCTAACCATGGAAAATCCTGATGGCTGTCAAGGTGAGAAGTCTCATTATACAATACCTCATCATACATAATTACAGGGTGTTAAATAAAAACATACAAACAGACCCTGGCACCAAATAGGGTTGAGAAAATTAAGCCTTGATTTCGCCATAAATAGCTGGCACAAAATCTCCTTTTGTTAGACAGGTAATTATCCAGTGACAATATACATACTGTTGCACAAAAGCAACTCTGTGTTGTTGCCAATTGTTTTGTTATAACCTTGCTTGTCATCAGGGCAAAAAAGAAATTATGGTCATGTGAGAAGCAAAGTCTCTATTATTGGGATGAACATGTTTGACTCCACTGTAAAAATATATTTTGCTTGCCCTGGATGCCAACTGGGATAGAGGATACTTTGACTTTTCAAAAAAGGAAGGAATAGCGTGAAACAGGAGTGCCCTCTTGCGGAGGCTCTTAAAGAGTCTTATAGATAATATCATGTAAGGTGCATTTAAAAGAGATCAGATGTTAAATGACGCCAAACAAAAATTTGAAACATGAAGACAAAAATATTTGAGTTTTCTTCTGGTTACAGAGTGTGCATGTGACATCCGAGGTACAGTTGGAGCCAGCGCTAAGTGTACAAGTGATGCAGCAGGGATGTGTACATGTAAAAAGTTTACTCGAGGCAGAACCTGCGGAGACTGTACTGAGGGATATTATGGGATGGAAACAAGCAACCCTGAAGGTATTTTGTCAATACTTTAAAATGTTGTCATAAATTACTATTTTTCACTATGGTTAAAGCAATAATTAAACATTATGTTTATTCATTTCATTTATAACAGCATGTTGACCCTTAGTGTCACTAAAATAACTTGCCAGGAATTTGATGGATTGTCATGAAAACCACTGCGAATATTTACCAATTTATTATCTCACCTAAGTTTGATACTCAGCAAAATCTGCACATATTTAATAAGGTTAAAGGTCACCAGACTTTTTGATGGTGTAACCTCAATATTTTACGAAGAATCTTATGGATTTTGATGGAACTTGCAATGAATGATTGCCAATTAAGTGTCTCACTTTAGTTTGATTCTTACACATATTTATTGAGGTAAGAGGACACAAGACAATGGGTGTATGATGAACTCATGCAGTGCTGTTGATTATCATGTTTTACTTTGTTTTCATGTGTACTGTTTAACCACTTCAGGTTGTAAGATATGTGTATGTAACAAGGGAGGAGCCTACAACTCTATCTGTAACCAGGACACTGGACAGTGTCCATGTAGACCTTATGTGGGCGGCCTCAAGTGTGACAGGTAACTGTGTTTATCAACTTGTACAATCTGCTCACAATTACTTTAAACCTTTACCGCTCAGATTCATTTTAGATTTCAGACAAATTCTGACATTCTTTTTATTTAATTTAATGTCTGACTTAGTTTCATTTCGTCTTTACCAATTTTTCATTATTTACTGCAGAGAAGATGTCCTGTAGGTTAATTGAACTGAAATAATTACAAATTTGATATATTAAACTTTAACCTTATAAAATCTAACTAAAATCCAGCTTATAAAATGGTTCAACAGTTTAAACATAATTTGTCTAAAAGAGTAATGCCTTGAATAAAGAACAGCTACGAAACTTATTATTTTTATTTACCACACTTGGAAGAAGCATTGTTTATGCAGACAGATGTGACCAAATACAATCCTTTCAGATTTGGGCATGTATGCATGGTATTGGAGCCAGCCAGTTATATGTGCCTTGTATGTATGACTGAATAGTCTGTCAGAAGATCAACATAAATGTAACTTGCTTTAGGAATATTTATAAATAACTCTAGGAAATGTGAAATAGAAAAAAAGCAAAACTAAAAAAAAAAATACTGTTTGATATATACATTTACATCCATAGCATGAATTATTCAGCTGACCTGTCTAAAAATGTAAATTGTAAATATGTGAAACCAGTTCCTTTTGGTCATGTGATAAACATTGATTTACTTTGTACAAACAAATATTGCCATATCCAGTCATTAAGATGTTTCTTTGATGAACCTGTTAATTACTTGTAGTCCAGTAGAGGGCGCTTACTACCCAGATTTGCATCACCTCAGTGGAGAGTTTGAAGACCTCCGCACCAACATATATCAAGAAATCCCAGGTTATTTGGGGCTGGGGTACGCAAAGGCAACTGAATCTGTGAGTACTTGCTTGTTACAATCATCAGATAATTAATATATCTCAGTCAGAGACAATTCATGTTAATAGCGCTCTTGCACAAAAAATGCAGCACAGGTATTGGCAAGATTTGCTGTAATGCTCCAGAAGCTACTCAAAACACAGAAGTTGAATTGCATGTTGCTGTAACTTCTTTATGACATGATAATCATTCTATATCATTCTTTGAGAGGTAAATGTAGTGCATCTGTTTATTTAACCAAGTAATAAGTTCTAGGAGACCTGATCATCATTGCAGATACGGAGATGCTTCATTTGTTTTTCTCACAAAAAGTGTTCATTTGATTGATATATTACTGCTCTTATGGTTGGTTTATATATTATTATATTATATTATATAAATTTCAGATGTTATGGAAAAAATTCATTCTTCATTTGTTGACTCATTTAGCAAGCTTCAGCATTTGGTTACTGTTTCAAGAACATTTTGAATGACTGTGTCGCAGATATTCCAAAAAGGCTACCACCTCGTGTTTCATTTCTTCATTTTGCTTTTCAGGGTCAGAGAAGAGAGTGTTAGGCAATATTTACAAACCTTTATTTTTCTGTATTTTAGGTGCCAGCTGAAATGTTTTTCAGTGTTGACAAGTACCCAGCCCTTGAGGGAAAGTACTACCTGTATGTGAGATACAGCAACCCACAGGTCACCACAGCTCTGGTCAGAATATATGGAGACGGTAGGTTTTGTACGTAACAGGTACTTTAAAACATAGGAAGTCATGGCAATTAAAATTTTTAAAATGTCTAGTCTTTTAAAGTCCTTGAACTTATAGTTTTGACCAGCCATGTCTGTTAAAAAGTCATGGAATTTTATGCTGCGCAGTAAATTTTTAGGTTATTGACATTTTTGGAATGGTTTGCAGGTCTTGAATACCATGATATTCAATCAAAGTGATGTAATAAAAATTTAATTAATGATGTTCATTCAAAACTAAATTTGTACAATGTTACACATCCAGTTGAATAACAGCTGTGCCATTTGTCACTTAAATAATAATGGATAGATGAATTTAAAAAATATGTGCTTTTCATGAATATATTTATTTGTCATTAAGGTTTGAACAAAATCTTATAAGCGATTGAGTCTGTAAATTGTTTATAAGGTCTGTGAAAGTCCTGGAAAAAGTCCTTGAACTTCACTTTTCTGGAGGTAAGAAACCCTAACAGTAAATGTTATATCTGACTCTGGAATGGTATATGTTAACCTCTGAACAATGTGATTATCGTAAAACACTTGAGGATTTGGGCGTGGTCAAAAAACAGCATCTAAACATTGCAAATACATAACCCCTTGCCACAGAACTTTCTCTGGAGGTAGATTCTGGCTTGGACACTATCCTTCGGGTACTTTCCTGTCATATCCAGGTGCTTTTATTGAACCCTGATAGGTGTCCTTCTCCCCGTTTCTAAAAACACCTCATTGGGGTTGCCATTTGGCATACACATTCACTAAAACCTGAATGTTACAGATTGCAAGTCAAAATTATGCGTATAATGCTAGTGAATATAAATGTGGTGTGATATTAAGAGAGAGTTTAATAAAAAGAGTGGGTAAAAGAATCATATTTTGTATTTTTGATCACCCCGACCAGTCCTAGCACACCTAGATATCACTAATGCAAGTTCTTGTGTAGATAGAGGAGAAAAACTACTGGCTGGCATTGCAGGAAGCCTGTTTGTGCAGGCAAGCATGATTCAGCTGGACACTCAGCACAGAAGAAACTGACAATCCCTACTTTGTTAGCTTGTATAAGCTATGGCCTCAAATTAACTGAGAATAAATACGAGGTTACAATTGTTTGCTACCAGAATATAAGACAAATTTGACATGTATCAATGGCTGAAAGACCCTGTGTACTTTTCCATTATATCATCCTACAAGGCAGTTGATTCAAGATCAAATTCTAATGCAAACCATGCCAAATGCAGCAATTTCTGATGTCTTTTCATGTTTGTGTAACATGTTTTAAGACAGCATGATAAATATGATAAATAAAAAGTAACAGGATGATCGACAATTAAAAACTCTAAGTCCAGTGCCCACACTGTTGTGGTGAATAAATGGGCTGTTCAGGCTGGAGGCTAGGGGGCACTAGTTGTTTGACTGCAGTTTTTCCAGCAGGCAGTCATTTACTGCCTCCACACATGAGAGTAGCGGTATTAGCGATATCCCGTATTTGCAGGCATTATCCCTGAGCATGACTCATCTACACAGTTAACGTAAGAGAAAAGTTTTAACATCTTGTCAATATGGTGTTGAGGCCACATGACCACAGCACATCTGTCTCGTTTTACAGGATTCTACGAGAATTTGGCCATGGTGCTACGAACATGTGTCAATAAGTGGTGTTATGCCCAGGTTGGCCGTAGGATGACCTTTGACCTCACTGTTAGTCCAGTTTATCAGGTCACTGTAAGGTCAACTAGTCCTTGTTATATGGTGAGTTTTTGAAGTTATCTGGTAAATATACTCAGTGATGACTAGTATCATTTTCAAGATTTGGTCTTGTAAGACCCTGACTTCAGAATATTTTATACCGAATGATCAAGTGCAGACAAAAGTGACTGCCAATGAAGTTAATTCCTTCCAGTACTTCAGCTTTATCACCCTGAGCTACATTTGATGAACTTCTTAAGAAGCCAAGCTGCCCATCAGCTCATGCCAATATATATATAGCTATTTCATATTTCAAGAATCAATAATAATGCATTTTGTTATCAGTCATGTTAAATACTTGTTGCAGATTCATCCTTTTGCATATTGAAGTAGTGGTTTATATTCTATTCTTTGCTTATACTGTACTAGCTGTATATGAAATTCATACAAGATACAGATATCATATATGTAAGATTTGTCATTCAGTTACTGTATTAATATCTATATCTTTTTTAGGACCGTATAATTGCCCTGCCTGTGGAGTTTGTTTCCCCAACCAAGTTCTTTGGCAGAAACAAGGCCAGGAAATTCACCAAGAGCTGCAATGTTATCATGAACGACATGAAGTAAGTCATATATTCTTGTAAATTATGAAAGCATGTTGACCAAATGATTTATAGTAGTGGTATTAATATTCACCGAGAGTTCTGCACCCCACCATAGAAATGCATGCCTCCTAATAATATCGAACAGACCAGTTCAACTGACCTTTCGTGGATCTGTGTAAAAATGCGCTGTGAGCCAGTCAAATAACAGGATATGAGCCAGCAACCAGTTAAATCGTTGAAACAGCCCAGGGCTTCTGAAAACATCAACAGACACACATCAGTGTGCACATTGGTCAGTTGCCAGTACAAAGTATGAATGTCTCAGAAAATTCTTCACTTTTTTAGCTTATTTGCTACCAGAAATAGTATTTGAGATTTAATTATCTGTAGGCATGAATTATGAAAGTTATCTGTTCCTTAACAACAGTGATCTCTGGTTGAGCTTTATTATGGCACATTTTGGAAAGGTCATATTATATACTTACTAATGAAAGACTCTCATTACTTGGTTCAAATGATAAAATCTGCATGATAAATTTTATTAGTTAATACCCAGGTGGCTCATATGTGTGCAAGAGCTATAAATGGTCATTTATCCAATAGCGCATTTTATGTGCATGTTGCATGCTTTACAACAGAATAGTTAATCAGACTTGCATTTTCTTGATTTATTTTAGTCTATGAACTGATTTACACTACATGTACTGAAATAATATGTTTTAGGATTCATGTGGTCTCATGCACCAGTGTGTTGACAATATCAGAACTGAAGCATCATTTCAAATGTGATTTCTTCTTATTTTAGCAGGCAAGATGTGTGGCATTCACATTGATCATATACTTGTTGTGTCTGTGTAATTTTAATTTTTCAACTGTTTCAGGTCTTGAACCCCATAAGCATATATCTGAGTTGTAACTTCAGTAAAACAATCTGGTGGCTTCTACAATACTTAGAAAAAAAAATTAGCTTCTCCTCTACATTTTTGTATCTTTCTCCATTGGAAAATTTTGGTACCTGATTTTTTATGCCCCCGCCACAAAGTGGCCGGGGCATATAGTTTTACCCATGTCCGTCCTTCCGTCATTCCGTCATTCCGAAATCAAACAGTTGTACGGACTTTTTTTTGCAATGCCTGCAGATATTGGCCTGATTTTTGGTGTGTTGGCAGATAATGACCAGTTACAGATCGAGTTTGCGTTTTGTCCTGGTTGACCTACTTTTGACCATTTTACGGCTCCTTAACTTAGAAAATTTCATGAAAAATAGAAATTTTCATGACAAATACACATGTGCGGACTTTTTTTCCCAATGCCTGCAGACTTTTTAACATTTATGTAATTAATTCTTTAACAGACTCCTTTCAAAATGCCTTAAAAAAACAGGCACAGTGTCTCTTTTAAAAGGCCATATGCAGGAATTCCTGAACGGTTTGATGCATCAAACTGCACTAAATACACTTCATACCAAATGGTCATTGTTACAGGGAAGATTATGGATTAAGAGATATTTTGAACAGCACTGTTAGGTTCAGCCACATATTTTTCTAGACACTGTAGAGTGGCTAGATGAAGGCCAGAAACAAGAGATTGACCTTCCAAGAAGAACTTATCTCACTGATAGCCTAAAACACCAAATGAATTAATGATATAAACATTTTTGAATAACTGTCCTATACAATTACTTTATCAGTGTGACAGCCATCCCTGGGTAAGTATGATGTGTTTATGTTGTGGTCTGTGCTTTAATTGTTGCTTTTTGTGTCTTTCCTGTTGTTTATCCAGCATCCAGCAAAGCTTGGTGTTGTTCATGTGTTGACCAATAATGTAACACTACTGTATAAATGTTCATTTTTCTTTATCTTCTTTTTATCATTGTTATTATTATTCAGATTAAAAAATTGTATATGACAGGTGACTCTCACAAAAAAGTTATATAATTTTCCTCTCAGCGCCTGTGTTCTTTAAGAAATGTTGTGTTTCACTCAGGAGCTATGATTCAAAAGGATCCATGGGATGTTTTAAACTTGAAAATCTGTTTCATTCTAAACTGTCTTCTTCTTTTTTTCAATGTACCAGTTTAATATTTACTTAGTTATTAGTCATTTGTGTAATGTTAAAAAAATCAGATAAAGTAACTTTTCATTGTCTTATTTTCACATTTTGTAATATCTACGTCCCTTTTGGGGTCATGTTTGTCTTGATTTGGTTCTGTCTGTACCTTGTTATTACTTTTTATACTTTAACACATATGTTTGTGCAACAAAATGACCTCAGCCATATTTTTATAATAACTATATAAAAACAAACTATTTGAAAAATCCATGTTGCCGAATGATCGTGATTATATCCTGTTTTTAGCTCAGCTGACTATAAGTCATCTGAGCTATAGTCATGGTCCTTTGTCCGTCGTCCGGCCGTTCGGCTGTCCATCTGTTAACAGGGCACATTTTAAAACCGTTGGACCTACAATTCCAAAATTTGGATACAGTTAGATGTCCCAAAAATCTCCTACCATACCAAAAATTGGGTCATTAGGACTTCGTTCCTTCGAGATATTAAGAAAAAACCTCGTTTTACATGAAAAATCATTTGTTACACTTCAAGGCTGCCTAATATCAAAACCACTGATCTGTTTTTGATCATATTTAGTATTCATATTCTTCCATACATTTTCTATGAACATACAAAAAATTAGGTCAGTGTTGGGTCCTATTTTGAAGTTATGGGCCAAAATATAATGCAATTTTTAAAAAAATCAGGAAATATATTTACTCACCTAACATGGGAATTGCTGAAGCTAGAGACTTTTTCAGGAATATAACTTAATTTAATCAAGATTCAATTGTTTACCCAAAATTAGATCTGAATTTTGCAAATTTTTCAAATTATTACTATAAATAAAAAATCAATACCTTAAATTTTGTCCAACTTTGGCAATGACATGTTTTTTCCCTGTAAGCTTTGTTGATTTAACTTTTACAGGTAAATATATAAGGATTTAATCTTTTAAAACTTGAAATTTAAAAGGAATTGATTGAAAAGGGTAGCTTTTATTCAAGTTTTCATACACCATGTCAAGTGTTGTTTACATCTGGCCCACCTAATAGTACAGCCTTCACTTGCATTATGATGTAACCCACCCCAGGCAGCTTGCCTTGGCTCAGCTTGGCCACTACCAGCAGGCTTCCCCTCTGCCCTGCACTCCCCCCCCCCTCCCCACCACCACCAGGTGGTGCATAAACAAGATGATTATTGTTAATACGTTATTATGTTCTGTATTTGATTCATTCTTATTCTAGGCTATGCTACATTTTAAGTTTTGTATTGTACCACCAGGGTTACAGTGATTAAAGTGCACATTTAATTGTGTCCACAAAGTGGTGTATTGCTATGAAAGTGTGCATGTTCATCAGATAAGTAATTCCTTACTTCAGAAGAGTAAAAAATTCACCACGTGTGAAATTGACTATTAATTCCAGTAATAAATTAAAGCTGAGATAGTAATTAGCACAATGATATTGTTTGTCCCTCATTCAACCAACAGTGTGTATACTTTATTTGAAAAGATGTTTTATTTTATCAAATTTACTGATTTTTTTATTTTATTTTATTTCAGTGAATAAAATTAAGCATGTACTGAAAACTCCAATGTGCAAAACTTTTTAATAGTGATTCAAGGAATAATCTTGTAGATGCCATGTTGTGGCATTATTTTCTTTTACATTCTGTTTAAACATTTGTAATTTAAAAATAATAAAATATAAGTGTATGCATAATATGACCAAATATGAGCTACACCCTGTATATAAAATGATTGCAACAATTCTAATATTTTAACTTGTATTTTCAGTTTTTTTCATTAAAAATTTATAAAACTTGTAAATAAAAAAAAAAATGATTCAGATAAAAAATCTTAATGGAAAAAGTGGATATGCTAAAAAATATAGGCTTATATATAAACTTAAATGCATTATTCCCATGAAAGTGAAATAAAGGTATTAGTCCATTCTGTCCACTTGCCTGTCCATCTGTAAATTTTTGTATGCATCACAGTATCTCAAAACTTTTACTGTTTTTCTTCATGACAGTCTTGTCAGAGTATTAGTTTGCAATCATATATTTAGAACTTTACTATAACCAAGTAGGAGGGCCCCTTTCCTCTTAGCTTCTCATATTCTTATATAAATGAAAAACATTACAATAGAATATTTTGCATTTGCTAAAATTTCAAACTTCAGCTGAGCGCCGTGACCCATGGGTCCCTTGTTTGTGACTGCATTGTAACATTGCATAAAAGATTTAAAGTATTATCATAGCTTAATCCAAATGATATTATATTACATTTTATAACATTAACATGCCCTTTTCAGTAGACATTTCAATACTCTTAAAATCTTCAGAATTTAAAATGATAATATTAATTGCTCATATTGATAGTTAAATTAATAGTTCATGCAAGATTGTCAGTGGCATCTTAGATAATGGGGAATATAGTGCAGCTGAACCTCTTTTAGGAAGTACTTTTCACTTTTATCACCCTGATATTTGGTTATGTGACTGATGCATACAACATTCTGGTTTTTCCAGAGAAGGCAAACCAAAAGAGGATTACTGTCTCACGTCAGTATTCGAACTAACAGCCTATTACTTCAATGGTTCCCTGCCATGTAACTGTAACATGTATGGCAGCGTTAATGCCACAAGTCAGTGTGAGAAGTACAAGGGCCAGTGTCTGTGTCGGGAAGGGGTCGGAGGTCGTGCCTGTGACCAGTGTAATGCAGGATATTTTAATCTCACCTTGGATGGATGCACAAGTAAGTAAATCCCAACAGCCCACTTCCTGATTTTACCCACCTGCACTAGGAAATATAGACCACTCCCACTGTGAGCAGCTGATTACTTACTTCAACCTTTACAGGACATGATACTCTCAAATGTGTAGATTCCCAGCATAGGTTGTCCCCAATTTTTAATCAACAGTGTGTCTAGCATCTGTTTCTTGTTTTTATTTAAACTTTGTCATGATTTTTTTAACATGTCATGTCTGTTTTTGATAAAGAGAAGTTTCTTTTTCTTCATACACCCCTGACATTTAATATATTTTAAAATTTTATTCATAGATCTTGGTCTCAGTAATAACTCTATCAGAATGCTAAGTGATATCAAATATTTCCATTTGATATGTCTTTCTAGTATAATTCAAACTTATGAATATAATCTGTATCTGACATGATATTTATGTTTTGACAGAGTGTGACTGTGCAGGAGAGCACAAGGTTTGTAATCGCACCACTGGTCAGTGTGAGTGTCCACCCTTCACCACTGGTCGCCGCTGTGATGTCTGTGAACCCGAGTACTGGAAATGGTCAAGCACGGACGGCTGCCAGGTCAGTCATTGTCTCCTGATTCTTCTGTAAATGTACATGAAGCACCATTACACAGGGCCCTTATAGGCTGTCTAGAATTCCTGGAAAGTCCTGGAATTTTTAGCGAACCTGTGAGCTTATGCGATTGTGCGGCGGCTTCCTTCGTATGTTGTGCGTCGTCTGTTGTGCGTCGTCTGTACGTTAACCATAGCTATCTCAAAAATGGCTGAAGCTAGCATCACCAAATTTTTTCATAAAAACAGTTATCTGAAAAACTCTATCAGATTTTATTTTTTACTAACTGCATTTCCTTAGATTTTATAGGGAAAAAGGTAAAAAAGCTTTAAAAATCTTCTTCTCCGAAACTGTCCAGCAAAATTGTCCAATATTTCACAGAAATGATCCCTGGAACAATCTCTCTTAAGTTTGTTTGAATGGTTCCAGATTTTTTGCCGAATTACATGAGGTTGAACTTAGTCATCTGTAAAAAAAAACACACTAAAATTAAAATCTCAGAAACGGCTAGAGCTATAATCACCAAATTTTATACCAATGTTTGTCACATATGTCATATCTGAAATTATGGTATTGGTGGCGCCACCTACATTGATGTGTTTTTTGTACATATGTCATATCTGAAATTGAGGTATTGGTGGCGCCACCTACATTGATGTGTTTTTTACAGCAGAATGTAATTTTAAACTCTTCTAGCTTATACACTGATTTATGATGAAACTGTTAAGCTGATTGGTTAAAATTTTACAAGAATTATTCTATGGTAGGTTTCTGCCAGTTTTATAAGAATTGATTGGGTAAATACAGCTTTAAAAAAGCATTGTAGCTAATAGAAAAAGGCTTTCTGTGTTTGAAAACAAATTTGACAACATGCTGAGTTACAGCAGCCATGTCAAGAGGTCACTCAGTACAAACAGGTGGGGTCCAGACATCACCATGGCAACTGACCTGGCTCTGGCGGGTGTCTAGACAATGTGTCTAGACGTCTAGACACAGCGTTTAGACGTCTAGACACAATGTCTAGATGCAGAATTCCCAGATTATTGGAACTATATCTTTCAACTGTTTGAAAAAACTTGGTTTGCATTTTTAGTGAATCGGGTTTATCATCAGGTCACATGTGAACTGCTGCGCCCTCATTTTTGGTTGACCTCTGACCTTTCCTTGCTGACCAGCGTCCATTTGTGCGTCTGTTTCCTCACATAAACCCACATATCTCGGGAACTGTTTGACCGATCAGGCTAAAAATTTTGCACAAATGTAGCCCTTTGATAGCTTTATAACATACACTAAAACTTGTGGCGCCACCTGCAACCATTTATTCACAGCTTCCATCTGTTCATCTGCCTTGGGATAAAATCACTCATATCTCATCAGTGGTTTGACTTTTCCACCAGAAATTTGGCAGGTTTATTCATCCTGGACAGCTCTCTTGATTTTATGACAGGTGGCACGACCTACATTCATGTTTACTCTGCAGACATCCAAGCTCATATCTCGGGAACTGTTTGACCGATTGGGCCAAAATTTTGCTTGTGTATAGATCTCACATAGCTCTTCATCATAGGCAAAACTGGTGGTGCCACCTGCAGCCACTTATGCACAGCGTCCATCTGTTCATCTGCCTTGAGATCAAATCACTCTTATCTCAGCAGTGGTTTGAATTATCCACCTGAAGTTTTGCAGGTTTATACATCCTGGACAGCTTTCTCAATTTTATGACAGGTGGCGCCACCTTCATTCACGTTTACTCTGCAGACTTCCAAGCTCATATCTCGGGAACTGTTTGACCGATTGTCCAACTTTGGCAATGGCAAGTTTTTTCCCTGTAAGCACTGTTGATTTAATTTTCACAGCATATATATATATATAAGGATTTAATCTTTTAAAACCTGAAATTTCAAAGGAATTGATTGAAAAGGGTAGCTTTTATTCAAGTTTTCATACACCATGTCAAGTGTTGTTTACATCTGGCCCACCTAGTAGTACAGCCTTCACTTGCATTATGATGTAACCCACCCCAGGCAGCTTGCCTTGGCCCAGCTTGGCCACTACCAGCAGGCTTCCCCTCTGGCCTGCACCCCCCCCCCCCCCCCCACACCAGGTGGTGCATAAACAAGATGATTATTGTTAATATGTTATTATTTTCTGTATTTGATTCATTCTTATTCTAGGCTATGCTACATTTTAAATTTTGTATTGTACCACCAGGGTTACAATGATTAAAGTGCATATTTAATTGTGTCCACAAAGTGGTGTATTGCTATGAAAGTGTGGATGTTCATAAGATAAGTAACTCCTTATTTCAGAAGAGTAAATACTTCACCAGGTGTGAAATTGACTATTAATTCCAGTAATAAATTAAAGCTGAGATAGTAATTAGCACAATGATATTGTTTGTCCTTCATCCAACCAACAGTGTGTATACTTTATTTGAAAAGATGTTTTATTTTATCAAATTTACTGATTTTTTTATTTTATTTTATTTCAGTGAATAAAATTAAGCATGTACTGAAAACTCCAATGTGCAAAACTTTTTAATAGTGATTCAAGGAATAATCTTGTAGATGCCATGTTGTGGCATTATTTTCTTTTAAATTTTGTTTAAACATTTGTGATTTAAAAATAATAAAATATATGTGTATGCATAATATGACCCAATATGAGCTACACTCTGCAACAATTCTAATATTTTAACTTATATTTCAGTATTTTTACTCTTGATATATAATGATTGCAACTTTTGCAACAATTCTAATATTTTAACTTGTATTTTCAGTTTATAAAACTTATAAATAAAAAAATGATTCAGATAAAAACTTTTATTGGAAAAAGTGGATATGCTAAAAAAAAGGCTTATATATAAACTTAAATGCATTATTCCCATGAAAGTTAAGTAAAGGTATTAGTCCATTCTGTCCACTTGCCTGTCCATCTGTAAATTTTCATATGCATCACAGTATCTCAAAACTTTTACTGTTTTTGTTCATGAAAGTCTTGTCAGAGTATTAGTTTGCAATCATATATTTAGAACTTTACTCTAACCAAGTAGGAGTGCCCCTTTCCTCTTAGCTTCTCATATTCTTATATAAATGAAAAACATTACAATAGAATATTTGCATTTGCAAAAATTTCAAACTTCAGCTGAGTGCCGTGACCCATGGGTCCCTTGTTTTTCTCTATTTTTGAGACCCTAAAAGATGCAGTCATCTGTAAACAGGGCACAAATAGTTATGACTGAACCTAGAATCTTATCTCTTGACATGCAGGGAGGTCCATGAAAAGTCTCCTTTGAAACCTAAAATTCGGTCTCTGTTACCAATATTCTTCCAGCTATGGGGCTCTAAAGTACCCCCCAGAATAATAGAAAATTTGATACAAAAGCTCCAGTATCTGAACAAATAATGCATTGATAACCATGATTCTTTGCATGGATATTGGTCATGGAATGTTTCATCAGTTTCTGCAGAATGGTGGCGCCACCTTATTTTTTTTTTATTTTTACCAATTTTTTTCTCTATTTTTGAGACCCCTAAAGATGTGGTCATGGCACAAATTGTTACAGCTGGACCTAGAATCTCTCTTGACATGCTGGGAGGCCCATGAAAAGTCTCTGTGGTCTCTGTTACCCATAAACTCTGAACTATTGGGCTCTGAAGTACCCTCCAGAATAATGGTAAATTTGGAACTAAAGCTTAAGTATCTGAACAACTATAGCACTGATCACCATGATTCTTTGCATGGATATTGATCATGGAATGTTTCATCAGTTTATGCAGTCTGGTGGTGCCAGCCGTATTTTTTCGATTTTTACGAATTTTTTCTCTATTTTTGAGACCTTAAGATGTGTTCATCTGTTAACAGGGCACAAATCCTAACCACTGGACCTAGAATCGTCTAACTTAAAAATCTAGGGAGATCCATAAAAAGTCTCATGTGAAACATAAAATAAGGTCTCTGTTACCCATATTCTCTAAGCTATGGGGCTCAGAAATACCCCCTAGAATAATTAAAATATGATTAAAAGCTCCATTTCTGAACAACAGATGCATATGTATCACCATGATTTTTTGCATGCATATTGATCATGGAGTCTTTCATTAGATTCGGCAGACTGGTGGCGCCACCTGGATTTTTTAAAAGTTTAACCCTTTTTTCTCTCTATTTTTGAGACCTTTACAGATGTGGTTGTCAGTTAACAAGACACAAATTGTAACCATTGGTCCTCGAGTCTTGTAACTTGTGTTATAGGAGGCCGTAACAGGTAATAGGCTTACCGTTAGAGAAGAAGACAGGGCCACTCCCAGCAGAAACGCGTAGAACTGGGCTGAAGAAGCGGCCGGGTTTCCTGGCTTGTGTGGCTGTCGTTTATCTCGTGGTTCTCCTGTCTCGGTTACCCGTCAGGTCACTGTTTCACTGCTGGCCACTCTCTAGGCAATACCTACTTTTACGTATCCCACTACATTCCCCCCCTTTCTGTGAAATAGATAATATACTCAAATTATTCTGTTAACTGAAGACACACAATTTCAAAGCGGGGGTTACTGAACATTTTAAACACCAATATTTGAATGAAACTTAATATGCCCACCATGTCGTTGTTAATAAATAACACTACAGGTAATATGACTTGCTGACAAAGTGATCCCACCAGGACAATGAATCTAACAACAAGTCCTTAGGCAGGAATATCCCTTACATAAAAAGAACAATCGTTACCTACAAATTTTCTAAAACTAAGCCCCACCAATCCCTGGACTGGGCCTGCAGCATACAATAGACAAGAGCAGAGCTGGGCCGCTTCATTTCCATTCCTTGAGCTGCAACCCAGCAGGGACCGGCAGATACTGCTTCTAGAAATGGCCATATAACCTCGCAAGGTTCTGGTTGCACAAATCCGCAACCTCCCTGATCGACATGCCCCTGATAGACCCGATGCTCTCCGTCACAGAAACCACATCCCAGGGCGTCCTTGCCAGGTATGGGCAATCTGTTTCCACTAACAACCGATCCAATGGAATTTTTAGTATTGACTCTCTGGAGGAGGTTTTGCTTGAAATACTGAAGTAGCAATTAGGTAGGGCTTGCTGCCACTCCTGAACTTCATGCTCACTTCCCACAAAGCAATGTCTCTGGATTTTATGTAATCTTAGACCTAAGGAAAGTAGGGTGTGTAGGGTTTCCTTTGCCGCTGAGGCCGTACCATCATCTCTGCAATGAAGAATGATAATCCTATCTGGGATGTCGACAGCCAGACGTAGTGCCTCCCTCAAGAATAATCTCTGACAGCGTTGCGCTTTTGGGGATGTCCCACTGAAACCCAAGCCTATTTCACCTATCCCTACACAGAAAGAGCTGAGGACCAAGGGCGTTAGCTGCTGTAGGGCCTCTCTGACAATTCCATCATCCTTAATTAGTTTCTGGTGATACCCAAAGGTGCATTTTACTTCTGGCATTGACTGAAAGACACGACTAGCTTTGAAATGACACGGATATACAAAATTGGCTATAACCCTTACCAGTTCCACTGGAGAGTCCTCCTGTTGGACTTAAAGATTATCATAGGTGCAGCCTAAACGTGATAACAAGACATCCAGATGACCATGGGCGTCGGCTACTCTTAATTTATATGATGTGTTACCTAAAGAGCTATATGGAATTGAGAGTCCAAGGGATTTGATACTTAACTGAACTGTGCAGGGAAACTGTGAGACAAGAACGGCTATTGTTTTAAAGTGAAGGACCTGCTATACAATTAGGGGGTGCTGAAGTAATGGCCTATGGCATTTCCCAGTGATGAGATTTTGAACACTCGCTCAGCAGAGCTATTTAATCTTGGTTGAAGTCACTATCCTGCGCGAAATGTCTCCCCTCTATAACAAAATCCACTAACTGCACCAAGGAGTCTAACTGTAGTTCTGATTTTATCATGTTCAATAGCGCAAGGGCTTGGTCAAACCAATATTGTCTATCTACAGTGCTATCGTGTTCGTGTCTTGCTTTAAGGGAGCCCTGGGCGCCCTCCTGCACCTGACAGCGCCAACAAGCTGTTGATGGCTGGAACCACCATGGTAGATGCTGTTCTACAATATGTCTACGCATATGGCAGCCAGAATCCCCACACAAAACACACTTATGGGGCCTTTTTCTTACAATTTTCTGGGACTGGGGAGCAGCTTCTTCATCATAGTCAGGGATGAAGTTAGCTTCATCAAACTCCCTTAACTCGCTCATCTGAAATTATATTATTGTAGTGCTATAATAATTACTTTGAAGCTTGGATGCACATTGGACTATGTAAATGTAGGAAATACTATCTATGTAACAGAATCTGCATGTATACTTAACTATGTTAATGTTAGAAAGCCTTATCTATGTAACAAAATCCGCAAATCGTGCAGGCTTGTTTATTTTCCTCCCCCGTGTTGTTACTGGTGCTTTGTTTTTTCATTTTCCAGATCAGTGGGGATAGAATCTTCAGGCCCTTTTCCTGGGGACTCTACCAGGCCATCAGCAGAATCCATAAGACAGTCTACATAATCAGTTACATCCCCTTGCTTGGCAGGATCCAAACTGTCGAGACCCTCATCACGTCCTTCACCCTGCCAAAACTTGTTTCTTGCTCTGCGGAGCCACAACGGTATGAAGCTGTCATTGCACGGTTTGATATTGTCATGATGGAGAACTAGGTCTTTCCTTCTGGTCCTAATGCGATACAGAGGGTGTTTATTCTGGACTACTAGATACGGTCCCTTGTACATTGGTTGAAGTTTTGGGCTCACACCTTTCTTTGATGCCTTGTTCAGTCGGTAGACAAGTTCGCCAGGCTCGAACACATTCACTTGGAGCTTAGAGTCATATCGTGCCTTCTGATACACCTGAGTTGCTTGCAACTTTTGCCGGACCTTGCCATGTACATAACTAATCCTCTCCCGAAGTGCAGAGACCCACGCATGTGTTGCCACTGGCTGCAGGTTAGGTTGGCCAAAGATTATGTCTTCCGGTTGTAGGACCTCTCGACCCAGCATGATTTGGTTTTTTCGAATAACCAGTGGTGGGGTTGACCAAAGAATGGAGTGCCATGGTGATTATTGGCAAGTCCTTGTCCCACTCCCGAACATTCTCCTGCATTAGACAACGAATCATTTGAAGAATGGTTCTATTTTGCCGCTCCACCTGCCCATTGGATGAAGGGTGGTATGGTGTGGTTCTGGTTTTGGCAATGCCAAACAATTTGCAAAAGGCGCTGAATAAGCCTGATTGGAAATTAGATCCCTGATCTGTATGGATAGATACCGGGCAGCCAAATGTTGCAATAAAATGCACAAGAAACTTTCTAGCAACGATCTCTGCGGTTTGATCTGGGAAAGCTGTGCATTCGACCCATTTTGAGAATTGGTCAATCATGACCAGGATATACTGGTTTCCGCTCTCACTGATAGGGAATGGGCCGAGCACATCCAAATGTACACACTCCATGGGGAATCCGGAGTGGAAGCTTTTCAGACCAGCCCTGGGTTTTATGCTGGCCTTCTTGTTGACATTACAGATGCGGCAGCATTTATAATATAGTTCACAGTCATTTGGCATTTGGTGCCAAATGAATAGTCGTTTTAACCTGGCATACGTGTTGTCACGGCCAAGATGGGCAGCGGATTTTACCAAGCGGAGGCTTGAGCCTTATGGGTCTTCCCAGGTGTAATACAGGATACCATCTTTTAGTTGGAGTTGAGATTTATGGGCCCACAGCCATTTGGTGGAGGGACTTTGCAAACTAAGGTCTGCTTGACTTGGGTCCTCTTCTGACTTAAGCCAGGCCACAACTGGTTTTAAATCCATGTCTTCTAACTGGGCTTGAGCAAGCTGTTCAGATGGATATGTGCTCAGCCAGCAGCTTATATCTTTATTCTCTGTTTGGCCGGGGTGGTTCTCCGTCAGTTTTGTCATCTGTACAGATAATTCTGGACTGGTTGGAACGGTGGAGTCCAGTGGTTTGCACACAGGTAGAGATGGACCCTCAGGGTTTTCCTGGGAGACTTGATTTTTGAGTGGATCTTTAGCTGCTGTAGCTGATGAAACAGGGTCCCGTATTCCCAATGGTAACACATCGTCAACATCATCAAGGAATCTCTCCCACTGGCATGAGCTCTCCGGCAATATTTACAGCCACCACACAGCAAGGCCTCGATGTCAGTGCCTGCCCTATAACAGTGACATACCTCTTCCCTGTCTGGAATGCGAGACAAGCCATCCGCATTTATGTGTTTAGCTCCGGCCCTGTGCAAGATCTTGAAATCAAATTGAGAGAGTTCCTCCAACCATCGTGCTAGCTGGCCCTCGATGTGGCGGAAACGCATCAACCACGCCAAACTGTTGTGGTCTGTTCTGATGATGAAAGACCGCACAAGAAGATAATGCCTAAAGTGCCGACAAAATTGAACTTCAGCCAATAATTCCTTTCTTGTGGTACAATATCTCCTTTGCTGAGGGGTTGTACGAAACTGGCAAAGGCAATTGTTCTCTCAACGCCATCCTGTACTTGTGACAGCTCTGCGCCAACCGCTGTATTTGATGCATCACAATCAAGGATAAAATTCCCAACTGGAGAAGGAAATGACAAACAGGGAGTCGTGCTCAAGGCTTGTTTTAAGCTCTCAAAGGCCTGTTGGTGTTCGTCTGTCCACACATATGGTGTCTTTGGCTTGGTTAAGGCATTTAATGGGGCTGCTATTCCAGCATATCCTTTTACATGAGCCCTGTGGTAGTTGGCATAGCCCAGGAACGATTCTAACTCTTTAACCGAGTACGGCTCTGGCCACTGTCTAATGGCATCTGCCTTGTCATCAGTAATGGCTACTCCCTGACTTGTGATTCTTTACCCCAGAAATTCCACTTCAGATCATAATAAAAAGCACTTTTTAGGCTTCAACTTGAGATTGTATTGCCTTAACCTTTCAAACACGCTACGTAGATGATCTAGATGTTGCTCAAACGTGCTGCCGAGAACTATGATGTCGTCAATGTACACCAATGCTTGTGTCCATGTTAGCCCACGCAGAACCAAATTCATGGCTCTCTGAAAGGTGGCAGGTCCATTGCATAATCCAAAGCCCATTCGTGTGTGTTCATATAAACCATATCGGGTGATGAATGCAGACTTGGGTCTTGACTAGTTCTATTTGATAATAGCCAGACTGGAGATCTAAAGTGCTGAAGTAACTAGTTCCAGCCAGAGTGTCTAGGCAGTCTTCTATATTTGGTAAGGGATATTGGTCCTTAACGGAACGGGCGTTTAACTCTCTGTAATCAATGCACCAACGCACATTGCCATCTTTCTTACGAACCAACACCGGGGCAGATGCCCATTCCGAGTTTGTTGGCTGTATCACCCCAGCTGATAACATCTGCTCAAGGTGTTTCTGTTCTTCCATCTCGAAACCTAACAGGGTTCTACGCATTCGTTGTTTAACTGGTGGTGCATCTTTAGTGTCGATCTGGTGTTTTACTATCGTTACACAACCGAGATCCATGTCATGCTTTGCAAAGACATCACTGTAATCAATCAACAGGGCACATACACTTCTTGTTTGATTGTCAGGAAGTTCTTTGGTAGTGGTAGTAATCAGGTCTTTAACATGGGCTGGTATCGTACCTGTCATCCCAGCTGGTTGGACTTTTGTGTTGCATGTATGCAAGAGGGGTTTCTGGTTAACCGAGTCCTGGCTACACCCGAGCTGGCCTTCTACTGAATACACCAAGTAGTTGTCCTCTAGCAGAGACTCAACTATACCACTAGCCTCCATTGCTGTTGCTACTGTGGTATCTCCCTTAACTTTGATGTATTGGTTGGTGTCATTAATCACATTAAAAAATCCAGTCTGTGATATGTATGACGCTGAAGCTACTAATCCTTTTAGGTATGCATTGATGGGTTCCAGCACGAAATCTTTGTGTGGGTCTACATCTATCACTCTCACAGGAAGTCTGGAAATGGTGCCCGGGGCCTGCACTGTACTCATGGTTGAGACTCCTTTAAAAACCTCGCAGACCCCGCCTCTTGAGTTCCTTTTCCGAATTGCAGGAATAATCATACCTGAGATGGCGATGGTATTATTGCCAAAATTGACTGTGCATTCGTGGTAAGCCAAAAAGTCCAGTCCGAGTATCAAAGGATCACTGATATCAGCTAAGTATACATCCTAAAGATATTCTTCCTTGCCCAGTTTAATCTTTACTCCCTTTACTCTGATGGCTGGGACGGGGGAATTAGTTCTTCCAATTCCCTTCAGGCTCACTGACTCAGCCTTCTCCATGTCCTGTGGGAGTTGCTTGTACAGGTTTTCATTGATAATGGACACCTTGGCTGCACTGTCTATGATGGCCATTGTCTCTGTCTCATTCACTTGCACTGGGACCACCAGTGTCTCCCTGACAACTTTTGAAATGTATACTTTGACCTGCGATCCAGATAATGGTTCTTGAAGGTCTTGTTGTTCATCAGTGATACTTTCAGACCCTTCTGATTCCTCAGACTCATTCACTGGATTACTGCACCTGTCTGGAATCATTAAATCTGGCACTGGCACAGAGAGACCAGACAGCTGGGCCGTCACAGCACACTGTGTGCCTGAGCCATGATTTAATAACTCCTTGGAATTAGTGCGTAAAATGTGAGTGTCTTGGCCCGACATGAGGGTCGCCTCAGGGCCGCTAGAAGAAACGACCCTTAATTGTTTAAATCCACTTTTGTACCATCTGGTTTAGGAGAAGTTAAAGTCCCCTTACCTTAAGGGCAATCTTTTGAGAAGTGACCTTTTTTATGGCACCTGAAACAGGTATCAGTGGGTGTTGGCGAACGGCTTCGGCGAGTCAAAGTTGTCTGGGCCATCTGTCTGACTAAAGACTCCAGAGAGCTCATTCTGTCTATCAATTTGGCCATTTGATTGTGGTTTTCCCTTCCATGGGGTCGGTTGACTGAAACAACCTGTGGGGTCATTGTAAGTTGACTGGCCGCGTTAACATTGTAGCGGTCCTCCCCATTGTCTGAAGATGGGCTTGGGTCACGAAAAGCAACTCTCCGGATAGAATGAGTCTGCTTATGGCCGAACAGTAACTTCTGATTGGTTATTGCATCCTTCATGTAACGCACCGCTTCAGGAGCGATAGGCTCAAAGCATTCATCTTGATATTTTGGGTGAGAGCGAGTACTGCCTGATTTAGATTTTTGCCGATGACTGGTTTGTTTTGGAGTGTCATAGGTTCTTTGAGCAGGACGATGCATACTGGGTTCTTCATCATGACTTTGAGCATAACGAAATGTGGAGGTTGGGCTGGCCAGCAGAGCATGGTGTGGCCTAGGGCTTAACACTGGGGGCTCATCGGCTGGGAACTCTCTATGCCATTTCTCATGGGACTTGCTCTGATCAGGTTTAGCATACCTATCGCTAGGAAATGGACCTGTGCCTCTCTGTTGATGCGAGACTTGTGGTTCACCAGAGGTATAAATGCCCTGTCTAGGATGTAGCTTAAGCAGCTGATGGATGGTAGCATCATTAGGGGCATTTCTACCAGCCACTGGTTTCAGTGAACCTAACACAGTATCCTCATCAGCCTCTGTTTGTCTGTCAGTAGTTATATTATCTGTGGTCTGACTGTCAGAAGCAATGTTAGCACTGGCATCCCCCAACCCGGGCATACAAACACGACCCTCTTTAATCAGCCTTTGCCAATAAGAGACCAACAAACCAGTAATGGGCTCTAGTTGGGAAATTTAAAACCCTGGAGACTTACCCTGAAGCTCTACAATGCCCTGGGCAGCATCAGGAGACAAAAGGTCACCTAACTCCTGTAACAGTTCTTTCGTTGATGCAGTGTACAAATTGACAGGTTTGTGGGGGGGCATGTTTGAAATTGTACATTCCACAATGAGAACAAGAGGTCAAAGTGTCAATAGAAAGCAATAAGCATGAAATGCACATGCAATAATCAATATGATACAATCAGAATATATAACTGAGGCAAGCTGGTTAGAAACTGAGTTGGAAACTTGAAATGCTACTGATTGGAAATTTATATCTGCAAGGATTATGATGCTTGTTAGCACAAAAATATATTGTGTTGATATAGAATAATGGTGCAAACTGGGGTTTTCTGAGTATGCAAGCACACAAAAATTGTTTAAATGTGTGAACCAATGTTGTATTGCAAATTAAATGATGTAATGGATTTGCACTGAGCTATACATACAGATAATGATTGCTTATTCAAAACTGGAAGTCCAAATTGTAGTTCACAAATACGTCCTTTACTGACAAAAATTTGAGCATAAGAATAACTAGGACCGTTATAATGGATAAAACATGTAGAATAGACTATTCCACAATGATTCAGACGATTAAAAGCACTAGAAGTGATATGAAAACGTGCTCAGACCAATCTAATAAACACATGGTCTGACCGGAAACTTGTGAATCTGAAACGCGCAATCGGGTGCTACTTTCACAAGAAATGGCGAAAGATTACCGCCAGGGAAGGTAGCAGAAAAATGCCTATTTTCCGCCCGCTACCAAAAAAATCCATCGTCGCCAATGTTATAGGAGGCCGTAATAGGTAATAGGCTTACCGTTAGAGAAGAAGACAGGGCCACTACCAGCAGAAACGCTTAGAACTGGGCTGAAGAAGCGGCTGGGTTTCCTGGCTTGTATGGCTGTCGTCTATCTCGTGGTTCTCCTGTCTCGGTTACCCGTCCGGTCTCTGTTTCACTGCTGGCCACTCTCCAGGCAATACCTACTTTTATGTATCCCACTGCACTTGACATCCAGGGAGGTCTTTGAAAAATATCCTTTGAAAACTTGAAATTAGGTCTCTGTTACCCATATTCTCTGAGCTATGGGGCTAATAAGCACCCCCCAGCATAATTAAAAATTTGATACCAAGCAGGGCACAAATCACAACCATTTGACTTGAAATCTTCTTACTTAAAATCCAAGGAGGTCCATGAAAAGTCTCCTAGCAAACCTGAAATTAGGTCTCTGTTACCCATATTTTCTGAGCTATGGGGCTCATAAGCACCCCTCAGAATAAATGAAAATTTAAAACCAAAGTAGGGCACAAATCATAACCATTGGGCCCAGAATCTCCTAACTTGATATCCTTAGAGTTCCTCGAAAGTTCTCCCCAAAAACCTGAAATTCGGTTATTGTGACCTATATTCTCAGGATTTTGGGGTATGTTTGAGCACCCCAGAAATAATGCAAAATACACACAAATTGTCAGATTCCTCAGGAAAGGCTGGTTGGATTGTCATCAAAGTTGTTGTGTTTATGGGTCTTGATGAACTTAAGCTAATATACTTGAACAATGATGCCACCTACATTATCGTAATTAGTTGCCTGTGCAAGGACATATTGTCAACATGTCAGTCGGCTGAGCGTCATGACCTATGGGTCCCTTGTTCTTGATTTTCAGGCCTGTAACTGCAGTGACATAGGTTCTGTGAGCCTTAACTGTAACCAGACAACAGGTGTATGTTACTGTAAGCCTGGAGTAGGAGGAGACAAGTGTGACCAGTGTAAGGAAGGATTTAGACAGTTCTCTGACTCAGGCTGCCTGCCCTGTAACTGTGATCCTGATGGGTCGCTGTCTCCAGTTTGTGATCAGACCACAGCACAGTGTCCATGTAAGGTACGGATATAGAAATACTCTCAGATGTGCAAGGTATGGATCTGAAATATGATTTTAATTTTATCAACTGCAGCATCTTTTCATGTCAGCAACTGTAAGCTTTTACTCAGTCTTGTTTGTATACAGAATGCAGAACTATTTACATATGTACTCTGTATTACTATGAATCTTATAGTTTCAGCTTTTATTATCAGAAATGTATATCACTGTAAAACAGACATGAAATGTATGGACAAATTGATATCACAAAGTCTTATGATAGGTAATCATTGTAGATTGAGCATCATAATTCACATACTATATGCATATGCCATACACCAATCCGGGTTTTGTAAAAGCCCACTGGGTTTTATGTGTAACTTCCAGCCAGCCTCGCTTTCCTCTCTGTCTTTGTATTAAACTGTAATGGACTACACATGGCTTTGCATTCTCGACTTGTTAGAATCAGTGTGTGAACTTGGACTATTCAACTATTATAACCATGATCACAGATCAGCTGTCATGTTTACAATCTTTACTTGGTATAGATGTTTCAAATATGTATTAAATGCTGATTAAAATAATCTTATTGTCTATATAATGAGTATTTGTGGCTTTCATTATATTATAGACTCACACTACAGGCCAGCTATGTGACCAGTGTAAAGCTGGTTCCTTCTACATGAGTAAGAGCCACCGTTCAGGCTGCCTGCAGTGTATCTGTATGGGCATCACTGACCGGTGTGGCAGCACAGGACTCGGAAAACAAACGGTATGTAGCTGGTCCTCCAGGAGAACCTCGTGTCAATATACAGTCTACTGAAATTTATGCAACACATGTTATTAAATTAATGCTCTTTTCAGGGTTATGAACTGATGTTCAGTGGCCCTTTCTCAGAACCTTAAATGCACACCATGTACACATAGTACCTATTATGACTATACATTACCTAAGTTCTTGGGTCATGTGTTTTGTTCAAATTGGGTTAAGGTAGAAGGTATGATTAATTCTAAAAATAATATATTTTTTCTTTGTTTTTTTCTTTGTTTTTGTTTGTTTTAACAGTACAAAGTATAGAAGACAACATTGTTGAAATGTCTCTATTAATGTGCCATAAGCTTCAGTATTTTGCAGAAATATTTCACACTACTTCTCTATTTGGCATTTATGAATCATTCTCTTAATTAATACATTTAAGCTTTGTTGATATACAGATGGATGTTGTGCTCATCAACAGCACAACCAATGCTACAGCCTTCTTCCTGACATCCAGTACTCTCGGGGGCAACATCCCAGTCACCTTGACTTCTGTGGATGGGTCAGATATGGTTCAAGGTCAGATGACAGGAGCGGCTGACTTTTACTTCACAGCATTCCAAGGTCTAGTGGGAAACTTGGTTGGTCTGTATAAGAACGTGATATCATTTGATGTCTTCTGGTTAGAGGGGCAGCCTCTCGGGACTCAACAAGATGCATATCTCTGGATATATGGAAGGAAGGACACTAAATTCTCTTTCAGTGTACCATCAGTTCCATCGAATCAGACGACACGTGTCAATGTAACCATCACTGAGGATAATGCAGTGAAGACGTCTGGTAACGTTACCCGCGGTGAGCTGCTGTTGGCTTTAACAGATGTACAGCAGGTACTCTACCCAGCTGTGTGGTACTCTCTACCTCACACATCAAGGTATGTACAGATAGTCAAGTTATGTCAGGAACCTTAGCATCATGGTGTCAAATGGACTTAACATCTGAAATCCACTAGGTATATGCATGTCAACCTAGGCAGATGTTCAACTGTTTATTCATTCTCTTCAGTTTTAAAATAATATTAGCATATTTGGTGATGTGGAGAAAATTGATCTCAAAGAAATATCAGCATTGTTTTTTGGTACGCACTACATTGTTCTCTTTGCCACTTTCTCATACTGACACCAACTAAATTCACGTAGCTTAGTATTTCCAGGAATCTTGAACTTCTGGATTGGGTGGTCTTCCATCATCTTTGTTCCTCTTAATTTTATCTACCTTTCCTCTTTGTTTATATTTGGCAGTTGATTTACAATCTCAAAGAACAAATATTGCCATAAGTTCAAATTTGAATCATTACCTGCAAATAATTGTATCCACCAAAAAAGAGTTTTGCGGATACTATGTTTTCAGTCGGACAATGCCGCCACATAGGTTTCCGGAGAACTCCTCCATAACCACTGGGCGGAATTTTTTTAAATTCAGGATTATGATCAGGTCACATGTGAACTGCTGCGCCCTCTTTTTTGGTTGACCTCTGATTTTTCCTCTCTGCCCCATGTCCATTTGTAGGTCTGTTTCCCCACATAAACCCACATTTCTCAGGAACCGATTGACCAGTCAGGCTAAAAATTTTACACAAATGTAGCCCTTGGATAGCTTTATAACATACACTAAAAATGGTGGTGCCACCTGCAAAAATGTTTGCACAGCATCCATCTGTTCTTTTGCCTTGGGATAAAATTACTCATATCTCTGCATGGGTTGGACTTATCCACCTGAAATTTTGCATGTGTATACATCCAGGATAGCTTTCTTGAGTATATGACAGGTGGCGCCACCTACATTCACATTAACACTACAGACATCAAAGCTTATATCTCGGGAACCGTCTGACTGATTGGGCCAAAATTTTGCATGTGTATAGATCTCACATAGCTCTTCATCATACACAAAACTGGTGGCGCCACCTACCATTTTTTCACAGCGTCCATCTGTTCTTCTGCCTTGGGATAAAATCACTCATATCTCTGCATTGGTTGGACTTATCCACCTGAAATTTTGCATGTGTATACTCCCTGTACAGCTTTCTTGATTTTATGACAGGTGGCGCCACTTACATTCATTTTATGCTGCAGACATCCAAGCTCATATCTCAGAACGGTTTGACCAATTGGGCCAAAATTTTGCGTGTGTATAGATCTCAGATTGTTCTCTATCATACGCAAAACTGGTGGGGCCACCTGCAACCATTTTTGCACAGTGTCTATCTGTTTATCTGCCATAAGCTAAATCACTCATATCTCAGTAGTCATTTGACTTATATGCCTAAAATTTTGCATATATTTACAGCTTGGACAGCTTTCTGGATTTTGTGGCAGGTGGTGCAACCTACATACACATTTGGCTGCAGACATCCATGCTAATATGCAACACATCTCACTCTATTTTCCCTTGCCACTCAATCCATGCCTCACCTCACCCGTCCCACTCTGATTTCAGCAGATACACATAGTTGCTTGTCAACTACCCATATTCTAGTTAGATTTGCAGGCAGGCATGCTTGACAGTGTAGCATTTTTCCAACAGATAAGATAAGACAACACAGGAATTTAAGTTCACAATCACCAAATGGTAGAAAGGTCTTTCCAAATTTGCAATGAATGTAATTACTGAGTCTAACATATACTGCCAGTCTGTTATTTAAAAGTGATAATCAGGGAACTAGAACAATCACAGCGGCTACTGAAACTTCACTTTATGTCAATTAATGTTTAGCCCCTCAGCATGGAATAATGACTTTACCCAGTGCCAACTTCACGTGGGCTACTGGGCCCACATCTGGATCATTCAAGCACCGGAGAATAAGAAAAATGTCTTGCTGCCATGACCTCCCAAGGAAAGACTAGCTACTTATAATAGGAGTGGCCTATTAATGGGTCAGTCCAAATATAGATAAGAGATTTGGTACTTTGGTAGGTCAGATGTCTTACACCCCTATGATCACCCTGGCATATGTAATAGCTCCAACCAGGGCTGGTGATTATTGAATTAACTTATAGACTGGCACTTCTGTTTGACACTTACATTGTATATAATGATAAAAAGGGATTTCAGTAGGTGCTACTGAGGAGACTGTGGTAAAACTTTCAGTTATTTCCTCTATCAGTGTTATCAAGTAAAATCACATGATAAAAATTATATAAATTAAATATGTTATATTATCATATTGCTGATATGTTTTTTTTTTCAGTATTGGAAATATCCGTTATGAGTATCCCAGTGCTACAGGTACAGGAGAACAAGCCTTGAGTGTAGAACAATGTCAGTGTGGACCTGGATATGAGGGGCTCTCCTGCGAGGTAATGTGTCATACATCGTCTACATAACATTCGTGAAAGATTTATTTGCATGTAGATTAAGTATAAACCATATAATTTTATGGCTACTACTGTCTAAAAAATTCCTTAATTTTATGACCCACATATATAGGATACAGATGTGGATGAAGTGACTAAAAGGGATTGAGAAAGGGAAAATATACAATACCCTAACTGGTCACCTGTTAGTTTAGAAGACGGGATTGTCAAGAGACAAAGGATTAGGTCCTTATTATGATACAGGACCTATATATGAATATGGATCAGTTATTACCAAATTATTTAATCATTACCAAACATTTGTAATAAGCCTTTCATTACATTTTCCAAATGCATTTGATAAGTAGTATTCATTCAATGTTCTGATTATAGAAATGTGCCTTTGGGTACCATAGAGAAAACAAAACAACCCATGACTATTTGGGAACATGCAAGAAGTGTGAGTGTTATGGACATGCAGACTTATGTGACCCAGAGACTGGAAAATGTATCAACTGTCAGCATAACACCAAAGGTATAAAATCATCACATTCATGTACAAATATAACACCTGATGTATATCCTAGATGGTTGAAACATAATGCTTAAGAACACTGGCATCAGTGAAAACAGGATTGCTGATAAATACTCACGAAACACTACTAATAAAAGCTTCATTAGCTAGTCACACTTGTGTCTGGTGAGACAAGGGTTTGTGCCATGGCTAATTGATCTGTCTTCAGACAGTGTACAAGTGTCTGCCACATTTGCTGCTGATGGAAGTTTGAGTTGTGTGGTGGTATTTTATCTGGTTCCTTAAAATATTTGTATTTTTACCTGATTAATGGTCCAACATGTTCTTAATCTCTTTTGCTATTGTAACAGGCAATAAGAATGATTAAGTGTGAACATTTTGCCAGTTTGTAATAAAATCAGGTCCCGCTTTTGCCTCTACATTTTTTGCCCAGGTGCTGAAAACAGCTACATTTCAGTAGTACATGTTCAGTGTTTCTTGTTAACCTCAGCTCTATTGGAAATCTGAGGATAATACTTTATTTAGGGTCAAAAGAATGACCATCTTTATTTTTGACAAACTTATATATATTCATTAAGTGATGTGAAAGCTGTTGGCACAGGGTGGTATATAAGGTCTGATATTTATAAGGAATTGTATGTGTTTGTATGAATGTTTTTTTTTTTTAAGAAGGTACTCTAGGAGAAAAACATTACTGCCCAGGGTAGCTTTTACATGTTTAAATATTTTGGCAGGAAAAAACTGTGAGATATGTGCTGATGGTTACTATGGCGATCCAACTCAGGGGACACCTAGTGATTGTCAGTTGTGTCCCTGCTACACCCCTCGTGTAACCAACAGTAGCTGTGAGCTGAGGAATGGATCCATACAGTGTCAGTACTGTAACCCAGGGTACACAGGCAACCTCTGTGACAGGTAAGTTATACTCCTCCCCCCCCCCCCCCCCCCGAGAAAGATTTTAATGTATTGAAAATGTTGTCATGGTTTATTATGAACAAGCTTCATTAATTTATGTCATTAAATATCTGATAATGCTCATCTGAATAATTCTTTATCCGAACAAAAACCCTGTTACCTGAGCATTTTGGAAAAAATGACACTCTCCTGTACTTGTAAAATAAGGCAATGGAACTTACAGGTGTAATTGTATAGCCAGACATAGTCTGGAGATGCTATGGTTTAGGCACGGTCGCGCCGCCGCCGCCCCCGCAGAGATTTCTTTTGGACACAATAACTCAAAAAATATTTCACGGATCTTTACCAAACTTGGTATATGTATAGATATGGGTGAGAGGACGACGCCTATTTAAAATGAGGTCATGACCTCAACTAGGAGAGTGACCTTGACCTTGAATAGGTTCAATTTTGGGGAAAATCACACAAATTCTTAAATATCTCAAGAAAACTTGCATGGATTGATCCCAAAATCAAGTTGATCGAAGATCATGGATAGGGTTGTCATGTTCCAGAAACTGGTGGCGCCACCTATTATTCTTTACTTGTTATCATGCCGTTTAATATCCCCAAAATTGCTACTTGACAGTACTGTGAGCATTATAAGTCAAAAACTAATGGACAGATTTCTTTCATATTATGCAAATACATAGATATGGGTTATGGGATGATGTTTATTTAAATTGGGGTAATGACCTTTCCTATGAGAGTGGCCTTGACCTTGAATATTGTCATATATGGTGAAAATCACATAAAATCATTAATTTCTCAATAAGGGATGCATGCATTGGTCCAAAAATCAACTTGACCGAAGATCTTGGATAGTAATGTCATGTACCGGAAACAGGTGGCGCCACCTGTTATTCTTTTACTTGTTTTCATGCCGTTTAATACCCCATCATTGCCACTTAACAGTACATTTATAACCTGTGAGCATTATAAGTCAAAAACTAATGGACAGATTTCTTTCATATTATGCATATACATAGACATGGGTTATGGGATGATGTATATATAAATTGGGGTCATGACCTTTCCTATTAGAGTGGCCTTGACCTTGAATATTGCCATATATGGTGAAAAATTACACAAAATCATTAATATCTCAATAAGGGATGCATGCATTGGTCCAAAAATCAACATGTTCGAAGATTTTGGAAAGTATTGTCATGTACCGGAAACAGGTGGCGCCACCTGTTATTCTTTTACTTGTTTTGTGCCGTTTAATACCCCATCATTGCCATTTATCAGTACTGTGAGCATTATAAGTCAAAAACTAATGGACAAATTTCTTTCATATTATGCACATACATGGATATGGGTTATAGGATAATGTTTATTTGAATAGGGGTCATGACCTTTCCAATGAGTGGCCTTGACCTTGAATATTGCCATATATGGTGAAAATCACACAAAATCATTAATTTCTCAATAAGGGATGCATGAATTGGTCCAAAATCAACTTGACCCAAGATCTTGGATAGTAATGTCATGAACCGGAAACAGGTGGCGCCACCTGTTATTCTTTTACTTGTTTTCGTGCCGTTTAATACCCCATCATTGCCACTTAACAGTACATTTATAACCTGTGAGCATTATAAGTCAAAAACTAATGGACAGATTTCTTTCATATTATGCATATACATAGACATGGGTTATGGGATAATGTATATGTAAATTGGGGTCATGACCTTTCCTATTAGAGTGGTCTTGACCTTGAATATTGCCATATATGGTGAAAATTACACAAAATCATTAATATCTCAATAAGGGATGCATGCATTGGTCCAAAAATCAACATGTTCGAAGATCTTGGAAAGTATTGTCATGTACCGGAAACAGGTGGCGCCACCTGTTATTCTTTTACTTGTTTTGTGCCGTTTAATACCCCATCATTGCCATTTATCAGTACTGTGAGCATTATAAGTAAAAAACTAATGGACAAATTTCTTTCATATTATGCATATACATGGATATGGGTTATAGGATAATGTTTATTTGAATAGGGGTCATGACCTTTCCAATGAGTGGCCTTGACCTTGAATATTGCCATATATGGTGAAAATCACACAAAATCATTAATTTCTCAATAAGGGATGCATTGATTGGTCCAAAAATCAACTTGAACAAAGATCTTGGATAGTGTTGTCATGTACGGGAAACAGGTGGTGCCACCTGTTAATCTTTTACTTGTTTTCGTGCCGTTTAAAACCCCATCATTGCCACTTAACAGTACTGTGAGCATTATAAGTCAAAAACTAATGGACAGATTTCTTGCATATACATAGACATGGGTTAGGGGATGATGTATATTGAAATTTGGATCCTGACCTTTTCTATGAGAATGACCTTTTCTATGAGTGTGGTCTGATATTAATTGTTGCTGAAGATGGGGGGCCTATTCTTTAAGGGGGGGGGGGGATTAATTGTCTGGCGATACTATGGCACCTGCGGTGCCAAGAAATATCTAGTTTCTATTAAGTACTTTCAGTAGTGTAATTAAAAAATTATGATAAATAAATATATAAATATGATAGTTACATTCTTTGGAAATGAGACACAATATTTTCAGTGTTAAATTTTCAGTGTTTGTACAGTATATGGTATGTTATTTAAGGTGTGAATCTGACTACTTTGGTAATCCTGAAGTGTTGTTTGTGGGTCGCTGTGAGAAATGTGACTGTAATGGTAACACAGACCGCTGCAATGTTACCAATGGTAAATGTCTGGACTGCCAGAATAACAGCACAGGAGACAACTGTGAGAGATGTATAGAGGGCTACTTTGGGAATTCTACAGCTCAAAATTGCCAGCGTAAGTATAAAGTTTCTGAGATTTTTTTGTGATTCTGTTCTTGGTAATTATTTATTAATTATCAGGATAACCCCCTTCTGACACTGAATTTTATGCAGGTAATGGTCTTAATGTTTATGTAATTGCTTTGCTGAGCCAAATGTGAATTTAATTTTGTCAGGTTGTTGGTTCAGTAGATTTGGTTCAATAATTAGTTATCTCCATGAATCATAAAATTATCTATTTTATAACAAATTTAATGTATGGTAGATCAGGTTAACAGTTCATATATAGCTTAGTCACACATTTGTATCCTTAATCCAACTTAGTTATTTTGGTACATTCATACATCAGTAATGTTTGTACGTGTCATAATGGTTGCTTATTTTATATTTCAGCCTGTGCTTGTAACATGACTGGAGCTAACAGCACAATCTGTGACCATCAGAGTGGTCAGTGCAGTTGTTTCCCAGGTGTTGGTAGCAGAGATTGTGGTCGATGTAAAGACAACTACTATGGCTATTCTAATTCTTCAATTTATGGTAAATATATAATTTGTTATATAATTTACATGCTTTTATTGTATCCACCAAAATGAGGTTTAGCGGATACTATGTTTTTGACCGGGTTCCACGGCCGCGGCTGCAGCATTTGTTTCCAGAGAACTCCTGTGAGACTACTGGACAGATTTTTCCGAAACTTACACAAATTATCGGGTCACATTTGAACTGGTGCCTAAACAAGTGGCCTTGACCCTTGACCTTTCCTCTCTGCCCAGCATCCGTTTGTGCGTCTGTTTCCACATATGAACCCACATATCTCGAGAACCATTTGACCAAAAAAGAAAAAAATGTACAAATGTAGCCCTTGGATAGCTTTATAACATACACAAAAAAGGTGGCGCCACCTGCAACCATGTTTGCACAGTGTCCATCTGTTCATCTGCCTTGGGTTCAAATCACTCATCTCTCTGCAGTGGTTTGACCAAATTACCTGAAACTCGGCATGCATATACATCCCGCATAGCTTTCTTGATTTTATGACAGGTGGCGCCACCTACATTTATGTTCATGCTGTAGACATCCATGCTTATATCCGCATTTGTTCGACCAATCAGGAAAAAATTTTACACAAATGTAGCCCTTGGATAGCTTTATAACATACATAAAAATGGTGGCGCCAACTGCAGCCATTTTTGCACAGCATCCATCTGTTTGTCTGCTGTGGGATAAAATCACTCATGTCTCTGCAGTGGTTTGACTTTTGCACCTGAAATTTTGCATGTGTATACATCTTGGATAGTTTCTCATTCAAATAACAGGTGGGGCCACCTACAATCATGTTAACATTGCAGAGATCCATTCTAATATTTAACACATGTAACTCTATTTCCCCTTGCCTCTCAATCCATGCCTCACTTCACCCGTCCCACTCTGATTTTGGCGGATACCTGTAGTCGCTTGTCGACTACCCATATTCTAGTTTTATTGGGTTTTAATTTCCTTTTTATGAGTTATACTTAATACAAATGTTAAAAATTCATTTATACTTATTGTTACATTATCTATCCCATTTACAGGAATCAATAGATATAAATTATACAATTTTATGACTGTAACTTTATTCACAGCTTTAAATAAGGATTGTGATAAACAGGATTTTTTTTTTTAGTAAATATGAGGTTGTTTGCCATGTAACTGTTTTAACCCACAGTGCATAGTTTCCTTAAAGTAAAATGAAGATTTAGTGTGTGTATTTGAATTTCACAAAATGTTAATAGTGAAAAGTTTTATGGCTGGCACACCACCAACTATGTTACACTTTGTTCTACCAAACAACAGGTTGTGTGCCATGCAGCTGTAATCCATCAGGTAGTGGTAGCTTACAGTGTGACGAAGATGGCATCTGTACCTGCAAGAAAAACACAGGAGGAGATAAATGTGACTTCTGTGGTGACTTCCTGTTTGGACTGCCATACAACCCATGTGCTCGTATGTCTTAACATGTATTTATTTGGCATGAATTCTGTGTCTGTTAAATAAAAGCGCTATATACAACATTTACTGTCATTTGAAATAAATAATGATGTATTACTTGTGATATTTTTTAAGAATAAATTGTTTTCAAAAGTAATTTATCATCAGTATTGGTAGGTTTTATATGAAATAAATTGAAACTCATTAAAGTTTGAATGAAGTATATATTGAAATGTCATTAACCAGGTCTCACTTTCTGATTTATCTATGTTTGTTGTTTTCTTAGTCTGTGTTTGGTTTATATGTAGCTTTCATTGTAGGCCATATTTGGTTTGTAGCCGGGGCTTGGTTAGATTGTAGCCTGGGTTTTGTTTGTTTGTAGCCTATGTTTGTAGTCTGTGTTTGGTTTGTTTCGTAGCTTATGTTTGTAACCTGTGATTGCTTTGTTTGCAGTATGTTTGTAGCCTTTGTTTGCAGCCTGTATTTGCCTTGTTTGTAGCCTCCGATGGTTTGTAGCCTTTGCTTGTAGCTTGTGTTTGTAGCCTGTGTTTGCAGCATGTGTTTGCTTTGTTTGTAGCCTTAGTTTGTTTTGTTTGCAGCCTGTGACTGTAATGCGACTGGTACAGTAGACCCCAGTAAACCATGTGAGAGGATTCATGGCCAGTGTGAGTGTAAACCTGGGGTAACAGGACGACAGTGTGATCAGTGTGACAGACTCCATATCAACTTTGGTCCCAATGGCTGTCAACGTAAGTTGTTTTCATTTAGTAACACATGTCCAGCTCTCAGTATGTGGAAAGAAAGAAACTGCCTTATGTAATGACATTGAAGACTAATAATGCAGAGAAAATAAGGTTTAAAAAATATTCAGACATATTGCATATCTTAGTTTAGTTAGCTGATGGGCCAGCAGAGCTCCACTTGATAACTATGAGAACAACTTTTACCTTTTTCTACCGTAATTCTATTAAAGATTGTGTTTATATCTGTAGAAATGTTGGCAGGATGGATTTATTTTACCATATATTATAAGTTTGTATGCATCAGACTTTATTTTCTTTTCATAGTACGCTCTTTGCCAGGACTCTCCGGGTAACATTCACAAAACCAAGATGCTGTTACCCAGCAAGTCCTGGCAAACAACATCTTGGTTTTGTGAATGTTTTCAGAGTGTGTTGCTTATCTGGACTCGCTGGTAAATGATATCATGATTGTATCCCCAGACAAAGTTGGGATACTATGTTTTAAGCATGGTTGCACTGCCGCCACCTCAGATTTTTTTGACATGATAACTAAAAAATTTTTTAACAGATCTGTACCAAACTTTACATGTGCATAGATACGAGTGAAAGGAAGAAGCCTGTATAAAATGGGGCCATGACCTGTACTAGGAGAAAGGCTCTGACCTTGAATAGGTTGATTTTGGGGGGAAATATCTCAAGAAATCTTGCATGGTTTGATCCAGTAATTCTTAAATATCTCAAGAAATCTTGCATGGATTGATCCAGTAATCAAGTTGACTATAGATCTTGGATAGTGTTGTCATTTACAGGAAACTGGTGGCACCACCTATTATCCTTTTCTTGTTTCCTTGCAGTTTAATACCGTCCATCATTGCCACTTGACAGTACTGTGAGCATTATAAGTCAAAAACTAATGGACATATTTCTTTCATATTATGCATATACATAGAAATGGGTTATAGGATGATGTAAAATGAAAATGTGGTCATGATCTTTCCTATGAGAGTGGCCTTGATCTTGAATATTGCCATATATAATAAAAATCACACAAAATCATAAATATTTCAATAAGGGATGGATTGATTGGTCCAAAAAATCAAATTGGCCAAAGATCTTGGATAGCTTTGTTTACTGCAGAAGACAGGACGTGCTATCTTCTGTCCTTTTCTTGTTTTCGAACCTTTTAATACCCCATCATATATATACATCCATCTTGGAGGATATTCTTAAAAAGCAGACAGATAGTGCAACCTACCTTACCAGTTTCATAGTATAAATGAATGCCCTTTCCTCAGGAATGATTTGCCACTTTGACCTGAAATTGAGCTTGTTCAAAGATCTTGGATACCTTCATCTCACGTTCGAGACTGGTGGCGCCATTTGCAATCATTTTTATGTGGCTTCCATCCCTACATTTGCTTTAGGTTATCTATATCATATCCGAGGAGTCGTTCAATGTGTTGGTCTGAAATTTGGCATGTTTAATACATCTAGGAGAGTTTTTACTACAACCAGACAAGGTGGCGCCACCTACCTTACCATTTCTATAGTATTGTTAATCCCCTTTTTCAAGAGTAATTCACTGTATTGGCCCCCATATTTGATGAAAAATGCTGTTTTACAAGTTGATAGATGGAAGAAACCATGGTCGCTTGCCAAGTGTCAGTATATGCTGCAGAAGATGGAGGCCTGTTCTTAAAAAGGCAAGGGATTAATTGTCTGGGGAAATCATGGCACCTGCCGTGCAAAGAAATTTTTGACTAGTTTTGTGACTGTTTTCAGAGTGTTGTCCTTGCCAAACTCACTGGGTTACAACACTTTGGTTTTGTGAATGTTTTCAGAGTGTGATCCTTGCCAGGACTCACTGGGTAATGACATTTTGGTTTTGTAAATGTTTTCCAAATGTGGTTCCTGTCAGAACTCACTAGGTAATGACATTTTGGTTTTTGTGAATGTTTTTAGAGTGTGGTCCTTGCCAGGACTTGCTGGGTAATGACATCTTGGTTTTGTAAATGTTTGTCAAATTTGGTTCTTGTCAGAACTCACTAGGTAATGACATTTTGGTTATGTGAATGTTTTTAGCTCAGCTGACTGAAAGTCATCTGAGCTATAGCGATCACTCTTTGTCCGTCGTCCGTCTGTCCGTCCGTTAACCAGGCACAAATCGTAACCGCTGGACCTAGAACCTTGAAACTTGGGATTCTGAGAGGTCCATAAAAAATCTCCTTGGAAACCAGAAATTAGGTCTCTGTTACCCATATCCTTTGAGCTATGTGGCCCCAAAGTACCCCCCAGAAAAGTCAAAAAATTTCATACAAAAACTTCAATATCTCATTAACTACTTGACTGATGGTCATGATTTTTGGCATACATATTTATCATTAGATGTTACATCACTTCCTGCAGACTGGTGGCGCCACCTGTATTTTTCATTTTTTTACGAATTTTTTTCTCTATTTTTGAGACCTTTAAAAATGTGAACATCTGTTAACAAGGCACAAATCATTGAGACTGGACTTAGAATCTTAATTCTTGACACACTCAGAGGTCCATGAAAAATCTCCTTGGAAACCAGAAATTAGGTCTCTGTTACTTCTATCCTTCAGGCTATGGGGCCCCAAAGTACCCCCCAGAATAGTCAAAAATTTCATACAAAAACTTCAATATCTCAATAACTACCTCACTGATGGTCATGATTTTTGGCATACATATTGATCATGAGATGTTTTATCAGTTCCTGCAGACTGGTGGCGCCACCTATATTGTTTGATTTTTTATGATTTTTTCTTTCATTTTTGAGACCTTTGAGGATGCTGTCATCTGTTAGTGTGGCACAAATCGTAACGACTGGACCTAGAATCTTCATTTTCCACACATTGAGAGATATATGAAAAGTCTCCATGGAAACCAGAAATTAGGTCTCTGTTACCCATATATTTCGAGCTATGGGGCCCCAGATTACCCCCCCAGAATAGTCAAAAATTTCATACAAAAACTTCAATATCTAATTAACTACATCACTGATGGTCATGATTTTCTGCATACATATTGATCATGAGATGTTTCATCAGTTTCTGCAGACTGGTGGCGCCACCTGTATTTTTCAATTTTTACGAATTGTTTTCTCTATTTTTGAGACCTTTAAGGATGTAGTTATCTGTCAACAGGGTACAAATTGTAACGACTGGACCTAGAATCTTCATTCTTGACACACAGGGAGACCCATGATAAGTCTCCATGGAAACCTGAAATTTGGTCTCTGTTACCCATATCCTTTGAGCTATGGCACTCCAAAGTACAGCTCAGAATAATGGAAAATTTGATACAAAAGCTAAAGTATCTGAACAACTAATGCAGAGATAACCATAATTGTTTGCATGGATATTGATCATGGAGTGTTTCATCAGTTTCTGCAGACTTTTGGCACCACCTGTATTTGTTCAGTTTTTATGAAATTTTTCTCTGTTTTTGAGACCTTTAAAGATATGAACATCTGTTAACAGGGCACAAATCATAAAAACTGGACCAAGAATCTTCATTCTTGACACACAGGGAGACCCATGAAAAGTCTCCATGGAAACCTGAAATTAGGTCTCTTTACCCATATTCTTTAAGCTGTATGGCTCCAAAATACCCCCCCAGAATAATGGAAAATTTGATACAAAAACTGCAGTATCTCAATAACTACAACACTGATGGTCATGATTTTCGGCATACATATTGATCATGAGCTGTTCCATCAGTTTCTGCAGACTGGGTGCGCCACCTCTATTTTTTTTCAAATTTTTACGAATTTTTTCTCTTTTTTTGAGACCTTTAAAGATGTGGTTACCTGTCAACAGGGTACAAATCGCAACAAGTGGACCTAGAATCTTCATTCTTGTCATGCAAGGAGGCCCATGAAAAGTGCCTGTGGAAACTTGAAAATAGGTCTCTGTTACCCATATCCTTCAAGCTATAGGACTCCGAAGTATCCCTCAGAATAATGGACAATTTGATACAAAAGCTGAAGTATCTGAACAACTAATGCAGAGATCACCATGATTCTTTGCATAGATATTGACCATTAAGTGTTTTTATTAGTTTCTGCAGACTGGTGGAGCCACCTGTATTTTTGTATCCGCCAAAACGAAGTTTTGCGGATACTATGTTTTTGACCTGGTTCCTCCGCCGCCGCCGCGTTCGTTTCCAGAGAGCTCCTCGGAAACTAATGGACCAATTTTTCCGAAACTTACACCAATTATCGGGTCACATGTGAACTGGTGCCTAACCAATTTGCGTTGACCTCTGACCTTTCCTCTCTATCCAGTGTCCATTTGTGGGTTTGTTTCCACTCATAAACCCTCATATCTCGGGAACCGTTTGACCGATCAGGAAATAAAATTTATACAAATGTAGCCCTTGGATTGCTTTATAACATACACAAAAAATGGTGGCGCCACCTGTAACCATGTTTTCACAGTGTCCATCTGTTCATCTGCCTTGTGTTAAAATCACTCATATCTCTGCAGTGAATTGACTAATTCACCTGAAATTCGTCATGCGTATACATCCTGGATAGCTGTCTTGATTTTATGACAGGTGGCGCCACCTACATTCACTTTAACGCTGATGACATCCAAGCTCATATCTTGGGAACCGTTTGACCGATCAGGAAATAAAATTTATACAAATGTAATCCTTGGATTGCTTTATAACATACACAAAAAATGGTGGTGCAACCTGTAACCATGTTTGCACAGTGTCCATCTGTTCATCTGCCTTGGGTTAAAATCACTCATATCTCAGCAGTGAATTGACTAATTCACCTGAAATTTGTCATGCGTATATATCCTGGATATTTTTCTTGATTTTATGACAGGTGGCGCCACCTACATTCACGTTCACGCTGATGACATCCAAGCTCATATCTCGGGAACCGTTTGACCGATCAGGAAATAAAATTTATACAAATGTAGCCCTTTAATAGCTCTGTTACATACACAAAAATGGTGGCGCCACCTGTAACCATGTTTGCACAGTGTCCATCTGTTCATCTGCCTTGGGTTAAAATCACTCATATCTCTGCAGTGAATTGACTAATTCACCTGAAATTCGTCATGCATATACAACCTGGATAGCTTTCTTGATTTTATGACAGGGGGCACCACCTACATTTACATTCACGCTGATGACATCCAAGCTCATATCTCGGGAACCGTTTGACCGATCAGGAAATAAAATTTAGCATGTGTATAGATCTCACATAGCTCTTTATCATACGCAAAACTGGTGGCGCCACCTGCAACCATTTTTGCACAGCGTCTGTCTGTTAGTCGGCCGTGGCCTAAAATCACTCATTTCTCTGCAGTGGTTCGACATAACTGCCTAAAATTTTGCAGGTTTATACATCGTGTGCAGCTTTCTAGTTAACGCTGCACACATCCAAGCTAATATCTCAGGAACCATTTGACCGATTGGGCCAAAATTGTGCATGTGTTTAGATCTCACATAGGTCTTCATCATACACAAATCTGGAGGGGTCACCTGCAAAGATTTTTGCACAGTGTTTGTCTGTCATGGGCAAAATTCGTTCATATACATGTAGTTGTTTGACTTTTCTGCCTAAAATTTTGCAGGTGTTTACAACTTGGACAGCTTTCTGGATTTGTGGTAGGTGGCACAACCTACATACACATTTAGGCTGCAGACATTATGCAACATACCTCACTCTATTTCCCCTTGCCACTCAATCCATGCCTCACTTCACCCATTCCACTCTGATTTTGGCGGATACATGTAGTCACTTGTCGGTTACCCGTATTCTAGTTTTTAAAGTTTACACATTTTTTCTCTATTTTTGAGATATATAAATACAGACTAAATCTTGGCCTGTTGGTTAATCTGTTTGATGCTTCAGTTGAATGGGTATATACTACCATTCTGATGATAAAATTTCCTTTTGCGAATCTCTTCCCAGTCAGCTGAGCGTCATGACCCATGGGTCACTTGTTAGAGTGTGGTCCTTGCCAGGACTTGATGGGTAATGACATCTTGGTTTTGTAAATGTTTTACAAATTTGGTTCCTGCCAGAACTCACTAGGTAATGACATTTTGGTTATGTGAATGTTTTTAGAGTGTGGTCCTTGCCAGCACTCACTGGGTAATGACATCTTGCTTTTGTGAATGTTTTCCAAATGTGGTTCCTGCCAGAACTCACTAGGTTGTCGGATATCCCATTATTTTTGATAATAACACCCCAGAGGGTAAGTGGGCGATCCCACCTAAGGGGACAGCCAATCAGGATAGCTCCCGGCCCGGGGACCCAAAACGAGGCTAGAGGATAACCCGGGTTACTCACTCTGACCTTGGCGCTGGAAGGGTTCAAACACTTGTCGACATAAGGCGAAAGATAAGTAGCCGCCGCGATAGTTTGAGCCTTTCACTACGCGCACCCTTTTAGGACTGGCAGTGTCATTATTGTTATCTGGACAACCTTTTCGGCCATTCTGGTATTTTAAACGTAATTCCTGTGTTGTTTTCTATTTCCTGTGGGAAAATATCCTACACTGGCGAGCGTTGGCCAGCTCGTAAATTTAAATATTTACGAGTAGTGATCGAATCTGTATTTCGGCATATTCATTATTAATTGTTCTCTTCAAAATTTTTGTAACAACCATATGTCACATAGTGACTGTAACACTGCCATTCCGGGGGAGTTAGTACTGAAATTCAGCGACCTAGCCATCAACTCCGAGACGTCGCCGGCGGCTGCAGAAAAGATGGACGCGCAACTCATACAGACCATGGCCCAATCCCTGAAGGAGCAAGCTGACACAAACAGGTATGTGGCATCCCAAACTAAAATTTCTAGAGTAATACAATCAATTGAGAATACGGCAGGGAATAGCTTCACCCAAACTAGAGCTTGGCTAAGAGCCATGGACTTAGCCTATATTGATTTAGAAGGGAGTGATGATGCGATGATAGAGGTAGTAAAGGGCACGCTCATGGGCAAAATTAGGGAGTCGGTTGATGATTTTTGTTTAGAGCACACAGAAATGTGCACCGTCCAAGATGAACACGGTAGGTCCTTTAAGCAAGTAAAGAGGCCTACATGGCACGCCCTAAAAACCCACATTCAAAAAGCCTTCCTTCCGGACAACGAACAACAACAGTTAAAGAATAATCTAAAGTATATTACCCAAGACCCACGGTCCACACTAAAATTGTATAATGAGGATTTCCGTAGAGCCGCCCGACAAGCTTACCCCATAGAGGAACGTTCAGAAACAGACGAAAGGGTACTCGTAAAAACATACTGTAATGGTCTCCTAGAAAATCACATTGCTTTAGCCGCGTGCACCCAACCCTCCCTTGACAAGGCCATGCAGGCCGCCCTTTCTAAAGCGGACGAAATTGCGTGCTATAACGATCTCGACCGGGGCGAAATCCCCATGGAGGTCGATGCCATCCGGCCATACCAACCTAAAGGTGGCTCACGCGGCAGGGGCCGGCCTATGGCCAGTCGTGGAAGCACCCATCGTACACCCAATCCCATTCAATGCTTCTATTGTCAAAAGTTTGGACACATCAAAGCCGAGTGCCTCTCATTAAAACGTGACCTTGCGCGTCACGCCCCGCCGGCCTCGCCCCGGCGTAATTATTCACCCCGTGGGTACGCTCAGTCGAAAAACCCCACTAGGCAACACTGCTACGCTCCACGTGGCCGCGCCCCCAGTAATACCGGCTCGGTTTATGAGCAGCGCCGTAGAAATATTGAGCCCATGGTTCACGCCATAGAGGATACGGTCTATGAACATCAAACGTGTTGTCACTGCTGTACACAAGCGCCACATTGTTGTGCAGAGCCCGCCCAGGATCAGGTCCTAGCCCAGCCTATGGATCAAAACACTGTATTAGATTACTCCATGCCCCAGCCAAAAAACTTGTAAGCACCGTATCAACACCCCAGGGGCGCCCTTTTCTCACATTACATTTTCAAAAACACTCATTTCAGGCCTTGTTAGACACAGGGGCATCCCGTAGTTTGATACGGTTCAATGTTTTTCAAAAATTGCAAAATTTAAACCCCCATTTAGTTCTAAATTCTCCTCCACATGGGCTACAAGCGGTCACAGGCACCAAGCTGGGGGTACGGGGTGTAACATATGTTCAATTCTACAACCTCCCACCCCTTTTCTTCTTCGTAGTTCAGGACTTGCCGCACGAAATTATCATCGGTAGTGATGCTTTAGACCTTGGAGAAAGTCACATTGATTTCGAATTTTCCCGGCTCACCTGGTTTGGAAAATGTTACCCTTTCATCCAGGAACCCACTGTCCAACTCCCCGGAATTTTTCATACCATTCCAGCAAACGAAAACATAGCTATTCACGAACTACTGAAGGAATTCCAAGATGTTTTTGCCCCCCCTGATGGTCCCATGCCTCTCTGTACCTTAGAACCCATGGGGATTGAAACAGAAGGCCCGCCAATTGCTCAACGGCCCTATCGAGCCCCCCTGGCTAAACGGCAACTAATTGAACAAGAAGTTGACAAAATGCTGAAAATTGGAGTAATCCGCCCTTCAAGATCCCCTTGGGCCTCTCCCTTGAGGTTAGTACCGAAACCTGGTACGTCAGAGGTCTGCGTCGATTACCGACGTTTAAACGCTGTTACAGTAAAAGATAGGTTCCCCCTCCCGCGAATTCAAGATATATTTGATTCCCTGCAAGGAGCAACCATTTTTACTACATTAGACCTGAAAAGCGGGTACCACCAATTGGCTATGTCCAAAGAATCAATAGCAAAGACGGCGTTTGTAACCCATTGCGGGCAATACGAATTTTTACGGGTTCCGTTCGGGGCCACAAATTCTCCTCCGCACTTCCAGAGACAGATTCAACGCTGTTTAGAGGAAGCCCTCTTGGGGAAATTTGCGATGGTGTACATAGACGACATCGTCGTTTTCTCAAAGACACCAGAAGAACACATAACCCATCTCAAGCGTGTGTTCGAATGTCTCAAACGGTATGGCCTCAAATTAAAGACATCAAAATGCCATTTCGCGCTCCCCTCTGTCAAATTGCTAGGTCACATTATTTCGGCCGGCGGCCGAGCCCCCGACCCTGATAAAACAGCTGCGGTAGCCAATATGGCACCGCCTACGACCAAAAAGGGTATCCGATCGTTCTTGGGCATGACTGGCTATTATCGGCAATTCATGCCGGATTATGCAAAGGTAGCCGGCCCCCTGGTCGCACTCACTAGGAAAAAGGAAAAATTTTCATGGGCCGAGGCCCATCAACGGGCATTTGAAAAGTTAAAATCCTTGCTAGTTTCAGCCAAAGTCATGGCCTACCCTAGGACCGACCTTGAATATAAATTATACACGGACGCATCTGACAACGCTATAGGCGGCGTCCTGGTGCAAGAGCATGAGGATGGGATTGAATATGTCATAGAATATGTCTCCCATCAGCTATCCGACACCCAAAAGAGGTACCCGGTCATAGAGAAAGAGGGCTTGGCTCTCATGTACTGCCTCACCAAGTTAAAGCCATATCTGTATGGTAGCCCTCATACGGCGTATGTAGACCATTCCCCCCTCTGTGGAATATTCTCCTCCAAAATCAACAACAGCAGGGTGCAACGTTGGGCTTTAACCCTGGCTGAATTTAACACAAAAATTGTGTACAAACAGGGCAAATTAAATGTGAAAGCTGACAAATGAGCCGCCTTCCTGATTCAGCCCCCCTCCCAGACACCCCAGAACTGGCCATGATTGATAGCGACGGTGCAGAGTTACACAGTCCCAGACATCAATTTGACAATTTAGATATACTTAAAGTGAAAGAGGACCAAAGACTTTATTTAGGCACACAACGCAATCAGGCTGTCGCGCAAACAAATCCTAACTCCTGCATCATTGATGACTTGCTTTATGACACTACGTCACCTGACCCTCTTAACCCTATCCATCCTCGGTTGGTTTTACCCCCTGCTTTTCACCATCAGGTGATTTCAAACGCACACAGCCAAGAAGGGCACTTAGGGGTAGAAAAGACAATGCTCAGGTTAAAAGAAGCTTATTCTTTTCCCAACATGCGGCAGGTAGTTACAGATTTTATATCAACATGCCCCGTCTGTATACGGCAAAAGAAGCCCCATGACAAGGTGCCAATTGGCGAAATGCCTATCCCGGATAGCCCTGCGGAAATCATAGGAATAGATCTGATAGGACCATTTGTCCCGTCCTCAAATAATAACAAGTACATCCTAGTTATTATTTGTCACTTAACAGGGTAAGTGGAAGCATATCCAATTCCGGACAAAACAAATAAAAGTGTGTGGAATGCGTTCCACAATGAATAACTCGCGCGGCATGATGCCCCACGACGTATGGTTCATGATAATGGAGCAGAATTTACTGCTAAGGCCTGGTGCGATTACTTAGCCAAGCTTAATATTGAGCAATCCCGAACAACCCCCTACCACCCAGCCAGTAACGGTAAATGCGAACGGGCGAACGGCACAATTAAAAATATGATAGCAAAAGCAGTTAAAAACCAACCCTACTGCTGGGAGGACGTCCTGGCCGATGTTCTGTACGGCCACGGCATCAGGCCAAGCAAATCAACTGGTTACAGTCCGTACTTTTTAATGTATGGCAGGCACCCCAGAGCCCCTTTAAACACTTGGCAAAATACACAAAAATCATTCCCAAATACTCCGCTCAGATTACGGGCACTTAATGAGGCATGGGAGAAGGCTAAACAGCAGATTAAACAGAGTAGAGTAAATGATCGGGTGAAGTCTGAAAATGTTGCAAATGCACCATTTTTACGGGAGGGTGACCATGTCGTGGTAAAAGCGGAAAATCCACTAACGTTCACCAGTAAATGCGATCCCCAGTGGAGCGTCAACCGCACAAAAGGTACAACTTGTAAATTACAACATGCCATAACAGGGCGCACAAAAACAGTACACAGGTCCAAAGTCACAAGGGTTTCTGATAATATAGCATGGAATTCCCACCCACAACGACCCAAAAGATTACAGACGGGCCAGAAACAAATAAATAACCCTAGCGTTATTAAGTCTTTGCCTGTTCACCCGAAACACAAAGGTAAGGACCTTTGCATGACCACTCGCCCCTTGCGTAAGACTTGTAGATCAGTCCAGGGTTCACAGCTGAACAAACAGGGCCCGGTCAGTCAAATAACACGCCCCACAAAGGATAATTCCCGATTGCATTATACCCAAGTGCCGGCCGGCCACTTACTGACCGTGCCAAACTTACACAAACCCAAGTGCAAATTGCCTGATCACAATCCCCCGTGTCACAAAGGTCCCTGCAAACAACGCCACTCCACACTTGCGCAATCAACAGACACTACAAAGGTTATTAATCCTAGCGCTCAACCCCCCTCTGCCCCAACAAAGGTGTCACCCGCGCCTAATTACCATAACACCCCGGCGGTCACAGATAGCCAACCCACCGGTCGCAGGAAAACAAAGCGAAACATACGCTTCACTAATCCTCTCGCCTGGACTAAAGAGGGCGCCCCTGTTTGCTATCAGTGTGCGCAGCCATATCATGTGGCCGCCGACTGTCCAATTAGAAGACAGCGATATTTAAATGAGCAAAACTCACGTATTCAGCCACGCAGGTCGTCTAGATTTAAACACAGAGTGGATTATGCAACGCTAGCGTCCTGGGGCAACTCAATTTGAATATACCACCCGTGTCCACAGACCCGAGGCGCATGCGTTTCGGTTCTGGTAACGGCCGTCACGTGACCAGAACTCGTGAGCCCCTTTTGCCCTCTCCTATTCCCCGCATACTTAGCGCTTCACCGCCGCAGGTAACAAGTTATCATGCTGCCCCTCTTGCTGTTCATCCTTGGCCTGCAGTGCCTGCCCGCAACGGGTGACTCGTTGCAGATTAACCCGATTGACCATGGCGTAGTCATCACAAAGCAGGGTGAGTGTTTTCCTTTCCATACACAATGGGCAATAATTGTTAATGTTCCGGCCCCTCCAATTCCATCTCATTTGAAAGACACCGTAAGCTCATTAAAAACCTATATTGATCAGTTACAAAAAGGACGCCAGCGTTTAAAGTATAACTGGGACACGCGTATTCAGCTCCTAGCTCGAACCCTTAATCATGTTACACGTAGACACAAAAGGGGATTATTCAATTTTGTCGGTGATGTGTCCAGCTCTCTATTTGGTCTTGTCACAGAAAAACAATTTCTCAAACTTAAAACAGCCGTAGCATTATTACATAAATCTAACAGCCAAACCATACATATGAATTCTATGTTAGTCACTGCTGTTAATCAGCTCAGCTCAGCCGCTGCGAATACCTCTGCACAACTCGCCGACATCCAGAAAACATTATCCAATTGGTCCCGCATCATTAATCTAGAACATAATTTTGTCTTGGAACAAATTAATGCCGTTCGTCATGCCTTGCATATTGATATTTATCTAGACAAAGTGACGGCCGTAGTCCACGCTTATCAACAACAGGTAGCTGACTATCACTCCCAACGGCGAGCTATCCGACAAGGCCTTATCACAGAACAAATTTTGCCGAGGTCTTACCTGTCCACTTTAATCAGCTATGCAGATACACACAATTTGGAATACCCCACCCCGGAATGGATTTATCAATACGGCTGTACCTCCCTGCTCAGCCAGAATTCTACTCACTTCTCTTTTTTCATTCACATCCCATTGTACCGCAACACTCCTTTCACATGCTATAGTTTGCATTCTTGGCCATACCCTATATCGAAAACGATTTCCGCTAAGTATCGTTTGCACTCTAGAATAGCTCTTGCTTCGCAGACATCGCAGGCATTCATTTCTCGGCGCTGTGCCGGAAAACAGCCAATGTTGTGCCATGGGGGCCCTCTTTTACTGAGAAATCGCCTCCAGTGTGAGCGATCTCTAATTATACAAACCGCCAAGGGTCTAGGATCTTGCGCCGTCCAGTTTTCCAATTTTACGAACACGCTCATAAAAACAGTTACCTTTGGCCACCACGTAATCGCCACAAATGGAGAAGTAACTACTCTCCGCTGCTTAAAAAAGCCTCCCAGGCATATTACCTTACAAAGAGGCACCACTCATGCCTTTATTCCTGGGGACTGTGTACTTCAAGGCCTAGACTGGTCCCTCCACGGCACTTATCTTGGTAAGGAGATTAATACAAAAGATTGGGTTCCCATTGAAATTAATTTATCCTTGCCTTTGCTTGAAACCCCTCACCATATCCAACTAAAATTAGCTAAACTAAAAGCGTGGACTCCTTTGGGTCACTTACCCCACCTGGTACAGCAGGATAGGTCAAAAATACCGGAATATATTGACTTTAGTTTACCAAACACCGTGTTTTCCTGGTCTACGGTCAGTATTGTATTTCTATTAGCCTCACTGACCATAGTGTTAACATGTTGTTGGTTTAACCGCCATCAACTACATCAGCGCTGCCTTGCAGGTCCTTTGTCTCGCTGGCACACACAAACAGTTACTGCTACCCCAAGTGCCCCTAGTCCACCGCCCCAAGATTCCTTGTCTACACCAGTACCAGCTCCATCACCAACTCAGAAAAAGGGTCCCGTAGAACAGACTGTCACCCTTTACCCTAACCCTAACTCCTTCCCAAACACATAATCTGTAACCACCTGTGTGTGCAATCAAGAGGGTAATGGTAGATGTGCATGTATCCCTGTATATAGGAATATATATACAGATATGTATATGTATATAAGCCAATCATTTCTGTTTATTTGTCTATATGTGTGCTATAAAAAAAAATGATAATAATAAAAGAAAAAAAAAATAACAATGAAAAATAAAAATATAGATAGATTAATAACAATAAAACCCATTATCAGGATATGTATATAACCATCAATATATCCTTGTGTATATGGGTAACGCCCTGTAAGCGAGGAACAGATACTGCTGTTGTTTGTCTTTTGCAGAGGCCGTCCCGTGAGGGTCGCCGCGATGCATACCCCAAGGAGCTGTCTAGTGGAAGGATCACTGCGACCGCGCATTCTTGCAAGTGTCGGGAAACCAGCATATGGACATATAGCCTAGCACCACGCTGCATTGAAAGGGACAATCGGTGTGCTAGAGACTCTTGGCATATGTATACATATATAACAAAAATACAACTTCTAAACCTTTCACGCGTGCTACCAGCCAATGGACATATAGCCTAGCACTACGCTGCATTGAAATGGACAATCTGTGTGCTAGAGACTCTTGCCATATAAAAACGATCTTAAAACTTTACCGCGTGCTATCAGCCAATGAGCATATAGCCCAGCAGTACACTACATTGAAATGGACAATCCGTATGCTAGAGACTGTCGCCATAATCACTGAATCACATTAATGTTTTGAATATGCCTCAAATAATATTGTTTGTTTGTTGAATAAACTACCAACCCCACAAAATCAAAGTAAAACATCAAATACTGCCAGACCCTACACATCTGTGAACGCATCAAAGTCTTCCGGTTTCCCTATATGTCCAGTAGGGTTTTCACCCGGGGACTACGATGTGTTTCAAAATATAAGAGAACCTTGCCTAGAACATGGGATATCCTTATTGGGCTATATATATAAAAAAAAAAAAGTCGCTATCTATAAGTCTATGGATGGCTACATTTTTTTTTTCTTGATAAGGGGGAGAGGGTGTCGGATATCCCATTATTTTTGATAATAACACCCCAGAGGGTAAGTGGGCGATCCCACCTAAGGGGACAGCCAATCAGGATAGCTCCCGGCCCGGGGACCCAAAACGAGGCTAGAGGATAACCCGGGTTACTCACTCTGACCTTGGCGCTGGAAGGGTTCAAACACTTGTCGACATAAGGCGAAAGATAAGTAGCCGCCGCGATAGTTTGAGCCTTTCACTACGCGCACCCTTTTAGGACTGGCAGTGTCATTATTGTTATCTGGACAACCTTTTCGGCCATTCTGGTATTTTAAACGTAATTCCTGTGTTGTTTTCTATTTCCTGTGGGAAAATATCCTACAAGGTAATGACATTTTGGTTATGTGAATGTTTTTAGAGTGTGGTCCTTGCCAGCACTCACTGGGTAATGATATCTTGCTTTTGTGAATGTTTTCAGAGTGTGGTCCTTGCCAGGACTCACTAGGTAACGACACCCTGGTCCTGCAGGAGGAATGGCAGACCTGCTGGAATGTGTCTCAGGTTGTGGGAGCAATTCAGGAGCAGGACACAGTTTTACAGCGGCTGTCACAGGAGCTGAACCAGACCTCCTCCAGCCTGGGAATGTCTGAAGACAGGCTGTCAGTGCTGAGGGATACCATGCTGAATCTGACACAGTCTGAGGCTGCTATCAATGTGTCTGTGTCAACTGTCATGAATAAGGTGATCACATATATACTAGTAAACACTGATGTTGTGTGATGATTAAACAATAGGTCTTCAATTTATCAAACATAATAAAAATGTCAGCACAGTAAGCCTGTGAAGAGTGTTAGTGAAAGTAAAAGTGAATGAATCTGTTTAAATGACCAACTGTGGGATAAGACCATATCACTACAAAATATGTATTTATTTGTTGACAAACTGTCCTATTCTCTTTTACATTGTCCCCTTGTTTAATTGTGTTGACTTGCACTCAGTGTTCAGCAAGTTGGGTTTTACTGATTAAGGTAGGTCTGTATCTTCCAAATGATCAAAGGAAATAAACAAAAAGTTAGTTATATTACCATTTTTGAATCAAAGGCAGTTGTTTTGGAAGATATATTGTCTCTAATATATGTGATAATCTTAAGTCATTTACCTATATTTATGCATAGTTAGATGATGCCCAAAATACATGGAACTACAAAGTCCTGAAACCATTAATTATATAAATATAAGTAATGTCCTGTGTCACTCAGGTCATCAACACAGAGTCCAGCTCCAGGAAGCTGGAGACTGACAGCGGAGCAGAGCTTGCACGCCTACAGGGGATGCTGGATGTAGCAACAAAATCTAAACAGCTGGGCATGGACACTTACAGCAGGATCAGAGAGGACATCAAGAAGCTTGCTGTCTATAACCAGACTGCTTATGCTGTGAGGATTAAGTTTGTTTGAAAAATAAGGAAATAAGAAAACACTACAATCAGATGAAAGACAGCCTGTCTGCATTAGCATATTTGTATTGTGGGAGAAAAGTATCATTTAATGTTATAACAAGTAGAAAAGCAGATACTAAATGTTCAGAATTCATCTGTAATTCTTCATGCATTTTCATTACAGAGATTTACTTTGAAAGTTCAACATAACATTGAGTATATATGTTTTACAAATAGAAAGTAACCAAATATGAGTTGCCCTGACACAATTAAGTTATCATTTAGATGCAATGTGACTGGTTAAAACCCATCTCCAACTGGAGTGAATATGATTCTCATGTAATTTTATGTTTTCCTAATATTTGCAGTAGTAGTCTGCCTTTCAGTCATCACAAATAAAAAATGTATAGTGCTAGATAGCAAAATCTCTTGCCAGAGAATGTTCAGCTGGTAATCCTTCATGTAAAAAAATCCACAAATTCTTAATTCGTTTGATCCCTGTGTTTCATAATTAAAGTAAGTAGGATACTGATTTTATTTTAATGTGGTTGATTTGTCAACCCTCATGCTTGTTATCTGTGTATTCCCACTGTTTCAGCTGATGGAAGAAGGTGCCTCTGTATATGCAGGAATGAACAAAAGCTTTGACCAGGAGCTTGCCAACATTTCCAGAGAGCTAGGGGCAGTACAGCTTACCTCAGGCCGGTCAGACAAGAGGCTAAACAGAGCTTTATTACAGGTAAGTAATGATATTACAAACAGACAAGCAGCTTCTCATGGCTGTGATGGGACTTGATGGAGCACTGTCTCCCTCAAAATTATGTAGATCTCTTTATCTGGCATACACTACAATACACTGATTCACAGCCACTCATCACAGCCCTGATTTGGTCAGCACTTTCATTTGCAATGTAAACATGTTATAATGCCATAGGGAGCAAGTACCCACAGACTTTAGACTGGCTCTGATTCTCTCTGTGGTAAATATATACATATACATAACTCATCTCAACAGAAACAGTAACAACAGTTAATAGCTTTAAATATGTCAAAACCTGGATTTCCTTTACCTGAGTGTTCTGTTAGTCATCAATTTTTATGTTTTTGTATCTTCAGAAAATGTCCTAATAATTTATTCCAAATTGCTTGCAGTACAACCAGACTGTGAACCTTGAAGATTCCAGCCAGGCTCAGAAACAGCAGTTTGAGAACCAGACAGCAGTGATAAGGGACATGGATGCCACGATTATAGCTGTACAAGCAGAGGTGGATGATGTCCTTGACACTCTGAATTTGACCTTGGTGAGTGTGTCATTGGATGAAATTTAGTCATCCCTAAAATGGGCAGCTTTTTTTCTGTTAATGGTTTAAAAAGCCCATACAAAATATTTGATAACATCTTTAATTATTCATTCTTGTGTCACCTTGTCAGTATGTCTGTCTGTTTGTCAGTTGTCCTCAAATTTGCCTGCTTGCTGGTTCTTGCGTCTCTTATATAGCATTCTACAGGCCACAGTTTTGAAAGAATCCTTTTAGACTGGGACATCCTGTGACATACGATAATATCACGAAACGCATTTGTCGTCTTCAGGATATGTCCGCTAGAGGGGCTGCAGTCGAACATCTCCATTAAAATATTATTTTGCCATATCTCCAAAACTACAATCCGCAATTACATAAATTACAACTTATTTTCTTCCTCTAAACCTTCTCCATAACCAGGTAAAGTCATCTGGTGTCAATCTTGCCTCACATTGTCAGTATGTCTGTCTGTTCATCATTTGTTGTCAGCTTTGTCTGCCTGTTTGTTCTTTTGTCTGATATGTCATTCTACTGGGCACAACTTCTCAGCAATGGCCCTGAGAATCATTCCATGGATAGAAAACCGACAGTATCTTCTATCTGTCTGTCTGTCTATCATTTCAATTTCCGGCAAGCGTTGGACCTATGGTCGTCTAGTTTTTTTGTCATCCCCATAACTTTTGAACTGCTAAACATTTTCCCAAAGTATGAAATTTGTATTGTTTCTGCCAATATCTTGGACAAGTTCCCAGTGACCTTGACCTTCATCAAGGTCAAATAGACTAAAATAGAAATTTTTTGTAAACCCCATAGCTTTTGAAGTATCACAAGTTTTCCCTCAAATTTGACTTTTGAAACTGGTGGCCATCTTCAAGGTAAAATCAGCAGGAATACAAATTTTTTGTGAACCTTAGTAACTTTTGAACCACTCAGTATATTTTCATGAAATTTGACTCCTTCAATGTTTTTAAAAAAATCTCGGAAGTGTTTAAAAACCGGTGAACTTCATCTTCAAGGTCAAATCAGGAGAAAAAGATATATTTTGTTTACACTTAAACTTTTGAACCATATATTTTCATGAAATTTAATATGTGAAATGTTTCTTTAAAAATCTTGAGTGTTTGGAACTTTCATCTTCAAGGTCAAATCAGCCAGAATATAAATTACAGTGAAACCTCATTGTGTCGAAGTGGAAGGGACCCTCAGAAAACTTTGACACATCCGAAGTTCGACACAAATGGGTTTTATTTGGTGATATCTAACTAGAGTTTTCCAGAATATCAAGTCTGTAACTTCAACATAGGCAGGGTATTTGACTTTAGCAATTTCAACATAACGAGGTTTCACTGTATTTGTGAATGCTAGTCCCTTTTGAAGTTTTTCCTCAAATTTGGGGATGGGATGCCCATAGGGAGGGGAGACTTATATATTGTATTTTCATTGCAAAAACAACCTCATTCTGGTTGGCTTTTTTTTGTAGCATTACAGAGCCAGTGCAGATGCTTTATACAAGGAAGCTCAGGAAAGTCTGTTGTACTCTGAAGCTGTCCTCACAACCAGCACAAACAACTACAACGATGCCCATCAGCTCATCCAGGATACTCATGATATATACAACAGCCAGGCAGGGTCTCTGCCACCCTTGAATTCTTCCGTTAACACACGCAGTAAGGAATAAGATTTATTCATAATTTCACACTTACACAGTGTGTACAGTGAAAGCCGCACTAATGTTGTTTTGTAATGTCAACCAGTTTGAGACATTGTTCTTGTCAGTGATGAATGTCCTACAAATGACCTATCCATGAACTGTGTGCAACCTTAATCGCATATTCATTCAATGAATTAACATAAGCATGGGACTAAGGAGCAACCAATCAGGTGACCTTAAACATTGTAAAGCGTCAATCAACTGACAAAAATAAAATTTTGCATAATTTGACAGAGCTCTGTCAAACAGAACATGTGTAGTCTGTAAATACTATCAGTTCCCATGTCGTCATGTTTTCCGGCATATTTTATTATACGAAGGAGACAGTATAAAAAGTTTCTAGGCTATAGGTTGCGGGAGCCATTCATCTGACTACCGAGTGAATAATAATGTCTTACCTGGCACATTATTCGTATGGGACAAATAATCCAACATATATTGCAACACAGTTCATATATGACTGCGATATAGTAAACAATGGTCAGGTGATAACAGTTGATGAAGTCAGTCAATACGACGTCATGCGCCATCGCCCTTTGTGATGTCATTATTATGTTATAATCAGCCGTCGCTTCCAAGGGCATGGAAGTCCATATGTGTAGGAGCGTTTTGGGGGCTCATTATAATAATAAGTTGAAAGGGCTGAGCATTTAGGCTTTGGTGCTTAGGTCAATTCAGACCAGCTCAGCATTAAACATATTTTTAGCACTCTGTACATTTGGTTGAGCTGGTGGCCGGACCAACCTGGACCAAGATCAAATTTTAATACTTTGGCAAATAAAGATGGCATACAACTTTCTCAGACATCTAGTACATCAATACAGTGAGGTCCACTTACCATGATACCAAAGACAGAAAGCAGATGGCCATGAAATTGCTTCAGAATGGATTTTCCTTTCATATGTTAACTTCAGATCATGCTTAAGTCTAATATTCTAGGGGTATGATGTAGCCTACATGTAAGGCATTGATATAGTGGGAATTCTAGTAGGTCCCCCATTAACATCCAAGAAGAGCCTCAGAATGCTGAAATCTTGCTAAATCTCAAAGGTTTACTTTAATATCTTGACAGCAGGTTCTGACTTCTGGTTCTGTGCTGATTAAACCTGAAATCCAGAAGGCATAATTATAATAATATAATAAAATAACTCTTATTGTATGGCCACCTTCATCCTCATTCAAGGTCGTGCCAAAAACAGGGCATGGGCAAATCCTTAAAAAAAAAGGCTTATATGCTACTTTTCATATGTGTCTAAGAAAAGCACCTTTTATTCATTCTAAAATAAAAAAAAACACTCACTTAAAATGCAAATTACAAAAATTTTATAGTTTAACAATTTGGCAGACTTCTTGATTGTTTACAATATCTAACCTGTTTTTCAAGAAAGGATCCTTATAATATTAATATAACCTTTGACCTTTCCTGACCAGGATTATCCAGCTGGACGTCTGGAGCTGACCAGTTAGAGGTAGCAATCAACACCACCAGGGACTCTCTGGACAGTTGCTTGGTGCAGGTGGTCATGGCTGAGAATAAGGCCCAGGAACTGACAGACTTGGCTCAGAGCATTAAGGAGTAGGATTATTAATATCTCACCTGTTAATATCCTCACCTGTGGGAGATGGAGTTGTGAATTTAGTTTTTACCTTTAGGTTGAAACCAAATCAGTGATGGTGAGGGCAATGACTGCATTGTTTAACTGTACATTTTGTGTCAGAATTTCTCACATCACCACACATGCCAACATATTTGTAAATTACTGGTGGAAGGATATGTCGCATGCTGTTCACATTCATGTGACACGTGTGAAATTTAAAAACTTCATTTACCTCCAATTGCTTAAAATATATAGTTCCATAGCTAGAGTAACTAGATGCTCTCTTCACATTAGCTACCAATAAATCATTTCCCTTGTAATGCACTGAATATACTTTTATATCATGAAAAATTGCAATGAAATGCAGGCAGTCTGCTGTAAAATGGTCCATAGCCTATGCCATAGCAGTAAGGAAAAATTAACAAAAAACATTTTAGAAAATACCTTGAGGATCAGCATGAGTGCCAGTGTAATCAGCTTTTTACCTATGACAGACAAAATACTGCAATATCTTGAAGATCACAAATACATTTGTTGATGCTGAAAATACAGGTTATTGTAAAAGAAAATGAAAAACTAACTAATCCCAAACAGATTGCCTGTATAGGTATCGTGATCACACATTTTATGTTGACAACCATCTTATTTCAGAGCTAGTTCATTTCTTTAGCTTTGCAGATCAATTAGAGAGTGATAAGGCCAAAATAAAAAAAAAGGTATGGTTCTCAGGCACTTTTTTTCATAAATCAATGCGGGCGGGCGCTTTTTTTATTTTAATTTTTTTGGTATGTTTCGATAAAAATGTCAAATGATAAGGGAAAAGCATGAAAATAGTTTTATTTTGCTAAATAAGTAAGAGCACTACAAAACAAAGGGAATTGTATGGTTTTATCTTCTTGAAAGAAATGTCGGACCAGCAGCAGCTCAAAATTAGAAAGTTTTTATTGAAAATCAAAATAAAAATTTTTGATGCGGGGGTTTAAAATTGATGCGGGCGGTGCCTGAGAACCATACCTTGAATTTTTTTTGGCCTAATAATGTAGTGTAATGATCCTGGGCTCAACAGCCCAACACTCTGCAGGTTATCAGCTGGGGGACTGCCAGAATTGATGACAACCTGGCAAAAGTTATTACTGGCTGAAGCTCATTGTGATAACATGACAGTCAAGCGATAAACAAAAGTCAGACATTTAGATTAAGTAATTATAAACAAATAAAGAAGAATAACAAGGCAGTTAACACAAAAAATCTTTGGTCAGATAAATTACACTATGGGATGACTTAACTTGGTGTTTAGTGAGGTTCCTCGGGATGTCAAGGCCTAAACCTTATAGCAAAACAGTACACTTGCTACACAACAATGTTATTCAGTTCTTCAGGCTGTTACATGCTTCTTTTGAATCTGATCAGCACAGCAGTTATTAATTTTCCCCTACTTGGGCCACCGTCTTATGCCTGACTTGGGCCATCTTGCGTGCCTTGATGTTTTCCAGCACTCCAAGTAATATGTAAATGTACAATGCTGTCACTTTGGCCAAATCGTAACTCAATTGGTACAAAAGTCAAGACTTACCCACAAAAGATAGAAAGAATAGGTCTTTGAAAGCATTATCCACATCTGGACAACACTGCATTTAATTACATAACATTTAGTGTCAGTGGCCCCATGCATTGTCTTCAGATAGGAGAAAGTATGTGCATTGATGATCAGCTTACTGTACACAACCATAGTCCTGTTATCTAGTTTGACTTGCAGGATGGGAACACGGGGTTGTTTTTTTTTTTCAGGGGATCTTCATAGTAGTGCTTATTCTGATTAATCCTCCAGACAAACTCTGTTAGAAACATTACCTCCTTAATAAATGTAAAATATGGAAAACATGCTGTCATCATTGGGATTGTAATGCATGCAGGGCAAGTGCTCCTATGTGACATCTAGTGCACCCTTGGAGATATGTTGTACAACATTGGGTTTCTTTGCAGGTGGTGATGGGTTTTGTTCTTTTTGTAAAATGATGCTGGTAGTCCCTACTGGTGATGTGGATGAGTTTTTGTGGTAGAACCTCTTAGAAAATTTAGTTTAATTTGAAAAAAAAAGAAAAACGCCTTTTTCAGATGCTTGTTTCAGTTAAATTTGATAATTTAATGTAAACGCTGATATTTTATTTGTGATTATGATATATTATTACTTATTTTATTATTTTCAAACTTTATTCTTTATTCTATAGTTAATTGAAACCTAAAAAATGACATGACATAGATGAGCTAGAGCTTAATATTTCATCATGTTTATATGAAACAAAACAAAAGATACATATTTAAAATGTATTCAAGTGTTAGTAATTCAAAATGAAAGTGTTGTTCTTATTTTGACTTTTTAAGAACAAAAAGAAAGGTCATGTAGTAAATGATATTAATTTCAGTGAGTTTGAGAAGTCAGCATCCAAAGGTCAGGCAGCTGTTGATGCCATCCAGCGAGATGAGGACGTTGTAAGCCTTCTTAATTCCTCATTAACCACAGCGAAGAGGGCCAATGAGACAATATCAGAGGCTCTTGAGGAGCTACGGAGCGTGACTGTTGCAGACCTGCAGCAGCAAGTGGCACAAGCAGAGAGCCGCAGCAACAGTCTCACTGCTGAGATAACAAGCAGGAATAACCTGTCCTATGGTAGGTTATCTACATCTAAACGAACACACTGCTGAGAACAGAAATAATCTGTCCTCTGGTAGGTTATCTACATCAGTAATGAACACTCACTGCTGAAATAACCAACAGAAAAAAATCTGTTCTATGGTAGATTATCTACATTTATAATGAACACTTGCTGCTGAGATAAAGAGCAGAAATAATCTGTTCTGTGGTAGATTATCTACATTATAATGAACACTCACTGCTGAGATAACAAGCAGAAACATTTTTTTTCCATGGTAGGTTATCTACATCTATAATGAACTTTCACTGCTGAAGTTACAAGCAGAAATAATCTGTCCTATCAGCTCACTGCTGAAATAACCAGATAAATACAATTACTCTGCCCCAAGCAGATAATAATTTTATGCTCGCCACACCATCAGTGTTTTGTGTGTTGGGCTCCAATAAAAGGAAATGATACTGGGGGGGGGGGGGGGGGCAGAACTATAGTATATTCACAATTATTTAAAGCCCAAGACCTGCCTGGTTGAAAAGAAGGTAATGATAACCAAAATCAGAGTTAAAAACTGTCCCGACAAATAAAATACTTGGAGGGCGGACATCAGTATTAGTACGGTGGTGCCGGGCGATAATTAAGGTAACACTGTGTTCTGGGAAATCTGGTACTCTTAACATATGGAAACCCATAGCCGGCAGCGTGAGGACCTTGCTAAATAAGCAGATTCATTTGAAACAAGTAGTTTAATTTTATCACAGTATAACCAGTTCATGAAGACGCAGAATTAACTAGGAGAGGGCGAATATCCAATATGGCGCCACTGCTTACAAGAGGGCGGAAGTTCAAGGTCGCTAGATTTTGAAAAATGATTACAGAGGACCTCACTTTGACAAGAAGGGTCACGATTAGTAAATATATGTTACATACATCCCCATCCGTATTCTAACTGGACTAAAAACTCCATTAAATATTATATTGAGAAAGATTTGGGGCGACCATAATGCACTGCAAACCGGAAGTAAGTACCGGCCAATAGCAGTCCAGGTAATTGTTTGAAAAGACATGCCCGCGCTGGGACAAGATCACTCGTCAACCAGGACTCGGCAACCATCTACCACTAGTACCAGGAGAAACGACGACCAGTGAATTCATCTGTCAGGAAAAACGACAACCAGCAACGTACTATCTGGAAGAAAACTAATATTGGAAGGATACAGAGAATGACCCTGCGCAAGGAAGACACGCAGATTCGTGAAGCGTTCCGTAAATTTTATTTTAAATATAGCTTTACCTTCCCGAAAAGGTATTTTATAATTCTTTCATATATGAAATATTAATATAAATACGTAAATTTTTATTGTTAAATTTCATTAGAAAACCCCCCCCCCTTTTGGTACATATGGACACCTAAAAACTAACCGTGCTTTTCTCAAGTGTTAAGCACACCTAAAAACTAACCGTGCTTTTCTCAAGTGTTAAGCACACCTAAAAACTGACCGTGCTTTTCTCAAGTGTTAAGCACACCTTAAAACTGACCGTGCTTTATTCAAGTGTTAAGCACACCTAAAAACTGACCGTGCTTTTCTCAAGTGTTAAGCACACCTTTAGACTGACCGTGCTTTTCTCAAGTGTTAGAAGAAGAAGAAGAAGAAGTTTATTCGACATAAAATTGTACATATCCATATATTGTATATTCAATTGTTTATATTTTCGTTTTTACTATGTCAGGAGACTGTTGTAAGGATTTTTTTTCCGCTGACACAACAGCCACCTGCAAACATTTGGTATAAGAAAGTATATATAACTATATAAATATGGATGATTGAACATGTTTAATTTGAAAATATCCTTGATTTTTAGGGTTTTTGATGATTTAAAGATTGGTTCTGTAGATTACTGGAAAGATCGTCATATCCTGTACTATTTTTTGGCTTGAGATTGTCAATTATGTTTTGTACTTCCGAGTCATTTACATGTTTAAAAGTTAAAAGGTTTTTAATGTTAAGCACACCTAAAGACTGACCATGCTTTTCTCAAGTGTTAAGCACACCAAAAAACTGACAGTGCTTTTCTCAAGTGTTAAGCACATAAAAAAACTGACCGTGCTTTTCTCAAGTGTTAAGCATACCTAAAAACTGACCGTGCTTTTCTCAAGTGTTAAGCACACCTAAAAACTGACCGTGCTTTTCTCAAGTGTTAAGCACACCTAAAAACTGACCGTGCTTTTCTCAAGTGTTAAGCACACCTAAAAACTAACCGTGCTTTTCTCAAGTGTTAAGCACACCTTTAGACTGACCGTGCTTTTCTCAAGTGTTAAGCACACCTAATAACTGACCATGCTTTTCTCAAGTGTTAAGCACACCTAATAACTGACCGTGCTTTTCTCAAGTGTTAAGCACACCTAATAACTGACCTTGCTTTTCTCAAGTGTTAAGCACACCTTTAGACTGACCGTGCTTTTCTCAAGTTTTAAGCATTACATAAAAGTGACTGTGCTATTCTCATGTGTTAAGCATATAAAAATCTGACCGTGCTTTCTCAAGTGTTAAGCATATAAAAAATCTGACTGTGCTTTTTTCAAGTGTTAAGCACAACAAAAATCTGACCGTGCTTTTCTCAAGTGTTAGCATGACAAAAACTGATCATTGTTTTCTAAAGTGTTAAGCATAACATAAAAGTTACAGTGCTTTTCTCAAGTGTTAAGCATAACGTAAAGTGACAGTGCTTTTCTCAAGTGTTAAGCATAACATAAAAGTGACAGTGCTTTTCTCAAGTGTTAAGCATAACATAAAAGTGACAGCACAAAAAAAAAAAAAAAAAAAAAAAAACGACCATGCTTTTCTCAAGTGTTAAGCATAAAAAAAAACGACTGTGTTTTTCTCAAGTGTTAAGCACACCTAAAACTAACCGCGCTTTTCTCAAGTGTTAAGCACACCTAAAGACTGACCATGCTTTTCTCAAGCGTGAAGCACACCTAAAAACTGACAGTGCTTTTCCCAAGTGTTAAGCACCCCTTTAGACTGACCGTGCTTTTCTCAAGTGTTAAGCACACCTTTAGACAGACCATGCTTTTCTCAAGTAATAAGCACACCTAAAAACTAACCGTGCTTTTCTCAAGTGTTAAGCACACCTAAAAACTAACCGTGCTTTTCTCAAGTGTTAAGCACACCTAAAAACTAACCGTGCTTTTCTCAAGTGTTAAGCACACCTAAAAACTAACCGTGCTTTTCTCAAGTGTTAAGCACACCTTTAGACTGACCGTGCTTTTCTCAAGTGTTAAGCACACCTAATAACTGACCGTGCTTTTCTCAAGTGTTAAGCACACCTAAAAACTGACCGTGCTTTTCTCAAGTGTTAAGCACACCTTTAGACTGACCGTGCTTTTCTCAAGTGTTAGAAGAAGAAGAAGAAGAAGTTTATTCGACATAAAATTGTACATATCCATATATTGTATATTCAATTGTTTATATTTTCGGTTTTTCTATGTCAGGAGACTGTTGTAAGGATTTTTTTTCCGCTGACACAACAGCCACCTGCAAACATTTGGTATAAGAAAGTATATATAACTATATAAATATGGATGATTGAACATGTTTGATACATTTACAATTAGATGATAATAATTGTTTACAAAAATAGTGAAGGAGATTGAAAGAATTAATGGGTATTTATATGTTTGTTTGTTAATGGAGGAAAGGAAAAACAACGAAAAATTCTAATTTTTGTTACAGATGTAGCAGTTTGTTTGTGTGCATTTTTCTTTGTATGTATTTATAAAATGTTGTTTGGTGTAATTAATTAATCCTTGGAGGCTGTGGATGTAGATTTTATCAGCAATGTTATGGTCAGTTTCATTTATGACTTTTGGTATTTTGTTCCTCAGACTATTGTCTGCTATTTGTTCTTGTTTTATTTGTAGCTAGGGTGTCTTTGTGTCTTGTGTTGTGTCTGTGCGTCATGTTTCTTGTCGATATATTAAACGTTAGGAAGAATTTTGGAAGTGCTGTATGACAATAATTATAATAAAATTTTATTATGTTTAATTTGAAAATATCCTTGATTTTTAGGGTTTTTGATGATTTAAAGATTGGTTCTGTGTGTGCATTGTAGTTGTTATTTGTAATTATTCTTAAGGCTTTTTTTTGTAATTTTTCTAATCTATTTGTTTCAGAACCCCATGTTAGAATTTAATTGGGACAGAATAAGTGTATCATATATGGTTTTAAGTATGTGTATTGGTAGGTATTGTTTTAATTTATTTAGTACTCCTATGTATTTTGAAATTTTTGATGCAATTTTGTTTGTGTGTGTCTGCCATTTCATGTGTTCATTTATTGTTATACCCACGAAATTGAAATCTGATACCCTTTCTATTGGTGTTTTATCAATTTTGAGATCAGGGCTTCCATCTTTTAGAGTTTTATGTTTAGTATGAAAGATCATAAATTTTGTTTTTTGTACATTTAATGAGAGTTTATTAGCATTTAACCAGTTATGTACTTTATTTAATTCTTTGTTGATGATGTGTTGGTCTTTTAGTTTGTTGTAACTTGCCAAGGGGTTAAATAATGTTGTATCGTCAGCGTATAGTATGAAATTAAAATAGTTGCTGCATTGATGTATGTCATTCATATATATTAAGTACAATAGAGGACCCAGGATTGATCCCTGGGGTACCCCGGTGTTTATTGGAAGTTTATTTGATTTGTGTCCTTTGTAATCAAAGTATTGCGTTCTGTTAGTTAGATAGATAGTAAGCCATAGTAGAGTTTTTCCTTTAATACCGTAAAATTTTAGTTTATGTGTTAATATGTCATGATTTAAGGTGTCGAATGCTTTTGATAAGTCTAAATATATTGTGAGTGGCGTATTTCCATTGTCTATTTCTTTATATAGTCTGTCTGCTAATTCTAATATTGCGTGTTCGGTCGAGTGTTTTTTTCTGAATCCATATTGGCTGGTGTATATTAAGTCATTTGTTTGAAGAAAGTCGTATAATTGATTGTATATTATTTTTTCAAATAATTTAGAAATGGTTGGTAATAGTGAAATTGGCCTGTAATTTTTAGGTTCATGAATACATTCTTTTTTGTGAATAGGGGTTATTTTAGCTATTTTTAGTTTATCAGGAAATATACCTGTAGTTAGTGACTGATTTATGATTATACTAAGAGGTCTGATAATGGCAGGACTAATTTTCTTAAGTAGATTACTGGAAAGATCGTCATATCCTGTACTACTTTTTGGCTTGAGATTGTCAATTATGTTTTGTACTTCCGAGTCATTTACATGTTTAAAAGTTAAAAGGTTTTTAATGTTAAGCACACCTTGAGACTGACCATGCTTTTCTCAAGTGTTAAGCACACCAAAAAACTGACAGTGCTTTTCTCAAGTGTTAAGCACATAAAAAAACTGACCGTGCTTTTCTCAAGTGTTAAGCATACCTAAAAACTGACAGTGCTTTTCTCAAGTGTTAAGCATAACATAAAAGTGACAGTGCTTTTCTCAAGAGTTAAGCATAACAAAAAACAAACCGTGCTTTTCTCAAGTGTTAAGCACACCTAAAAACTAACCGTGCTTTTCTCAAGTGTTAAGCACACCTTAAAACTGACCGTGCTTTTCTCAAGTGTTAAGCACACCTAAAAACTGACAGTGCTTTTCTCAAGTGTTAAGCACACCTAAAAACTGACTGTGCTTTTCTCAAGTGTTAAGCACACCTAAAAACTGACGTGCTTTTCTCAAGTGTTAAGCACACCTAAAAACTGACCGTGCTTTTCTCAAGTGTTAAGCACATAAAAAAACTGACCGTGCTTTTCTCAAGTGTTAAGCATACCTAAAAACTGACAGTGCTTTTCTCAAGTGTTAAGCATAACATAAAAGTGACAGTGCTTTTCTCAAGAGTTAAGCATAACAAAAACAAACCGTGCTTTTCTCAAGTGTTAAGCACACCTAAAAACTAACCGTGCTTTTCTCAAGTGTTAAGCACACCTTAAAACTGACCGTGCTTTTCTCAAGTGTTAAGCACACCTAAAAACTGACCGTGCTTTTCTCAAGTGTTAAGCACACCTAAAAACTGACTGTGCTTTTCTCAAGTGTTAAGCACACCTAAAAACTGACGTGCTTTTCTCAAGTGTTAAGCACACCTAAAAACTGACCGTGCTTTTCTCAAGTGTTAAGCACACCTAAAAACTGACCGTGCTTTTCTCAAGTGTTAAGCACACCTAAAAACTGACCGTGCTTTTCTCAAGTGTTAAGCACACCTAAAAACTGACCGTGCTTTTCTCAAGTGTTAAGCACACCTAAAAACTGACCGTGCTTTTCTCAAGTGTTAAGCACACCTTTAGACTGACCGTGCTTTTCTCAAGTGTTAAGCACACCTAATAACTGACCATGCTTTTCTCAAGTGTTAAGCACACCTAATAACTGACCGTGCTTTTCTCAAGTGTTAAGCACACCTAATAACTGACCTTGCTTTTCTCAAGTGTTAAGCACACCTTTAGACTGACCGTGCTTTTCTCAAGTTTTAAGCATTACATAAAAGTGACTGTGCTATTCTCATGTGTTAAGCATATAAAAATCTGACCGTGCTTTCTCAAGTGTTAAGCATATAAAAAATCTGACTGTGCTTTTTTCAAGTGTTAAGCACAACAAAAATCTGACCGTGCTTTTCTCAAGTGTTAGCATGACAAAAACTGATCATTGTTTTCTAAAGTGTTAAGCATAACATAAAAGTTACAGTGCTTTTCTCAAGTGTTAAGCATAACGTAAAGTGACAGTGCTTTTCTCAAGTGTTAAGCATAACATAAAAGTGACAGTGCTTTTCTCAAGTGTTAAGCATAACATAAAAGTGACAGCACAAAAAAAAAAAAAAAAAAAAAAAAAACGACCATGCTTTTCTCAAGTGTTAAGTATAACAAAAACTGATTGTGCTTTTTTCAAACGTTAAGCATAACAAAATACTGACCATACTTTTCTCAAGTGTTAAGCATAAAAAAAAACGACTGTGTTTTTCTCAAGTGTTAAGCACACCTAAAACTAACCGTGCTTTTCTCAAGTGTTAAGCACACCTAAAGACTGACCATGCTTTTCTCAAGCGTGAAGCACACCTAAAAACTGACAGTGCTTTTCTCAAGTGTTAAGCATACCAAAACACTGACCGTGCTTTTCTCATATGCATGTGGGTGTTAGAGTAGGGTGGTTGGATCCGTGGGGACCATCCACATTTAAGTGAGACAGGGAAAGTATCTAGGGGACTATCCACTATTTTTGATTCGTGAGGATGGATCCGTGTGAACCATCCAAAAATCCTAGTGAGCCACAGAGGAGGGTCCTGTGGGGATCATCCACAATTTAATGATTAAGGAGGATGGATCTGTGGGGACCATCCACAATTTAGCGAGTCAGCGAGGATGGATCCGTGGGGACCATCCACCGTTAAGCGAGACCAGGGATAGATCTGTGGAGATCATCCACAATTTAATGATTTAGGGAGGATGGATCTGTGGGGACCATCCACCACTTAACTAGCCAGGGAGGATGGATCCATAGGGACCACTACAATTTAGTGAGTCAGTGAGGATGGATCCGTGGGGACCATTTACCATTAAGTGAGACAGGGGATTGATCTATGGAAATCTTCCACAATTGAGTGAGTCAGGGAGGATGGATCCATGGGGACCATCCACAATTTAACGAGTCAGTGAGGATGGATCCGTGGGGATCGTCAACCATTAAGTGAGACCAGGGATAGATCTATGGAGATCATCCACAATTTAAGGAGTCAGGGAGGATGGATCCGAGTAGACCATCCACTATCTAGTTAGCTATGGAGGAGGGTCCTACGAGGATCATCCACAATTTAATGAAATAGGAAGGATGGATCTGTAGGGACATTCCACAATTCTGTGAGACCTGGGTTAGATCTGTGGAGATCATCCACAATTTTGTGAGACTTGGGGTCAGATCCAGGGGAACCATCCACATAATCACTAGGACAAGGATGATGGTTCCGAGGGGACCATCAACAATCTTAGGTTAAATATCCAGTCACTTGGGTGGGGGGGCTTTCAGCCTGTGGCGTGTTGTACCCCACCTTCCCATCAGTGGGAAAGAAGGGATAATTGCTGAATATGTTGAATATGGAAATTTTAATGTTATTTTTAATAAACCTCGGCCAGTTTTTCCCACAATTCCATGTCTTGTGCGCTTCTTTCAGCACTTCCGAGAACAGAGCAAGTGACTGGATGGGTATGAATGACATAATCAAGTTTTGATTAATTATGGGATAACTGAGCAGGTTCGGGTGTGTGCATAAAATAATTTGTCATGTGGAAAGTTATCTACATCTGTATCAACTCTCTGTCCTGCATCTGCCAACATATTGTATATGGTATGTATATTGACAGTTTCACTGCTAAAATAAATGTCCTGAAATAACCAGTCATATAATAGATTATGTGTGTGTATATATATATATATATATATATATATATATATATATATATATATACATTATAAGTAATATTAGATTAGAAAATAGATATGGATTTGCCTAAAAAAAAACTGTCATACTGTAGGTTCCCAATAATAATTAAATGAGGCTACTTTCTGTTCAATTAAATGAAGAAATGATTATTACATATGGCCATTCTAGAACATAAGAAAGGGTAATATTATTATAAATTATTTAAATTCATTTTTAAAAATTTATTGTTTATTCTGGACAATACTCACCTTTCCATATATATTTCCATATCACCTTTTTCTAGGTATAAATATAAAATATTAACATTAATTATAACCGTATAAAACGTAAGTATGATTTTATTGTATATGATACTATGTTTTTGACCGGGTTCCGCCGCCGCCGCCGCGTTCGTTTCCGGAGAACTCCTCTGAGACTACTGGACAGATTTTTCCAAAACTTACACAAATTATCGGGTCACATGTGAACTGGTGCCTAACCAAGTGACCTTGACCTCTGACCTTTCGTCTCTGCCCAGCGTCCGTTTGTGCGTCTGTTTCCACACATAAACCCATATATCTCGGGAACCGTTTGACCGATCCGGAAAAAATTTTACACAAATGTAGCCCTGGGATAGCTTAATAACATACACAACAAAAGGTGGCGCCACCTGCAACCATTTTTGCACAGTGTCCATCTGTTCATCTGCCTGGGGTTAAAATCACTCATATCTCTGCAGTGGTATGACTAATTCACCTAAAATTCGGCATGCGTATACATCCTAGATAGCTTTCTCGATTTTATGACAGGTGGCGCCACCTACATTCACATTAACGCTCCACACATAAACCCATATATCTCGGGAACCGTTTGACCGATCCGGAAAAAAAATTTTACACAAATGTAGCCCTGGGATAGCTTTATAACATACACAACAAAAGGTGGCGCCACCTGCAACCATGTTTGCACAGTGTCCATCTGTTCATCTGCCTGGGGTTAAAATCACTCATATCTCTGCAGTGGTTTGACTAATTCACCTAAAATTCGGCATGTGTATACATCCTAGATAGCTTTCTCAATTTTATGACAGGTGGCGCCACCTACATTCACGTTAACGCTCCACACATAAACCCCTTATATCTCGGGAACCGTTTGACCGATCCGGAAAAATTTTTTACACAAATGTAGCCCTGGGAATGCTTTATAACATACATACACAAAAGGTGGCGCCACCTGCAACCATGTTTGCACAGTGTCCATTTGTTCATCTGCCTGGGGTTAAAATCACTCATATCTCTGCAGTGGTTTGACTAATTCACCTAAAAATCGGCATGCATATACATCCTAGATAGCTTTCTCGATTTTATGACAGGTGGCGCCACCTACATTCACGTTAACGCTCCACACATAAACCCATATATCTCGGGAACCAGTTGACCGATCCGGAAAAAATTTTTACACAAATGTAGCCCTGGGATAGCTTTATAACATACACAACAAAAGGCGGCGCCACCTGCAACCATGTTTGCACAGTGTCCATCTGTTCATCTGCCTGGGGTTAAAATCACTCATATCTCTACAGTGGTTTGACTTTTCCACATCAAATTTTGCTTGTGTATATATCTTGGATAGTTTCAAATAACAGGTGGCGCCACCTACAATCATGTTTATGTGGCAGAGATCCGTTCTAATATTTAACACGTAACTCTATATCCCCTTGCCACTCAATCCATGCCTTACTTCACCCGTCCTTCTCTGATTTTGGCGGATACACGTAGTCGCTTGTCGACTACCCGTATTCTAGTTCCATAATAAAATATCCCTTCTTTCATCTGTCAGTTATTTGATATTCAAACTACTTTTTCATTCATACTTCAAGAATATAATTTTCCTGGCAGGTACTTATGTGCTAACACTGAAAATAGAAGAAATTATTTTAAAATAAGAATTTTTAGTCATGTCACAGGCAAGGGACACATGAATACAAGTTTTAAAGACTTGCACATTTAATGTGTTGAAACCTCGGGAACCGTTTGACCGATCCGGAAAAAATTTTACACAAATGTAGCCCTGGGATAGCTTAATAACATACACAACAAAAGGTGGCGCCACCTGCAACCATTTTTGCACAGTGTCCATCTGTTCATCTGCCTGGGGTTAAAATCACTCATATCTCTGCAGTGGTATGACTAATTCACCTAAAATTCGGCATGCGTATACATCCTAGATAGCTTTCTCGATTTTATGACAGGTGGCGCCACCTACATTCACATTAACGCTCCACACATAAACCCATATATCTCGGGAACCGTTTGACCGATCCGGAAAAAAAATTTTACACAAATGTAGCCCTGGGATAGCTTTATAACATACACAACAAAAGGTGGCGCCACCTGCAACCATGTTTGCACAGTGTCCATCTGTTCATCTGCCTGGGGTTAAAATCACTCATATCTCTGCAGTGGTTTGACTAATTCACCTAAAATTCGGCATGTGTATACATCCTAGATAGCTTTCTCAATTTTATGACAGGTGGCGCCACCTACATTCACGTTAACGCTCCACACATAAACCCCTTATATCTCGGGAACCGTTTGACCGATCCGGAAAAATTTTTTACACAAATGTAGCCCTGGGAATGCTTTATAACATACATACACAAAAGGTGGCGCCACCTGCAACCATGTTTGCACAGTGTCCATTTGTTCATCTGCCTGGGGTTAAAATCACTCATATCTCTGCAGTGGTTTGACTAATTCACCTAAAAATCGGCATGCATATACATCCTAGATAGCTTTCTCGATTTTATGTCAGGTGGCGCCACCTACATTCACGTTAACGCTCCACACATAAACCCATATATCTCGGGAACCAGTTGACCGATCCGGAAAAAATTTTTACACAAATGTAGCCCTGGGATAGCTTTATAACATACACAACAAAAGGCGGCGCCACCTGCAACCATGTTTGCACAGTGTCCATCTGTTCATCTGCCTGGGGTTAAAATCACTCATATCTCTACAGTGGTTTGACTTTTCCACATCAAATTTTGCTTGTGTATATATCTTGGATAGTTTCAAATAACAGGTGGCGCCACCTACAATCATGTTTATGTGGCAGAGATCCGTTCTAATATTTAACACGTAACTCTATATCCCCTTGCCACTCAATCCATGCCTTACTTCACCCGTCCTTCTCTGATTTTGGCGGATACACGTAGTCGCTTGTCGACTACCCGTATTCTAGTTCCATAATAAAATATCCCTTCTTTCATCTGTCAGTTATTTGATATTCAAACTACTTTTTCATTCATACTTCAAGAATATAATTTTCCTGGCAGGTACTTATGTGCTAACACTGAAAATAGAAGAAATTATTTTAAAATAAGAATTTTTAGTCATGTCACAGGCAAGGGACACATGAATACAAGTTTTAAAGACTTGCACATTTAATGTGTTGAAACCTTTGGCTTAGACCTTGAGGTCAAGCAACATATTACAAATATCATTATGTTATCTTAAACACAATTGCTCATGAAAAAATATTAATATAGATTTTACATAAAATGAACCCAATTTCTTAAGGAAAAAAATTGTTCCATTTATTTTTCCACAAAAACACGAGGTTGTGGGATTTTTTCAAAAACTATTGGCACATCTATGAGCATTGTCAATTCGGCAGTGATGGAACACACAGGGAAATCCTGTTTGACTAAAATATCAGGGAAGAATAAAAACAGCATGTATTGCTCGATTTAAATCATTTCTAAATTTTGCCTGTGATGTCACACTTTGCACCAGCCAATCATATCAGGGCTGAAACAGTTCTTGATGAAATCCTCCATGCAGGTAACATGACCACGTGCTATAAGGTTTACCTAATCTTGAGCTCAGTATCATTACCAACAGATCATTTTGATTTATAAATTAGTTGTTATTTTTATAAATTTTGTGTTATAGCATTTGTTGTTTGAAGCATATATCTCAACTAGATTTCTTTGACATTTTTTCAGTAATGGACCAACGACTAGATGCAGTGAATGCCAGTCTCTACTCGGCAGCTAAAAACTGGAGTGACCTTAACCCATCCTTGAAGAAGCTCTATGGCAGAGTTGCTAGTTTGCAGGCCTTGGCAAAGGGTACTTATCTGGTCTTTAGTTCCCATGTACATGTATACAGTTTTTCTTTTGTAAATTTATAAAATGTAAGGTTTAGGCCTCACTTGGGCCACTTTCCAGCCTCAGATTCCGGTGTAAAAGTGTTTTTACCATGAGAGATTTAATGCTGACTATTATATCAAGTTTAATAAAAGCAGTGTAATTGACGTCAGGTTTAAACATTTATTAACATTCTAAATTTGTTCATGTCTTTCAGATCCTGGAGTCATGCCAATATACACAGAAGGTGTGACAGCAGCTGATGATGCTGTTGTCAAGGCAACTACTGTAACCAAGGGAGATGCAGATCTGCAGCCTCTTTTACAGAAAACAAAGACCACTGTGGAGACAATTGAGACTAATGTGCTGAATTCAACTAAGCTGTATTCAAAAGTCCAGGAAAAATGTGAGTCAGAAAAAGTGGTAAATGTTCAATACAAACACAAGGATACAATCCTCTTGCTCTTGTGCTCTTGTTACATTCCATCTGGGTGTGCTGTTTAAATTTTCTGTCTAGCTCTCATTGTATCGACAAAGTCTGGAGATACTATGGTTAAGGCGAGGGTGTGCCGCCACCTTCGCCACCTCTGCTGCCGCCGCCAGAGAGATTTCGTTTGGATGCAATAACTCAAAAAATATTTTACGGATCTTTACCAAACTTGACATGTGCATAGATTTGGGTGAGAGGAGGAAGTCTTTAAAAAATGGTGACACGACCTTAAATAGGAGGGTGACCTTGACCTTGAATAGGTCCAGTTTGGGGGAAAATCACACATATTCTTAAATATCTCAAGAAATCTTGCATGGATTGATCAAAAATCAACTTGACTGAAGATCTTAGAAAGTGTTGTCATGTTCCCGAAACTGATGGCGCCACCTGTTATCCTTTTCTTGTTTTCGTGCCATTTAATACCCCCATCATTGCTACTACAGTACTGTGAGCATTACAAGTCAAAAACTGATGGACAGATAACTTTCATATTATGCATATACATAGACATGGGTTATGGGATGATGTATTTCTAAATTGGAGTCATGACCTTTCCTATGAGAGTGACCTTGACTTTGAATAGGTTCATTTTGGGGGAAAATCACACAAATTCTTAAATATCTCAAGAAATCTTGCATGGATTAATCCAAAAATCAACTTGACCGAAGATCTTAGATAGTGTTGTCATGTTCCGGAAACTATTGGCGCCACCTGTTATCCTTTTCTTGTTTTCCATTGCTTGCCATTTAAGGTCTAATCATCGTCAAAAATCATGAAAATTACATTTTTCTGAAAAACATCTTGTTTTATAGATGTTTGCTATATCTATCTTTTCACAAAAACACGTTCCTGGGGTTATATTGTATCAATTAGAAAAATAAGAATTTTAATTCAGATGTCAACCCCACGTGGGGTGCAAACAGGACAAACTGTCAGCTCGGCGAGAGTTAGCAGCGTGTAAGTTGCTTATTGGTTAATCATGCGCTTGCGGTATAAGGCAAATGGTTGATTGACAGGCGTGGGGAAGCCGCGGTCAGTCAGCCGGGAAAGAGCTTATCTTTATTACTGACACTTACTAATTGGCACTAATTAATACAAACACGTCCCTCCTATACGCCTAACCGAGAAGTAAACTGTACATCGTATTCCTCCAGTCGCCGAATAATGTCTATGTCACTGCCCTAAAATGTGTTAGTGTCACCCAATAATGGTCCTGGCACCAAGAATATACCCAGAAATATGAATTTACCAATTATTATTTCTGTAATATTGACCCTGTTATACACTATAACATTTTCTCCCAGGGTCCATCATTACATCGCCAAAACCATTACCGAATACATCATTCCTTCTTCTATAATATACACTATCTTCAAACTGAATGTCATGGGTCGAAGAAAATAGAGTAGAATGAGCGAAGATAAAATTCACTATTTGAACGAGAGACAGTCACATACTGCTGATCACAAGGTTCCCGTGTCGATAAATGTAGATAAACGTTGAGGGTGGTGCAGCAATATGGGACTGCGTTGCAGGTATGAATTTTGTGAGAGGAACGCGGCACCAAGTTACACCACCACGCCGCCTGCTAACAAATTTTGCGAAGTGAACCGCGCCGGAGTCTTAGCTATGAGAGCGATCGGTACAGGAAGAGCAGCCGCAGCACGATTTAGCGCGTATCTGACTGGTGTAAATAAATCTAATGAGAGAGAGAGATATATGTTGCTGCTAGCTATGTAGTGTCTCATATAATTGTGAGAGGGAGAGACAAGCTGTTAATTGGATTAGGGTATATGGTGGTCTTAATGAGAGCGCAGAGTAAACAGAGTGATCATTCTTATCAGTCACTTCACACCTGACGCGTGCCCCGGCGCGGTAGCCCATGACCTGATTACCGATGACCGATCCCCCGGACCAGTAAGCTCCGCCTACTTTAGTTTGACAGTTCTCCAGTTGTCATGATGCCTAATAAAATCCTTTTTTTAACATTGATAAACCATTAAATTTTATAATTTATATATTGAAACCGATTCTCATCTGAACATTTACTGAAAAAATACAACTGTCACTTGCGCTTATATCCCTGTTTTCCACTCAAAACAAAATTTCTCTTCCCAAACAGTTTTTGGCCGTTTTCTCAAAACAGTATTTCAGGAGACTGTATGGTCTTCAGAGCAATATTTCTCAAAAACCATCAAATATAGAGTCTTCAAATTTTGCATATAGGTAAATCAACAAGTATTCTAAAATGCGTTTTTTTCTTTATCCTATATCGTTTTTAGTGTAGTAGAAATACGTTATTTAAACGAAATAAGTATTGTTAACATCACACTTTTTTTTATTTAAAATTCATTATGAAAAAAAGACCATATATATAACAAAAAAAAACGCCTGGAGATATTTGTATGTAGTTTCAAATGATACTATTTCCACATACATACCCTATGCCAATTTTGAGATCCAATTAAAAAAAAATTCTGTATCATTTCAAGTTTTAAATTTTCAAAGTGGACACTGTTACACTTTTTAAATATATCTCATCTGATAGAGAATATTCTAAGGATTCTAAATATATATACATCACTGTGTCTAAAATTATTATTAATATGAATTCTAAAGCTAAATTGAACCAAGATTGTTTGACGATGATTAGACCCTAATACCCTCATCATTGCCACTCAACAGTACTGTGAGAATTATAAGTCAAAAACTAATGGACAGATTTCTTTCATATTATGCATATACATAGACATGGGTTATGGGATGGTGTATATTAAAATTGGGGTCATGACCTTTCCTATAAGAGTGACCTTGACCTTGAATATTGCTATATATGGTGAAAATCACACTAAATCATAAATATCTCCATAAGGGATTCATGCATTGGTCCAAAAATCATATTGACTGAAGATCTTGGATAGCTTTGTCTTTTGTGGAAGACAGGTGGCGCTACCTTCTGTCTTTCTCTTTGTTTTTGTGCCTTGTAATACCCCATCATTGCCACTTGACAGTACTGTGAGCATTATAAGTCTAAAACTTATGGACAGATTGGGCTGAAACTGTGCATGTACATTGATCTTGGATACCTCCATCTTGTATTCAAGACAGATGGTGCCATCTGCTATCGTTTGCCGTGGCGTCCATCTGTACATGTGCTCTTTGTGAAAATTGCTCATATCTCTGGAGTGGTCCAAGGTATTTGTCAGAAATTTGACATGTCCATCCATCTCTGATAATTTTTCTCGTAAATCAGACAGGTGGCGCTACATACCTTCCTGTTTTTTGTAGAATAAATTAATGCCCTTTTCTTAGGAGTCGGTTGCCCTATTGGCCTGAAATTGTGCATATCCATAAATCTTGAACTCCTACACCTTGTACATAAGACTGGAGGCGCCATATGCAATCACTTTGTTGTGGCGTCCATCTGTAAAGTGCTCTCGGTGAAAATTGCTTTTATCTCCGGAGTGGTTCAAGGTATTTGTTTAAAATTTGGCATGTGCAGCCATTTTTAGCGAACCTGTGAGCTTATGCGATGGTGTGGCGTCGTGCGTCTGTCGTGCGGCGTCTGTACCTTAACCATAGCTATCTCAAAAATGGCAGGAGCTAGCATCACCAAATATTTTGCAAATAATCAGTCATCTGAAAAACTCTATCGGAATTTGTTTATTTTTTTGCTAACTGCATTTTCTTAGATTCTATAGAGAAAAAGCTAAAAAAGCTTTAAAAATCTTCTTCTCTGAAACTGTCCAGCCAATTTGTCCAATATTTCACAAAAAATGATCCCTGGAACAATTTCTCTCAAGTTTGTTGGAATGGTTCCAGTTCAGAGATTTTTGGCAGAGTTACAGGAGGTCGAACTTTGGCTTCTGTCCAAAAAAGCATATTAAAATTTCAGTCTCAGAAACTGTAGGCTGGAGCTATCATCACCAAATTTTATGCCACTGTTGGTCACATAGGTCATATCTGAAATTGAGGTATTGGTGGCACGACCTGCATCGGCCTTTTTTGTACAGGGTCATCATTTTCCTGTATCACACTGAAGGCTACAAAAAACTTCATCTCTGAAACCATATGGCAAAAATGTTTAATATCGCACAGAAATGATCCTAGGGTAGTGCTTTCTGAAGTTTGTACAAATGGTCTCTTTTCAGTGACTTTTGGCTGAGTTTTGGGAAGCTGAATTTTGTCATATGCCATAACAGCCCATTTCAGCTAAGTGGCTACAAAAATCTTCTTCTCAAAAACCACTGGGCCAAATTCTTAAATCTCACACATAAATTATCTTCAGATGTTGATAATTCAAGTTTGTTGAAATGGTTTTGGTTCAGTGCTTTTTGGCTGAATTATGGGAAGCTGAACTAAGCCAGTTTGCTGTATTTTCCCATATGAGTTATAAACCTACAATACGTTTTTTGACTGATGATACTGAGGCCAGTTTGTTTAATATTTTGCAAGAATAATTCCCTGAATAATTCTTATAATAATTGTCTTTTATGGTTCCAAAGAATGAATTTTGGCTGATTTATAAAGATTGAATTGAGTCATTTTACCATACATGTTAGCTGTGTAAAGCAGATACATCTAGCCTAGCACCAGTTTATCAGCATCCATTACATCATGCCTCTAGACATTTAGATTTCAGGTTATCTATGGAAAATATTGAGAAGAATGTTTTTTAAAAGCTTTTAAAAATGTAGATTTATGATATTAGATATCATCTTTACACTAACTCTACACTAATTTCTCAGGAATAGCAGGAGCTACCATCCCCAAATTTTATGCAATTATCTGTCACAAAATAAATGTTGATGGATTCAGCTTATTTTTGCTATCTGTATTTACTTAGATTTTACAGGGAAAAAGCTGAAAAAACTTTAAAAGTCTTATTCTTCTAAACAGTCAGAAATTAACAGAAATGATCCCAGAGGCGAGCTCTCTCAAGTTTGTTCAAATGGTTTGTGTTTGATAAATTTTAGCAGATTGTGTATGTTTCTTGAATAGGTTGAGAAACTGCCAACTGTTTCAGATTTGGCAACAGGTCAAGAGTTCATTCAGTGCAGCCAAATATAGGTCAACAGTTCAATCAGTGCAGCCAAACACAAGGCATGTGATCACCTCATGGGTGTCATGTGAGCACCTCATGGGCAGCATGTGATCATCTCATGGGTAGCATGTGATCACATCATGAGTATCATGTGATCACCACATGGGTGTCATGCCCCTCAGGGCTGCATATGGAACCAATCTGTGAGCTTATGCAATTGTGTAGCTACTATTTCAGATTTGGCAACAGGCAAAAGGTCAGTCTAGATTTATTTATAGCTTTGGCAGACTGCCAACTGTGTCAGATTATGCAACAGGTCAAGAATTCACTCAGTGCAGCCAGGTACAGGTCAGAAGTTCACTCAGTCTAGCCAGGTGCAGGTCAAGAGTTCACTCAGTGCAGTAGCCTGAGCCAGTAATTTGTCACAGTACACTCGGGGCAACAGCCTTTCTCGCCTAAGCCTGGTCAGCCCCATGCATCAGACTCAAGGTAAGTTTGATGTATTGGCCTGTTATTCTGACCTGTCTATGTGTCTTTAATGGCTTTCTCGTTCACAAGACAGGTGTCGCCATCTGCAATGACTTTTGCAAAGTGTATGTGCCTGCTTAATTCTACGGAGGAATTTGATATATCAGCCTGAAATTGGGCATATTTATACATGTCAAATAGCTTTGTTGTATACAAGACTGGTGGTGCCACCTACAATAATTTTTGTGTTGTGTGCACCCATGCGAGAATTTCAGCAGTGATGTTTGTGTATTATTTCTTGTTCAGATATTTAGTACTTGCATTGTTCATGTATATGAAAAGTAGTGGTTCAGCATTGAAGCGTTATACCTGGTGTATATCCATATGCACAGGTTCGCATTAGGCCTGTAGGCCTTGTTTTACCATATATGTTAGCTGTGTGATTCTGTTACATTAGCCTGGCACCAGTTTATCAGCATCTATTAGATCATGCCAATAGACATTTACCGTATTTATTCCAATTTGGCGATCCCTCTTATTTCTCGACCCCAAAAAATATTTTGAAAGCATAATTTCTAAAATGACTCTAATTTCGCGACGGCCGACGATGTTTTCTGTCGACGATGTTAAGGTGTAATGCCTCCGTCTCTCACGGGCACCGCACTTTGCATCTGACTAGATTCTTATTACACTGAGCATCCACATCAAACTTGTTTCCAATAAAATTTTTGAAGATACAAAGTTGCGTTTTTCATATTATATAAACATGATAAAGCGTTCAAGTTGCAAAAATTGGTGTCCGTGACGAAGCATACTTGTGTACCATTCCTGGTACGCACGTGTCTCGTGTGCGATTCACGTTGGATCTTTGGCAATAATATTTACAAGACCTGGGAAAGCACGCATGGTGGAACTGTGACACAGTTGGAAGAGTCATCTTAGTTAAGTTTAAATGACCCCGGTTAGTTTTTGGATGGGTGACCGGGTATACAAGACAGGGCCCGATCGAGGGCACGCGAGCTAGGACCTTTCCAGTCGTATATATTTTAACCGCCTTTACTTTCCGATATTTATTACATACTATGCAAATAAAATTTATCTGATAATAGGCAGTTATTTTTTATAAAGTCTTCTTCCAATTTGGTGCAGCTGCTTGTCCCTTTTCGGCCCGCCGATATCGCCGCCTGGTGGGTTAACTTAAAACAACTGGTAGTTACATGAGTTGCCGTCTCTGTCAAGTGATTGTATCTATATGCGAAGTAGTGATCATTTTGTAAATTGATTGAGCTCAGTTTGATTAATCATTTGCGGACTCAGTGTTATTCATGTGACGGTTGGAATTCCGTATGTAGGAAATGCTGTTTAGCTAACAAAACAAACTTATAAACGACCAAATTATCACTCAATTCATATGACCGCTCGAGTGTCAGAGCGGCTCTGCGGCTCTAGGGAAGGTCATCAAACCGTGTGCCTCTTAAATCTCGACCACCGCAAATTCTGCAGGAAGATATTTCAAATATCCTCCATTATCTGGACCTCTTGAGAAAATTAATTATTTTTAAGTGGTCGCCAAATTAGAATAAATACGGTAGATTTCAGGTTATCTTTGGTTATTACCGACAAGAAAGTTCTTAACAAATTTAGATTTATGATTTAAGTTATTCATCATACCAGGCAGTGTTACAGTCTTGGATGTTCAGCTCTCTGTGGCTATATAAAGACAATTGTACATAGATTATAAATTATTGGTATCCCTACTCAACTTAATTCAAGAATTTGCCATCAATGAGATATATCTGTATTTTAATTTTGCATTCAGTATGCATCTGTAATAATTTTACATATATTCCTGATTTCTTTTTTCTATAAAAAGTCAGCTGAAAGCATTTAGTAATGGGAAAATTAATTTCAAAGTTATTTCAAGTAGGGACCACTTTTTTGTACAGATGGCAGCACTTGGTTTACCATTGGCAGATTGCCAGTGCCTTGATGTTGGCCATTAGCCAAGATGATGTCAGCGCTATAAATAGTTTTGGCACAGTGCCAGGATTGGAAGAAGTGCAGTCAAGTATAGGTCAAGGGTTCACTCATTGCAGTAGCTGCATTATATTTATAGCTTCGGCAGACTGCTCACTGCATCAGATTTGGCACCAAAGTTCACCCTGGATCTATTTATAGCTTTGGCAGACTTCAAACTGTGTCAGATTATGCACCAGGTCAAGAGTTCACTCAGTGCAGCCAAGTACAGGTCAAAAGTTCACTCAGTCTAGCTAGGTGCAGGTCAAGAGTTCACTCAGTGCAGTAGCTTGAGGCAGCGATTTGTCACAGTTCACTGGGGGGCAACTGCCTTACTCACCTTAGCCTCGTTAGCCCTTTGCATCAAACTCTGGGGAAGTTTGAAGTTTTGGCCTGATATTTTGACCTGTCTATGCGTCTTTGATGGTATTCTCATTTACAAGACAGGTGGTGCCACCAACATTGACTTTTGCAGTGTATGTGCCTGCTTATTTCTACAGAGGAATTTGATACATCCGCCTAAAATTGGGCGTGTTTATATATATCGGGTAGCTTTATAGTGTAGAAGACTGGTGGCGCCAAATACAATAATTTTTGCACAGTGTATGTCCCTGCTTATTGCACAGGAGGGGTTTTACATATCAGTCTGACATTGGGCATATGTATATATCTGTTTGTTGTATAAAAGACTGGTGGTGCCAGCTACAATCATTGTATCCGCCGAAACAGAGTTTTGTGGATACTATGTTTTCAGTCGGACGCCGACGCCAACACCACTGCTGCATAGGTTTCCTCCGTAACCACTGGGCAGAATTGTTTGAAATTAGGAATTATGATCGGGTCACATGTGAACTGCTGCGCCCTCATTTTTGGTTGACCTCTGACCTTTCCTTTCTGCCCAGCGTCCATTTGTGGGTCTGTTTCCATACATAAACCCAAATATCTGGGGAACCGTTTGACTGATCAGGCTAAAAATTTTGCACAAATGGAGCCCTTGGATAGCTTTATAACATACACTTAAAATGGTGGCGCCACCTGCAACCATTTTTGCACAGCGTCCATCGGTTTATCTACCTTGGGATAAAAACACTCATATCTCTGCTTTGGTTGGACTTACCCACCTGGAATTTGCCTGTGTATATCCTGGACAGCTTTCTTGATTTTATGACAGGTGGCGCTGCAGACATCCAAGCTCATATCTCAGGAACCATTTGACCGGTTGGGCCAAAATTTTTGCATAAGTATAGATCTCCCATAGCTCTTTATCATGCACTAAACTGGTGGTGCCACCTGCAACTATTTTTGCACAGCGTCCATCTGTTCATCTGCCTTGGGATAAAATCACTCATATCTCGTCAGTGGTTTGACTTATCCACCTGAAATTTTGCAGGTTTATACATCCTTGACAGCTTTCTTGATATTATGACAGGTGGTGCCACCTATATTCAGATTTACGCTGCAGACATCCAAGCTCATATCTCAGGAACCATTTGACCGATTTGGCAAAAATTTTGCATGTTTATAGATCTCAAATAGCTTTATATCATATATAACACTGGTAGCGCCACCTGCAATCACTTTTGCACAGCATCTGTAACCTACATTTATGTATATGCTGCAGACATTCAGGCTTATATCTCAGGACTGGTTTGGCATATCCCCCTGATATTTTGCATGTGTATAGATCTCACATAGCTCCAAATCATACACAAAATTGATGGCACCACCTGCCATCTTTTTTGCACAGCGTCCGTCTGTTTGTCTGCCATGGGCTAAAATCACTCATATCTCAGTAGTGGTTTGACTTGTCTGCCTAAAATTTTGCATGTTTATACATCTTTGATAGCTTTCTGATTTTGTTGCAGGTGGCGCCACCTACATTTATGTTTACGCTGCCAACATTTAGGCTTATATTTCAGGACTGGTTTGACATATCCCCCTGAAATTTTGCATGTGTATAAATCTCACATAGCTCTTAATCATACACAAAATTGGTGGCGCCACCTGCCACCATTTTTTCACAGTGTCCGTCTGTTTGTCTGTGGTGGGCTAAAATTACTCATATCTCAGTAGTGGTTTGACTTATCTGCCTAAAATTGTGCATGTTTATACATCTCGGACAGCTTTCTGGATTTTGTGGTAGGTGGCGCAACCTACATAAACATTTCAGCTGAAGATATCCAGGCTATTATGCAACACACCTCACTTTGTTTCCCCTTGCCACTCAATCCATGCCTCACTTCACCTGTCCCACTCTAATTTTGGCGGATACACTTAGTCACTTGTTGACTACCCGTATTCTAGTTTTTGTGTTGTATGCACCCATGCCAGAATTTCAGCAGTCATGTTTGTTTAATTTTTTATGCCCCCGCCACAAAGTGGCCGGGGCATATAGTTTTACCCATGTCCGTCCTTCCGTCATTCCGTCATTCAGTTGTACGGACTTTTTTTCCCAATGCCTGCAGATATTGGCCTGATTTTTGGTGTGTGGCCAGATAATGACCAGTTACAGATCGAGTTCACGTTTCGTCCCGGTTGACCTATTTTTGACCGTAAAACGGCTCCTAAACTTAGAAACTTTCATGAAAAATAGAAATTTTCATGAAAAATACACATGTACGGAATTTTTTTCGCAATGCCTGCAGATATTGGCCTGATTTTTGATGTGTGGCCAGATAATGACCAGTTACAGATCGAGTTCACGTTTCGTCCCGGTTGACCTATTTTTGACCGTTAAACGGCTCCTAAACTTAGAAAATTTCATGAAAAATAGAAATTTTCATGAAAAATACACATGTACGGAATTTTTTTCGCAATGCCTGCAGATATTGGCCTGATTTTTGGTGTGTGGCCAGATAATGACCAGTTACAGATCGAGTTCGCGTTTCGTCCCGGTTGACCTACTTTTGACCGTTTTAGGGATCCTAAACTTAGAAAATTTCAAGAAAAATAGAAATTTTCATGACAAATACACATGTACGGATTTTTTTTTTGCAATGCCTGCAGATATTGGCCTGATTTTTGGTGTGTGGCCAGATAATGACAAGTTACAGATCGAGTTCCTGTTACGTCCCGGTTGACCTACTTTTGACCGTTTTAGGGCTCCTAAACTTAGAAAATTTCAAGAAAAATAGAAATTTCCATGAAAAATACACATGTACAGACTTTTTTTCGCAATGCCTGCAGATATTGGCCTGATTTTTGGTGTGTGGGCAGATAATGACCAGTTACAGATTGAGTTCGCGTTTTGTCCGGGTTGACCTACTTTTGACCGTTTTACGGCTCCTAAACTTAGAAAATTTCATGAAAAATAGAAATTTTCATGACAAATACACATGTACGTAATTTTTTTCGCAATGCCTGCAGATATTGGCCTGATTTTTGGTGTGTGGCCAGATAATGACCAGTTACAGATTGAGTTCAGGTTTCGTCCCGGTTGACCTACTTTTGACCATTTAAAGGCTCCTGAACATAGAAAATTTCATGAAAAATATGAAATTTCATGACAAATACACATGTACGGACCTTTTTTGGCAATGCCTGCAGATATTGGCCTGATTTTTGGTGTTGGCAGATATTGACCAGTTACAGATGGAGTTTGCATTTCGTCCCGGTTGACCTACTTTTGACTGTTTTACAGCTCCTGAACATAGAAAATTTCATGTAAAATATATATTTTCATGACAAATACACTTGTACAGACTTTTCTTCACAATACCTGCAGATATTGGCCTGATTTTTGGTGTGTGGGCAGATAATGACCAGTTACAGATCAAGTTCACGTTTTGTCCCAGTTGACCTATTTTTGACCGTTTGACGGTGCTTTAACATAGAAAATTTCATAAAAAGGTGCACATGTATGGACTTTTTTTTGGAGTGCCTGCAGATTCAGGCCTGATTTTTGGTGTGTAGGCAGATAATGACCAGTTACAGATCGAGTTCTTGTTTTGTCTCAGTTGACCTACTTTTGACCATTTGACTGCTCCTGAACATAGAAAGTTTCATGAAAAATATAAATTTTCATAACAAATGCATATGTACTGACTTTTTTGTACTGATAATGACAGTTACAGATCGAGTTTGCGTTTCATCCCGGTTGACCTACTTTTGATTGTTTTACGGCTCCTAAACATAGAAAATTTCATGAAAGACAGAAATTTTTATGGAAAATGCACATGTATGGACTTTTTTTCACAATGCCTGCATATACTGGCATGATTTTTGGTGTGTTGCTTGATAATGACCCGTTACAGATCGAGTTTGCATTTTGCCCTTGTTGACCTACTTTTGACCATACGACACCTCGATCCTGAACTTAAAAAATTTTCCAAATTTTACAAATGTTTCTAATTTGCCCAAGGCGGGGGCATTCCTGTCGTTCCGACACATCTAGTTCACCATATGACAGATCCTGAACATAGAAAATTTAATGAAAGACAGAAATTTTCATGAAAAATGCACATATATGGACTTTTTTCACAATGCCTGCAGATACTGGCCTGATTTTTGGTGTGTTGCTTGATAATGACCCTTTACAGATCGAGTTTGCATTTTGCCCTTGTTGACCTACTTTTGACCATACAACACCTCCTGAACTTAAAAATTTTTTACAAAATTTAACAAATGTTTCTAATTTGCCCCAGGCGGGGGCATTTGTGTCGTTCCAACACATCTAGTTCTTGTTCTAAGTGTTTAGTACTTGCATTGTTCATATAAATGTTACACATGTTCTTGAAAAGTAATGGTCCAGCATTGAAGCATTATAACTGGTGTAATCTCATTGCACAGGTTCACATTAGGCCTGTAGGCCTTGTTGAAAGTTTTTCATAAACCAGACAGGTGGCACCACCTACCTATTCCTTTTTTGAAGAATAAATTAATGCCCTTTTCTCAGGAGTGATTTGGCCTATTGGCCTGAAATTGTGCATATCTATAGATCTTGGACTCTTCAATCTTGTACACAAGACTGGTGGTGCCTTCTGCAATCATTTTGCCATGACTTCCACCTGTATATTTGTTTTAGATGAAAATTGCTCATATCTGAGGAGTCCTTCAACGTGTTGGTCTCCAATTTGGCATGTACTTCCATCCAGGAAAGTTTTCTCGTCAACCTGACAGGTGGCGCCATCTACATTACCATCTTTATTGTATAAATTCATCCCCTTTTCATAAGAGTGATTCTCTTTATTGGCCCTGATATTTGGTGAAAATATTGTTTCTCAAGTTTATAGATGGAAGAAACAATAGTCGCTTACCAAATGTCAGTATATGCTGCTGAAGATGGGGGGACTATTCTTAAAGGGGGGGGGGGGATTAATTGTCTGGCAATACTATGGCACCTGCGGTGCAAAGAAATATGTAGTTGGTTGAAATATTATTTGCTTTGTGCCAAAGCAAGGTAGCAGTCTATGGCAAATGCTCCTGGTATAAGCAGCAGCTGAAAGAAGTTAGTGATTGAAGGAATGTAACAAGAGCACAGTTTAAGGGGTTTGTCACATTGGTTGAATCTCATCTTTTTCTTGGAAATGATACAGTTTGATTGGATTGCAGACTTTCTGTTTCAGCTTTGCTTTTGTTTCACATATATCATACATTATTTAAAGATAATCTCAAGTTGTGCAAAAACAAGATGTGCCAGTTTATATGTATAAATTCCCACCATAAACATAGTCTTACCCAGAAGACTGCACCTGTGTGACTGGGCACACAAACCTGTCCCTACTGCTTTGCTTTTGAAGCTTGCATTCTTGGCAACAGGTAGAGTGCCTGCCTAGAGTGTGAGGGGTTAGTGGTTCAATCCCAGGATTAAGAGGTGTCGTTCTTCCTTATGCAACATACTGTGGATTGCTTCATATTCCCAGGGTTAATATTTCATGATTTCCGATGTTTCAGTGTTTAAGGAGGATTCCATTTTCTAAATCTTTTCATATTTAAAACCTACACTAAGTACAGTATGACCATATGACTTCATTTTATCAAATGTAATATGTAATATGCGCAGTAAATCAAACTAATTGGATTGGGATCTAAGGGAACTTCGAACAAGCTGAATTTATATTTCTTTAATTTGAGATTATTGGAAAGATCTAACATAATTTATACTCTTTTAAAATCTTAAAACCAACAAGATATGTTATTATTATGTATCAATCTTTTATCTTTCAATTTGCCTTCCATGATCGGGCCTTTTATTCACGACGGTGTTATTTTCATGGTAATTCTTCTTTCACGAATATCACAAATTTGAAACCCTCATGAACAAAAGGCAACCACAGTATTTCAAACAACCTAGTGCATGAGATGATTCAAGCAGTCCTTTTAAAGGGCAAATGAATGGTACAAACCCAAAAAGAAACATATTAGATATTTATATTTTTTATGTAAGATGATCCTTGGATATTGAAAAACAGAAGTCAGTGTCTTTGTAAAATACTAGATCACTCGCACAGAAATGTGATTGATGTAAACAAATAATGAATCACATTGTATTTCAGTACAAATCAGGGCTGCTTTATTAAAAATCTTACATTTTTTCAGATAATGCATTTAATGACAAGCTGGAAAACAGCATACAGGCAAGGATCAACCAGACGATGGACATATACATAGACACCAACAAGACTCGGGACTCCATAGATTCAAGATTAGCTTCAATAGAAGCCAAACTTGCCCGAATGCAGACGCTGGTGTCTAAGCTGGACCAGCCAGTGGCTATCTCAGCTTCAGCATACATTTCCCATGGCCCGGGAACGTTTGCTGCACAGCTTCAACATAATGAGGTGTCGCTACAATTCCGCTACTCAAAACAACCTCAGGGGGTGCTGTTCTATGTGGAGAATAACTTGAATTCAGCTAAAATGCTATTACACTTGCATAAAGGCAAGGTTGTGTTTGAGTATGATAATGGAGGCCAAACTGTCACACTGACAAGTCGAGCTGAGCTGTGTCCGGCATGCTGGTTCACTGTCTTAGCAACCAGGTGAGTACAAGGTACACATAATTGGCAACCTGTAAAGTGATATTCCTTCAAACAAAACAGTATTCATCTATTAAGTTATTTATCACAGAGGTTACAAGTGCAAATGAATACTGTAAAATGGAATAACATAGCTGTCTACCCAATAACTGTGTAAGTGGCATTTTGTTCTCTTCCCTCATGAAGGTGTAGCCTCAGAGCCACCTACAGCTGACCTGAATATTTAAATTGCCGCTGTATAGAGCCATATGGTCCTAATACATATCAGTGTTACCTGGTGATCATTGATATCTGTGAACACCACCAGGTGGAAGCACCATGAAGATCATGTAAAGTTTCATCCGACTTTACACTTTGCCTTCCATGTCTTTCGGGCCTGTTCAGTCTTGTAGCTTTTGGGTTTCCTAGGGAGCATACAACCCAAGCAGCCATAACACGCATTAAAAGAATATTCATTCTACATTTGCCTTCCTCCCATGACCAGGACCCATTCACTCCTAGGTCTTGAGAGCGTACCCTGGTGGTACAGACTTTGGCTAGGAGTCTTAGCGCAGACTTTGGTCAGAATGGGACGCGAACCCAAAACCTTGTGGTCACAAGTCCAATGCAATAACCAATCCGCTACCACTCTTATGTCATACTATCAATTTTGCAAATATACAATGATAAGAAAAACCATGTGATTGTAGATACCAGAATGAAGGGAGACTGACTGTGACAAAGACCAATACTGGAGGTTCAACAACAGCCTACAACAGGGGCCACATGGCCCAGGTAGCTGTGTCATTCAACTCACCACTTTATATAGGAGGTGTGCCAAGTGCCTTGTCTGTAAGTACTGGTCAATGGACATGACTCTGTGTTCTGGATTATATCTGCCATGTAATATAGACACAAGCATCACCATGACAATTTAATACCCCCCCCCCCCCCCATGATATTAACAACTCACAAGAATTAGAAATTCAGAATTTTTATTGGATTTTTTTTTCTATAAAATATAGTCTACAGCAAAGATACAAATAACAATATGTTTAATTGTGTTCTTGGTTAATTTTAGAAAGAGTCTTGTATGTTCCTAATTTTCCACTGACAGGGACTGTGAATTATTCGGACAGTAATTCTTTAAGTTCTTTTGCATGCCTACTATTACTATATATTGGAAATATAAATATGGTACAGCATCTACCTTTCAGAATTTATACCTTTTATGTCAAGTAATGTAACAGACTTTTTAATTCCCTAATTATAATAAATCATGTGACTATCATGTACTACTCTCTGCATTTCAGAAGGTGAAGTTGCCAAACATAACACAGTTTGAAGGATGTATCCACAAGTTGACGTATGATGGACGCCCTGTCCCTCTGTGGGAGAATCAGATTAATGCAGGTGGTGACATTAAATGTTGTCAGAGTGCTGCGGCACCACCAGGACGTCCAGTCATTGATGGAGTCAGCTTTGACGGGTTCGGTTACATCAGTCTGAATCCTGCCTCATTCTCAGTGGTTGGACAGTCGCATGTTTCCATACAGTTCCGTACCTTCAGTCCTAGTGGTGTTGTCCTCCTGGTGGACAAGACTGGCGTAAACGAGTATTATGGGATGTTCCTGAACCGTGGGCGTGTTGTCTTTGAGTATGGAAACTCTGTTGTTAAGGTCTCTTTGTCAAGCTCCAGGACTTACAACAATGGAAACTGGTATCGGGTAAGCTGTGGTGCATGTTCTTGAAGCGAGATAAATGTCTATCATAGGAATTGCTTGTCATTATTTATTAAAAGACAAATTAATGATACACATACATTGTAAGAATAAGAAAACCAACAGTTAGTTACATGATGGACAAACTATTAGTATAAAATGTGTCATGTTTATTAATGAGTCATGCATTTATTGTACTTCTTTAATCTTATATTATATTTATCAAATTCCATTATTTGATTTTTTTTTAAATAGATTAAAGTATAAATTTGTTAAATTAAATATTGATTGATTGATTTTATTTAGGTAGTGAGATACATGCTTATAAAAGAACATTCATCCTAAAATACAGTATCTTGACATAACCAAGGATAACACTAAAAAGTTTAAAATATAAACTTATTTCCGTAGTGGTCCTTCCATAGGTGCCCAGTTGTTTTAGAATTTTATGGCTCTAGGGGCACAAGAGATTTACCCTAGTGTTACCAGTGAAGCTTGCTTTTATTGACTATGTGGTACAATGTCTGCCTTGTGTGTGAGCCTGCAGAAGTTCAGTGCCACCACCAGTCTGAGGGTGTGTCTTGTAACATTGAGAATATGTCAGTGCCATGTTCAGATTACATAATTACAGATGAGCAAATTTGTGAAAAAGATGAAAATGTATTTGATACTAGGATTAAGGTGTTCTGTTTACCAGGTCACTGCCATGCACAATTCCTCTTATGCTGTGATGTATGTGAGGGATGTAAATGAGACGCAGGCTGCTGATGTTGTTTCCATGGCAGCACCGACTATTAACCTGGCAACCCTGAGGGATGCCAGTCTTACAATAGGAGGACAAAACCCTAACACTGCCATAAGGTTGGTGTATGTGTCTGTAGTATTTGTTATATGGATATTAATGTTGGTGATCTGGTATTGTCTTTATGATAATTCTTCAATGTTTAAGGGTTTGATTTAAATAACAGCAGTGTAAAGTATGTGCAAATGTTATGTAGGGCAAGTGTTGGAATATTTCTCATTATATACCATCTTCCCACTGGCCAGGCTCTGGCAACAATGCTTTCAGAGACTTTATTGAGCCACTCTAGCACTGTGCATTTCATGAACAACGAACAAGAAACTACATACCGCATGACAAACGAAGATGTTTTATACAAACAGAAGAGCATGGGCTTTTTCAGATGCATATGGAAATGCCCATTTTATAATTATGCATATGGTCACAACCAATTAGTTATTATTGTTGAGGGTTTACCATGTTGAAAGATTACACCAGACAGCAGCTTTTCTCCCATGAACCAGATATTTTCTCTCCACAGCCTAGGTCCAGTGAGTCAGAGTTTTGCTGGGTGTATGAGAGACTTTGAACACAATGTTGATCCCTCCCTAACCCTGTTCTCACGCTCCCTGAATGAGACATTCATCAGCAGTAGTGGGGTTGTGATGAACCAGTGCTTAGAACAGGTAAGTTACACTTACTCTCTTTACTACTTATTCTGACACAAAGAATTTCAACTTCATTTTCATACATTGTATTCTTCATGAAAGTAATAACGTATGTATAAATACCTGTTAAACAAACTGCAAATTGTTGCCATGGCATACCATCTTCCATTATATGCTTGGTTCCCTTTTGTTTGCTTCTTTCTCATGATTATGTATCAGTTGGATGGGCACCAGTTGGACGGGTCTCAGTTAGACGGTCCCATTAGGATGGGTTCCAGTTAGACAGGTCCCAAAAGGATGAGTCCCATTTAGATGCTATGTTATAGTTACATGATGTGATCATACAATTAAGTAGCTGAGGATTTGAATCTTTATGAAAAAGCAAAAAAAAATAATAAAACTGGATATTTGTTTATCTAACATGGTATAAGTATCAGATTTAATGCAATCAGTGATACCCATGAACATGAATTACAATTTAACACACTTCTGATTTTTTGCCTTATCTTGTTTCTTCCTTGACATATCTTTTGTGAAAACTGAGATAATTTTATCCCCATTGTTATCCATATCATTAATCACCAGAGATACAATAATGAATCATCATGCATTAAATGTCAGATAAATATCAAGAGTCTAATTTAACAATCAATGTGTGGTAGACATGGTGGGCCAACTTATATACATATGCAATGTATATAAGCTAGGTTTTTGGAGAATTTGTAATTTTTAGTCCAAAATGTCACATTTAAAAATCTGTGCACTGTCATACTGTCAGTTATTCATTATGCATATTTCCAAGAAACAGGAGTAGAATGACAGTTTGGAAACCCCATATCATAGCAGGGATATATCATAGAGAAACCTGTACCTCTGACAGGGTCACTGAACTTCAAAGGGAAGCTTTCCCTGTAAGAGGGGTCACTTAATAATTAACTAATTGTTTGAATAACAAAACTAATTAAGTTGCGTTTCATAATGTTTGTGAAGGCAAGTCATTTCATAAGTGCATCCATTTGGGATAACACCTTTCTCCCCAGTGGATTGTCATGTAAATTCAAAAAAGTTTTCTTACAGGTATCCCAGTACCTGAACATTCTTACTTTGGTGGCACCATATTTCCCTGGTTAGTACCAAATTCTCTGTTAGGTGTCAGCACATGATTGTGTCTTCTAACCCAACTTTGTAGTCAAGAATATACTAGGCAGGTACCAGGGCTGCACTTGCTGGCTTTAAATCAATTAATGATGACATGGAATGCTGCATATAATAAAAAAAGTAAAAAAATCTGGGTGATAGAGAGAGAGAGAGAGAGGGGGGGGGGAGATAAATACACTCCTTACACATTGGTGATATAATGCATTCATTCTTTAAAACCAGCCAGGTAACCACTGCTTGCTATAGCACAGTTTGATGGGTTCCATAGTGCCAAGAATGTTTAGACTAGAGAGCAGGGTATTATGGGTTCAAACTTGGATGCAAAATGTGGAAACCAGCTTTTATTGGCCTGAATCACTACTTGCATTGTCCCAGGAATGCCATTAAATCTTATTCAACTGTCTTTGTCATTTAAATTGTTCAGATATTTGTGCTGTAAAATTATGTTCCTAAATAAGTTACTCCCATTTCTCCATCAGGGTAAAAAGTACTAGAATAAGATGTACCAGAATAATACAAATCTAATTAATTGTATTAGTTTATGAAAAATTGGTAGCACCAACTTATATACAAGAACTGGTGTTTATTAGTGATCTTTGAAATACCTTCATGACTATATATAGATCCTTTTAAGTCATATAGATATTTTATATGGTATAAATCAATCAGTCTAATGATTAATGTTCATAATATACATGTGATTTCAGGTTATCTCTGGCATTGGATTTAAGAAGAGTGACTCGTATGCCCGTTTGGGAGGTGTACCCTCCCTGATGGTCAACCTACAGTCCACCAGATTTCTGGACTTTGAGTTTTACTCCTACAATCCACACGGCATTCTGCTCTATGCTCAGAGTTCTTCAAATTCAGTACGTTATTTACTGAAGAACTTTTACCAAAGTTTCAGCCTGACTGAACAAAATAAATTTGATAATTAATAATTGTATTTTCTTTGTGTAAATGTGCCTGGTATAGCAGTACCTTATAAATGACATATTTAATGCTGTATAAACAAGAAAAACTGAGTATTTAGTTAAGGAATAGAATTTTAGGAAAAGGAAATGGCTCCTCTTAATATTAACACAGATTTTGTCACTTAAAAGTCATGTGCATTCGGTTAATATATATTTAATTTGCTAAGAATATGATTTCACAATTGTCATGATATGCTTGAAAAATAATCTGCTGAAAGGTATTTATAAGTAATAAATCAAATAGGCAATCCATCATTTTACGTGAAAGAAATTAATCTATACTTGGCCTTAACATGAGGTATGGTATATGTATATGATAACCAAAAACTAAATTATTTTAGCATGTAAAATCTAGAAATAGTGTTCAGCTCCTTGATGGCCTGAATAAACAGTCTAGTGTGGAAATAGATATCAGGTTATTTGTTTAGTTTTGAATATTTTGAATATGAGGATGTACTAAGCACAGTGCTATTAGTGTAATTTTCAGTACATGTATCTTATATCTTGTTACAGGACATTCAGTTTTACATCACTCTGTACCACGGTGATGTGTTCCTCCAGTTTAATCAGGGCACAGGTTTCCAGCAGGCCCTGCGGACCACTGGGCTGTACCTCAGTGACGGCCTTCGTCACAACGTCTTTGTGGACCTCTCCATCACAAACAGGTAACCAAGCAAAGTTGACCTTGCCATAGACTGGTACCCTACACAAATATAACCCCTCAGCTTAAAGCTTATCCTATCAACTGTCTTTTAAACTTTTGACATTTTATTATGAAAGCTGATCATCTTGACTTCCCAGTATATACTTTTGAGAGTGGATCACAGGATACCAATCATTAAAATTTTTTCAGGTGAATTAAAAAATTTATGGATAATAAGCTGTTGAACATATAGTAAGAAAATATATAAGAATGTATTTATTTTATTCATATTTGATGCTCTGTCATTATTGCAGCCCTCGTCTTTATGTTGATGGGTCGGCCATATACGGATCGGCCACCATGATGGCAGGATTCGCTATAGCTGGAGGTGTTCTCCATGTGGGGGGTATCACCCCCTCTGTCACATTACCCTCTGTGTATCCTATATCATCATCATTAGTGGGAGGAATACGTAATCTCAAAGTCAACAACATGTGAGTTACATGGATTTCTCAAAACCTTTCTGCCTGACATTGTAGGTCTGATAAGTCCAATAATTCAGCAGATCCCAAAGGGTTTAACTAGACTATACTCTCTTCCAGCACCCCTGGCCTCCAAGGGTTTAACTGGACTATACCCTGTTCCAGCACCCCCTGCCAGCTGGGGTTTAACTGGACTAGACTCTGTTCAAGCACCCCAGTCCACCTAATATATGTGATATTTCTTTTAAATATATTTATGTTTGCCACTACAAATAAGCTTTTTTCAATGGAAGTAATGTTGCAGTTTATGATGAATTGAATAACCATGAAATAAATATATTTACTTGGCGACGCATGGACCAGTGTTGACCAGTTTTAGAAGGAGCAAAAATGATGGTGTCAGTTCAAGTGGCAATATCTGTTTATCCATGTGATGTTTGAAGGATGTATGTGTGACCTAACAAAAATGACATGCAAATATCATTATGATGTCATCACTACAAATTGTCAAGTGAATGTAGTTTTAGTCCATCATCTTATGTTGTCAGTGATATGTTGCAAGAGTATATATCTGTTCAGTCATATTTCTGAATTAATCATATGGAATACATACACAGTATATGTAAAAAAACAGTAATGTGTTACTGGGCTTTGTAAACTATTTTGTAATGTGGGAATTCATGAAGGGTGCCTCACTTGTTCACCAGATGATAAGATCATAATCCTTTATTGTGCGGGAAAGAAAAATATATGCATGATCATTATAATTCTGTGTTATTTAAATTAACTTATGATTGATTTGACAACAGACTCTTCAGCTTCTACCAGACACAGCTGCTGACATCATCTCAGTTCAGTGGTGTGTACTTGAGTGGCCTGTCTGCCCCACCCACTACAGCTCCTGAGCCGCCATTCACCACCACTCCAGCCCCGCCTACTCTGACTCCGCCCACTTGTGCTAACCCAGACAGCTTTGCTGTCAGTGCTGTTGGTCTGAGATTTGGTGATGCTGCAGAGAGCTATGCAGCATTTGATTTACCTGATGGTTTAGATGTCCAAATTAGAAACAGGTATCAATATATACTTATTACACACATGATTATGTGCATATGAATGTATAAACATAGAGCTATGACACAGGAATTCAAGGAAAACTCTGGTTTTGACTGAAAAGGATCCAAAATTTTAAGTCAATTTGACCTTTTGTTTACATTTTGGATGCTCTTACCTCTGGAGCTACTTGGACCCATCATGTATTCACATTGTTTATATGAATCTGTTAAGTTGCATCACAGGTTACGACATTGTACTCATAACCACTTCAGTTATCATTTATGTGACTTTGCACAGTCAGAGGTCTGATAGTGTGCTAAATTTACTATATGTATACAGTGGAACCCCGCCTTGCGACCACCCCACAATTGCGACCACCCCACAATTGCGACCACCCAACAATTACGACCATTTTGCTTGGTCCCGAATTTTTTTTAGTTTATTTATGATTAAAAATGACTCAAAATTATGACCACCCCAGAATTCAGAATTACAACCAGATTTCCTTGCCCCAGCGCTAATGCGACCCCGCTAATGCGACCACCGCCGAGAAGTACTGAAACAACATTTGTCACGAGTCAATGGCTGCGTCTTGTCACAGGCTCCTTAACGAAAGATCAAAGCGGGTAACAAGGTTTCTTAACCCGAGTGTTAATCTGGTTCCGCATATATTCCCAACTTGGTGTCTTCGCTGAGACTTGTTTAGGTGTAGGTTATAGATCAAAGAGGGTAATTATCAGCATGATTACTTAATGAGCCGGTCTGACCTGGGGTCAGATGCTAATTGCTTCTCACTGATCACCTGTATTACAGCTACCCTAAGTGTGGGGTTGCGGGCTTAATATTTCAACTCATCACATATTGTTCGATCCTCATTGGTAAAATTAACGACCTAGTTAATCCTAAATGTGTTCATACCTTACTGACACTGAGTATTGAGCAGTCAGTAAAATGTATAAATAAAGCTTGCATGGGGGGAAATCCCTCACATTAAATTGCCTTTTCTGATAGATCGTTGTCAGTTTATTTTTCTACTAGTTAAGTTTGCATTTAAATTGCTTGCTGTTAGGCAACCATGCCTCTGAAAGAGTTTTCCTTGAAGGATAAAGTGGCGTTAATCAAGGCGGCAATACCACGCGCAGTCAGCACCAAATGGCTCAGCAGTTTAGCATCGGGAAAACTCAAGTGCACGCAATATATACTCAAGCGGAACCCTAAATATATGACAGCCACATATTTTGTTCAATATGCATTCAGTATGTTGTAATCGTATTGCCTTAGTGTTATAATTTGTTAATCGTCAGTAATGACGTATGTGTACATGTATATTAATTTTCATCATGAATAAATATGTTCAGCTACACACAAAATAACATTCAAAATAAGGGTCCTCCGCTAGGTGAAATATTTTGTTATAATTCACATTAAAGATATGCAATAGTGTACTCTGATACACATTAAATATCATCGTGTTATATGCGACCACAGTAAGAGTTTCACAAATACGACCACCCCCAAATTACGACCACTTTGCTCAGTCCCCAGGGTGGTCGTAATTGTGGGGTTCCACTGTATTTCCATAGAGAGACAAGTATAATGTCACATACATGATTTACACGTGAGAATGATGATCTCAAATATTTTACCACTGTTCTAAATGTAAACTGTATGTACAAGCATTTGTAATTACACTGGCTTTACTTTATCAAGAAACAAGATTAATCAGGCCTGTTGATGTGATAAGGTTGGAAATAATATGATATCATGGTTATCATTGTGGCTTGTTGCTTAAGTCTCTTCCTAAAAGCCCAGTGTATGACAAAATATTGATACAATGAAGAAGATATTTTATAGTGTTTTACATTTTTAAGTAATAAAACAGAATTATTTTTAATAGATATATAATATCTGATAATTAATAAGAAATAATATACAAAATACTAATAACATGATAATTTAGATTATTCAGATAAAAATCCATGAATTTTTTTTATCATTCAGTTTTGCGATCACTCTTGAGTTCCGGGCCTTACAGCCAAGTGGGATCCTGTATTACGCAGCCAGTAAGAGTAGCCCTAACCCACTCTATTACTTCTGTCTATTCCTAAGTGATGGCCACCTGGTGTTCAGTATGGACACCAACAGTTTAATCAGCAACTCAGATCCGAAGAACACCAAGAAAATCAAATCCATATACAAATACAATGATGGAAACTGGTGGGAGGTATGAAAATTAAATCCATATACAAATATAATGATGGAAACTGGTGGGAGGTATGAAAGTTAAATCCATATACAAATATAATGATGGAAACTGGTGGGAGGTATGAAAATTAAATCTGTATACAAATATAATGATGGAAACTGATGGGAGGTATGAAAATTAAATCCATATACAAATATAATGATGGAAACTGGTGGGAGGTATGAAAGTTAAATCCATATACAAATATAATGATGGAAACTGGTGGGAGGTATGAAAATTAAATCTGTATACAAATATAATGATGGAAACTGATGGGAGGTATGAAAATTAAATCTGTATACAAATACAATGATGGAAACTGGTGGAAGGTATGAAAATTAAATCCATATACAAATACAATGATGGAAACTGGTGGGAGGTATGAAAATTAAATCCATATACAAATATGATGGAAACTGGTGGGAGGTATGAAAATTAAATCCATATACAAATATAATGATGGAAACTGGTGGGAGGTATGAAAGTTAAATCCATATACAAACTGAGAGATGGAAACTGGTGGGAGGTATGAAAATTAAATCTGTATACAAATATAATGATGGAAACTGATGGGAAGTATGAAAATTAAATCTGTATACAAATACAATGATGGAAACTGGTGGGAGGTATGAAAATTAAATCCATATACAAATACAATGATGGAAACTGGTGGGAGGTATGAAAATTAAATCCATATACAAATACAATGATGGAAACTGGTGGGAGGTATGAAAGTTAAATCCATATACAAATATAATGATGGAAACTGGTGGGAGGTATGAAAATTAAATCCATATACAAATATAATGATGGAAACTGATGGGAGGTATGAAAATTAAATACATATACAAATATAATGATGGAAACTGGTGGGAGGTATGAAAATTAAATCCATACACAAATATAATGATGGAAACTGGTGGGAGGTATGAAAATCAAATCCATATACAAATACAATGATGAAAACATGAATCAGTGCTTGCTGTTAGAGTACACATCAGGAAATTAATTAAAATAATGTTTGCTTCTCAGGTGACAGTTCTTAGGATCAATGATTTTGTGGCTCTGGTGGTGACCTCTAACAGAGATTACAAGAACAACCAAGTCAGTTCTAGCTCTGCCAGTCAGATGATCATCACAACACCTGTGTACTTGGGAGGAGTACCTCAGACATTCCTTGGTCTGCCATTCTCAGGTGCTAACGATATCCCTGTACGTGTACAATGATCACTATTAGTATTACATTGATGCTTTTTAGCTCAGCTGACTAAGTCATCTGAGCTATATCGATCACTCTTTGTCCGTCATCCGTCTGTCTGTCCGTCCGTTAACCAGGCACAAATCATAAACACTGGACCTAGAATCTTGTAACTTGACATTCTGAGAGGTCCATGAAAAATCTCCTTGGAAACCAGAAATTAGGTCTCTGTTACCCATATCCTTCGAACTATTGGGCCCCAAAGTACCCCCCCCAGAATAGTCAAAAATTTAATACAAAAACTTCAATATCCCATTAACTACATCACTGATGGTCATAATTTTTGGCATACATATTGATCATGAGATGATCCATCAGTTCCTACAGACTGGTGGCGCCACCTTTATTTTTCGATTTTTTACGAATTGTTTTCTCTATTTTTGATACCTTTAAAAATGTGAACATCTGTTAGCAGGGCACAAATCATAAAGACTGGACCTAGAATCTTAATTCTTGACACACTACGAGACCTATGAAAAGTCTCCATGGAAACTAGAAATTAGGTCTCTGTTACCCATATCCTTTGAGCTATGGGGCCCCAAAGTACTCCTCAGAATAGTCAAAAAATTCATACAAAAACTTCAATATCTCATTAACTACATCACTGATGGTCATGATTTTTGGCATACATATTGATCATGAGATGATCCATCAGTTCCTGCAGACTGGTGGCACCACCTTTATTTTTCGATTTTTTACGAATTGTTTTCTCTATTTGATACCTTTAAAAATGTGAACATCTGTTAACAGGGCACAAATCGTAAAGACTGGACCTAGAATTTTAATTCTTGACACACTACGAGACCTTTGAAAAGTCTCCATGGACACTAGAAATTAGGTCTCTGTTACCCATATCCTTTGAGCTATTGGGCCCCAAAGTACTCCTCAGAATAGTCAAAAAATTCATACAAAAACTTCAATATCTCATTAACTACATCACTGATGGTCATGATTTTTGGCATACATATTGATCATGAGATGATCCATCAATTCCTGCAGACTGGTGGGGCCACCTTTATTTTTTTATTTTTTACGAATTGTTTTCTCTATTTTTGATACCTTTAAAAATGTGAACATCTGTTAACAGGGCACAAATCATAAAGACTGGACCTAGAATCTTAATTCTTGACACACTCAAGACCTATGAAAAGTCTCCATGGAAACCAGAAATTAGGTCTCTGTTACCCATATCCTTTGAGCTATGGGGCCCCAAAGTACTCCTCAGAATAGTCAAAAAATTCATACAAAAACTTCAATATCTCATTAACTACATCACTGATGGTCATGATTTTTGGCATACATATTGATCATGAGATGATCCATCAGTTCCTGCAGACTGGTGGCACCACCTTTATTTTTCGATTTTTTACGAATTGTTTTCTCTATTTGATACCTTTAAAAATGTGAACATCTGTTAACAGGGCACAAATCGTAAAGACTGGACCTAGAATCTTAATTCTGGACACACTACGAGACCTATGAAAAGTCTCCAAGGACACTAGAAATTAGGTCTCTGTTACCCATATCCTTTGAGCTATTGGGCCCCAAAGTACTCCTCAGAATAGTCAAAAAATTCATACAAAAACTTCAATATCTCATTAACTACATCACTGATGGTCATGATTTTTGGCATACATATTGATCATGAGATGATCCATCAGTTCCTGCAGACTGGTGGCACCACCTTTATTTTTCGATTTTTTACGAATTGTTTTCTCTATTTGATACCTTTAAAAATGTGAACATCTGTTAACAGGGCACAAATCGTAAAGACTGGACCTAGAATCTTAATTCTGGACACACTACGAGACCTATGAAAAGTCTCCAAGGACACTAGAAATTAGGTCTCTGTTACCCATATCCTTTGAGCTATTGGGCCCCAAAGTACTCCTCAGAATAGTCAAAAAATTCATACAAAAACTTCAATATCTCATTAACTACATCACTGATGGTCATGATTTTTGGCATACATATTGATCATGAGATGATCCATCAATTCCTGCAGACTGGTGGGGCCACCTTTATTTTTTTATTTTTTACGAATTGTTTTCTCTATTTTTGATACCTTTAAAAATGTGAACATCTGTTAACAGGGCACAAATCATAAAGACTGGACCTAGAATCTTAATTCTTGACACACTCAAGACCTATGAAAAGTCTCCATGAAAACCAGAAATTAGGTCTCTGTTACCCATATCCTTTGAGCTATGGGGCCCCAAAGTACCCCCCCCCCCCCCCAGAATAGTCAAAAATTTAATACAAAAACTTCAATATCTCATTAACTACATCACTGATGGTCATGATTTTTGGCATACGTATTGATCATGAGATGATCCATCAATTCCTGCAGACTGGTGGCGCCACCTTTATTTTTTTATTTTTTACGAATTGTTTTCTCTATTTTTGATACCTTTAAAAATGTTAACATCTGTTAACAGGGCACAAATTGTAAAGACTGGACCTAGAATCTTAATTCTTGACACACTCAAGACCTATGAAAAGTCTCCATGGAAACCAGAAATTAGGTCTCTGTTACCCATATCCTTTGAGCTATGGGGCCCCAAAGTACTCCTCAGAAAAGTAAAAAATTTCATACAAAAACTTCAATATCTCATTAACTACATCACTGATGGTCATGATTTTTGGCATACATATTGATCATGAGATGTTTCATCAGTTTCTGCAGACTGGTGGCGCCACCTGTATTTTTTTGGGTTTTTTTTACGAACTGTTTTCTCAATTTTTTAGACCTTTAAAAATGTGAACATCTGCTAACAAGGCACAAATCTTAAAGACTGGATGTAGAATCTTCATTATTGTCATGCAAGGAGGCCCATGAAAAGTGTCTGTGGAAACCTGAAATTAGGTCTCTGTTACCCATATCCTTCAAGCTATAGGACTCCGAAGTATCCCTCAGAATAATGGAAAATTTTATACAAAAGCTGAAGTATCTGAACAACTAATGCAGAGATCACCATGAGTCTTTACATGGATATTGACCATAAAGTGTTTTTATTAGTTTCTGCAGACTGGTGGAGCCACCTGTATTTTTTTTAAAGTTAACACATTTTTTCTCTATTTTTGAGATATATAAATTTATACAGTCACAATCTTGGCCTGTTGGTTAATCTGTTTGATGCTTCAGTTAAATGGGTATATACTACCATTAAGATGATAAAATTTCCTTTTGCAAATCTCTTCCCAGTCAGCTGAGCGTCATGACCCATATAAAGTATTGTTAAAACAGCTGATGTTATGAACAGACGATAAAGATTAGTGCACTATATGTCAGTATGGAGTACTGTAGATACAATTTTTGCGGTCACATTTTGCTTATTGGCTGTAATCTCCAAGTTGATACATACCTGGAAGGAACCTTCACTGAAATAATAATACCAAACACCTTGCTTAAAAGGCCAGACCATGTTTTCATCACATACTGGTATGTGGGAACACAGAATAAAACATAAGGTCATCTTAATACTATCATGTCTGTGGTAGCTACACTCTCAGTGACCCGTTTTAGCATCTATTTTATGATAAAAATAGCAATTGAACCAATCAAATGACTCACGTACTCTTGGATTTGTTTTGCAGCTGGGTTTTAGCCTCAACACTTGCAGACTGGTTCATTTTTCATAAAGTAGACGTTAAATCAAGGTCTGTGAAAGCGTAGCTGCAGCAGACTTGATGGTATGAAGATGGGAACAGATTACTATATTACAGTAATTGTCATACAGGCCTGCAAGGAGAATCTCTGGAGAATATCTCTAGTTACCTTCTAGGCAAAATGGTTACAGATGATTGTATCTTGAGAATTTGAGTGTTATTCTGTAATTTTCAGATTGGAAATATCCCATTCCATGGTTGTGTCAGGAAGTTCTCCATAGCTATTCACAAACCAGACCCATTCAGGTTTGACATAAGGTAAGGTGTTACACTTAAACAAAAGTCAGTATTAGTCAATACCATGTACTGAATTGCCACTTGCCACTCATATTACTATTTTTACATACATTCAAGCTTGATTCAAGATTCTTGATCTTGTTTTACTATCATCTAAGATATGTTGGTGATGTTGGTATTATAGTCTTTCTTTATAAAGATGCTGAGAACTTATAAAAATGTATCTTTTAGGACATAGCCTGGTGGTTGAGGTGTTGGACTACTGTGTTTAAGGTCTCCAGTTAGAACCCCACTGGTGCCTCAATGGCATAATGGTGAAATGTCTCTAAAGAACCTCGGATATTCACAAAATATCTGAACAGCCGGATTACACAGGTCTCATCATACAGTTAGCTTCATCCTCATTCAATAGACAATGCCACTGACAGACCATGGACTTAACTTTTTAAAAAAAAGTTTCAAAAGAAAAAAAGTTTTCCTTTAATATTAACTCCCATTTTGGGAGTAAACCCATTTCTATTCCCTCTGCTTAGTCATGTAATGTTGAATCTTATGTAGACCATATTTTAAGGATTTGGGCTCGGTCCAAGAAAGGGTTATTCTGCTTTAAATTTCAGCTCTGAGTGTTCCCTTGCCACAAGACTCCCTCTGCTGATAGATTCTCACCTGGCTTCTGTCCTCAGAGCACTGTTATTATGTCTCATCTCCTTGCCCTTATCAAACCCTGACAGATTTATTTCTCCAAGCTTATTAAAAGCACTGATGGGGGCTGCCATTTTGTGTACACTTTAAAACCAGGATGTTTTAGGTCACATGTCGAATTATGGGAAAACACCTTATCTATGTGTTTAGTCCTACAGCTTGTGCAATACACAAATATAACATTAAGTGCATTGAACATTCGCAAACATTCCTGAAATTATGACATCATAAAGCAGGACTGTGGGCATTCAGGGGGCAGTCAAGGAATTTCATTTTAAATGAAAAAATCTGTGATTATTTGGTAGAGTCAGGAGAGGTCAAGGAGATATCTGTGGTGACTGAGGCTGATTATCAAGTTGAAAGGGTCTTGCATCACTTGCTTTAAGGTCCAGCATTCAGTAAAACCATATTCAAGATTCATTGTCCTTTCAATTCTTGTTCTGGTGTGTGTGCAGGTTTAATCATTGGTTGTTTTCAGCAAATCTGTAAAGAGTTACATTCAAGGTGGCTATAAATTAAGGTTTTGGAGGCTGAATTATAAGTTTGACATGATTATTTTTCCTTGAAAAGCCATTAATAAGTCAGAAAAGGTAAGTGAAAAATCAGGAAATTCATTAAAAAAGATTTGCTGATGGCAACGCTGCATGTTAAGAAAGCTTGACATGATAATCAAATTTGATACATTCATGAAAGCTGCAAAAAGACATCAAGGTTTCTATGTTTAATAAATTTATTGGTTGTATTGGGTGAAACTTTGTCTTAAAATAAACCTTCACAGAAGAAATGAATCAATACCTGTCATTTCCAGCAATCCAGCAAGCAAGGCTGGCACCACATTCTGTTATGAGAATGTCCTGCCTGGTGTCTATATGAATGGTTCTTCTGCCTACATCATGGTGTCCGACCCAACAACAAGCAACTTTGATATTGCCCCCGGATTCAGCCTCAACATCACGTTCAGGACCACAACACGAAATGGCACATTGATGTCTGTGTATTTCTCCATGAATCAGTTCATTCATCTAGATATTTTCAATGGGGAGGTATGGTGCTCCTTTTTATTTATTAATATTTTATACAGTCTAACCTCTTTCATTTGCCCCTTGTAACAGCCAACCACGCCTACCGCCAACAAATGACAAAGTCACGATTTCCTTACTACTTATTAACCCCATTCATTTGCCAGCCTCGCTTTCCGCCATCCGCCAGGTGTTTTTTTACCTCAACAAGCCACAATCCCTTGATCATATGCCAACTTTCTGATTCTTACTTGAGACAAGTCAGGAATATTTCATCAAGCTGGTGTGTTATCCCTCAGGCTCAACTAACCTGGCAGCATCTGTGTTTACATGTCACGTCTCACTGCTTATTGATCAAGTACCCAGTGCTACCAATTAATTAATGACTTAACACCTGTGAGTTGTTTGGCGGCAGCTGTCATTAGCCGAGTGACAGGTGTTTATTTTACACCAAGAGTTGTTTGGCACTGTACTGCCGGCTGCAACTTCTTCACATTATATCGTGTATAGACAACAGCAAACCAACAGGGATTGTCCCCAGTGATGCAGAGGCCTTGCAATAATATGAGTGCTCGAACTACAGCGAACAGTCCAATATTAATGCATTTTACCGGATGGCCCAAAGAAAAACAGCTCTCCAGTCACAAGCTGGTAAAAAATGCTCCATTAAGGAAATTTTTTTGGGCAATTCGGATGAAAGTTGAATGGCAACAGGAGGACCATGGAGAAATATATATTTCGACCGTATATATTACATATATATCTCTTTGTAAGTAAATTGTACACACTGTATTTTTCTATAGTTATTTGTTAAATTTTTACTTTCTATGTGAACAAGGTTTTTAAAATTTGTACACAGTTTTAAAATTTTTTTTTATATGACTAGTTAAAGACGAGCCTAATAAATGCATGGCCCGATTTAAGGTACCCTGCACATCCCCTTTTGACCCCAATCAACTGCCACCCTCGCTTTCTGCCAAAAAACAACCAATCCCAAAGTTGGCAAATGAAAGTGGTTAGACTGTACAGATACTGGTATCTCATGATTACCTATATAATTCAGCTATTTAAAATGATTGAACCAATGCACCTTGTTGATACTTCTAAATATCATGTTGGTTAAGATTTTAAACATCCAATGATTCTGTAAGGGATTACGGTTTAAGCAAGAGTTGGTAGATTATTAGTTTGTACTATTTAAAAACATTTTGCTGCCATTACATTAATGTCTTGAGTGGATGATGTCTGGAGTGGATGACCTCTTGTTAGCTCAGCTGACTGTAAGTCATCTGAGCTATAGCGATCACCATTTATCCTTCATCCGTCAGGTTGTCTGGCCAGCTGTTAACAGGGCACAGATCGTAATCATTAGAGCTAGAAACTTCTTACTGCACAATCTCATTGGAAACCTGAAATTTGGTCATGGTGACCTATATTTTGTGACCTACGGGCAGAAAACATGAATATGAACACCTGGAAAGTCAGATGTGGCACAAATTGTATCCATTAGGCATAGAATCCTCTAACTTAACATTTAGGGAGCTCCAAGGCAAACATCCTTGGAAACCTGAAATAAGATCACTGTGACCTATATTTTGTGACCTATCAGAAAAAAAGATGTCATATGAGCACCCTGGATGTCAGATGGGCACAAATTGTATCTGTTGGGCCTAGAACTTTCTGACATGACATCCAGGGTGATCCTAGACAAATGTCCATGGAAACATGAAATTAGGTCCTGGTGACCTATATTTTGCAACCTATAGGAAAAAGATGTCATTTTGAGCACCTTGAATGTTATATGGGCACAAATCATATCTGTTAAAACCAGAATCTTCTCGCGCAATATCCAGGGAGGTTCTAGGCAAATCTCCTTGGAAGCAAGAAATAATGTCATGTTGATCTGTATGTTCAACCTAGGCCATGGGCCAAAAACATGATTTTGAGCACCCTGACAGATGAGGCACAAATTGTACCGATCAGGCCTAGAATCTTCTAAGGTAATATTCAAGGAGGTCCCAGGCAGATTTCCTTGTAAACATGAAATTAGGTCACTGTGATCTACATTCTGCAACCTATAGGAAAAGAGATGTCATAAGAGCACCCTGTATGTCAGATGAGCACAAACTGTATGCATTAGGCCTAAAATCTTTTAACGCAACATCCAGGGAGGTTCTAGGCAAATCTCTTTGGAAACCAGAAATTAGGTCATGGTGACAGGCCAATGCACCTTTCATGTCAGTTAGGTTCAAATTGTATGCATTACACCAAAGTCTGAGGCAAATCTCCTTTGAAATTTAAAATTAGGTCATATCACCTATGTTTTGCAAGCTTCCGGCCAGAAACATGATTTTGAGCAGTCAGACGGGGCATAAATTGAATCCATTGGCGCTAGACTCATCTAACATAAAATTGAGGGAGTTACTTGGCAAATATCCTTTGAATCCTGAAAATCATATTTTTATTTTCCGTCCGTTTTACAACATAGTAACATTAGCCATCGGCAATTCTCACAGACAATAAAAGAAATTAATAAAAGAAATTAGTACCCAGTCCAATGCAGCTGAGCATCCTGGCCCATGGGCCACTTGTTGCAAATACAATCAGCTTTGAAATTGTTTCTCAAATCGTTGATAAGCTTTTGACAAGTGAAATGTCAAAATGCAATACTACATATCGAATAAATCTTTATTAATTTTGTATTAATTTCAGAATCACAAAAAGGATTTAAATACAAATTTAAAAATCAGGAGCAACTCATGATGTCATTTCTTCATTTCAGATTCGATTAATCATTGGCAATCCTTTATACGAGTATGTCCCATTTGAAGCTGGAGAGAGTGCAGGAGGCAGCTACTCACTGTGTGACTACCAGTCCCACACAGTATCGTTTAAACTTCATCTGACTGGGGCAACCCTAACCATAGACAACCATCCAGCAAAAAGAACATTGTACCCAGTCACAGGCTACTCCTTGCCATCCTTTGCTGATGTCCCTATTTACATTGGGGGAATGAGAGGTGAAAATCTTGTTAACAAATCATTGTAAAGATCAGCACAGTACCTCAAAGAAGCTGGTTAAACTAAAAGCAAACATCTTGAATTAATATTAAGTTTTAATTCAAAGTTCAGTAAAGGTGTATTTTTTAACAAAATTTCTGACAAAGCAGTAACTGAAGAAGTAACATTGAAACCCTGTCATATGACTGACTGAAAATATTTAGAGAGTACAGCAAAAACTCCTGGCATGAAACAGACAAGTAGATAATGTATCCTTGAATGCAGTACATGAATTACTATTTATATATATTACTGTATTATGCATCTTCTGACTGACTGCGTGTAAACCTTTGTTTCAGATAACTCTGTGCCACTGCCAGTGGATGCCAGCAAGCATGCTCTACATGGTTGTATCAAGTCTGTCTATATCAACAACAAGTCCTACATGCTGACTCAGATGACACAGAAACGAGGAGCCACCATTGGCTGTCCAGCAGCTTAGTGTGCACAACACAGCCAAAGCACCACCTGGTGGAAAAACCTGGCACTATTGCAGCATACAAGGAACCATCTGGTGGGAAAACCATGAACTATATTGTTGAAATTATTCTTTTGGTATCTGATTCATGAACTTTTAAACAAAGGTTATGGTCAGCTGATAGTCAAAGTATAGGCTGATACGCTGACTGCAGAGAGGGCATAATAGGATTTCAAGCATCTTTTTATGAAGATTCAGTATTTATATGTACTTCAAAATACAGTCTTCTTAAAGTCTTACATGTTTGTAATATATCCAACATTCACTTCTTAATCAGCCAAGGGCATTTTGGTTTGGTATTTTCAAGGCTTGTGGCCCTATTTAGCGGAAAACTTTTACAAGTGTAAAATGAATTGGACCTCGAAGGCAAATAGAATGTCCAAACAATCTTGTTAAAGAATTATGAATCCCCTGTGTAGATAATGAAATTTTCATTTGTCCTATAGGATATTTGAATGGGCTTAATATGGAATATTTCTAATCATTGTGGATGTTGAATAATCAAGTATTGCTTTAAACATTTGATTTTTGTGTTAACAAACTCTTGCATCACTGCCCTGTTTATGTAGTTGAAATAAATATATACAAATCTGCATGTGTTGTATTTTGGGTTGAAAATAATTAGAAACGGGTAGTCAACAAGCAACAATGTGTATCCAAATCAGAGAGGGACAGGTGAAGTGAGGCATGAATTAAGTGGTATGTCTCACCATTCCTGAATGAAGTCCACTAAAACTCTGAGAAAAGGGCATTAATTGTATCCGCCAAAACGAAGTTTTGCGGATACTATGTTTTTGACTGGGTTCAGCCTCCGCCACCGCCGCGTTCATTTCCAGAGAACTCCTCTGAGACTACTGGACAGATTTTTCCGAAAACTTACACAAATTATCGGGTCACATTAGAACTGGTGCCTTAACAAGTGACCTTGACCTCTGTCTTTTTCTCTCTGCCCAGTGTCTGTTTGTGCATCTGTTTCCACACTTAAACCCACATATCTAAGGAACCGTTTGACTTATCAGGAAAAAAATGTTACACAAATGTAGCCCTGGGATAGCTTTATAACATACACAAAAAAGGTGGTGCCACCTGCAACCATGTTTGCACAGTGTCCATATGTGCATCTGCCTTGGGTTAAAATCACTCATATCTCTGCAGTGGTTTGACTAATTCACCTAAAATTTGGCTTGCGTAAACATCCTAGATAGTTTTCTTGATTTTATGACAGGTGGCGCCACCTACATTCATGTTAACGCTGCAGACATCCAAGCTCATATCTCGGGAACTGTTTGACCGATCAGGAAAAATTTTTTTACACAAATGTGGCCCTTGGATAGCTTTATAACATACACAAAAATGGTGGCACCACCTGCAGCCATTTTTGCACAGCGTCCATCTGTTTGTCTGCCTTGGGTTAAATCACTCGGATCTCTGCAGTGGTTTGACCAAATTACCTGAAATTCGGCATGCTTATACATCCCGCATAGCTTTCTTGATTTTATGACAGGTGGCGCCACCTACATTCACGTTCACGCTGCAGACATTAATGCTTTTATCTCCGGACACGTTTGACCAATCAGAAAAAAAATGTACACAGATGTAGCCCTTGGATATCTTTATAACATACACAAAAATGGTGGCACCACCTGCAGCCATTTTTGCACAGCGTCCATCTGTTTGTCTGCTGTGGGATAAAATCACTCATATCTCTGCAGTGTTTTCTACATGAAATTTTGCATGTGTATACATCTTGGATAGTTTCTCGTTCAAATAACAGGTGGTGCCACCTACAATCATGTTTATGTGGCAGAGATCCATTCTAATATGTAACATGTAACTCTTATTTCCCCTTGCCACTCAATCCATGCCTCACTTCACCCGTCCTCTGATTTTGGCGGATACACGTAGTCCCCTGTCGACTACCTGTATTCTAGTTTATTCTATGAAAACAGGAAGGTAGGTGGCACAATCTGTCTGGTTTATGAAAAAACTTGCCAAGATGGATGGATATGCCAAATTTCAGACCAATACATTGAACCACTCCTGAGATATGAGAAATTTTGACCTCAAACAAACGTACGGATGGAAACAAGTGAAAAAGACCGCATGTGACGCCACCATTCATGAGTACAAGATGGAGGAGTCCAAGATCTATGGACATGCACAATTTCACACCAATACGACAAATCACTCCTGAGAAAAGGGCATTAATTTATTCTATGAAAATTGGAAGGTAGATGGATCCACCTGTTTTGTATATAAGAAAACTCTCCAAGATAGATCGACATGCCAAATTTCAGACCAATACCTTGAACCACTTCTGAGATATGACCAGTTTTCATCCAAAGCAAATGTACGGATGGAAGACATGCAAAAACAATTGCAGATGGCTCCACCAGTCTTGTTCATGAGATGGAGATGACAGATGGCAAATGCAAAGATGGAAGCTTCGCAAAAAGTATTGTAGGTGGTGCCATCAGTCTTGATTACAAGATGGGCAGATCCAAGATCTATGGACATGCAAAGTTTCATTTCAATACATTGAACTAATCCTGAGATATGGGCTGTCACCTGAGACACCAAGATTCATACTGCACAGGAAGGATTGCAGGTGGCGCTACCTGTCTTTGTTATGCACAACTACATAGGTGAGGGAACAACTGTGCCTGGTTTCAAAAAGATCTGTTCAAGGGTCTCAGAGGAGTTCTCCAGAAACAAACGCAGCGGAACCCGTGCAAAAACAGTATCAGCAGAAATTTTTCAGGGGGATACAATAATTTAATATCTCTCATGTTTGTCTCTTCTTGCCTCGTTTGTATACAAGATATTTAGGGCTTTCATTCTTATTTAATAAATGGGAATGCCAGTAGTAAGAAAGTACTACATACAGACGAAAATTGTTCACTGTGGTAGTGAACATTTTGCTAAATTAGGCAATTCAGAATGTGTGTATGTGTGTGCATATCTTTGCCCTCCATGCTGCCCAGGGATGTTTTTTTTTTTTCATCCTTTTTGCTGAATGATACAAGCGAAGTTTAAAAGAATAAGAATTTCTCAGGGTCTTGATGAGAATGCAACAGGCTTCTATCTAAAATTTAATACATTTTATTCATTTGACACAAGAAAGGATTCCATGGACTGAACTTCCATCTTTTGACCAGTTTCTGTTCTGTCTGCAATAGCTGGGGCTCATCTATAACTACAAAACAATTCCTCAAAACAGTGGAGTGAGGGGACAGAAGATTGTCACACAGGGATATGAAGGGTGGGTGCAGAAAAAGGGTTGGATCCAGTGTTGTTTTTGACTTGGTAGAAATTGTGCTCAAAGTGTCATCCTAGATGCCACCGCTAAGGAAGACCCTGCTGAATTTTTATGTTGATAAGAGCAGATCCAAAATGATTGTTAAAACAGAACAAAATCATTGAGGCACAAACTTTTTCCCCCTGATGTGTTTCAACTAGAAAAGTGTTGCATCAGTGATGCTCGTCTCCAAACCTTCACAAGAACCCCTCTTTGTCTGGAAATTTGGGTAGTCGACAAGCCACTGTGTATCTGCCGAAATCAGAGTAGGAAGGGTGAAGTGAGGCAAGGATTGAGTGGCTAGGAAAATAGAGTGAGATGTGTTGCATATTAGCAGATATTAATTATCATGGATGTCTGCAGCATGAACGGGAATGTAGGTGGTTGGTGCCACCTGTCATTAAATTATGAAAGCTATCCAGTAAGTATACGCATGCAAAATTTTAGGTGAATAAGTCAAACCACTGCAGACAAATAAGTGATTTTTACCAAAGGCAGGTGAACAGATGGACGCTGTGCAAAAATGGTTGCAAGTGGCACCACCATTTTTGAGTATGATAAAGAGTTATGTGAGATCTATACACATGCGAAATTTTATGAAGATGCGTCAAACGAGTCCACAGATATTAGCATAGATGTCTGCAGCGGGAACGTAAATGTAGGTGGCACCACCTGTCATAAAATCAAGAGAGCTATCCAGGATGTACAGGCATGCAAAATTTCAGGTAAATCAGTCCAACCACTACAGAGATGTGATTTTAGCCCAGGGCAGACAAACAGATGGACCTTGTGCAAAAATGGTTGCAGATGGTGCCATCAGTTTATTGTATGATATAAAGATACCCAAAAGCTTATATTTGGTAAAATGAGTCCAAAGATGGTGGTTATGTGTAAACACAGAGGCACAGATGGACACACTGAAAAAAGGTCAGAGGTCAATGGAAAATGGGTAGGCACCAAGTCACATTATGACATATGACACGATAATTTGGTGAAGTTTCGGAAAAATTGGTTCAGTGGTCTCAGAGGATTCCTCTGGAAATGAACACCCTGGCAGAACCTGGTCATAAAAGTATACGCAAAACTTTGTTTAGGCAGATACAATTAAAAACTTGAATATGGGTAGTAGACAAGCAACTTTGTGTATCCACCATTATCAGAGTAGGACGGGTGAAGTGAGGCATGGATTGAGTGGCAAGGGGAAATAAAGGTTAGATGTGTTGCATATTAGCATGGATGTCTGCCACGTAAACATGATTGTGGGTGGTCCCACATTTTAGGTGGAAAAATCAAACCACTGCCGAGATCTGTGATTTTATCACACAGCAGACAAACAGATGGACTCTGTGCAAAAATGGTTGCAGGTGGCACCACCAGTTTCTTGTATGATAAAAAGCTTTGTGAGATCCAAACACATGCATCACTTCAGGTAGTTCCTTCAAACCAGTCCGGAGATATAAGCATGGATATCTGCAGAGTAACATGAATGTAGGTGGCGCCACCTGTCATAAAATCAAGAAAGCTTTCTGGGATGTATAGGCATGCGGAATTTCAGGTGAATTAGTGAACCACTGCAGAGACAAGACTGATTTAAACCCAAGGCAGACGAACAGATAGAAGCTGTGCAAATATGGCTGCAGGTGGTGCCACCGTTTTTGTGCATCTTATAAAGCTATCCAAGGGCTACATTTGTGTAAATTTTTTTTCCTGATTGGTCAAACGAGTCTGAAGATATGTGGGTAAAAATGTCAAAACAGATGCACAGATGGACACGTTGGAGAGAGGAAAGGTCAGAAGTCAAAGCTGAATGGTTAGGCACCAGTTTACGTGACCTGATAGTTGGAGTAAGTTTCAGAAAAATCAGTCCAGTAGTCACAGAGGAGTTCTCCGGAAGCAAATAAAGCAGCGAGACCCGGTCAAAAACATAGTATCCACAAAACTTTTTTTGGTGGATATAATAAAACTGGATTGAAAAAAGGAAAATGCATTATTAGCATTTAAGACTATTGTTTAAGCCCTGTTGTAACTGGGAACAAATAACGAACAATGGAGTTATAGTTTGCAAACTACACCCATTTAAACAAGAGACCACAAAGTCAGGTCTTGCATTGACCCAATTTTTGTGCATGATAATTAGCAACAAAATTGATGGTGAAAATGCTGTGGTCATGCACATTCGTGGTCAAGAAATAAAGTTTTATGCCAACAACTCAGTAGCTTGGATTTTTTGTACTAGATTAAACATTAAGTATGTGAACAGCTGAGATTGTAAAATTGACTGGTTTCATTTGTTTTTGCATGAAGAAGCCATTTGAAAACAAGGGACCCATGGGTCACACCGCTCAGCTGAATTTTTGAAAATATTAGCAAATACAAAATATTCTTATTTCTTTTGGTTTATGTATTTTAGCATTTCAAAAGCAAAGAGAAAATGGAGCTGCTTAAATTAAACTGTAGATTATAGAACAAGGCCTAAAGGCCTAATGCAAACCTGTGCATTGGGAAAGACACCAGGTATAATGCTTCAATGCTGGACCATTACTTTTCATGTATATGAACAATGCAAGTACTAAATATTTTGAATAAGAAACAACTACACAAACATCTCTGTAAAAATTCTGGCATGGGTGCACACAACACAAAAACGATTGTAGCTGGCACCACCATGCAGTCTTGTACACAACGAAGCTATCAGAGATATACACATATGCCAATTTTCAGACTGATATATCAAACCCCTCCTGAGAAATAAGCAGGGCCACACATGGTGCAAAAATTATTGTAGGTGGCACCACCAGTCTTGTATACGACAAAGCTATTCCATATGTATAAATATGCCCAATTTCAGGCTGATATATCAAATTCCTCTGTAGAAATAAGCAGGCACATACACTGTGCAAAAGTCAATGTACGTGGCACCACCTGTCTTGTAAATGAGAATACCATCATAGACACATAAACAGGTCAAAATATCAGTCCAATACATCACACTTCCCCAGAGTTTGATGCACTGGGCTGACAAGGCTAAAGTGAGTAAGGCAGTTGCCCCCGAGTCACCTGTGACAAATTGCTGCCTCAAGCTACTGCACTGAGTGAACACGACCTGCACCTGGCTAGACTGAGTGAACTCTTGACCTGTTGCATAATCTGACACAGTTGGCAGTCTGCCAAAGCTAAAAATAGATCAAGGCTGAACTTTGGTGCCAAATCTGATGCAGTGGGCAGTCTGCAAACACTATAAATAGAATGCAGCTACTGCACTGAGTGAACTCCTGACCCATACCTGGCTGCACTAAGTGAACTCTTGACCTGTTGCCTAATCTGATACAGTTGGCAGTCTGCCAAAGCTATAAATAGATCGAGACTGACCTCTAGCCTGTTGCCAAGTCTGAAATAGTAGCCACACCATTGCATAAGCTCATGCAGGGGCCCTGCCCTGAGGGGCATGACACCCATGAGGTGATCACATGGTGCCCATGAGGTGTTCACATCTCCCATGAGGTGATCACATGTCACCCATGAGGTGATCACATGCCTTGTGCTTGGCTGCACTGATTGAACTCTTGACCTAAATCTGGCTGCACTGAATGAACTCTTGATCTGTTGCCAAATCTGAAACAGTTGGCAATTTCTCAACCTATTTAAAGATACAGACACAATCTTGGAGGGTTGGGATAATCTGTTTACACATACTGAAAGACTTTGGCTAAAATGCCTTTTTTTCAAACTGACTTTTTCATAAACTTTTTATCAAAATATCTAGAATAATAAAAGATGCAGTTCTTTCTTGTATAAAGGTCCAAATATTCTGCCAAAAATCATTCAAGTAAACTTGAACAAAGGCCACCCAAGAATAATTTTTGTGCAATGTTACAGAAGTTATAATTGAAACAATAATTTTGTAGAAGAACAGTTTTGCAGTCCTCAGTTTGAAATAGACATAATAATGGCCATAAGACCAACAAAAGCTTTTCTGATATGATTGAAAGAACCATGTCCTAGGATAATTATTTTGAAAAATTGAACGATTCAACTTGACAGGTTCATCATAAACATTTTAAGCTGAAAGAGGCTACAATACGAGGTTTTTGCCCATAAAAAAACGGTCAATGTAGGTGGCACCACAAAATCTGCAACTTCAAATATGAGTCATGTGACCAGCATTTGCACAATACTTGGTAATGCTAGCTTCTGTCATTTCTGAGATAGTCAGTATGCTTACTTGGCCAAATGACTGTTCAAATGCATGTAACTCCACTAAAATTCATCAAATGCAAACCAATGTACAGACGGCGGATGCCACCACACCATTGCATTAGCTCACAGGTTCGCTAAAAAAATTACTACAGATGCATAATGAATGCAAAATTATAATACAGGTACATCTCACTGATGGCAAAATCTTGAATTAAGTTGAGTATGGATACCTATTATTTATAATCATGTACAGTTCTCTATATATATCCACAGAGAGCTGTATACCTGTGATTGTAAACATTGCCTGGCATGAGGAATATTTAAAATCATAAATCTACATTTTTTAAAAGCTTTTAAAAAACATTCTTGTCAAATTAACCATTGATAACCTGAAATCTAAATGTCTAGAGGCATGATGTAATGGATGCTGATAAACAGGTGCCAGGCTAGATGTATATGCTTCACACAGCTTACATATATGGTAAATTGGCTCAATTCAATTTTTATAATTCAGCTAAAATTCATTCTTTGGAACCATAAAAGACCATTATAATAAGAATTATTCAGGGGATTATTCTTGTAAAATATTAAACAAATTTGCCTCAGTCAAAAAACATTTTACAGGTTTACAACTCGTATGGGAAATACAAAATGGCTAAGTTAAGCTTCTCATAACTCAGCCAAAAATCACTGAACCAAAACCATTTGAACAAACTTGAATTATCAACATCTAAGGATAATTAATGTGTGAGATTTAAGAATTTGGCCCAGTGGTTTTTGAGAAGATCTTTGTAGCCACTGAGCTAAAATGGGCTGTTATGGCATATAACTAAATTCAGCTTCCCATAACTTAACCAAAAGTCACTGAAAAGAGACCATTTGAACAAACTTCAGAAAGCACTACCCTAGGATCATTTCTTTGCGATATTAAACAATTTGGCCATTTGGTTTCAGAGAAGAAGTTTTTTGTAGCCCTTAGTGTGATACAGGCAGTGATGACCCTGTACAAAAAAGGCCGATGCAGGTGGCCTCAATTTCAGATATGACCTATGTGACAAACATTGCCATAAAATTTGGTGATGATAGCTCAAGCCGTTTCTGAGATTTAAATTTTAAAATGCTTTTTTGCACAGTTAACAAAGTTCAAACGCCTGTAACTCGGCCAAAAATCTCGAACAAACTTGAGAAAGATTGTTCCAGGGATCATTTCTGTGAAATATTGGACAATTTGGCTGGACAGTTTTGGGGACATCTAACATTATGCGGAATTTTGGATTCCTAGGTCTTACGGTTTCAAAACGTGCCACATCTACGGACGAACTGACGGAAGGACAGACGGACCGACGACGGACAATTCACCACGACTATAGCTCAGATGACTTATTGTCAGCCTAGCTAAAAAAAACAACAAATTAAACACTTGGAAAAGACCTGGAAATTTAGAATATTTAATATGATCAAATGCATCCTTGTCTATCATTAACTTGCTTCACATAATCCCTTATAGAAAACAATTTTATTTATTTTTCATTTTTATGATTGAAATTAACTGTTACCATAAAATTCCTTTTCCATTTATTTTTCCTAAAGTTATTGTAAACCAATAATTTTTTAAAATTATTGTTTGTTATGTTTTTGGCCAAACAAATACAAGAGGAGGGGGGTTGAATAGATTTATCCAGCTGAGGCCACCCAAGAGCTGGCTTGCCTCGCTTCAAGCATGAAAGGTCAATATGGGGACATATAGAGGGGCTTCAGTACAGCCTAGGTGTGACATGGTCTCATAAAAAATGTAATAAAAGCTACAGTTTTTGGTCAATTCCTTTCAAATTTCAGAATTTAGAAGCTGAAATCCTTACGTGTGCATGATAAGAAAATTAAACCAACAGTACTTACTGGGGAAAAAAAAGTGCCATGCCCAAATTTGGGCAAAATTTTAGGTACTGATTTCCTATTTATGTGAATAACTTATAAAATTTAAAAAATTTAGATCTAATTTTCAGTATAAAATTGAATCTTGATTAAATGGAGTTATATCCCTGAAAGAAGTCCCTAGCTTCAGCCATTCTTATGTTTAGTGAGTTAATATATTTCCTGATTTTTTTTTATGAGGTGCATTATGTTCTGGCCCATAACTTCAACAAATTACCCAATACTGACCTAATTTTTGGTATGTACATAGAAAATGTACGGAAGAATATGCATTTTTACTATGATGAAAATCAGATCAGTGGTTTTGATATTAGGCAGTATTATAGTGTAACAATGGTTTTTTATGGAAAATGGAGGCTTTTCCTTAATATCTCAAAGGAACAAAGTCCTAATGACCCAATTTTCGGTATGGTAGGAGATTTTGGGGACATCTAACTGTATGCCGAATTTGGGATTCGTAGGTCTAACAGTTTTAAAACGTGCCAGTTTAACGGACAGACGGACAGCCGACGAACAAAGGACCACGACTATAGCTTAGATGACTTATAGTCAGCTGAGCTAATAAACCATTCAATTCCATTACATTTAATTTCTCTTTGTCAAAAAAGTTGACCATGAGAGGTACACTGGCACAAGCAGAAAAGACCACAACCCCTTACAGAGAGTAAACCAGCAAAGATGGCACCATCTGCAGACAAAATTACCTGGCAGTCACATGAACAACTACATCTGCCAAACTGAAGAATGATTGGTGCAATGACTGCTGACATGAAAAGTTTTTGCACCATACAACAAATTACATAAATTCAGTTCTGTGGAAAAATCTATCTGAAAAAAAATAATCCTTTTAAAATAGTATTCATATAATTCTCTAAGCTCCAAGGAATGCATACAAAATCGGGGATATTGTGCCTAAAATGGGTTTCATAAATCCAGTTTCATACAAACATAACTGGATTTTTGCCTCCACCAGGAAGGTAAGCGTGAATTCCAGTTAAATGACAACAGAACTCCAACAATGATAAAACGGAAACAGAAAATTTATCAGGGCATTTAGGGAATGGGCAACTGAAGAAGCAATAAGATTTTTGTGTGGATCTGTCACAGTTATCTTCCATTCATTCTCAGTCTCATTCAGAACAGTTTCCTTTTACACCTCTTTCAAAATGAACAACAACAAGAAACACTGTGATACCCCGTCTTGGCTTTTATTTCTTTACATTTATTTAGAAGAGGTGGATTCGCCACGGCTCTTGCTTGTGGACGCAGACCTGCGGCGTTCTGCTTTCCTTTCTTTAGCTTCCTTCATACGCTGGGCCAGCAGTTTGGCGTAATCGGCAGCATCTTCACGTTTCTTGGCAGCACGCCTCTTCTTGAGAGCCAGACGATGCCTCTTGCGCTGCAGTACAAGTGGGGTGACCAGACGCTGGATCTTGGGGGCCTTCGTCTTGCCTGGCTTTTTGCCTGTGAAAAGAAAAACACCTGATTGTGAGGAGGCCAAAAAATGCAATGAAAAAGGCATTCCCCAGAGTTATTGACACCTTATTGCAAATTTCCGCTTTCTTATTTTATACACTATGATTAACTGTTAGCCATCTAGTTGAAAATAAACAACAATCAACACCAATTCCAAAATTATCTTAAAACTAGATATTTCTTGGCACCGCAGAAGCCATAGTAATCCCAGACAATTAATCCCCCCTCCCCCCCGCCCCTGATAAGATGTATCTAACCTGTAAGTTTGGTGACTGTACCAACCATTTTTTTTTGAGTTATTGCCGTAATTTCATTTTAACATTATCGCTGCTGTGACCTTGAAAAAAATGTATCAAGGTCATCTATGTTCAAATTTATAATTTATAAGATATTAAAGTTAACATCATTTCAGCGTTATTGATTCTGTGACCTTGAAAAATGCATCAAGGTCACCCATATTTGAATTTGGCCTAGCCCTTGATAAGATGCATCTAAACTGCAGGTTTGGTGACTGTACCACAAATTCTTTTTGATTTTTATCCCTAATATCATTTAAGTATAATTGCTGCTGTGACCTCGAAAAATGCATCAAGGTCATCCATGTTTGAACTTGACCTAGCCGTTGATAAGAGGCATCAAACCTGTTGGATCGGTGACTGTTCCTCAAATTCTTACAAAGTTATTGCATTAACGTCATTTTAACAAGAAAACTACACAAGGTGGCACCACCCGTCTTCTGCGAAAGACAAAGCTATCCAAGAATTTCGGTCAATTTGATTTTTGGATCATTCCATGATTGCCTCACTGAGATATTAAAGATTGTGTGAATTTTACCAAATACGGGAATATCCAAGGTCAAGGCCACTCTCATAGGAAAGGTAATGACCCTAATTTAAATAAACATCATCCCATAACCCATATCTTTGTATATTCATAATATAAAAGAAATTTGTCCATTAGTTTTTGACTTACAATGCCCACACTACTGTCAAGTGGCAATTTAGGGGGTATTAAAAGGCACAAAAACAAGTAAAGAACTAGACATTTCTTGGCACCGCTGGTGCCATAGTATCGCCAGACAAATGAGGTTTTGTGGTATTTTGTTGATATAATGTGATGTATTTGTATTTTAGCAATAAATGTGAGAAACATTTGTACAAAATATAGGAATATTTAAAGTGAAGGCAATTGTTATGTAAAAGGTTATGTATAAATAGAAGTATATATTTAATGATGTATTGAATTGTATACGTATGTTTGGAGTAACTTGTTTGAGAATAATATACAGTAAAGCAGAAAGAAAGAGAAAGAGATGGATAGACAGGATTTCAGAGAGATGGAGAGATAAGAAAATGAGAATGAAATAATAATATCTGTTATATTTTGTTTCACATCATATTTTGTTCTTTGTAATAAATTGTTCTTTTGTCATAAAAATTGTCATTTGTTCCTTATCAATAGCATAAATTGTGGAAAACAAGAAAATAGAGTAGGGGGTGCCACCATGCAGTTCCCAGCAAATGACTCATCACATTACCCATATCTATCTATATGCATAATATGAAAGATATCTGCCAATTAGTTTCCAGCACATGACAACACTATCCAACAACTTTTTAATTTTTATTTTATAATGCTGACAATACTGTCAAGTCCCATATAGGCAACATTCATGAGCCATTTTAAATAGTCTTCGTCCAAAGGTCAAGACCACTCTCAAAGGAAAATGATCCAGTTGTGACTCTGTGGTACACCCAGTGCACTAATTCATTTATCACTGACCATCATATCTATTTATAGAATCTGACCATGGCCCAGAACTGCTCATGTTTGGGCAAAACATGATGCAACACCATGTGAAGACCACTAGCTGAAGCAATCCCCCAGGTTCACTGGAGATTTTCATGATTGTTGGTGATTTTTACCATATATGGCAATATTTAAAGTCAAGTCCACTCTCATATGCAAGGTCAGGACCCAAATTTAAATATATCTCATCCCATTTATAATCCAAATCTATGTATATGCATAATATAAAAGAAATCTGTCCATTAGTTTTTGACTTATAATGCTCACAGTGCTGTCAAGTGGCCCTTTTTAAGATATTCATGATTTTATGTTTTTCACCAAATATGGGAATATTCAAGGTCAAGGTCACTCTCATAGTCACGGTCATGACCCCAAATCAATAAACTGCATTCCAAAATATCCAACATTTGAAAAAAAAAAAATTAAAAAAAAAAAATAATTTAAATTAAATTAAATTTTAAAATTAAGTTTAAAATTTAATATACCTCATTCCATAAACCATATCTATATACATGCATAACATGAAAGAAATCTGTCCATTACTGTTTGACTTATAATGCTCACAGTATATACTGTCAAGTGGCAATGATGGGGTATTCAAAGGCGCAAAAAACAAGAAAAGGACAACAGGTGGCGCCACCTATCTTCTGCAAAAGACAAAACTATCCAAGATCTTCCGTCAACTTGATTTTTGGACCAATCCATGCATCCCTTTTTAAGATATTCATGATTTTATGTGATTTTCACCATACATGGTAATATTCAAGGTCAAAGCCACTCTCAAAGGAAAGGTCATGACCCCAATTTGAATATACATCATCCCATAACCCATACCTATGTACATGCATAATATTAAAGAAATCTGTCAATCAGTTTTTGACTTGTGATGCTAAAAGTACTGTCAAGTGGCAATGATGGGGGTATTAAACGGCACAAAAACAAGAAAAGAATACTAGGTGGCACCACCAGTTTCCGGTACATGACATCACTATCCAAGATCTTTGTCCAACTTGATTTTTGGATAAATCCATGAAAGATTTCTTGAGATATTTAAGAATTTGTGTGATTTTCCCCAAATATGGATCTATTCAAGGTCAAGGTCACTCTCCTAGTTGAGGTCATGACCCCATTTTTAAAAGGCTTCGTCCTCTCACCTATATCTATAAATGTGTCAAGTTTGAAAAAGATCCTTGAAATATTTTTTGAGTCATTGTGTCCAAAAGAAATCTCTGCGGTGGCGGCAGCGGCGGCGGCGGCGCAACCGTGCCTAAACCATAGTATCTCCAGACTATGTCTGGCGATACAATAATAGGTGGCGGCCACCAGTTTCTGGAACTTGACAACCCTATCCATGATCTTCGATCAGCTTGATTTTGTGATCAATCCATGCAAGATTTCTTGAGATATTTAAGAATTTGTGTGATTTTCCGCAAAATTTGACCTATTCAAGGTCAAGGACACTCCTAGCAATGGTCATGAACTCATTTTAAATAGGCTTCATCCTCTCACCCATATCTATACATATACCAAGTTTGTTAAAGATCAGTGAAATATTTTATGAGTTATCGTGCGGCGGCAGGGGGGACTGGCATGAAAACATAGTATCCCCGGACTTTATCAGGGGATACAAGTTGCCCACATAGCCCTACTATGTAATGAGTGTAACATGATCTCCTCCTATTTTATGTGTATATTAAAATCACAGGTTTGAAAATTTATATACACAAGTTGTCTAATACTGAAATATTAATCTTACAGACAGAATCATTCTTGCCAATCTCAGAGGATAAGTGCATAATTTTATTTGGAAGAACACAACACAATTCAACATATGCTTCGTAATAAATTGCCAAGCCTTTTCATAATACTGAAATTTCCATTTCACCAATGCACAACATTATGGATTATACAAACTTGTTTTTAAATAGGGGTACATAAAGAATTTTCAAAACAACATTTCATAATAATAAACATTCAAAGTTGGCATGTCTTAGTCAAATGGCTAAAGACTGGCACATCAGAGAGCTGGGTGTGTGTCATCAGAATAGTTGCAGAAGACCATCGTGACTAGATATCATCATTTGTGCAGTCCATTAAATTAGGGTTACAATTTAACAAAGCCAGTCTTGTTGCCATATCATGACAACCAACTACTGCAAAAATATGCTGTGACTGGATAGTGTCTGTCTGTATCAATATTTTCAGAAGACACCACTCTGATCACAGAAGACTATCTTTTTTATGTCCACATGACCTGGTCTGAATCAAGTAGTCATCAACAAGTACACAGTGGTAACTGGGCCCTGACAGGTGTGTTAAAGTAAATAGTATGGTCAGTCCATCAAGTTTTACAATGTTTTCAACAATGGGTGGTTGTTGTTACACAGGAGATCACCAATACTCACTAACAAATAAACATTTTATATAAGGGTTCTACAATAAACTGATGTAGAAACTGATATATAACAACTTACCTTCCTTCTCAGGCAGGGGACGCCTCACGACATACTGTCTGACATCGTCCTCCTTTGACAGGTTGAACAATCGCCTGATTTTGCTGGCTCTCTTGGGACCGAGACGGCGAGGAATGGTTTTGTCAGTCAGGCCTGGGATATCATTCTCACCTGTCAAAACAATAGACAAGACTGTGTGGTATATCCAATATCACAACAACATTTAACTGGTATTTATTCATGATTCTATTATTAACAAGCAAATTGGTGGAATTTATGCCCCCCACCCCCCCTTCCTCCTCTTGTTATTTTAGCTTCTTGTGATATTCATGCTTGCCTTCTCAATAAGTTATAGTTTTTATTTTCCACTGAAGATGTCTAAGCATGTCACAGTGCCTGTGTTTTAGTTATCATTGTCCCCTGAAGATGTCAACCCATTGCACATCATGTCATAATTGTTGTTGTAAATGGGGAACAAAAGGTAATTTTCCATTTTGTTTCAGAGCTGGTGGTAATTTTCAGACAGACACTCCAAAACCAATTCCACCCAAGGTATGCATGAGAGCAGTCACTGACCCAAATTTGAATCAAATTGGATAATATATGGGAAAGTTACTGCACAGAAATGAAAAACCTGAGGGACAGACAGACAAGAGGGACAGATGGACAAACCCAAATCAATGTCCCCCGTTCCACATAGGCAGGGGACAATAACATATGTTACTTCATGATGGCTGTACAATATATCCTGTGCAGTAGTACACCAACTCAAACTGTATGGTGCAATTAATTCGTCATAATCACTGAGGAACCACAGGTGTCACTACATATGCTTGATAATCAGACAGGTCCATCTGGTCCAACTTTCTATGTGCTAATGTTACATTCAAGCAGCTGGTTATTATAATACAATATTTTGGGTCTCCTCCACGCAAGCCAGACTGTACAGAAGGCTTCTGGATTTAATGCCTCAGGAAAACTGAAAACAAGCATACACACATACACAAACACATGCACCATACAGAAGCAGGTTTACTTTGTGCCCCTGATACCTAGCATTTCCTTGAGTTTTAATCTGCACATCAGAGAGCTGGGTGTGTGTCATCACCATAGTTACAGAAGACCATCGTGACTAATTTTCATCATGTGTGCAGAGATTCATAAACCTGAGCATACTAACACGTATTATCATAAATGGCCATAAACTTCTAAGAATTAGAATTTTATTCTACTGACCCTTCTTGATGATGATCAGGCTGAGCACACTGAGGTTAGAGTCCACAATGCATCCACGTACAGATTTCCTGCGGCGCTCCCCACTGCGACGTTCACGGAAGCAGGAGTGGCCCTTACCCAGCAGGAGACGCACTCTGGTGGCTGAAAGGACACCCTGTTTCATTGGGAAGCCCTGTTTATCGTTACCACCAGCAATGCGGACGATGTAGCCCTGTTGGTCAAAGAAACAAAACATGTCAAAGGTGAAGCACACATCTCTGCCAAAGTAAAATGACCAGATCAAAGGATCCAACCTTTAATCTAGATGTATTCCCTGTCCCAAATATCTTTCTCACCACTCGTAAGTTTTTTGGAAACAGTTTTTGTGTATTCCTGAAAAGCTGTCACAGACAAACCAACCAACAAACAAGTGAAAAGAAAACCTACTCAGCAGAGGACATAAATATGAATAATATGTAGTCTATTAACTATGACTTAACTATACAAATTACACTTGAGAGGTTATTTATTTATAAGATATTTATTAATATTGCCCCAAATATCCTCAATCAGTTTCTTGAAATTGGTTCAACAGTTCTTGGTTTAGCAGACAAACCAACCAACCAACAGGAGTGGAAACATGACCTCCTTCACAAAGGATATAAATAAAGAGTAATAGAATAGGGTAATTTGGCTATAACGGACTGACTGTGACCTTTTTAACTATATTACAACCATTCTAGTTACACCTGAGAGGTTATCTGATATCATTCCAAACATCTGATCTTAACAGCTTACACTGAATATGTAAGTACAAAACTGAAACAATCTGACATATCAAACACAACAAAAGCAAATTAGCATATAAAACATGATAAAAACCCAATTTATCCATACATTACAGTGCATGTAATATCTCTGCTCAAAAATAATGAAAATAGTCTAGATACAGTCTCTACACAGAATATAATAGAGAGAATGGGACTGAGGAACTTATCATCATGATTTCAAGTACACTATGATAAGTTAGATTACTGTATAAATCAACTGTAGTCCTGCACATCAGAGAGCTGGGTGTGTGTCATCAACAGGTTCAGAAGACCATCGTGACTAGTTTTCATCATCTGTGCAGCACCCTGAGTTTAGTAATGGGCAATCAGGGAGCTAAACTGACAACCACATGAAATTTACATGACCTTAATAGCTGCAGCATATTCATTTAATGAATAATCATGAACATCACTGTTCTGTGCGGCCACTGCCAGCCAATCAGGGCAATGACACTGTAAACCCTGAGTCACCTGACAATAATAAAATTTGCATAATTTGGGAGAGCTCTTCCGAACAGAACATGTGTAGTCTGTAACAGTAGTCATGTCAGCAATTTTTCTGGGATATTTTTTTGCAAAGGAGACAGTATTATAAGAAGATCTAGGCCAAAGGTTGCAGGAGCCATTCCTCTGACTGCCAAGTAAATAATTCTCATCTGCATGGCATGTAATTCATATGAGACAAATAATCCAAAATACTGCAAGACTGTTCACAATGACTGCAAGATATTCATCTGTGCAGGCATAAGGGCTCTGGTGGTGAGGTCAATTATCTGAATTATGATCTGAAGGCACTTTAAAAGTTTTAATTCATAGCTGAATGGATTCCTACATGTTCAAAATGCTAAATAATAGAACAAATGTTTGTTAAAGAAGGCTGAAGTGTAAATAGCCTTTGATCCCTAAATTTAATCATAAAGAATAAAAAAAATAAGTAACATTAGTAATAGAGCCTTTAGGCATTTTGGGATTCCACTCATTTTCTAAAGTAGATGTTTTGGGAGAACGAGTTTAGATATTTTGAGAGCAGACATTTGGAGGAGGCTTCAGTGTTTTATATATACTGGTTAGACCTGCTGATTGCTGGACAAAAAAATAAACAGTCTTTTCCACAGTCAGTAAATTCTCAAACTGTACGCTTCTGCTTTACTAAATTAAACTGAAGTGATTATTTAATTTGATTTAAAGTATAATTACTCAGCTTAAGGCTAACCGTACTGTACAAAACACCCCTGGAATGTATATACGCTAGTTTATATGACCTGAAAAAGATTTTATTACTCAACTGAAGACAGTACAAAATATATAAACCACATCCACCCCTTGGACTGTGTTCATATTAATTGTTCAACTAAAGACTACCCCACTGAGCCCTACAATCACACCCCAGTTTCTTTCTCAGACACCAAAAGATGTCCTAGCTTGCACATCCTTTGCATATTAAAGTTTTTTGAAAACTATCCCCCTGACTTGTGCCAAAATATCAATTTGAAAAACAAAATTACATGGATGTTATGACTGTATTTCTTCCCTGGAAAGAAAAGGTGGGACTTCCCTTCCGGGAAGAAAGTATTTCTTCCCTTCCCTTCCTTCTTCCTTTCCCTCTGGGAAGGTTGTGCCAACCCTGCTTAAAACTCAAGTATCAAACCATGAATACAGCACTGCAAAATTTAGTTTTGGGCAGACCTGAGGTTAATCCAAATTTTTCAATTCCAATTCAATTCCAATTCAAGATCTTTTATGAAACTTCAATTCCGATTCAATTCAATTCAATGTACTCAAGAAAATATCAATTCCAATCCAATTCAAATAATTTTTATTTAATTCAAATTCAATTCGCAATTCAAATATTTCAGTCATTTGAATACATTTATTTGGTGGGTAACATGTTTTCACAGGTGTTCTATTACTTTTGCACAAGTACACAACTTACTGTAAAGTTTTGTTCAGATTTGATAGAATTTTAATTGCTCAAAAACTAAATGAAATACCATTTCATTATATTTCATATACTAGTGTTTAATAACATGGAGTTTTTCAATGTGGTAAGGCATAACAGCCAGACAGGTTTTGCTAGTTTTACTGGGCAATTGTGCCTTCAGATCAGGTTAACTCCCTAAATAGGAATAAAGGTTTATTTGGATTTCAAATGAGTGGCCATTATTACCTAGTACGGTTGATATATATGCAAATATTCTTTTTTTTTTGGTGATGAAAAACATAAAAGCTTTCATAATTATGAGGAGGGGGTGATCACAGTATATCCTCTAAAATAGGAAGGTCAATCAATTGCTTGTTCTGTCCAGTGAAGTGCCATAGGTAATCAGAACCACTGGTCACTACACAGATAACAGCTGGTCTGAACAAGCCAGAACAGTAGAGCAGCTCCAGGGACACAGAATGCTATAACAATAGCCATATCCTAAAAAGTCACTGGACAAGAACAAGTCAGTTCAGTAATACCTGATCACATGCTTTATGGCACAGGAGGAAATGGGAAATATTAGAAGGTAATACATATTACTCTAACCCTTTGCCTTCTATTGTCATAACTATTACAGCTCTATTTTATATACATCATAATTACTGTTACTATGAAAAGCTTATTATTATATTATTATTATCTCATCTTCATTGTGCTGATAATGCTGATATCAGTAAAAACAATTGAGGAACAGTGATTAAGAAATATTTAAGCTGTTATCATGCACCTTGTGTCATCCATGAGAGGCATTTGTATTTGAGTATAACCAAATACTGCATAACTGATTTTCAAACTGACCTTGAGCAACTTCCAGTAAGCGACACTTTGGAAAATATGAGGGTTTGAACTTTTGGCAAACAAATACCAGAGAGGCCGAGAAAACTTATTATATAATTTGCTCAAATGACTGCCACGGAGAAGGAAAATACAAGCTGCTAGACAATCATATGTTCATTTAATGTACATGTGAACAAGAAAGCACTATACATGCCCTTTTCAAAGATGTAACAACCAAATTAATACATAAAGAGTTCTAGAATAAGGATTTGAAATTTAAAGGAACCATTATGCCTTCATTTTTTTTTTCTCTCAAATCTGTGCACTGTAGTTTAGTCAAATGGGTCTGTAAAAATCTGCCTCATCCAACTACAGTTTCCACTTTCCAGTCACTAGTCATCTATTCTTTTTCACCAATGATCATGCAAACTGAACCTATGGTAAGATCACCTTTTCCAAGCCCTGTTAAAAAAGTTTTACAGATTTTTCTTATAACTGTGCTTCTATGAATATGCTGCACTTGAATGCAATTTTCATGAAATGCCAGTTTAATCTAAAAAACAAAATCCTTCTGGCCTGTACTTCTTGAAACAAATTTGGGTATGATTATTGAAAAGTTGCAAAATTGTAACAGAAAATGGGGTTATAACCAGTTGATTGTAATTTTTTATTTTTTATGCTGATTGTTATCTGCTTCTTACATTTGTCTAACATTTTATGGCTTGCAGTTTGAACTAGTATTTGTGTATTTCTCTCAGGAAAATCCAATGGGTTACCTTATTTTTGCAGTTTCAACTAATGTCTAAGGCTCAACAATAACATATGCCCGACTGCCTGAGGCAAGCAGTTTTATTTTGGCAATAAAAAACTGTATTCCACTTGCCCGATTGGGCAATTAAACCATCAAAATTAAGAAACTGGTACAAGAAGGAACATCAATATAAAAACCAAAAACTGGATGCACAAACTTAGAGACAAGCGGGTCCTGTATTACTCCTGATACTTGCATTGAATTCATTTGGTATGTACTGTCTGTAGTCATGTATTTCTGCTATTTCAATCACTCTATGACATCGCTGTTGGCCTGACTATCCTGTATGGTTGAAAGCATCACTGACTTAAACAAAATTGAATGGCTTAAAACATGGTGTCACAGGGCATGCTCGGATGGTAGCTATAAACCATCCAACAGCATGCAACATAAATGTTCAACTCGGGTGGCTTGTTCACAGGGTGCCATATTTACCGCGTAAAATGTTCACGAGACCACTATAAGCTGGCTCTCAAACAGATTCACAAGGAGGCTGGCACAAAGAACCCCGCCAATTAGACAACCAGTAGTGTGTAAGAATTATATACATGAAGCCACAATCTCATAAATATGACTGATTATATACTGGGAAAATATACATATTATGTTGGCATTTAATCTAGAGTGTTGATATAAATTGTTATTTTTTACAAATATCAACTTTAAACATTTAGTTTGCTTATTTGCACTTTCAGTGTAAACTGTATATCTGTCACAAACCATCTGGCAAGTTGCCAGTCAAGTTTTCAGAGTAAATTCTACAGAAAAGAACTGCAAACATTGCGCATCCATGAGTTACCATTAGTAGACAAACTGATAAAATGTAACTTGACACGGTTTTCTTATAAAACCATCCGTTTTGTGCTTTTTATTGTATCTGTGCCAGCTGTCATCATCAGTTTTCCATGATATATCTGTCAATCCCAGCGATAGCTATTGCCTTTTGGCGCAATGTCGGATATAACCCAGGTGGTGTCAGATATTACCCAAGTGAACCTCCACGAGGTCTCTTCCTAATTTTTTTGTACCAGAGGGTGTGTGACCTCTGCATGTTGGTCTTTAAAAAATCTGTTCGTGAGGTTTGAAAGGATACCCAGAAACCAGCATTGTTTTGAATAGTCTTGCAACAGTAAAGTGGATACTAGTTTAGCAGCTTACTGGTGTGTTGACTGGTACCGACTCATTTAATCTCTATTCAAAGGAGCTAGAAAAGAACTTCCAGAGAAAACATTCGCCATGTGGACCTCGCATATCTGTTTCACTTGTTGTGGCTCAGCTTAACGAATGTTTCAGCTTGCTGCCACATAAAACAGTTGTAACTTAAAGATAAAATTTTCATTACTTGTTCCTTTTCTGTTTCATGTGGCATGACATCCCGGTCTCACTTGGACTGCGACCCTTTGCTTTGCAACACACCTCCCATTAATAAATTTTTTATCAAACCCGATGATTGATTAAACTTTGGTATTATTTTGATTTCAATGATTCAAACTCTAGAATGACATATTGGTGAAACTTCAAATTTGGCACTGAAAAACCTACGTAATCTTTGGATTCAGGAGCATGCAATACTTTTTGTTTACATTACTTTATAATCTCTTACACAGATTGAGCCATCTCAAATATGATGGGGTACCAGTCTCGAAACAAATCACACAAGTAAGCCCCTAAACTAGTGCCACCCAACAGTAAGCCGATGTAGCCAAAAGTGTTCCATAATACCTGCACTTGAATTATATTATTTGAGATTACATACTGTTAATTATATGGTCGCCATTAAATCTTCAGTAAGAATAAAACTGTGACCATGTATGGTCATCTTTGTTTCTGTTCTGCTAATTGGTTTTGTTTTTTGTTCTCGGTTTGACTGCTGATATTAAATAGTTATAACAAATGGAAACATACCTATTGTACAGAAACATGCAAACTTCTACAATGAAAACTGGGCAAGCAGTTCTTATTCAGGCAAGTGCAACCCTTCTGGCACTTTCCCAAAGGGCATGCACCCAAAAAGGTTACTGTAGAGCCCTGCTGTCACATGTTCTATAATCACTCCCAAATTTTGAAACCTTGGGGAACAAGACAGATCCTCTATGCTCAAACTGAGAAATCATAATTGAATGGATTACATCATACAATAAAAATACTGCACACATACAGGACATTATATGCGTGGCAATAGGATATTCAGAAATAACATCTTGGAATGATGAAAAGCAAGAATTAACCAAACTCACCTTAAACTCTTCACCGAGGCAATCGACAGCCATCTCCTGGGAGATGCGCTTTTCGTAGAAGTTCCTGAGCTTGTGCTCATCATCCACCTCCAACAACTTCTGACATCCTGTCGCGGGGTACGAGATGTTCAGCTGAAAACAATAACCATATAATCTTATATCACAAAAACCACATTACTGGTATAATTTACTGCTTATTGTTTAAGGAAGATTGTCTTAATGTAAATTACTCACAGATATGAGCACACATTTTCTTGCGCACTTGTAGACTATGTTAGCAATGTATCAATTACAAAGTAACTGGCCCGTTCCCTTAATAACAGTCAATTCCTTAACATAAAATGTTTCCCCATAAACACGCCATAATTGTTTTTTTACCACTTGTGTTAGAATATTTGCACATCAGAGAGCTGGGTGTGTGTCATCACCATTTTGCAGAAGACCATCGTGACAAGATTTCATCATATGTGCAAAACTTTGAAAAGGTAAATGGCGAGTAATATAATAAAGATCACAAGTTATACTCTCGCAAGATCCGTCCTTATTATGGAGATCAACACCATTTCTTGATACTGATTCTAGTGACAGGCACTCTAACATTGTGTCAGTATACGAATGGCAATAGCTTATACATTTAGATAATAGTAGTTTTATTAGCGAGCAACGGTTTACATGATATTTAAACATGAAGTTTAACTTTATCGTTTCATGTTATGCTGTCGTGGTGTGAAACGAGGGGAAAGCCACGAAGGAATCCACGTCTGGATTATTGATGGTGGAACGGCATCTTTCTCAGTTTTCATTACATTTATACCTTCGAATTTGCAAATATTATATTAATAAAGAAAACTAGGAACGTGTATACATCCAAGCGCGAAACTGTATGCCTGCCGAGTTCGTGATTCCCAACAGTTAAAACATGGTCCGCCAGCTAGTTCACGCTGCCCATCCATGCCCCATGATCAGGTATGGAAATTCGAACAGGTTGAACCGATATAAATCCACGAACATCGCTAAAATATAAAGGACATCGGCCTTTGTGTGTACCAAGGCTGACAGTGAAGACTTTAAACGTTTTCATTTTGGCCTTATTTTGAAAATATGAGCTACAGGTTGCATATAAATTCACTTCTAATACCTTCATTTTCGGTAAGACCTCAGTCTCCCGACATGTATATTCAGAAAGAGGCTGATTTTCGTAGTTCCGCACTGAATAAGTCTCAGTTACCCATCGCACACTCGATGCTAATTAGTTTACGGTTTTGTCGTCAGATGTCGCTAGTGAAGCTTACTCGATTACACCGTTCCACCTTTCACATTGAACGTCTGCGTCGTGTTACAGATTGCTGGTTTGATTTACTGGCTGCATTTGGCAATTAACAATAGAAATAAGGGAATTCTCGCAAAGTGTACCACAGTGTTATTGTTATCGCAGAGCTTACGTTCATTGTTGACAATGGCTGTAAACCTGTAAAATATGGTGAAACATCAGTTATTGTATAGTCTAACAAAATATTCGCTTGTAAGTTGTAATGATCGAATATCATAGTAATTAAGAGTGCTGACCCTTTCTCAAATCCTGGATCGGCCATTGAAAAGGCAGGTTAAACCGTTTAGAGATCGTTTATCAGCTGTATTTTTATGTTGGATAATCCGTTTTAAATTTTTTCAAGGTTATTTTGTTTCAAGTTTATTTCCAGCTGCAGTATATATTAATTATCCTATTTCATTTTAGTTAATTTCTAGATACACTTAAAAAATAGCTATATATTTAGAAAATCACAATAGAAATCCTTTGAATAAAATTTTATTTTTGTTAGATAAAACAAAGACGCATTATATCTCTATTTAATGCGTTGTAAACAATTATTTGTTAGACCATATGTGAACCATGGGCAATGACTCTTCCTTAAAAAAACGACAAACACGCACACAAACACGCATCACAGCTAGAGTTACCTAACATTGGCGGCGAAAAGAAATATTTATGGGAGGGGGGAGAAATAATAGACATATATATATATATATATATATATATATATATATATATATATATATATATATATGGGACAATTAAGCGGATGCGAGGGGAAAAAGTCACTGAAGGAGAAGGGTGTGGGAGGGGGTGTCCTTCTCTAAGGGGGTTGAAAAGTTTGAAAAACTGTATGTTTATTACTGCATTCAGATGCAATTTTTTGCTGTCATTTATTGGTCAATGCTCACTTTAAAACATTTGAAAATAAATGATTTTTGCAATATTTTTTTGGCACTTCAGTTCCTAAGGGGGGAGTTACTACGGCCCTGATATATGTATTATATATATAATATAATTTATATATATATATATATATATATATATATATATATATATATATATATATATATACGCACTTATGGGGTTGATATTAGGAGGGGGTAGTCTTTTACAGTCCTGTACGGGAGAAAATACTAACTGTATTGAGAAATACTGGTACTCCTTATTTTTTGGGGGCCCACCCCCGGTTCGCCGTCTATGCCTAATTAAATCATAATTTAAGTATGATATATTATTGCCACACACTTTCAGCTAATAGCTAATACATTCTTACCTGCGTACAAAGATGTGAAAGTAGATAGGTATAAAAAGTCATCAAAATTGGTCCCTGGTGACTGAAAGTCATATAAAAGGTTAAGTTTCTCAATTACTGACGAATTGATTGGCCTGAACTCTGCGATACATGTCGGCCTTAGCCTATTAGGTGATATGACATTAATGGTGCCACCTTTAGCTGACAAATTCAACAGGCCTGTTGCAGTTCCAGCCATGCAGTTATATGTTTTGCATATGATCTTAAAGGGGCCCAATCACCTATAAAACAAGATAGCGAAAAAATAGCTTCTTCCCCTTTAAAATAAATTTGTACCCGCCAAAATATTACCATTAAACCGTTTGCTTACTAATGTAAACGAGCGTTAAAAAAAGTGGACCGGGCGCGATCAAATGTGTCATCATAAACACAGCGTGTGCATCGCCTGGGCCTCAACATATGTCAATCAGGAGATGCCTGACTGACTTGGTCCAAAAAATGTAATACATGTCCCCGCTGGCTGAAACACCGCGTGTTGCGGCTCACAATCGGACCTCCGGTCACGCGGCCTTGTTATGGTTAACAGACACACATGGACAATTTACAAACACGCAGAGCCATAACAAGGTGTTAAACAGCCGTATGCAAGGTACTGAAACTGTGTGCTTCGATAGATTTGCTGGAAAACGTTTGTATAAGGAAAAGCGAACTGACAGTGTGAAGGAATGGGCATAATATTGCTCCTGATTATGTCCGTTTAACTTTATAAGGTTCTCATTATTGATTCATAGCTTACGTCTGGTGGCTTAGAAATTAATACGTTCTTTTACCTATCAAACATTATGTTGTTTAAGCAACACCCGTGAACAATCAAGAATCAAACACTACTTAATTTTGTATGGGCAGATGTGTTATATGATAATATAACGGGGTCTGAATACGTTCGATTGATTATTATTATTATCTGTGTAGCGCAGTGCGACCTCTGGTGGGGATCGAGACTGATTGAATCATTGAACATGCGAGCTTGGACATTCATTTTCGTGATAATATTTACGTCAAGCAATATAGACCTGCAACAGGTCGAGGATTTTTTTTCTTCATTTTTTTTATCACGTTTATTTATGTTCAGTGATCATTTTATAATTTATGTATTGGCTCTTTCTGTGGGGTGCAAATAGTTTACTTTCTTTCTCCAGGGGCCCCACTATCACTAAGGGGTAAGGACTACATGAGAATCCTCCTATAATTGAGCACACACACGACACAAGTAGTGATTATTGTAAATTACTGGAACTGGCCATGGCAGCAACAGGGCAGCTGGACATAGCGTCAAAATAGTAACAGAATAGGGGTTGCTTTTACTTGTGTATATTTATGTAAATCAGAAACAGACAAAATTATAAGGACCTACGCAGGTCTACAAGCAATAATGTAATGCAGTTTTGTCCCGTATTTTTTTACTTCGTTATAAGGTACCGCCACCTGACGGAAACTCCTAGAACTAATATAACTAATACGTGGATCATAACACTTACAGTTCCGGACACAGTTTCGTCGATTGAGGCACGGAATCACTTTTTATTTTACATATTTTAGTGGCAAAGATAATTACTGACGCTCTTGCAGGTGTACATCGTTATTTGCCTGGATGAGTGTTTTTTTCTGATGCAATAATGGTATCGCAAATTAAATTTCTCACATTTTTTTTTACCAACGTTTCAGAATATTTTTTTATGCAGATATTTTCATCCATACGTATTGGCCTAATTGCGTTTTGTATAGCTCGCGTGTTCAATATTTTGCTGTTCGACAGCACGAATAAACCGGGATAAACATTGTATTGTTTTTTTAATACATTTTTAACGAGTTCGCCTTGTATATACTTGCATATAGATATACACAACTCAGATTCAAAGACAAAGTTGGTAGAAAGAGCTGCGTAGTTACTATAATTTTTAAAGGCATGCATTTAGGTCACAAATTTTCTTACTGACAAAATGTGTAGAACGATTCTATTGCTTTTGTTTGAAATATACAAATGCACATTCTATTGTTTTTAATTTAAGCAACACCCGTGAAAAATCTAGAATCGAACACTACTTAATTGTATCCGCCAAAACAGAGTTTTGCGGATACTATATGTTTTCAGTTGCACGCTGCCGCCGCCGCCGCATAAGTTTCCGAAGAACTTCTCTGCAACCAATAGGCAGAATTTTTTAAAATTCGGAATTATGATCGGGTCACATGTGACCTGCTGCGCCCTCATTTTTGGTTGACCTCTGACCTTTTCTCTCAGCCCAGCGTCCATTTGTGCGTCTGTTTCCACACATAAACCAACATATCTCGGGAACCGTTTGACCAATAAGGATTTTTTTTTCACAAAGTAGCCCTTGGATAACTTTATAACATACATAAAAATGGTGGCGCCACCTGCAACCATTTTTGTACAGTGTCCATCTGTACATCTGCCTTGGGATAAAATCACTCATATCTCTGCAGTGAATGGACTTATCCATCTGAAATTTTGCATGTGTATTCATCCTGGATAGCTTTCTTGATTTTATAGCAGGTGGCGCCACCTATTCTCACGTTCGGGCTGCAGACATCCAGGCTTATATCTGAGGACTGATTTGACCTATCCTCCTGAAATGTTGCATCTGTATAGATCTCACATAGCTCTTAATTATACGCAAAACTGGTGGCGCCACCTGCAACCATTTTAGCACAGAGTCCGTCTGTTTATCTGCCGTGGGATAAAATCACTCATATCTCGGCAGTGGTTTGACTTATCTGCCTAAAATTTTGCTATTGTATACAACTTGGATAACTTTCTGGATTTTGTGGCAGGTTGCACCACTTCTTACACATTTCGGCTGCAGACGTCCATGCTAATATGCAACACACCTCTCTTGATTTCCCCTGCCACACAATCCATGTATGATCATGCCTCACTTCACCCGTCCAACACTGGTTTCGGTGGATACACGTAGTCGCAAATGTGTAATATGATAATATAACGGAGTCTGAATAGGTTCGATTGACTTTAAACTTAAGTATCTGAGGGGTGCAGCGCGACCTCTGGTAGAGATCGAAACTGGAGAAGGTCGCTGGTGGCGCCTGTAATATTCTTTTGTTCTTATTTTGAAAAAAAAAACCAGACAGACATACTGCACTTATCACCGTTTATGGCTTGAAAAAGGAATGGATCGAACCACTTCACCACCAATGACCAACTGGACGGTATGACCAACCGAACGGTCGTATGAACTCGCAGTCGGTCCTCAAACCAGTGTTGAAAACAAGTCATTTATAGGTTAAATTGCATATATATATCGCCGGTGGCGCAGGTTCGAACACCTATTTTGAATATGCCGGCCCATTCAGTTTGGGTTTTAAGCTTGAATTTATAATTGCAATTTGCGTAATAATATTGAGCGCATCTTACGGTAACAACCCCTTCCTATGTGCATGGTGCGCCCGTCTTTGTGTCGCCCAAGTTATTTTGCTGCTCCGTTGCCTTTTCCGCATGTAAACACGCCACCTGTGTTTTGGTCACGCCATGAACCCATTGACGGGTCAATTAAAATTATTTCCGTGGATACACAGAGCTTGGCCAAGGTATAACCTCTATTATCTTCCTTGGAAGCAGATGTCGGCAGAAAATTTAAAACATAGTGTTCTCAGGTAAAGATATCAGATTCCTCACCTTGTTGCCGTATATGGCGCCTAGGTTTGTCTATGAGCTCGAATTACACAGGTTAATCCCAGTAAGATCCACACACTGGCTCGAAAAGAAACGCATTTTACCCTAGCGGTATATATACCATACCAGCAGAACTGACACCGCTGGTAGTGGTATCGGTATCCATACACTCCGATATCGAAACAAAAAAGTTAGAACTAACTTTTAAACTGGCAGCTTCTCACCTATTATTTCGATGATGTCAGCATAAAAAATTGCATTTAGTCTGTTTGATTGGTATATCCACAACAGTTTTACATAATAATTAGTTGGCTCAAATGTATTAATTTTTGTATATGTGGGTCATTATCCACATGAGTACTCAGAAACAGCCTGTCGTCTGTTCAAACATGGCTGCTTGATTTACATCTGCTACCACTGCTACTAGGGGGCGCCTTTGTGCTATACAAATTAGGCTCTTACTCTTCCCCTAGACTTTCAAACTTGAGACTTGGGATGGTTATTTTTTTTATTCCGGGTATATCCTAAAGGTTGTTTAGTTCATGTTTAAATTTAAAGTTTTCATACTATGTAGGATTCCCAGAACAAAAAAATTACCATCCCAAGTGTATGGCTTCCGGCTCTTTCTCCTCCATTTACACGAGAGACTGCATTGGCGACATTCCGTATTTCATGATGCCCTTCACTCCTGGCTCCCTTTGTCCAGCTTAGTTGGGTTCCCCTCAGTTGCACATTTTTGGCTGTAACTACTGTTGATTTAATTTTATATTATGAACATATATGAATTTAAGCTTTTAAAGTCTAAATTATGAAAGCAATTGATAAAATAGCTTTTATTTAAGTATTAGAAGACCATGTCATGAAAATAACTGCTGTTAACATCAGTCATAGCCTATGCTATATATTGGTGGCTGTTTATGTAACAATTAACAAGCCGAATAAAGAAGATGGATATAATGGTTCAAGTGTTTAATTCAAATTTTGTTCAGACTGTTGAAAATTTTAAAATAAAAAAAATCAGGATTTAAATCCCAAGCTCTACATCTTGCAAATTTGTAATTTTTAAAATATTCAAATATGATTAAATATTTGGATTCATATAAATGCTCAATGACATGTTTGAATATATAATGTGTAATTATTTTGTAGGATTTCATTCTTATATCCTTAAGTTGGCTAGACCTTGCTATGAATAACACTGGTACACTCAATCAGGAATATTGGGCTACTTTTCATGGGATTTAGCTCACATGACTATATATTTAACTATTAAGGACTATTATATATACACATTTTTGTTTATATTACTATTCTTTTCCTTATTGCATCATTAAATGGTTTCAGGCCACAAGTTTCATATATTACACAGTGCAGATGTAACGTATACCTAATTGGCTTGTTTAAACTTAAGGTAGCAGGACTGGTGAATATCCTTAATTTTTTTTTTTTTTATAAAAGGTATACGTAATATTGGATACTAGGCGGATCTAATGCAGCTAAGCACATTTTGGGTCGCCGGTTGCATTTTGTGGAAAAGGGTAATTTCTATTCAGTAAACACCATGATGTGTTGACAGGGTGTTTGTAAACTAACTCCAGCCCTGCCACAGGCCTGTCAATCACTCTGCCCCCAGCCCTCACCTGGGTCATTCAGCCAATCGCGAGGTGCAAGAGTTAAATTAATGCATGGGCCAAGTACCTCCGTGCAGGAGGTGGCAAGTACTGACGGTCGACGTTTGTTTGCCAAATCTAATTAGCTGAGCATACAACTGAAAAGCGTTGGAGAGCAACCCTAACTCTAGCTAATTAGTGTGCAAACAAACCCGTCCTTGTTAATGATCTGTTAGTGTCATTGGCCTTTCTGTCTTTTGTCGGGTATGTTACGCCGAAACACAAATTTTCACTTGACATCATGTTATTTCTGCTATATCCAGAGCCCATCGACAGATACGTAAAATTACTTTACAAAAAGCTGCTTCATATCCCAACCATAACGTCTATGATATTCATACTGTCAACACCGCAACAAATAAATATTACGCCAATACCAAACGAAACTACGAGGGGCCGACGACGCAAATCCCGAATGCCACTTAAAAACAGCAGCAGTTGAATGATTTCAAAAAGTCTCAGCGGGCCGAACCTATTTCCATGATCAAACTGCTCATTTGAAAATGGAAAATTTTATTTCTTTATATGCTTATATGCTTCAGCTCATGTCCATTATTCTATCATTTACAGGGTTTTCGTAAGTTCCCATGCAGTGGATATATTTACATGTATATTACAGTCACTTAGTTGCAATACTGAAACTTTCACAAATACATGTATGGGATCTGAGAAGCTCTCAGAATCTTCAGAAATTCTCAGAATCAAGTTGTATGAAACGGTCATAGAAACGTGTGATTAATTCTCAGCTGAGGCAACATTTCATTTATCTTCTTCATTTTACGATGGCTTTAAAAATTCCCGTCTAGGCACCACCAAGGGTTAAAACAATAGGCCTACCCTCTCAGTCGATGAACAGATGCTCTGCCCAAGGTGTCATTTGGGAACCTTTTTAGAATTTACCTGCTAATTAATTTTATAGAAATGAAACTACCAATAACATAACGGACAGGTTTTACATATAAACATGCACTATATATCACCCAAGGCTGAGAACACATTATCATATTCGACATTTTAGAGGTTCGTAGCCTGTGCTTCCTTACTTTCAATATGGATTTCTTGTTTAACAGCTTCATATTGTATCCTTAGATGCACGTGCTTCTCAAACAGTTATTTTAATATGATACTTGTATCTGACTAGTACTGAAAGAATTTCAGGCCTGAAACGTAAATTCATCAACTCGTTTTACATATTCGAATTTTAATATTCAGACAATACCTTATTCATGACTTGTTTAAGGACTTTTTTTGATAATATGTACCAACATTTCACAACAACTTTATCTGCCCACAGGTAAACGTCAGGCAACAGTTATAGTAAAAAAAAAGCTCAAGTAAAGGTAAGGATCTTGATAATAGAAATCCTTATACTATTTGCCGTCTTTGCAGGCGGATGGTTTCATTTGTTCTCTGCCGTCATGGTCCCATGGCAGCCTAGCTTTCTCCACAGACAGTTGTATTTCGGATAAAAATTATTTTCTGTTTAATGAGAAGTCTTTATATCGCAATGCTGTGATCAATTTCCAAAAATTTAATATATGTGAAAAGTCATTTAACAATCTAAAGATGGAATATGACATTATCGCGAAATTCCGTCTTCAACCATTTAGATTCCTCAGGTTTCAACGCGGACTGGAGATGCCTTCAATTGTCTTCTGTCTTCTTTGTACTCCCAAAGTGTGTGTGTGTGGGGGGGGGGGGGGGCATAAATTTCCTGGATCAACGCTTGCAGTCTCATAGGTATCAGCAGTATCACTCAACTAAAAAATCTTGATTGTGCTGTTTTTATAATCAAAGAATGGCACACTTTTGTTCATCCTGTTTTCAGGTCTCTCCAAGTATCGGACTTTTTTCAGTCATCCCTCCTGCAGATTCTGTGTCACGGTGTCTCTCTGTTAACTCCATCTCATTTACTTTATGACCTGAATTCATTTCTTTTCTTAAAGCACTGTCTACCTGCCCGTCACCTGAAAAGTAAACGCACTCTACAGTTTTGGCTCTCTATTTGTCTATTTCATAAAATGGACATTTTTATCAACCAGCTCATGAAATTGGCAGAACGATGTAACAGTTTTAAAATATTATAAATAGAAAAGAACTTTACAGTAATACAATTAGTGATTGAACCAATCAAGGCTTACCTCGATTGCACTTACCTCCTATTAACTGCTTATTCAGCATTAAGTTGTAATTTATCTGACTTATGTTGTAATTTTATTTATTATTATATTTATATTATATGCGTGTGTGCAAGGAGAAAAGATACAACGTAGCTTTATCGTGAAATAAAGATGTCATATTTTCAACAATCATTGTAATTAATGCAAGAAAAATATAAATGTATTCAAAAGTAGTGTCTGGAGCTTTACCCGACTGCATGGCGTCCCCTGTTTTACCACTTCTTTTGTGATATTCATTAAGCAGCAAGCTCAAGAGAACTGCCGTGACCGGAAGTAAACAGCAGCTCCGGAACATCCATCGTAGTCCTATCAGCTCCGCTACAAACCCACTAAGGAGGCTCCCGAGGCCTCTACCTGACACACAAAAAAGTTGTCCTATAGAATAGGGATTAATTGAAAAAATGACATTTTTAGTGAAATAATTAAATAATACCCAATCTGCTCCCATTTCTCTGTCCTCCTGGCGAATTTAATTTGAGACCAAACTGCTTATTAGACGAAACGAAATATTTACACTAACTTTAATCATTTGATTAACTATATATTACTATCTTTTAGAACACCAACAAGTAGTTTTCCTAATATTGCTTATGCGCTTTGCAAACATTAACATTTTATGCTGTATTTCCAAAGATATATGTCGTATAATTAATTTGTACCCAGCCAGTTGAGCCGAATACGGTAAACACCGGAAACAAGGGAGTTTGTGGATCAAGGGCAGGGGCGGATCCAGGTCTGGAAAGGGGGGGGGGGGGGGGGGAATAGGCCGCAAAATTTTGCCCCTAAAAACGTTGTTCCTGATTAAATTATTCCCGGAGCCACCATCAATATTTGAGTTCGGTTATCCAGGTTTCAGATTTTCAAGCCAAAACCCATTGCAAATCTTATTAGTAGTATATGCCGCTTTATTAATTTTTTCCAAATAATTTTCGTGATAAATCATAATAATGTCCCAATATTTTACATGACACTTCACTTTCTCATAATAGATTGATCCCTATATGCTCTGTTTATAAAATGTTTACCTTTCTCGGATGTGCAGTTTCATAACTTGCCTGTCGAAAAGTGTATAAGTTCGAAACTCTCGAAAGAGCTCTTACCTAACCATTTTTACAAATAACTCTTTCACGCTTTAACCGTGTTGCTCTTAAGGGTATTATATTCATTTCAAACACCCTCCTCAGACGGGCTATAACGTGAACACGAACCTGTTTCAAGACGTGTTGATTCAATATCAAAGGGCGCCTAACCTTATCCCAGAATGCATCTCTTACCTATCCCAAAATGCGCTGCTCCTAAAAGTCCTTGAACGGTGCCATGCATGCCCTTTGGAGTGATTTCGCTTGCAAAATTACTGGTCGCTGGGTACATTAGTCCAAATGTTAATCCGTGGAGCGGCTCAATGGTTAAAACATACCAAGGGTTGTACAGGAAGGAGTATCCAGTAACGCGAACCATGTACGTGATGGCTACTATAAACAGACAGTTTATGTAGCCTATTTTCTCAATCATTTTACCAGATATTGCCAAAATAGGCGTCTCTAGCACGCAGCTAGCAAAAAGTGTTATACCAAGCAAAATTTGAGGTGCGCCCAAATCCTGCAGGAACCAGAATAAAAAAACTTCCACCACTCCAGTCACCATCCCGAATAATATCGCTATCAGTAACAGCAGAAGCACGTCTATCTGGCGGAGGAGAATCCCTGTATTTTTAAATAAATTTTCACATTTCACCTCGGAGTCATCTTTATAAAATAATATAGAAATAGCAGCAAAGAGATACATAATTGGGGTGGCTATGAATAAATAGATAAAATTAATTTCACCATTTTTCTTGCTGAGCACCTGCATGAAAACACCGGTCGCAAAACAAGCAGTGGCATAACCGATGGCACCCCACATACGGGAAAACCCCCAGGCTCCCCGGTTTTCCCCTAGAAAGCTGTAGGCAACAGCGTCAATCAGTGACAACAGAGGGTCATAGAAGAAAAAAGCCAACACCAACAGAACAAAGATAACCCAAAACGTAACACCATATCTCTCAGGCTCCGGACAGCGGACAGCGCAGTTATTTGTCCAGTGGTACTGGGGCTTCTTTCCTACCGCTGTCCCGTTAATGAAATGGTACCTCCTGCAGCCACCGGGGGTCCTCGAGTCATTTACATAGAGGAATTCAGTTATCTTATAGGATTCTGTTATGCTTTCTGCTCCTCTGTCATTGCGTAATTTAGATACGTGGTTCAGATTTGATATAACTGAGAACTCATTCAATGGTCTGATTGGTCTTCCTACCTTTGAGACAGTTTCATTTTGAGCAAAATCGTATGTGTCGTTCATATACACTTTTTGGAGCATTTTGTTATGTACAAAATTGCAGCTGAAAACACACCTATCCGCAAAATAATCTCGATGTGTTGAGAGGTCTCTGTGACAAATCTTCCCATTTCTTTTTGTTTTCTCACAAATCTGCAAATATAAGTCACCACTTTCATACGAAAAGTTTCCACCAACAGTAGAGAGCTCTACAAGCCTTGTTTTTTCTGCCTTTGGTACGAAGTAACAAACGCCACAAAATAAGCCGGTCATCACACAGCAAAGGGTAAGCATGAATTTGTGTTTCTGAAGTTTGTCCGTTATCAATCCAAAAAGAGGCCGAATCGATGCACCAATGACATGCCTAGCACCGAATATGATCCCGGTCTCTGATTCGCTGAGCCCCAGGTACCTTAAGTAAATGTTCATAAAAGGGGCGAAACTTGCAATACCTGAAATATAACCGGATCAACAAACAAAAGTTATAATTAAGAGAAAGAATATAAAATAGATATGTTAACAATAACTATTTGTTTGTTTAGGGATAAATGGTTAAGTAATAGTTCATTCATTTAAAATGTACTATTGTACAAAGAATACTTATCATATGCATACAGTATATGAAAAGTTTGTCATAAACCGATGACTACTAATACGAGAATACCATGTCCACGGACAATAAGGAATAACATTGTAGGCATTGGCAGTGGTTAGGTATCCAGTAAATAATATATGGTATAATCACGTGGATTTGAATGTTCTTGATTCATGTATCTTATTATCATTATCATTATTATTATTATTATTATTATTATTATAGCAGAAATATGACTCTATGGGACACTGTTGATTAAATTTCTATTAATCATATGTATAAAGACTTGGCGAATTTAAATCGGGGTCGTATTACAAGAGAATTAAGCTTTGGCAGAAGTAGAAAAGTAAAATTCTACCTGTAAACTAGGGTCAGTGACCTGATGACCAAGTTCCTAGTTGGTTCATGACTTTCTAGACAGTTTAAAGGAAATCACACGTTTGACGTTTAACGGTTGTAACTGTCACGTCAGTAATGTTTGCACACATGTGCACTCTTCCGGTTAATTTGTAACAGAGTACTAATGCGTGTATTCACACGGTGGCTGAATATGTAGCGCCCCTATAGGCTGACATTATACATGAAGTTAATTAGTCAGAGAGTGACCTAAAATAAAAACTTCAGAAAATTTCGTGATAATGTGATTGTCTTCTGTTTGTGCCTTTACAGTAAAACGTGTCCTAGTACGACTCCTGACATATTGAGGTTTCTGGTTAAAGAAGGTTCTTATGGTTTAATGGACTGACGAAACTCGTCCTGCTGTAACAGCAGGGCCTCTGTGAGTTGTGACTCTACCACATGCAGATGAAAGCATGTATATCAGGGATAAACGGCGTTACCTAATTTTGTGTCACCCAGAATAGATGGCCGATGCCAATACGTCGCTCGTAAGCTAGCCAGTTTGTGTTGAAAAAGAGATACAACAGGTGACAATTTATTCTAAAAGGATTTCAGTGTAAACAGAGGACTGTTTTATAAAGATTATTTTGATTGTGAACACAAATGGACTGTTACAGGTGCTCGCATCTGACGGAAACAGTTGGATCTCTGTTAAACCTATTATCCACTCGTCATCAAATTTTTGGAGAGAATTACGTCGCCAAAATGCCATGGTTGTCAGCTTAGCGTCAAGACCCATAGGTCATTTGTTACAATTATTAATGGTGTGACTTCGTGTAAGTTTTAAGCAGTTTTACTCTACAGTTCAAACATGACACTAGGAAATACGGGCCATTGGTAATCAGATTAATCATTTACAGGAATACAAACCTGATAATACAAAGAAGTACGAGGCCTTGATCGGCAGCATCACCTCGTTTACTTGGCATCGGCCCTTCATTTTCGTCGTGTTGACCAGGCAATCTAGAAAACTGAAATATATAATACTCTATGAAAGGTTGAACGAAGGTTATTGATAATACACTTACATAATGTGTAAGATCACCAATTTGTCTACACGTGGCTCGAAACCTCTATTTAATTGAACGGAGTGAAGGCTATTATGCTTCATGCGCTCAGGCGTATCGTTACGGGTGCACCTTGATCATCCAGGTGTCAATTCCACGTTGTCACAGCGCCACACAACTATTATCTCAAACTCTATAGCGATCACTCTTCGTCCATCGTCTGTCCGTCCGTCCGTCCGTCCCGCTGTTAACGAGGCACAAATCGTAACCGCTAGACTAAGAAACTTCTAAATGGATACCCATATAAGTCCTTAAAGGTTCTCCTTGGAATCCTGGATTTATGTCACTGCGATCTATATTCTCCGAGCTATGGGGCTCGAATGTACCCCCCAGAATATAGAAAATTGATACAAAAGCCCAAGTATCTGAATAACTAATGCATTGATTGCCATAATTCTTTGCATGCATATTGGTCATGGAGTGTTCCGTCAGTTTCTACAGACTGGTGGCGCCACCTGTATATTTTTAGCTGAGCTGACTATAAGTCTATGAGCTATAGTGATGGTCCTTTGTCCGTCCGTCCGTTAAGAGGGCACGTTCTGAATCCGTTGGACCTACGAATCCAACGTCTACATACAGTTATAGACGTCCCCTAGTTCTCCTACCAAACTAAAAAATGGGTCACGGCGACTTCGTTCCTTCGAGAAATGAAGCGAAAACCTCCGTTGTCCAGTAAAAACCTATTGATATACACTTCAGAACTGCCCACTATAAAAACCACTGGTGCTAATACACTCATGTTTTTATATAACTATTCATATATTTTTCTTATGTATATACCATAAATTAGGTCAATATTGCATAAATTATGGAAGTTATAGGCTCAAACATGATGCACTTTGTCAAAAATCAGAAACTAAATTTACTCACATAACAAGATAATTACTGAGGATAGAGACCTTTTTTCCAAGGATATACTGTTATGAAACAAGATAAAATTAAACACCAGAAATCGGATAAAAATTTTACTATTTTTTTTAGTAAAGTCGCATAATTAAAAAATAAGTACCTTAATTTCGGCCCAACTTGGAGCATGCCACTTTTTTTCTCTACTGTGTATATAACTAATTTTCCTGAACTAACATCTCTACTGTCTTTCCCAAATAAGAGCCTGGAGTCGTGTTAGCCATACAAATCGGCTCACTTGGACATAAAGACGGCTGGCTTTAGTGGTAAGGCTTGGAAAATGTAAGCTCGACTAAAAATGGCCTGCAAGCTTGTTCATTTGACGTCGTTATAAAGTACATGCTTTATTTAAACAGGTTACCTATATTACGTGTGACATATTGCATCCATTTAACATTATCTAGTTTGTGATTAAATACAGAGTAAAGTTTATCCTGGTGGTTTGATAAGCCATGCTTTCATACTTAAACAATCATACCGTTTCCTTTCAGCGACAAGAGACAACAAAACCTGAACATATGTTTCGGGCATTTTGAACTGTCAAAGAGTTTTTATGTATCTTTTTTTTCTCAAGCCAAACTGAGCTGCACAAAATCTCTTCATCTTAAATGGGACTAATCAACTATAAAGCAAGTTGAATTATCACGAAAAGAAATAGCTTTTTCCCTTTTATATAAATTTGTACCTAGCAAAAATGGCACTGAATCTGTTTGCCTAATAATGTAAACGAATGTTAAAAACAGCGGAACGGGCGCCATCACATGTGTCAACATAAACACAGGGCGTGTAACACCCGACCACAACACGTGTCAATCAGGAGATGCCCTGACTAACTTGGCCCAAAAAATGTAACCCATGTTACCGCTGGCTGAAACATCGCGTGTTGCGGCTAACAACCGGAACTTCGGTCACGCGGCTTTGTTAGGGTTAACAGACACACGTTGACTATGTTTACCAACACGCAGAGCTATAACAAGGTCTTAAACAGCCGTATGTGAGGTACTTAGACTGTGTGCTGGGATGAATTTGCTGGGAAACTTTTGTATTAAGCAAAACTGAACTGTTAGTGTGAAAGAATAGTCACAATATTGCTCCTGATTATGTCCCTTAAATGAAAAATCGGCGGCGCCTCCTTATGAACTCGGCTCGGCTTGACCTTAACTCGGATAGAGGTGGCGTTAATTGGCGCCGGTGCCGGGCTCTATGCCAGATTAAATAACACGAGATGTCTTATTAGAAAACTCATTAATTATTTAAGTGATACTTCAACGCATCAGTATTTTTAAGACACAGGACATTAATTTCAAAAGTAATCATAAAGATTAATTTAGAAAAAAAGACAGAGATGCCGGACACCTTTGGTGTTTTTTAAAGTCATATTAACATAAATCACTATAAGTTTCAGAACACCGCATATATATAATATATAATATATCTATATAATATATTATATTGTATGTATTATATTGTATGATTTAATATTATAATAATATTTCACAGAATTTTTGACTAAGCTACTAACGTTGATATCAAGGCCTGTTTCGAAACAGAAATTAAGAATATAAAATCTAGCAAAACTTTAAAAAGTTGAGTAATAATAGCTCCACCTATGATTTTATAATCTAAATTAAGAAGGTACTTGGAATGTTTTGGTTTTCTCCTTTGGACATCAAGCTATTGAATTCCTGTTGATATGAGAATGTTAATTGTTTATCACCAAATATATATTTTTAACGAATGAATGTCATGATGACATTGCTGTTAAAAAATTAGCATGCAAGGGTTTAGATATCCATTTTTATGTATTTTATTATTCATCATGGCATATATTTAATTTGCATTTCAAGAAGTTTCAGTTGACATTGTTTACAGCTCTTTTATATATAAACTGTAAATAGTCAGGTGTTTAATTTAAAGGTTACATGTATCTTTGTCAGGCATTTGTAAGGCACTGAGCTCAGTAAAGAAAGTGCCTACAATGACAGGGTTCATGTCACTAATTAATTAATAATTTATAGTAATGTATACTGAGTTGTCATTCTATTTACCCGTATTATATGGTGGACAGAAAGTCGATTCCCTATAATTTTATTTTTTGTATAAAGAAGTCAGATATATATATATATATATATATATATATATATATATATATATATATATATGTTGCCCACTTTTATATTTGATCAAACTAAGAATTGTATCTCCGATGACACAAGTATATAGCATTGAAAATTAATCTGGCGAAATTGTGCTTATCACATAAAATGCGTAAAGGTGATAGTGTTTTCAGGTTTTCGTTTCTTCATTAGGATAATCAGTCGAGTACCGAAAACTACAGGACCTATAGTACTCACTTATTGTGGTATGCGTGTTGTGTTACTGGCGCGTTTTGTATCGCACGTTTGGCCATTTGTATTCGTGAATAATAAGGGATCGGGTAACATTAACGGGAATATCTTGGTTTCTTCTCAACCAATTTTTTTCATAACTAAGGTGTTGCTGGAAATGCCTTCTAGGGCCTAACAGCTTATATAACAACATATAAATATATAAATGTCAAAATCAAACTTCGCCACAGTCGTCACCCCCCCCCCCCCCAATTCTAAAATTTATCTTATATTAAACCTTGATTTTTTTCCCAGACCATGAAACTTTATCATAAAACTATACTTACTATAAAAGTAACATACGTAACCTATTTTGACTGTTACAGTAATTTATTCAATCTAATTTAACACATTTGCTTTAATAAAGATGAGAGCATAGTGAACGTATAGTAGTTTTCTTGATTTTTACTTTAATATTCTTTTAGTGTGCGTATGCAATCATGGGACTTCACCGAATTTTCATAATCGGCATCTTTATCCCTTCCGGCACAACAATTAAAGACCCCCTATAGTAGTGCTCTACAGGTATCAAGCTATACCAAGATATCCAGCCAGACCATTGCTGTTCGGTTGGTTGAACGAATAACATCCTATTTCTTTATTTGTTAGACGTTTTAAAAGCTCGTCCATACAAATATTAAACATAAGGGGGGATAATACACCCCCTGTGCATGGCGTACACCGTTCTTAGAACCAAAATGTTTAGATTCAACATCATTCCATTTTGCCTTAATATCAGGCCTCTGGTAGATATCAGCTAGTATTCTATAATGTTTGTAGGTGAAACATTGCGTTTCACGAGTAAATGGAACAACTTGGGAATATTAGTTCTGTCAAAGAACGAACTGAATCGGCCTTTTCTAGCTAAAGGCTTAATTGTACAAACAAAAACGTTTTACCTGTTTGTCGTGGAGGTTGAATGTTCGGGCTTCCCTCAGCTGTAATACAAGGATGTCTGTAAAAGAGACGGGGGGGGGGGGGGGGACATCGACAGTGGGTCCTTGGAGGAGCCCGCTTAGGAACTCACGAGATAGCGAAGCTTCATAAACCATCATCTACACCAGTGAACAGAACCTTTCCGAAGCCGCACCGACGACCGAGCACGCAAAGAGGAGCCCGAGGAGCAAAGCATCCTAAACGGGCCAGTGACCACATTCAAATGAAGATATAGCCCATTTAACAGCTTTTATGCTAGCGGGGTCAGGCGTGTGTGTGTGTGTATCCAAAATTGGGACCTTTTTTTTATAAACACACACACACACACACACACACATATACCTTTTATTGTATTGTGTGACATATTTAAAAATATTACAATTAAGTATACGGTTTTAAAAAGTTATAGTATGTTTAGAGTATATGGTAATTCTAAACCAGTTTGAGATATATAACATTCCATTTTAAACCAAAGTCTATAATTCTAATTATTAATATATTTCTTTTCAAATATACAGATATTATTCTCTGAATATGGGGATGGTGGGGGGGATGATTATATGACCATCCCCTCTTGCTAAAAAGTGAGGGGTATATATACTGACCGGGCGCCCCCATTCACGTGATGTCACGGCCATTCCAAGGCAGGGAATAGGTCAAAGGTCGATTGTAAAGAGTGATGGGGATGTGATGGCCTTATTGGAATTCTGACAGGTCTGTAATTCAATAGGTCTGGAATCCTCATATGTACTAATCCTCCCTGTGAATTTGGGAAAGCTGAAATATGTTATTGTTGAGTTATCGCGCGCGGAAGAGAGAGTGACTGACGGAAGGACGGAAAGACGGAAGGACGGACCGACACGGTGATCACTGTATGGCACCACTTGTCAAGCGGGGCCCCAATAAATATTTCATGTGTTCCTCACATCAACCTATTCTTTATACGTTCAACGATAGAAACCAGTCAAATATCATCGGAAACCTGAATGCCCCCGCGTCTCATTCCGGTTTGCAATGTATATATAAACATCATCACTGACCAGGTCTTCAAGGTTAAAACGCCGGTGTATGATTTTTTTTTGCCACGAACACAGCGCCATAAAATAAATGTAAATTTTTGTACAAATCTTATTGAGACAGTATCCCACTGAAACCCTATACCTTCTTTTAACTTTTAGAATAAAAAATGAGCCAAAATTCCACATCTCAGTTAAAATATCTCCCCAACCCCGGTAAAAAGCCCGGTATACCGGCTTTATCAGCTAGTTAGATAATAAAATATACGTTATTAAGCAGGAAAACTAAGAAAGATTAAAAAGGGGTTATTGCATTACGGTATTCATATTTTACAAATGGTTATTTTGAATGTAATGGCAAAGCAGTGTGTCCAAATTATACTCAATATCATGGTCTTACAATATTTGGGTCCGGGCGACTTAATGTGAAATAATTATAGCCTTCTGTCCGACCATACGTAATACCAAGGACTTCAAAGGTCCTATAAACTCCTTGGTAATATTTAAACAATGAAATATGGAAGTTTTACAACGTTTCTTGTGCAAAACGTTAAATAAGTATTCATTTTATTTTATATTCATTGAAAAACGTGTAAAATTCTCATTAAAAAAAATATTTGATAAGTTCGTTTTCATTGGGACCGTTTTTTTTTAAACGGCCCAAAATCTAGGTAAATTGTCACTTAAAAGAGAAAAGGGATTATATTACAAAGTTTTTTTTGGGTTCGGGTTTTCGGTTTTGGCTAGGTACAAATAGAACCGCCTGCTTAACATAAACTTCTGTCAAGCAAGCGGTACTATTTGTTCAGGTTAGGGTTTTAACCCGAGTTTTAGTGTGTCCCAGAGCCACCAGATAGAACAAACACACCATCGCAAAGAGCTCTCATATTTAGTACACGTTACCTTCACCAGATGTCTACACAATACCAATGGCACAACAACAACAAACGCGCAGTGCGCACTTTGCTTTTAGTGTATACTTTTCCCGCTAGATGTCGACATATGACGAGTGTCACCATTGGTTTGTGGAGCTTGTTGACATCATGGAAGCAATTGCGTGTTAAATCGAACGGGACAAGAAATTTCAGGTAAGTCAAACAGATCTGTTATTGGTTGACACATAATTATATGATACAGCTGGCATCAGTACTTTAAGGGGAGTATTTATATTGGCTTTCATCTTCAGTGTTTCGCACCTGTTACCACACTAGTCCCCGGCACACGCGATTTCACCTTCAGGTTTGCCTTAATTGTCTCTGTCAAATACCGGCAACAACTGAACATGCTGGTCTATAGTATTCAATACAGCCGGAGTTCTATTATAAGAGCTTGGTCAATACCTAGTTTCGGTTGTTAATCCTTTTTTGGTTATTGTATCATTAAATATACCACATATATATTGCATCCATCTACTTTTGATTTTGCAAATGCTCCAAGTGACCAGCATAGAAACAGCTTGCTTAGTACTTTACAGGCAAACACTGAAACAGATCTAGAAGAATCAACAAGTCAGATAGAAATATATATGTCAAGGGCGAAATTAGAATCCAGGCAGATTTAAAATCGACCTAGGTGAGATTGAAAATTTGATTCTGTCTAGGCGAGATTAAAATCCTGTTATGAATTAATATGTGTAGGATTTCAATCTCGCCTAGGCGAATTTTAAATCTGTCTAGGTGAGATTGAAATCCTACATATAATCATAACAGGTTTTTAATCTCGCCTAGACAAAATCAAAATTTCAGTCTCGCCTAGGCAGATTTAAAATCTGCCTGGATTCTAATTTCACCTCTGAGATATATATGTATGATAAATGTTAGCCGTGACAAACATGACTCAGTATAGGCCCTCCTACTCAGACAGCCAGTAATCTGGTTGTAACGTCAGAGGGCCAATATGGTGCAAGTTAAACTTTCATTTTTTTAATTGTAAAATAATAAATATAAATATTAAAATTAAGGACAATCAGTCATTGAAACATTGTTCCATCACTGTTATTGGACCTTTTATCTGATCTTTAATTGTCAAAGTTTTTTTGTACATTGATTAATATTTTAAATATTTTATTGAAACATAAATTGATGATTAATAATATATTTGATAAAATTGTTCATTCTTCATAGTGTGGTTTTGTCATGGGTTCATAACTGTGGGTACCGGTATCATCTTATAAGTTATGGAAAAACATAGCAAGGGTACATTGGGAATTTGCAAAATTAAGGGAGAAAATGGAGGCAGTTAAGCAATTTTCATACCAATATTGGCTATTTAACTGTTCTGGAGCTAAAATTAATGTTGTTTCTTGTTGTAGGAGTACTTTTATAAAGAAGTTGCACCAGCTTCTGCTCCTGTTGATTTTCTTCGGCCTGTCATGCTCTCTTGTTTATCTTTTGTCATATGACCCTGTCCTAATATTAGAAAAGTTTTCCAATGTTTAATATTCCAGATAAATTATAGTGAATATTGGTTCCATTAGCAAATTTATTAAAAACTTAAAAGATGTAGCCATACACTTGTAATAAAAAACATATTGTAGCAACTTATTTTTATTAACTCTTAAGCATTATTCATGAACTAAGGTGTTTTGAAAAAGATTTATTAGCAACAAAAATTATTTAAATACACCCAAAGAGGTCAGGACACAGGTCAGGTCATGGGTGACCAGAGTTCATGCCTTAGCAATATGGCTGTGACAGTGACGGTCTTCTGTTCTTTTCTTCATGATAAAATGCTGTTATATCATATATTATATTACCAGGAAACTCCACATGTATGGCACCTGAGAAATAAAGGATAGACTGGTAGAGTGAACATAGTATAAGCTGCACCTTATCCTTAATGACTCTTTTATTCATTCCTTCTGGTATACCAGCAGGACCGCTACTTAAAATGGTAAGACCATATTCAAGGTGAAGGATATATAAAGCCTGCGGACCCCGGTGTGTAATCCTCAGCCTTGCACTAAGACAAGCTGTGGTTATGATAAGCTAAGCAGATTCTTCATTTCTTTTATAATATTCTGTCCTTAATACTGAACCGTTTCATAAATACGTTCAGGGCACATACATGTATGACATTGGCAGCAAGTAAGAATGACAGATGAACATAACATCTGCTAATTCTCCTGCTTGCCACCAGTTACCAGAAAACTGGTGGCAATCTAGAGAATAAGATGAGAATTTTTGCCAGGTTCAGCTAGCAAATATCAGTGGTATGGCATTAATACAATGCAAAAATTCTGCTAGTCTGTAAAAGCAATTTTGCCAAGGTCTTTGACATGGAGGTACATTGCATGATGGCTGTGGACATGTGTGAACTGCTTTTTAAAGACTATTTATCTGAACATGTTTTAATTATAATAAATTAAATTATTAAAGGGTCTGTTCACATATATCAGGTATGTAAAAAATATGTATACATAGTAATTCATCTGAAAATATTAGGAAAACTGCATATATTTTGTTTTAAAACTGTTTGCTTCTCCTGTACAAAAGTGGAATTTAACTTGCACGTGGCATGACCAGTGGCACAAAACATAGCTCAGGTCACCTGGTGGCTGTACTGCACAAATTCATAGATCAAGATTTGTAAAGTTTCATGCCAGTGTTTCTTCTTTGATTCTTCTTTCACTTTTCCTCTCCTTGTTTGGTGTTGTCCCCCATTTCTTCCCCTTGTTTGGGAGTTGTCCCCAGTTCTTCTCCTTGTTTGGGAGTTGTTCCCCATTTCTTCTCCTTGTTTGGGAGTTGTTCCCATTTCTCCTTGTTAGGGAGTTGTCCCTCATTTCTTTTCCTTGGTTGGGAGTTGTCCCCAATTTCTTCTTCTTGTTCAGGAGTTTTTCCCATTTCTTCTCCTTGTTTGGGAGTTGTTCCCATTTCTTCTCCTTGTTCTGGAGTTGTTCCCAATTTTTCTTCTTGTTTGGGAGTTTTCCCGATTTCTTCCTACTTGTTTGGGAGTTGTCCCCATTTCTTTTTCCTTGTTTTTGAGATGTTCCCATTTCTTCTCCTTGTTCGGGAGTTGTTCCCATTTCTTCTCTTTGTTTGGGAGTTGTCCCCCATTTCTTCTCCTTGTTTGGGAGTTGTCCCCAATTTCTCCTTGTTTGGAAGTCCCTGATACACAAATTCATACCTTTGATCACATTGTCTTCTTATGATAAACAGACACATATGGACTGTGTTTACTCACATGCAGAACCATAAAAACATATGAAACAGGTGAATTGGATAGAGTAAGTCTGTGTGCTAGTATGGTTTTCCTGGGACACTTTTGGCTTATGAAATAGGGACCAGCTCTCACTATGTGGTCATCATTTTCTTCACAGCAAATAACAGCTATTTCAGGAGGACACCTGTTGGTCATATAATATGAGAAAGTGAAAAAAGGCAGAGCAGCTGACCTCCATCAAGTATGCATACTTTCAGCTGGTACTTGAACTTAAATGTAATTTTTTGTACTTGCCTAGTAGTACTATTGTCCTACTTAGCACTTTTAACCAAACACAGTACTTTTACTGTAATTCTGCTTGTCCACCCTATTTTTGATTTTATCAGGTACATATCAAATACTGGTCAAGTACAGATATTTTAAATTTATAAAAAATAAAAAGAGCCACATGTGTAATAAGCATTGATGTAATACTGGATGTTCAAAATATGTGACTTATGTTATATATATAATTTTCATGGTCAGATTGGCTGATACAAATTTTTTTCTTGAACCTCATAACATTTGGAGCAATCTTCATGGTCAATTTGGCTGATACAAATTACTTTTGTGAACCTCATAACATTTGGAGCATTGCTTATTTTTCCTCAAGTTTGACAAACAAGTTGTTTCAACCATCTTCAAGGTCAAATCTGGGCAATCTAATAATTTTGTAAACCCCATACTGCACTTTTTCCTTGAATTTGAATTACCCATGGTTTCTTACAAGCACTTTGAGCAATTTGAAAACTTGTGACCTTGGCTTTGATCTTCAAGGTCCAATTTAATGAAGTGAAGGATTTTGCTAACCCCATATCCTTTGAAGTACTGCATACTTTTTCCTTAAATTCATACAGAGATTGTTTCAACCAAGTTCCCAGAAGAATTAAAAAAAATACTAGTGACCATGACCTTCAAGTCACATATCTTGAAATCTGTAGTTTTTGTAAACACACACTTTTTGAGGTTCTGCATATCTTTCCTTCCATGGGATGGGGCTCGTGGCATTGAGACCTATATTAAAGCCATTCTAATTATCATACGTTCTTTTTGTAAAAATGTTAACAATAAGAGCTGATTTTGTTTTCAGGATATGATAGATGGTTCATTTGTCTGCAGTGTTTACATAATTGTTAGAATTTCTCTTGGTGGGGAATTGTGATAACCAGAACATTTCAGGTAATTTCTCATATTCATTACCATCTGTCCCCCAAAAAATTCATTTGGTCATTAATACAATTAAATGGAGCACTTTTGAAATAAAAGGAAGAAACATTGAGAAAGGATGTCAGCTCAAGAGTCAAACATTTTTAGTTCCTTCCCTTAAAAAATACATCACTTCTATAAAAGGTAAAAAGTAGCAGGGAAATATGTTTTAAAAAGAAGAGTTACAGTTGTATTCTGAGGTGGGTTTATGTATTACAGTTTAGTACATACATTGTTGTTCATCTGAATCCTATCTTTAGATGTTGTGTGTAGTTAAACTGCAATATCAGATTTTTTAGTTAAGTTTACACTGCAAAAAATCTGCAAATATCTTCTAGGTAATTGTCCTGGAGTAGACCAAACCAGCTATGTCTGAATGTAAAGTTGTAGTTTTATCTTGCGAAAAAGGGTTAATGACAAACTCAGTTTATAACATAACTAGCTGATAAACCTGGTAAACCGGGCTTTTTAAAAGTTAAAAGAAAGTATAGGTTTTCAGTAGGATACTGTCTCAATAAGATATGTACAAATATTTTTTACATTAATTTTGTGGCGCTGTGCTCATGGCAAAAAAAAATCATACCTCGGTGTGTTTACTTTGAAGACCTGGTCAGTGATGATGTTTACATTGTGAACCGAAATGAGACGCCAGGGCATTCAGGTTTCTGATGATATTTGACTGGTGAGAAACACATGAAAGATTAATTTAATGTATGTTGCAAGGAAACTGTTCCTGAAGAAAGGAAAAGAAATATGCATACCTCATAAGTAGCAGAAATGGACCCAATGAGACTCCATGCAGAGGGTCTGTGTCCAATTTTCAGCCGCCGCAACCTATATTTTCATCGTATCAGACCAATTTTGAGGCCTGAAACCCCCGCCATCACCCCACCCCACCCAACCACTGTTCCTGAAATAGGGACCTTGAATTAGGTTTTGTCATTAATCCTCCTTCGTTGAACCCTTCATTTCATAAAGCAAGAAACATGTGTTTTTCACTTTTACTAACCACGCATGTGGGTGAGAGCCTGGGTTGGATTAAAGGTCAGACATGCTCAAATCCCTCACTGAAAGAAAGCGTTATTCATATAAACAAAAGCCCTTTATTGTGTTGTTGAGTGACCACGGTGCATACATACCGGTCATTGCCGAAGGCAGCTGGGCTGTGCTCGGTCTAACTGCCAAGCAAGTCGGAAAAAGTAAAAAATCACTCAAAATTATGTGTACATTAAAATTATTTATTCTCATATTGCCTGTGTCACTGCGGGGACAAAAACCTTTAATATGAAGTATGTCACAGTGTCAAATGCAACGTGGTTTCAGAGAACATTGTGAATAAATGTGGACCAAATTCCTTTTATAAGTATTAGATATGTGGTGGGTTTTCAGGTGTTTATTTAACAGCCATCAGACCGGCAGACAATTACCAGGATCTCTCAGAGAGGGTGCATCTATTCATAATCGGTGAAGTAAGTAACATCACATAATAAAAAGTGTATCTAGTGTTAAATGTATTGTTTGCTGGGTATTGTTGTTGTAAACATATGAGCCATTACTATCACTCAGTGTGGTGCCAGATTTTTTTAGCTATTTTAGTGCTGGAAATCAGTTTCTGTTTTCATGAATACAAGCGTATAAATATATGTTGTACCTAAGTCTTTTTAGCCCAGCTGACTATAAGTCATCTGAGCTATTGTCTTGGTCCATTGTCTGTTGTCCATCACAAGATCTTCTACCAAGCCAAAAACTGGGTCTTTGCTACTTCGTTCGTTTGCGAAATTAAAGAAAAACTTCAACTTTTTATTAAAAACCTATTTTCACACTTCAGGACTGCCAAATATCAAAACCCCTCATCTGTTTTTCCTCATATTCACCATAAATATTCCTCTATATCGTTCCTATGTACATGCCAGAAATTAGGTCTGTATTGTATAATTTAAAAAAATTATGGGCCCAAACATATTGCACTCTGTAAAAAATCAGGGAAAATATTTGGTCACTTATCACAAAAAATGTTAAAGCTAGGGAATTTTTTTAGGTAATATTACTTTAATTAATCAAAATTTGAATGTATACCCAAAATTATGTCAAAATTTTTAAAAATATTAGCAAAAGTATGAAATTGATACCTTAAATTTTGCCTAAATTTGACCATGGCCCCTTTCTTTCTTGTATGTATATTTAATTAATTTTTCACAGCCAGGATACATGTGGATTTGATCTGTTGAATTCTGAATTTTGAAAGTGTAAGCTTAAAAATTGTACTAATTATTGAAGTTTTTCAGATGCTCTAATGTATTTGCATTTTGTATGTCCAAGACCCCCCTCTTGCTCACTACAGCCTTGCCTAGGTAACCTTATTAGTGATGCAGCACTGGCAGAACACCCCATGCTGTTATAAACATACACTTATTCTCATGGGCCCTACCCTAACATCCCTGCCTAGTTCCCCCCCCCCCCCCATCACCACCATCACCAATTATATATTGCAATACATGTTTTTTTTATTGTCAACTGTATTTCTTTAAATGTAAAGCTGTTTTTGATCCAATGTGCACAACCTTTCTTGAAATATTAATTCAAGAAGTAATCCAAGAGATACCACATTGTTCTGATGTAGCATTTTTAGCTCAGCTGACTATAAGTCATCTGAGCTATAGTCGTGGTCCATTGTCCGTCGTCCGTCCGTCTGTCCGTCCGTCCGTCCGTCCGTCCGTCCGTCCGTCCGTCCGTAGATGTGGCACGTTTTGAAACCGTAAGACCTAGGAATCCAAAATTCAGCATAATGTTAGATGTCCCCAAGATCTCCTACCAAGCCGAAAACTGGGTCTTTGCGACTTCGTTCCTTTGAGAAATTAAGGAAAAACCTCAATTTTTTATTAAAATCCTATTTTCACACTTCAGGACTGCCTAATATCAAAACCACTCATCTGTTTTTCCTCATATTTACCATAAATATTCTTCTATATAGTTCCTATGTACATGCCAGAAATTAAGTCTGTTAAGTATAAATTCTTTAAGTTATGGGCCCAAACATAATGGACTTTGTAAAAAATCAGGAAAAATATTTACTCACTTAACATGAAAAATTTTGAAACTAGAGTCTGTTTTCCCAAGTATATAACTATGTTTAATTAAGATTCAATTGTTTACCCAAAATTAGATCTGAATTTTGTAAATTTTTTAAGTAATTAGCATAAAAATAAAATCAGTACCTTAAATTTTGCCCAACTTTGACCATGGCACGTTTTTTTCCTGTAAGTACCATTGATTTAATTTTCACAGCATGTAAACATAAATATTTAATTTGTTTAAATCTGAAATTTGGAAGTAAAAGCTTGAAAATTAAGCTAGTTATTGATTTTTTTCTTGAGGCTCTATTGTAGTCATTTGCTTTGTTTACAGATTACAGGTGCAGGGTCCCACTCCAGGTCACTGGAAGTCAGCTATGCCAGGGTTTCTGATTTGTTACAGTCACTGGGGGAGATCCCCTGCTGTGACAAGTGTACAGTTATTCTCATATCACCACCCCAATGACCCCCCCCCCCCCCCGCAAACACAACCCACCAAGTGTTATGCAGTATTTTTATTGTTTTCACTGTATCTCCTTAATTGTAATGCTGCTTCCACTCTGATATGCAAAAACTTTCCTTGAAAAAGTAATTCAAGGTGTAATCCAGAAGATGCAATGTTGTTTAATGTAGCATTTTTAAAGAAATCATTTTTCTTTTAAATGATTTTACCAATCATAATGGAACCCATCAGTATGCTTAAATTATGATAAAATATGAAGCACATTATGGATAAATAAAGACACAATTAAAAATTGTAAAATCTAAATCAAGTATTTTTTTTAGATATTTATTGTTTTGCAGATTTAAAAGATATATTTTTGTGGTAAAAAATAAATAAACATTTGTATGCATGATGTGGTGTTATCTGACAAGATTGAGATTTATGATGATGCAATTGAGAATTATGAATCAACTTTTATATTCAGATATATATGTTATATTGAAAATTTATAGAAATATAAACTTAAATTAAAAAAAAAATTGATGTGATAAAAAAATGAGGATTTATTACAAACATTTGTTCATTATTTTCCTGCATCAGCAGAATTTGAGATCAGGCTTTGTTTGCCATGTTTTTTTGTTGTTAATTAGTTATATTTCAACTGTATACATTTCATAAAAAAAAACATATATTTAATAATATATATTATACAAAAAAAAAGATTTGATTGAACAAATGTGTAAACTACTGAAATGTCAACAGTTAATCGAAAAGCCAACTAATGATAATGGTAATTGTACAGATCATTTGTTCACAAACTGCTCACATGCTTCAGTTTCAACATTAGGAAACACATGGTCAGGTCACAAAATATTATTTGCAACAATTTCTTGCTCATCAATACAAACCAATCATATAAACCAACCATGGCCTTTATTACCTCTTCCTCTTACACTTAATCTCCATTTGATATTATTTTAGATTTTTACCTTCAAGGTTAACTTCAGCTGAGCACAGTGACCCATAGGTCCCTTGTTATGAAATTATTTCCTTTTAAATTTAAATAATTAAACAAAATATAATGTAACCCATCAGTAGGCATAATTTCATAATATATGAAACAAATCATGGATAAATAAAGGTGCAATTTAAAATTGTGAATTCTGGAGTGTTATTTTCATATATTTATTGCTTTGCAAATTTAAAAAATATATTTTATAAAAAAAATATATCTGTGTGCATAATGTGATGTTACCTGACTAAATAAAGTATAAAAGTTGATGCAATTTAGATTTTTGAATTAATTAAAATATTCAGATATTTATGATATACTGTAAATATATAGTAAAATTATAAACGTAAAAAAAATGACTTAACAAAAGAAAAAATAGGATCTAATGCAAATGTTTGTTCATTATTTTCCTGTCTCAGGAGAATGGAAAGTTATTTGCTTTGTTTTCCATCTCTCTGCCTGTTTTTAAATATTTAAAAATAATTTCATTTAAATATATTTTTATCCTCTACATATATGCAGAGGTGCGGTAACTCCCACCAGTCCCTGTAAGCACCATTGAATTTAATCCTGTATTCTATATTTATATCCAAAGGTGTTGTTACTCTCCCCCACAGTCATTGAGCCCTAGTTCCTGAACACTGAGGGTAGTATTTTTATTGCAACTTCAAAAAATCTATGGTGATGCAGTTATAACTGTTACAATCAGCTGAGTGCCATGACCCATAGGTCCATTGTTTTTGTGTACAAGAGACTGGGACAGAAAATTAAATGGTTAGAACTATAAAGTGCTATTGAATTAATCCCTGCATGAACAGTGCAGGGTAGCAAAAACCTTGAAAATTTGTCTTTTTTATTTTATATTTCAGTTCTTAAAAAGACATGTTCATTTGAAAATATTCAAAAGTTATGAACATATCATGAAATTCAAGAATGTCTAAAATTTTTAGAATGTCTAAATTTTTATTCACCAGTGACAGTATAATTATCCCCTGCCTCAGGGGAGCGAGGGATATAGTGATCAGCTCTGTCCATCCATCTGTCTGTCTAGCTGCCATCTGTCTGTCAGTCCGTAAACAAATTTATGCGATGCAATATCTCAAACAGTTTTACTTGGATCTACTTCAAATTGTGGTAGGTGCATCTTATGGGTCTCAAGAGCTGATAAGTTTTTGGCCACACTTGAATGATTTTTGGATTTTTTTTATGAATCTTTTAATGCAAAATTTTAACATTTCATATGCAATGCAACATCTTGAAAAGTTTAACTCAGATCTACTTTAAAATGTAGTAGCAGGTGCATCATATTTGTCTTACGAACTGATTAGGTTTTGGTCACACGATGAATGATTTTCAGAGGGACACAATATGTGTCAGTTCCCTGACTGTCCTTAATACAAAGGTTTTACTGTATATCATTATTTTGCATTTACACATATTATTTTAAAAGGCTTAATCTGGAACCCAGATTCTGCATTAAAAAAAAATGGTTCCTGCATATTCAAATATGGTCCCTTATTATTAGTGGTTTTCATATATTTCATATGGAGAAATGATAGTGAATACTTAAAAAATGTTATGATATAGAATCCTCTCAATGAATGTTAAAATGTAAACTAAAAATTCAGGTATTGGGATATGAGCAAATTTTGCAGAATTAATTACGCATAGAAAGTTCTTTTAGGTTGTGTACATTAGCTCACAGCATGTTTCTTTCATATTGTTGAAATCATGAAAATAATTACAATTTTCATGCATTGATTATGGCACATCATTTAAACGTGTGACAGGTGCCCTGTAAAGTTCATTTCAGCCCGCTTATGGACTTGCTTCTTATATCTCAGCAGGACTCTGTTATTGACACAGCCACGTTCGCTGCTACACATTGACGCCTGATCGATTCTTTGTTGACTGTACACAGGTACTGACTGTGTGACGGGACTCCCTTCCCTCCCACTGTGTTTGTAAAGGCAGGTATTCTTATTGTAACGATCACAATATATTTATCCCAGCAGGGGAAAAGAATAGATTTTCCGTGACTGCGGTGTCTTATATTGCCTGATCCAATGCCAGGGAATGGAAACATTGTCATAGGACCACTGTTGCACTTTGCTCGCTGCATGGTTACAGAAATTGTTTTAGTCTTGTTATATTTAGTGTATATATATCATTGCAATTACTTTATCACAGGTAATTTTTAATCTTTAAAATGCTCTTAATATTTAATAATTCTCAAGTAATATTATGTTTTCCTTGTATGAAAGAATATGGTTTGATTATTATTCTGGGAAGAACAAAAACCTTAGAGAATTAAATAAGTCATATCAACTAGTTTAAAAATTAAGCATAAAGAATCTTTTTTTTTTCTGGTGAAATTTAAATGATTTTAATACTTGGGTTTATTACAAATACTTTTAAGAAGAGAAAGTTTTTCTCACTTGTACAGCATTTTCTTAACTATTGCTAATATAATAGCAGCAGGATGCTGATTTTACTGGCTTCTGTTGTCTAGGGGTCGAGCACATGACTTGCTGGGAGGTCACATGACTTGCTGGGAGGTCACATGACTTGCTGGGAGGTCATGACTGAATCTAAGCTGAGGAGTGGTTAGAGTTCTCAAGGTCGATCCCCGTCCACTCTGCAGGCTTAATGGTGAGGCTGTGCCCTACAGCTGTTTTTCAGTTTGCAAATGAGTGCATGTTGGGGTTATTTGGTGTTATAACCCAGAAATGGGGATGATTATACACCTATAAATATTTTACACGAAGCCAGGTTGTAGCCAAGGTAATTTGTGCTACTACCCTCACATAGTCCTAAACTGAAATGGAATTCTGCAGATCTGCCTACTAAGTTTTTAAGCAAGCATTAAAAAACTGGAGATATCTGGATATCTGGCACAGAACACTGCAGAACTACCACAAATATTTTTTTACATTCACCTAAAATGCTGGCAAATTATGTGAATATGACACATACTGCATAACATTTTATTGACCTATAAATACAAATTCTTTCAGGATATCAAATTACATTCTGTATAAGCACCAAATACACAATATGAATATAATATTATGCAGATGAAATAAATAATCTCTGCATCAGCTGATGGTCAGTGTTGTGGTATACAGTTCAGTGTTAACAAACATCATATGCTGTGTTAGTGTATAGGGGTAACATGTAATAGGTAGTACAGGGTATGTTTAGGTTCATGCCCCTGTCTCAGCTTATGTGCCAAATCTGTCATATAATATAAACCGTGAATACACTGTCTGAGGAACAGGTGTGACAGACCAGGATGTTATTAATAAATGAAAGCCTGTCATCTGATTAACTACAATGGTGAGGGTTGTTAGATTACTGTAACATTGTGACAGGGGTGTGAATTACATTGAAAAACAGTTATCAACAGGTACAGCTTGTGTAATCAGCTGACAGTCTGTATTAATGGTTGATATGTAAACCACTCTGTTTAACCTCCTGAGGGACAAGTGTTGTACATTAAGGTCTGGCCTGTACGTCACCAGTGTGAAGTCTTTTTGATTTAAACAAAGTTACATATCTCACTAAATTAAAGACAAAGAAGTCTCCATCTATCACCAAATCTCACTAAACCTTATATTAAGACAAGCACCTCAATATCTCACCAAGTCTTACCACCTCAGTGTGAGACATCAACACATCCATGTCTCACCAAGTCTCAATACACCTTAGTGTGAGACAAAAACATCCATGTCTCACTACACTTCTTGTGTGACAGAGACACAGCCATGTCTCACCAACTCTCATGACATCTCAGTAAGAGAGTGAGACACATCCATGTCTCACCAAGTCTCACCACCTCAGTGTGAGATAAAAACACATCAATGTCTCACCAAGTCTCACTTCACCTCAGCATGAGACTGAGACACATCCATGTCTCACCAAGACCCACTTCATATCAGAGTGAGACAGAGACACATCCATATCTCACCAAGTCTCACTACACCTCAGTGTCAGATACAGACACATCCATGTCTCACCAACTCTCACTATACCTTATTGTGATAAGAGACACATCCATGTCTCACCAAGTCTCACTACACTTCAGTGTGAGATATAAACACTTTCATGTCTAACCAAGACCCACTACTCCTCAGTTTGAGACAGATATCTCCATATTTGAGCTACTACTCCAATTTCACATATTTTTATTCAAAATGTTCATTCTGATAGTTTTAAGGATTAATGTGTCATGGCCCAGGATAAACATCACATGTTCACAAGCAGTGGCCCCATCATATTATCCCCTTTGTTATAATGTGTATTACACATATTTATATACCACCGGTGATGTGCGTGCCCATCATTATATTAAATTTCAATATAGTTTTCAAGTAGAACCCTTTCTGAAGAACATAGAAATTTTAATCTGGGTGAATTCAGTTTCAAAAAGGAACGTTTTGTGTTATATAGGGTAGTAGTGATCCCTCTGGGGTTGGTATACTTTTGTTGTGTTTTGGGGGTGTTCTCTGCAGGAAGATTAATGTTTATGTGTGTGTACAAACAGGACCTGTTCAGCTTATTCACAACAGTAGCTCCTGGTGTTTATAGGTACTGGGTGTAACCAGCGTGATCAGACTTGCCCGGGGGCACATGTTACATACCTGTCAGAATCAGCGTGGACTGTGTCCATTCAGGGTCACCAAGAAGGACCCAGCACACCTCATTACGTCTGTTATTGGTGTTGTTATACAGGTGTTTACACCTGATCCCAGGTCCGTGAGACCATTGCTCACTTGATTGATTTGTGAACGACTTACGCATGAGGATTTAATTTACGTTATTTCCATCTAATTAATTTTGATCACTTTATCTCTTGGGATGTTAACAGACAAAGGAACTTGTGTGAGTACTTCTGTTTATCATATTTATTAATTATCAAAAGAAATTATGTATTTATTTTGTAGGTAATTTTCCAGTGGTAGTTATTGTTATTGTTGTTACTATTATTATTATTATTATCATTATTTCATATATATATAGCTTGAATTACAGTATTGACAATCAACAGTGTTTTACATAAAACAGAATACACAAAAATTGATCATTTAAAATATAATTCACACAGGTTAAAAGCATTTTTAACATAAAAATTTTAAGGTAGCCTTTAAAAGAATTGACACCATATGGTGATGTTTGGCAGTATAAATGTCCACTGTTCCATAATCATTGTGCTTGAATAGACTAAAGATGTTGTTCATTTTTTTTCCTAATAAAAATACCTGCAGAGTCAGGTTGTCTGGTACTTATTCAAGTATTAATAATTTAAAGATAAATTTTGTGTGTATAGATCCTGTGCTCTGTAAGATACAAGATTTATTGTAAACAAATACTGGGATTTGCTTTTAGTTTGATTAAAGACATAGTGAAATATAGTATTAAAATAGTAACAAGCATAAATATAATGTAATAATATTGTGAAGTGATAAGATTATCAGGATATAAATGAAATATTTTCAACCATATTTATAGAATATTTAAGACAGGGTTCCAATAAAATTTTTATGATAATTATTTTGACCTATATATTATCTTGGATTCCTATCAGATTAAAAAAAATCAACAAATTCTGTTAATTATTTTCATGTATCTAAGCATTTAAACCACTGGATTGTTGCCTTTTAGCTTTTGATATGGAAACTGGCTGAAAAAATCATCCTGGAATTGTTTAAATTCATCTGGAAAAAGTCAAACGACCAGGGTCTGTTGTTTAATTTATAAATAAAATGCTGAGAACCCAGACCTGGATGAGGAAAATTCATGTCTGGATTTTTATTGAAAATCTTGTAGCATGGACTTACATGGCACAAGGACTATTACCAATAGCTTTTGCTGAACAAAAACCACAAATGTACAAGCTTAAACTATTGATACAGATCAGATGTAATGTTAGGGTACATACATCACTGGCTGAGCAAGCAAGCTTATAGTGATTTACAGAGCCTGCCAGTTAATGTGGTAATGCTGTAACAGTATCACATTTGGTAATGTTTGATATGTAACCACCCAAGACCGTAAATATCCCATTAAGAGGGCCATGCTTTGGAGAACCCTGTGAAGTTTACAAATGGGAAATTAATGAAGTGTTTTATAAGTAGAAAATCTAATCAACCTACTCATGGTGTGATTAAGAAGCTTTGTAGCATTAACCCAGCTAAGAGGTTTTAGCCATTACTTATAAGTGGTAGGTGATCTAAGGCTAACTACTACCAGACCAAAGGGGCCTAACAGAGATTTTACCTCAACCCTAGAAAAATTTTTATTGGAAGGACTTTTTGTTTTTAGCTCAGCTGACTGTAAGTCATCTGAGCTATAGGGATCACCTTTTGTCCGTCGTCCGGCCGTCCGGGGGTCTGTCCGTTAACAGAGCACAAATCGTAACCGCTAGAACTGGAATCTTCTTACTTGACATCCTGGGAGGTCTATGGAAATTCTCCTTGTAAACCTGAAATTAGGTCACTGTGACCTATATTCTTCGAGCTATGGGGTTCCTAAGTACCCCCCAGAATAATGGAAAATTTGATACAAAAGCTCAAGTATCTGAACAACTAATGCATTGATCATCATGATTTTTTGCATGGATATTGATCATGGAGTGTTTCATCAGTTTCTGCAGACTGGTGGCGCCACCTGTATTTTTTCGATTTTTACCAATATTTTTCTCTATTTTTGAGACCTCTTAAGATGCGGCCATCTGTTAACAGGGCACAAATCGTAACGACTACACCTAGAATCTTCTCTCTTGACATGCAGGGAGGCCCATAAAAAGTCTCTTTGGAAACCTGAAATTAGGTGTCTGTAACCCATAACCTATGAGCTATGGGGCTCCGAAGTACCTCCCAGAATAATGGAAAATTTGATACAAAAGCTCAAGTATCTAAACAACTATTGCAGTGATCACCATGATTCTTTGCATGGATATTGATCATGGAATATGTCATCAGTTTCTGCAGTATGGTGGCCCCACCCTTAATTTTTTAATTTTTACAAATATTTTTCTCTATTTTTGAGACCTCACAAGATGCGGTCAACTGTTAACATGGCACAAATCGTAACAACTGGACCTAGAATCTTCTCTCTTGACATGCTGAGAGGCCCATGAAAAGTCTTCTTAAAAACTTGAAATTAGGTCTCTGTTACCCATAACCTCTGAGCTATGGGGCTCCGAAGTACCCCCCCAGAATAATGGAAAATTTGATACAAAAGCTCAAGTATCTGACCAATTATTATATTGATCACCATGATTCTTTGCATGGATATTGATCATGAAATGTTTCATCAGTTTCTGCATTCTGGTGGCGCCACCTGTATTTTTTCAATTTTTAGCTCAGCTGACTGAAAGTTATCTGAGCTATAGGGATCACCTTTTGTCCGTCGTCCGTCTGGCCATCCAGGCGTCTGTCTGTTAACAGGGCACAAATCGTAACCGCTAGACCTGGAATCTTCTTACTTGACATCCTGGGAGGTCTATGGAAATTCTCCTTGTAAACCTGAAGTTAGGTCACTGTGACCTATATTCTTCGAGCTATGGGGTTCTGAAGTACCCCCAAGAATAATGCAAAATTTAATACAAAAGCTCAAGTATCTGAACAACTAATGCATTAATCACCATGATTCTTTGCATGGATATTGATCATGGAGTGTTTCATCAATTTCTGGAGATTGGTGGCGCCAGCTATATTTTTTTATTTTTTACGATTTTTTTCTCTACTTTTGTGATATTTAAACATTTGGTCATCTGTAAACAGGGCACAAGTCATAATGACTGGACCGAGAATCTTCTGTCCTCACCTCCAGGGAAGCCAATAAAAGGTCTACATGGAAACCCGAAATAAGGTCCCTGTTACCCATATTCTGTGAGCTATGGGGCTCTGAAGTACCCCCCAGAATAAAGATTTGGTCATATATTAACAGGGCACAAATCATAATGACTGGACCTAGAATCTTCTTTCTTGACATGCAGGGAGGCCTTTGGAAAGTCTCTTTGGAAATCTGAAATTAGGTCTCTGTTACCCATATCCTTCATGCTATGGCTCCGAGAATAAAGATTTGGTCATCTGTTAACAGAGCATGAATTATAATGACTTGACCTAGAATCTCCTTTCTTGATATGCTGGGAGGCCCCTGAAAAGTCTCCTTGTGCACCTGAAATTACATCTCTGTTACCCATATCCTTCATCCTATGCGGCTTTGAAATACCCCCCAGAATAAACATTTGGTCATCTGTTAACAGGGCACAAATCATAAAAACTGGACCTAGAATTTTATTTTTTGACATGCTGGGAGACCCCTGAAAAGTCATCTTGTAAACCTTGAAAATAGGTGTCTGTTACCCATATCCTTCATGCTACAGAGCTCCATAGTACCCCAATGAATATTGGATGATTTTATACAAAAGGTCAAGTTTGGAAAAAGTATTTCATTCAAATTTGACATTCAGATGATAAAATTACTTTTGTCAATGTCTTCCTGGTCAGCTGAGCGTCATGACCCCTGGGTCACTTGTTGCTTTTGTTGTGGTTGATCCAATATGATATACTTTGCTTGCTATTCTGTGCCTCCTGTAAAATTGTTACATGGTAGGGCTAGCATTTGTGGAACAGTGGACTTGTACCAGGATCAGAGGCAGTACACAGAATTTTACTACTGTCACCAGAAATCGGTGACAATATGTACGGTGTTTTGTATCATAGTTTAACGAAGTCTGTTCTCTATTGTTATTGACGTGAAACGTCATCCTAAAGCGTTGACAGGTCTTGATTGTATATATATATATTGTGTATTCTTGTATGGAATCCCATCGGCTATCAGCTGATTTATCCGTGTCACGCATCGTGTGTAATTATTTCTGGTATGTGGGTCGCCAAGGTGACGCTAACAGTCAAACTAGGTCACATATATCCTTATATGGGACACTTGAGAAATGAGCCAATCAGAGAACCGGATCGCCGTATTGTGACGACGATTGTGACGTCAGAGTTCAGGGAGAGACGCTGGAAGCTGCCTTCAGTTGGGTCTTGAAGCTTGAGGTGGCAGCACGCACGCACGAACATTGAAACGCCAGGAACGGCATAGAAGCAAGCTTCTACATGAAGCAAGGACCCAGCTCATAAGAACTCAGCCGTGCTGCCGACAGAGCTTCGTATTGGCGATAAAGTGAGAGAGCGTTTGTCACCTGCCGGCCTAGTTCAGCTTGACCTAGATACATAACCGCCGTAAGCCGTGAAACCGTTGCTACAAGAGCAAGGTCAAGGACTCTAAGCTCCTCATAATCAAAGAGCTCTATTGCATTCAAGTGAACGTAAACATACCCGGGTCGCTGACAAGCAAGATCAGTTGAAGATCGCTAAACTCAGAAAGACTATATGCTGCTAACCATACGCTAGATTCTACACAAAACAGTAACCAGAGATCTCTGAAGGAACTGGACTTTATTGGTTTTTATACAAACCACGGACTCAGTAAATATCCTGTATTTTTAATGTGAAGGACTGTCGTATTGACACATCAACGCACACACACATCTACATCTTTGTAAGTATTGTCTTGAATTATATTGTGAATTTAACCTGATGTCTCATAGTTTCTATTGATCTGGGTGTATGATTGTCTGGTATTTTTATACACGTCCTTAAAAGAACCTGGAAATGTCACCTGTAATGACCAGGATCTAATTTCTTGATTAATGAAATCAAGTGGCGAGCGTTAACCCATCCTATTGTTTTATAGGATATATCCGTTGTAAAGTTATCACGTTAAGTTAGGGGTGACATTGTATGGCGAGCGTGCCAGGATATAATTAGCCTTAAAAAAAACTGGCTAATTACAGTAAGTTTCAGAAGTTTTGAACTGAGAAAACAGTACTGAAACCAGACATTCATATACTCAAACTAGAGTTGATCTGAATTAATAATTGGAAATGACACCAAACTGATGTTATAGTGTATACTTGCTCAATGAAATTACCCCACTATTAGGAGTTAATATTTATTCAGTGAGAATATTACCTGAAGCACAACATTGTTTCAGGATTAGCATATACTTGAAGATTTGGCTAGAACACATGCATGTTTTGTGAGTAATGCTAGTTCAGTGATACTTGAACATCATTACTGGTTTGATATAAACCCAGATTAGAGTGAAAATTTTTGATGTTGTTAGATACGCCCTGGTATAATTTTTTCTACACTAGTTTGTGATTGGTCACGTGGTAGGGTCTCTTGACAGGTAAGTTTACCCCTCCCGATTGGCATGGTAATCATGGGTGCATGGTGTTTATTGATATCTTGATATCCATCCGTCCATCCGTCTGACCCTTCGTCCGACCTTCCGTCCGTCCGTCCGTATAAGTAGATTTTTGATGCGTAGAGCTACCGTAGTGTTATTGTACGGATACCGCCGGTTCGTTAGGTTGGCTTTAACAGTACGTATTTACGGATTTTTAAGAGCGGATATTACTAGATACTGGAATCTTACTAGGTTAGAGCGTTACCATGGAAACGTTAGAGTCACTTGTTAGATGCGGACAGGCCTTGGGGCTTAAGGACCAGGCTTTACAAGATTATGTTGAGGCTAGACGGCGTGCGGATGAAGAACGTGAGGAAAGAGCCAGGCAACGTGAAATAGAGAAGGAACAGCGGGAATTAGAGCGTGAGCGAGAGGCTAGAGCCCACGAATTAGAGGTTCTAAGGTTAAAGTCTGACTCTGGGGTTAAAGAAGAGAGAAGTAGGGATGTATTCCCGAAAAATCCAGCTTCCACCTTTTGATGAGGCTCACGATCAGCTAGATGCGTTTCTTGAGCGATTTGAACGATTAGCTGTATGTCAAGGCTATGATAGGGAGAATTGGGCGTTACACCTGAGTCCGTTACTGCGGGGTAAGGCGCTAGGGACTTACACACAGTTATCGGTTAGTGAGGCCATGGATTACGATAAGTTAAAGATAGCCTTGTTAAAGCGATACCAAATGACCGAAGAGGGTTATCGACACAAGTTTCGGACTTGTAGGCCTGAGCGAGGAGAAACGCCGAGTCAGTTTGCGGTGAGACTGATTGGATACCTAGACCATTGGATAGGGATGGCAGGGGTCGGAGGTGACTACGACAGGGTAGTTAACCTGTTGATGTGTGAGCAGTTCGTAAACTGCTGTAGTAGGGATCTCTCTATGTTTTTGAAAGAGAGACGGTGTCGTGACTTTGATAGTATGGTAGACTTAGCCGAGAGTTATACGGAGGCTCACGGTGTACACAGCCTTACAGCAGGTCCTCGTTATGGCAATAATGTGCCGCGTCCAGCGCAACCGGTATCTCAGCCTAGAGAGAAGCGAGAGGTTGAGCGCAGTCCGGACGGTCAGACATTTAAGCCATCAGGAGGCATCAGATGTTATTTATGTAATGAACTGGGACATAAGGCGCGGGAATGTAAGACTAGTGCCCGGTCGAGGCCTAGGTCTTCCCCTCAAGTAGGGCGTGCTGCTGGCGATCAGCAGAGGTATAGGACTAATTTTAGCCCCCCGTATAACCCAAAACAGAAACCGGAGACTATGTCAATGGCAGTAGTCGAGGCGGAAACGGAGACGGTCGGTGCGGTGAAACCGGAAGTAGAGAGTCCGAGTCAGTCGTTAGGATTTGCTGCCCAGACAGAAGGCGGAATCTGGTTACCTGTGTGTGAAGGGCTGGTGAATGGTAAGACAGCGAGGGTGCTGCGGGATTCGGGATGTTCCTCGGCAGGAATACGTGAGTCGTACGTGGAGCCGAATCAGTTCACCGGACACCAGGTCGAGTGTAGGTTGTTCGATGGGTCTGTAAGACAATTTCCTACGGCTAGGATTAATGTGGACTGTGCGTACTTTGTCGGTACTATCGAGGCAATGGTGGTCGGGGATGCTGTATGTGATTTAGCGCTAGGTAACGTAGCGGGAGCGCGTGATCCGTATGATCCGGACCCGACGTGGAAGTCTGAGCGGTCCTCAGGCATAGTGTGTGACGGTGTAGAGTCACAAAAGGAGGTGTCGTCCGCGGTGGAGACACGGAGCGCTGCACGAGAGAAACAGATACCGACGCGTAGCTTGAATGTTGCAAGCCCAGTTGCCGATGTGAGTCCGGCCGAATTTTTGAAGGCGCAGGAGGAGGATGGGTCTTTAGCGCCGTATTGGAGGCTAGCTAGAGAGGCTAGAAATGATAGTCCATTTAGAATTGAGGACGGATATTTAGTTCGGGTTGTGAGTGATAAACGGGGAGATCAAGATGGATCTCGAGTGGTGGTACCTCAGACGTTACGGTACGACGTAATGAGGATGGGCCACGAAGCGGTTATGGCGGGCCATCAGGGCATAGACAAAACGCACGACCGCGTGAGAACTCAGTTTTTCTGGAAAGGGATGTATAATGACATTGCTGAGTTTTGCAAGTCCTGTCCCATTTGCCAGAAAACCATACCGAAAGGCAAGGTGCCTGGAGCTACGTTAGGCCAGATGCCATTAATTGATGAGCCCTGGCGTAGAATTTCGATGGATCTGGTTGGGCCGATCCATCCAGCGTCTGAGAGAGGTCACAGGTATATTCTGACCGTTATGGATTATGCCACTAGATATCCGGAGGCTGTTGCTTTAAAGAACATAGATACAGTCTCTGTGGCTGATGCGCTAGTTGATATTTATGCGCGGTTAGGAGTGCCGTCAGAGGTGCTTACTGACATGGGAACACAATTTACGTCAGACCTCATGCGAGAAGTTAGCCGTGTTTTGTCTGTAAGACAGCTCACCGCTACTCCTTACCATCCTATGTGCAACGGAATGGTGGAGAGATTCAATGGAACGTTAAAGTTAATGTTGAAACGGATGTGCGAGGAAAGACCGCGAGATTGGGATCGGTACCTCAGCGCCGTGCTTTTTGCGTACCGAGAAGCGCCACATGAGAGCACAGGGTTCTCACCCTTTGAGTTGCTCTATGGTAGGATCGCTAGAGGACCGATGCGGATTCTAAGGGATCTGTGGACCAAGCGAGATACTAGCGTCGAGACTAAAACCACGTACCAATACGTCCTGGACCTACAAGACAAACTAAGCGACACATGCGCGTTAGCTAGAGAGGCGTTGAACAAATCAGCGAACAGACACAGACTGTTATATGATAGAGGTAAATGCACGCGCAGGTTTGAGGCCGGAGACGAAGTTTTGTTGTTACTCCCGACGGAGCGGAACAAATTAATGGTACAGTGGAAAGGCCCCTATACTATTGTAAACAGGGTTGGGGACTTAGACTATCGGATTAAGATTGGCGATAAGGTTAAAACCTTCCACGTGAATATGCTGAAACGGCAGCGGTAGCCAAGGGCGCACCTGATTCTATACATGATCCTGACGGTGTAGACGGGGAAACAGAGCACTGATAGACCTAAGACAAAGAAGGCTTTGCGAGCATTCCTAGGTCTTACAGGGTACTATCGAAAATTCGTGCCAAACTATGCGGAAATAGCGGTGCCCTTGACTGATCTAACGCGTAAAGGTCAACCTAACAAACTAGACTGGAAACCCGTACACGAGAACGCGTACTGTTCTCTAAAGGCTAAACTGTCAGACCCTCCCATACTGAAGCTACCTGATTTCAGTAAATGATTTTATTTGAAATGTGATGCATCTGATGTGGGTATTGGCTGTATCCTGATGCAAAGACACAAGGGGATCATGCACCCAGTAGCTTATGCCAGTCGTAAACTATTGCCCAGGGAGAGAAATTACTCCACCATTGAGAAAGAGTCTTTAGCAATTGTATGGTCTGTACAGAAATTTGAGATGTACCTGGCTTGTAGACCGTTCACCATTCAGACCGACCACAAACCATTAAAGTGTATTAGCAAATCAAAATGTGCTAATAAGAGAGTAATGAGATGGGCACTGGTTCTACAAGAGTTTAGATTTGATATTGAAGCAGTGTCAGGTAAACTAAACCATGGACCTGATTTTCTTAGCAGACTGCCTGAGTGTTAGGATGTAATGAGCTATAATGTTTAGCCAGTTAAGTCTAAACATGTACAAGATTTTTGCCCTGTGTCATAGACCGTGGGCATGTACTAATGACAACTTGTTACATGACCCTTATGTATTGCTATGTATTGCTACATGTAAATATGTTTAGCTGGACCCTGTAAGATAGAACGATACGATGTATCGAGAAAATACTGTGTATTTTCCTTAAAAGGAGGGGGTGATGTCACCAGAAATCGGTGACAATATGTACGGTGTTTTGTATCATAGTTTAACGAAGTCTGTTCTCTATTGTTATTGACGTGAAACGTCATCCTAAAGCGTTGACAGGTCTTGATTGTATATATATATATTGTGTATTCTTGTATGGAATCCCATCGGCTATCAGCTGATTTATCCGTGTCACGCATCGTGTGTAATTATTTCTGGTATGTGGGTCGCCAAGGTGACGCTAACAGTCAAACTAGGTCACATATATCCTTATATGGGACACTTGAGAAATGAGCCAATCAGAGAACCGGATCGCCGTATTGTGACGACGATTGTGACATCAGAGTTCAGGGAGAGACGCTGGAAGCTGCCTTCAGTTGGGTCTTGAAGCTTGAGGTGGCAGCACGCACGCACGAACATTGAAACGCCAGGAACGGCATAGAAGCAAGCTTCTACATGAAGCAAGGACCCAGCTCATAAGAACTCAGCCGTGCTGCCGACAGAGCTTCGTATTGGCGATAAAGTGAGAGAGCGTTTGTCACCTGCCGGCCTAGTTCAGCTTGACCTAGATACATAACCGTCGTAAGCCGTGAAACCGTTGCTACAAGAGCAAGGTCAAGGACTCTAAGCTCCTCGTAATCAAAGAGCTCTATTGCATTCAAGTGAACGTAAACATACCCGGGTCGCTGACAAGCAAGATCAGTTGAAGATCGCTAAACTCAGAAAGACTATATGCTGCTAACCATACGCTAGATTCTACACAAAACAGTAACCAGAGATCTCTGAAGGAACTGGACTTTATTGGTTTTTATACAAACCACGGACTCAGTAAATATCCTGTATTTTTAATGTGAAGGACTGTCGTATTGACACATCAACGCACACACAGATCTACATCTTTGTAAGTATTGTCTTGAATTATATTGTGAATTTAACCTGATGTCTCATAGTTTCTATTGATCTGGGTGTATGATTGTCTGGTATTTTTATACACGTCCTTAAAAGAACCTGGAAATGTCACCTGTAATGACCGGGATCTAATTTCTTGATTAATGAAATCAAGTGGCGAGCGTTAACCCATCCTATTGTTTTATAGGATATATCCGTTGTAAAGTTATCACGTTAAGTTAGGGGTGACAACTACCATCAAAGAGAATTATTTTCAGTGAATGATTTTTGTCTTGATGTTTGACTTAGTTAGTCCTATAATCATAATCAATTTTCAGTTTTTGTAAACTGAAGATTGATTAACTCTTAATTAGTTCAGACAAACGTTCCCTTATCTGTGAATCTGCTCAGAGGGCATGAACAATATATATAATCTTAAAGTATATTGGTAAGTTCTTTTAGTAACTATGAACTCATTTAAGGTAAACTAAATTTCATCTTTACTTTTTTTAAGGTCTTACCTGACATAATGATAGCACATATGCTTACATTAAGCATGACTTTAGCAGCATTAGAGTTAAGCTTGTAGTGCATCCAGATTCTGCATGCACTGTACTGTATATAATCATGACAATGCTGGAAGGTACTTGTGAATCTGAGCTGGGTTCAATTTAAAGAGTTGAATGTTACAGAAGAATTGGAGTCTTTGCTTAACCTCTTATATAACAACATCATTTAAAAACACATTGTATCTCCATATTCTTTTGTTTCAGCACTATTAGGCCATCAGTGCAGAAAATTCTTCCAATGAAAAATGAAAAAAACACATTTCACATTTCTTTTCAAACTTAATATGTGCATAGATAAGAATGAGAGGAAACAGTCTGTTAAAAATGGTGTCATGACATTAACTGTGAGAGTGACTTTGACCTTGAATGATTCTATTTTGGGTTAAATCTCACAAAAACATGGGGTATCTTCAGAAAGGCTTGATGGATTGTCCTAAAAATCACAATGATCATTGACCAAAGATCTTGAAAAGCTTTTTCTTTTACTGGTGCCACCATGTGACCAGTAAACTTTTTCTGTTTTTGCATCATTTAATTCTCTTATCTTTGCCACATGACAGTAAAGTGTAAGCAATATAATTAAAAAACTAATGGATCAATTTCTTTCCTTTTCTTCACATCCATAGATATGGGTCACAACTTTTTTTGTTAGAGTAGCCTTGACATATACAGTAGAACCTCTGCATTAAGGACACTGACATTTTGTCCACAATAGAGTTCCCTCAGTAGGGAGGTTATAGATTTTGGGACCTACTTTCAAGGGACTGCCTGTAAGTGGCCATAAATAAGTGGTGCCCTAAGTAGAGAGCTACCAATAAGGAGAGGCTCCACTGTAATTATAAATAGTGAAAATCTGACAGATCATTATATATCTCTAGAATGGATCTAGGGCCTGCCTTTATATATTGAAAAAGGCTTGTCAATATATATGCTTCAGAAAAAGGGTGCCTGTTTTAAAAGATGTTACACTAATATCTTTGGATTTTACAGCATCTCTGATGACAGACATTCATAAGTCATTAATTAAATGAATATTAAGTAAAGCTTAATGTGTGATTTCACACAGTTGTTGAAGAGAGAAAAGGGTTGTTTTAATAATGTAAAATAAGCAAGAAACCCCAGAAAATTGTATTGAAATTTGTTGTAACTTGGTGGAGATAAATATTACTACCAACAAGAAGCCGAGTAAAAAACTTTGACAGAAATAGTTAAAGTCTGCTTTGTTTTACAAAAACAGCAGAATTGTTTTAAACCACCATACATAACGCTGAGGATAGAGAGAAAGTGAAAACCTTGAAAGAAGAAAATATAATAATGGATCCTTTGAAAGAGCTAACAGTAAAATAGACAGTATCACAGTCAATAGAGTTGTACAATTGTTTGTCCTAGACAAGTACCCCAGTTATGTTAACATTTACTTTGCCAGAAGCTAAATGTGTCCTGTATTGGGCCAATGTCAATCGAATGGTTTACTCTTATTGTCTCGATCAATAAGGAGCCACCGTTTGTCAGATAGTCGCTATCACCCAGTTCAAGTGTTCAGGTTGTTTTTCCTGATAACATAGGTATTAACCCTATAGAAACTTAATTAAAATTTGATAAGAGAAGTGTTAGTTTAGTTAATTTTGTACAAGGTAGAAACACACTGTGTGCAAACATTTTACAATATGGGTTATGTCTTAATCAGGGTAAGCAAAACAAAAATTTGTCTGAATTCAAGTTTAAAATGGAAAAGTTGCTGTCAAAATGATTATTTCCTGATTTTCTTTATTTTATTTACCATAAACTTTATTCATGTGGAACTTCGTTATGCAGTGGTGTTAAACTTCTTGATGTTGTTTCACTGGATTCTCCACTGACTGTTCATAATGGAAACCCTTATATGTTGTTGTATTTGACCATCACAAGTTCTGAACTGCTGACATTGCTGCTTTTACCTTGCTCTGTCATCAGATTTGTCACTCAGACATTATAGGCTAACTGATGGTGTCATCTATCTTTTTGAGTTTTGAAATGATTTTGGTATTGGCCTTTCTGCTGGTGTTTAACAAGGTTAATCCACCATTGTTGCTCATGCACATTGCTGACATTGTTTTTCAACTTGGATTCTCCACCAATTCTTATTAGACACTTACTGACTTACAACATCAAGAATGTTGAATATAAAATCACAAATTCTTTATTTACACAGGTGATTCAATGAGTGAGCTGTTCTAGGAAGCAAGCCAGCCATGTCCTACTCAGCACGGGACAGTGATTTGTCCTCCAGTCTGTATCGATCTCGCTCCTTCAACTGTCTCAGCAATGGAGTCCTACCTACCCGGGGAATACCAAGCTCTCCAGTACCCAGACTTCAGAAAGGAACCTCCATAGACAGTGACAGGGTAAAAATTATTTACCATTAAGAAGTAATAGATCTTTTTCTTTACCATTTAATTTCCAAATTTGACTGTATTTTATTCATTTAATATTTAAAATGCTTGATACAGTAGCTCCGTCATGGTTGTTATGATGGATAAGTTATGATGGATCTAGGTCAATGATGTTCTTGTTTAGAACAGTCAGACCTACTGTATGTAATGTAAGGAATATAAATAGCAGTAAAATCTGTCACATTCATAATTACTTTAACATTATAATAATATATAATATCATAACAAATAACGACAGTTCAGACAGACAGGCACAAAAAATTGCTGCATTGTGAGTAATGTGATATATTTATTCACACAATACCTGTTAATATATCATGTGTCACAATTTTAATATGATCAAGCATCTAATTAGGTTTAAAATTATCTGTCAGTATACAATACCGTATGACAATTTTGGGTTATTGAACCGTGTCCTGTTTTATGCTTGTGCCAAAGTCCATCAAACTGTTTCCATTCATGCCTTGGTAATAGTATTTAGATACTGCCTTTTTGTAAACTGTTCATATACTCTGTGGAAGCCTGTTTAACTTTAAGAAAGACTGGGTTTGAACAGAGCAGACATTTACATTTCTTTTCTTAAAATTCTTCAACATACAGTCAATAGTTATGACTTGTGGGCAAACACTTGTGGGTGAAACTTTATTAAACAAATTACCTACAGGACACGTTAGTCAGTCAGGTAAACATCACTTGTTTCTGTGAGAGGCCTTTAATGTTGAACCATTTAACACCTGTATCAGTGTTGTTAAGCCAAGGTGTGCAGGTAGTATTTGTTTGTCCCTTGGTCTGTTGACAAAAGACAAATGCATGGCATTAACATAAGTATCAAATGTCAATAAGATCTGTACTTGACTGGCTGATGCATGATAGGCCTTGGTACAGGTTTATCCCCAGGCTGTATCTTATGATTGTAAAGAAAAGAAAATACAATAGATTTTTCATGACAATCAGGAGTCTATAGCTCTAAAATGTTTAGATTTGTGTGCATGGTCAAACAACCCTAAGGCAGTTTTTCTAAGGTATATTGTAAAAAGTGTTCTTTTTAAAGAAGACAGCATTATGTGTTTGGTATGTCAGATTACAAGCCAGAGGTCAACCACAGAACTAAAGCTCAGGATGTTTAAGTGGAATATCATTACACACTGAGCCAGTTATCTGTTGAGTGGACATTTTGTACTGTATACCCTTCGGGTAAAGAAATAATATAAACACATTAAGTAAAGGCTGAAGATCTCCAGCTGAATCAATGTAATCCAGAAACCACAGAGTTAACTAGTGAAACTGCTCTCTGGTTTATCATGAAACTGCACCAGATTCACTCTGTTGTCTCAATTATAGACATCAAAGTCTGGGTCATTCCAATCCGTTTGTAGAGAAATTATTAATGCTTAACCCTTTATTGTTTCGTGGTGTTCTGAGGGAAAGTCAGGAACGCTTGAGATTGACACTTAAAACTGCTGCATTTTGCCAGATTTTTAGCTCAGCTGACTATAAGTCATCTGAGCTATAGTTGTTGTCCATTGTCAATCGTCCATCCATCTACCTGTCTGTCTGTCCGTAGATGTGGCACGTTTTGAAACCGTAAGTCCTAGGAATCCAAAATTCGGCATAATGTCAGATGTCCCAAGATCTCCTACCAAGCCGAAAACTAGGTCTTTGTGACTTTGTTCCTTTGAGATATTAAGGAAAATCCTCAATTTTTTATTAAAAACCTATTTTCACACTTCAGGACTACCGTATATCAAAACCACTCATCTGTTTTTCCTCATATTTACAATAAATATTCCTCTATATAGTTCCTATGTACATGCCAGAAATAAGGTCTGTATTATATAATTTGAAAAAGTTATGGGCTCAAAGATAATGCATTTGGAAAAAATCAGGAAAGATATTTGATTGCTTAAGATCAAAATCTTTTAAATTTTTTAAAATATTAGCAAAAATAAAAAATTGGTACCTTAAATTTTGCCCAACTTTGGCCACAGCACGTTTTTTTCCTGTAAGTACTGTGGATTTAATTTTCACAGCATGTGCACATAAGGATTTAATCTGTTAAAATCTGAAATTTGAAAATAAAAGCTGCAAATTTAGGCTAGTTATTGAATTTTTTGGAGGCTCTTGTTGTATTCCCTTTCTTTGTCATGAAGACCACTTTGGTCACTGTAGCAGCTCTCTATGCTCCCCAGGCTGTTGGCATAATGTTATGCATTACCATCACTAGGGCAAGCCCTCTCTCCACTGAGTTGAGCTTGATCAGGCTGTCTGCAGTTAATACCACAGGGAGCCTTTTTCTCCCCCCCCCCCCCCACCCCATTCTGTTGACAGACCTGTACTATGAACTAGATGAATCTTAAAATTAACATTTTTTTCAGCCATGAGCAGTAACAACAGACACCCCTCCCCCCCACCCAACCCTTCTATACACAAGACTAATAAACAAGATGAATCTTATAATTTTAATGTTAAATAAATTCTTTTTGATGAGACTTGGACAATTTCGATTTTTTTTAAGAAAAAAATTTCAGGAATTTAATTCTAATATTCAAATGTGATGAAATATTAGGATCTAATGTAAGTGCTAACTGACAAGATTTAAGAAGATATAAATACTTTGTAGCATTTCATTCATATCTCTTAAAGTTGGCGGGGCCTAGGTGTGAATTACACTGTTAACTTAGGATTAAAATTAGGAATATTGGTCAAATTTTGTGTGATTAATTTTTAACTCATATGGCCATATATTAAACTTTTGAAAACTTAATTATCTTCACACATTATTTGTTTATGAAATGTTACTTTTATATAACACTTACCGTAGGCCTATTTGTTCCCTTGGTGCATCATTAAATTGTTTACCTCATGTCCATTATTCTATAATTTACAGAGTTTCATTTTAGCAGGGCCATTTTCTCATAACTTTTCTAATGATAATATACATAAAAAACCAAAAGAAATAAATATATTTAGCAGTTACTTATATTTTCCAAAATTCAGCTGAGCAATGTGACCCATGGGTCTCTTGTTTTAATTTCATTATTATGCATATTAATTTACAATTCTAAAGATTCCCATTAATTTAATTAACCTTCCATTTAGTAACTATTGAGTATTTGGTAAATCATTCATGATTGCTGTATGTGTTCTCAAGGTTTGCAGGTTTTAGCATATTTACCCAGCATCCAGGTAAAACCCAAGTTAAAACCCATGTTAAAACCTACATTTTACATACCATAAACCAAACTGGGTACAGTAGGCTTACCCAGGTACCTGGGCATTACCTCTAATCAACATGATTCCTGTTGGTTATTTAGAATAATTTGCTCTGCACAGCCAAACATGGGTTAAAGTGTGAGTGGTAAATAGCTTCTTTTAGACATCAGTGGTCAGAGCCACATAGGTTGCTACAAATAATCACAAAATATGTAGAAAGAAACTCAGCTTTGGTCCTGCTTCATCAAAGCAAATAAAAATGGGAAAAGCTTTGTAAGATCAAAAGAAACTGGGCAAACCCTGGGTTTAACCATGATTAAATGCGAACCCTGTGTCTTCTCCCTGATTCCAAAGTCGTTAGGATGGTCTGTAGATTGTTTTTTCATGCCAGCTGATAAAATTATCAGTTCTATTCAACTGCATACCTGTTGATGTTTTCAGTTTTTACATATCAGGTCTAACAGACCTATCAAAATCAATCTTAAAATCAATCTTATAAACCAGCAACTGCTCAAAGAAAGGTTTCACTTAATATCCATTATGTAAAAATCAACTGATTTTGCTGCTTAAAGTAATTCTAGAGTTTGTATTAAACCTCTGAATATATTCATTGAAAGAGAAAGAAAAAGGTGAATTGGGTCACTAAGAAGCCAGAATTTTTCTGTGAGGGAATTGACAAATTGAGAAGCACAGTAGTCCCTACAAAAGATCCAGTTGTCCAAGGGGCAGCTTAGCACAAATAAACACAAAATGAACTAAATGTAAAACCAAATAAAACTTTAAGCATTTGATCCTTGGCCCTTGGTCTACCCTTCCACAAAATACTTTTTTGAAATTCCTCTGGAAACAGAGAGAGAAAGAAAAACTGATATGTGAACATATAACTTGTGCCAGCAAAGGTAAAAAAAGAACATCTGACATTGCTGTAAAGTTTTCTTGGAATTCAGCTCAGAGGAAAGATTGTTTTCAAATACTTGATCTTTGACCATTCAGTATTTGCTGTCTGTGCATGGTCATATTATGGGACTACCTGAACTATGATTTCAAGAGAAGTTCATAGGAAATTACTGGGCTGGTACCTGCTCTTATTGAGTAGATTAATGTCATGTGGACTGGTTCCTACTCCAAACTTGAGTTTGTCTGCACCAGATCACCCAGGCTTTTATGGTGTTAAGCAGAAGAGGAAATATTGAATTTATACAACAGCACACTGTTCAAATGACCAGCATAAAGTTCTGAGACAGCCAGGGCAGACAACAGCAGCTCTGTCGGCTTGTCCTCGTCTTGTTATTGCTCTTGAGAATTTGTACATATCCTACGGGAAAATAGGATGAAATTGAAGGCTTCCCTTTGAGTGTGTTTGGGGTGGGCTAACAGAGTGTTTGTGGTGGAGAGGACCTGTGACTCTATTTGATGCAAACTGACACTTTGTTAGAGGAAACTGCGTGTACGGCAAGTCGTTATGCCTCACCAGTCTGTTGTGCGTGGATCTGGTACATAGTGTTTATTGCCTGCTCGGTGATAAATCATGCCATCAGATATTTGACGTGGGATATTTGTCATCTTTTATCCCTTGGATATTAAAATATTGCTCATTTGATCAATTGATCCCATACTGAAGGCATGAAAACTGGGATCTGTAGAAAGTTTAAAATATGCTGCTTCAGATTTAGCTGTTGGATCATCAATTGGTTCTCCAAGTAACAGTTCATATTTCCAACCCAGTTGAGCTATATGCTTCTAATCTGGTCATTATAATACTTACTTAAGACCTCATTTAACTTCTGAATGTAGGTCAGTGCCTGTGTGTGACATGTAAGAACTTATGATCATTTACTTTTCTGAAGTTTTCAAAACATAGTGGTGAATCCAGATGGCCAAATACTAAACCTTATATTTTCCTTGCATGGTACAGCCATACTTAAGTTTTCAATCACGCTATATTCATCTCTCTATAGGGACTTATCTAATTGTGGGGCAATACACAGTGAAACCTGTCTAAAGTGGACAGTCAAGGGACTCAATAATTTTTTCTGCATTAGTGAGGTGTCCTTATTAGGCAGGTTGACCTTGGTTGATAACTGAGGGATGATAAATAATGACAACGAACAGCTGCAAGAACGTGTTTATTGTATTATATCAGGTTTCAATGTTGTACATGTACAACATATTCATGCACACATCATGCATTCAACAGTCATATACAAACTGTGATTATTTTTACTTATCTAAAGTAGTAAACATTTATAAGGAGAAAGGTCTATGAAATCACCTGTTAAAACAATGTTCATAAATTCTTCTGCAAGTGCGCGTACCCTCTTTTTCGCGGATTCACTCAGTCAAATGGGCTCAATTTTTTTTTCAGATAGCTGATCCCGCCTAAAGTACGCGTTGTGCCACCTGGCGGCATTGTCTAAACTATCCTGTTCTGCTGCCCCAATGCGATAATCTCAAAGATAATAACGATGTTGATAAATTAATGCAAAGATTGTAATGGCTATGATCCTGGAAACATTCGTTTTTATAGATGAATGTAGCTTTAGCCTTAAATAAACTTTCTTTGATGATGATTGTTCGGTTTGATTTGCTTTGATGTTGATAGCACCCGAGATTAAACGAACCCCCAGGAACTTTCATGGCGGCACGATACGCGTGGTTGACACTGAGCAGATCAGTTTGAGCTATATTGAGCAAAACTGATTAATTTATACATTAGCTACAAAAAGCAGCTAAGTTTACAGTTAGATATTGCATGGTGACATCAGGGATGCATGGGTAATCTGCAGCCGTTTAATCCTTTTAATGACCCCTGGGTCAGGCGAATAATATGCAGCTTCGCAACATGTGAATGATCAACGGTGAAATAAAGTGACAGGATGTTTACCACTTCACCCTTGCTGTGTTTATCCTATGAGCACATCACACCATGACATGAACACCTACATGCATTAAGGTAACAACTGGGGATTGCTCAATCCTTTGTGTTCCAGTCCCGGAAACAACAGTAACGGTCCTTTGATGTTGTCCGGGGAGAGTGATCAGTGTCCACCAGAGATAGCGTATTGTGTCTGTATTTGTCAGGTTCATTTACTCTTAGAATGTTAGTTTGAGTTAAAATCCGCTGTCCATTGTCCGCAGTAGTGAGGTGTCAGCCTTATAGAGGTTCCGCTTATACATAAAATATAGGGATTTTTTAAGGGACTTAATTTTATTGTCCGTTTAAGCCAGTTGTCCGCCTAAGTGAGGTGTCCGTTAGACCAGTTTTCACTGTATATGCATCTTCTTTAAGTGATCCTTGAGGCCTGGGGAGGATCAGATATACCTTTTATATATAATTAGTTTATGCAGCTGTGAGACATGACCCATGGACCTGCGTTCCTGTATGTAACAGTCATAGGTCTAATCAGTAACTATCCTGTAAAATTTTATCAGTGAATTAAGATAATCTAATAGACAAATTAATGGGACTTCTTTATTACCAGGCAAGTTAAGTAAATTCCACTACTACCTGGATGAACTACCAGTCATTGAGGGTTGACAGGGTCACATGACCCGCTGTATTTACATATCCCTGTCAGGGGTCATGACCTGTTTGGTTTTGTGAGCTAATTCAGCTTCTGTTGTATAAGGCTATTCGCTAATGTCAGTAAGTTATCATGTTGAGTGATTGTGACCAGTTGGCCCTGGTTGGCAGGAATGTCTGCAGTGCTCTACAATACAGGAATGCTCTACACACAACCTTACACGGCAGGAAAACTTAGTGTTCATATAATATTGGCAGACTTTAAAAAAATTAGATTTTCAAAATTTACATTCACATTAATTTATACATAATTCAATTGTTTCATTTTACCTCAAGACCACAAAGGATGAACTAGCTTTATTTAATTTTTGTTTGATTTTTTTCCAGTAATTGAAGAAGTCAGGTCATGGCATTTTGACATGTTAAGTTAAGAAAGGTTATTGAAAATAAACCTTCTCTGAAAAAGGATGATGACTAGTATATGAAATCAAGAATGTTGTTTAAACATCTTCCTGGAATGACATTGAAGTGTATGATATTATAAGAAATGTGCATGTTTGAAAAACTTAATTGGAATAACATTTTGGTACATGAATTCAAGAATGATTGTAAAAAAATTTGGTAGATCCTGTATAATTTTACATGTCTGAAATATAATGGGCATGTAATGATTATATTCAAACCAAACCTGTCTGTTGGTCAGTAATAAAATAGAAACAAATGAACACAAGTATTATCACATATGCTAAAAATTACCCCAATTACATAGTAATTAAAGCCAGCTAATCACCTACCTTTTCTGTAGGATTTATGTGATGAAATTCTGGCTTACCCTGTGCACATACTCATAATCTGTAAGTAATTGTTGTTGAGATAAATTCTTATAATGCCTCTTTGAGGATGTATGAGTTTATGTACTTAGTACCAGCAGTGACAAACAGACAAACCATGTTACCTGAGATGTTTTTACGTTGCATATATACCACAAACTCTGGTTTATCTTACTTGCTGCCAGATTTCCTTGTTGAATGTGCTTGGATTATTTTGTGGGTCCCCCCCCCACGTGTAATAAACAAGTGGATATAAACAAGAGGGATCAACATTTTTTAAAGCATGAAGTGATTATATTTATAGTTAATAGACATTAGGTATTGGAAAAGGCCCTTTTAAATGGTTTCAGGATCCAAAACTGAAATGAATGAAGAGAGATTATGGTTATGATCATTGTATGGTAAAACCAAATTTGTGGTCTTTTATTCTGGCATAGATAGAGATATGTATAAGGCTATGAATATGCATGCTGCATGTACACACTGCATGTCCACACCATGTCCAGAAAACCAAGGATACACTATAGGTATGGGGATACAGACATGACAGATAAAGGACTGAATGAGAATGTATCCATGGCAACATCTGGATAATTTAAAAATCAGTTGTTCCTTGGCCCACCATTCCACGAAACATCTTTGAAAGTTATTTAGAATCTTGGACCCATGGCTCACCCTTAAAACAATTACCAGTAAACTGAAATTTACCAAGAGCTTTGAATGTATTGCATGGACCAGATGGAGAAGCCTGCATAGACATATTATTTCAGTCAGATTCAGTCATATAGATAATTAAATTGTTTCAGTTTTGAAGTGGATTAGGATTTGGTTCCATATCAAGAAATATACTGAAACACTTACCATACATAACATTGTTTTTCATATAGCTTTGTTGACACTTTACCTGCTCCAGTGTAATACATTGTAGTAGTTTTATTAGATATATTAAATCATACTGCTGATATATATACATAAAGTATTCCAGGTGCCATGCCTCTAATATTGTTACCTTCCAGACACAGAGTAATTAGTCTCCTGTCACCTGTGCAGGTTTAGATACTGTATGTATATCATGAAAGTCAATAAATGCATGAAACACAGTTTGTTTAGAGAAAATCTGCAGGTGTGATGGAGAGTGATATGGGTATGCTTGGAGGTTAACAGCAGCTAGATTATCCCGTGGCATTGCCTTCCATAGTGGGTGACAGGGGAATGCTTGCAGAGGTTACACCACTTCTTGTAACATTTACACTTGTAATGTCTTTAGGTGCAGTCCTTATCATACATATCAGTGCCTGATTGTTTTTAAGACTCGACAGTGTGGCGTTGTTAACTGTTGTTGCCCAGTGATATGCTCAGGCCTGCAGGCTGCAGTTGTACACTTATAGATTACCTGTGTGTGGATTATAATGTAGCCTTTACCTGAGAGTGCTTAATAAAAACTTGTGCTTGTTATGGGATTAACTTAATCCATTGGAATTCTTGATCAAGGTAAGGCTTTTATTTCTTTTGTGCACTTGCTTACTGTCTGGTGTCAATCTTTGTCTGTGGGTTACAAATCCTGTCACCACAGTGTAATTCACACCTATATCTCGTGGGGTCAGAATTGATTGTGACAAGCTCTAATGCAGGATACCTGGACAGTTGCTATGTCTGTAAACACACTAGTTCTTAAATAAGTTCAGCAACATTTGAAACTGATCAGTTTATTTCATGCCAGAAAGCAAGTAAAATGGACCATCTGGCAGTGAATGTAAGTAAATGATTTGAGTCTTGCTCAGGGATTCACTCTACAACACTATCTATTCCTGTATGACAGTGATAATTTGCATTTTTTTCTGTAAATTCACAAATGCAGCGTAATTCCTGCTCCAGATGGAATATTTGAGATAAGCCTAGAAAAGATTAAACTGTGAATTTTGTTGAGTAAAATATGAATTAGATTCATTTCTTGAAATATGAAATGTTACAGAGACTGAAAAAATGGTGGCTGCATTATTATTTTATCAGTTTTAAGGGAGTTTACTAGATTCATTTGCTGTCAGCAAGAATGTATAATATGAACTAATAAAGAGGTCACAGCCATTTAATAAAAAAGGATACTAAAAAGCAAACAGACTTAGTCTTAAATTAAACTGAAAATGTCAATTAATACAATGATGAACCTTGGTAGTATTGAAGGAAATTAATAATTTTAAACAAGATAAATATGCACAAAGGTAAGTTTTAGCTCAGTCTATATTAACCAGATATGAAAAAGCAAAATAGTTACAATTTCTGTAATAACGATTATGAGTAAAGGTATGTCTTCATGAACTAGTAACAATATGTGCAACACATTCACTTGAGTGTATCAGTTTTTTAGCCTGATTGGTGGTCACATATTCTATTGCAACCTGGGACCCCCACAGCACTTACAGAGATGTTGAATTAATATTTACAGATCATGATCGTCAGTATCAGGTATAGAAAGGGTGCCAGCTACTTGTATCATTTGGCATGCAAGGCCTCTTGTGGGTGATACATTAAGTCACTTGACTCCGTGTGGATCATTCTAACGTCACCCACAACAACACTCAAAGGCGGGCTATTTAGCAGGAAAGCCTGTGACGAAAATCCAAGCAGTAGCATTATGTCGTTCTTTGGTTTCCCACCGACAAATCACATGAAGGCCAGAGGTCGCGTTATATAGCAGTCTCTATTTGCCATCAGTCTGAACTTTTACTACGTGAATAAACTGGCATCCTTTCATGATCTCCAGATCCATGGTCAGTACACGTATAATACAGGTCAATGGAATCAGGTAATTTTGTAGGTTTACTTACACACCAAGGTAAATTTGCTATCCAGGTTTACAGTCACTCTATGATTTGGTTAATGCAGCCCAACGGCTGGGTGAATGCCATGGGTTACTCAAGGTTATATTGACTGTACATAATCTAATTGTGATGGGTTTCTCTGCTTGAGATCTGCACACCTTCACATATTATTCATTTATCAACAGATCAAATTAATTCCCTCATCTATGGTACCTTATAGGTACTACTGACAGTGTATATCATTATATCAGAGACCAGGGTGTCAGCTTCAAGTAAAGACAGATTTCCGTTCAGGCTTGGTGATAGTATTTAAATACCTTGTTAGTACTTTCTAGATAAAGATATGATCTGAGAGTCATAAAAAATCATCAGGATCATCATTCTTTAAATTTGTTATTCTTTATAAGAATTTAAAGATCCAGTGGTCCAATATTGCAGATCTTATGCCAAGATTGTGCACCTAACTTATCAAGAGCAAGTCAGATAAGATTGGTTACCCAAATGTACAGCACTTGTGGTAGCCTCACATTTGTCAGATGTAATATGCTGTATTGATAAGGATATCTAATGAAAAATTCATGGACCATAATCATGTTGTCAAAATAAGCTGAATATATTTTCATAATAATCTGCAGGTATTGTCAGAAAAACAACAGACTTACGACAAACATTGTCATTGGCTGTCATTATGAGCTATATATTACAATGTCATTATTGTTGCTAGTTTTATTGACAGGATAAAAACATCAGTATTGATGTTACCATAGTAACTGAAACAGGCCTAAAAGGGCCATATTTCTATGTACATCCAACATGTGTCAGGAGCATGGTTAAAATAATAAAAATTACAATAATAATAATAACAATAATAATTTTTATTAATAACAATAATCATAGTAAATCAATAATAATTATGATAATGAAAAAATAAAACTCAACCGTACATCATGTAAATTTAGAAAAAAAAATTACAAGTTAGAGCTCAGCTAGTGCATGCATCCATGATAATATTTACATAATCTTCACTTTTAAACAGGACAATAATGATAATTATAGATAATTGCATTATCAAGAAATTTAACTATTTTCCTCTGAATGATTAAACAGATTCATATAACAATGGTTGAATGCTCTTTTTGAGCTAAGAAGACAATTACAATCAGTATTTAAAGTCTGTTTATCAGGGTGTACAGAGGTGACTGTACTACAGTGTTTGATTTGCCCGTGGCACTCCTTTCTGTATTGTTGTCATTTTATTATTCATCTTGGCTGAATGGCCATAATGCAAAAATATGCATTCTTGGTTTTGCTGTCCCATTTTTTAGTGTCTCATCTTTGTTTGCACTGATTACTTTGCACAAATCATGACAGTATAGACGAGAATTGTGTTTGTCAAAATCTTGGCATACACAAGAATATTTTCCCTTGTGATGATTATAATACATGGACTGAAAATCATTCAGCCTTGCCTTTGAATGGCATGAAAATAATAAGGGATTTTGACAAGGCTTTTGACATTATTGAGGACTTTATGGAGTAGCTATTGCTGCATGAATTAAACAAGTTATAAACCAATTTATACACCTGAATTTGACCTCCAGGGGAGCATTCCATAGTACCTCTACCAACACAAGTTAGAACCTGTGGTGAACAGGTCATTATTTCATTCACAGTAAGTACCAATTATCCGAGTAAAAGTTTCTTGATTTCTGAACCCATATTCCCCCACTATACAAGTCTCCTTTATCCATTATGTTATGGTATGGTAGCAAGTACAGTCCCTGGCCTGGGTAAGAAGGACTTCTTAATCCCATTGGACCTGCATATGCTTGGAATCACTTAATTGGAATCTCAAATACTTGGTCAGGTCTAATTACCCTCTCAAACAAACATGACTCTGGCATTAGTGTAGAAACGTGTGGTTTAATCAGATCTTGCGTTACATCATAAATCTGTAGCTGCACATCTGAAGTATTTATGGGCAGCTTTGTTATTAGCTTGAACCAGGGTTAATGAAGTACATGCCAGCGCATAACATTAGTTATGGCTCTGTTTTCTGGTAAGGAAAGATGAGGCTCTTCAACCAAATGTGCAATTTTAAATTTCAAATGGAGCTGATCTCCTGGAGTTTGTCAAAATCTGGGCATACATCGCAGATCTGACTTCTACTTCTGTAGGTAACTGTTTTAAACATATTTAATCAATATATCATAGAATATTTAAGGGTGCTCCTTCTGATAAAAAAAAAATATATGTATTTTTGCAAAAAAAACCCAACCCAAATGTTTGGTTGATCAGATGATAACATATAATGTTAAAAACAGAAGGCATTAAAATGACCTGTTAAGCCTGCTAAGATACCATAACATATTTAAATATCAAAATATGTAAACAGGGTTAGCATGTTCAGAAGTCATTTGGAAGGGTCCTGTCAGTGTAGATAAAATGAACAAACAAATACTATATGCCTACTTGTCACACCTTAAAAAAATTAAGGAAATTTGTATCAGATATTAGAAAAGGTTAAATTGATTTAAGTAAAAGTTTGTAAATACTTAATAAGTTTCAGACCTGCATGTGACATTGCACATGCATGGGTCTGATCAGATATTCTACTTGAAGCCTGTCTCAGTGAGTCTTAAAAAGACTTTCTTAGTCATGTTTGGCAAGATAATATCAGCATAAATGTTTCCTTTGCGGCACCAGCTTTTCTGGTATGGTTTAAATAGACCCCTGTGGGTTTATTGTCATCATTTGTACAAAGGGTCATGATTTCTGTTTGCCTATATACTGATCAGAAGACTGGTACCTTAAGAATCCTTTGATAAATTTTCTATGAGGTGGTTTTCTATGCTACACCAAGGCTTAGCTATTTGAGCTCCATTAAATACAGGAAATAAATTCATGAATAACATTCTTCCCCAGCAAGGATTAAAATAAAATAGTTTTTGCAACCAAAATTTTGATCTTTTTTTAATGCAGTTGTTCTGTGGCATTCATGGTGGGACTTTGCACAATATTTCTTTTATTTAATAACCATATTGTGTAAGGTATGCATTTCAGTCCAACGAGAATTAAAAGATTTGTTTTTAGCTTAGTTCTAACATGTTTTTTCATTGAGTTGACATGAGCAAACAGATATGAGGCGGGGTTGATAGAACGAACAAAGCATTCACAGGAGTTCATATAATGGATAGTATATTTACGGGTGGATGAGAATTAGAAATGTATTTAGTGCAGGGATGTAGCAGGATTTTAATTAATATGTCACCTGGTGGACGGATATTGTGTGTAAATAACAATGTAAACAAACAATAACATAAATAACAGAAGCATGTGAAACAGTTGAAAGACTGTGCCAGAGTTTAAAAAATATTGCTGTTTTCATCTGATAAGGCACCATTTCTTTTATATGTAAATGTTATTTAATATTATTAAAATTTTATTTTGTAAAAAAAATCAAATTCTTCCTTTTACATTGCAGTAAATCATTTTTGTCACAAAATGAACATGTTTGACAAAAATTAAACAAGATTACTGGAAATGTAAACAAATGATTTATAAATAAATGTGCTAAACTAATTTTATGTTTTATTATGATTTAATATATATTACAGTAACAGTAATTAAATAGAAAATATTCAGAGACCTTAATAAATATTCTGAATCACCAGAACTGAATACCTTGATACTGATCAAACTTTAGTTCATGGTAGATAAGCATAGGAAATATATGAATCCAAGTGTGTGTCATGGTTCACCAGCTACAAGGTGTCATCAGAGGTCAGCCTGCCCACTAGGACAAAGGAGGCTTCAGTTAAGACACATCTGTGTGCATAATTATACACTAAAAATTTGCCATTTTACTAGGGAGTGACAGTGTTGTTATGCATTATTCAAACAATGGCAATGAAATCTTGAAACAAAGACATAATTCTTTGGTGTTGCTATAATCCTTCAGAGAACTTCATCAAAATCTGTCCAGATCTTTTCCATTAAAGATGCTAACAGACAAACCAACCAGTAGCACTGAATAATACTATATCTCCGTCACTAATTTGTACTTTATACATTTCGGAATGTTACAATCCGTCTCATGCATGTACAGAATTTCTACTAGCCACAGGCATGTTGGACAGTGATAGTTCCAGCCCTGTAGATAATGGGTTACCTGTACAATATTGTAAGAGCCATCAGGCAAGAGCCATGACAAATTGTAAAGTGTATTAACGAGATCATCAGGTAGGTATTGGATTTTTACAAGCCGGAGGTAAGAGTAACTAGCAACCAAAGTGGGCTTCACAAATCAACATGTCTACCCTTCAGCAGGTAGAGTATATTGATATATAGAATATTTATATAAAAGTTTATATATACAAAGGATGTTGAGTACCCTCAGAGTTAGTGGGTGGAAGATGCGTAAACAAAGGTGAGGAGAAGCTCACCAGCATACATAGCAGTATAATATTTATGATATCTTAAAGAGTATAGGGACTGCAGTGCAAAATAAAAGATTATGGAAATGCATTATCTGGATAAGGAATTACAATAAAACCTCATCTAATGACCAACTCAGTTTGGGACCACCTCAAAATAAAGACCATTTGTTCATGGTCCCGCTTTTGGGTTGTTCTTTATATAAGACCTCACTTGGAAGACCACCTCAAAAATGTGACCACTTCCTCGAGTGTACTAGTAGTGATAAGTGTAATAGTAATATTGACATTTTTTCATTGTAAATAGTAAAGAATTATATATATATATATATATATAATATACAGGCTGTAACAACACATATAACAGAAAAAGCTGTCACTAACTCATATTTTACATGTGCTGCTAAATCTTTAGGTTCATGGGTAGGTGTTACTGGGTTTCAGTGTATTTTATGTCCCGTGATAGATGCCACGTGATAATGTTATTGGCAGGATACGTTTTACATTTTCTTTGCTAGGGTCATTTTGCAAACATTAAATTAAATAAAAAATGGGAAAATATGTTCATTTCATCTGTGTAATCCAATTGAAATAATATATTTAACATTTCCTGACCAACTAATTTCAGATGACAGCTTACTGTTAATACCTTAAAATTGATGGAAGGTTTTTGGATTACGGTCGTAATGAGCACGGTCGGGGACGGCGCACGGTTGCTGGACATGGTCGGGATGGGCGTGGTCGGGATGGGCGTGCCGGTTTATACAAAGCGAGATTGGTGCTGCTGGGCATGGACGCGACGGCTCTTATGAAACTTGAATATTACTTATTCCCTCAATATAGTTATATTTTAACAGTTGCTTGATTAAAAGTGGGTTTTTCATGAGCCGCAAGTGAATGCATTTCAATGTACGGTATATATACAAATTAACAACATTCCCAGGTTTGGACGACAAAAAAAAAAAATCGACCTTGAACGCTATTTTTCCACATCTAATTGTTGTTGCTGGACATTTATCCTAGAAAATAACAATATTTTTGTTTCATGATAAACGATTTCAATACAAAACAATATTTGTTGATGTAACCAATCGAGTTACCTGAAGAAGTACGTCAAAGAAAGGAAACCTGCTCACACGGAAGCCCATCCCGACTGCGCTCATTACGACTGACACCGGTTTTTGCTCTCAGTAGGATTTTGAAAGACAGCATATTCTGTTATATTGTCCTTTTATAAAAAAGGATCAACTAAATGTACGAGCTGATCAGGATCAAAGAAAACATTCTCATGTAAAATGCCTCTCTTAAATCCAGATTTTTTATTAATTTGCATATTCATTAGGGCTCTCCTTACAAATGTATAGGAGGGGTGTAGTGGTAACATGTATGGCTTTAACTAAGTAAATGATAAAGAGAAAGTTTGAATCTCTGTACCAGTATTCCATTACCAGTGATTATAGTTCTGGTTAAAAAAAACTCATGGAAATATTTAAATAATGTAACAATGCCTCAAAACCTCAAATGTCTTCTGTTTTATAGTCAGTTATAATGGTGGAGACACCTCCCTCCGAGTCCTAGGCTGTGTCCAAGTCCCCACCCTTTGAGGCCAAGGCAGAGTCACCACCAAACTTTAATTGCATCAAGCCGGACTAGGGCCATGTCACCGCGAGGCCGGAAGGCTTGGGGCCAAATCCAGGTCATAGTCTTTCAAGGCTGAGGCCGAGGCCAAGTCCGAGGCTGGCAGAACCTTGAGGCCAAGACTAGTCACGAGACCTCCAGCATTGTTAATAGTTGTGGGTTTTATTCTCATTCTTTCTTTGACAAGAACTAACTGCTGAGATCTTGACCTGTGGATCATACATACCCTCCCAAGGATGTTTGATTTCCAGCTGTTATCTAAGATTTAATTTTTTTCTCTATTTTTTTTTAGACACTAGATGAAGTCATGGAGCACATGGAGTCTCTGTTACACACAGGCTCGGAGCATGGCATGGACAGTCTCAGTTACTCTCACTCAAGGTCTCCAGCTCGCAATGGTTTTGATGGGACCACAAATCTTAGAGAAACTGACAGTGGTTTAGGGTAAGTGTTATGGTTTACTGGGTCTGGACTGGATTATCTTGAAATTTGTTAAGCCTGCTGCCTGTGATGCAGAACAACTGAAGGGAACTGTGATTGGTTGCCCTATTAATTCACATGTAAATCATTGGTGGACAGGTCTTGTGATGTGATTTTCACCTGTGACTGGTATTTGCAGACAGTAGTAAGGTTTCTGGCATGTCAGAAAACTTGTAATTTTCTTCATTTTCAATCATGTTTGACTGTTGATATGACCAGCGATTGCCAGTATGGGTGATGCTTCCAGTGCAGTTTTGGACTTGTGACTGAACATCATAAAACTGGTAGCTCACTCACAGGACTTTCTTCAGATGACATGAGTCTGTGACCAGTGAGCAGCTTGTCTCGATCACAGTCAGTTTGTCTACACTCCTTACGCCACGGTTATACACTGCAGTCATCCCAGATCTCCATCTGATAACATCGTTTCTGGCACAGGGCCAGGAATCAGACCAATGAGAGTGGGTCACTTGGTTTAAGTGGACCAAGAAGAGCGTGTGTCGCATGTTTACAATTTGGAGCCGGATGCACAATGCAGTACCAAAGTTTCACTGGTCTGATTACATTTGTTTGCTCTGTGTGCAATCTTTAGTCTGAACCTAGAAAATCTTTCTGTTCAAAGCAGCGGTTACACAGAAGGAGATATGGGACGACCACAGTGTATAACCACTGTATGAGAATGCGTACAGTTTGCATAGCATGGAGAAGTCTTCATTTGGAGATTCTGAGACTGAAGATAGTAGTCTGCTTTGTAGTGTTTGCCAATTTTTAGCTCAGCTGATTATAAGTCATCTGAGCTATAGTCATGGTCCATTGTCCGTCGTCCGTCCGTCTGTCTGTCTGTCCTTCCGTCCGTCCGTCTGTCCGGATGTCCATCCGTAAGACTGGCATGTTTCGACACAGTTTGACCTACGAATTCAAAATTCGGCATACAGTTAGATGTCCCCAAAATCTCCTACCATGCCGAAAATTGGGTCAATAGGACTTCGTTCCTTGGAGATATTAAGGAAAAACCTCAATTTTTTATTAGAAATCTATTTTCACACTTCAGGACTGCCTAATATCAAAACCACTCATCTGGTTTTCTTCATATTTACCATAAATATTCCTCTATATAGTTTCTATGTACATGCCAGATATTAAGTCAGTATTGTATAATTTAAAAAAGTTATGGGCCCAAACATAATGGACTTTGTAAAAAAATCAGGAAGATATTTGGTCACTAAAGACCAAAAGTGTTAAAGGTAGGGACTTTTTTCCAGTAATACAACTTTAATTAATCAAAATTTAATTGTATACCAAAAATTAGATCAAAATCTGTTAAATTTTTTTTAAATATTGGCAAAAATATAAAATTGGTACCTTAAATTTTGCCCAACTTTGGACACGGCACGTTTTTTTCCTGTAAGTACTGTGGATTTAATTTTTCACAGCATGTATACATAAGGATTTAATCTGTTAAAATCTTAAATTTGAAAATAAAAGCTGCAAAATTAGGCTAGTTATTGAATTTTTTTTAGGCTCTTGTTGTATTCCCTTACATTGTCAAGCAGTCCACTTTGATGACTGTAGGTCATTCAGTGCACATCTCTATGCTCCCCAGGCTGTTGGCATAATTTTAGATGTCCCCAAAATCTACCATACCGAAAATTGGGTCATTAGGACTTCGTTCCTTCGAGATATTAAGGAAAAAACAACTCTGTTTTCCATAAAAAAAGCCATTGTTACACTTCAAGGCTGCCTAATATCAAAACCACTGATCTGTTTTTGATCGTATTTATTATTCTCATTCTTTCATACATTTTCTATGAACATACCAAAAATTAGGTTAGTATTGGGTATTATTTTGAAGTTATGGGCCAAAACATAATGCAATTTTTAAAAAAATCAGGAAATATATTTACTCGCCTAACATGAGAATTGCTGAACCTAGAGACTTTTTTTCAGGAATATAACTTTATTTAATCAAGATTCAATTGTTTACCCAAAATTAGATCTGAATTTTGCAAATTTTTCAAGTTATTAGCATAAATAAAAAGTCAATACCTTAAATTTTGTCCAACTTTGGCACTGTTGATTTAATTTTCACAGCATATATACATAAGGATTTAATATTTTAAAATCTGAAATTCAAAGAAATTGATTGGAAAGAATGGCTTTTATTCATGTTTTCATACACCATGTCAAGTGTTGTTTACATCTAGCCCACCTAGTAGTACAGCCTTCACTTGCATTATGTAACCCACCCCAGGCAGCTTGCCTTGGGTCAGCTTGGCCACTACCAGCAGGCTTCCCCTCTGCCCTGCACTCCCCCTCCCCCCCCCAGATGGTGCATAAACTAGATGAATGTTATTATTTTCTGTATTTGATTCATTCTTATTCTAAACTATGCTGCATTTTAGATTTTGTATTGTACCACCATGGTTACAATGATTAAAGTGTACATTTAATTGTGTCCACAAAGTGGTGTATTGTTATGAAAGTGTGGATGTTCATCAGATAAGTAATTCCTTACTTCAGAGGAGTAAAAACTTCACCAGGTGTGAAATTGACTATTAATTCCAGTTATAAATTAAAACTGGGATAGTAATTAGCACAATGATATTGATTGTCCCTCATTCAACCAACAGTGTGTATACTTTATTTGAAAAGCTGTTTTATTTTATCAAATTTACTGAATCTTTTATTTTATTTTGGTTTCAGTTTAAACATTTATGATTTAAAAATAATAAAATATATGTGTATGCATAATATGACCCAATATGAGCTACACTCTGGATGTATGATGATTGCAACTTTTGCAACAATTCTAATATTTTAACTTATAGTTTCAGTTTTTTACTCTGTATGTATAATGATTGCAACTTTTGTAAAATGTAATTTAAAATATTAGAATTGGGGGGGGGGGGGGGGAGGGGGAGTGCAGGGCAGAGGGGAAGCCTGCTGGTAGTGGCCAAGCTGACCCAAGGCAAGCTGCCTGGGGTGGGTTACATAATGCAAGTGAAGGCTGTACTACTAGGTGGGCTAGATGTAAACAACACTTGACATGGTGTATGAAAACATGAATAAAATCTCTTCTTTCCAATCAATTTCTTTGAAATTTCAGATTTTAAAAGATTAAATCCTTATGTATATATGCTGTGAAAATTAAATCAACAGTGCCAAAGTTGGACAAAATTTAAGGTATTGACTTTTTATTTATGCTAATAATTGAAAAATTTGCAAAATTCAGATCTAATTTTGGGTTAACAATTGAATCTTGATTAAATAAAGTTATATTCCTGAAAAAAAGTCTCTAGGTTCAGCAATTCTCATGTTAGGTGAGTAAATATATTTCCTGATTTAAAAAAAAATTGCATTTTGTTTTGGCCCATAACTTCAAAATAATACCCAATACTGACCTAATTTTTGGTATGTTCATAGAAAATGTATGAAAGAATGTGAATACTAAATACGATCAAAAACAGATCAGTGGTTTTGATATTAGGCAGCCTTAGAAGTGTAACAATGGCTTTTTTTATGGAAAACAGAGTTTTTTTTTCCTTAATATCTTGAAGGAACGAAGTCCTAATGACCCAATTTTCGGTATGATAGGAGATTTTGGGGACATCTAAAATTATGCCACCGGCCTGGGGAGCATAGAGATGTGCACTGAATGACCTACAGTCATCAAAATGGACTGCTTGACAATGTAAGGGAATACAACAAGAGCCTCCAAAAAAATTCAATAACTAGCCTAATTTTGCAGCTTTTATTTTCAAATTTCAGATTTTAACAGATTAAATCTTTATGTATTCATGCTGTGAAAATTAAATCCACAGTACTTACAGGAAAAAAACGTGCCGTGTCCAAAGTTGGGCAAAATTTAAGGTACCAATTTTATATTTTTGCCAATATTTAAAAAAATTAACAGATTTTGATCTAATTTTTGGTATACAATTAAATTTTGATTAATTAAAGTTGTATTACTGGAAAAAAGTCCCTACCTTTAACACTTTTGGTCTTAAGTGACCAAATATCTTCCTGATTTTTTTACAAAGTCCATTTTGTTTGGGCCCATAACTTTTTTAATTTATATAATACTGACTTAATATCTGGCATGTTCATAGGAACTATATAGAGGAATATTTATGGTAAATATGAAGAAAACCAGATGAGTGGTTTTGATATTAGGTAGTCCTGAAGTGTGAAAATAGATTTTTAATAAAAAATTAAGGTTTTTCCTTAATATCTCGAAGGAACGAAGTCCTATTGACCCAATTTTTGGCATGGTAGGAGATTTTGGGGACATCTAACTGTATGCCAAATTTCAGATTCGTAGGTCCAACGATGTCGAAACGTGTCAGTCTTACGGACGGACATCCAGACGGACGGACGGCACGACAGACGGATGGACGACGGACAATGGACCACGACTATAGCTCAGATGACTTATAGTCAGCTGAGCTAAAAATGATTCAGATAAAAACTTCTTAATGGAAAAAGTGGATATGCTTAAAAAAAATAGGATTATATATAAACTTAAATGCATTATTCCCTTGAAAGTGAAATAAAGGTATTAGTCCATTCTGTCCACTTGCCTGTCCATCTGTATATGTTCATATGCATCACAGTATCTCAAAACTTTTACTGTTTTTCTTCATGACAGTCTTGTCAGAGTATTAGTTTGCAATCATATATTTAGAACTTTACTATAACCAAGTAGGAGGGCCCCTTCCTCTTAGCTTTTCATATTCTTATATAAATGAAAAACATTACAATAGAATATTTCTACATCCACCTTCGTGCTGCCCTCACTTTTCCCTTCTCCAAACCCCATCCAAAAGTCAGCCTCAGTAAGCAAGAACAAGATGAATCAGATATATTCATACTTTAACATTTTGTATAACTATTCGTCCATAGGTACCTATGTACATGCCAGAAATTATGTCAATATTGTGTAATATGTAGACATAGTGGGCATCACAATAATGTACCTTGTCAAGACTAAAGAGATATTGTGTCATTCAGTCACAAATTCATAAATCACTTCATCAGCATAGTTAATCATAACATCATATCTGTCAAATCGAAAGCTTGCAGACTACCATACACTTTAGATCCTTCAACAAATAGCCTTATCATCATTCTACTACTGCTTATTACTGCTGTCATTGCATTCATATTTGCCCAAATATATCACAATTTTCAACCCCTCCTAAATATAAAAAATAAACCACTATATTTGACTCTATTAATCCATCAGTCAGGTATTTCATTTATCATTTACTCACATATTACATTACATTCCTTTATAATAGCCCAACATGTCCATGATATTCATAAGCTTTATCGACTCGATATAGTATCAAAGTGGAGAAACATTTATAGTCCAATCACGATCAGCTGAGCGCCGTGACCCATGGGTCCCTTGTTTAAATATAGGCACAGGTGCCAAATACTGTTATTTCCCTCTCATTTGCATAAAGATGCCCTGTCTTGCACCCCTTGGCCTAGAAAGAGAGCCAATCAGAGACTCGCCGGTGCACTCATTTTCATTCATTTGATTTTATGGCAGGAAATTGCCCATGAGCAACCGTTTTAGTGCTTACAAATGGGATATCATAAACATGATTGGCCATGATCTTTTGATTGTTGAGAGGATATGTACGCCCATGTTCTTTTTTCCAAACTATCCTTTTAACCAAACCCTTTTAAATGCAGGGGTAATGTACAGGATGTTTAACCATCATGCCTTGTGTAAAACATTATTTTTGCATGCATGCCAAACGTAAAGTAGATTTATTTAAAAATGCTCGCATTTTGGCATTTATGTCTGACTGTTTGATTAACTTTTGAATGAAAAAATAATTGGAATTCTGGTTCAAATAATTGGAATTCAGCTATTTTACAACAGCTACCGTTGTATTGAACTTGTAAAGAGCCCACTTTGTCCAGACCAGTGCTGTCAACACATATACTCTCGTGCTGATGTAACCTTATTTTATAAATAAATGTATTAAATGAAGCATATGGTTAATTAATTATCCATTCCTTGATTGGATTAAAATGAAAGAATACAAAAATTGGGTTGTTTCACAAATAATGTACTAAATCAATGAAAAATGCTACATAAGGACTGTTTGGGAATTCTCTGAAGGTGATTAAAAAGTGGGGGGGGGGGGGGCAATTGATGTGTTTCCCCCATGGGTAAAAAGTGAGGGCATGTCTCCCCCCCCCCCCCCATCCCCAACCTTTTCACACCCATGGATGTTGGTCAACATGAGTGAGGAATATGTGAGAGATTTGCCTTGATATGACAGCTGCATAATCACAACATGTAAAGAAATCATGAGGGACACCTTTACTCATCAGCCAATCATCACTACTGCTATCATAACATAAGGTACCGGCACTGTCTATAACCGATCATCATAGCAATCAATAAAAATATTCAGATCTCTGATAGATCATGTCTAAAAATAAACTTTACTCAAAGGAAAAAGGTAAAAATAGTCTGTACATTTCCTTACATAAAGTTAAAGTTAATAGTTGATTTAGACTTTATCAATTGCTTTATCTAAAGCCAAAAAGGTTATCATTGTATTGAAGTGTATAACTTTATTTATTTAGGTTGATCACGCTCATTTGCTTCTTGGATACAAAAATATTGCAGCAAAATAGGCACCAGGATAAATAACTGAGCACCATGAGGTTAGCACTATGTGATTTAAAGTAATGATATATAGGACAGATTGCTTGGTAGTTTAGTATTACTTACCAAAGTTTGTTTTATCAAACCTGCCATTTTTTATACCCAAGTAACTGAAAATTATCTCAGTTATAGAAACGTTTAGGTCATACCCTTTCTTGTCTAGCTGTCCTTCTATTATCAATGTACACTCAATAACTATTAGGGCCATGTGCTTCTAGACCTATTGCCGTATAAACATCACTGTCTCATCAATGAAAATTAGGTTACTTTAACCTTATCAGGGCCTTCAGGGGGTAAGAGTCTGTAATGCAAGAAATCTCTTTGGGACACTCAATTGATCACACAGATTTCTTGCTTTAGGACAGAGAGGGTCAATGCATTTTGCTCTCTCTCATTATTAAATGCCAACTTCCTCAAACAGACCAGTCAGGTGTGTAAACACTGCACTGACAGCTGAACCTTGTGTTTCACTTTAACCAAATAATTATATTATGGCACAATATATGATCATATTAAAATATAATAATAATGTAAAATGCCAAAAAAAAAAAATTCAGTTTTACAAAAAACTTCAAATTTTGCGGCACTCTAGAAGTCCGTGTTTCTTCCCAAAGTTTTGCCCTCAGCACCCCGGACTCTACAACTTTTCTTCATATTGAAAGCTCTGCTTATATGGATATATATTCAACACTTAAGAACACATTCCCCTGCTTCAGTCAGGAAATAAGACTGTTGATATCACAAAGCTAAAGACTTCTAATTCTGGGTACATTCACATGTAGCTGGTGCAAAAAATAGGTTGTTTTTCACCCACAGTTTTAATTGATTTATTGTCAGAAACAGGGTATAACACACAGATGATATGTCAGCTATAGAGAAAATTGCATAAGACAATATATCATCTTATAAAAATTTTATGACTTTATGTAAATCATAGATTAAGTATAATATTTAAATAAAGTTTCTCCTATCCATTTCTTAAAAATATGTAACACATGTTGATGGAAAACTTTATTTGATCCAGATGTGCATTATCTAGACACTCTGGTTTCACTTTGTAGAACTCTCCTTGTTCATATTTTGTCGTATATTTAAGTAACATGTACATATCTTGAACAAGAACAAGAAATTGCATTTGATGTAAGGACTAAGGAGTTACAGCTCTGTGTAAACATATGTTAAGTATTTTTCCTCAATAAATCATTCAAGTTACAGAATTTCTAAAGGGCACTCTACATAGCAGGTTTTGATCTAAAATCTGTCATGAAGGGGGTAAGAAGAGTAATTCTGTGATAACAGGTCAGTGGGTATAACGCCCTGTAAGTATGTAATGGGAGTCTGGGGGCAGGTGTTACACCCTGGGTCAATACCGGACAGGTCAAGGTGGACATAGAGGGGGCTTCAGGTCACTCTACACGTGATGAAGGTACTCGCGTCAAGTAGAACTCGGTGTGATAGATTTGACAGTAATGGTACTTAACATTGATGGTTGTAGCATGTGGCATGGATACATTGTAACTGTACTAGGTTATGATGCTGTACACTAGGCATTCCCTTCCTAGGCAACCTGTAATAGTCCAGCTGAGTGTTTAGCTCAGTAATGACTTAATTGGACTTGAGATAATAAACATGATAGCCAGCCTGTGACTTCACATACATGTATTCTAATCATATATCATAATAAGAAAAAATACACCTGTCAAGACACTTCACTGTTTGAGGCACAAGTTTGAAAATAACTTATTTACCATATTGAAAAAGAAGTCATTGAATTTACTCAGGGTCATGGGCTGTTTCTGAGGTTTACAATAAAGTTAACTGAACAGTCTTGGAAAATTTACATTTTATTCTTGTAAGCTGTTATGATCAAATATTAATGGAGAGAGCTAGCCTTTCAGCAGTTTTTGAGAGAATTTATTTTTGCTGTGTTTTCCACAGAATTGACCCAGTCAAATCAGTTGATGTACCTGGTCAGTTATATGATGGTATATACATAATAAACATGATTGCTTTCATAATATATGCTATTTAGAAGGTAACTGTACAGCTGAAGTAGTTAATTACTATGTTTTATATGATGTGTGAACAGTGTGTAAACTTTGTATAGATATGCACACCTTGACCCATTCCTGTTGTAATTTGCATGAGGAATTTTACTTCAAAGGTATAGGTCTATAACAAATTATTACACACCATATACTGATTTGATGTATACAGATTTTTGCACTGCTGAAAAAGTTGAAGACAGTGCTATCATATTGTATGATGTCAAGTTTTAAATCCAGAAGTTGACATGTAAAGCTTTGCATATACCGTAATTAGAAAGAAGCAGCAATATCTTGATGTGTTATAGATTTCTTGATCATTCCCATTGCTATACATGTATAAAGAACATGAATATACATGTGTAGAAAACCTGAATTACAGAATACCTAATAATGTTTTATTATGCCCCCGCCAAAAAGTGGCCAGGGCATATAGTTTTACCCATGTCCGTCCTTCCGTCATTCCGAAATCAAACATTTGTACGGACTTTTTTTTGCAATGCCTGCAGATATTGGCCTGATTTTTGGTGTGTGGGCAGATAATGACCAGTTACAGATCGAGTTCGCGTTTCTTCCCGCTTGACCTACTTTTAACCGTTTTACGGCTCCTAAACTTAGAAAATTTCATGAAAAATAGAAATTTTCATGACAAATACACATGTACGGAATTTTTTTCGCAATGCCTGCAGATATTGGCCTGATTTTTGGTGTGTATGCAGATATTGACCAGTTACGGATCGAGTTCGCGTTTCGTCCCGGTTGACTTACTTTTGACCGTTTTACGGCTCCTTAACTTAGAAAATTTCATGAAAAATAAAAATTTTCATGACAAATACACATGTACGTACTTTTTTTCGCAATGCCTGCAGATATTGGCCTGATTTTTGGTGTGTATGCAGATATTGACCAGTTACGGATCGAGTTCGCGTTTCCTCCCGGTTGACCTTTTTTGACCGTTTTACGGCTCCTTAACTTAGAAAATTTCATGAAAAATATAAATTTTCATGAAAAATACACATGTACAGACTTTTTTTCGCAGTGCCTGCAGATATTAGCCTGATTTTTGGTGTGTGGGCAGATAATGAACAGTTACAGATCGAGTATGCGTTTTGTCCAAGTTGACCTACTTTTGAATGTTTTACGGCTCCTAAACAGAAAATTTCATGAAAAATATAAATTTTCATGACAAATACACATGTACAGACTTTTTTTTGCAATGCCTGCAGATACCGCCCTGATTTTTTAAGTGTGGGCAGATAATGACCAGTTACAGATTGAGTTCGTGTTTCGTCCTGGTTGACCTACTTTTGAATGTTTTACTGCTCCTAAACATAGAAAATTTCATGAAAAATATAAATTTTCATGACAAATGTACATTTACAGCCGTTTTTAGCCCTCAGCTCATAGGCTGATGGGCAATAATATTGTCGTCTCCCAAGCTGTCCGTCTATCCGTCCGTCCATCTGTCTGTCTGGTGTCCGTCTGTCCGTCCATCCGTTCCACATCTGTTAACTTTTACCTTGTGAGCGGGATATCTCTAAAAGGATTCACCATTGGAATTTTATTTCATTAGTGAAGATGTATATCGATAAAATCTTGGTCAAGTTCGAAGATGGGTGACCTTGACCCATTTTTAGCTCAGCTGACTATAAGTCATCTGAGCTATAGTCGTGGTCCATTGTCCGTCGTCTGTCCGTCTGTCCCTCCGTCCGTCCGTTCATCCGTCCGTAGATGTGGCACGTTCTGAAACTGCAAGACCTAGGAACCAAAAATTCGGCATAGTGTTAGATGTCCCCAAGATCTCCTACCAAGCCAAAATCTGGGTCTTTGCGACTTTGTTCCTTTGAGAAATTAAGGAAAAACCTCAATTTTTATTAAAAACCTATTTTCACACTTCAGGGCTGCCTAATATCAAAACCACACATCTTTTTTTTCCTCATGTTTACCATAAATATTCCTCTATATAGTTCCTATGTACATGCCTGAAATTATGTCTGTATTATATAATTTAAGAAAGTTATGGGCCAGAACATAATGCATTTTGTGAAAAATCAGGAAAGATATTTAATCACTTAACACAAAACTTGTTAAAGCTATGGACTTTTTTTTCAAGTAATATAACTTTAATTAATCAAAATTAAATTGTATACCCAAAATTAGATCAAAATCTTTTAAATTTTTAAAAATATTAACAAAAATAGAAAATTGGTACCTTAAATTTTGCCTAACTTTGACCACGGCACGTTTTTTCCTGTAAGTACTGTGGATTTAATTTTCTCAGCATGTTTTTGTTAGCATTTTGTCTGTTAACACCAACAATTTGAAACCAGTTGATCAAAAACTGTAGATTTTATTCAAGTTTTCAAGCACCATGTAACATATTGTTTACATCAGGCTAGTGTTATGCAGTTTGCAAGAGCAGCTCCCCAGCTTAAGCTCTCAGTTCATAAAATTTTGCATACAATTAGATGTCTCCAAAATCCCCTATCATGCCAAGAATTTGGTCACTAGGGCTTAATACCTTTGAGATATTAATGAAAAACTTCATTTTTCAATTAAAAACCCATTATTACACTTAAATACTGCCTAATATCAAAACCACTGATCTGACTTAAATCATATATAATATACATGTTTTTCTATACATTCTCTGTGAACATGCCAGAAATGATGTCAGTATTGCGTAATTGTATCCGCCAAAACAGAGTTTTGCGGATACTATGTTTTCAGCTGCACGCCGCCGCCGCCGCCGCTGCTGCCGCGTAGGTGTCCGGAGAACTCCTCCGTAACCGCTGGGCGGAATTTTACGAAACTGGGGATTATGTTCGGGTCACATGTGAACTGCTGCGCCCCGATTTTGTTTTGACCTCTGACCTTTCCTCTGCGCTCTGGGTCCGTTTGTGCGTCTGTTTCCACACATAAATCCACATATCTCAGGAACCGTTTGACAGATCAGGAAAATTTTTTTGCACAAATGTAGCCCTTGGAGAGCTTTATAACATACACAAAAAATGGTGGCGCCACCTGCAACCATGTTTGCACAGTGTCCATCTGTTTGTCTGCCTTGGGTTAAAATCACTCATATCTCTGCAGTGATTTGACTAATTCACCTGAAATTTAGCATGCATATACATCCTGGATAGCTTTTCTGTTTTTATGACAGGTGGCGCCACCTCATTCACGTTTACGCTGCAGACATCCAAGCTTATATCTCAGGAACCGTTTGACCGATTCGGCCAAAATTTTGCATGTGTATAGATCTCCCATAGCTCTTTATCATACGCAAAACTGGTGGCGCCACCTGCAGCCATTTTTGCACAGCTCCCGTCTGTTTGTCTGCCATGGGATAAAATCACTCGTATCTCGGCAGTGGTTTGACATATCTGCCTAAAATTTTGCAGGTTTATATTTCCCCGACAGCTCTCTTGATTTTATGACAGGTGGCGCCACCTGCATTCTAGTTTATGCAGCAGACATCCAAGCTCATATCTTGGGAACCGTTTGGCCAAAGTTTTGCATGTGTATAGTTCTCACATAGCTCTTTATCATACGCAAAACTGGTGGCCCCACCTTCAACCATTTTTGCACAGCGTCCATCTGTTTGTCTGCCACGGGCTAAAATCACTCATAAACATATAGTGGTTTGACTTATCTGCCTCAAATTTTGCATATGTATACAACTTGGACGGCTTTCTGGATTTTGTGGTAGGTGGCGCAACCTACATACACCATTTGGCTGCAGACATCCATGCTAATATGCAACACTTCACTCTATTTCCCCTTGCCACTCAATCCATGGCTCACTTCACACGTTCCACTCTGATTAAGGCGGATACACGTAGTCGCTTGTCGACTACCCATATTCTAGTTGTTTTAAGTTATGGGCCCAAACATAATGCACTTTGTGAAAAATCAAGAAATATATTTACTCCCTTAACAAGTGGCTTGCTGAAGCTAGAGATTTTTTGTCAGGGATGTAACATTATTCAATCAAGATTTAATTGAAATTAGTTCTGAATTTTTAAAATTTTATAAGTTATTAGTATAAATATAAAATTAGTACCTTAAATTTTGCCCAACTTTGACCATTTCACTTTTGTTTCATGTGAGCTCTGTTTATATAATTTTCATATCATGCACACATAAGGATTTCAGCTTTTTAATTTAGAAAGCTGAAAGAAATTGGCCAAAAATTGTAGCTTTTATTAATGTTTTTATGAGACCATGTCAGACCTTGGCTCTCTCCAGCCACTCTTGAGTCACATGTATGTTGACCTTGTTGAACTTTCAGCAAATTATGCACGCTTGAGGCGAGGCATATACTTGGGCAGCCTGGCAGCTTATGGCCAGCCATAGTTGATCCAGGTGTCCAACCCAACTCATCTAGTAGTTTTAACCAACAACATAACAATAAACAATGAATTAATCAATTTTTATTGGTTTTTAATAACAAATTAAAGAAAAATAGAAAAGGAATTTGTTAGTTTATAATAATAGGGAATTAACTTGCAGTTACTGATGATTTAAGAATCTTGTATCGATGGATAGAATGTCACGTATTCCAAATAACACCATGCAGTCACCTATGGCATTTTTCAGTTTTAATTTTGATAATAAAAAAGTAAATCATATTATTCATTACTAATCATTAGGGATCATATGAAGGAAATTAATGATAGACAAAGATGCAGTTGATAATATTAATCTAGATTCCTACTGTGTCTAGTGTGTACATTGATGTGAAATTAGTCCAAAATGAATATATCACATTTATTTTTTTTAATATAAATAAAAGCCATAAAACCAGGTACTTATGATCATTATTTAAATGTGTGAATTTTGAACATTCTGGATTCTCAACACCATTGTTCGGTGAAAACTGAATAAATACCAGACATGGTGGGAATACTTTGCAATTATATTTAAATACGAATTAATATGTACTCCATTATAAAATTTCTTGCATAAAGAATGGGAATTCAGGTAAAAATGAAAGTATATGAATACCAGTGCAAATACTTTCCAAATGTATTCATGAATGCATTGATGAATATATTCTTTAATATTATTTTAATAATTATTTCAGTTATATTTCATTTTAAAAATCATACGATTCTCCTATTTTCTTAATAAAAATTATATCTGGGACAATATTTGTAATTTTTTTAATAAATAGTTAAACTCTTATATTATATGTTCTGCTTATAAGTTATATGGCCAAGTCAAAATCTGTGTGACAATAGTACTCCATTTGTTAATAAAATAAATGAAATCAATTCTCTTCTCTGTCTCCAAAGGTACTATAAAAATCATACATAAGCTAAACAACAGCAACTCATAATATAGCTTATACTTATAACCACACAAAACTAGCATGTGCCTCATTTCTAAATCATATTTTTTTATCATATATAATAGCTGAGCGCCGTGACCCATAGGTCCCTTGTTCTACATTTTAGAGCTGATTATAGAAAAACACTCAGAAGCTTATATCTCAGGAACCATTGTGTGGATTTTCACAAAACTTACTATGATCATTTGGACTGATGGTCTGTACATGCTGCCCTATTCTGTGGCGTCACCTGCAATTTCTGATTTTTTAATGAAATTTTATCAGATTTTTCAATGTTGGCCTTTTGCGCAGGATATCTCCAAAGGTATTCAACTAAGGAACTTCATTACTTCAGTGCTTTTGCATCATATTTACAAAATCTTGGTCAAGTTCAAAGATGGGTGGTCTTGACCTACTTTTCAAGGTCACAGAGCTTAGTATAGAAAAAAACTTAGGGGGATATTTCTCAGGAAGCATTTTGTGGATTGTTATAAAACATGGTACATACCTCTCCAATTTGAATTTATAACTGATTATCAGCTTTTGCTAATATTCTAGTTATGCAATGCAGTGCTTACAGATACTGGCCCAATGTTTGGTCTGTGGGCGCATAATGACCACTTACAGATCGAGTTCGCGTTTCTTCCCAGTTAACCTATTTTTGACCATATGACAGATCCTGAACATAGAAAATTTCATGAAAGACAGACATTTTTAGCGAACCTGTGAGCTTATGCGATGGTGCAGCGTCGTCCATCGTGCGTCGTACGTCGTGCGTCGTCTGTACGTTAACCATAGCTATCTCAAAAACGACAGGAACTAGCATCACCAATTTTTTCGCAAATAAACAGTCATCCAAAAAACTATATCGGATTTTGTTTATTTTTTTTCTAACTGCATTTTCTTAGATTTTATAGGGAAAAAGCTAAAAAAGCTTTAAAAATCTTCTTCTCCGAAACTGTCCAGCCAAATTGTCCAATATTTCACAAAATGATCCCTGTTCGAATGGTTCTATTTTGGAGATTTTTGGCTGAGTTACAGGAGGTTGAACTTTGTTAACTGTGCAAAAAAGCATATTAAACTTTAAATCTCAGAAACGGCCAGAGCTATCATCACCAAATTTTATGCCAATATTGGTCACATAGGTCATATCTGAAATTGAGGTATTGGTGGCGCCACCTGCATCGGCCTTTTTTGTACGGGGTCATCAGTTACTGTATCACACTGAGGGCTACAAAAAACTTCTCCTCTGAAAACATATGGCCAAAATGTTTAATATCGCACAGAAATGATCCTAGGGTAGTGCTTTCTGAAGTTTGTTTAAATGGTCTCTTTTCAGTGACTTTTGGCTAAGTTATGGGAAGCTGAATTTAGTCATATGCCATAACAGCCCATTTTAGCTCAGTGGCTACAAAGATCTTCTTCTCAAAAACCACTGGGCCAAATTCTTAAATCTCACACATTAATTATCCTCAGATGTTGATAATTCAAGTTTGTTCAAATGGTTTTGGTTCAGTGCTTTTTGGCTGAGTTACGGGAAGCTGAACTTAGCCAGTTTGCTGTATCTTCCTATATGAGTTATAAACTTGCAAAACATTTTTTGACTGATGCCACTAAAGCCAGTTTGTTAAATATTTTACAAGAATAATCCCTACAATAATTCTTATAATAATTGTCATTAATGGTTCCACATGAATGATTTTTGGCTGAATTATGTAGATTGAATTGAGTCATTTTACCATATATGTTAGCTGTGTGATGCTGTTACATCTAGCCTGGCACCAGTTTATCAGCATCTATTACATCATGCCACTAGACATTTAGATTTCAGGTTATATTTGGTTAATATTGACAACAAAGTCAATATTTAAAAGCTTTTAAAAAATGTAGATTTTTTAATTAAGTTATTCATTATACCAGGCAATGTTACACTCATGGATATTCAGCTCTCTGTGCCTATTTAAAGACAACTGTACGTGGATTATAAATTATTGGTATCCCTACTCAACTTAATTCAAGAATTTGCCATCAGTGATATATATCTGTATTTTAATTTTGCATTCAGTATGCATCCGTAATAATTTTACATATATTCCTGATTTCTTTTTTTAGGGAAAAATAAATTTCAAAGTTATTTCAAGTAGGGACCACTTTTGTGTACTGATGGCGGCACTTGGTTTACCATTGGCAGATTGCCAGTGCCTTGATGTTGGCCATTAGCCAAGATGATGTCAGCTCTATAAATAGTTTTGGCACAGTGCCAGGATTGGAAGAAGTGCAGCCAGGTATAGATCATGAGTTCACTCAGTGCAGTAGCTGCACCAAAGTTCAGCCTGAATCTATTTATAGCTTTGGCAACTGTGTCAGATTATGCAACAGGTCAAGAGTTCACTCAGAGAAGCCAGGTACAGGTCAAAAGTTCACGCAGTGCAGTAGCTTGAGGCAGCAATTTGTCACAGGTCACTCGGAGGCAACTGCCTTACTTACCTAAGTCTTGTCAGCCCAGTGCATCAAACTCTGAGGAAGTTTGATGTATTGGACTGATACCTGTCTATGCGTCTTTGATGGTATTCTCATTTACAAGACAGGTGGTGCCACCTACATTGACTTTTGCAGTGTATGCGCCTGCTTATTTTTACAGAGGAATTTGATACATCAGCCTATAATTGGGTATGTTTATACATATCGGGTAGCTTTATAGTGTACAAGACTGGTGGCGCCACCTAAAATAATTTTTGCACAGTGTATGTCCCTGCTTATTTCACAGGAGGGGTTTGACATATCAGTCTGACATTGAGCATATGTATATATCTCTTTGTTGTATATAAGACTGGTGGTGCCAACTACAATCATTGTATCCGCCAAAACAGAGTTTTGCGGATACTATGTTTTTTAAGTCGGACGCCGATGCTGCCGCCTTCACCGCATAGGTTTCCAGAGAACTCCTCCATAACCACTGGGCAGAATTTTTTAAAATTCAGAATTATGATCGGTCAAATGTGAACTGCTGCGCCCTCATTTTTGGTTGACCGCTGACCTTTCTTCCCTGCCTAGCGTCTATTTGTGCGTCTATTTCCACACATAAACCCACATATCTCGGGAACCATTTGACTGATAAGGCTAAAGATTTTGCACAAATGTAGCCCTTGGAAAGCTTTATAACATACACTAAAAATGGTGGCGCCACCTGCAACCATTTTTGCACAGCGTCCATCTGTTCATCTGCCTTGGAATAAAAACACTCATATCTCTGCATTGGTTGGACTTATCCACCTGAAATTTTGCATGTGTATACATCCTGGACAGCTTTCTTTATTTTATGACAGGTGGCGCCACCTACATTCACATTTAAGCAGCAGATATCCAAGCTCATATCTCGGGAACCGTTTGACCAGTTGGGCCAAAATTTTGCTTGTGTATAGATCTCCCATAGCTCTTTATCATAACCAAAACAGGTGGTGCCACCTGCAACCATTTTTGCACAGCGTCCATCTGTTCATCTGCCTTTGGATAAAATCACTGATATCTCGGCAATGGTTTGACTTATCCACCTGATATTTTGCAGGTTTATACATCCTTGACAGCTTTCTTGATTTTATAACAGGTGGCGCCACCTACATTCACATTTAAGCAGCAGATATCCAAGCTCATATCTCGGGAACCGTTTGACCAGTTGGGCCAAAATTTTGCTTGTGTATAGATCTCCCATAGCTCTTTATCATAACCAAAACAGGTGGTGCCACCTGCAACCATTTTTGCACAGCGTCCATCTGTTCATCTGCCTTTGGATAAAATCACTGATATCTCGGCAATGGTTTGACTTATCCACCTGATATTTTGCAGGTTTATACATCCTTGACAGCTTTCTTGATTTTATAACAGGTGGCGCCACCTACATTCAAATTTATGCTGCAGACATCCAAGCTCATATCTCAGGAATCATTTGACCGATTTTGCAAATATTTTGCATGTTTATAGATCTCACATAGCTCTTTGTCATACGCAAAACTTGTGGCGCCACCTGCAATCATTTTTGCACAGCGTCCGTCTGTTTGTTTGCCATGGGATAAAATCACTCATATCTCGGCAGTGGTTTGACATATCTGCCTAAAATTTTGCAGGTTTATACATCCTGGATAGCTTTCTGGATTTTGTGGCAGATGGCGCCACCTACATTTATGTATAAGCTACAGACATTCAGGCTTATATCTCTGGACTGGTTTGACATATCCCCCTGAAATTTTGCATGTGTATAGATCTCACATAGCTATTAATCATACACAAAATTGGTGGTGCTGCCTGCCACCATTTTTGCACAGCGTCCGTCTGTTTGTCTGCCATTGGCTAAAATCACTCATATCTCAGTAGTGGTTTGACTTATCTGCCTAAAATTTTGCATGTTTATACATCTTGGATAGCTTTCTGGCTTTTGTGGTAGGTGGCGTAACCTCCATACACATTTCGGCTGCAGACATCCAGGCTATTATGCAACACACCTCACTCTATTTCCCCTTGCCACTCAATCCATGCCTCACATCACCTTTCCTACTCTGATTTTGACAGATATATGTAGTCGCTTGTTGACTACCCATATTCTAGTTTTTGTGTTGTGTGCACCCATGCCAGAATTGCAGCAGTGATGTTTGTTTAATTGTTTCTTGTTCTAAGTGTTTAGTACTTGCATTGTGCATATACATGTTACACATGTTCTTGAAAGTAATGGTCCAGCATTGAAGCATTATACCTGGTGTAATCTCATTGCACAGGTTCGCATTAGGCCTGTAGGCCTTGTTATGAAAAATGCACATGTATGGACTTTTTTTCACAATGCCTGCATACTGGCCTGAATTTTGGTGTGTTGCTTGATAATGACCCGTTACAGATCGAGTTTGCATTTTGCCCTTGTTGACCTACTTTTGACCATACAACACCTCCTGAACTTTTACAAGATTTAACAAATGTTTCTAATTTGCCCCAGGTGGGGGCATTCGTGTCGTTCCGACACATCTAGTTTTTCATATGATTAGTTTAATTCTTATTCAAAATTTAAGTCTGTTCGGCTTTTACACCTGAGCCTACTGGCTCATCAGACTGGAGCTTTATTATCCTGGTTCTGGAGCGTGAAGCAACTTAGGATTTAAACTCCTTCTTAAATTGGATGCTAGTCCATCGCAGGATACCTTCCCAGTATTTACTGGTACTCATTTCTACTGCTGGAGGGACAGAGACATGCTTGCAGTTGGGACCTTGCCAAAGGGTTTTGGCATGATGGGGTCTGTCCAGGATTTGAACTCACAACCTTTTATTACACCACTGCCCCCACTTATCAAAATAAGGAATGAGAAATTAGCAAACCACTACCCCACCCAGCAAAACATTCATGTATTTTGCAGTGTTAACAATGTTACATACAAATCTTACTTAAATTTTAGGAACACCTGGAGTTCTCCGTTTAAGCGTTCAACTGGCAGATACTCGAGCCTGCAGCTTCCTCAGTACACCGAGGATGCAGTTCCGTCACTGCACTCCGCTCGCTCACAGCGTTCAGACCACTCCCTACTCTGGCCAGGGAGGAACCTCGAAACCCTGACCAGAGACCTGCAGCAGGCCCTGGATGAAAGTGAGGCTCGACGGTCACTTCTCACCCACAAACTCAAAGATGCCAGAGACACAATACAGGTACAACGCATACCACTAGATAAAACCTCCATTTTTTGGGTTGGGGGAGATAGGTGTATCAAAATAGGGAAGGTTTAGACTGGTCCCTTAAAAATAATCTGTTTTAAATATTTTATTGAATTGTTTTACTTTTACAATGAAAAACAGTACATGTCAAATTTGATTATTTTTTCCTTAATATTTCCTAAAGCAAAAGAACAGCAATGATATTGTTGATAGAGGTTTTCTGAGTTGAATAAGAAAACACCCCCAAAAGTTAGATAAAAAATTAAAAATACTAAGTGAACTCACGTTCATTTTTGTGACCAAGTCTTGAAACTTTAGTCTGTCAGTGTAAACTGATACTCCATAGTCTATAGCTCCTGAAGTGGAAATGGAAAAGGTTATGAAAAGGAAAACAGCATGTATATACTTTACAATAATACTTATATTTTCTTGTATATCTTCTGATTAACAGATGCAGTCACAGAAACTGACAGAAATAGAGCAAACCTCCAAAGAAAATGGCATGGAACTGATCAGTCTACGCTGCAAGGAGGAGGTAAGTAACCAATGGTGCATAAGTTAAACTATATATTAAAGAATAATAGTTATTAGCTGTTGAGAAAACTCTCCAAAATCTTCAAAATGGATACCAGTAATTCTACATATTGTGTGTTTGGCTCACTGTTGTGATGTACCAAAATATTTTAACTTTTAAAATATCATAAAAATGCTATTTAATTATTATTATTATTATTATTATTTTTATTATAATAAATATTATTATTTAAATGCAGATTTCCAGTGAGTGGTGATCAAAGTACATTTTTCACAGAAAATACTGTACTATAGACAGAATCTAGTATTTAAGGGAATTTGTGTTTATTTATTAAAAATTCAATGATTCCAGGAACTACGGAGACAGGTGAACCAGCTTGAGAGACAGAAACAAGATTTACACTCACAGAGGGTGGAGGCCATGAGGTGTCAAGATCAGTTACAGGAGAGGTAAATATCAGCAAATCTTACTTTGTAAGAACTGGGAAGAATACATTCAACTGTATTTTTAGAGGTAATTAATTCAGTACTACCCTATGGTCCTCTTGTCTAAGACTAAAGGAATGCAGATTATAAACATTAAGATACTTCAAACTTTGTGTGCAGGATACTGTCCCTGGAGATGCGATAATTTTAGTTAAGACTCTCAGCTTCCATGGTATTCCACGGTCATCCCATTTGTCATGTGATAATCCCAAAGCTCTTGTTATACATGCCAGACTACTGATGATGACCATGGGATACAGTCTAAAGCTACAACTACAAAAATGTAATTCAAGTCCCAGGATTGAGAGTTTTTTACTAGCATCCAGATAAACTTGTTACAACTCGTCTCATGAGGTTATGAGTATAAATTCATGGCAAAATACTACAAAAGGTGAAAAGGTATAATGAATTAATTACTTGATCATATGTTTGTTAAATTGTAAACTACCACTGCTGAATTAAGGCTTGAAAGAATTGCTTTCATTTCTGAGATGATCTAAGTACATAACACTGAGTGAGCTGCCATCTGTTAGCCAGTTTTAACAACTTTGGAGAAGAGAAGTTCTAATAGTGCTGACACCTGTCGACTGGTCTTGGTACTTGTTCTAACAAGATGCTAGTGGTCAATTGTCAATAAAGTTTCTGAATGTACCTGAGTACCTGTACACCCACCTGAAACACCTGTGAGTACAATTAATTGAGAAAGATATCTTTATTATATTTTTAAGTAGAAAGTAACATTTATCAAATAATTAGTGGTTTGTGATATGAATGTTGCCTTTGAATTATTATTAAATAAATACTTGGATAATTGTATGAATATAAATCCCAAACTAGAACTTACAGTCTTGTACACACTTTTGTTATGTGTCTGTATGTATAAATTTACAATAATAAAGCACAGATGTAACCAAGTTCAATAGGGGCACTAAATTAAAAACACTGGTGGGACCTGGGTTTGCCTATAATAGAGAGGTGTCTGTACCAGGTTAATAATACATTTTATTGCCCCCCGCTCAGCAGATGTGGGGGACATTGATTTGGGTTTGTCTAGTTGTCTGTCTGTCTCTTTGTCCGTCCGTCAGGTTTCGTTTCCGTGTGATAACTTTCCTAAATATTATCCGATTTTATCCAAATTTGGGTCAGTGATTGCTCTCATGCATACCTTGGTTGGGATTTGTTTTGTGTCTGGCTTCTGTTTGTCTGTCACTTTGTCTGTCTGTCTTTCAGGTTTTCATTTCCATGTGATAACTTTCCTAAATATTATCCAATTTTATTCAAATTTGGGTTAGTGATTGCTTTCATGATTACCTTGGTTTGCATTGGTTTTGGAATATTTGGCTTCTGTCTGTCTGTCTTTCACTTTGTCTGTCTGTCTGTCAGGTTTTTGTGTCTGTGCCATTACTATCCTAAATATTATCTGATTTCATTCAAATTTTGTTCAGTGATTGCTCTCATGCTTACTTTGGTTGGGATTGGTTTTGGAGTGTCTGGCATCTGTCTGTCTGTCACTCTGTAAGTCAGTCAGATTTTCATTTCCATGCGATAACTTTCCTAAATAATATCAGATTTCATGTAAATTAGGGTCAGACATTGCTCTCTTGCATACATTGGTTGGGATTAGTTGTGGAGTGTCTGGCTTTTGTCTTGTCTGTCGGTCTGTCACTTTGTCTGTCCGTCTGTCAGGTTTTTGTTTCCCTGCATTAACTTTCCTAAATGTTATCCAATGTCAATCAAATTTTATTCAGTGATTGCTCTCATGTTTACCTTGGCTTGGAAGTGTTTTGAAGTGTTTGGCATATGTCCATCTGTCTGTCTGTCTGTCAGTTTGTCAGGTTTTCATTTCTGTGGGATAATTTTCCTAAATATTATCCGATTTCATTCAAATTTTGGCCACTGATTGCTCTAATGCTTACTCTGGTTGGGATTTGTTTTCGAGTTTCTTGCTTCTGTCTGTCTGTCTGTCTGTCTGTGATAACAAGATCCTAAAGCGGGGGACATTAATTCCATGAATTTGCTTGTTGAGTAAGGATTCACTATCATCTAATCAGTGATTAAAAAAATGTGGTTTTGGTTGAGAATGTGCTGCATGACTGCAAAATATATCAGAATCTTGTTTAAAAGCATTGTGTATAGGAAAATTGCACAGAAATTGTTCAATTCAGCATTGAATGATACTTTTTATCTTATTTCTTCCAGATATGTAGTTAATATTTTGTGAGATTTTGTACTTTTTTTTACATAAAATTCAGAGTTATACCACTTATACAGGTACTAAGTGCTACTAAAGAGACATTTACCAGTGTTCTGTATTTACATCCCCTGTGACATCATTCATTTCAGGATGGACAGTCTGGACATGGAGCTGAAGTCTTTTCGTTCTCAGTACACAATGTTACAAGCTGAGCAGCAGAAAAGACAAGATCTGCTGGATACCACAAACTCCACCGTGGCTGCTCTCGAAGAAGAAAATAGAAAACTTGTCAAGGTGAGACATGTTAAGTGGAGTAACCATTGTCTGTATTTTGAATCACAGTAAACCCTCAGTTGTCTGAAAAGTTCAGTACCGTAAAATCTCCACTTAAAACCGCGGTTTAATCAAGAAATTCAAAATCTTGAAATCAGGTTGATTTCCTGAAAGCACTGCGGTTTATACTAGAAGGGTTTCCTGAATATCTTCCTGACGGACATCGTTTTTGGGCCGGCGAGTGGGCGATAATATTGCAACTTTCGAAGGCCGTTCTTAGCAGCAATCTCGCATGCATGGGAGCCGTGTGTAAATTTATTATTTACGTTTACTTGTTATTTATTAATTAAATATTGCTGATTAGTTTTCGTATGATACATAACATGTTATAAAATCTTGGTAATTGTCACCAAATAATATGTTTCAACAACCCTGCTGTAACACACAGCGGCCCACTTCGTTGGGCATGGTCAAGCAAAATTGAAATAAAGCCATTTGCGGCAATATTTAGCAATGATTATTTGATTAAAACGTAAAGTGAATAAAAAGCTGACATCGTAAAGTGTCACACAATGGCAGACAATCGTTTTAAAATCAAGTCTGAGTGCCGCCATGTGCTTAAATGCCCCGGTATTCTGCTAAGAATATTTTGAACGGCTGTACGCGGTGGGTGGTAAACAGAACAGCCACCTATTTTGTCCCAGAGTGCCTTGTGCGAACACTGCCTTGACAAAATGGCTCCCCACACGGAAACTTTCTTCAGGAAAAAAACTTGCTTACCCCGACCGGCCACTTTAATTTTTACCTTTAAATCACTCGTTTTCAAGCGTCATGTTTCCTATACGTGCATATCTCGAAAGGGTAACTTCAGTTACTTTGATATTAAGTTAAGCTGACCAGCGATGTTTTCAAACGCACCAGCAAATTGTGACATGGAGCGATGTCAACCTACGATGTGACGATGATAATACCGAAGTAACCGGTATGAAAATGATTTGAATCTTCAAAATATTACTTTAGAATTAAAATATACAGTGACTTGAAATGGATTAGTTGAATATTTTTTCCAAAATATAATGACAAATCAGTAGCAAACAAGAATAAGGCACGGAATATAAAATCTGTATAAACAGGCAGAGGTTCACCTGCCCTTACGTCTTCCCAAACTTCATGCTTGAGTGACCCTGCAAAAAAGTGTTATGATGTGTTTAAATAAAATGCCCAAGGAATTTTAAAGTGGACAGGAATGGCCGTGTCGCAACCTACGCGGTTCATTTCTAGATGATAGCTTGATTCAGTCTTTTGTCAAATCATTCCGTAGCAAAAGTTCGTGTGGTTTTAAAGGGGGGTTCTTAGTAGTTGAGCCTCTCGCGGTGTCTCACCTGGAATATCAGCGAAGTCTGGGTGCGGTTTTAATCGGAAGTGCGGTTTTAAGTGGAGATTTTACGGTACTCCTTAGAAGTATTCAGATAAATGATCTACAGGCGACCCATAATTTAATGCAAAAAGAACATTTTTTTATATAAGAAAAATGAAATTTGTGATATTTCATATTCTGATAATTGGTGTTATAAAAATTTAGGCCTTAGTGTGTATATTTGTATATATCTTTAAAGTTGACATATAATAGTAAATGATTTCTAAAAAAATTTTAGGTGTATTCACAGGTTAAATAATTTAATAAGTTTAAAATAAATTATTTGACCCACTAAGAACTGTAGATAATTTTTAGCTCAGCTGACTATAAGTCATCTGAGCTATAGTCGTGGTCCATTGTCCGCCGTCCGTCCGTCTGTCCGTCCGTCCGTCAGTCCGTCCGTCCGTCCGTCCGTAGATGTGGCACGTTTTGAAACCGTAAGACTTAGGAATCTAAAATTCAGCATAATGTTAGATGTCCCCAAGATCTCCTACCAAGCCGAAAACTGGGTTTTTGCGACTTCGTTCCTTTGAGAAATTAAGGAAAAACCTCAAATTTTTATTAAAAACCTATTTTCACTCTTCAGGACTGTCTTATATCAAAACCACTCATCTGTTTTTCCTCATATTTATCATAAATATTCTTCTATATAGTTCCTATGTACATGCCAGACAGTAAGTCTGTTAAGTATAAATTCTTTAAGTTATGGGCCTGAACATGATAGACTTTGTAAAAAATCAGGAAAAATATTTACTCACTTAACATGAATAATTTTGAAACTAGAGTCTATTTTCCCAAGTATATAACTATGTTTAATTAAGATTTAATTGTTTACCCAAAATTAGATCTGAATTTTGTAAATTTTTTAAGTTATTAGCATAAAAATAAAATCAGTACCTTAAATTTAGCCCAACTTTGACCATGGCACGTTTTTCTCCTGTATGTACCATTGATTTAATTTTCACAGCATGTAAACATAAATATTTAATTTGTTTAAATCTGAAATTTGAAAATAAAAGCTTGAAAATTAAGCTAGTTATTGATTTTTTTTCTTGAGGCTCTACTGTAGTCATTTGCTTTGATAACAGATTACAGATGCAGGGTCCAACTCCAGGTCACTGGAAGTCGGGCTATGCCAAGGTTTCTGATTTGTTACAGTCACTGGGGGAGACCCCCTGCTGTGACAGGTGTACAGTAATTCTAATATCACCACCCAAATCCCCCCCCCCCCCCCCCCCCGCAAACCCAACCCACTAAGTGTAATGCAGTAATTGTTATTGTTTTCACTGTATTTCCTTAATTGTAATGCTGTTTCCACTCCAATATACAAAAACTTTCCTTAATAAAGTAATTCAAGTGTAATCCAGAAGATGCCATGTTGTGTTAATGTAGCATTTTTAAAGAAATTAATTTTCTTTTAAATGATTTTAACAGATATAATTGAACCCATCAGTATGCTTAAATTTATAAAATATGAAGCACATTATAGATAAATAAAGACACAATTGAAAATTGTGAAATCTAAATCAAGTATTTTTAGATATTTATTGTTTTGCAGATTTAAAAGATATATTTTTGTGGTAAAAAATAAATAAACATTTGTATGCATGGTGTGGTGTTATATGACAAGATTGAGATTTATGATGATGCAGTTGAGAATTATGAATCAACTTTTATATTCAGATGTATCTGTTTTATTGGAAATGTATAGAATATAAACTTAATTTAAAAAAAATTGATGTGATAAAAAAATTAGGATTTAATACAAACATTGGTTCATTATTTTCCTGCCACAGCAGAATTTGAGATCAGGCTTTGTTTGCCCCGTTTTATGTTGTTAATTAGTTATATTTCATCTGTATACATTTAATAAAAAAATACGTATATAATTAATAATATATATTATACAAAAAAAAATAGATTCAATTAAACAAATTTGTAAACTACTGAAATGTCAACAGTTAATCATGGTAATAGTACAGATCATTTGTTCACAAACTGCTCACATGCTTCAGTTTCAACATTAGGAAACACATGGTCAGGTCACAAAATATTATTTGCAACAATTTCTTGCTAATCAATACAAACCAATCATATAAACCAACCATGGCCTTTATTACCTCTTCCTCTTACACTTGATCTCCATTTGATATTATTTTAGATTTTTACCTTCAAGGTCAACTTCAGCTGAGCACAGTGACCCATAGGTCCCTTGTTTTTAACATTGTGTATCCATCTGCACTGCTAGCTTACAGCAAAAGAAAAAAAAAATGTTCATTACAGTTGTTGTATCAGAAATTTGCCAACTAAAACAAAGACTGAAACTAACAGTAATAAAAATAAATATCTAGAAGACTAGGTTTAGAAAAATCCTAAGTATTCTATATAATAATTGTGTCATTTCAGTCTAAACATGAGTTAGCCTGTGAGGTGACAACCCTACGAGAGACGATGGAACTTTCACGTTCTCGGACAGAGTGGATGGAGCAGCAAAACAAAGAGCTCAAGCAGGAGATGGACAGAGCTAGAGAGGTATCATCTAATGTAACAAACTTCAGAAAATTATCTTTCCATGTCCTGTAAATGCTGGGATTATGAAACTCTTTTATCTGCAGTAGAGGTAATTTTGATATTGGACATTATGAAATAAATATGTTAATTTTGTTGATGATTAGTATTAATTGATTTTTTATCTGCCTCCAAAAAGTCATTTGACTGACAAATAAGTTCATTCTGCCCCCTGTTATTTTTAGTTCACTCTGTGAACTTATGCCATGGCGCAGCATCCGCCGTCCACTGTCCACTGTCCACCGTCCACCGTCTGTTACCAAATATCTCAACAGCCACATCAGCTACCTTTGCAGAAACTTTGCAGAAATACTGATCATGGGATGGACATGCAAAAATAAGCTTTTGGTGGCGCCACCTATGTTGACCTACTTTCTGCGGGATGAAATGGTCTTTTGAACTTCTTTCAAGATAAGTCATAAAGTATTGATATTTTGGCCTTCATATCATAGTCAACACTTCCTTAGAGGAAGGGGAATAATTTGAGTATAAATTCAGTCAAGTCATATTCAAGATGGCGTCTCTACGGAACTTCAAATTCTGTCGATCGCAAAATATGACAGCTTGATGTGTTTCTATGTATACATGATGTATTGTCTGTTACCAAATATGTTAGGAAATGCTGCAGCCTTCAGTTTCAAATTTCACAGGAATATTAATCATGTGACTGCTAAATAATTTTGACCTCCAGGTGGCGCCACCTGTGTTGACCTACTTTCTGCGGGAAAAAATGGTCTTTTACACTTCTTCCAAGATATCTTAGGAACTGCTGCAGCCTTCATTTTCAAATTTCAGGAAAATATTGATCATGTGACTGCTAAATGATTTTGACCTCCAGGCTACAACTGTGTTGACCTACTTTCTGCGGGAAAAAATGATCTTTTCCACTTCTTTCAAGATAAGTCACAAAATATTAATATTTTGGCCTTCATATCATAGTCAGCAGTTCCTTAGAGGAAGGGGAATAATTTGTGTGTAAATTCAGTCAAATCATTTTCAAGATGGCATCTCTACAGAACTTCAAATTGATTGGGTTGCAAAATTTAGCAACTTGATGTGTTTCCATACAGGATGTATTGTCTGTTACCAAATATTTTAGGAACTGCTGCAGCCTTCAGTTTCAAATTTCACAGGAATATTGATCATGTGACTGCCAGATGATTTTGACATCCAGGTGGCGCCAGCTGTGTTGACCTACTTTCTGTGGGACAAAATGTTCCTTTCCACTTCTTTCAAGATAAGTCATAAAGTAATAAGAGGAAGAGGAATAATTTGAGTATAAATTCAGTCAAGTGATTTTCAAGATGGCATATCTACGGATGTTGATGTGTTTCTATACATGATGTATTGTCTGTTACCAAATATCTTAGGAACGGCTGCAGCCTTCAGTTTCAAATTTCACATGAATATTGATCATGTGACTGCTTAATGGTTTTGACCTCCAGGTGGTGCCACCTGTTTAGCTACTTTCAGCAGGCTGTAATGATGTTTTCTGCTTTTATCCAAAATATGTCATTAAGTATTTATTTGTTATAATCCACAAAAACAGAGTCTCCTCTAGGACCCTTGGACTTATCTTTCCAAAACCTGGCATACTTGTTCCCTCACCTATGTAGTTGTAGGTAACAATGATGGAGAACCTTTCTGTGCAGTACACACCTGGGTTTCTTTTATATAACAACCCTCAATCTCAGGAGTGGTTCAACGTATTTAGCTGAAATTTTGCATATTCATAGATCTTGGACTCCTCATACTTACACTCAAGACTGATGATGCCATCTGCAATCGTTTTCCCATGGCATCCCTGGTACATTTGCTGTGGGTGAAAAATGCTCATATCTCAGAAGTGGTTCAATGTATTGATCTGAAATTTGTCATGTATATCCATCTAGGAAAGTTTTCTAGTTAACCAGGCAGGTGGCGCCACCTACAATACTTTTTGCGGAGTGTCCAACTTTGCATTTGCCATCTGATCGTCTTAGTGTTTGTTCAGTGTATTGGGTTGAAATTGTGCATGTCCATAGATCTTCGTCACCTCCATCTCGTAACAAGACTGGTGGCGCCATCTGCAATAATTTTCCTGTGGTGTCCATTCATACGTTTGCTTTGGGTGAAAATTGCTCATATCTCAGGAGTACTGGTCTGAAATTTGGCATGTGCAGTCATCTTGGAAAGTTTTCTCATAAACCAGATAGGTGGCGCAACCTACCTTGTGCAACAGGACAATGTCTACTTGGAAAGGAATGAATGGTATTTTCACATTCATTTTTTTTTTCATCACTTGCCAAATTGCACAGTAATTCACAGAGTGAACATTAGACCCCTGGGTCTCTTGTTATGTATTTATAACATTTAGATAATGTTATGAAGCTTTAATATGATACAATTAGGAAAAAGTCTGTTATGTATTTTATGTCATATTATGATACCTCATCTCAGGCATGCATAGGGAAGACATAAATATATTATATATATATTTTTATCTCTTTCACAGGAGAACCAATATTTATATTATATATTTTTATCTCTTTGACAGGAGAACCACAGTTTGGCCTTACAGAGTAAAGAAGCAAGTTTACGTGTAACAGAAGTAAAAGGTACCAATCAGCAGCTCCGGGCAGAGGTCACCCAAGGTCAGCAGACACTCATGCAGGCCAAGGAGGTGTGTAGCTGAGATATTAAGTCATGCTTGTATAATATATCAGTGACTGATACAGTTAAAAGTTGATGAACCACTTAAAACTTGTTCCATTTTGCACACTGTGATTCTTGGTAAATGCTCATCCAGGTGATATTGCAGGTAGAATGCCTAATTCCTGATGTTGTACAATGTTATGCTTAAGTTTCTTTTAATGAGAGTTGCAAAAAGATGTAGATATATAGGAGAGAAAAAAAATATTATTTATGGATTTAAACTGCAGTTTCACCTTTTGATTGTACTGCTAAGATTTACCAGTGAATTACATATGATTGATTTGATCAAACATGTATAACATGAAATACGAGAACTTTTGATCACTGTACCTGTCACTTTCTGCTCTGATGGCACAAATGTTTAACAATGAAGGATGAGTTATAATGGAGAAAACCTGAAGAAAAGACAAGTTAATAGTGTGCTTTGTGTCTGGCATTGAAGTTCATAAATATCTATTTAGTTCACTTGGAACTTTTGATCACATCCTAATGCTTATAGCAAATATCTTAGAATAAGATTTAAGAGTTAATCAGAGTGATTGTAAATCAGAAGAAATTGTCATCAAAGACAGGATTACGCCAGCTGAAAGATGTCTTTTTTTTATGGTTTGCAGGAGAACATGAGATTACTGAGGCAGCTAGAATCTCTCCAGGCCAACCTGGCTGACACCAAGGCTGACCTGGCATCAGTGGCCTCCGATAAAGAGAGGTTCTTCCAGGAAAAACTTGACCTTCATCAGAAAGTTCAGACACTCACCCATGACAAGGACTGTATATCACAGGTAAGGTCAAGGTCACATGATATACAAGGCCAAGGTTGGATTTATCTTAGAGGTTACATCAAGGGCAGATCTTTTACTAGGCAGAGTTCAGATTTGTCACAGTAAATGGCAGTGTCAGATGTGTTATAAGGACAAGGTTACATGTATCCCATAAGATCAAGGTCATTTTAATAAGGTCAAGATCAGATCAACATAGATAAGGTCAACATAAGATGTATAATTCTTCTTTGCATAAAGCTTTCTGGCTTTATTTAGGCGGCTTTAGATGACCTTCCTTCATCTTTTTCTTGAGACATTGACAGAATAAGGTTATTTCAACAAAACAGATCACTGTTCATTTTCATGTAATGACAGGTGAAGGCTTCAATAGAGACTCAGTTGAGTGAGTTGCATGAGGAGCTGGCACAAGAAACACTACAGAAAGACCAGGCCGTTGAAGAGAAGCGAGCCATGGATGCTGAGCTAGCTGCTACTAAAAAGGTGAGTACATTCACAAACTAGAATACGGGTAGTCGACAAGCGACTAAGTGTATCCGCCTAAATCAGAGTGGAACAGGTGAAGTGAGGCATGGATTGAGTGGCAAGGGGAAATAGAGTGTTGCATATTAGCATGGATGTCTGCAGCCAAATTGTGTATGCAGGTTGCCCCCCCCACCACAAAATCCAGAAAGCCGTCCAAGTTGTATACATATGCAAAATTTAAGGCAGATAAGTCAAACCATTACATGTATATGAGTGATTTTAGCCCGTGGCAGACAAACAGATGGACGCAGAGCAAAAATGGTTGCAGGTGACGCCACCAGTTTTGCGTATGATAAAGAGCTATGTGAGAACTATACACATGCAAAACTTTGGCCCAATCAGTCAAACGGTTCCCCAGATATGAGCTTGGATGCTACTGCATAAACTAGAATGCAGGTGGCGCCACCTGTCATAAAATCAAGAGAGCTGTCGGGGATGTATAAACCTGCAAAATTTTAGGCAGATATGTCAAACCACTGCCGAGATATGAGTGATTTTATCCCATGGCAGACAAACAGACAGGAGCTGTGCAAAAATGGCTGCAGGTGGCGCCAGTAGTTTTGCGTATGATAAAGAGCTATTTGAGATCTATACACTTGCAAAATTTTGGCCCAATCGGTCAAACGGTTCCCGAGATATGAGCTTAGATGTCTGCAGCGTAAACGTGAATGTAGGTGGCGCCACCTGTCATAAAATCAGAAAAGCTATCCAGGATGTATACGCATGCCGAATTTAAGGTGAATTAGTCAAGTCACTGCAGAGATATGAGTGATTTTAACCCAAGGCAGATGAACAGTTGGACACTGTGCAAACATGGTTGCAGGTGGCGCCACCATTTTTGGTGTATGTTATAAAGCTCTCCAAGGGCTACATTTGTGCAAAAGAATTTTCCTGATCGGTCAAACGGTTCCCGAGATATGAGCTTGGATGTCTGCAGCGTAAACGTGAATGTAGGTGGCGCCACCTGTCATAAAATCAGAAAAACTATCCAGGATGTATATGCATGCCAAATTTCAGGTGAATTAGTCCAGTCACTGCAGAGATATGAGTGATTTTAACCCAAGGCAGATGAACAGATGGACACTGCAAACATGGTTGCAGGTGGCGCCACCATTTTTGGTGTATGTTATAAAGCTCTCCAAGGGCTACATTTGTGCAAAAGAATTTTCCTGATCGGTCAAACGGTTCCCGAGATATGAGCTTGGATGTCTGCAGCGTAAACGTGAATGTAGGTGGCGCCACCTGTCATAAAATCAGAAAAGCTATCCAGGATGTTTACACATGCCGAATTTCAGGTGAATTAGTCAAGTCACTGCAGAGATATGAGTGATTTTAACCCAAGGCAGATGAACAGATGGACACTGTGCAAACATGGTTGCAGGTGGCCCCACCATTTTTGGTGTATGTTATAAAGCTCTCCAAGGGCTACATTTGTGCAAAAAAAATTTTCCTGATCGGTCAAACGGTTCCCGAGATATGTGGGTTTATGTGTGGAAACAGACGCACAAACGGACGCAGAGCGCAGAGGAAAGGTCAGAGGTCAAAACAAAATCGGGGCGCAGCAGTTCACATGTGAACGAAACATAATCCCGGGTTTCGTAAAATTCCGCCCAGCGGTTACGGAGGAGTTCTACGGACACCTACACCGCGGCGGCGGCGGCGGCGTGCAGCTGAAAACATAGTATCCGCAAAACTCTGTTTTGGCGGATACAATAACATTCAGCCTTGTCAATTTGCAATTAATAAATCACAAGACAGATTTCTTTATGGGCTGCATAGTAACAGATTAGTTTATATGCTGACTTTTTCGGAAATTGTCAAATAATCTGCAAATATATTGGTTGTATGATTGTACATTGTTAAATATGATCTAAGCAAATACAGCCATGTCTGTTCAAATAATACATATGTGTGTGTGTGTATATATATATATATATATATATATATATATATATATATATATATATATATATTTGAATTTCTAATTGACCTTTGATTTGTATGGTGTCAACTGTCAAGGAGGCTTTTAATTGTTAAACTCCTTAAAACAATGGAACATATTTCATAAATAGCTGACAACAGGATACATAATATATATTGATGCCTTTGTCCCATACAATAGGACCTATTTCTTGTAGAGTTGAAATAACCCAAAATTATAATTCTGTGATTTAGGATATTATTTTGAAATGTTAACAGGTGAGTGAGGTGCTGTCTCAGGAGCTGGCTAACACCAAGTCAGCGCTGGAGAAGACACAGGAGCAGCTGTCAGGGCTGGACCAGGGCAAGAAGCTGGCCCAGCAGCAGAACGCCCTCAACCAGCAAGAGATAAAAGCTCTGGAGAGTCAGCTCAGCAACCTCAAAAAGGTACAGGACTGGCAGAATAGTTCTCCAGAGTAAAACCTTGATGCTTGCTCAGATCTTGGTAATTTTATTATGGGGATATGTAGTGTACTGAACTGTTGTGTATTTGATTGTAATATCATATAATCAGTTGTGTCTATGGAATGGGTTGAAAAATAAATTCTGACATATGGTAGAGAAATATATGTGAGACACTGTAAACTGCTAAGTGTATTAATTTTGTTTTTCAAACATACAGAGAAGTACATTTTACAAGATGTTTAACTTAATGAGGAAAAACTAACTTTACATAGAGCAAATAGTCCATTTTCATTAGGTTTATTAACCCCGTCTCTGCAGGGGTTTCTGATTAAGGTTAATGAGGTAGAAATCTGTTTCAGGCCATGGAGTCCATGCAGAAGGATCACAGCCAGGACAAGAGGGGACAAGAAGAACAAACAAACAAACTCAAGGTAGGATTCAGATAAAATACATTAGTGTTCAGATCTGTCCTAAATTGACGATCAGAACAACACATTTGTCTACCAACCCTAAAATAATCTGTGTCATTATTTTACTCCATTCTTCAACAACCTTTTTACTTAAACATTGTAAGGCACTCACAGGAATGCATTAATGTTAACCAATGCTGGACATTGAAACCAGTTAAACAGAAACAAAGTACAAATTTTCACCAAGTATGTGCTTCTTAATGGGATTTTAAACATGATGAGTAGGCGGCCAGCACACTGCTGTCGTGCTAACCAGATGATTGCAGTACAGTTAGATTTAAAGAAAATTAGAAGGAAGAGAAGTGATAAAAAGGAATGGATAGAGTCATCCTAGTAGATCAGGGTCACAATCTGCACCAAAATAAAACAAATCTGTAACTGGATTAGAATTAAATGGGGCCTTCTCTGGACCAACCACCCTACCAAGTTATGTGATTATGGGGGTAATGCACAGCCTACAAGTAAACTGTTTGATGGCTTGGAGCTGCAGGTCCTGTAATCAGTCTCCACCAGTACATCAAAGGTGAAATATTGAAGCATGAAACAACCTGTAGGAGATTTGCTCAACTGTCTAACTTACTGATTATTGCATAGCATTATATAAAAACTTAAATGCAGAAGTCTCTACAGTACTGTTTCATTCTGATTGGATGTCTATTTTCATCCTCATTCAGTAGACAGCTCTACCTACAGGACGTGGACCTGCATTATAAAGATCAGTTCCTGTGTGTTATATTTGTAGGAAGAAATAAAACAGCTCCGTAGTACCAGGAACCAGCTGGAGACCAAATGTCATGAAGCAGAGGCAGTGAGTACATTTCAATACATTAGAACTTGAATTATGCAGAAAGCAAGGGCGTGGTATAATGGTACTTGAGCAATCTAACATTCATATATATAGTACTAGCACTCTTCTATCTTAAAGCAGGAGCTGTTTACTTGTTTAATCATAAGTAAATCAACCTTAATAAAGCTGATTATAACAAGGGAATCTGTAGATGTAGGGTAAATGCAGGCTATTTTGAAATTGTAACAGTGAATGCATATATGCAATTTTTCATGCTATTTTCCACTCTATTTTCAAAATGACAGAAGCTGAAGCAGAGTGAACAGAACCTGAAGGACCACTCAGCAGTGATGCAGTCTGAGATGGAGACGTGGCGGGGCAACTGTGAGAAGCTGGCAGCCTCCCTCAGCAAGAAAGACATGGAACTACAGGGACAGACCAAGAAAGCCCAGGAGTTACAGGATGAGGTACACAGTGGAATAACACAGGGGGTCAATACCTGTACATGTGGACATTGTAGAAGTTTTCAGGAAATCTTGTAAATTTCCCTGAAATGGAATGTTGTGTATGATATATATGTATGATGTATATGAAAAAAACTGAGCAAAAGATATCAGAGTAAACAAAAGAATGACCTACAAATTTATGTAAATCACATTCTGAACAACAGAGCTGTCAGTAATGAAGGTAAGTCTGAGTTTCAATATGTTTCTTAGGAGAATTAGAATGTTGCTCTAGATCTTAACATACGTGTATTGGTGACCCATGCACAGTTGTAAGGCTTTTTGTAAAAAATGTCTTTCTTGATTAATGATTTAATTTGTAATGTATAATTTAACTTCTGTCATATGGAGTCAAATATCCTTACAGATGAACATGTTGAAGGTGAACCAGGACAAGTTTCAAGGTCAATATGAGGAGTTAATGGAGGCCAGGGAACAAGCACTTAGGTATGACATTCATATGAAGTATTTACAAAGTTACACTACTTGGTATTTCAAGAAATGTTTTCTCCAAAAGGCAGGGCTGCCCTGCCATCTGTCAGAAACGTCTGAGGTAAAATATGTTGAAAATTTATATGAGGAATTTTTTAACTTTACTGAAAAAAGGCCTTGAACATGTGATCCTTTTATTGCTCATGTCAGTGCTGGCTTTATGTATTCAGAGTGTCCTAGCAGGAGATTTTAGGGGGCATGATCCAAAATGTTGCACTGGTTGAGGGATGTATAGGCTTCCATGTTTGTGGCTGTGGATGCTGTTGTTCTCTGTACTCATTGAATATTTCTACTTGCCCCTTTGGCACCCATGGGATTGGATAAACTTCCTGTTTGGCTTGGTGGCTTCTTAGGTTCAATTAAAAATTTATGCCTAGGGAGCACCCAGGGAATGAGTCTTAACACCTTTCCAACTGGTGTCCTCAGAGGTCTGAGGTTACAGCTTCAGTCCGTGATCCTTGTATCATTTTCTGTAGAATATTCTTTTTGTCCCTTGCTTCCGTGGAACGTGGGACATTGATTTAGGTTTGTCTGTCTCTCTATCTGTCTGTCCCTCTGTCTGTCTGTCCATCAGGTTTTCATTTCAATGCAATAACTTTCCTAAATATTATTTGATTTCATTCAAATTTGGGTCAGTGATTGCTCTCATGCATACCTTGGTTGGATTGGATTTGGAGTGTGTATCTGAAAATTTATTATCACCAGCTCCAAAACAAATAAAAAATGTTCCCTTTTGTTCCCAATTCACAACAAAAACTATGACATGTGGAGACATATTCAGGGGACAATGAAAACTAAAACACAGGCACTGTGACATGTGGACACATCTCTAGGGGAAAATAAAAACTAAAACATATTGAGAAAGCAAGCATGAAGATCACAGGAGGCTAAAATACCAAGAGGCAGAAGCGGAGGACATAAATTCCACGAATTTGCTCATTATTTTAGATAATGTCTACATGTTTGAGTTTTACTGTTGTTATTTCCAGGCTCCAGGAAGAGAACCGTCGGCTGTTACAGGAACGAGGAGAAAACCAGCAGGTCATCCAGCTACTAGAGATGCAGAAGAGTATCCTCCAGAAAGCAGTGAGTCACATGACAGGTCACATGACTGGTCACCTGAACGGTCACATGACACATAATTTAAATATATGATAGCAAAATAGGCCTTGACCATACAAGAATGCTTAAAAATAATTCATTATTTTAAGATGTCTCTTTAGGTGGAATTGCAATGTTCCTTGAATATTTAAAGTTTGTAGTAACATGTAAGAGGAAATAAATTGGTCTCAATTTCAAGGCTTTGAGCAAACAGATCATAATAAGAAATCATGTATGATGTATAATAGCTACATTGCACAAACTTTTAAGAAAATTTATAAAGTATGTTATACATTTTGTTTGTTTAATTGGGAAAACAAAGAAACAGATTTGTTTTCTTGATGTACAGAAAGCAGGCTAATTAATTATATTTGTAAAAAGCAGGCTGTCAATAGGCCTATAATATTTTTATCATGAAGATAATTGGAGAAGATAATTGGCAACATTTTATTATGCTTTCATGAAAGTTAAGTTTAGGATTGAGCTCAGAAAGTATTTGTAGAATAACTTGAAGAACCACATCACAGGTACACTGAATGATATTGTCATCTTTACATTAACCTCTGCTTGATTCCAGTCTGAGGGGAGCCTGAGCAAGGTGCAAGAAAGAGAAGAGCTCCAACACCGATACCACCAGCTGTCAGGGGAACACCAGGCACTCAAGTCAGTACAACACCTCACTAATGACATCTGTTCTATTGACAAAGAAAATTGATGTTTGTTATAACCAAGATGGTGAAAATCATAACTTTATCATTCTTATTATCATATCTTATCTTTTTAGTTCTGGTTCCTTTATGACCCTCGATCTTGCATGATTTCTTGCATTATGTAACCACTGAGTTTGTTAATTAAGACACACATTTCTCTTGGCTTTGATTCATATGGGACACATCACATTTTAATCTGGATCCTAGTTATATTCTGGTTCTACTTGTCCAGAATGCTGGCAGAGGTATGTGGTCTCTGAGTGCTTTCTAGTCTGTTTATCCTTTTACATTAGAAATATTGATCAATATTTGAAATTTAGTTGTATGCATGTAATGTTTTTTTTCTGCAGAGAAAAGTGTGAAGAGTTGGAGAAGATCAGGGACAGTTTAATCAAAGAAAAGGAAGAGAGACTGGTGAGTTATGTCAGTTATCCTCTACATGAATGAACATACATGATGGTTGTGTGATAGACTAGATGAGTTACTGTATGTTGAAAGTCCAAAATTCTGTCTGGGTTAAATTTTACCTAAATGTGTGACAGTAATAAATGGATTATTATTGTTCTATATATATTTTTCTGAATTTTCTGAATTATAAACTGTCTGTCTGATTTATCTTGATCTTCAATTTTAGCTTTTGCATTTAAATGTATATTAAGCCAACAGTGACCAATAAACTACATCACCTGCATCAGCAAAAAAATCCTTATCTGAGGATCTGTTTGTTTTTATGTGATTGATATTCTGTATACTTACACCCTTAAAAAATCTTTTGAAAGCTATTTACATTCCTCAGGCTGAAGGAGACTTGTTTCTGGGTAAACAAGACACATCAGGCTTGGAGACCCGCTGTCAGGAACTTGAGAAACAGAACAGTCAGTTACGAGAAGTCAATGACAACATGACAAAACAACTCAGAAAACTTGAGAAGGTTGGATCCTTAGTATTAAGTGTCATAACTGATTTTTATCATTTTAAATCTTGTAAACAAGTTATCCTTGTGTTACTTTTGAAGTAAACCGTCATCAGTTCATATCGTTTGTTTTGTAATGTAAACAAATCTTGTGTACATTATATTTGTAAACATTCTTGGTATGATGTAAATAGGAATGCAATTACAATTATGTAAATCACCAAATTAACCTTAATAAGTTAGCAGAGAAAATGGAAAACTCCTATGTACCAAGACAAAGAACCCTATATGAATTAGTAATTGTATATGCTGCGTTTGGTCAAAATGTTTCATGCAAATTGTTCATCTTTGTTGTTATTTTACCACAAGGGGTATTCACTATTTTCCTTTTATGTTTTCTGTTTACCTTCACTAAAATGTGTTTTACTTACAGGATGCAGTATTCACTTTCTTCGGCATTTTACTTTTTATACTGCCCTCATACAAGGGGGGTATAATATACCCTCGGTCTGTCCGTCTGTCTGGTTGTCCATTAACTTTTAGTGTTGTTGTGATAACTTAAAGGGGCTTTGATGGATTTTCACCATAACTACTTACCAACACCCACACATATTTAATAGGTTCATGGGTCACTAGGCTACTTTGTGGTGTCGCCACGATAGCTTATGAATATGAAGGATTTTGATAAAACTCATCAGGAATATTAACCAATAAAATATCTCACCTAAGTTCAGTTTCCAGCAAAATCCACACATATTTAATGAGGTCAGCTCACTTTGGAGGCATCGTGGTGACTTAACAAAAATCCTATGGATTTTCATGAAACTCATTATACATATTAATCAACAGAGTCTCTCACCAGAATTAAATTCCTCAGGAGATTTCACAGAAATTTAATGAGGTCAGAGGTCACAAGACATATAGATGCACATTTGTGGTGCTCTTTTTAGCTCAGCTGACTGTAAGTCATCTGAGCTATAGCGATCACTCTTTGTCCTTCGTCCGTCCGGCCGTCTGTCCGTTAACAGGGCAAAAATCATAACCACTGGACTTAGAACCTCGTAACTTGGGATTCTGAGAGGTCCATGAAAAATCTCCTTGGAAACCAGAAATTAGGTCTCTGTTACCCATATCCTTCAAGCTATGGGGCCCCAAAATACCCCCCAGAAAAGTAAAAAATTCTCATTAACTACTTGACTGATGGTCATGATATTTGGCATACATATTGATCATGAGATTTTCCATCAATTCCTGCAGACTGGTGGCGCCACCTGTATTTTTCGATTTTTAAAATTTTTTTTCTCTGTTTTTGAGACCTTTAAAGATGTGAACATCTGTTAACAAGGCACAAATCGTAAAGACTGGACCTAGAATCTTAATTCTTGACACACTGAGAGGTCCATGAAAAATCTCCTTGGAAACCAGAAATTAGGACTCTGTTACCCATATCCTTTGAGCTATGGGGCCCCAAAGTACCCCCCAGAAAAGTCAAAAATTTCATACAAAAACTTCAATATCTCAATAACTACATCACTGATGGTCATGATTTTTGGCATACATATTGATCATGAGATGTTCCATCAGTTCCTGCAGACTGGTGGTGCCACCTGTATTGTTCGATTTTTTACGATTTTTTTCCTCTATTTTTCTAGACCTTTAAGGATGCTGTCATCTGTTAACTTGGCACAAATAGTAACGACTGGACCTAAAATCTTCATTCTTGACACACTGAGAGAACTATGAAAAGTCTCCATGGAAACCAGAAATTAGGTCTCTGTTACCCTTATCCTTCGAGCTATGGGGCCCCAAAGTACCCCCCAGAATAGTAAAAAATTTCATACAAAAACTTCAACATCTCATTAACTATATCACTGATGGTCATGATTTTTGGCATACTTATTGATCATGAGATGTTTCTTCAGTTTCTGCAGACTGGTGGCGCCACCTGTATTTTTCAGTTTTTACGAACTGTTTTCTCTATTTTTGAGACCTTTAAAAATGTGAACAGCTGTTAACAGGGCACAAAACATAAAGACTGGACCTAGAATCTTCATTCTTGACACACTGAGAGGTCCATGAAAATTCTCCTTGGAAACCAGAAATAAGGTCTCTGTTATCCATATCCTTTGAGCTATGGGGCCACAAAGTACCCCCACAGAAAAGTCAAAAATTTCATACAAAAACTTCAATATCTCATTAACTACTTGACTGATGGTCATGATTTTTGGCATACATATTGATCATGAGATGTTCAATCACTTCCTGTAGACTGGTGGCGCCACCTGTATTTTTGGATTTTTTACCAATTTTTTTCTCTATTTTTGAGACCTTTGAAAATGTGAACATCTGTTAACCAGGCACAAATCTTAAAGACTGGACCTAGAATCTTAATTCTTGACACACTGAGAGGTCCATGAAAAATCTCCTTGGAAACCAGAAATTAGGTCTCTGTTACCCCTATCCTTCGAGCTATGGGGCCCCAAAGTACCCCCCAGAATAGTAAAAAATTTCATACAAAAACTTCAATATCTCAATAACTACATCACTGATGGTCATAATTTTTAGCATACATATTGATCATGAGATGTTCCATCAGTTCCTGCAGACTGGTGGTGCCACCTGTATTGATCGATTTTTTACGATTTTTTTCCTCTATTTTTTAGACCTTTAAGGATGCTGTCATCTGTTAACTTGGCACAAATAGTAACGACTGGACCTAAAATCTTCATTCTTGACACACTGAGAGAACTATAAAAGTCTCCATGGATACCAGAAATTAGGTCTCTGTTACTCTTATCCTTCGCGCTATGGGGCCCCAAAGTACCCCCCAGAATAGTAAAAAATTTCATACAAAAACTTCAACATCTCATTAACTACATCACTGATGGTCATGATTTTTGGCATCAGTTTCTGCAGACTGGTGGCGCCACCTGTATTTTTCAATTTTTACGAACTGTTTTCTCTATTTTTGAGACCTTTAAAAATGTGAACAGCTGTTAACAGGGCACAAAACATTAAGACTGGACCTAGAATCTTCATTCTTGACACACTGAGAGATCCATGATAAATCTTCTTGGAAACCAGAAATTAGGTCTCTGTTACCCATATCCTTCAAGCTATGGGGCCACAAAGTACCCCCACAGAAAAGTCAAAAATTTCATACAAAAACTTCAAAATCTCATTAACTACTTGACTGATGGTCATGATTTTTGGCATTCATCTTGATCATGAGATGTTCCATCAGTTCCTGCAGACTGGTGGCGCCACCTGTATTTTTAGATTTTTTACGAATTGTTTTCTCTATTTTGAGACCTTTAAAAATGTGAACATCTGTTAACAAGGCACAAATCGTAAAGACTGGACCTAGAATCTTAGTTCTTGACACACTGAGAGGTCCATGAAAAGTCTCCAGGGAAACGAGAAATTAGGTCTCTGTTACCCATATCCTTTGAGCTATGGGGCCCCAAAGTATCCCCCCATAATAATGGAAAATTTCATACAAAAACTGCAGTATCTCAATAACTACAAAACAATTTTTCTGAAACTTACACCAATTATCGGGTCACATGTGAACTGGTGCCTAACCAATTTGCATTGACCTCTGACCTTTCCTGTCTGCCCAGTGTCCATTTGTGCGTCTGTTTCATCACATAAACCCTCATATCTCAGGAACGGTTTGACCGATCAGGAAATAAAATTCATACAAATGTAGCCCTTGGATAGCTTTATAACATACACAAAAAATGGTGGCGCCACCTGTAACCCTGTTTGCACAGTGTCCATCTGTTCATCTGCCTTGCGTTAAAATCACTCATATCTCTGCAGTGAATTGACTAATTCACCTGAAATTCGGCATGCTTATACATCCTGGATAGCTTTCTTGATTTTATGACAGGTGGCGCCACCTTTATTCACGTTCACGCTGCAGACATCCAAGCTCATATCTCGGGAACTGTTTGACCTATCAGGAAATAAAATTTATACAAATGTAGCCCTTGGATAGCTGCATAACATACACAAAAAATGGTGGCGCCACCTGTAACCATGTTTGCACAGTGTCCATCTGTTCATCTGCCTTGTGTTAAAATCACTCATATCTCTGCAGTGAATTGACTAATTAACCTGAAATTCGGCATGCTTATACATCCTGGATAGCTTTCTTGATTTTATGACAGGTGGCGCCACCTACATTCACGTTCATGCTGCAGACATCCAAGCTCATATCTTGGGAACCGTTTGACCGATCAGGAAATAAAATTTATACAAATGTAGCCCTTGGATAGCTTCATAACATACACAAAAATGGTGGCGCAACCTGTAACCATGTTTGCACAGTGTCCTTCTGTTCATCTGCCTTGTGTTAAAATCACTCATATCTCTGCAGTGAATTGACTAATTCCCCATGATATTCGGCATGCTTATACATCCTGGATAGCTTTCTTGATTTTATGACAGGTTGCGCCACCTATATTCATGTTCACGCTACAGACATCCTAGCTCATATCTTGGGAACCGTTTGACCGATCAGGAAATAAAATTTATACAAATGTAGCCCTTGGATAGCTTCATAACATACACAAAAAATGGTGGCGCCACCTGTAACCATGTTTGCACAGTGTCCATCTGTTCATCTGCCTTGTGTTAAAATCACTCATATCTCTGCAGTGAATTGACTAATTCACCTGAAATTTGGCATGCTTATACATCCTGGATAGCTTTCTTGATTTTATGACAGGTGGCGCCACCTAAATTCTAGTTAACGCTGCACACATCCAAGCTCATATCTCAGGAACCGTTTGACTGATTGGGCCAAAATTGTCTATGTGTTTAGATCTCACATAGGTCCTGATCATACAAAACTGGAGTTGCCACCTGCAACCATTTTTGCACAGTGTCTGTCTGTTTGTCTGCCATGGGAAAATGTCACTCATATCTCGGCAGTGGTTTGACGTATCTTCCTAAAATTTTGCAGCTTTATACATCCATGATAGCTTTCTTGATTTTATGACAGGTGGCGCCATCTACACTATAGTTTACGCTGCAAACATCCAAGCTCATATCTCAGGAACCATTTGACTGATTGGGCCAAAATTTTGCATGTGTATAGATCCCACATAGGTCTTTATCATACACAAAACTGGAGGGGCCACCTGCAACCATTTTTGCACATTTTGCACAGCATCTGTCTGTTTGTTTGCTGAGGCCTAAAATCACTCGTTTCTCTGTAGTGGTTTGACATAACTGCCTAAAGTTTTGCAGGTTTATACATCCTGGACAGCTTTCTTGATTTTATGACAGGTGGCGCCACCTAAATTCTAGTTAACGCTGCACACATCCAAGCTCATATCTCAGGAACAGTTTGACTGATTGGGCCAAAATTGTCTATGTGTTTAGATCTCACATAGGTCTTTATCATACAAAACTGGAGTTGCCACCTGCAAGCATTTTTGCACAGTGTCTGTCTGTTTGTCTGCCATGGGATAATGTCACTCATAACTCGGCAGTGGTTTATCGTATCTGCCTACAATTTTGCAGCTTTATACATCCTGGATGGCTTTCTTGATTTTATGACAGGTGGCGCCACCTATATTCTAGTTTATGCTGCAGACATCCAAGCTCATATCTCGGGAACCGTTTGAATGATCGGGCCAAAATTTTGCATGTGTATAGATCTCACATAGGTCTTTATCATACACAAAACTGGAGGGGCCACCTGCAACCATTTTTGCAAATTTTGCACAGCTTTTGTCTGTTTGTCTGCTGAGGCCTAAAATCACTCATTTCTCTGTAGTGGTTTGACATGACTGCCTAAAATTTTGCAGGTTTATGCATCATGGACAGCTTTCTTGATTTTATGACAGGTGGCGCCACCTAAATTCTAGTTTGCACAGCGTCTGTCTGTTTGTCTGCCGTGGGCTATAATCACTCATACACATGTAGTGGTTTGACTTTTCTGCCTAAAATTTCGCATATGTATACAACTTGAACAGCTTTCTGGATTTGTAGTAGGTGGCACAACCTACATACACATTCAGGCTGCAGACATTCACGCTAATATGCAACATACCTCACTCTATTTCCCCTTGCCACTCAATCCATGCCTCACTTCACCCGTTCCACTCTGATTTTGGCGGATACACATAATCACTTGTGGGCTACCCATGTTCTAGTTTTTAAAGTTTACACATTTTTTCTCTATTTATAGATATATAAATACAGACTTAATCTTGGCCTGTTGGTTAATCTGTTTGATGCTTCAGTTGAATGAGTATATACTACCATTCTGATGATAAAATTTCCTTTTGTGAATCTCTTCCCAGTCAGCTGAGCATCATGACCCATGGGTCACTTGTTGTTAATAGCGTAGATGCCTTAATTTCAGTTTGGCTGTATGATGATTCATAGATACTTATAGCCAAAATGTTTTGCTGTATTCAGTAGAGAGAATGTCCAAGTTACACAGTGGAATTCCATGGGAGCAAGTTAATTGTGAGTTTAAGTCACAGTGAAGCCCGCTTATTGTCATATCGGTGGTGCATGCATGTATTATAATAATAACCGGGATGTTACATTATCCGGGCTTCAGCATCTATGTACTTTTGAGTCTCAATGAAGTGTTATTAAATAAATCGTCAATAAACAGGAAACAGGAAGGTTTATGCATGTTTTTATTGCACAACGGCATATCGTAAGGTTTATGCACACCTGGAATTTTATTTCCTGTAAGTTTTATGCCACCTGCCGCAATAACTGACAAAAATCTGACTTGCCAACAGAAAGAGAGGTAGTATCTGGGTCATGAGGTAAAATTTCCTAGAAATATGTGGCACAGTTTTAATGTTATTTGTAACAAACTATTTACTAAATAATTCTTTGCCTGACTATTGCTCCTTATTTTCCAGATATCTTATTAATGACTCAAACTTCCATGATCGTCTTTATGATAGGACTGTTCAGGGACTGGACATCGTCATGCTAGTGTCAACTTTCTGAAGTTTAGCCACGATTGAGGATTTTGACCGGGTATCTCCTCCAGTGCTCACAAATCCTCCAGCTTTTTGTTGACTCTTAAAGGGGATTTCCAGTCGCAAGCAACGTTTAGCACTTGTGCTTAATATCATCTGGGCAAAATGTCACTGAAGTTTAAACCACGGTCTTTCAAAGGCCAGGAGTTAATCATGTATTATATTTGATTGTAAACATAACCCTTGTTAATGTACGAAGAAAAGCAATGATCTGGATTACCGTGGTATCTTAAGATGTTAATTAGCTAAGTGACTAGGAGTCATTCGCATGCATCACTGCACTTGCCTGCCGCACACAGGTGGGAGATGTGATTGTTTGATACGCCTGACCGATTACAGGCTCTTGGCCTCTTTGATCACCGTGTTGGCGTTTGATGTGATATAAACTGCGAACTGGTATCACTGTCAAGGGTTCCAAGCATGAAAATAAATGGGAATATGACAATATTCCATGATATTAAATGGTCAGATTTATCATTGTTTATATGGGAAATGGTTTGGAATTTCAGATTTATGTGACAATAAGCAGGATTTTCTTTTAACCGATATGACACAAAGTGGGCTTACCTGTATATGGCTTTTAAATCTTTGCTTTTTGGATTAAATTGACTTTTCATATTTCAGATTCATATTGAGTAATATCTCTCTGACTCAACCTACAATCTTCCACATGTACAGTGTTTAAGAATACTTAGGTTATGATTTATATAAATGAGTGTTCTATTCTGTTCAGGAGAATGAAGGAAGACAGAAAATTGGAGACAGCAGCAGGTAGGTTTTTGTCTCAGGTTAAATCATAATCAGATTACTTGGTGAAAAGTAAGGGCTTTACCTTTTGATGTTCTCCTAATACATTTAGCTTAACTTATCATCGTTTTTATTTAATGTTGTTTTCCTGTCTGACCTTCAAATAAATACTGAACTGATAAGGTTGCAGATAAAACTAGTTTTCCCTGAGATAAGCAATTAAAGAACTAATTCTTTAATGGTATTTGATCATTGAGTACCGTATTTATTCCAATTTGGCGATCCCTCTTATTTCTCGACCCCAAAAAATATTTTGAATGCATAATTTCTAAAATTACTCTAATTTCGCGACTGCCGACGATGTTTTCTGTCGACAATGTTTAGGTGAAATGCCTCCGTCTCTCGCGAGCACCGCAGTTTGTATCTGACTAGATTCTTATTACACTGAGCATTCCCATCAAACTTGTTTGCAATAAAATTTTTGAAGATACAAAGATGCGTTTTTCATAATATATAAACATGATAATGCATTCAAGTTGCAAATGGGTGTCCATGACGAAGCAAACTCGTGTTCCATTCCTGGTACGCACGTGCCTCGTGTGCAATTCACGTGGGATATTTAGGAATAATATTTACCACGTAGGAGTAAGCACGCATGGTGGAACAACGGTGACACAGTTAGAACAGTCAACGAAGTTATGCTTAAACGACTTTGGTGAGTTTTTGGATGGGTGCCCGCGTGTACAAAACAGGGCCTGATTAAGGACACGGGTGCTAGGACCATTTCCAGTCGTATATGTTTTAACGCGCCTTTGCTTTCCTATATTTATTACGTATTATGCAAATAAAAGCTATCTGATAATAGGCAGTTATTTTTTATAAAGTCTTCTTCCAACTTGCATGCAGCTACTTGTCCCTCTTCGGGCCGCCGATATCGCCACCTGGTTGATAAACTTGAAACAACTGGTAGTTACATGAGTTGCCGTCTATGTCAAGTGATCGTACCTATACGCGAAGTAGTGATCATTTTGTAAAGTGACTGAGCTAAGTTTGATTAATCATTTGGGGACTCCGTATAACCCATGTGACGGTTGGAAGCCCGTTTATTGGAAATACTGTTAAGTTAACAAAACAAAACACCCATATTATCAGGTGTCAGAGCGGCTCTGTGTCTCTAGGGAAAGCTATGCAACTGCATGCCTCTAAAATCTCAACCACCGCAAATTCTGATAATTTTCAAATATCCTCCATTATCTCGACCTCTCAGAAAATTAATTATTTTTAAGTGGTCGCCGAATTAGAATAAATACGGTACTTTAAACATATTAATTAAATCATATTACATTGTGACTGTATTGACAATGTATTGAATTAGGTCATAATATAAAATGAAGAGTTACTTAATAAAACAGTCATATTATTATGATGAAATATGTTGTTCATGTATTGATTTTTACAGGGCTGAAAGAAGACCTGGTGATGCTGATTTAAATGCTGTCCAGCAGCAGTATGAGAACTTAGAGCAGCAGTATGGACAGCTTCTCTCCCCACATTCCCAGCAGTTAGCAGCTATACACAGGGAGAAGAAAGCCCTAGAGGCCAAGGTGGCCATGCTGGAGAGTGACTTGCATCTGTCAGAGAGTGGCAAGAAAAAAGCTGAAGAGAAAATTGCAAAGTTGGAGAGTGATATCCAGAATGCCAGGGCCACTTCCTGTGATGGGTAGGCTCTGCTCATTTGCTTTCCGTTTTCCCTGCACAGCTGCATTTATCAGAGGAAAGCTGGAGACCACCTTCAACATTTAAATATGACTGGGTAGTAATAAAAATTTCCATATAAAAGAAAAATTTCTGTCAATTTATAAAAGTTTGTTTTAAGATAGTCTGAAATTTAGGACCATTTGAGGCTCAAAGCCTCATTATATAGAGATCATTCATATAAAATAAAGTAGGAAAGTCTTTTGAAAAAAAAGAACCTCATATCTTAAAACATTATACTTTACAACAACTAGAGACTATAGAATCTTCAGTCTATAGTTTAGTGTTTGCAGGACAGTATATTTTAAAGGTATCCAGTTTTCCTGATTTTCTTGTTGAAATTAGTTTTTAATTAATGATTACCTTTAAGAAGTATAATTAAGCTTCCATGTTAATTTCTGGCTTTTCATCATGTTAATTCAACTTGCACAGCTAACCTCATATTCATTTTACTGCTGCCCATGAAAAAAGCCCAAGGAAATTTAACATGAATTAACCCACTGTAAATGTGACCATTTTCCTCTCAGATTTAAGCTTTATGTTTATTTGCCCAGCTTATGCATGTATAAACCTATTATGTATTTGGCTTTTGACAGGCCTTTATTTTCTAAATACATAAATGCATGATTTACATAGTATAGGGATTACTTTGCATATAATTTGCATATCTACAGCTGTATAAAACAGAGAGCTTCTGCCTTAAATTTGGTTCTCTTCATCATGCACTCAAGGTGAAAGACAAATCATATCTTGGTGGTGGCAAAGATTTGCATATGCAGATGAACTTTTCAGATCTTGTGTGAACCAACTGTCAACACTTAAGACACAGTTGTCAAACCTTGAGACACAGTTGTCAGATTCAAAATCCAAGGCAACCAAGTCCACAGCCCTCAAGAAGCAGGTGGCTGACCTTCAGACACAGCTGGCTGATGCCAGATCTAAGGTCACACAGCTGCCCACACTACAAAAACAGGTGGTAGACTTACAGACACAGCTGGCAGGTGCCAGGACAAAATTGACACAGGTGGGGTCTCTGCAGAAACAGGTGGCTGACCTTCAGAAGCAGCTGAAAGAGGCAAGATCACTGAGGCAACAGCTTGAGGGACAAATCCACTCACAGAAAGAGGTCAGTTTTATTTATTGGTAAAGATTAATCAGCATTATTACATTCATTGACCAGCTGCATTTAAAATTGATATGGTCATTTGTAACATTAGGGGAATAATCTGTCAAAACTAACAAAAGAGTTTTACATGCAGTTTAGATTTTTTGCATTTAATTTTATAAGAATAAAGTCACACTTTTTCAGTTCTAGATAAGCATGCCTTTGTAAGGAAAAAAAATTAATACCGCAGAACAAAAATACATTTTATACATACAATTTGCACATCTTCAAAATTTGTTAGAAAATTGTAGAAATTCAACAAACTTAACTTATTTCAAAATTGTCTGATCAGGAATTGGAGGAAGAAAAAAATAGGAAGCCTTCAAGGTTACGGGTAAGAAACAAGAGTAGCAGTAGTCAGTGGCTAACATGTAGAGGTGTGATAGTCATCAGTAGTTACTACATACTGAACAAATAGTCCATTAACCTTTGTGAAGTAGAGCAGCCTTCTAACCATGTAGAATTCCTCAGCATACTCAACAAATCACTATAAGAAAATGGGACTCCACAATAAAGTGGACTATCCTATGAATATTCATACATATTTGAAGTGAGGTAGAACATCAGATATATATGGATCATCCCAAAATTAAGTATTAACCATGAGTCTTTGGATCAAATACAATGAATAATTTACCAGAGATTATCAGTGGTGGTAAATTTTCTATATATTGTGTCTTTGAGCTGACATCTAAAGATTAGAATATTAATTATAGATTATCTATCAGGCCATAAATTGGTCTCGATCAACTTCAATAAAGTGGGCAGTAAGATTCTGGATAATTTTCAGGATGTAAGCTGGTTTTGCTGGTTTTGAGATGGAAAATCTTATTTTGTCAATATTCCTACCTGTTGATACTCTGTCCTGTTTAATGAGTACTTTTGTAAGATATTCCAGCCACCCCTCTCTCACCAGTGGAGTAACCCACTTGCATCCCTAAAACACTAATGGGCTGCCCTGATTACGTGCAGCCAATCAGAACTTTTTCCAGCATCCTTACTTAGCAGAGGTTTTGGAGATTACTTGATCTCTGGCAAGCCTGAGATAGTGTGGCCTCGGTACAACCTTTTGACCATATACCCTTGAGGACAAGCCTGCACCCTGCCAATGTGTTGGCAGGCAAGTCATTAATTAGTTTAGGTATGGAATACGAAGGGGCCAAATATTAGTTCACATAAAGGGAAACATTTGGAACTACCTTCCCAGACTCTTCATCATAACTATCTCCTTTAGCCCAAGGACCGGTTTATTGTATGTTTTGGCTAAATAGTCATTATTCTAATTCAAACAGAATTTTTTGCCATTTTAGTGATTTGAAACTAAACGGCTGTTTGTATTGTTATATTTTCATTCTGTGAAGAGATCCCACATTCTATCCTTAAACATGCATAAGAAAGCCCCATGATTCACTGATATAAAGACATTAAGCTATTTAAAATATACTTCTTACAAGCATTCTTCTTGATGTGATGTCCTTTTATTAGGAACATTTCATACAAGTTGTATTTCAAGCGCATACCAGTAGTTTGTAGTTTGTGTAATTGTATGTGCCTTCTTTACAGAGCAGGTCTGCCTTGGTGTATCAGGTAGTTTAACCATTGCTGTGTGTTTTTGATACAACTGGTTCTCTGTGTGGTTTTGGTTGTGTAGTGGTTTTGTCACTGATATTAGACTATTTGATGTGTCAGCATTTGTGTGCAGTGAGATGCCAAACTGTGTATTGTGGAGCAAATAACTTTATTTGGTCAGGTGTTATCTGATTAGTTTTATATGAACCGCTTTACTTGTGTGCTATGTTCCCATATTAGGTTCTACAGCCTGTATTTCTAAAATATGCAGGTTAAGCCTTCCAATTTGGTTAAGAATTAATGTGGTAAATTGCTGGATCCCATTAAGTTTTGGTCCAGCTTACCAGTGAGATTCAAGAATGCCCAGTGCATTATTCCAATATGTCTCATTTTAAGATACTGAAATTTTATTGAGTTAACAGCAAAGAAATGTCAGTGGAAACATGTTTTTTTAGCAAACTTGTGAGCTAATGTGATGGTTCCCCATCCACTGTCCACCGTTGTCTGTATGTCAACCCATGCTATCTCAAAAACCGTTGGGGCTAGCAACTCCAAATTTATTGTAGAATCAGTCACATGTCAAACTTTATGGGATTGAGCTTATTTTTAGTAAACCTGTGAGCTTATGCGATTGGGCAGCATTGTCCATGGTCCTTATGTTTACCCATGCTATCTCAAAAACAGAGCTAGCAGGGCCAAATTTTATGGAAAAATCCATCACCAGTCAAACTCTATTGGATTTAGCTTATTTTTTGGCTTTCTGCATTGACTAAGAGTTTACAGGGAAAAAGCTAAAACAACCTTTAAAAGTTTTCTTCTTCAAAACTGTCCAGCCAAATTCTTTCTCAAGTTAGTTTGAATGGTTTTTAGTCCGGTGATTTTTGGCCGAGTTACAGGAAGTTGAACTTAGTAATTTTGTCAAAAAAGCATACTAAAATTACATTCTCAGAAAAAGCTGGGGCTATCATCACCAAATTTTATGCAGATGTTGGTCACTTAAGTCATATTTGAAATTGAGGTATTGGTGGCACCAACTGCATCAGCCTTTATTGTACAGGGGTGATTGGTTATCAGAACATTAACCCATAATTTCCAAGGAACTGCAGGAGCTAGCATCCCCAAATTTTATGCAAAAATGAGTCCCATACAAGTCAAATTAGGAATTGAGCTTTTTGTGGCACCTCCTGCACCAACCTACATTGTATGGGGGAAAAGCTAAAACCCTTTGAAAATCATCTCTAGCATCACCAAGTTTTGTGCAAATGTTGGTCACATGAGCTTTTTGTGGCACCATCTACAGGCAAAAACCTTGCAGTTTTAGCCTCTTTAAGCTTCTGCATTAAAAATGTTTCATGATGGAACTGTCAAGCCCAATGGTTTATTTTTTTACAAGAATTATCCTGAGGATGGGTCTCTCAATTGTATAAGAATATATCAAATTAATTGATTTTTAGATCAGCTTACTGTAAGTCATTTGAGCTTTAGCGATCACTCTTTGTCCGTTGTCCATCTGGTTGTCCGGCCGTCTTGTCGGTTAAGAGTTCATAAATTGAAACCGCTGGACCTAGAATCTTCTTACTTGACATCCAGAGAGGTCCATGAAAAATCTCCCTGGAAACCTGAATTTAGGTCTCTTTTACCCTTATTCACCCAGCTATGAGCCCCGAAGTACCCCCTAGAATAATGGAAAATTTCATACAAAAGCTCAAGTATCTGAACAACTAACGCATTGATATCCATGATTCTTTGCATGGATATTTATCATGAATTGTTTCATCAGTTTCTGCAGATTGGTGGCGCCACCTAAAATTTTTTATTTTTTACAAAATTTTTCCTCTATTTTTGAGACCTTTAAAAGATGCGGTCATCTGTTAACAGGGCACAAATCATAATCTTTCAACCTAACATCCTGGAAGGTCCATGAAAAGTCTCCAAGGAAACCTGAAATTAGGTCCCTGCTACCCATATTCTTCCAGCTTTAGTGCTTCCAATTAGCCCCCAGAATAATGCAAATATAACACAAAAGCTCAATTATCTGAACAGCATGCATTGATCACCATGATTCTTTGTATGCATATTGATCAAGGAGTGTTTCATCAGTTCCTGCATACTGGTGGCGCCACCTGGATTTTTTTGATTTTTTACAAAATTTTTCCTCTATTTTTGAGACCTTTAATGATGTGGTCTCCTGTTAACAGGGCACAGATCGTAATCACTATACCTCGGATCTTCCAACTTGACATCAAGGGAGGTCCATTAAATGTCTCAAAAGAAACCAGAAACTAGGTCTCTGTTACCCATATCTTTGAAGCCATGCTCATGATTGTCATCAAAGTTGATGTGCTTATGGGTCTTGATGAACTTGAGCTAATTTTCATGAACTTTGAATGATGCCACCTACATTATCTTAATTAGTTGCCTGTGCAAGGACATATTGTCAACATGTCAGTCGGCTGAGTGTCATGACCCATGGGTCACTTGTTGGAAGAGTCATGGCAAGCTGAAGTTGGTCTTGTGGCCAAAAAAGCCTATATCAAACTGAGGGCTACAATAAAGTCTTATTCTGCAAAACTGTTGTTTCCAATTCTGTAACACTGCAATAAAATTATTCTTTGGTGGCCTTTATTCAAGTTTACTTAAATGATTTTTTTTGCTGCATTGTTGAACAGTCAAAGAATTGGGATATACTAAGATAAATAAACCTAGTAGTAAGGTAGCAGACATAGTTGGTACTATAAAAACAGAGCTGGACATGCAACATAGATAAGGACAGGCAACATAGATAATTGGTGACCATAGCCAACATGTGTAGGCTAAATCCATGTATAAAATATATCTGTATTCTGATTTTGCTTTTAATAGGCATCTGTCATATTCTAAAAATTTTTTGATAATAAATCTTTTGAATATGTCAACATGAAAAAAAACATTGTAGCCAAAGTCTTTCAGTGTGTGTAAACAGATTTGGCAACAGGCAAACATTTTGTCTGTATCTATAAATAGCTTGGCAGACTGGCAAATCTGAAAGATTTGGCAACAGGCCAAGTTTCAGCCTGCATCTATTTATAGCCTTGACAGACTGCCAACTGGTCAGGCAACAGGTCATGCTAGATCTTCAGTCAGTGCAGCCAGTTACAGGTCATGAGTTCACTCAGTGCAGTAGTTGCACCTGCAAGTTTGAAGAAGTGAAGGTTAACTTGGGTGCAAGTGCAACTGCCTTCCTCAATTGAGCTTGATCATCCCAGTGCACCTGACTGAGAAGTTTGATGTATCAGCCTGAAATTTTGGCCTCCCCTTGCATCTTTGATGACTTTCTCATACACAAGACTAGTGTCGCTACCAACAATGATTTTTTGCACTGTGTATGTCCCTGCTAATTTTTCAGGAGGGATTTGATATATCAGCCTTAAATTGTGCATATGCATTCATCTCTGATAGCCTCATCTACACAAGACTGGTGGTGCCACCTACAATAATTTTTCTTTGCACAGTGAATGTCCCTGCTTATTTCTCACAAGTTATATGACATGTCAACCTGAAATTATGCATGTCCATACATCTCAAATAGTTTTGTAGTATACATAACTTGTGGCGAGAAAGTGAACTTCATATGCATTAGTTACAAGACATTCACCTTTGGAGAACAAAATGTGGAATGTTTATGTTAGAGCTAAAATCTAATGGTGATTTCAGTGTGGGTTTATGTCCGCTTTAATTATATTTGAACAAGTGAATCACCAGTGCATCAGGTTTCTGCTGCTTGTTTCATTGCACCCTAGCCTATCTCTAGCCTGACATCTATTTACTGTGCACAATCATTAATGTAGACCTAAATATAAATATAAAATTAAATATAAAATTGTGAAATTGGTTCTGAAAAAATTAAATACCAATAGATGCTTCATATCCAAACAATATTGACTTCTGGAGAAAGTATGCTTCAATTATGACTTCAGTTATTCAATTTAGTTTACATTTCATGCTTACTGAATATGGTAATGAATAAGGATACTGTGAAATTTTGATGTTAAAGTGACATAGATAAATTGAGGAGTCATGTATTGAGAAAGAGTAAACAAGGATAAAGTTTAAACAAATTTAAATGGAACTCATTGCAATATATCATTGAATTTAATGTATTACTATTGGTTTTGTGTTTGCTGATTTTAAGGGTAAAATATCTTTTAAAGGTTTGACAAATGTACCCAGATTTCACCTTTGTAACCTGCAGAAATTATTCTAAACAATAAACTAATCCCAGACAGTCATTTACTGTCTAGTCGCAAGCCATTTAGCCAAATATCCACATTGCAGGAGCAATTTCACCCTTTATATTTGGGTGACATGGATGCTGGCACTTCCGCAAGTGTAGTATAGCAGCACAGTATGATTGTATGAAGGTAGCAGAACTGTAATGTTGCAAGATAATAGTCCCCAAGTTTAGTAACATCACATCACACATTTACCCACAGAAAATTGATTACTTTGTATTTTGCATAAGGTGACTCATTTCCTAAAAAATTACATGTTTTTATAATAAACAACAAAAAAACTTGTGGGTGTGTGATATGTTATAAGGATGTGATAGCGTCACTTTGCACACTCCCCTTGCTGCTCCCCATGGTCAGCCATTGGAAGAACACTTGAGACAAGATTGCCTGGACATCAGAGTAACAGTATTTCTGCTGATGTCAGCAACAAATTTTTGGGAAAGAGTACAAATTAAATATATGTATTATTTTATGTAAGTTATTGCTAAATCCAGGTTATTCTGTCATATCTGATTCATACAAACAGTTCAGGGCACATGGAATCCTATTTTCAACTATTAAACAGATCACAGTCAGTGGCAAAATAATGCAGTATCACAAAATATGATTTTTAAATGATATTTTCCTCTGCAGCAATCCCTGGATGATGTTGGTGAGGAGCTGACACACATGAGAACAGAACTACAGAAACTGTTAGAGGTCATTCAGGTCAAAGACCAGTCCATCGAGGACCTTGAATCCCAGCTGAAGGAATGTAGACACAACCTGTCAGAAAGGTAATACTCCCATTATTTGTATAGTCTGAGGCAGCATATCCACCGTCAACTGGTGACTGATGGTGCGTAATAGCCTACTTGATGTATATTTATATTTGAAGTAATGGAGTAGTTTGGAATACTTTTCTTAACTAATGGTGAATAATACCCTAACTGATAAAAAATTTATATTTGAAGAAGTGCTGTAGTTTGGCATACTTGTGACAGTTTTTAGCTCAGCTGACTGAAAGTTATCACTCTTTGTCTGTCTGGCCATCAGGTCATCCATTAACAGGGCACAAATTGTAACCCTTAGACCTATAATCTTCTTACTTAAAATCCAGGGAGGTCTATGTAAAATCTCCTTGGAAACCTGAAATAAGGTCTCTGGTATCTATATCCTCTGAGCTATGGGGATGTTAGAACCCCCCAGAATAATAACAAAATTGTTACAAAATCTCCAGTATCTAAATAACTTATGCATTGATTGCCATTATTTTTTGCATGCTTATTGATCATGGTGTGTTTTAACAGTTCCTGTAGACTGGTGGCTTCAACTGTATTTTTTTTTTCAATTTTTTTGTGACCTTCAAATGAAGCATTCTAGCTGTTAATAGGGCACAAACTGTAACACTGTTACACTGTACATCAAGGGAGGTCCCAGGCAAATCTCCTTGGGAACCTGAATTAGGTCATAGTGACCTATATTCTGCAAGATATGTGAAAGAACTTGACATGATTTGAACACCCTAAAGGACATATTTGCATGATTGGTTACAGTTGGATCTAGAAACTTCTAATTTGATTAAGATCCAGGGAGGTTCATGTTAATATTTCTTGGAAACCTGAAATAATGTCACTTTGACCTATATTCTGCAAGCTGTGTGAAAGAACATGATTTTTACACTATTGGTCAGATGGGCACAAAGGTTCCTTGAATTCAGCTAAGCATCATGGCCCATGGGCCACTTCTTTATAATGTGTGTGAAATTAAAATGTAACATATTATTAAATGATTCTAAAATTTTGCCTGATTGTTTAATTTTTATTTTCAATTTTTGAAGATGTGAAGGTATCCTTTAATTAAAACAAAGGCATTCTTGTCAACGTAAAAAAATTAAAAGTTTTTATTGTGTCCCAGTGTTCCTGCACAAAAAAACTGCATATAGCTATGAATATGCTAAATTTGCTAACAGCTGAACCATTCACATTTTCCAGGTAAATCTATTTTTTTCTTGCGTGTTTATCTATTTTGTTTGATATTTTTTTTCAGAGAAAAAGAAGTTAGTGACATGAAAATTAAAGAAAAGATGCAAACAAGTGTATTAAGGTTTGTAGCTGCTTGAAACTTTCTAGATTAGAGATATTAACATTATATTAACACTACTGCAGTCTTTGATTATTTCTTTTAAAAAAGGTTTAGTTTTTTTTTTTAATTTTATTAATGTGCCCATTAATTCATCTTGTTGATCCTACAGCTGTTTTCCAGAAACTCAGGTCCCAGATTGAGAAGTTGAGAGTTCAGTAAAGAAAATGGAAAATTTTGGTCCATTGTTTAATATATTTTATCCATGCAATGTATTATTTCTAGTCCTCTCAAAGGACCTTGTAGAACCTTGTTTTCATGTATAAACAATCACTGATGCATTCATTGAATGCTTAACTTGTAAAATTATTACTAAGAAAGTCTTTGTTTATAGTAGAAAAATTCTTTAAAAAGAATCCTTCCAACTTTTGCATAGTCATCAGTTATGTTCATTCTTTATAATTGGTCACAGCATGATCGAAATTTCAAACTTAAGATGTTGACCCCCACATTTACCCTCATTACAGTGTATTTTTTGTTTATTTTCAGTGAAAAGAAAGGGTAACTGTCCTTATTTCACCAGGATCTTGATGATTTACCCCCTGTAGCTACCTGCTTGCCCATTCTGGTGCATGTCTTCATGACCTGACACACTGTCAACAGTAAATGGATGTTATTGTCATCCTGCAGTTTTATCCCTGGATTAGACTTAGTTTATGCAGAAAACAATTCCCTGAATTTATTGACTTGATTTTCTTTGTTTAGAATTTTCTTGACTGACAAATTTTTCAAAATATATTTGAATCATATGCTGATATTTAATCTAGGAAGATTATCTGGGTTACTTTTTATGCTCCTATTTTACACTCATCTGTGAAAAATCCAGAGGTGAAGTTTTGGCCATCATAGATTTTGAACTAAAAAAAAACATAACAAAAAAAAACCCATAAAAATTGAACATGACAAAATAGTTCTCTCCTTGAGATATGAAGGAAGCACTAGATTGTATGAAAATTTACATGGTCTGTATCATTTCTTTCTTTCTGTGATATAAAAATATGTTCAGTTGAAAGATACTCAGTCAAAATTTACCTCCTGTTTTTAGATCTGTATGATTGCTTTATGATGAAATGTTGAGGAAAATATAAGGTATTCAGGGATGAAACGTGCTGGGTGTAAACATCCTTATTCTCTGTAATCAGTGTGGCTTGTCATGGCATGTTTTCTTGATGCGCTCACTAAAAATGTCCATGTGGCCTGCTGTGATATTTATGTGTATGTTTTTACTTATTTTCCATCAATTAAAAATGTTAAATTCATTGAAAAGACAGATGTTTTAGTCTCATGGATGATTTTTATATACACCAAGAATTTCAGTGAAAACAGAAATGAGTAATTAAAAAGATTGGAGATAATGTGTTGTTTAATAAACACAGGTGAAAACAAAACCTCCTTTTCAGAAATTATAATTATTGAAAAAAAATTTATCCTAGGGTTTTAGGAAGAATTCAAGATTGTAGGGGCTGAACAGGGAATAGCTTTCTTGTTTACAAAAAAAAAATAAATTCAGAAGACTGGCAACATCATTTCTCAGCTGAGCTGGTGGGAATAGGTTGTATAGAATATATATATATATATATATATATATATATATATATATATATATACAGTTTTTCCACTTTATCCTAGCCAGAATATGTTGCATGTGTATTTTAATGTTCCTATGCATGCTCTTCCCCTGGCAACTTATAAATGACATAGAGTTCACAAGGACATCCTTCAAATAGCTGAATTATGTAACTGTGATGCCTTAAGCACACCCTTGTTTACGGGGTATACTTCTTAAACAAAAGACTGTACAGTAAAGTAACTCTGGCTATTAATAATGTCTGCCTAGGCTTCTCTAATCAGTGCCACTGCTTTATGTTGAGTAAGATACAGTACAGGTGATGGGTATGAAATCCAACGTCTGTTTATATGATGGAGTATATGAATTCTTGAATTTACTTATTACTGTGATATTTCAGTCTTAAGATTGAAATAATTTTGTATTAAATGTTATTATTATATTATATTAAATTACTATATTTACATCACAATATTGTATCTGAACCTGTGTCAGTATGAACTAATCTAATCCCACAGTAATAAAGTTATGAATATTTATTCTCTAAACAGTGATTTTTAATTATTATTTCAAATTAATCTTTCAAGTGTGAATTTATTGATGATTACTTATAATTCAGGCGTAGGATCTGTCCGTTATTATTAAAGTTTCTTCTCATTTTATTACATCAGGAGTTATGATGAAATTTTGCTGTTTGACCCATACTTCTAAACCTGCATGCATAATGCATATTAAAAAAAAGATAATATTTGGTTTTATCCTGTTTATTTCCGCTCCCTGAATAAGTTTATAATAACTTCAGTTAATCAGTGAGTTTTTTTTCGTTTTGTGTAATTGTTTGTCTTTAGAATTTAACCACAAGGATTTTTTTTTTAAATTCATAAATTTAAAGTCTGCCTTAGCTTGAATTGTGATTTTTTTTATGGGAAATAAATAATTTACAGAATATGTTTATTCAGAATTAAAGCCCTTTATTCACTTGTAAAAAGCGTGCAAATGTTTTTTAGATGAAAAAATACCATCTTTTCAGAGAATGAATGATTTCTAAAAATTTTATTTGATCTGTTTGAAAGGCAGAGACTTATTTGGTCTATATAGAGGCACAGTTTATTTCAATCAAGCCACTTTGACTTCCAGAATAATGTGAATAATATTTGAATGATTAATGCATGACACCAGTTGTTTCTTATTATTTTTAGCATTTAAATAAATAATTTAAAATGTGTAGGTTGATGATATTTTAAAGCTGTGTTTTAAATGATTCCTGTGTATTCTGAATGGTTTGTCTTTAATATTATTATCATTACCTTATGAATATTTGTCATTGAATAGGATCATGGTATATTTTGTGATATTTGTCTTTCCATGCAGGAATGAAGTACAAGGCAGTCAAAATGACAGACTGGCATCGCTACAAAAAGAGAAACTAGGTCGGTGACATAGTATTACATATATTAACTCTCTTGTTCAACCCTGTCACATCTTGGATTACACTGTCAATTTATTTACCAGTGGTGTCTTAGTTAATAATACAATACATGTTGTATATATTTTTTTTTCTCAGTAGAAACATCTGTTGTGGATAAGATTTTAATTTTTCTTTATATTTGGCTAAATTGGCACTAAGAATATCATAAAGTGAAGAAGTTACAGTATTTTTTTTATTTTTATTTTTGCTTTATGGCTTGGAAGATGTCCAGTTTTATGACAGGACCCGGCTGTGACAGGGTTGACTGTGATGCATGTTGCACTGATACACACTGGCTGAGGGACAATCACAATAATATAGACAAACAATATAATATATCACTGTGGCTAACAGCTTGGGTTGGTGTGCTGGGATACAGTCGTGTTTGCAGTAATTCTGTCACCAAATTACAGACAGGTATTGTTTGCTTTCATTAGAGTGGCTCCCTTGAATCAGTGACTAGGTTTACCAAACATATAGTAGCTAATCTGTCCCATTGTCATATGTCATCAAGAAACCTTGAATCTTATAATGTAAGTCATGACAGGGCAAACTAAATGCTAAATTTGAAACCATGCTAAATTTAAAATGCTAATACATGATTCATTTTAACAGTATTTTCAACTTGAACTAATATTCAGTAAGACTGACACCTTATATTTATATTTATGGTGGTGACCCCTAGATTTTTAACAAGGTCCATTTACTTTATTAATGATGATTCACACATTTGTAATTACTGGTGTCATTGCATTGTTTACATCTTGGATTTCTGGTCTCCACCCCAGAATAATTTAACACACATTTAATAAAGCCATTTTACGTAGAGCAAATCAACTACCTGAGTGTCAATAGTTTATTTCTCAGAATGTCTGTATGCCTGCTTCAGATAAAATGGCATTATCATATTTGAGAATTCTAGATCTTACAAAGCTTCAGAAATATTTGGTGTGTTTTAAGTAGTCCTTATACCCTTTTTACATTGTTCCTCATTAACATTCATAATTAACTTCATGTAAATATTCAAGTGTGTGATAACAGTGCAAGTTCTATGCTAAAATTAATGTTTTAGCATTCTAGTTCTTAGTTTGTTTGCCAAATATGTAAAAAGAAAATTTTTACCATAAAATATATTGAAAAAAAGTATGGGTGAGTTCATACGGGTATTCTGCTGCAATTCTGTTTTACATTGTCTTCATCCTGATACTGACATTTTGTCCAGTGCCATAAGAATAGGAAATATTAAAAATGAAAAAACAAAAATTGGAAATATAAGGTAAGAATTGGAAATTGCAAAATTATGCATACTTAAAATTCAGATCTCTTGGATTGTTTTATGTGCAAAATTTATCATTGTTGCTACAGCTTGAGTTATAGTATTCTTTCCCTAAACCTGTGAGAGGTCTAGTTTTCTACATAAAGAGTTTGATTTAAACTATTTTTTTAAACCACCTCTAGATAAGTAAAATAAATATGCAAATAATATGCAAACTTAAGGAATTCTGCTTTCCACAGCCATTTATCATTCACAGATACAATATGAAATTATCACATCGACGATTAAACTGTCTGTGGTGGTATTGATAGTGTGGTGGTGGTTGTGGTATTGTATGCTGATGTGTATACATTATCATGTGATCACACTAGTGTCAGAGTTCATGTGCTCTTATTTGTTTGCTGGCGATAACATAATCACGTGACATGGTGCATGCTGGGTGTTTTGTGCTGCACGTTTGTGTGTCCATCCTCACTTTTCCTTCTAGAGCTGAGCGTCAGGGTTTCCCAGCTGGCCAAGGAACGAGACTCGGCCAAGGAGGAGGTGAAAGAGCTGCGTGAGAGCATGGAGGACATGCAGCAGATGTATGAGGAGGAGAGAACCAGTCTAGTGGACAAAATGAAGCGGGACATACGAGCCAAGGACAGACAGATCGAGAACCTCGAGGAACAGCTCCAAGAGACCATGAGCCAGAATGTGCGCAAATTTCGCCGTGGCAACCTGAGCAGGCAGGTCAAGGAGTGCATCATTTCAGCATAGACTTGTTTTTTCGCAGAATTCCTGCAGTGGGCACATATTCTTAGTAGTGCAGTGACATAGTTTGTACCACTGCCACTTATATGAATTTGTGTGTGACTCCTTTAGACCCCAGCAGTTTGGTATGATTTAGAATGACTAATTCTACTTTGCTTTATAACATAAACTTATAACTTGCAGCTTTCATATTCATAGAACCATAATTTGTTACAATATACTAGTTAGCACTATTAATGTAGTTGGCTGTGAAATCTACATTAACCAAAATGTCTTGTTCAAAGATCATTAATCCTCTTCTTGTGACAATCACATCAAGCCTCTCTGTCCACTGTCCCCTACTGAGCTGATTGCACTCAAAGTCCTTTCAAGTTCTTTCAGTCCCTTTTCAGATGGTCTCTGCCAAATTTCTCTGGGACAGTCTCTTGAAATGTTTGTCTGCTATTGTTTTTCTAGTCATGTGATAAGCTTACTATTTGTCAATAACATTTGTGTGGCTTGATGTGGATCTAGTCTTATGTGCATATTGCTTTGACTGCTGTGTACGAGTTATGCCTGTCTTATAAATGGCTGATTTGTGATGCCCTGAATTTTATCTGAGACATAACTTTTATAATTATATGTTTTGTTTTACCCTCTGTCCATATAATTGTCAAAAGTTGCATATCTCATGTATGCTATGAGCTCATTTGGCCAACTGAACATATCCCAGAGAGATCACACTCTGGTGACCTTTAACCTCTCTTGTATTACATGTGGCCCTTCTGTTTGAGAAAAAAAAACAGTAAATATAATATCATATATGTAAATTAGGATGTTTCACTGTTATTTCTTTTGGAACTAACATTGAAAAATTGTGACCAAAAAATTATTTTTGAAAGAAAATTCTGTCAAATTATCTTACTTGAAATGGTTGATAATCCAGAGTCACTTGAAGGTGTGATATCTAAAGTTAATATTTATGATTGTATTAAAAAAAAGTCAGGTTCTATAATCTTCTACAAATCAATTAGTCACAAGTCACATCTTTAATGTGAAGCTCAGTTTTATGATCATAATTAAAAGTCACATTGTTTTGACATAAAGCTCACTGCAGCTGTTATTTTATTTCAGAGCCAAATGAATGTGACGGAGATGTAGAAGACTGCACCCTGTCACAGTCTACCATCTCCCAAATCAACGACTTGGACTTTGATTTTGACGATTATGATGATGATCTCAATGTGATCCATGACAGCAATAAAAATGGTGCTAATGTACTTGCCAATGACCCTATGGACCGTGAATTGTCACAAAACACAGATAGTGACTGTAACATTGCAAAGGCCTCGGTTACCCAGACTACTGAGGTCTCAGATACTCTTGACTGTGATAACATTGAAAATGAGAACATAGGTGGTACAAGTACCAATAAGCTGGTACCTGTATCATTTAATAATTTGAAAAATATTCCCAAAGCAACTTTTTCTGCCAGGTTACCAACATTCAAAAGGAGCGACAAGAATGACGCTACAGATGGGTAAGCTCAGGGTGTTATTTAAGTGTATTAAGATAAAAATAGAAAATTAATGGCTGCAGAATCCTTGAAAGTGGCACTATTTCCTTTAAAGTTCTTTTACAGTCCTTGACTTTAAGCAGGGAGACATTTTTATCAATTTACCATACCTTCCCAAATGCAGACCAGTGAGATCTGTTTAAGATAAAGATATGAGCTACTGAGAATATTTTCCTTTCTCCCTGTCAGGTGAAGGGGGTTTCCTTTAGTTGTCACCTGATGTTAAAGTATGTTAAAATCTTTAACCTGGTTTATTCTTCTTATCACTTCTAGTTGGATGATATGTAGATATAAATATGATAGATTCATTAGTGGCTGCAAAGTAAAGGCCAGTTCCTGTAGTTTTAGGGGTAGGGTGGGAAATCCAGGAATTGTAGTTACTTATATTTTAAATGTAAGAGATTCATTGAAATATTTCAAAACCAGATTTAAGTTTCAAAAAGCTAGCACTCAGTTTTTTCTGATTGGTCAGTTTAAATCCTGTATTTGAGATTTCTCATCTTCCAACAAGGGTATGGATGTTAAATTATTTTTTCTTTAAAGGATAAATTGTTATAAACACATTTTCATACAAAAGATCATGCTTATCTTATACTTTTGTGTTTTAGAAATTATTTTTTGGTGAGTTTTTATTTAAGTTCACAGCACTGCCGTTTTCCTTTTTTATTTTCACATTTGCCATTTTTACTGTTAAATGTTTCATTCATTTTAACATGATGTTAATATGGAACCATTTGAATAAATTAAATATATGCCTGATTTAAATGTAATGTAGTTGTCATACCAAAAGCAAATATGTAACTAGGGAGAGTAATGTTAATAATTGTTACATATTAGTGATTTCATTGCCATTAATTATTAACAAGTTGCAATGTACATTATAAATTGATATTCATTTGCATAAATCACAATGTGTGTACCTGACTTTTTCCTCTAGAACATTGGGTTTTACCTTTTAAAATGTCAGTTAAAAGTTAATAATTATATATAAACTTTTTGTAATGGCAGTATTTATACTTAGACTGCAAAGTAATCTTTAAGGTGTACTTAGATTTTGTAAAAAAAAAACAGTTGTACATATTTGAGCTTATAGAATAATTGAGATTATAATTTTCAGCTTTAATAATATTGTTAGGACATTAACATATTGTTTACAAATGTTCTTTTATGACTTAAATGCAAGTATTTTGTTTTTAGAATGGAACAAAAATTTATGATTTACACACAATAGTTCGGCTTCTTTATTTGATTTACAAGATAAGCTATTTTGATTATTTATTAGTTTCATTTCAGCTAAAATGTATTTCATTTAATCCTCCAGATTACCACTGAAGAAAGTAGGTCGCACCTTCTCTTCACAAGATCCTTCCTCTGCCATGTTCAGACTTTCTGGCCAATCAGGAGCGAGATCTAGACTGACAGACAGCAAGACTGGAAGGCCACGCCCACCTGTGTCATCATAGTGCATCTAGCCAATCCACATCAAGATAAAGAATGATTGACAATTTCAAGATGCCTACACCCTGGTCTTGTTGTTTTGCTATAATGTCCTCCTCCTTTAAACTTTGTTAAACATTAAACAGTTTGTCACCCAAGTCAGATGGTAGAATTAATGACCGTGTGGTTCTGGTGACTTATGGTAATGATATGCTTAATTGCTATCTTATACTTATCGTAATATGAAAAATTTGCTGATAACTTTTGGTATTGATGACAAACTCTTGATAATTTTGTAGGTTAAGCAAATTTTTGGCACACATACAGGGATTGAACTTGGCTTGTCATTACCCTGATTTGCCATTAACAGAATTAAAACTATTGTATGAACCCTTAACATGCTGATAACCAAGTTACATCAATCAAACATCACAAATGTCTAAGTCATTGTTACAGTCAAATCTGGTAAACTTGTTCTTTTTTATTTATGAATTCATCACCAAAGTTATAGCTGTACAAATATGGATAGCTTTGTCTCAATTTGCCAGCATTAGAAGAAATGAGGTAGAACCAGTCTGCTTTTACGTTCATTTGTTACAAAACTTATGGGATAAATTTTGGTTTAATTTGGGGAAATAAGAACCAGTCTAGGATTCTACAGATGTGTAAGAATGGATGTTTGTCACATGTTTATGGAAACTGAACAATTAATATTTCATTACTTATTGATTCCTGCAAAACAATAATGTGTATAATTTTTTATGTTGTCAAATTTTATGAAGTAAGGTTAGCCATTAAGGTTTTTAGTCTATTTATGTACCGTTTTTAAAAGTGAACACTGAATATCATAGGCTTACAGCCTATTTTTAAGGGCTAGTTGTATTTACCCGTTGCTTGTATAGCTCAACATGTTAGCAGTGTGCCTTGATATGAATTACATGAAAATCTAGTCATATTCTTCATAAACTGTAAATAATGAAAGTTCTATCATTATCATACTGTCAAAGTAAGAATGAGAAAGTGGCTTGAGACTGCACGTACACCTCCACCAGGATCCTGGTAAAACTTATCTATGTGCTACACAGTAAAATGTGTCACTGGTCACCACCTCCATGGTTGAATCACAGGTGAGCTCCAGAGCAAAAGCAGCCCATCATACCAATGAATGGCTCTGGCCCTCGGCCGGAAAAAAACCAGCTTGCCCCTTATAACAGTATTATAGTACCTTTTCAATTAAATCATGTTGTATGAATCCAGTTTGAACCCTGTCAGGTGTTCATATATTCTTTCGAGTAAAGTTGCTGACAGACAAAGCAGACAACCAACCTGGCTATGGTATAATTATTATATATTGGTTGAGTGCTGAGTTCATTTAATTAGTCCTTTAACAATGATGGTTTGATTAAGAACAATGTATTTCTGATTTTAAAGATTTGTTGATGTATTTCATACACAGTTATCTTGTTCACTGATTACTGGTAGACATATGCATACTTATTGAGCACTGTAATGTTCATAACATTACTGCATGAGTCAGAAGATCAGAATTTCTCTGAATAAAGCTAGAATCCAGTGCATGTTTCCCTGGCATGTGTTTTATGCGGTTCTTTTGTATGATTAGTAGTGGATTCTTTCTTTTGGCACACTACATGTTCTTGGATCACTTCATGTAAGTGATTCAGTTTTTGCATACAGACCTGTATGTATATAAACAGACATCTAGGTGTTCCTGTAGCCACTTCTTATATTTCGCTGCATACTGGAGTTTTAGCTTTATTGCCAAAGGAAGCAGATCAGGTCATATGTGTGTGTATACCTGTGTTTTATCAATATGTAACCTATTCTGAGAAGGTGAAATCATTTAACTGGTGATTAAGTTTTTTTAGCCCTCAGCCCTTAGGCTGATGGGCTATTGTCATCACCCAAGCTGTCCGTCCGTCCATCCATCCGTCCGTCTGGCCGTCCAGCATCCGTTAACTTTTACCTTCTGAGCGGGATATCTTGAACAGGATTCACCGACAGAATTTTATTTCCTTGGTAAAGATGTATATCGACAAAATCTCGGTCAAGTTCCAAGATGGATGACCTTGACCTTTTTTTCTACATTTAAGAGCTGATTATAGAAAAACACTTAGAAGCTTATTACTCAGGAACCATTTGGTGGATTTTCACAAAACTTACTATGATTATTGGGACTGATAGTCTGTACCTGCTACACAAGTTTGGTGGCGCCACCTACAATTTCTGATTTTTAATTTTTATCGGATTTTTCAACTTTGGGCTTGTGAGCGAGATATCTCTAAAAGAATTCATCTTAGGAATTTTATTTTTTCGGTGGAGATGTATATTGACAAAATCTCGGTCAAGTTTGAAATTGGGTGACCTTTACCTATTTTTCTACGTTTTAGAGCTGATAATAGAAAAAACATTTAGAAGCTTATTTCTCAGGAACCATTGGGTGGATTTTCACAATACTTACTATGATCATAGGGACTGATGGTCTGTAACTGCTGCACAGGTTTAAGGGCGCCACCTACAATTTCTGATTTTTAATGAATTTTTCTTGGTTTTTTTAACTTTGGCCTTGTGAGCGGGATATCTCTAAAAGGATTCACAATAGGAATTTTATTTCTTTGGTGAAGATGTATATCGACAAAATCTCGGTCAAGTTCGAAGATGGGTGACCTTGACCTACTTTTCAAGGTCACAGAGCTTATAATAGAATAAAACTTAGAAGCTTATTTTTCAGGAAGCATTTAGTGGATTGTTATGAAATTGTACATACCTCTCTACTGAGACATGTATAGAAACACATCCATTTGAGAACAGATATTTAGTACTTGTTACTGTTACCACCTTTAAACACTCTTCTTTTGGCTGAGGGCTTTTGTCAGCTTCTGCTGATATTTTAGTTATACAATGGCAGCATATTCATAAGTGAGTCTGTATGGGTGGCTTACATGAATTTAATTACAATCTATTCATACAGTATTGTCTCAGCATGGATGCATGAAAAAATGTGTGAACTTGATGCTTGTTAAAAGGAGATACTGGAATAGGAGATACTGGACCTTACTGGTAACCTCAATAACTCTCATGGTTCTGTTTCTTAAGTTCTATATCCCCATCAAAGATGGCTTTCCTTTAGCTTCATGTATTTATGGAATTCCATGGAACCAAAACCAATTAGCAGCAAAAATCACTAATTTCCTCTCATTGCTCTTGGCCTTATTTGAAGACTAACAGGGCGGTCCATCTGATTTTCAATAAATCTAGCACAGCATATTAATTTGGTTGTCATAAATTATTTCTGGACATATATTTTGAAATGCTTTTTTTTTGGCATGGAACATGATTAGTTTAAGTGACTTTGAAACAGATTCTCAGGAGTTTTCAGGATTTACCTGAAATGTATATTCACAGATAGCTGGGGACAATATATAGTATGAAGCTCGCAGCTGTGATATGTTTCAGAGTTTCCAGGTCTTGGTGATGGAGTCAAGCTGTAAAAACAACTTTGTTATAAATTGACATTTGTCTTTCTATTATGATAGTATTCTAGTTGTATCAAATGCTGTAACTGTATTTTCACTGCTACATGTATGCCCTTGTAGATACATGGACATATATTAAATACATGTTGTTTGATAACAACAAATGGAAATGTGATATTCATTGCAGCACCATCCTTTCTTGAGATGATACATTTGATTATCAGTTCATGTTTAAGTATCATTTATTCATCATGCTGCATTTTTTAGAGGTTTCTGTAAATATGGTTATACAACTTAATTTTGGTTTCTTCATAACAAAGTTATGTTAAAAGTCTGGTTCACTTAACATTTTAAAATTTTTTTCTGTTAATATTTATATATATCTTTTTTTCTCCATAGCAAAGTAATTATATGTCTTGTTAACTTGACATTAGTTATGTCAGATATTTATCAGAAAATATTGTTGAAAAGAAATTGCAACCTTTTCTTCGCCACTTGTAACAGATCTAGCCCCCCTCAACTGGTTCCAGTATAAGCATGCCTTCATTTACCACTGGGGCACCAGGCACACACACACATTCACGTTAGGGGTTGTACTGATGAAATGTAAGGACTTGGATTTCTATGCCGAATTACATGTATTTTCTCTGTTCATTGCCTGAAAATAATATGATACTGTTAACAGAGGCTATGACTTTTTGAATCTTAAAGACTGCCCTCCATTGGCTTTATATTAACATTGATCTTTAGCTTTTACCATGTAGTTTAAAGTGTTACAGTTTTATATTTTATCTGTGATAGATTCTTAAATCATTGTCAGGTCTATATTATCAAATTTTTGTGCCAAATGTCATACTTGAAACCGTCCAGACTTTTACATGTATCATTTACACAGATGTATCATTTTCAGTTGCTACATTGTACAAATAAATTGTGTTAAAACCAATATTTGTGTCAATGTGTTTCTTTAGGGAAGAAATTAAAATGTTTCAAAGAAAGCACATTAATTATAGATGGACAAGATGCACGTGTATATAATTCAGGCTTAAACATAACATTTACAAGTTGATAATCCTTTTAAGAGGAATAATGGCTGTTAGATAATGTTAGGTCTTTTTTAGAGAACCTGTGAGCTTATGTGATGGTGTGGCGTCATCCGGCATCTGTACGTTAACCCATACGATCTTGAAAATGGCAAGAATTAGCATCACAAAATTTTATGCATAAAATCAGTCATCTCAAAAACTATATCGGATGTTGCTTTTTTTTTGGCTAACTGCATTTTCTTAGATTTTATAGGGAAAAAGCTAAAAAAGCTTAAAAAATCTTCTTCTCCGAATCTGGTTAGCCAAATTGTCCAATATTTTACAGAAATGATTCCTGGAACAATCTCTCTCAAGTTTGTTCGAATGGTTTAAGTTTGGTGATTTTTGGCCGAGTTACAGGAAGTTGAACTTAGTCATTTGTCCAAAAAAGCATACTAAAATTACTATCTCAGAATGGCTTGAGCTATCATCACCAAATTTTATGCCAATGTTGTTCACACGAGTCATATCTGAAATTGAGGTATTGGTGGCGCCACCTGCATCGGCCTTTTTTGTAAAGGGGTCATCAGTGCCAGTATCATACTGACAGCTACAAATAACTTCTTCTCTGAAACGATAAGGCCGAATTGTTTAATATTGCACAGAAATGATCCTAGGGTAGTGCTTTCTGAAGTTTGTTCAAATGGTCTCAGTTCAGTGACTTTTGGCTAAGTTATGGGAAGCTGAATTTAGTCATATGCAATAACAGCCCATTTTAGCTAAGAGGCTACAAAAATCTTCTCAACAAAAACCACTGGGCCAAATTCTTAAATCCCACACATCAATTATCCTTAGATGTTGATAATTCAAGTTTGTTCAAATGGTCTCAGTTCAGTGACTTTTGGCTGAGTTATGGGAAGCTGAATTTAGTCATATGCCATAACAGCCCGTGTTAGCAAAGTGGCTACAAAAATCTCAAAAACCACTGGGCCAAATTCTTAAATCTCGCACATTAATTATCCTTAGATGTTGATAATTCAAGTTTGTTCAAATGGTTTTGGTTCAATGATTTTTGGCTGAGTTATGGGAAGCTGAAGCTTTTAAAAAATGTAATTTAGATTTATGATATTACATATCATCTGTACACTAACTCATAATTTCTCAGGAATAGCAGGAGCTACCATCCCCAAATTTTATGCAATTATCTGTCACATATCAAATGTTCATGGGTTCAGCTTATTTTTGCTATCTGCATTTACTTAGATTTACAGGGAAAAAGCTGAAAAAAACTAAAAAAGTCTTCTTCTTGTAAACGGTCCAGCCAAATTGTTCAATATTTTACAGAAATGATCCCAGAGGCGAGCCCTCTCAAGTTTGTTCAAATGGTTTGTGTTGGATAAATATTAGCAGAGTTACATAACAGGCCAAGATTGTGTATGTTTCTTGAATAGGTTGAGAAACTGCCAACTGTTTCAGATTTGGCAACAGATCAAGAGTTCATTCAGTGCAGCCAAATATAGGGCATGTGTTCAATCAGTGCAGCCAAGCACAAGGCATGTGATCACCTCATGGGCAGCATGTGATCATCTCATTGGTAGCATGTGATCACCTCTTGAGTATCATGTGATCACCTCATGGGTGTCATGCCCCTCAGGGCTGCATATGGAGCCAATCTGTAAGCTTATGCAATTGTGTGGCTACTATTTCAGATTTGGCAATAGGCAAAAGGTCAGCCTGGATTTATTTATAGCTTTGGCAGACTGCCAACTGTGTCAGATTATGCAACAGGTCAAGAGTTCACTCAGGGCAGCCAGGTACAGGTCAAAAGTTCACTCAGTCTAGCCAGGTGCAGGTCAAGAGTTCACTCAGTGCAGTAGCCTGAGCCAGTAATTTGTCACAGTACATTTGGGGCAACAGCCTTTCTCACCTAAGCCTGGTCAGCCCCGTGCATCAGTCTTAAGGTAAGTTTGATGTATTGGCCTGATATTCTGACCTGTCTATGTGTCTTTAATGGCTTTCTCGTTCACATGACAGGTGTCGCCATCTACAATGACTTTTACAAAGTGTATGTGCCTGCTTAATTCTACGGAGGAATTTGATATATCAGCCTGAAATTGGGCATATTTATACATGTCAAACAGCTTTGTCGTATAAAAGACTGGTGGTGCCACCTACAATAATTTTTTCGTTGTGTGCACCCATGCCAGAATTTCAGCAGTGATGTTTGTGTATTGTTTCTTGTTCAAAATGTTTAATACTTGCATTGTTCATATATATGAAAAGTAGTGGTTCAGCATTGAAGCGTTATACCTGGTGTATATCCATATGCACAGGTTCGCATTAGGCCTGTAGGCCTTGTTGTAAATTGCATGGTTTTACAGGTCTAGGCAACAGCCTCACTGACAACTTAAGAACTCTCAAAGAGACTTTGCATGTTATGTGAATCCAAATTTTTTCTGCTGCTGCAACCTATTTCATCTGAACTGTTCCGACACTTAGGGTTTTACTAAGGCTCCCCAATTTGTTGGACTAAGGTGGGCCTCTCATAGATGGATGTGGGCTATGCTATCACCTCCACTCAGACAAACAATTCCTCTACTCTTACACAAACATGGGCCAGTCCATCACATACAATCTGTGTACAGGCCATAGAATCCTCTCCACTCCAACACAGACAAACATGGGTCATACGATTTCCTCCACTCATACAAGGACAAACATGGGTCATACCAATTCTTCCACTCATAGATAGACAAACATGGGTCATACCAATTCCTCCACTCATGCAAAGACAAACCTGGGCCATTCCATCACCTCTACACAGACAAACATTTACTTACACTCGCGCACATGAACAAACATCGGCCATACCATTACCTCCACTCACTCTACTGTGAAACAGGAGACAGAAGTCTGAATGATCACAAGTGTATAATTCTGAAGCAAACCAGTTCATGTAAATATATATCACAATTATCCTGCAGATATCCCTACCATCCAGAAACAACAGGTGAACCTCTGAAAACGATGCTTTAACGATATGAAAAGCAAGCACTGTTAGATGGTTATACCTACTATCCCCTAAACACCAGGCTTTGTAACCGAGTCCCTAAATTAACAAGAGCCCAGCCAATGATCAACCAGAGTGAGTATCACCAGTCCTGTAAGTATAATACACCAATACCAGTAGAATCTGTTAAACTTTCTGTTAAATGATTTTCTCACATTCAAATTTATCAGACTGAGGTTCTGTTTCCACAGAGCTTTTGAACTGGTAATTATTCACAAATTGGCAGTGTGATCTTAATGCACTCGGCTTTCTTTCTATTGCTGCTTGTACTATTAAATTTTGCAAATTACTTTACTTGCATTTATACTGACAAATATATGAAGAGTGAAATAACATTTTCAATTTTTACAATGAATGCTCATGTATGATGAATACTTTACAAGAAAGCTTTATAATCTATACACAAATCCAGTATTGCACAAAAATCTGTTATCTCATATATCCTTGACCTAAATTATCCTGATTCTGCAATACCAAAGCTTAAAATTATAAATATCTCGATATAATTTGTAAATATGTTACACATTCTGCCTTTAATCTTGCCCAAGTTACCATTAAAATCAGCCATAGTCATTTGAATGAGAAGAATAACACACCAGACTCGATGAAAATTGCTTATATACTGGGGAGTATTATTTTAATAACTTTTATATAATTAAAGTTAACGGTCAGCAGATAAATTGCAATTCTGTTCAAACTGACAGCTTGCCTGGAAGTGGAAGCATGGGTAGTTCTTCAGAACACTTTTCAGTCTTTTCATCAAAAGCAACAACAGTTAAAACTGATTAAATAATAAAAATCACCGTTAACAATAAATACAGCACTGAACTATAAACAACAAAACATTCCATGGAGCCAGGTATTAACCATGATGCAATCGACGATCATCACCCCTGTTAAGGAACCAGTTGTCATGGTCCTCACGTTTGTACTCCCGTTCGGCTGCACGGTTGAAAATCCAGTTGGTCTTGTGGTGATGGTCCTCTTGATCTTCAGCTCGCTTGAAGAACCAGGATGCATCTTTGTGCATTTGTTGGTACTGGGAGTGAAACTGTGGATGATACTGGTGATACATCTTGCGGAGGTACCATCGAGAATCATGCATGTAATTCTCACGATGTTGCATCCACTCAAAATACCACCGGGCATCGTCAGCATTGGTCATATTCATATCAACAATTGGGCCTAAATATTTTTCTGGCGTTTGGGATATGGAAGCGTGACCTGGTTTAATATCATCAGATCTAGCACCGTTTTTTTTTGCCTTATTTTGGCACTGTCTCTTATCACCTGACTCTGCTGCTGCCTGAGATCCAAGAAGCTTTTTGCACACTTCTGACTGTACACTCTTACTCTTCCCACCTTTCTGTTTAACGAGCTCCTTACAGATCACCGTTACCTGCCATTGCATCAGCTGGCTTCCACATCCTTTCACCAAGTCCTGGTCACGATGTTTGCGATGGAATCTGCTCTTCCACCAACGGATTTGACATGTCAGCCAATTTTTCATCTTGTCTGAAAGTTCTTCATCTTCCACATCGTCTTCAAAATCATCCAGGTCTTCATAAATGTCTTCAATGTCATCTTCATCCAGGGTTAACATTGAGTCTTCATTCAACTTCCGGATTCGACCAATGATCTTCTTGAAGTTATTCTCATATTTCTTCCACCTGCGGTGGTTTCCTTCAAAGAAACCGTCATGTAACAACTCCTCTGGGTCAAACCCAAGGTGTTCACCAGTCACCTGCTCACTGTTCTGGTCTGACTGGGTCTCTCTGTGAATACGATCCATAGTACGATCATGCATTGGAGTGTCTTTCTCTTGATCATCATGGTTACGATTTGACTCTTCCTGGTATCCTGCTGTGTACTCAAACTGCCACCTGTGTCTGTTGGCATCAAAGTTATAACTCTGTTCATGCAAGTAAGGTTCTTGGTCTGGTCTCGCATGATGGGTTTTGTGGTTACCCTTGTGGTGTTTGTTTGGCTGTTTATTTTTGCTGTGAGTCTCTCTGTGTTTCACGTTTTGTTTACCATTCAGACTCTGATCCATCTTATCAGCCCGTTTGCTATGAGGTGCTTGATGTTTCTTATCCTTGGCTTTCTGGGCTTGATGTTCCGTGTGAAATTCAGTGTGTAGCTTGGTTTTCATCTTGTTCCATTTCTTCTTCACTTCATCCTGCAGGGTTTTAACGGACTCTTTAATGTGACGAATAGCAGCAGCTGGATGGTGAAACAGTTCACGAGAGAAGTCTTTCACCTTCTGTATCGTATCATGAAACCTATCCGTCACAGTCTGATCTCCGTTCTCACCTTGCTTTGAACCAGAATTCTGGTTGGTGTCTTCTGACATGGATCCCAGGACTTGTTTGAACAGCTCCCGCAGATCATGGAAAACAGATTTGACTTCGTCTGTGTATTCCTGGAACACTGCCGAGTTCATGTAGTTCTGGATATGTTCCCATTTCTGCTTGAATGAATCACGAAAGTTGGTGTCCTTGGTGAGGTTCTGCAAGAAGTCCCACTGTGTTTGAAGGAAATGGGAAGCGTTCTGAAGCAGTGTGATGTTGGAAGCCTTGGCCAGCTCTGTCATGTTCAGTTCCACTGAGGAAGCCAGGATCCCCATACATGTAAAGAAACTTGGTGCAGAGTCCTTGCCCTTGTCTGCAGACCTCTGTGTCAAGTATAGGTTCTGCCACAGCTCTGCTCGACCTCTCTCAAGTACAAGTTTGTTCTCAACCTCCTTGAGTGTTTTCTTCAGCTTCACAACATCATCATTCACAGAGGTCCCAGCACCTGAAAATATAAAACAGAAATATAAAGTGAGACTATTTAAATGAAATAAACAGTGCCATGATGATTATCAGAACCTTTGTATAATTTTTAAATAAATACTGTTTTGGTTAGATTTAATTTTAATATCTATGGCTGTATAAACCCTGATCATTTTCTCTTATTAAAATTTCTGACTGGGAAAGTTGTAACAGAGACAACATCAGTTTTCCTTCCGTTAAAATCACTTGCAAGATTCATACACAAAACAAACTCCAGGATCAAAACAGACACCACAAAAATTACCTGAACAATTTTACCATATGTATGCAGTTTTTGTTTAAAATTTGGCTGTAAAATCTAAGTCTCTGGATATTGGATTTTACACAATATTAAACAATAATCCTAATTTAACATACTCGATGGACGATCCAGTAAGTGATACACAGATCATCGCCTCACTCCTGTGCATTAAATCCACAGCTTTACAGTGGCATAAATTTGCTACAATGCTCATATATGAACATTTACTTCCTGAATTTAATAATAATTTACTTTCATCCCCCATTTCCTCTGCTTCTTGGCTGCCATGTATATCAAATGGCTTGTGCTTTCCCATTAAAAGTAATTACAAGCGTTAGTAATATCCACTCACCTTCCCCACCACTATGTTCCTGTTGAGCATTCATGATAACGTTCCCAGGGTAACCAATATTACTCTCCTGCAAGTCCACGTTAACGTCCTGTATCTCTTCCTGGGCTCTAAGAAGAACCTCCTGTAGCTCACGTAGGTCCGTCTTCAGCTTCATTTGTTTATCTGTACTCTCCTGCAGTGCCCCCTGGTGGAGAAGCAGTTGTTCTCTGGCCTGCCGATATTGCTCTTGAGCAGTGACAAGCTCGTTCTGGAGTCTCTTGTTCTCTTGGATCTTCTCCTCCAGCTTGGCTTCAGTGTCGGACTTCTCTGTGAGTAACTCCTCCAGCTTGGCTTCCGTGTCAGACTTCTCCATGTGTAATCTCTCTACCTCAAGCTGTGCTTCATTTGTTAGGTCATCTTTCATAGAGGTCTCACCCCTATCTGCAGTTTGACTGAGGACTTCTTGTTCTCCTGCTGTGGGTGCTGAGGATTCTTCTGGCTGCGGAGGTTGAGTGTCACCTGCCTGATCAACTTCATGTTCCTTCGTCTCCCTCGCCTGTGCAAGCTGCTCTCCCAGTTTCAAGATCTCCGCGGCGGAATCCATCTCAAGCTGAGCCAGTTCTTTCTGTTTCTGCTGCAGGGCTGCCTCAGTTTGTTCCACTCTGACCTAAATGAAACATTTTCAGGGTAAATGTCAGTCAAAGAGGTCACAAATGATATGTTTATAGAAATGTTATAACTGTTTTTGTGAAGCCACCACCTCCTTCATGCATGACTGATTTAATACAATAATTTCCATTATGACATATATGACTTCACTAAATAAATAGCAAACTTATAAGGGTGTAGTTAAGTCTACATTTATGGAAGGACAGTGTCTTCTGACACTAAAAAGATGGATTGTTTATTACATTTCAGGGAAGATAAATATGAATAAAATGTTACTATTGACATCACCAAAGGAACAAGGCACAATGGAAGGATAAAACATTGCAACTTAACTGATTTCATTTACATTATTGAAGACAGGAGAAGTGGGCTGAGTAGTACAGTTTAATAGTCACAATGTTAAGTCTGTCTAGAGAGGAGCCATAAGGCCAAATATGATGGTGCAGTGCATTTCAAGCAAACCACTTCAGTCCACTGGTGATAACAAAACAAAAGTTAATGAGGCATACTGCGTGGGGCAAGAACCTGTCTTACCTTCAGTTCTTTGTACTTTATGATCTCATCCTCCAGCTCAGCATTTCTCTCTGCCAGTCCATCTATCTTGGTCTGCAGGGCCTTCAGATTAAGGCGATGTTCTTCCTCCAGACTGTCCAGCTCTGCTGTCACACGCTGTGCCTCTAGTCTCATTACTGCCAACTATCAATATATATACATGATTCTGAAACATTTAAAATACACCTAATATATTATGTTTGCTGTCATGATAATAAAACTTCACTTTTTACCATTACTGATGTTGCAACATTTTAATCATTTTTATGACATTTGCTTATCAAAAGCATCATATTTTTCTTCTACATCAGTTGTTAAATATGTGATTTTTTTAACCAGACAGAGTTTCAATAAACCTAAAATCCTGAACAGCATAAGGTAAACTACAATTACTTCTGAGCCTCTCCCTGGACCACAGCTTTAAAAGTTTCAGAAAGAAACAAACTACAGTTGAGTTTGTCTCACTCTGTTCTTAAGAGAAAGGCTTCCTCGTTTTAATAACCTGACTCACCTGGCCATGAACTTTCTTGAGTTCTGCTACCTGTTGATCTGTGGCAATCTTCTCCTGCAGTAGTTGTTCATAACGAGTCCTCCAATCCAGGTATGAGGCGTGCTCCTCCTGACGACATACAGCCTGTAACCAAAATGTATAATGTTATGTCTGGAGACTACCTGCAATGTTTGAAGACTACCTAAAAAGTCTGAAGACTACCTACAATGTTTTGAGACTACCTACAATGTCTGGAGACTACCTACAATGTCTGGAGACTACCTACAAAGTCTGGAGACTACCTACAATGTTTTGAGACTACCTACAATGTCTGGAGACTACCTACAAGTCTGGAGACTACCTACAATGTCTGGAGACTACCTGCATGCAATCTCTGAAAAATACCTGCAATATCTGGACTCTGGAGACTACCTACAATGTCTGGAGACTACCCTCAAGTGATTCAATTTCAGATTTATTAAATCACATAGCTCACCTAAATGAATACAGAGCTTTTATATTTTACATGTGAATATACTGATGGGTTATGGTAAAATGTGTACAGATTCTAAATGAGAAGCCTCAAAGAAGAATAGTTAAAATTATTATCTCTGTATTGGTGATGATTACTGCTTTGATTGGGGACACCATGCTTTATTTAATATTTCTGGAACTGAACCATAAACTCTCAGAAACACTCACAAACTGGCTGGGTGCCCATATACAAAATAAGAAAAAAAATATAGCACTAGTTTATAACACTGAGCATATTTAAACTGTAATTACCATTTTACCTATAGGTCATAGATGAGGGCACAGTGACCCAGTTTTTTGCTTGATTAAAGAAACTGCCAGAGTCTCTCCAGCTGCAACATGTGAAGTCTGAATCATACAGGTTTTTAACATTTATGTTTTGCTGTAAATTATGTAACATTTATCTACATGAAAATGTAAATGTAATTATAAAGTTATTTTCCATGACTATTAAAAGACAATGACAACTGAAAGTCTTTTAAATGGCATGAAGTTTGTATTTTAAATTCCCTGCTTTTCCAGGTATCTGAGGATCCAGAGAATCTTTGATATTACTTCACACAGGAATGGCCCTTAATGTATACACAACAAGTGACTACTTGTACTGTATACACTACTCAGGATATGGAGAAGGTACAGAAAATGCATATAAACTGCTGGAGGAGATGCTTCCCTTATAGCATGACCGGGTCCTTAGGGAGTGTGAATCCCAAGTCCTACATGTATGAAAAGGGACATGGCAACAGCATGTAAAGTGTACTGCAGGTGAAGGCATTTTCCTCATGTCCTAAAGAGAACTGGATATCATTAGTTGATGTACCTACATGTATGGATATGGATAGAGCAACAGCATATAAAATGTACAGCTGGTGCGGGTGTCTCCAATTATCCAGAAGCCATCCTTAAAATGTACTGCATCAATTGCTACATGATATAAGGTCAGTATGCCTTGTACATCTAGGTAGACACTGTGGTTAATTAAGATCCACAACACAATTTTTGATAGGTCATGTATACAGGTCCGCATTGACATGAAGATAACTGACGTAGGCCTTACATCTGAGGAAGTCTTGCCGAGGATAATCTCCAGCTGCTGCTGCTTGCTCAGACACATCAAATAATGATCCTGTAACGAGTGCATCTGTGAAACCTGGTCCTGGTGCATGCTGGGATCCATCGTACTACCTGAAATACGCAAATAATAGCATCATTCTCACATGATCCTGCTTTCTTATCATTGTTACAGGTTTTGGAATGGGCGACTTGGCGGGTAAAACCACATAGCATGAAACATCATGCAAGGTCAGAGGTCACATCATTTCATTTAATGTATTATAAGTAAATTAAACAGCTGTATAGACAGCTTGGATCATAAGAACTTCAGGGTACATTGCATTTCTGCTCCATGTTGAAATATATAGACTTAAAACATGTTATTGCATGTATGGTAATATTAAACAGATGAGTGAAAGTCAGGCAGCAAGACCTGATTGAACTTACCCCAGTGAGACATATGAAGCACAAGTTGCTGATCAATTACTTCTTTATATACAAAAACAAATACAACAACATAACTATTAATATAAATCTACCTAAAATCAAATAATAACAGTTTCTGTGCATCACTCTTCCAGCCTGATGCGTATCAATAAAGAAATACCTGAAAATGCAAATGAGAGCTGAGAGAAGAAAAGGCTTTGGAGTTGTCTGTGATTGTCTGTGTGTTGGAGGGAGTATGTGGACTGAGTAAAAATACATCATACCTATTTCATTTTAAACCAAAAGAGAAAATGAATTTAAACACTGTGAAAGTAGGATATTGATACCATAAAACAGACCATGTTGACCCATAACAGCTCTAGTGTGTCCATACTGAAAGGCAATCACTCACCAATGAAATGTCCAATACCGATTCCTATAGCGGTGAAGAGAGCTAGGACAGCGAGGCGCGTGAGCCGGGCATTCAGGCTGTCATTGGGTCGATGCTTGTACGAGCGGACCACGTCACCCTCCGTCAGCGGTAACTCCCCCAACTGGGAAAGCGTGGACATGTCCGTGTCATCTGTAGCGATGCCAGAAATGTCGCTTTCACAGCGGTCATCAACGTCGCCTGGGATAGAGTCATCCTCTGGTTAAAACAAAACAAGGGGGCATGCAGTGTAAAGGTAACCCAAACACCGTGCAGGAAGCAAGCCACGCAGTTAATGTGCATCACAGCCCTACACCATGTACACTTGGTCACATGACCATCAGACCCATGTTACAATATTAAGTAACCCAGGGAATGAGCATTAAATTGTACTGCTGACCTTAATGACCCCTTATCTATATCACCCTGTGCTTCTGACCACACTATGTAAACCACATTCCTTAACCATTTCCCAACTTACACAGAAATACCAGTTCCCACACTTCCATACCAAGATATAAAATATCTAAATTAAATCTGTTTAAAGAAATTAATTACTTAAGGATTATAATGAAATATATAGTCAACTATTTCAAATATTGTTAAACTCTGATATGTATTTTTTGCAAAGTTATCATTCACAACTTATTAGTTAAAGGTGGAGAAGATGGTAAGAAAATGTGAAAGAAGGAAAACTGCATTTTCATAAAAATTAATATTTTTAATAATGTTTATTTTCTTTATCTCTAATAACAAGGCTTATTTTTATACTATTTATGAGTATTCAGAATAATCATTATTTGACAAAGATAAATTTTTAAATTTGCATGTGGCTTGTTCAGGACTGACAAGAGGGGTACATTTAGTTTTCTCTGTATCCAGGCAAGAACCATGTGAAATTGAAACACATGACTGCAGCCACCATAGCTCTTGTAACCTTATTCAAATATCACACTCTCAGGGAAATATATTTTCCAAAAGAGGCTCAAACCTCCAGCTTTCAGCAGAGGTTATGTAGGATATTTTAACCAGTCTCTTGACCAAAACCAATAACACTAGGTACTTCCTCCCTCTGGCCCACATATAGGTTATCAGTAAACTGATAAGAAGATATATTCCCTTTTATCCATCACCCACTGTACAGTGATGTGATTTCAATCTGCTTATTTTTGGCCCAGATGATGTCACACACAACTTTTATCACAGAAGGACCACCTTATCAAGGTCAAGGTCTTCTTATGATCAGCCAACCTCAAAGTATCTGGTCACCTGATGAAGGCTCTGGCTGCACTGGGACCACATGATCAAAATGACCACAAAAGGTCAGATCATGAAGGCAGAGAAAATAGAGAAAATGTGATTGACAAAAGACAGAAGATGTCAGCTGGAAATAACACAAGTAAAATATAAATATGAAACTGAAAAATATTTAACACTGAATTATTATATTTAAGAAATAAAAAACAGACCTGAAGACACAGAAAAAGGAGAGAGTTTGGGGGGGGGGAGGGAGGGAGGAGAGAAAGAAAAGGACCAGAGGAGACGAGATGAAAAAAGAAATGAGGAGGGGATATATATAAAGCTTATGAAGACATTGTATGGGAGGAATAAACAGATTAGACAGTGTACCAGACATATGAACAAACTGACAAAATATAAAGGGTACAGACACCAGACTGAAAAGGCATTGGGCAGACAGTTTAAACTAGAAAAAGACAGGAGGCCAGGAACTTTTTCACCAACAAATCAAGCAACAATCAGACAAGTCTGGATGAGTGCCAACTTCATGTAATAAAACATATGAAAACACTGGCAACCAGCAAGCTCGAAGTCTGATATATTCTTATTGTTTTATGTTGTGCCATGTCTGGGGTTGGTTTCATTCTCAGCAGGGGATTACAGAGATTAAAGATTCAGTATGCAAGGCTCTGAAGCGGGCATTGAATGTTTGCTTATATGTACATATATACATAATATAGTTACATAGACTACTGAACCATAACCCAGTAATGATTATGTCAACATGGATTAATTATTACTGATGTAAAAAATCAATAAGTCATTCTGAGTCTTTATTTTAAATATTTTAAGCAGGTTACAATAAACAATAATTTACTTTATTGTTCCTATTGCAATTCCTTCTGTCATAAACTTATAAGTAGTAATCCATTTAATATCTCATAGGTGTGGGCTTGTACAAAGTTCTTTCATAAAGATCATCTATGAATATTATTTTTATTAAATTATCAGATAAGTTTATTAAATTTAAATTCATAAAAAAAAGTAACATTACATAACAGTGTAATTTAATCATAACTCAACTTCAAAGAGACTGGTCCTCTACACATGGTATATGTACTGATTCCATTACATGGATATCTGCCAACAAGTGGCAGATGATCACAACTTGTTTTCATATTTTATACAATTAAGTTTGAATCAATTATCACACATGCTACAATGAGAAAGTGAGGATGCTGCCATGTTGTTAATTTCTCAGATATCCTAGCTGAATATAGGTTTTTCTGTGGATGGCACCTTGGTTATAAATTAGCCTGGGAGTCAAGAATGGCCTTGAGAATGTCATAAATATTCAGTATAGCCTTGAGAATATTATTAAAACAATAATTTAGCTAATTCCATACATGTTTAGGAAAGAAAATGGTAGACATAATAAAGAGACAAGTCACCTGGAGACCAGAACAAATTTAATCAAGGCAGCCAACAACAATCATGTAAATCACTGATCTTTTATAATTCCAAGTTTTCAAGTAAAGCTCACAAAGAAGCTACGTCTTTTCATTTTATGTTTTAGAGGACTGGACCTAAGCCTCAGGTCAATACTGCTGAATCAACAAGGACAAAATTACTATACACTGAATAACATATTTATCACCTCTCAGCCTCCTTAATTTGGTGTTAAATATGACCAGAATTTTTTAATTTTGGTTTACCAACTGTCATACCTCAGATTTACTTCAACTGAAACAATTAAAATTTAAAAATTATTTTTATCCACTTAGTTGCATTTAACTGCATTGGGAGCATGTCCATGAGATGAAGATGGCCTGATAGGTTCAGGCTGATGAGGTAGCTACAGGTAAAAGAAACATATGGTCAAGCTGGTTTCCTGCTCTGTTCCATCAGCAAATGTATATTTTACCTGTACACTGGAAATATAAGTAGAGTACCAGTCTACAGACCTGAGCCAATATATGAGAAATCTTTATATAGTTTATATTATTGCTGACTAATTAAAAGCAAGAATTTAAGACTTAAGGGTGTTTTTTTCATAGTTGCAATAAACATATTCTCATAGTTATGATTTAATAGCAAAGCAACTAATCATATGACAAAACTGTTTGACAATTTTTTCTTTTCCATTTAAATGACCCATGGCTCCTCCATATGTTTAAACCCCCCCCCCCCCCCCCCCCATGAAAAAAAACCCTGGCCCAATGGTCTGTCGCAATAAGGATACTTCAGTCGTGTTGATGACTTAATCTGAGGGGGACATCCATATGTCACTATGGTAACTATTATGACATCACAATTTTAACAATATTAGTAAGGCCTGCTACTGTAAAGTCCAGTATAATGTTATTAAACAGACACCAGGGCTCTGTCAAGATCTACTTTGAATGTGATACCTGTACCATCACCTGTGCGCCTGGTGTACATCTATTTATATGTCTGTTAAAGTAGAGCACTCATCTTGGATTTATTATCCAGTAAGGTCAAGGTCATGTAGAGTGCCAACCAAGGCAAGTATGCCGTGTGTCATTTAAGAAACATCATATTGGTTGACACATAGGTATACATTTATTGCTGTTTAACAACTGAGGAATCCTGATCAGACACATGAATATTAGCACCTATGTACTTACTGCATAATTAATTACAGGTTATCGTCCACATTAATGGTATTTTAATGACACAAGTAAAGCATGGTACCTTATAAATACCTTTGTCACAGTTATTAATAATCATGAGTGTATGTATGAACTGTCAAATCTGAATGATCTTTTAAACTGGTCTTGTGTTTATAGATATAAAACTACCCTAATGCTCCATACATGCCAAGAAAAACTGTTAATGATACAGTGGGATGCTTTGTGTGTTAATGATATGATATAACTCTCAAAGTATCACTCTCATAGTGTACTTGGAGTTATTTCACAGCAGTATTAAACTAGAATATCAGCAGAAGCTGACAAAAGCCCTCAGCCAAAAGAACAGTATTTAGAGGTCGTAACAGTGACAAGTACTAAATATCTGTTCTCACATGGATGTATATCTGTACATGTCTCAGTTATAAATTTAAAATGGAGGGGTATGTACCATGACTCATAACAATCCATCAAATGCTTCCTGAAAATAGCTTCTAAGTTTTATTCTAATATAAGCTCTGTGACCTTGAAAAGCAGGTCAAGGTCATCCATCTTCGAACCTGACTGAGATTTTGTTAATATGCATTTTCACCAAAGAAATAAAATTCCTATTGTGAATCCTTTTAGAGATATCCTGCTCACAAGGCCAAAATTGAAAAATCCAAGAAAAATTCATTAAAAATCAGAAATTGCAGGTGGCGCCCCCAAACTTGAGCAGCAGTTACAGACCATCAGTCCCTATGATCATAGTAAGTATTGTGAAAATCCACCAAATGGTTCCTGAGAAATAAGCTTCTAAATGTTTTTTTCTATAATCAGCTCTAAAACGTAGAAAAATAGGTCAAGGTCACCCATTTTCGAACTTGACCGAGATTTTGTCGATATACATCTTTACCGAGGAAATAAAATTCTGACGGTGAATCCTTTTCAAGATATCCCGCTCACAAGGTAAAAGTTAACGGACGCCGGACGGACGGATGGACGGACGGACAGCTTGGGTGACGACAATAGCCCATCAGCCTAAGGGCTGAGGGCTAAAAATGTGGAATTCTATAGCTTGAATTTTAGTTTAGTTCAGCAGTTCTGGCAAATTACGCAGCTAACATATTTAGGTTTAAGTACAAATTAATACTAGTATGCAGTAACTTTTTACCCAATAATTATTTAGGAAAATGTGCCAGAGCATTTCTTGTATACAGTGTATATTCAATGAAATAAAAATATAAATTAAAATATAAAACATTTTGCTTTAAGTCTCTATGGTAACTGCCTAAAATATTTGCCACATCAGCAAAATAAAGAGCAGCAACTGTGCCACAGATCAAACAGTTCAGTTTTACATTCCAGACTCATCAAGTGTCTATATCGCACGATATATTTTTACATCATGTTCACATAAGTGACTGTCATTTTTTGGCAAAATGTCAATTATCTTCCTTGTACATCTACCAGCCCCAGCACCAATACCCAGACTCCCTGTCTCAACTCCCTAACATGTAGTAAGGACTTGATTGACAGCCCAGACTGACCAGGTTTTGAAGAAGTTGTCACTGCCAAAACTGATGTAACCGTCATGAGATTATACAGTTTATATCTGGTGGGTTCTCAGCCATGATATGACTGTCTGCATCTTCTCATGCTATAAGGGTAAATTCCATCAACTGATACACTGCTGCAGCAGACCATTGGAGACTTGAGTATGCTGATGCAGTGCTCACAAAATTATGTCATTCATTTTCGGTCAAGGTGCAGTGCAGTTTTTCTTAATATCAGAAGAACAGTAACCTTCATCATAAGGTTACACCTGGTACAAGTATACAGACTGTCACCAATGCAGTTTCTTTTGTAAATGGAGGAGAAAAACACTGGCTGGTTCAGTCAGCAGGATTGAACCACTCATTAGCACAGACATCCACATTCTTAGCATATAAACCCTATCTAACTCTATTTAAATAATATAATTATTGAATAAAAAGGAAATTACAATTGTTGTGTACTACAATGTGACAAAACATCAAGGAAACTTGCAAAATTTGACTTCTGTCCATGAATGAAAGACCGTTCCCTCACGTCATCTTGATAAGCACTTGATTCTAGATCAGGTAATTCAAACTGAGCCGAACACAGCAATTTCTCATGTATTTTCATGTTCAAGCAATTTTTTTTAACACAGAATAATACAATATAAATAATATATAAATAAATACAAATAATAAATATAACTTATACGGATGAGCTTCAATTAAAAACTTTATGCTCCCTGCACATGCAGCTGTGAATGAATGAATGAATGAATGAATGAATGAATGAATGAATGAACGGGCTGGTCAGGCTGGACACTAGGGGGCATTAGTTGTTTGCCTGAAAATCTTCAGGCAGGTGGTCCTTTACTATCTCCACACCTGAGAGCATCGGTATTAGCAATATCCTAAACTAACCACTACAAACAGTAATGGAAGTTCTAGTTGGAAGTAGTTTACCTGAAGCCTTATCAAGCCCTAAAGTAGGATTCTTGGTCTAATATTTGACAAAGGGTCAAAGTATTCTGTTTGCCCATTCCAATAGTGTCATAGCAAAACCACTTAGCAGTAACTGATGTAATACCAGTAATTAAAGGACATATTACTGTTGATTAACCAGCGTCCAAAATAGGCCACATCTAACCCACCCATTAAACAAAAGTATGTAAAAAATTACTAAAATCTATCTTTTAAAAAATTATTATTAAATATATATTTATAATTTAAAAATAACTTATTATATCTGAAACAAGGTATCAGGATAACCTAGGTATAATTAGCCTCATTCCTGTGTACTTAAATCTATAAAATCCCCCAAATGCACTATTTTATTGATCACTTAATCTTTAATCCAATCATGATATTACCCCTGATACCTTATATATTCGAGGATACAAATCAAAAACTCTGCAGAACCTGTACTTACTGAGATGTTTCAATGGTGGACACCTATCTATTAAAAAAAGATATCTCACTGAGAGAAATATTTTTTATCAACCTTTCGAATTCTCTTGAAATGAACAATTAAGGATGCTTCTACATGAACTATCAAGGAGCTGAAATTGATATATGTTTTTGAATATTAGTCTTTCACATAAATCATCAAATGGCTCAATTAATATCATATTACTTTAATTATTCTTCATATAAATATAATTACACATTAATACATATGCATTATGTTAGATGACTGAAGTTTTTATGTACACACAAAAAAAGCACTGTGCAACTCGGTGAAAATGGATCAGGGCCTAACTCTGTTGGTTTGATGGATGCCTTGCAAGAAAGGATAGGATCTACACAAATGAACATTATGTACTGAGTATTAATAACCAACATCAGCAGGTGAGTGGTAGGGGCAGAGAAATACTGATTAATAAATGAAACCAATACCTGACAGAATCATTGATTGTGGATGATACTGAGGTATACAAATAGCACACATTTTTAGTTAAGAGTTCTTGAACAATCATCTGTTACAAGGCATAACCTGGCTATACAGGATCACATGAATCATGTTCTGGGTTAAAAAATGTTTTCCTCGGGTTCTGTTTATGGACAAGGAAGAGGCCGAGGTATTTATGGATACAAGGGGGATGGTTTAACGATAACAATAACTGCATCCTCATTGTACACATTTTATAATTAGCTGATTATAATTAATGAACATTATTATAATCAGAAATTATTATAATAACAGTAATGTTTGTTATGTATGTAAAAGATGAATCTTCTAGTCCTGCAACATGTATACCATAATAATGAGCACCTGTTATAATATACATTATCCTTCACTTGCATGCAATCATACCTAAAATATTCTGAAGTATTGCCACACTGCAACGGACAAAAAATGCTACTTTTGTACATAAATATAACTAGAATATCAGCAGAAGCTGACAAAAGCCCTCAGCCAAAAGAACAGTGTTTAGAGGTGGTAATAGTAAAAAGTACAAAATATCTGTTCTCACATGGATGTATATCTGTACATGTCTCGGTTATAAATTTAAAATGGGGAGGTATGTACCATGATTCATAACAATCCACCAAATGCTTCCTGAAAAATAAGCTTCTAAGTTTTATTCTATTATAAGCTCTGTGACCTTGAAAAGTAGGTCAAGGTCACCCATCTTCAAACTTGACTGAGATTTTGTTGATATACATCTTCACCAAAGAAATAAAATTCCTATTGTGAATCCTTTTAGAGATATACCGCTCACAAGGCCAAAGTTGAAAAATCCAAGAAAAATTCATTAAAAATCAGAAATTGTAGGTGGAGCCCCCAAACTTGTGCAGCAGTTACAGACCATCAGTCCCTATGATCATAGTAAGTATTGTGAAAATCCACCCAATGGTTCCTGAGAAATAAGCTTCTAAATGTTTTTTTCTATAATCAGCTCTAAAACGTAGAAAAATAGGTCAAGGTCACACATCTTCGAACTTGACTGAGATTTTGTCATTATACATCTTCACTGAAAAAATAAAATTCCTACGGTGAATCCTTTTAGAGATATCCCGTTCACAAGCCAAAAGTTGAAAAATCCGATAAAAATTCATTAAAAATCAGAAATTGTAGGTAGCACCACCAAACTTGTGTAGCAGGTAAAGACTATCAGTCCCAATAATCATAGTAAGTTTTGTGAAAATCCACCAAATGGTTCCTGAGTAATAAGCATCTAAGTGTTTTTCTATAATCAGCTCTAAAATGTAGAAAAATAGGTCAAGGTCACCCATCTTCGAACTTGACCGAGATTTTGTCGATATGCATCTTTACCGAGGAAATGAAATTCTGACAGTGAATCCTTTTCAAGATATCTCGCTCACAAGGTTAAAGTTAACGGACGCGGGCCTGCCGGACGGACAGCTTGGGTGACGACAATAGCCCATCAGCCTAAGGGCTGAGGGCTAAAAAGTAAATGCTTACCATAACATTATTACACAAAGTAAACTTGAACATTGTAATTGTGAAGGTTTTAAATTATATAAATAAACAGCATATCCTTATTACCCTAATCTGCAAATAAATGAAATAATTTTATTAAATAATGTGTTACACATTTGATGTGATGTTTTTCTCTCGATGAATAAGACTTATACTCAGAAAGACTTCTATACAACATTAATCCTCATTATCACAAAACATCCAACAAAGTCTAAATCATAATAACTCATCTTCATGTTACTTCTTTTACTTACCATCACTGTCCCTGTAATACGGTTGTTGTACATTGGCGAAAAAGTTGAAGCGTGAGCTGATTGAGGATGAGGAGGACTGAGAGATGCTTATACGATTTTGGCGAGCATTCAGGTGGAGCGGCACCTCCTCCGCCATGTTGGCATCCAAACGCACAAAGTCAGAATCTGTAACAGAGTTAATTTTATTTTGTTTTTATAAATGGTTAAAACCAGATCAAATGAAAACTGGTCTACCTTAGGATCCTTCTAACTGATCCTGGAGATAATTATATCAAACAAGTAAACCAAGCACACATACAAGATTCTGTGACTGGAATGAAAACACTCTCATTAACGAATGAAAGTGATTAGTGCATCAGTTGTAGATAGACCTGCCATGAATCTCACTGATCCTTCATTATCTAACTTCAGTGAGACCTACCATGGGACTGGCCAAAAAGTGGTCTCAATACATAGTTGGTCACTTATTACAAACTGAATGCTTATATCTTACTCGAGGGTGGTCTTCATTAGACAGGTGGTGTTCCAGAAATGGAGGTTCCACTGAGGATGTTGTACTTACTGTAAGTGTAACATAAAGTCCACAAACCAGCGTCCCGAGTGTCAATACATCCTGTATGTTTATACAATGTATACCACACACGTAGTGATAGCAGTCTGATCTCAAATGTACTTTGTACAGAGAGTACACAGCTGAATTTAAAAGCAGAGGCTGATTATTTTAAAGCTTCAGCTGCTTGCTGGCAAAAACCACATATATCAGTACTCCACGCAATAAGTTCCCTAGAAATGTTACTATTTCTGAAGACGGGACACTATTTCTAGAAGACGGGACACTATTTTTCAGGGCTACCAAGAATTTCATGGAAACAAAATTCCCTACTTTTCTTGGAGTTTTGCTGATGAATTTTTCAAAATCCCACTACAGTTATTTTGACCTTTCCCCATCCTAACTGTCATAGCAATAACGATCAGTTCCAGTTAATGGGTACAGAAGAGTCCAGAGAGATTTCAGTGGATACGTGGTTTGGACATGATCAAGAGATCTAGAGTAACAGACAGATTTTTTTCCATAATGTGAGGCACTGTTCACAATTTCAAAGCCATGCATGCGGAAATTACAAGTTGTGCATTAACTATGTAGTCAAAAAGACATATTTTCCATATATACCACGTGTGGTAGTTAGTTCCCTGCAATTCTCATGTAACTTGAGTTCGGGAATATGAGGTCACAAATACAGAAATGTTGAGATACAGAGGACTGAACTTCCTTGAAGACCCTCCATAAACTTCATATTTTCAAAATGATATAATTTACAGTTAGAACACAAGTTCTCTGAACGTCATGTCTACCTATTCCTCTGCGAAAACAACAGCTGCAGAACAGAGGACAACAGTGAAGCTTACTGACACTACCATAACAAAGTCTGTTATCGCAGTCCCGGTTCACCATCCATTCATCTTCACAAGACTACCAGTATCAGGTAAACAAGAGAACTGAGGTACAGACAGTCCAGTAGGTCCATCCACATCCAGCATCAACAGATCTACCGCCTGGGAAAGTCTCATAGCTCCCAGCATCAGACCGCCAGAGAAAGCTCCACAGTTCCCAGCATCATATGCCAGAGAAAACTCCACAGCTATTGATCAGCGGTCTAAGGACATTCACTGGCCATCAGATCTCATAAACAATCAGCCATGCTGCTGTTATGTCAATTACTGCCTCAGTGACTGAAGCGGATCTTACCTGCTGCCCCACAACCTAGAGTAACCGCCGCATCAATCTTTCATGATCCTAATATATCACAGTTTGTTTAACTTCAGACATGGTCACTGAAACTGGCCACCTGACATCCTGACTGGGTCAAGGTCATGTATCAAGGTTATTTAAACATCCCATAAGAGTCTGCAGAATCCAGCGTGATAAATAATGTAACAGATATAAACTGTTCGAGCCAGCTTAGTAGACCAGGCTACAGCACTTCACAAGGTAAACCATAGCTGTATCTGATACTCACAGTCTATCATGACCTCCCTGAAAATGGGTCTCTGAAATAATTACTTCAAATAACATTTACAACTCCTAATAATAAAACAATTTGCTTTTCTTTCATATATAATTTATGAGAAAAAGTGTTCCTCTTGCATTTCACCTGAGCTAGCATCATAATTGATATTAAATAGCATGTTGGTTACTTTATTATGATTTGTATTTTATGATTTGATATGTATATTGATAGCACTGATAAAATGTTGATGTCTGTATTCATGCTTCTGCAATAAGAGAAAATTAACTGAACAACACAGAACAACAGCATCACTAGATCGTAAGAGGGGAAAAAAGGACCATTAACTGTCAAACTAATAATCTAGGCTGAACAAAAGCACAAGTAATATCAAACCTTAGGCATCACAATATCCTACTGTGATGATTTATCAGCTCTTTTCTTCACTGATGTTGATCTGCTGATAATCCAAATAACCACAAAACCTAGTCATTATCAAGTACTTACAAGCTAATTACCGCCAAGCAAAAGCTGCCAGATCAGCTGTAATTACATCTTCATGAAGTAGTGCTCCTGCACTTCCCTGACTCTGTAAATGTTGCGCACACTGCGCCAAAAACACGGACTGAGCAAACCTCTCTAGTGTTAGGAGACCAAAAAGAGTGGGCTGCCCAGTAACATTCAATCACTGTGGATTCTGGTCTATGACAGAAGAGGCCCTGGGCAAGATACCAGTGAGGGAATGCTAAATACTCACGTAACCATGGTGACATGACAATAACCATGGTAACCTGAAAAGCATGCTCTTACCTCTGTATTAATCACAAATGGTTTACTGTCATGATCCTGGTTATTAAGCAGTTTTACCCGGGACTTCCTCTAGCCCCTGTGCACCGCAATCCAAACAGCACACTTTGTGATCTATGCCACCCCTTGTATTGATCAACGGGACTTTGCGCTCACGTAGGTCCCCTGAGGCACAAAACTGATAAAATCCTCGTGACGATCTACTCTTATCATAATGAACATGACTGGTATATAAATATATACTTCAGTGTCAAATCAGGATACTCAACGAGGACTCTGAGATGTAAGCTAGCGAGATATGACAAGACAAGGACACAGGCCTTCATTACACTAAGGATGCAAATAAATCAGTTTTTACTCTTTGTGAGAACATAAACTAGAGGTAAGGTTTTCCTTACTATTTGATCAAGTGTCTATCAGTACACAAATCATATGGTACCCTAGTATTTAGGCAGTGGAGCTGATTATAATGAGGAGACATACTAGTATTGACACATGCAGTATCATTACTTACAAGAAAAGTTAAGTGTTTACATCATGCAAGACAGAATATAAATTGACACAGATATAAATTCACAATGGGCAAAGTTTACCTATGAATATTGAATTAAAAAACCTGCAATTAAATGCTGAAATTAGTCAAAAGGTTTTTTTTTAAATATATTCACATATGTTTACTGTAGGTTTCAATGTGGAGAGGCCAGTGAGTTCAAATCTTCATGTTAATGATTTTTCAGAGTGTCTTTCTGAGAATAGCCCTGTTTCATTCATACAATCCTACTGAGTTACAACTGTCCCTGAATACCATCAATACCACAAATTCAGCCTTAGTATGTTAATAAGGGGGACCGTCTTGTGACTCCACTACGTATCCACTGGCATTTTAACAGTGAAATTAGGTATTTATTTTAAGGTCTTCATTCTGATTGAACAGCAAACAATACTAACTACACAGAAATATAACATCTGTAAACAACAGGAGCACACTGACACTCAGTCCACATAATTTTTGCTAAGCAGACACAACAGTTGAGCAGATAACTGTTAGGTTCAGCAGAGATGACACTTAAGCAGGCACTAATTGTGATCCATAAATATGACACTTAAACAGACAACACTTAAGTTCATAGAGATGAAACCTTAAGAGACAACAATTAGAATCAGCAGTGATAATACTTCTGCAGATGGCACTTAAGTAGATATGACACTTAAGCAGACAACACTTAGGCTCAGCAGAGATGACACTTAAATGGACAACACTTAAGTTGGGTAGAGATGAGACCTAAACAAACAACATTAAGAATCAGTAGTAAGGAAACTTATGCAAGAGATGACATTTAGGCAGAAAAGACTTAGGCTCAGCAGAGATCACACTTAAGCAGACAACACTTAGGTCAGCAGAGATTACACTTTTAAGTAAGAAACACTTGAGATGTCACTTATATAGGTAACACTTATTTCAGCTGAGATCACACTTAATGAGACAAAACTTAGGTTTAAAAGAGACAGAAAACATTGAAGTCTACCTGATGAGTCACTGTCCCTCATTCTGTCGGGTATGACATCGTGACAGATCCTCCGCTGATACAGGGATGAGCTGAGAGACCTGATTTGCTCATCTGCTGACGCTGGAGCTGATACCTGGCTCGAGGTCATTGGTTTTTCTGTAATTGTTACATTTTCTGCCTCTTCAAATGTCAAGGTCTCAACATCTTCGTCTGAATCATCCACACTGTTTTCCTCGTCTTTGTGGTCACATTCCAAGAATTCAGGGGGACCATTATCACTGTCAGAACCTTCTGAGTCTTCAGGCTTCAGATTTTTGTCATCTGGCTCCCCCACAAGGTTGAGACCTTCTGAAAACAGAAAAATATTTCCCATATAGCACTGACTGTATTGTAGCTCTGTAGGATTTAGATCATTGAAGTAGCTTCTCATCTTTTATTTGTGAATCTCCTTTGAAACTTTGAAACAAAATATGATCAGCCAATTCAATTACTTATCTAATCTTTTGTTCAGTTAATGGTTTCACCATGACGTCATGGATAAAATAATAAATTAATATTCAGAATACAAAGTACATACATATACTTCAATTAAACTTTCACATGAAAGACATTATGCTTACTAGAAATTATTCTCTACATCCTTCTATCAGACATGCCATAACATTTATTCATTAGCCCCTTACATTGTCAAGTCTAAAAATATCCTTTTCATCAACAGATATTAAAATTAGACATTTATTAAATGTCTTCAACACTGGCCATCCAGAATACCAGCAATGCATATACAATCATTAATAAATAGTAAGTTCGGTCATATCTCTATATTCTGCACTTCATAGCCACTGACATGAGACAAATTTCAAATTATTCTCCACAGCCACTCAAATCAACCAAATCTTAAATTTTCTTCACTTATCTTTTACAATACCAACATATTTTAAATTTGCTTCAATGGCAAAGATAACTGGTTAGATATCAAGTTGTCCACATGGATCACTGAAATCAGCAGTACCTCAATTTACTGATTTAGCCAATATGTTTTCACTGGCCACAGGTACCAGTCAAATCACATAATATATTACTGACCAGGAGTAGGCAACCCACTGTAACCTAATCACTGGACATATGAATACTGTCTCCATTTACACTGATATCTGACACATATCTTTGGTCTCAGACATAAGATGTTTTTCATCCATAGACAAAACAGCAATGGATTATTAAGGAATGCCAGAGTCCCAGAAACCCACAATAAAGCATTTAATGAACCACAGTGTATCCAAATCTGTAAAAGAACAAACCTGACGTGAACATTTCATTATGTAAATGGTGTTTCATGCTAAGCCACCTGCTTTTGATCTTTGTCTATGTCTTTTCTGATCTATGTAAAAACATGCAACAGAAAGGACAATACATGAAGCATATTGCAAAGCAAAAACAAAGAAATAAAAATGACGGAATGTGTTTTACCAATAAAAAAGTATTAATGAAAAAAAATATAGATAAACTGTATCTTTTAATGCCAAATTACTATTGGCATGTATTTTTTCCCAAAGGATGATCACATAAACATGATATTTGAGGAAACATCACATTAGTAGATGATAAAAAATTGGGTTCATCATTTTTGCAATTTTCTCACAAACCCAATTTCACATTTATCATTGATGAAGATGTGATGATAATATCAAGAGCTTTTTTTATCACTGACTCAAATTATATGTGTGAAAACAGATCCTCAATAACGTAAAACACAAGTGTAATAAAAAATTCTACAACATTCTTTCAAGGTCCTATTTTCTTTTGAATGGCAGTTTTTTTTTCTATGTATACTGCAATATCATCTATATCTATTTTTGTCCTTTCACATTGGTTCTTGAAAATCTGGTATCAACAACTATAGCCTGGATGGGTTTCTGTAAACCTGTTAATTTCTATTTGGATTATATATATATATATATATATATATGTATATATATATATATATATATATATATATATATATATATATATATATATAATTATATAGTAAAAGTCTCCTGATGAACTTTGAAGCAAAGGATTTGGTTCTATATCAATTAATTAAACTGGATGAATTTTTGAGGCTCCATTTTTGCAGAAAACTCAACAAAGATAGAAAATTACCTCACACCAAGTAAAGAGGAAGACTGACCAGTTACTTATATTCTGTTTTATATGAACAAAAAATACCAAAGTGGATAGCAAATTCAGAACCTGGAGTAATATCTAAAATACACAGTACATGGACAGACTAGGGCCTGAGATATAATTGAGAGAAAGCTCTGTTTAAAAGAAACACTGTAATAGAGACAGGTGGCTTGAATTGTTAGGGTAAGGCTGCTGCAGCATGAACCAAAACATATTTTTATATTGTTTAGCTCAGTGAAGTTGTTTAATGAGGTCCCGTTTATCATGCTGTCTAGCTAACAATAATCAACATTCAACTGGCTATTTGCAATACAGAATGCTGCAATAGCCTTGACACAAAGTATTACAAATTACCAACATCATCAATCACACTTTGGCTTTTCTATCACAGCCTCCCTTTTGAGTGATTTATTTCCATAACTATTTCATACATTGCTTGTTTTCTACACTACATAATATTCTCTAGTTAGCCCCTGCCTGTATGTACATAAATTATTGTTATATACATTTATACGGAGCAACATATCTAAGCAAGAATGCTCAATCAAGGAAGTGTATTGTAAATATACTAAAAATTAAAATTAATAAAATAGATAAAATGTTAATTAATTAAGCACCGACTCAAACATCAGAAGACAAAACAAAAAATAATTTTTGTTTGTTTCAAACACATATAATCACATATAAATCCCTCAACATTTATTTTCATATTCACACTTTTTTTTAAACAAGGGACCTGTGGTTTGAAGTGTTCAGCTGAAACTGATTATGAGAATATTTGTATAAAATCCTAGCATACTGAAACTAGACATTTCTTGGCACCGCTGATGCCATAGTATCGCCAGACAAATGAGGTTTTGTGGTATTTTGTTGATATAATGTGATGTATTTGTATTTTAGCAATGAATGTGAGAAACATTTGTACAAAATTGGATTGGGAAGGACAATTGATCAAAGGGTTTTTGACTTATAATGCTCACAGTGCTGTCAAGTGGCCCTTTTTAAGATATTCATGATTTTATGTTTTTCACCAAATATGGGAATATTCAAGGTCAAGGTCACTCTCATAGTCACAGTCATGACCCCAAATCAATAAACTGCATTCCAAAATATCCAACATTTGAAAAAAAAATTAAATTAAAAAAAAAATAATTTAAATTAAATTAAATTTTAAAATTAAATTTAAAATTAAATATACCTCATTCCATAAAGCATATCTATATACATGCATAACATGAAAGAAATCTGTCCATTACTGTTCGACTTATAATGCTCACAGTATATACTGTCAAGTGGCAGTGATGGGGTATTCAAAGGCGCAAAAAACAAGAAAAGGACAACAGGTGGCGCCACCTATCTTCTGCAAAAGACCAAACTATCCAAGATCTTCCGTCAACTTGATTTTTGGACCAATCCATGCATCCCTTTTTAAGATATTCATGATTTTATGTGATTTTCACCATATATGGTAATATTCAAGGTCAAAGCCACTCTCAAAGGAAAGGTCATGACCCCAATTTTAATATACATCATCCCATAACCCATACCTATGTACATGCATAATATTAAAGAAATCTGTCAATCAGTTTTTGACTTGTGATGCTAAAAGTACTGTCAAGTGGCAATGATGGGGGTATTAAATGGCACAAAACAAGAACAGGATACTAGGTGGCACCACCAGTTTCCAGTACATGACATCACTATCCAAGATCTTTGTCCAACTTGATTTTTGGATAAATCCATGAAAGATTTCTTGAGATATTTAAGAATTTGTGTGATTTTCCCCAAAAATGGATCTATTCAAGGTCAAGGTCACTCTCCTAGTTGAGGTCATGACCCCATTTTAAATAGGCTTCGTCCTCTCACCTATATCTATAAATGTGTCAAGTTTGAAAAAGATCCTTGAAATATTTTTTTAGTTATTGTGTCCAAAAGAAATCTCTGCTGCGGCGGCGGCGCAACTGTGCCTAAACCATTGTATCTCCAGACTATGTCTGGCGATACAATGATGCAACAGTTAAAATTTGTTGTTGTATATCACTATTTGATAAATAAACACAACAAACAACGACCATTTGCTATAGCTCAGTTGACTTAGAGTCAGCTGAGCAACAGGATATCTTCATACGATAAAAACAGGTGATTAGTTGTAACTGCAAGCACTTGAACTTTCGCTGGGTTACACACCGAGCACATTATTTCAAAGATAGGTCCATGGCCTTTTGGTGGCACTGTCTATGAAATGAGGATGAAGGTTACCTTGTGATAAGATTTATATTTTATCATTTAAGCCTTCTGGATTTTAGGTTTTATATGCACGGGGCTAGGAGTAATCCAAAAGTTATAGCCTATCATTAAGACATCTGAGTAGATCACTGAAGATTAATGGAAATTTCAAAGAGACATTTTGTGAACAACAGACCAGCTGAATCGTCAGTAGTCGGGAAATCAGAATGCACATCTCACTTTCTAGGGACATTAACTCACAACATCAGCTTCATAAAAGTGTATCCCATGGGTCTGTAGCTTACAGCCAGGGGAGAAACATGCTATATAGGTGGCTCTGTAATTCCTAACCTTTCACATTTAAGGGGAACTTATCAATTAATCAAATAATGTAAATTCAGAATTATTTCAAAGTGTTTTAATTTGTGGAAATGGGCACTTAAATAATTCTCTGATGCAGAGATACATCACGTTTCAAAGTAAAATATTGTATATGTATTTACTGTAAGATGTGGCTGATCATGCATGGATACAATGACAATATGTGACCATACAATGGGAAGTTGTACATTAACCTAGCAACCTCCAGCACATAATACTCAATGGCCCGGCCAGGTAAGGCAAAACATCATCAGGCACAAATCAGTTAACTGGCATCTTTCTAACTGCCACAAGATCAAACTCATTTTGCTGTTCCTGAAGCGTTGAGGAAAATGCATAACTTGGGAATAGATTACCAATTTAAAACTGGCAGCTTTTCTATGAAGAAAGAATAGAAATGACTTAGCACCTGAACACTAGTAGTAGTTATATATGTATCTCCTCTTGTATCGTTTTGTGATATAAACTGTCATAACAACTCTAGTGGCAACTAATATTCATGACTCCAAAAATCCAACAAGAATGTCAAAACCAAAAAAGATATCAAAGGCCTTCCTTCATTAGGGTAAATTCAACACTGTAGTTTAGCTGATTGGTTCAAATCAGCTGTAAGTGAATGAGGACGTTAGCCTAATTAACCGGAATAAAACCAAAACATAACTTCAAATGCTGCATAGCCTATTTCCTATCATGCTTAGGCTGGGGCACAGCAGATGGCTTCCGGCAATTGCCCGGCAAGAGCATTCCAGGAAGCTATCAATATTTACCTTTATTTATCTATTTAAATAAGTCTCTACAGATATGATCCCATTTAAAACCCACATTAAGTATAACAACCCCATGAAATGATTTGAAATACAATGTTAGTCTCAGAAAATGTTCTGACACTACAACAACAGGCAAGATGACCCTGACATCAAAGTGAGAGTATACCAGATACATTAAAATGTTGGGAAACAAATAGAGTTTACTGAAAACAAGGCCTACAGGCCTAATGCGAACCTGTGCAATGAGATTACAACAGGTATAATGGTTCAATGCTGGACCATTACTTTTCAAGAACATGTGTAACATGTATATGAACAATGCAAGTACTAAACACTTAGAACAAGAAACAATTAAACAAACATTACTGCTGAAATTCTAGCATGGGTGCACACAACATCAAACTAGAATATGGGTAGTCAACAAGGGACTACTTGTATCCGCCAAAATCAGAGTGGACAGGTGAAGTGAGGCATGGATTGAGTGGCAGACAAGTCAAACCACTACTAAGATACGAGTGATTTTAGCCTACGGCAGACAAACAGACAGACGCTGTGCAAAAATGGTAGCAGGTGGCACCACCACTTTTGTGTATGATTAAGAGCTATGAAAGATCTATACACATGCGAAATTTCAGGGGGATATGTCAAACCAGTCCTGAAAGATAAGCCTGAATGTCTGCAGCATATACATAAATGTAGGTGGCACCACCTGCCACACAATCGAGAAAGCTATCCAAGATGTATAAACATGCAAAATCTTAGGCAGACAAGTCAAACCACTACTGAGATATGAGTGATTTTAGCCCACAGCAGACAAACATATGGATGCTGAGCAAAAATGGTAGCAGGTGAAGCCACCAGTTTTGCATATGATAAAGAGCTATGTGAGATCTATAAACATGCAAAATTTTTGCCCTATCAGTCAAATGGTTCCAGAAATATAAGCTTGGATGTCTGCAGCATAAATTTGGATGTAGGTGGTGCCACCTACCATAAAATCAAGAAAGCTGTCAAGGATGTATAAACCTGCAAAATTTCAAGGTGGATAAGTCAAACCACTGCCAAGATGAGTGATTTTATCCAAAGGCAGAAGAACAGATGGACGCTGTGCAAAAATGTGTAGGTGGCCCCACCAGTTTTGCGTATGATAAAGAGCTATGGGAGATCTATACACATGCAAAATTTTGGCCCAACTGGTCAAACAGTTCCCAAGATTTGAGCTTTGATGTCCGCAGCTTAAATGTGATGTAGGTGGCACCACCTGTCATAAAATCAAGAAAGCTGTCCAAGATGTATACACATGCAAAATTTCAGGTCGATAAGTCCAACCAATGCAGAGATATGAATGTTTTTATCCCTAGGCAGATAAACAGATGGACGCAGTGCAAAAATCTTAGAAAATGCTGTAAGAAAAAAATAAACAAATGATGACTGATGACTGATTATTTGAAAAAAAATTTGGTGATGCTAGCTCCTGCCATTTTCGAGATAGGTATGGTTAACTAGAGACAACGCATGATGCACTGACGCATGATGGAGGATGCAGCAACATTGCATAAGCTCACATATTCGCTTAAAATACGATAATTTTTTAAATGACAAATCTTTTGCAAAATAATTGGTGATGCTAGCTCCTGCCCTTATTGAGATAGCTATGATGCATGATGGATGACGCCACGCCACTGCATAAGCTCACAGATTTGCTAAAAATGCAAACAAAGTTTTTTCAAACAGCTGATAGATATAGTTCAATAATCTGGGAATTCTGCGTCTAGACATTGTGTCTAGAAGTCTAGGCACTATGTCTCGATGTCTAGACACATTGTCTAGACACCCGCCAGAGGCAGGTCAGTTGCCATGGTGATGTCTGGACCCCACCTGGTTGTACTGAGTGACCTCTTGACTTGGCTGCTGAAACTCAGCATATTGTCAAATCTGTTTTCAAACACAGAAAGCCTTTTTTCAATTGGCTACAATGCTTTTTTAAAGCTGTATTTACCAAATCCATTCTTTTAAAACTGACAGACCCTACCATAGAATAATTCTTGTAAAGTTTAAACCAATCAGCTTAACAGTTTCATCATAAATCAGTGTATAAGCTAGAGTTTAAAAATTACATTTTCGCATGTAAAAAACAGATCAATGCAGATGGCGCCACCAATACCTCAATTTCAGATATGACATATGTGACAAACATTGGTATAAAATTTGGTGATTATAGCTCTAGCTGTTTCTGAGATTTTAATTTTAGTGTGCCTTTATGAACAGATGACTATGTTCAACCTCTTGTAATTCGGCCAAAAATCTACGAACTGGAACCATTCGAAACTAAATTGAGACAGATTGTTTTAGGGATCATTTCTGTGAAATATTCGACAATTTGGCTGGACAGTTTCGGAGAAGCAGATTTTTAAAGTTTTTTTAGCTTTTTCCCCATAGATCTAAGAAAATGCAGTTAGAACAAAAAAATACACAAAATCCGATAGTTTTTTAGATGACTGATTATTTGCAAAAAATTTGGTGATGCTAGCTCCTGCCATTTTAAAAATTTGGTGATGCTAGCTCCTGCCATTTTTGAGATAGCTATGGTTATCGTACAGACGACGCACGACACCACACCATCGCATAAGCTCAAAGGTTTGCTAAAAATAAAAAATAAAGATGGTGGTGATGACAAAGCAATGAGTAAATGTTTGAAACATCAAGTGAAGCTTTATAAAGAAAGGGTGTTTATTAAGCAGCAGTAAATACAACGGCGAGAGGTGAATTCAAAATCAATGGTTCTGATGCCACAAAACTCAGGCAAATGACACCATGCTGTATATATTGTTATCATAAACGTTAAACAACACTCTGTCAAGCAACAATCAGGGATGCATCTGAAGAAGGGTTTGGAGGGTTCAACCATCCCATCCTTTTACTGGAAGAAATTACCATCTTCGATATGATTCACTAACTTTTAAGTTTATACCACCCCCTTTCTTCATGCTGAGTACCTCATGGCATTAGTTTTTTCAACTTTGTTGATGCACATGATAAACCCCTCCCTTATCAATGTATTCTAAATTCACCACTGATAAGATTACGATTAAGAACATTAAAAGCAGTGCAGAACAACACTGGTGACACTACAATGTAAACAAGAAAATATGTTAAGCTTCCTGATCATTCCCCAAACGAAATCATTGTTGAGCTACCTTTCATCATCCATGTGTATCGTCTCAAAAAGCACACCAATGTGTGTAAAATGTGTCATGCTGCAACTAATTAGCGCAATGACTCTTTTAACTTCTTTCCTTTGCCATCATCCATCTCCGTATAAATCATAGATGGTGTGCAGGCAGATGCCTCAAAGAAGACAGGATTTTCTACATTCACGCTTTTAAATGTTAAAGTGTTAGTCAGCCTGGTCGGTGTATTAACAGAAATGCACCTGAGGGATGATGGATTAAGGTTTACATGTGTCCATCTCAGTTGATGACATGTTTCATTTGTTTCAGTCACATTATATATATGTAAATTCTCAGTCCTGAGTGCTGATTGATTGAAAAAAATGAGTCATAAATTTTTTTTTATGTTTTTCTTACACTAATATGTTGTCATAATTCAAGTAATGAAATCATCTGGGAACAGATCCATAAGAAATGAGATGAAAGGCAGCTATATTCATCCTGGAATTGAACATAAAACAACCAGTGGATTACTGTTTAAACAACACGAGCTCCAGCACAACATTAACACAGTCATGCCTGTTACCTTCCCAGCATGCATCATCCCAAAACCAGCAGTTCTCCCAAGGATGCAAATTAAAGTGAACTGCAACCAAATATGGTGGGGTCAAAGGTTAGTGACAGGTGATGACTAGTGTTTATTTTAACTTTCTACCACTCTGTGACAATTACATTTTCATGAGTGTTAAAATAAAATAAGGCACTTGCTATTTGACAACATTTTTTACAAATGGGCAACTAATTACCATAGCAAATGTACTGCACTAAAAATTATGCATTCACTCAATTAATTACTAGATGGAACACATACACATTCAGCAAAACGCTTCAGGAAATATATTATAATATTAAACTATTATTCAAAATATACTGACATTAGTAACAGTGTATAATACACTGGCCTCATGCATAAACCATCATGCCTCTCTTTAATCTTTTTCAATTTATGTATAGCCTGATAACTCATAAAGGATGTCATGTCTTTCGGTACTAAATGATGGAGAATTAGGGTAATAAAATACAATGGAGTCAAAACCATAAAAGCACATCTGGGCCATGCCAAAGTATAAAGAATGATAAATCATTTCCAAAAACAATTAGGCACAAACAGCGTGTAATTGCAGAGCAAAATGTGACCCTAATTTGTCCCTAACAAGCAAAAACATTAGGTATATTTGATGATTTGTTTCAAGACACATCATTTACACTGATATCAAAATCCATCAACAGTCTATAATGATATTTTTATCGCAGAGGAAAGGTTACAACAACAGATGCAGTGAAACTGTAGTTTTCTCCTTCATATACAGCAATGACAAGTTACAAAAATTACATCAAAATCCACTCACTGTTATATTTGTTTAATAAGACACTTTTTTGTCCAGGATTAGTCTGTGTCACATCCTCATAACATTCTTTTTCTTAATCTCTCTTGAACATGATATGGTGACTGAAGAAGGAATACTGTGTTTATTTCACCGCTACGCTCTTTACACAGCGCTTTACCCATAGGCAAACTACCTATATCGTAAGCACTGTTTGCTATGACCCTGTATCCTGAATCTCTACACCAGAGGGGAGCACTGTATTTTGGTCCAATCAGATGAGACCCTGTGCTGAAGACAAAACAGTTTACCAGCCAACTGAGGAATACACAAAGCCAATGTTGTCCATTTTCTTTTGAGTGACAGCTCATCGCCTTGGCGACCATTCGAACAGGCCACAGGCTCTGAGAGAATTGCCCCACGCATCGTTTCTTGGCGGAGCCTGATGCCTGTCAAGTGTTTGTTGACTTGCATTTGGTTGGCTGCTTGTCGTATCAGCAGTTTTTTTTTTTCAGCAGACAGGCCCATGTGCAACACCTGGTGTTTAAGTGCATTATAAATGGTCAAAGCAGGGAGTGGGAAAATCAGTAGCTTCTTTAGAAGCGCAAGATTTGGCTGCCTCAGGAGTGTATTTCACCGCTAGAACATCTACTACACTTGCACAGGGTTTGGCCATCTAGACAGTTGTCTGCATGGAGACTATTCTGACGAGGAACAGCGGCACAAAACATACCACACAATATCTGTTTATACGTCATAAATAAATACAACACGCTTGGTTGATGCAGAATCTATGGTATAATGTTTTTTTGAATATCCCCGTAGGTACTAGAGAAGTTTTGTTTGACCACAACAGCCATCCTCCAATCATACACCACTGGCTGCTTTTGCTGTGTCTTCAGCAGCAGTCACATCAGTTTGCTTCATGCATTATCCATGAACCTTACAGATGGATCAAGGTCTTTTCTTCATTATGATATTATAGTCTTTGGAAGTCCACATTGGCTCAGGCCGTCGAAGTAAGATTTTGTAAGAGAATTTTGTTGAACAATAATTTTAGTAGAATTTGACTTCAGTGGAACAAAGGCAGCAATATGTATCTTTTGTAGGCTAAACACTGGTAATCTAACAATCTCCTGTACATCATGACTGAAAATTAAGGGAGTCAAGATGTCAAGATAAAAATGCTGACAGGTTTACTAGATTTGAAAAAAAAAAATAATCTCTTGAAAAGGTCTGCTGATGTGTGGCCCATCACTGAATGGGATTACATATAAAACAAAACAGCAGATTCATGACAGCATGTACAAGTCTTTCCTATGTTTAAATCAACTAGTATTAGTTACCTGGAATACTTCCGAAAACGTGTCACAGAGTAGTAGAATGGTGATGATACAGAATCAAAGCAATGAGCCTTTTACTGAAAACACCATCTATTAATTCAATATATCCTTAAAATTAATTATTCTGCTCTCATTTTTAAATTTTTACAACTGTCAACAATTCACTTTGCCATCTCAGAAAATGGAAAATATCCCCATCTGTAAATTTTTATTATGATAAATGTACAAATTTTTATTTCTGTAAAGGAGTTGCAGTTCCAAATTTCAGAAGTTAGTAATGCCTGCAAAACATTTGTAGGCCCACCGACAGAGCCATAGTTCAAAATTAGTTTTACAGATGTTGTAGTTTTCATTTTCAATACTTTGTTTAAGAAAGAAACAGAAAGTATGCTTACTGTCAAATTCAAAAGTGTAGTACTAGGAATGATATGACTGGTATACATTTCACAAACATAACAAAAGTATGCACAACTTGTTGCTGAAGGCATGCTGACCCATCATGTATTCACAATAGAACCAAAATGGGCAAGGAACCACAAGGTTTAACATGTAAAAAGTACCAATACAAAATTTGCTCATCATCCTTGATATGTTCTTAATTGGACTAAACTGGTGCTTAAATCGTTTTTCTTGCCAGTAAAATTCTTTTTGCCTTCATCTCTTATATGTCTTCACTTTAAAAGGAATATGCAAAGAATTTACTGGCATGGAACTCCTACATTGCATCAAATCACTTCTTCAAAACATTTACCATTACCATTTGATGTCACATTTATTGCAAAAACTGGGTGTTTAGAATACCCAATCATTTTTAAGAATCAAGAGCTGTCAGTTCAGATCATGTTAAAGCAGGCAGGTATCCTGACCATTTATCTATAGGAAAGGTTCTGTATAAATATTTTTATGCAATTATGAACTATATTTTTCTAGGTTACATGTTCCAATGACTCTTTTTATTTGTTCCAACATGAAGAGAGCATTGAAGTTTCCATATTTGGTATAACAAGCACCAGATAGTAGTTGAAACTTTGCAGAAGGTATATCTTAATTATGCATTAAAGTAAAGAGAACCAACAGTTACAGTTGCTGTTAAAAATTGGGCATACGTGAGCTGCATAGGGCAAACAGTCAAAATCAGACAGTAGGAAATCCCCACTAACCAGCAGTTTGAATGAGCTGAGCAAAATTGATGGTTTTAAGGAAAGAATAAAATGTGCATCACGTATATGGTTGACAAGATATTTATCCACTTATCATTCATAAGTGAGATAAAATACGGAATATTAACCGAGTGAGAAACTGTGTCTCCCGACAGTCTAGAATACAAGCAGATACAAGAGTATTTTGGATAAGATGAAAAATATACCATGTAAAAGACCATGCAATGAGAGTGCATATGATAATACAGAAAAATGAAAGTACAAGCTGGCCAAATACTGATACAAGAGCATGCTTAGAAAGTCCCAAATGGCTGATCATTAACATAACCACAACACGAGTTTATAAAATCAAACTATAATGAGCCAGTCAACAGAACAAACCAGCTTACTTGCGTTATCATCTGTTGACAGATCGTTCAAAGCAACAGCTTCAAAACCATGATCTTCGTCAATGCTGGATGCTGTTGATGTGGTTGGTTGTGGCTCCTCAGGCGGTGAGATGCCATCCCTTTCTTGAGAAAGCCGCTCAAACCCCTGCTCACCGTCACTGTCTGAGCCTGCCTGACTAGATGTTGGACTCTGCCTTGTTGTTTGCTCCAGTGTATACTGACCATCTTCCTGGTTTTGTTCCTCTGAGGGTCCTGTATATTTTTCCTGTGAGGGTCCTGCCCCCTGACCCTCGGAGGGTCCTGGACTTGATGCCTGTTCTTCCTCCATATTTATGACCTCCAGTGACCCGCAGCTGCTGGTGTCACTGTCACTGCCCTGTAAGAAGAGAGCAACATAGATTATGAGATGACAGAGCACCAGACATTCATAGCTACCTGTCAATGTTTTATACCTCAGCTAGGGGAAAGGTATTATATATTCCCAATTTTTCAAAGTTGTGAAAGTTTAGAATAGCACCCAAAGAACAACGCACTGAATGCTGATTATGCATCACAGCAAAATTACTTGATACTGGATGGTTGTAATAAACCAAAAACATTAGCAAAATAAAGTATTACAGATATAACGAGCTATGGTTTTCTATAACACAATTGTTGTTTTGTGACTTGTGTGGGACAATTTTATGTACATTTTATAAATTCATCTGGCTCTATCTACATAATAATGAGGATAAATGTAACCATATAATCAGGGATAACAGGCATACATGGCATATACTCCTGACCACCAAGGAAGTTAAAACTTATTTACCAAATGAGAAAATGGTCTCTACTTCACATTTAATGTCCAGTCAGTCCTGCAAATGATGACATCTCTAAATATGATTAGTGCCAATACACATCAAAATTAGCAAAATAAAATAAAATGTAAATGACAACACAAGTGTAGTTTGCAGAACACTTGGCCTGACATATGTTTGCTTGTGTACAAAACTGGTAAACATCAATCCTGCTCTTAACAGACTGACAACAGCCAATATATGACAGATGATAAATAGATGCTGCACCATGGTGCAAGCTAAAAATATAAACAACTTTAACAGATGGTAACCACATGCTTTTCTGTAAATAATAAAAATAAATTTGGCTTCCAATAACAGCTACTCAATGGTACTAATGCAAGGACTCATCTGACCTGTCAGGTCATAAGACAGGCAACATATGGCTGAAAAGTTAGCTAACAATTGTTGATGGACTCTTTCCATGCCATGTTAAGAGTTTCTTACAACATAATGGTCACATTTCATATACATATAAGCTCAGTAGAAATTATTACCTCAATCCAGTGGGCATGAGTGGTTTAACAACACTACAGGTATTTTTCTCCCACATGTTCCCAGGTGCATCATGGTTTCTTCAGGGCAGACATTTAACGAGGCTAGCACACCTGTTTATCCCAGTCTCACCTTGCATGTTCTCATTCATGTCAGCCACCAGGAAACAGGATTATATTCAGAACATCTTCATGTTCAGCTCAGACTGGGATGTCGTTTTTTAATCCCTCAATGTACAGCTAAGTTGGTCTTGTGGCAGAAATGCCTGGTCTGCCGTGATCATGAAAGGAAGAAATGAATAAGCTATGTGCCTGCATGCTACTGATAATAACAGCAGTGCTGCTGAATGCTTTCTGCCAGGAATACAGGGTACAGCCAGTCAGGCAACAAACAATGCTGTGACACCTGTGATGGCCCTGCCTGTCAGCTAATGCGACTGCACTGCTTACAGCTACAACCCCAGCAATGCTGCATGTTCAAATACACCATCTTCATAATCATACAGTCATGTTTCCGTTTAAGATACATGAGAAAGGTGCTAATTCATGACTGTAGCAGTACTGAGTGGATGCTGTTCAAGCCGTATTAAAGATGTATGATCACGCCATAAAGAACAGGAAACCCAGCTCCTCATAGACTGGCTCCAGACCTCCAAGTGCTTCACTGATAGTCTGCAGCAGAGGTCCATAAAGATGTATCCTGAGCCAAAGACTCCTCTTTTAATTGCTTTGGCTCTGGAGGCACCGATATATATTATGCCTTCATCATTTTGCTTCTGTACTTAGCTGCTTTCAAGATTTTGTATTAAGGCACACAGATTTTGACAAAATTTTGTGTGAGGATTGTTCCTAGGAAATGAAGAACCCATTATTGATCTGGAGTCAAAGATGAGATTTCACCTGCTGACTGCCTCTTTCAACTCAATTCTGTTTTTTTTCTTTACAAGCATCTGTAAGGTTCATGAAATTTATGGAGATTTACAGAAAATGGATGGTTGGTCTCTGAAATTTGCATTATAATTTTGATATGCTTAGTGAAATCCTGGGATGGGCAAATGCCTCCCATGGCTGGACTTGAACCCATACAGGTATAAATATAAATACAGTGAAACCCCTCTGGGGCGGACAGTCAAGGGACTGGATGATTTGTCTGCTATAGCGGAGTGTCCGCCACAGAGGGGGTCGGGCCCTGGAGTACCGGTTGAGACCAAGTATGGGACTAAAACAACCATGAAAGCCGGTATTTTTAATCTAATATTTGATCTTACATATATGTTATATGTAAATAAAATTTATTGCAAGTGGCTATTGTGTTTTATTTTCATCTTAAAATGAGGCTTTTATTATTAACTGGAACATTATTGTCAGTACTTGTGAGAAAATAATATTCTAACATTGATGGAAGACGACTGGACTTTTTCATAGGCGTCTCAATGTATTTATGCACTAGGTCTGTGAAATTTCTTAATTACTCACTCTTACTGAGATATTAAAGAATGGCTTATGGAATAAATTTAATTTCTGACATCTCATTCAAGTTCTGTTAATAAATCCTACCCGCCTATAAGTCCTACTTGTGACACCAGTCATATAGGAAACTTCACAGCAATGGCCATCCATCCTATTCCAATGATATAAGTCTAAAGAGTTAGTAATCTTAACATGAGGTTTAAGTGAGGAATTTACACAAAAAAATACCAGTGAAAATCCACTGCTGAGTTGAATGTTGTCTTTTCCTGTGCCTTTCAAAATTTGGCCATCATCCACATTACCCATAAGAGAAGTCCTTGTATGCAGTCAGAAATAAAGCTAACAAGCAGAGAGATAAACCTATATTCTGATAATCAAAAATCTTTTACGTACATGGTGGTTTTTCAGCTGGTCAAAGTCAAAGATTAATTTTTTTCCAAATGAAAAATTCTTCCCCTCTGGCATCTCAACAGACTCTCTAATGTCAGAGGGGCAAAAAACACATAAACCCAAAACTCCTAATCAGCTTTCACTTATTGTAAATGGTAATCAGACAACACAAACTGAATATAAGCTATTAATACTACCAACCTGTGCTGTAGTTTAACTTCTACTCAGGTTAAGTCTTTCTCTGATACAAAAAGGTCAGAGCCAGTATATTAGCTCTCCCCCTGCTTGGTAGCACCATTCACTGTGGCTGTGCTGGCCAACAATGAAATCTGGCCAGGTAGACCAGGTAAGTATTGTCTGGGTGTGACCAGGTAAATCAGCCCTCAGTAACATCTGTCTGTGAGAGTATCTACCTACAGGATGTTGTCTGAACAACTCATGTGTTAAAAAGTAGGAAAAAGTCAAGAATTTTTAAGAAATCCTATTATGTTATCTTTTTATGACTGATCCCACAGCTGTGAAGGTTATACTATACAATGTTTTTACTCATTACACTGATCGTTGTGGTTACATGCTGTGACCTGATGTATTCTGACTCAGGCTCTAGTTCAGCAATATCCAGGAAGTGACACGTTTTGCCCTACAGACTCTTCCTGGCCTGTATAACCTGTACACCTACCTTACCTTGATAAAATATGTTTCTGTGAATGTCTGGCTGCCAGACTGAGCAGAAGGGGAGCCTTTGTGTAGCCACCCAATATGACAATAAAGAACAACCTACATGGTAACACTGACTTAACATCAGCCATGGTTGATGTGTTACTCCAGAATCCAGAACCCATCATAAAACTTTATCATGAGTATTATTACTACTTTTATCCATCATCAAGACTTTGAACAAATATCTCCTTTATTTTTGTTTATGCTGCAATCAACCAGGATGTGATGGAATTGATCTTTTCACCCATACTTGTCTGTCAGTCTAAACTATAGTTGGTTTGGTTACTTATAATTCTGAATTAGAATAAGTCATTTTGAAGGGGTAAAGTAGAACACAGCTTTGTTGTTATGCCCTGGACTGAGGGCAGAAGGTCTTCAGTTCAAACCCTGACATACCTAAAACACTTAATGTTGAAATCTCAGTAGAACCTAAGAGATTTGCATCAATGTCTCAACTACTGGAGGTGACTCTGGATTATTCCAAGCTCCAAAAATATAAAGCCTGAATTAAAGAAAGCTTAATGATAACATATCATTCTAATTGCACAGAACCTTCATCCTCATTCAATAGACAGTGTCATAAAAAAGGCTGTGGGTCTATCCTTTAAAAAGAAAGAACTAAAACAGAGATGTATTAAAGTAATGGATGCATGTCATGGACATTTTGTGTAGGTATTAAGTTAATTAAGTCATGAGGCAAGGAACAGATGATTGAATTCTGGGGCTGATCTGGAACAGGGCACAGATAAAGAGCCCTTTTTTATCAATTTGTACATGTCCATACTGAGTCAGGAAGAACTGATTAAATCTGAGAGGCTCAATCTGAGAGAGACAAGAGGTCATAGTAATAATTCAAACATACAAAGGTTAATATGTCTGTGCACTATGGCAGTACCTGGCTTTTAAACAGGTGACCTCAGCTATGTAATTCAAAACCTAAAGTTCCAGCCCACGCAGTATTACTCTGGTCCTACACATAACCACTTAAACCAACCAGAGGGATCACCGGTCAGACATGCTTTTTTAAACTTACAAACCTTCAAACCTCAATTTTCTTTGATCTGAACAAAAATTTCTAAAATAATTTTTACTTGCAAGGTTCTATACATGTATATTTTTATCTGTACTCAGTAAATATAAGCAGGGCACAAATCTACCCTGAAGCAATATATGTTTGTTTCTGATATAATTTTTACAATAGCTGGCTTGAGATTTACACTTAGCTTTAAGACTTGTGGGTCTGTTGTTACAGCGTTACTGATGACATAAACTCATATTTGACTTTAAAACAGCAATTACACATATAACAGAACCGTCTGGAAGTTCAAATTTTTCTCTCCTTTCTCTTACCCTCAGCTTCTCTGAAAAATGTTCATAAACCAACAAAATCAAAAGTCTGGCCTGCCCTCACCAACAACAACATTATACTTCATTCCACTGTACACTGACCTCCACTTCCCCTCTCTGGTTGACCAGTGTCCATCTCCTGCCCTTGTGGGCCTCAGCTCCACTGCTCCCTGATGCCATATCGTAGGTTTACTTCTTACATAACTTCTCGTATCCTAGCTCCCCTCCTGTAATGAGAACAACAGCATTTTATGCTTTATTATAACATACCCTGTAGACATTTCATTAATTCCCTACCTGTAAACCAGCAATAGGTCTTCCTATCAGCAGGTCTGGTTTAAAATATACAGAGTAATTCATTTTGTAAGAAAGGTGTGATTTATCATAAAGTTTTTGTCTTCTGGCCAGCTGAACATTGTCTACATACCAGCCATACAGATCCTTCATCTCAAGAATTCTAGCTGTTTCTAGTTGTTTGCAATCATCAATGTTTAGTGTTCCAGCACTTAAAAAGTATTAAATACTGTTGTTTATCTTGTGAGTTGACAGTACATTTTCCTTAACTCTTTTCTCACAAATACCCCATTCTTTTTATAAATAAACAATGTTGATTCATAATTCCATGATCACAGACTGGTTCATTACATAATTCTGGGCTCGGATACAGAGACAGACATTAAACCTTTCTAATTTAGACTTGGTCTCTTCTCAAGTTTGATCTGGTGAGGATCAAGCCAACACTGATTATTGAAAATCTAATATATTGGGTCCATTTCTCCTGTACAGTACATACATGTTCATATGATGAAAACATTTTTCAATATCTATGCCATGAGGCAATAGATGAGTCTTAAGCACCTTACTGCTTTGAGCACACAGATGATGGATGTACACACTGTTTGCTACATTTTTTTTTTACTTGCCCTCCATTTCAGGTTAACTGTGGGTTGCCATGGTGTAGATACACTAACTCTTCACTCTTCCTGGCTCCTCTCTCTCCATGCATTATTAAAACTTTTGTGATCAATATATTTTTTTTTATTCACTAGCTGGGCTGATTTGCAGTATGCATGCAGGTAATAGGTCCTGCATGTGTATGACAGACTTCATGAGGACATTTTTGTAAAATAGGTATGGTAGAGCTTCTGTTTATGCATATTTATATTTTAAATTATGATTCTTATTGTGAATGCTAAGGGCTAATTCTCATACTTCATTAGTTTTCAGACTAACTGTTTCACAACTGAGAAAATGGACAAACCACTCAGCCATGGAAATTCAGTGCTGGACTTAAGAAAATACACTGGACCATGGAAATTTTAGAAGAAAAAGAGAAAAATTAATTACTACAAAAATTACAAAGTACAGTTACAAAAAAAAATTATGTAAAGGAATGCTAGTTAGCCTGTTGATGAACAGCAGTCAGTGAGGGACCTTCAGACCAATAAAACAGACAAAGGGACAACCGGGACCCATACTCCAAGGGCAGAGGCTCCTCCCTACATCATCCCAGGAACAGACCAGGACATACCATGGTTCTATACATATAAAGTTAATAGTACAGCTTGAACATAAACAATTAATTAGCATCACTTAATTGAGCTAGTTCTTCGGCCAAAAAAAAATAGGTTTGGTTCACAGTTCCTTTCATATAAACCAATGCAGGAGAGCGTTTTTTTTTATTTTTAATTTTACTGTATGGCTCAATAAAAATGTCAAATGATATATGAAAAGCATGATAATGACAGATTTATTTTGCTAAACAAGTAAAACCACTACATAACACAGGAAATGTTATCAAAATTGTATTATTTTATCTTCTTGAAAGAAATGTCCAAGCAGCTGGAGCTCAAAATTGGTAAGTTTCTATTGAAAATAAAAATAACAAGGCCTACAGGCCTAATGCAAACCTGTGCAATGATATTACACCAGGTATAATGCTTCAATGCTGGACCATTACTTTTCAAAACATGTGTAAGAAACAATTAAACAAACATCACTGCTGAAATTCTAGCATGGGTGCACACAACACAAAAACTAGAATATGGGTAGTCAACAAGCGACTACTTGTATCCACCAAAATCAGAGTGGGATTGGTGAAGGGAGGCATGGATTGAGTGGCAAGGGGAAATAGAGTGAGGTGTGTTGCATAATAGCCTGGATGTCTGCAGCCCAAATGTGTATGTAGGTTGAGCCACCTACCACAAAATCCAGAAAGCTGTCCAAGATGTATAAACATGCAAAATTTTAGGCAGACAAGTCAAACCACTACTGAGATATGAGTGATTTTAGCCCACTGCAGACAAACAGGTGGACGCTGTGCAAAAATGGTGGCAGGTGGCGCCACCACTTTTGTGTATAATTAAGAGCTATGTGAGTTCTATACACATGCAAAATTTCAGGGGGATATGTTGAACCAGTCCTGAAATATAAGCCTGAATGTCTGCAGCATATACATAAATGTAGGTGGTGTCACCTGCCACAAAATAAAGATAGCTATCCAAGATGTATAAACATGCAAAATTTTAGGCAGTTAAGTCAAACCACTACTGAGATATGAGTGATTTTAGCCCACATCAGACAAACATACGGAAGCTGTGCAAAAATGGTGGCAGGTGCACCACAAATTTTGTGTATGATTAAGAGCTTTGTGAGATCTATACACATGCAAAATTTCAGGGAAATATGTAAAACCAGTCCTAAGATATAAGCCTGAATGTTTGCAAAAATCGAGAAAGATATCCAAGATGTATAAACCTGCAAAAATTTAGGCAGATATGTCAAACCAATGCTGAGATATGAGTGATTTTATCCCACGGCAAACAAACAGATGGACAATGTGCAAAAATGATTGCAGGTGGCGCCACCAGTTTTGCATATGATAAAGAGCTATGGGAGATCTATACACATGCAAAGTTTTGGCCCAACTGGTCAAATGGTTCCAGAGATATGAGCTTGGATGTCTGCAGCGTAAATTTGAATGAAAGTGGCGCCACCTGCCATAAAATCAATAAAGCTGTCAAGGATGTATAAACCTTCAAAATTTCAGGTGGATAAGTCAACCCACTGCCGAGATGAGTGATTTTATCCCTAGGCAGATGAACAGATGGACGCTGTGCAAAAATGGTAGCAGGTGGCACCATCAGTTTTGCATATGATAAAGAGCTATGGGAGATCTATACACATGCAAAATTTTGGCCCAACTGGTCAAACGTCTCCTGAGATATGAGCTTGGATGTCTGCTGCTAAAACGCGATGTAGGTGGCGCCACCTGTCATAAAATCAATAAAGCTGACCAAGTATACACATGCAAAATTTCAGGTCGATAAGTCCAACAAATGCAGAGATATGAGTGTTTTTATCCCAAGGCAGATGAACAGATGGACGCTGTGCAAAAATCTATGAAAATGCAGTTAGAAAAAAATAAACAAATGATGACTGATAACTGATTCTTTGCTAAAAATTTGTTAATGCTAGCTCCCGCCATTTTTGAGACAGGTATGGATAACTAGAGATGAAGCACGACGCATGATGGATGATGCAGCAACATTGCATAAGCTCACAAGTTCGCTAAAAATCTGATAATTTTTTTTATGACAAATCTTTTGCAAAAAAATTGGTGATGCTAGCTCCTGCCCTTTTTGAGATAGCTATGATGCATCATAAATCAGTGTATAAGCTTGAAGAGTTTAAAATTACATTTTCACTTGTAAAAAACAGATCAATGTAGGTGGCGCCAACAATACCTCAATTTCAGATATGACATATGTGACAAACATTGGTATAAAATTTGGTGATTATAGCTCTAGCCATTTCTTAGATTTTAATTTTAGTGTGATTTTTTGGACAGATGACTAAGTTCAACCTCCTGTAACTTGGCCAAAAATCTCGAACTGGAACCATTCGTACAAACTTGAAAGAGATTGTTCCAGGGGTCATTTCTGTGAAATATTGGACAATTTGGCTGGAGAATTTCGGAGAAAAAGATTTTTAATGCTTTTTTAGCTTTTTCCCTATAAAATTTAAGAAAATGCAGTTAGAAAAAAAATAAACAAAATCTGATAGAGTTTTTCAGATGACTAATTATTTGCATTAAATTTGGTGATGCTAGCTCCTGCCATTTTTGAGATAGCTATGGTTAATGTACAGATGACGCACAACGCACGACGCTGCACCATCGCATAAGCTCACAGGTTCTCTAAAAATGTTTGATGCACGGCTTTAAACTGACATGGGCGGAGCCTGAGAACCATACATTTTATTTTTTTGGCCTTAAACATATTTGAATAATGTGCATATACAAAAATTAACAATATCGGTAAGCAATTTCATATTTGTAATTGTTATGTGATTACAATTTGTTCCCCTGTTACCCAATTGATTTACGCCACTTCCATCATTCTTAATAAAAACTGTTATGCCAATTCCATTATTAAAAAAAAAACTAAACTATTCTGTAATTAACATACCAGATAATTACAGATGCTCACTTCCATATCATCTGTAACTTACTTAACTACCATAATGTTACTTAAGACATTCAATCAAAGTTTTTGAGGAAAACTGTGATTTCACCTTTCTCACTGCATTTTCTTCATAATCTACATCAACTTATCATTATGATTTTGTTGGAGTATCTGTTTTAATTGAACAGTGTAACTGACTCATATTTAAAGAGAACAGCAGGAGAAAACAATGTTGGAAATAAATAAAATTTTCCAAAATCAGTTGATTACAAGATGGAATCTACCATACCTTCTACAGCAATCATTCCCAATATTTTCCATTGATGTTTCCCTTTTCACTGGCACAGATGTTTATAAACAGAACAATACTCATTAATTATATTTTATATTTAAATACCAAAATTAAAATAAATGAATCTTTGAGCCTGCTAAATGCAATTACAATACTTTTGAAATACATCATTGGACACAATCAACAACAGAGTTGTTTTAACAGACAACAATTTTACCATGCACATGTTCTTCTGCAACATTTCCTCCTGGCTCACCTTAGCCAATTGGACCTACAATACCCCTGACTAATTTAGGTAGGTGATTACTTGTATGGGACAGGAGCTAAATCAGTTCCTGATGAACTGACAACACCCTAGAGCTCCTGGGAGGCTGCTGGTAATATCACCAGGCTGATGGATTGATTTCACAAAACACACAGTTACTAGTTTCATCTCAAGAAGAGAGAGTGCTACATTCCACAGGCTGTAATGTGACAATACAGCTACACTACCCTGCTCACACAATGTCACACACTCTGTCACATATTTTTCCCAAGTCTACCTTCAGCAAATTGAAAATATTACAAACAAGACAGGTGCTGAATCAGCAAATTGTAAATATTACACACAAGACAGGTTCCGAGCTGAGGCTCCATTTGTACCCAGTTCCTTTGACACCAGAGAGCTCTCCTGCTATACTGTTCAAAACAACTGCTTTTTTTTTAACTATAAAACTGACATATTAACATTGGCAGTTCTGACAGCACTGCTACCATCCTCATTCTATTAGTGAGCCCCACTAAGAATTTGTAGACTGATATGTTGAAATAATACTAACAATAATACTAACAAAATAATTGGTTTGAACAAAAATTCCATTCATAAATATTGAAATAAATACTATTTTCATGAGAAAGTCAAATATACAATAAATAAATTCAACTGAGAACACTTGAACTTTAACATGTAACTGTCTGGATTTTACATATTCAAGGTCAGCTTGAATGAATAATGATTAACTCTGTTTCCCCATCCACCAGACTAACACACTGTGTGCAATGTAAACACTATTGATCCTGTGAGCCACACAGAACATATCTCTGTGCCAGCTGTACGCATCAGTGCTCTTACATTACAATTCATCATCAAATCTGAGGCCCCACACAGTGAATAATCTACAAAAACCAATCAATGTTCTACAAGTGAATGAAGTATAAAAGTCCCTGAATGATATGCAGATTTGTCACTATCAGCCAGCCCCACAAAATGAAAAATCTACAAATATCAATCAATGTTCTACAAGTGAATAAAGTAAACAAGTTCCTGAATGACCATGTATATTTGTCACTATCAGCAAGCCAAAGGAGGTTCTAATCTACTGACCAAGTCAGTTACATGGGTAGCAAGGGCAACACAAGCCAGAGGGCTGCAACCCCTCACAACAGAGGCATATTTGTAAGCCTGGTCAGTGTGAAAATCACTTGGAGGGTCCTTTGCACTGACCTGGTGACCTCAAAATCTTTAAGAATCTTCCCCCACTGGTAAGTGGACCACATTTATGAAAGATGGAAGCTTCGGTGAAATATTTGACTTAAAATGAATCTACGATCTTTTTCAAGAAGTGGGTCATGTGACCTTCATCACTGACCTGGTAAATAGTAGTAATTGGGTTCAAAAGCCGCTGTCACATTAGCACTGTGTGCAACTTATGGGTGACAATTTTTGCTGCCTGCAGCTCCACGCAGTTGGCACGGACCTGGCAGTATCTCGCCCGTTCACGTCATAGTTCACCAACTCGATAATCACATCACAGATCAGCTCTGCTGACCAGAACATGGGTGGCTGATTATAATAGTGAATCACTATGGTCTTTTCCTCAGCAATGATTTTAAAGGGGCCCAATCACCTATAAAGCATGCTGAGTTAACACGAAAAAATGCTTCTTCCCTTTAAAATAAATCTGTACCTGCCAAAATATTGCCTTGAAATCGTTTGCTTACTCCTGTAAATGATTGTTAAAAACAAGGGACCCATGGGTCACGGCGCTCAGCTGATCATGATTGTACTATAAATGTTTCTCCACTGTGATACTATATCGAGTCGATAAAGCTTATGAATATCATGGACATGTTGGGCTATTATAAAGGAATGTAATGTAATATGTGAGTAAATGATAAATGAAATTACCTGACTGATGGATTAATAGAGTCAAATATAGTGGTTTATATTTTATTTATTTAGGAGGGGTTGAAAATTGTGATATAATGGAGCAAATATGAATGCAATGACAGCAGTAGTAGAATAATGATAAGGCTATTTGTTGAAGGATCTAAAGTGTATGGTAGTCTGCAAGCTTTCAATTTGATAGATATGATGTTATGATTAACTATGCTGATGAAGTGATTTATGAATTTGTGACTGTATGACACAATATCTCTTTAGTCTTGACAAGGTGCATTATTGTGATGCCCACTATGTCTACATTTTACACAATATTGACATATTTTCTGGCATGTACATAGGTACCTAAGTACCTATGGACAAATAGTTATACAAAATATTAAAGTATAAATATATCTGATTCATCTTGTTCTTGCTTACTGAGGCTGACTTTGGGATGGGTTCGGAAAAGGGAAAAGTGAGGGCAGCACGAAGGTGGATGTAGAAATATTCTATTGTAATGTTTTTCATTTATATAAGAATATGAAAAGCTAAGAGAAAAGGGGCCCTCCTACTTCGTTATAGTAAAGGTCTAAATATATGATTGCAAACTAATACTCTGACAAGACTGTCATGAAGAAAAAGAGTAAAATTTTGAGATACTGTGATGCATATGAAAATTTACAGATGGACAGGCAAGTGGACAGAATGGACTTATACCTATATTTCACTTTTAAGGGAATAATGCACTTAAGTTAATATATAATCCTATTTTTTTTAAGCATATCAACTTTTTCCATTAAGAAGTTTTTATCTGAATCATTTTTCATGATACCAACACGCAAGGCTATAACAAGGTGTTAAACAGTCATATGTGAGGAAATGAGACTGAGTGTCGGAATGGTTTTCCTGGGAAACTTTTGTATAAAGCAAAACTAAACTGATAGTGTGAAAGAATAGGCATAATATTGCTCCTGATAATGTCCCTTTATAATCATTGTTTAAAGGCTAGGGGGTAACCCTAACTCTACATACACTCTTACATCAAAATCAGTTCATAACATTTTCTTCAGTGTAGTACCTGTACCCTTCCCATTTCTTCTGTCAAAAAATATGTGATTAATAAAAATACCATGCCTACAGTCAACATCATGGGCATCATCTACAATTTCTCCTACCATACCATCAGTCATGATTGCCAAATTTAGCACCATGTTTGGTACCGTACACAGTCAACACCAGTGCCATCAAACTATGAGTGAGACAAATTGAGAAACAGGAGAGCTGTCAGAAAAAGCAGGTATTTCTGAGGATGCTTCTTACACCAGCTCTTCAGACAAATTTTCCAAAGCCGCAAAATGTCTAAATTCATCAGTCAGATGTAAAACCACACAAATATAAATCATAGATGTGTAAATATTATTAATAATCTCCAGGGAACTGAGAGGCAAGACTTGAACAAGGCATATATACACTGGAGCACAGAACCCTGAAACACTCAAATCAATACTCGCTATTAATATCACAGAGCCGGCCTGAAATGGCGCATCACCTGATCACGAACACGTAAAATTTTTTCATAGACAACAGGTCATTTGGACAGTCGTGACAAATATAAATCTATTATATTGAGCTTATTCTGAACTAAATTAAGAAACATCTGAACAAACATAACCAGACCAAATTTTTTTAAAATTTTTATTATCATGATCTGAGGCAGATTTGAGAGAAATGCATTTCATGATCCATATATATGATGTCTGACGTTAATCACTGCGGCAGGCTCCATAAGGTTCTTTTTTATGACCTCCTCAGAAAACGATGCTAAGAATATTAGATTTCATGAAATATTAATATAATCTGACATTTTTTACACCCAGGTACTTACCAAGCTGCAGTTAAGCCCAGAAGATATCCATAAACTAGATGTGTTGGAACGACACGAATGCCCCTGCCTGGGGCAAATTAGAAACATTTGTTAAATTTTGTCAAATTTTTCAAGTTCAGGAGGTGTCGTATGGTCAAAAGTACAAAATGCAACAAGGGCAAAATGCAAACTCAATCTGTAATGGGTCATTATCAAGCAACACACCAAAAATCAGGCTAGTATCTGCAGGCATTGTGAAAAAAAGTCCATACATATGCATTTTTCATTAAAATTTCTGTCTTTCATGAAATTTTCTATGTTCAGGATCTGTCATATGGTCAAAAATAGGTCAACTGGGACGAAACGCAAACTCGATCTGTAAGTGGTCATTATGCCCCCACAGACCAAACATTAGGCCAGTATCTGTAAGCACTGCATTGCGAAACCAGAATATTAGCAAAAGCTGATAATCAGTCATAAATTTAAATTGTAGAGGTATGTACCATGTTTCATAACAATCCACCAAATGCTTCCTGAGAAATAAGCTCCTAAGTTTTTTTCTATTCTAAGCTCTGTGACCTTGAAAAGTAGGTCAAAATGACCCATCTTAGAACTTGACCATGATTATGTAAATATCATGCAATAGAACTGAGGAAATGAATTTCCTGTGTTGAATACCTTTGGAGATATCCTGCACAAAAGGCCAAAATTGAAAAAATCCAATAAAAATTATTAAAAAATCAGAAATTGTAGGTGGTGCCACCAAAATTGTGACCATCATTCCAAAAGATCATAGTGAGTTTTGTGAAAATCCACACTATGGTTCCTGAGATATAAGCTTCTAAGTGGTTTTTCTATAATCAGCTCTAAAATGTAGAAAATCGGTTAAAGTCTCCCACCTTCAAACTTGACTGAGATTTAATCGATATACATCTTCACTGATGAAATAAAATTATTATGGTGAATCTTTTTAGAGATATCCCACTCACAAGGTAAAAGTTAACAGACGCGGGATGGACGGACGTTGGACGGACCCTGGACGGACGCCGGACGGACAGACAGACGGACAGACAGACAGACAGACAGCTTGGGTGACGACAATAGCCAATCAGCCTATGAGCTGAGGGCTAAAAACGGCTGTACATGTACATTTGTCATGAAAATTTATATTTTTCATGAAATTTTCTATGTTTAGGAGCTGTAAAACAATCAAAAGTAGGTCAACCGGGCTGAAACACGAACTCGATCTGTAACTGGTCGTTATCTGCCCACACACTGAAACAAGGGACCTATGGGTCACGACGCTCAGCTGTTATATATGATAAAAAAATATTATTTAGAAATGAGGCACATGCTGGTTTTGTGTGGTAATTAAATATAAGCTGTATTATGAGTTGTTGTTGTTTAGCTTATGTATGATTTTGATAGTACCTTTGGAGACAGGGAAGAGGATTGATTTCATTTATTTTATTAACAAATGGAGTGCTATTGTCACACAGATTTTGACTTGGCCATATAACTTATAAGCAGAATATATAATATAAGGGTTTAACTATTAATTAAAAAAAATTACAAATATTGTCCCAAATATTATTTTTTTTTTAAATAATAAGAGAACCATATGATTTTTTTAAATGAAATATAACTGAAATTATTATTAAAATAATATTAAAGAATATATTCATGAATGCATTCATGAATACATTTTGAAAGTATTTGCACTGGTATTCATATATTTTCATTTTACCTGTATTCCCATTCTTTATGCAAGAAATTTTATAATGGAGTACATAATCATATTCGTATTTAAATACAATTACAAAGTATTTGCACCATGACTGGTATTTATTCAGTTTTCACCAAACAATGATGTTGAGAATCCAGAATATACAAAATTCACACATTTAAATAATGATCATAAGTACCTGGTTTTATGGCTTTTATTTATATTAAAAAATAACTGTAATAAATTCATTTTGGACTAATTTCACATCAATGTACACACTAGACACAGTAGGAATCTAGATTAATATTATCAACTGCATCTTTGTCTATCATTAATTTCCATCATATGATCCCTAATGATTAGTAATGAATGATATGATTTACTTCTTTATCATTAAAATTGAACTGAAAAATACCATAGGTGACTGCATGGTGTTATTTGGAATAACATTGACATTCTATCCATCCATACAAGATTCTTATATCATCTGTAACTGCAAGTTAATTTCCTGTTATTATAAACTAACAAATTCCTTTTCTATTTTTCTTTAATTTTTTATTAAAAACCAATAAAAATTTATCAATTTATTGTTTATTGTTATGTAGTTGGTTAAAACTACTAGATGAGTTGGGTTGGACGCCTGGATCAACTGTGGCTGGCCATAAGCTGCCTGGATTCCCCTGTATGCCTCGCCTCAAGCATGCATAATTTGCTGAAAGTTCAACAAGGTCAACATACTGGCGACTCAAGAGGGGCTGGAGAGAGCCAAAGTCTGACAGGGTCTCATAAAAACATTTATAAAAGCTACAATTTTTGGCCAATTTCTTTCAGCTTTCTAAACTTAAAAGCTGAAATCCTTATGTGTGCATGATATGAAAATTATATCAACAGTGCTCACAGGAAACAAACGTGCCATGGTCAAATTTGGGCAAAATTTAAGTTATTAATTTTACATTTATACTAATAACTTATAAAATTTGAAAAATTCATAACTAATTTTGGGTATTCAATTGAATCTTGATTAAATAATGTTACATCCCTGACAAAAAATCTCTAGCTTCAGCAATCCCCTTGTTAAGGGAGTAAATATATTTCTTGATTTTTTACAAAGTGCATTATGTTTGGGCCCATAACTTAAAACAATTACGCAATACTGACATCATTCTGGCATGTGCATAGAGAATGAAAAATATGTATATTATTTATGATTAAAGTCAGATCAGTGGTTTTGATATTAGGCAGTCTTGAAGTGTAACAATGGGTTTTTAATGGAAAAATGAAGTTTTTCATTAATATCTTAAAGGTATTAAGTCCTAGTGACCAAATTCTTGGCATGGTAGGGGATTTTGGAGACATCTAGCTGTATGTCGAATTTAAGGAACTAAGAGCTGAAGCTGGGGAGCTGAGCTCTTGCAAACTGCAAAACACTAGCTTGATGTAAACAATATGTTACATGGTGCTTGAAAACTTGAATTAAATCTACAGTTTTTGATCAACTGGTTTCAAATTTTTGGTGTTAACAGTTGAAAAGGTAACAAAAACATGCTGTGAAAATTAAATCCAGAGTACTCACAGGAAAAAAACGTGCCATGGTCAAAGTTGGGCAAAATTTAAGGTACCAATTTTTTATTTTTATTAATATTTTAAAAAATTTAAAAGATTTTCATCTAATTTTGGGTATACAATTTAATTTTGATTAATTAAAGTTATATCACTGGAAAAAAGGTCCATAGCTTTAACATGTTTTGTGTTAAGTGATCAAATATCTTTCCTGATTTTTTACAAAATGCATTATGTTTGGGTCCATAACTTTTTTAAATTATATAATACAGACATAATTTCTAGAATGTACATAGGAACTATATAGAGGAATATTTATGGTAAATATGAGGAAAAACAGATGAGTGGTTTTGATATTAGGCAGTCCTGAAGTGTGAAAATAGGTTTTTAATAAAAAATTGAGGTTTTTCCTTAATTTCTCAAAGGAACGAAGTCGAAAAGACCCAGTTTTCGGCTTGGTAGGAGATCTTGGGGACATCTAACATTATGCCGAATTTTGGATTCCTAGGTCTTACGGTTTCAAAACGTGCCACATCTACGGACGGACGGACGGACGGACGGACGGACGGACAGACGGACGGACGACGGACAATGGACCACGACTATAGCTCAGATGACTTATAGTCAGCTGAGCTAAAAAAGGGCAGTAACTGCAGGCATTGGGGGGAAAAAGTCTGTACATGTGTATTTGTCATGAAAATTTATATTTTTCCATGAAATTTTCTATGTTCAGGAGCCATAAAACCATCAAAAGTAGGTCAACCGGGATGAAATGCGAACTCGATCTGTAACTGGTCAATATCTGCCCACACACCAAAAATCAGGCCAATATCTGCAGGAATTGCGAAAAAAAAGTCCCTACATGTGCAGTTGTCATGAAAATTTATATTTTTCATGAAATTTTCTAAGTTAAGGAGCCTTAAAACGGTCAAAAGTAGGTCAAACGGGACGAAACGCGAACTCGATCTGTAACTGGTCATTATCTGCCCACACACCAAAAATCAGGCCAATATCTGCAGGCACTGCGAAAAAAAGTCTGTACATGTGTATTTGTCATGAAACTTTCTATTTTTCATGAAATTTTCTAAGTTTATGAGCCGTAAAACGGTCAAAAGTAGGTCAATCCGGATAAAACGCGAACTCGATCTGTAACTGGTCATTATCTGCCTACACACCAAAAATCAGGCCAATATCTGCAGGCTTTGCGAAAAAAAATGCGTACAACTGTTTGATTTGGGAATGACGGAAGGACGGAATGACGGAAGGACGGACATGGGTAAAACTATCCACTTTGTGGCGGGGGCATAAAAATTACTTTAAGTATATTTGGACTGTTTCTTAATATTTACTGCTTTCCCAGACTGGTCCCTATTCCATGCACAGATAGGCTGCTGATAAGGGAACAAATTTTTTCCTGACAGGTTTATTTCTCACAGTTTCTTGAAACTGCTCAGGGGGGCTGCCATTTTACATATACACTAAAACCTGGATGTCACAGGTCGCATGACAGAGTTATGGGTATACCACTATTGTATAAATGACTGTTTAGCTCTGCTTACTTAGTATCTTTAATAAAAGTCTCTTTTTCATGATTTCAACCCTTTGGCTAATATCACAAAAGTGAAAATAATCACAAATATGTAGCCAACCACAATATATCATTATTATTTTATTTTCTACTCTCAACCTAAATAATGTTTACACACTTTGCTTGCATGCTCATATACATTTTACTGGACCACAGCCATAACCACAGCTCTGATGACAGTGAACGATGGGCAATTCCTGTATGCAGATGACCTCTGAGTCACTCTCTGACTTTCACTGTTCACACAATCCCTCACCTTTAAATATTACTGCTTCAACTGAGTTGGTAACTCTTTTAATGAAACAATAAATAACTTGGGACAAACAGTTTCCTTTCTCCTTGGCTGAGCTATGCAAAATTATCTTATCATAAAAATTGTCACACCACGAACATAAAATTCCTGGGAACTTTCACACAGAAATCTAGAAAGTCACTTAACATCAAGGGTATAACAAAACATTTTTCTTCTGGTAATGTCCAACAATTGTCCAACACCATCGTAGACTGGCTTCAGTCTCACAATCTAATTATTCAACAGTTCTCTGGCTTTCACCCACCTTTAACTTGCTCAAACTTCACTAATATAGAGTTGACAAAGTTCTAACGCCCTCCTCAGCTAAATAAACACTATCTTCTAATAATTGTCCTAATGCAGTACATGAAATAACACTGTCCGTGTGAATCTACTGTACATCTCACAACACAATGTCTTGCTGCAAAGACACTTTTAGATTGACTTCCTCTTGTGGCCTTGTAGCCAGCTTTTATATATACCTACTGCAAAGAAACTATGAGAAGGTTCTAGTCAACAAAGGTTCCACAGACTTCTTTACATGGAAATTACCAGCTAAGCCTCCCAGAAGCATCTAGACCTCCAGAGTCTTCTGTCAGCTAATCCTAACACACCATACTCTGACAAGTTCCATTACTTGAAACACAACTGATCGACACAAGTTACACAACTAATGATAAAAATAAACACAACACCACCAAACATCACCAACCACATTTCCCTGACTATATCACACAATTCTATGAGGCTCTCATTCAACCAAACTTGACCTGGTAAAGACATTTGTGACACATTATCAAAACATGAAAATTTATCACATCAAGAGAAATTGGGAAATATCATGTCATACGCTACAAATCATGATCACAAATCTGATACAAAATATGATAAATATTAGAGATGATATCAGTATAAGACCCAGGTCTGTCAACAGTGATAGTGTTATCAGTAAAAACAGTGTATAGTCTGTTGTCAGCAATGCCCAGACTTTTTTTAAATTAAGGTGTAAGGCCAGAAGTTGAGATTGTCAACTCAACTGGTCAATATTATTTTACCCTTAGGACTATGGACATTTTGATGCTAGAACTTGTTTTTCCAAAGGCTTCTACACTATACTTCTTACACCATTAGTCAGTATTAAACTGGTCCTAAACTGCATGTTTTTTTTTTTTTCAGTTTCCATTTTGCATTTTCAAATCTATTCTCTGCATACCATAACAGTTTCAACAGTCTCCAAGTCAAGGAACTCGGCATGTATCTATTTCTGAAAAGATGGTCATTTGTTCATCAAAGCAATGGAGGCTTTTCAGTCTGCTATCTCGCATGACAAAACAGCGAAATATATTCTCATGAGGTAACAGACATGTACCAAGATGTCCTCTGTTACTCATTTCTGTAATGGTACACAACGTTTATGGCAAAATAAACATGTAAACCTAAAAGTATCCAGAGACCACAACCTGTCATGACACAAATCAAACTTTGCTGTGTTATACACAGTAAATGTGTCACTGCTTACCAACTCAAAGTCCTTGGTCAGATCACTGATCAGTTCTAGGACAAAACTGACCACTAACATGAGTGAACACCCCTGGCACTCACGATAAATACAGTATACAATGATAAAGATACCTTAAAATAAAAGCATACTTTGGTGAACAAGACTACCTCAAAACTTTCATGGATTCTTCCCAATCCAATACTTATTCGGGTGTTATTCTCACCTCCACCCCTTTCATCAAAAGCTGTTATAAATATATTTTGTAAAGTTGCTAACAGATAAACCAAACAAAGAACAACATAATAACTCAAAACCTCGTAAAGGTATAATCATATTAATTAATGGTCTGACATATTTCTACATGAATCCTATCTTGTTCTGTAAAGCCAGGTGAGCCCTCATTCAGTATGGAGCTAACTCACCATCATATGTGATGAGCCAACTTGCTAGCATTGCATGATATCCCATAACACAGATAAACATAACTAGAGAATGTCCAGAGGACTGTATCCCCCATCAAACAGGAATGTGAGAAATGTGTACACACACCATCACACACACACACATACTCACAGTCACAGAAGTGACCAACAAGTGACCCGTAGGTCATGACCCTCAGCCGACTGACATGTTGATAATATGTCCTTGCACAGACAACTAATTAAGATAATGTAGGTGGCAACATTGTTCATGCATATTAGCTTAAGTTCATCAAGACCCATAAGCACAACAAGTTTGATGACAATCCATCCAGCCTTTCATGAGATCTCTGGCAATTTGTGTGGGGTTTTTTTATGCATTCTTTCTGGGATGTTCAAACATACCCCAAAACTCTGAGAATATAGGTCAACGTGACCCATTTTCAGGGTCTCTCAGGATGTCAAGTTAGAAGATTGTGGGCCCAAAGGTTATGATTTGTGCCCAACTTTGGTATCAAATTTTCAATTATTCTGAGGGGTGCTTATAAGCCCCATAGCTCAAAAAATATGGGTAACAAGAGACCTAAATTCATCCAAGGAGACTTTTTACAGACCTCACTGGATTTTAGATTAGAAGATTCCAGGTCCAATCTTTATTATTTGTGCCCTGCTTTGGTATCAAATATTTAATTATGCTGGGGGTGCTTATAAGCACAAAGCTCAGAGAATATGGGTAACAGGGACCTAATTTCAAGTCTCCAAGGATATTTTTCATAGACCTCCCTGGATGTCAAGTTTGAAGATTCTAGGACCAATGGTTACAATTTGTGCCCTTTTAACAGATGACAGCATTTTTTTAAGGTCTCAAAAATAGAGAAAAAAATTCTGCAAAAACTGATGTAACACCCCATGATCAATATCCATGCAAAGAATCATGGTGCTCAATGCATTAGTTGTTCAGATACTTGAGCTTTGGTATCAAATTTATCAATTTTCTGGGGGGGGGGGGGGGGGTTCTAGGAAGCCCTATAGCTTGGACAATATGGATGGTTTTGGGTAACAGAGACCTAATTCCAGGATTCCAAGGAGACTTTTCATGGGCCTCCTTGGAAGCCCTATAGCTTGGACAATATGGATGGTTTTGGGTAACAGAGACCTAATTCCAGGATTCCAAGGAGACTTTTCATAGGCCTCCCTGCATGTCAAGACAGAAGATTCTAAGTCCATTTGTTACGATTTGTGCCCTGTTAACAGATGACGTCATCTTTTATGGTTTAAAAAAAAAAAAGAGAAAAAATTGTTAAAAAAATTGAAAAATAAAGGTGGGGCCATCATTCTGCAAATAATTATGTAACACCCCATGATCAATATCAATGCAAAGAATCATGGTGATCAATGCATTAGTTGTTCAGATAATTGAGCTTTTGTATCAAATTATTAATTATTCTGGGGGGTTCTTCTGAGCCCCATAGCTAGGAGGATATAGGTAACAGAGACTTAATTTCAGGTTTCAAAAGAGATTTTTCATGGACCTCCCTGGTTCTCAAGTAAGAAGATTCCAGGTCCAGTGGTTACAATTTGTGCCCTGTTAATGGACAGACGGACAGACAGACCAACGGACAACGGACAAAGTAACATGCATGTCGCATGTAAAAATTTTGTATAAAATAATTCATAACAAAAGCAGCGCAAATGTGCATAATACAATACACCTTTTTGTGTATTTAGTGACCTCTGACCTCATTAAATATGCTTGAATTTTGATGAGAAAGAAATTCATGTGAGAAACTCTATTGGTAAATTATATGTTTATTGAGTTTCATGAAAATCCATAAGATTTTTGGTAAGTCACCATGTTGCCACCAAAGTTTGGTGACCTTATTAAATATGTGTGGATTTTGCTTGGAATTAAAATTAGGCGAGATATTACATTGATGATTAATATTTCTGCTGAGTTTGATCAAAATCCATTGTATTCCTCATAAGTTATTGTGCCACACCACATTTGTTATAACTGGCCTGTCTAATAAGACCACTGTGAATCTTGAACACTCTTGGTCAGTCCCAGAGGTGGCCTTATTACACAGGTTTCACTGTACATACATTAAAGTGCATTAACGAGTTACAGCTGCACCTCTACCACAATGATCCAGAAAATGGTTCTGTTTCCCAAATTATCCAGAAAATGGTTCTGTTTCCCAAATTATCCAGAAAATGGTTCTGTTTCCCAGCATATCTTTTCTTACAAATCTTATAAAACTTTTAATCATGATATCCTCAGTGATATTAAAGCCCAGGTCATGATTAAGCAGGAAATTCCCTGAGGGCTGCAGCTTATCTTGACTTGGTAGCAGTAAGTTTATAAACATAACATACGGATGATACAATCTGTACCACTGGAACCAGGTGTCACCCACTGGAAGGCTGAGCCGTGTGAATCTTGACAGTTCCAAAAATATGCACCCTGGCTGGTGGAGAGCCAGGATTTTATTTATATTGCCAACACAGTGGAATTTTCCAGTGTTTCTTGACACAAATTTTCATTTTATGGTAAATATATTATTTCAATCAATCTTAAAGTTCTGAGGGTTCACCATCTGTAGCCATGCAAGTTCAATTTTTTATTCAATGTTTTACTTTTCAAATCATTTAAGCAAGAATAACTGTTTTTAACAATATAAAATCTCTATAAATAAACTGTAATTTTCTAAAATAAGAAGGCTAACATTGAAATGCCAACAAATTTTGTAACATAAAACACAAAAAAAAATCATTCACAACCTAGAATTTTTGTTGAACTGAAATAACACAGGACGCACAATAATAGATCTGACAAAAATGTAGGACTACTATGAGAGAGGCAAGGTGAGGCTGATACATTGCAACAACAGATGCAACCAAACCCTGTAGTCAATGTGCATACCAATCAGATGAATGGCCCAACACAAACCATCCCAGCAAGGGAATGTCCAGGAAGTTTAAATGGTTACACATTATTTGACAGATGACTGTATACTTACATCCCTACCCTACTGTTTCCAAGGCAGCATCCCCAGCAGCTGCTTGTGTTTACCTGCAGACAGTCCAGTAAGCTGATCTCCAGGTATCCAGCCTTTATTTACCTGTTAGACCACATTACCACTGAAAGTCGGCCTTGACTGTCTTGTGAAATGACCCAGAATCCTGACCCCTTTAGGTGCACTGTTTAACATGACAGATCTGGCATGATCAATGCCTCAGTCCCCCACTTCAATGTTACATAAAATAAGGCTGTGTTTCACACCTGGTCTCAAGACAATATATGGCCACTCAAGTCTGGTTTAGTGTAGAGTATTTTAATTATATCAATGGGAAAACATTACCTGAAGGATACCAGCTGTTCAGCTGTAATGGCTGCTCAGAGCATAAAACATGTCATCTGATAGACAATGCTTTAACTTCTTACATGAAATAAACTTAATATCTTTACAATAAGGCCAAAAAAAATTAAAGGTATGGTTCTCAGGCACTGCCCGCGTCAATTTTAAACCCCCACATCAAAAAATTTTATTTCGATTTTCAATAGAAACTTACCAATGTTGAGCTCCAGCCTCTCAGACATTTCTTTCAAGAGGATAAAATCATACAATTTTGATAAGATTTCCTTTGTTATGCAGTGCTTTTACCTATTTGGCAAAATAAATCTGTCTTTATCATGCTTTTCCCTTATCATTTGACATTTTTATCAAAACATATAAAAAAAATAAAAAAAATAAAAAACACGCCCGCCCGCATTGATTTCTGAAAAAAAGTGCCTGAGAACCAGACCTAATTTTTGTTTGGCCTATGTTAACATATACACATGTGTAACTGGCATGTATTAAAATATAACTTTTTTTTAGAATGAAGTAGACAATATTTAAAGAGGGGGGGGATTCATACATTTGCACTTAAATCTGATTTATTTTCACAATGGACCAAAGCTGGTATTTAAACTATACATCACCTGGAGGATAACAACTGGTGCACTCACAAAAGAGAAGGCAAACATTAAAAGCTCTAACAATGACTGGTAATTCATGGATTACAGAGATAGAAATTTACATCAGACAACCAGGTTTATACCCATCAACATGATAGGAGGGAAATAAAAACATTGTAAACATCAATAAATAGGTAAATTTATTAGCTTCAGCTGCTCATTAAAAAGTTAAATTTTGTAGCATTAGGTTTGCTTAAAAGTATTTCATCTCATATATATTTCATTTCATATATATACTTCATTTGATAAACCACATTTTTCCAGCATAGAGATCATTACAACACAGCTATTCTGTTGTGTTTTGGTACACAGTTTTGCAAAATTAAATATATGTATCTACACTGGACATCAAACAATATTAATTGAAATTTCAAACAGTTTCCAGTAGATTTCTATCATACCATTAAAAACAACACAAAACTGCAGCTCGTGTAACACAAGCCACTGTCCTAGCAAATCACAGGAAATAGTAATGAATCGCAGAATTTTGAACCTGTTAAAACATTTCTGCTAAGATTCTCTGGAAAAAGTGGACAATTGTGTTGGGAATCATTTGTATTTTCCCGAAGGTTTCATTTTTGCGATTATTTCCCATTCATGAATATCGCAAAATTAAAACCCTCGCGAACAAAAGGCAACCACAGTAGTTATATTCCATTATCAATCTTCAGTAAAAATGGGTTGATTGCTATTGACTCATAATCAGAGTAAATGGGTTGTTTTGGAGTATGAACATCTGACTGCCAAGTAAGCAGTGCTTACAGATCTGTAAATTATGTTTACTGATGAAAAGGCCTTAATGTTTGCTAATGCATGTAATAATACTCTATATGCTTGTGTTGTACCCTTATGAATGAAGTTATTAGTGAAGTAATTTTTATTCGCTTACATAAATCAAATGTAAGCACACATTTCCTCACCACAAAGTCTGTGTTCAAAGTATTTTTTTAAATTTTTTATTGAACTGTGGCATCATTGTAGCACTGACCAATCCACAATTATAATAGACCATAGGCCAATCACTCGTGGGCAGTAACAGGGATCTGAATATGCATGAAGTAGTCACAGAAAATAACAGACAATGGTTCAACTGTAATTCACCAACACACACAGACTGCAGAATGAGATATCTGAGAATTGTCACACAGGTTGCTGTATGCTGTAATCAGCCACCATTTCTTATGAGTGTTGCCAGGCTTGTCACAGATAATCACATTATATCGGTGTAGGCAATTTTTAAACAAGGGACCCATGGGTCACGGCGCTCAGCTGATTGTGACAGTTATAACTGCTTCACCATAGAGTTTTTGAAGTTGCAATAAAATACTATCCTCAGTGTTCAGGAACTACGGCTCAATGACTGGGGGGGGGGGGGGGGGGGGGGGAGTTACAACATCTTTGGATATAAATACAGAATAAGGAATTAAATTCAATGGTGCTTACAGGGACTGGTGGGAGTTACAGCACCTCTGCATATGTGTAAAGGATAAAATTTAATTTAAATAAAATTATTTTTAAATATTTTAAAACAGGCAGAGATGGAAAACAAAGCAAATAACTAATTTTGATTCTACTGCGACAGGAAAATAATGAACAAATATTTGCATTAGATCCTTTTTTTTTCTTTTGTTAAGAAATAAATTTTACTTTATATTTACAGTAATCATATATTTGAATATTTAAATTGATTCACAAATCTAAATTGCATCAACATCTACAGTTAATTTAGTTGGGTAACATCACATTATGCAAAAAGATATATTTGATATTTTTTTAATAAAACATATTTTTTTAAATTTGCAAAACAATAGATATATGAAAATAACACTCCAGAATTCACAATTTTAAATTGCACCTTTATTTATTCATGATTTGTTTCATATATTATCGAATTATGCCTACTGATTGATTAAATTATATTTTGTTTGATTATTTAAAAGGAAATAATTTCTTTAAAATGCTACATCAGATGATCAGAACAACCTGGCATCTCTTGGATTACTTCTTGAATTATTATTTCAAGAAAAGCTGTGCACATTGGATCAAAAACAGCTTTCATTTAAAGAAATACAGTTGACAATAACAAACCATGTATTGCAATATAATTGGTGATGGTGGTGGTGGTGAGGAAAAAGAGACGAGCGGTTTTGATATTAGGCACTCCTGAAGCATGAAGATAGGTTTTTAATTAAAAAAATAAGGTTCTCCTTAATTTCTCAATTGACAAAGGAAAGAAGTCACAAAGACCCAGTTTTCTGCTTGGTAGGAGATCTCGGGGACATCTAACATTATGCCATATTTTGGTTTCCTAGGTTTTACGGTTTCAAAATGCGTCACATCTACGGATGGATGGACGACGGACAATGCACCATGACTATAGCTCAGATGACTCTTAGTCAGCTGAGCTAAAAATGTAACACTATAAGGCATGCTATCGTCTGTCTTAAGCCCTTTATGAAAGAGACATGAGAACAGTATTAGGTAGTACTGATATGATATAAGGCATGCTATCGTCTGTCTTAAGCCCTTTATGAAAGAGACATGAGAACAGTATTAGGTAGTACTGATATGATATTCTGCCCATGTAAGTCAAGGTCAATTGCTTAACTAATGTCTGATAATAATAATATGGTAAACCTCAAACATGAGAAACAGATAACACAGCCTGTTGATCACTTGAGTGTGATGTTATACATACACATGTATTACTTGCCACTCTCTTCCTCATCACTCATGTTACTCCAACTTATCACCTGCATACATCTTCTTAAAACAATATATAAATCCACGGCCTCATTCCCAGTCACCTTTAATTAATTCATATCTATCAATAAGACCGTTTTAAAATAATTGACTTAATATATTTATTATTTCACTTGTTACCAGTATGTCTGGAATACAATTACTATTTATCATTTTTATTTTACAGTGGACATGAAATTCACGATGAATAGCACCAGACTCTGTTGCTTAATATGCAAGCAGCATATATTCAAGTCTGGCATAACAAAAAGAAAATAAACCAATACCCGTAATTATAAAATACTTTTTTCTTGGTCAAACCTTGCTATCTGACTAAAGTTTGTGTCACCAAATGCAGGGATTAGTCAGAGCAACTGTATATGGGACTGAAGTTGAAAAGGAGCGACTATAGACATAGTATCCAGCCTACATGGACAAGGTTATGGGTGTATACAGACGGATGAAATGATGTTTAGGATTCATGTAATGGAGAAGTAAGAGGCATGTCAATGTCATATCATCAGCTGTCATGGCTTTTGTTGATTACTACTAATATGAGACGGTCCGGATTCCGTACTCGGGCCTTTGAAATTTCATCTGGAAAAGAAATGTACATATATCACGAAAACAGCTGACAATACACGAGGTAAATATTTGTCGATTTAACGAATATACAGTTTCATATAGCCATGAAAACTACAGTCGTTGACATCAACCTGACAGAAACCCAGGAACACTAAAAGTAAAGGTGAAGTGATCACCATCACTACCAGTAGTTGTCATCTGTCAGTGACATGGACCAGCGGGCATCGAGAGTATTTTGACGTCAGGCGATGCCAACACTGTCAACAGTCACGTACGCCTGTTGATTACACATAATCAAAACACTTTAGTCCTCACCTGGCTTTTGTCACATGCACTGTAGCTGGCAGGTCCACAAAATGGTGAGAACTGTCCTCAAACTGCAGACTAAATCCTGTTTATACTGACGCAAAGAACCAGGCTCGGCTGCAGTTTTGTTGTGATCTGACCTGAGCTTCCGAGAAATATGGTTATCTTATTTAACATTAGTTTCGTATCAATATATATATCTGATTTATAACAAGATTTTAGATAATTGACCAACTCTTTCATTTTCTAATTAACAAATGTATTTATATGATTTTAAAAATATAAATTTGCCTGCAATGGGCTTTATTATGAAAAAAAATATGTTCGAAACTAAAACTCGGCTCAGGTCTGAATTTGACATTCCAGTATAAACAGAGCCTTATGACTCGGCTTCAACCAATCACTTCTGGCCCAGTAAGCGCGGGCACCTGGCAAATTCCCAAAATGAACATCACGTGCATCTTATAATAACGCAATAATTACACATACCTGAGAGGGCAAAGAGCATCTGTTTGACTTTTTTGCTGCTTATGTACAATAATATAAAAATATTTTTGGGGGTCGGGAATTAAGCATCATATTTCACCAGAGGCATAATCCCACAATAAGCCTGCAATTTTCTTTCACCCATTTGTTTCATATCCACCAAACCCAAAATCACCAACGAGAAAAAAGGATTTTGCAAAAAATAATAATATTAATAAAAGTAAGGAAAAGTGTTTTTTTTTGTATCACACTAAGTCTCATAACATGCATGTCTGTTAATGTGCCAATTAACTATAATTAATACTCCGCAATAAAATTCTGATCCTTTTTTAAAAGCCGACTTTGTAGGCCTACAGTAAGTGTGCAAAGTATAAAGGCCTATAGGCTACCCAAATCGATAGGCCTACTTGTATATGTTACTGACGCCCATTACAAAATCAGATAAATCTGACCATTATTAATAGTAGCTGTCAATAACATCGGATCTTGGTAACATACATAGCCCTAAATGAAATTCTTTTAGCGATGGGGCTTTTTTTAGGCCTAGGGTAGAGAAGGGCAAGACGCACACCCGGGGTAAAATGCCGACCCCCTTTACTATTTATGGATTATGTGCCATTAAACTGGCGCCACCAAGCGTTCACTTTGTTTCAAGCCATCTGGTAGGCGTTTAGAGAACTTTAGACGAACAACATGGCGGCTGCTCGGAGTTTGGTGTCATCGGAAAGGTATGTGATGTATTGCTTACAACATAGATGGGTTTCTAAATATGGTCTGTAGTATACCTATGGCATCTACTTGTGATAAGTCTGAGATAAATGATACATAAAACCTTGAAAATTATTAAAATGGACTGTTCAGAATGAAGATTACAGAAGTGGCAGCAAGACGCCAGTCAAATCAAATCACGTGATTTAGGCAAAAAGCCCACGTGGTTGTTGAGGCGAGACGCCCACTGGGCGGGTTACCCCCTAATAAGTGGGGATTTAGAATTTTTTTCTCCAAAAATAAATATTATATTAAATTGAAACGAGGTTGTACAAATATTATGGAAAGGCTGGGTTTACTTTATATGTGAATGCAATATTTTGGTGGATATTTTTCTTAGATATATTGCTGATTTATTATGTTACACATTGATATGATATACCTGCATATACATATATATAATATATAATATATATATATATTTATATAAATAAATAAATATGTATATATATATTTATATAAATATATGTATAAATATATAAATACATTAATAAATAATATATATATATAAATAAATATATTTATAAATACATATATATATATACTCCATACATAAGATATATATATATATATATATATATATATATATATATATATATATATATATATATATATATATATATATATATATATATATACAGTGTAACCTGTCTGAAAGATCACCTGTCTATTAAGACAACATTTGAGTGAACCAAAAGCATTCACATTGGTATAAACTGATCTGTGTAATAAGACCACCTGTGAATTAAGACCATTTCTGGCCAAACCCGCGGATGGTCTTATAACGTAGGTTTATATATTTATATATATAAATATATATTTATTTATTTATATATGAAATATTTATAGTGGTGTGAGAGAGAGAAAGAGAGAGAAGAGAAAATGATTAAAATGCTGTCTCACTTTTCAGGTGGCTCTTACGTATACTTTGAAATCCACGCGAGGTGCCTATGGGCAGGATGCATTACGTCTGACTGTAAAAGTTGTTGTAGAAGGAGCAAGTTGAAAGAAGGCTTCCAGAGACTTTGGCGTCCCCCGAAACGCCAAAAAGTGCTTAGCAGCTTAGCAGCGTCCAGCTTAAATTCTGAGGAGGAATGTATTTGGACTTGCAAGTTATCTGATGCTCAGCCTTGGTTTTTATCTAATTAAAGTTGGCTTATCACCTATAAAGCATGTTGAATTTACACGAAAAATGGTCTTCTCTTTGAAATCAATTGGTACCTGCCAAAATATTGCTTTTAAAGGGTTGGCTTACTAGAGTGGACCTAGCGCGATCACTAGCTGGCGCCAACCTAAACATAGCGAGACTGACTCCGTGTATCGCCCGGGCCACAATACCTGTCAATCAGGAGATGCCATGAGTGACATTGCCCAAAAATGTAATACATGTTCCCGCTGGCTGAAACATTGCGTGTTGCAATGGATCAGGGACCCGATACATGGGGCAAAAGGTGCGTGTCATTTCAGCTGGGACCCGTGTACCTATCGTACAAATCTGTTGAAACAGGTTCTACAATGAATTTACTTTCGGCAGATGGGCCCTAATGTCCATGCATTCAGGACCGTAGTCTATCCAGCAGAGATATATATAAGAGAACATGAAAGTCCACGCATGGACTAGTTTGAACTACTCTTTGTTTGAGATCTGTCGCGGATGCACAAAGTCGGACCTCTGGTTACGCGACCTAGTTATGGTAAACAAAAACATGTGGACCATGCTTACTCGCACACAGAACCATAACAAGGTCCTAACAGGTAGCTGTATTGGAGATAATGAGAATGTGTGCTGGGATGTTTTTGCTGGGAAACTTTTGTATAAAGCAAAACTTGACTGATAGAATGAAAGAATAGACAAAATATTGCTCCTGATTACATATCCCTTTAAGTGTTTCTACATGAAGGCTTTGTGTTACTTTGTGAGTTACCGAATGAATGTGGCATGTATGTGTGAATCTGTACAGTTTTCCACAAATTGGTCATCAAATAAAGTGTAACCTATTTTCTAGTATTTCAGCATAAAAAATAACATGCGATTCGATGTTGGGCTGTAATGTTTTCTTAAATATAGTACTATAGGCAAATGCGTTTGCACTGTGGTTATAAATAAATAGAAGCTCGAGAATGAATGAAGAGAGCGGGGTAACATGCCCACCCATGGGCATATTGCCCCAAGTCTCGGGTAAAACGCACATGGTCAGAAGATATAACTTTTCCCGATTTCGTCGAAAATATTCTGAATTGTGCCTAAGCTACCATCAGAATTTATTTTCTCTAATATATCTGAACTGTTAACAATAAAAAAAATATGATTTGAAGATGTTTAAGATCCATTAGGAAACGTTTCCGCTTAAGGTGGGCGTCTTGCCCTGCCCTACCCTAATTACAATTTCATGAACGGCTTCTCTGTTGGTAGGCCTATTTCCATGCATCTAGGCCTATCAAATTTATGACCAGCATTGTAATAATACATAATCATACATAATTGACAACGAAGTAGGCCTGATTTCAACTTGAAGATAGCCTATTCTTCTTCATAGCTAGATTAAGTCAATAAGGAGCTCGCACCGATACGCCTATATAGGTCATAATTAAGTTATGTTTATGAACAATACTTATAAAGACCTAGGGGCCTATATATGTCAGTTGAGGCCGGCCTTTACAGCTATACCCTTGGTTTTTTTTTCAAGTAGGCCTATGAGATATTTTATCAAGGAGTCTCAAGAAGTGATGCAAAGTTAATCGATAGGCCTACATACGATACCTGCAAATTTAAAACGCCAAAATGATATAGACACAAATGATTTTACTCATGTTAGTTAGGCCTAAATATCTGCGAACAGTTGATACGGACTCAAATTATTGCTGGCAAAAGTTAAATATTAGGCCTATGTCTTTGGCTATAAGGGCAATGTTTCTAAAAACAAGGCCTACAGGCCTAATGCGAACCTGTGCAATGAGATTACACCAGGTATAATGCTTCAATGCCGGACCATTACTTTTCAAGAACATGTGTAACATGTATATGAACAATGCAAGTACTAAACACTTAGAACAAGAAACAATTAAACAAACATCTCTGCTGCAATTCTGACTTGGGTGCACACAACACAAAAACTAGAATATAGGTAATCAACAAGGGACTACGTGTATCTGCCAAAATCAGAGTGGGAAAGGTGAAGTGAGGCGCAACCTGCCACAAAATCGAGAAAGCTATCAAAGATGTATAAACATGCAAAATTTAAGGCAGATAAGTCACACCACTACTAAGATATGAGTGATTTTAGCCCACGGCAGACAAACAGACGGACACTGTGCAAAAATGGTGGCAGGTGGCGCCACCAATTTTGTGTATGATTAAGAGCTATGTGAGATCTATGAACATGCAAAATTTTTGCCCAATCGGTCAAATGGTTCCTGAGATATGAGCTTGGATGGCTGCAGCGCAAATTTGAATGTAGATGGCGCCACTTGTCATAAAATCAAGAAAGCTGTCAAGGATGTATGAACCTGCAAAATTTCAGGTGGATAAGTCAAACCACTGCCGAGGTATGAGTGATTTTATCCCAAGGCAGATGAACAGATGGACGCTGTGCAAAAATGGTTGCAGGTGGCGCCATCAGTTTTGTGTATGATTAAGAGCTATGTGAGATCTATACACATGCAAAATTTTGGCCCAACTGGTCAGACGGTTTCCGAGATATGAGCTTGGATGTCTGCAGCTTAAACGTGAATGTAGGTGGCGCCACCTGTCATATAATCAAGAAAGCTGTTCAGGATGTATACACATGCAAAATTTCAGGTGGATAAGTCCAACCAATGCAGAGATATGAGTGTTTTTATCCCAAGGCAGATGAACAGATGGACGCTGTGCAAAAATGGTTGCAGGTGGCGCCACCATTTTAGTGTATATTATAAAGCTTTTCAAGGGCTACATTTGTGCAAAATCTTTAGCCTAATCGGTCAAACGGTTCCCGAGATATGTGGGTTTAAGTGTGGGAACAGACGCTCAAATGGACGCTAAGCAGAGAGGAAAGGTCAGAGGTCAACCAAAAAATGAGGGCGCAGCAGTTCACATGTGACCGATCATTATTCCGAATTTTAAAAAATTCTGCCCAGTGGTTATGGAGGAGATCTCCGGAAACCTATGCGGCGATGGCGGCAGCGTTTGCGTCCCACTGAAAATTTCAGCTTCCCGTAACTCAGCCAGAAAGCACTGAAACAAAACCATTTGAACAAACTTGAATTATCAACATCTGAGGATAATTAATGTGCGAGATTTAAATATTTGGCCCAGTGGTTTTTGAGAAGATCTTTGTAGCCACTGAGCTAAAATGGGCTGTTACAGCATATGACTAAATTCAGTTTCCCACAACTTAGCCAAAAGTCACTGAAAAGAGACAATTTGAACAAACTTCAGAAAGCACTACCCTAAGATCATTTCTGTGCGATATTAAATATTTTGGCCATATGGTTTCAGAGAAGAAGTTTTTTTGTAGCCCTCAGTGTGATACAGGCACTGATGAACCCGTACAAAAAAGGCCGATGCAGGTGGCGCCACCAATACCTCAATTTCAGATATGACCTATGTGACCAACATTGGCATAAAATTTGGTGATGATAGCTCCAGCCGTTTCTGAGATTTAATTTTTAATATGCTTTTTTGCTAAGTTTACAAAGTTCAACCTCCTGTAACTCGAACAAAAATCTCCGAACTGGAACCATTGGAACAAACTTGAAAGATTGTTCCAGGGATCATTTCTGTAAAATATTGGACAATTTGGCTGGACAGTTTCGGAGAAGAAGATTTTTAAAGCTTTTTTAGCTTTTCCCTATAAAGTCTAAGAAAATGCAGTTAGAAAAAAATAAACAAAATCCGATATAGTTTTTTGGATGACTTATTATTTGCAAAAAAATTGGTGATGGTAGCTCCTGCCGTTTTTGAGATAGCTATGGTTAACGTACAGACGACGCACGACGTGCGACGCACGACACACGACGGACGACGCAGCACCATCGCATAAGCTCACAGGTTCGCTAAAAATACGTATATTACCGGTACATAATTAAGTTACCAAGAAATATGTATACCTGGCGTTTCTAATAGAGGAACGCACAACCTGTACTTCCTTGAGAGTGGCCCAGACCGCCATTAGTTTAAATGTCATACAGAAATGCACGGGTATTGTGTTTAAACTGAAATATCCATGAAAGACTTTTTTAGTGTCCTCTTCTGCTTCACACACTTTGTATCATCGTATACAAGTTCTGAGGAAAGGATACCGAATACACGGAATGTCTCTGATATGACCAATTAAAAAAAAACAGAGAATTGTCAAAGTTAACGTTTCCAGCCAATAGGTTATTTATAAATGGTAACGCAGTGGCGGATCCGGGTGGGGGTGAGGGGATGGGGTGGGGTCAAGGGGGCCCTGAACCCCCTTAATTTGGAGCCGAAACAACTTGTTTTAGGGATTTAAACCAAATTTTGCGACCCTGACCTCCTTCTTCCCGGACCAGAGGACCTTTTTTTGAAGTTCTCTTTCAGTCTTCCTGGGCGTGGCCCTCCCCTTTCCAAAATCATGGATCCGATCCTGTACACAAATATAGTGCAACAAATTCCACCATAACGAGAGAAAGAGAAAGCTTAAAGGTGGAATAACAAAAAATGGTTATTTTTCTAAAAGAATCCATCCTCCACAGCACCACGGGTTGGGATAGCCTGTTATCAACCAGGAACCATTAAAATAGCTTTACGATGAAAAGAAAACTATTTAAACGCTTTAAATACATAACATTTGTTTGTATTTTTTAAATATCCAGCGTACGATACATACGTATATTCGTTACGTCTTTATAAAGATCTTTATGCTATCTTTTCTCGTCAACTTCCTATTTTCTTGTATATAAAGCCTAGAAACAACATAAGACATGCACTTTAATTGGAAACTGTACACAGTTGTTACACAGTTGTTATGTTTAAAAACAGAAGATTTGTTTGCTGAGGCCTGAAAAGCCTATTTTTTAAAATGGTAAAAACTACATGCATGCATGTTTATCCTTAATCCGCTTTTGTAGGTTTATGTGTTTTTTTTAGCTCGCTGACTGTAATTCAAAGTCAACTTAGGTATAGGTATAATGGCGCTTTGTCCGTCGTCCGTCCAGGCGTCTGGCCGTCCGTTATACGCGTTAGCGGGACACAAATCGTAACCGCTAGTCCTAGAAATGCCTTCGTGTAAATCCAGGGTGGTCAATAAAAAATCTCCTCGGGAACCTGAAAGGCCCGTGTGACCTATATCCTTCGAGCTACGGGACTTCGAAGTACCCCCGAGAATAATTAAAATTTTGATACAAAATGCTAATTAATGTATGCATTGCCACGAATCCCACCTTTAATATTGACCATGACTAGTTTTGTCAGTTCCCGAAAACTTGTGGCGCCACTTGTATTTTTTTCTAATTTTTACGATTTTTTTCTGTTTTTGAGAGCATCAAATGACAGCAGGTATGTCAGTTTCTCATTGGGGTTTCATCCAATGTCCTGAAACCCGATGTATTTTCTTTTTATTATGATCGGTTTCTTCAGATCCTGAAGACTGGTGGCGCCATCTGTATTTTTTCTTTTTTTATGCAATTTTGAATTTATTTTGAGACTGCCAAATTATATTGATACTATCAGATTTGTAACTGTGGTTTTAGCTGTGTGCTGAAACCTTGTTTTGTTTATTAGGGCCCCGCCTGAATAAGCGGATGTCCTATATTAAAAACCCTGTCCGTCCGTCTGTTATTATTTCTGTCATCTATCAAATTTGTTTCCTGATGATATCTCCAGTTCGGATTGACACATGGTTTTCAAACTTGACTTATATATGACCCACCTGTAACGCAAGAACTCTATTGATTTTGGGGTCATGAGATCAAAGATCAAGGTCACAGGACCCATATATTTAGAAAGATTGTGGATGCATTTTAAAGCCAAACTCTTCATCCCAAATTCCACCTTGCACATATAGCTGACCTGCCTATAGGGGAAGATACTGATTGATATTGAGCTCACAAGGTAAAAGGTCAAGGTCACAGGGGCCATCTGTCTGTATATTTGTTTCCAGATGATAATCCGACTTGTATAAACCCTACCAATAATGTAAGAACCCTTTTGATTTGGGGGCCATAAGGTGAAAGGTCAAGGTTACAGGACCCACTTATTTAAAAAGATTGTGGATGCATTTTAAGCCAAACTTTCATGATAAACCTTCCGGCTTCCACGTGGCGCACCTGCCAATAGGTAAGTTTCCTTTTGATTTTCGGGGTCATTAGGTCAAAGGTCAAGTTCACAGGGCCCGTCCATTCATAAATTAGTTTATGGATTATGACTCAAGTTTGAGTAGACAATTCGGCTTCAAACTGATCACAGGACCGATATTTTGAAAAAGCTAATAAACCTATCCTTATAGACAAATTCAGCTGAGCGTTGAGACCCATGGGTCCCCAGTTTAAAGTGTCCTTCAATGTTGCCTCAGAATGTATGGAAATTTGAAGAAAGATACATATACGTTACAGTTTCAAGATTTTTTATATAAAAATTTACTCATTTTTCCTGGTGAATTTGCATTTGTTATACTTTTCTCACAATGTGTAACAGTTAAGGAACTTAAATAAAGATGTTGGAGGAAAATATGATGTCTGAAAAAATGAAGATACCTAATTAAGTTACTCTTTATTTATTATATATTATATATTATATTTATTTATTATATTATTATAAAAAAATGACTCAACAAACACAGACAGGAGCTCATAATTTGGGCTTCATGCAGACTGCTTCCCTGTAGTATACATGTTAAGGAAACATACAGGTAAAAAATATTAGTCTCACCTTCCTTTTAAGTGTGTACTTATACACATCATGAAAAATTTAATTAAGTTAAATAAAAATTGATTTTAAAAATTTCTGTTTTTATTTAAGCCATTCTGTACAAACATGTTTGTATTAACTAGTGGTTAATTTGAGAGGTTATTTTTTTCAGTGAGAGCTGTTAAACAAAATATTTGGTGGAAAAGGCGAAATAAAATTAAACGATTTTAAATACTTCCAATAGCCTACCAGGATATGCATAAAAAGTATGAATAAGTATTGATAAACATTTTAAACATGATGGCACAATTTTCCTAGAGATAATTTTTCTTACAGGAATTGCCAACAACTGAAAACCAACCAACTTACACCAATATACTTAGCAGTGAATATCTGTGATTCTACGGTAGTCCTAACTGAGCAAAAAGGTGTCCTGTCAGCAACATGCTACCCAGAATCATATGCATTGCTAATATTGAAGCAGGTTTCCAATTAAACATGCTATGTATGATTTATATATATATATAGCACGGGCGGATCCAGGATTTCTGAAAAAGAAAGGTCCAACCCAGGAAGACTTAAAGAAAACCTGAAAAAAGGTCCGGAAAGGAAGAGGTCCAGGTCGCAACAGTTGGTTTGAAACCCTAAGAAAAAAGTTGTTGTGGCGCAAGGGGGGGGGGGGTGTCTTGACCACCCTTCTGGATCCGCCACTGTATAGGCACAATTTAAAATACACTGTCATATTTTGTAACTATACGAAAAGTAAAATTGGTCTCTACGACAGAAATCTCACAACGACTTATACATATACATATACATATATATTTCCGAATTTGACCACTCCGTCTCATGGCTTATATGCTGTACATATGGAAATCCACACTCCAAAACCAGTAATATGCGTGATGGCGGAAGCCTGTCACCCAAACGTCGATTTTAAACGAACTGATGACGTTGAGGTGGCAGTAATGTTACAGGCTATTTTGGGTTCGCATTAATTCTACTATCTAGAATATGCAGATATGCACGCCATTTCTATTAGTACTTTTTCATTTTCATATGCTTGTTGAACTGTATCTTACCGAGGTAAGACATAAAGTGACGTTATTATGTTGGGGAAAATAATAAATATCACATTCACGGCTGACTTAGGGGTATTTATGCAGCAGTTTTTATTAACGAGACTGGTTTTACTCGTAAAGCTTTACGACAGTTTGACAGCTTCATGTGAATCGGTGCCATAGATAAGAATGGAGGTAATAAATATAATAACAATTTGCCCTTCCCTGAACGGTATCCTAAAAGAAACTTTATACAAAGCATGTTGTATCTTTAATCGACACCAGATGGCACCCGACTACAATTCAAACGAGTCTTTTTTTTTTGTCAATCTCTGCTAGAGGTCGCCACCTTCATCTCTGTCGCACTACTCGGACCATAGGCGCTTGCAACCTCAGATCAGCACAGATATTGTTTACAAATGTTACTTGACTGTGTTTTTCTATATGCAAGATAGTTTGTAGGCGAGGACTTAAGCCTAGTGTCTGTTTATGGAGATATGTTACCTGAGCAATATTTACATGTATAGCGCTCAGTAAAGTGTCGTGAAATGAAGATTAAGTTTTTTTTTAAACTGTTCAAACCAATAATATGAGAGCATATGCGTGTGATCGGCTTTTGATTCCTTCATGATCAATCGACCGATCCTACAAAGAAAAAAAAATGCTTTAATCTAATAGTTCGTGGAGATTGCCAAATCACAAAACATGACCATGTCTGTAGAATGTGGTAATGATTAGTGGTACCTGAGATAAAGGATAACATGTTTTGCGGAACTTATCCAATCAGTAGAATGCAAAACTCCTGAGGAAAAATTAGTTTGAAACATATATAGTTTTATTCAAGAGAACTAATTTAATTCCCAGTGTATTAATTAGGGTTGGGTATCTGTCTGCTTCTTCAGGTACAATACATATTTCGATACAATTATTACGATATCCCGTATGTTTTACGATATGCTCCATTTTTCTTTCTATGTCAATTTCTGAATGAAAGCTCTGAGGATAAAATAATTCCTGGCTTTTTTATATACAGCATTTCTAATTATGTTCCGCATTTATGCTGCATGGATATTAAATAGATAGAAAAGTAATAATTAAAAAACTGATTTAAAGTTTTTAATTTATCATTAAAACTGGTTTAAGATACTTAATATGTGGCAGAAATATTTTCCAGACCCTTTTTTAACTTCATTTACTAGACAGGCTACTAAATATATAAAAACAACGATTTTGTTTTAGCACTTCGCACTCCCCCTTCCCATCGTTCTTTCTATTTGGTCTAAAATATCACAGGTTGTTTACATGTAATGAAAGTGCACATTTTTTAATATATCCTGGAATATGAATCCATCATATTTACCCGCATTTATTTGAATTTCCCTAAATGTTTTGAATATTTATTATGCCTGATGTCGAACACGTAGTTTCTTGTAACTTTTGAGCGGCACATTAGCAACTGGAGAAACTGATTTGCTCTATCACTTTAATCAGTTATATCGGGAGGTAAAATAATTAAAAAAAAATTAATTAATGGTAGCAATTGTAACAGGAATTTCGATTTTCATCAATAGCGAGGAACGTCAGTATATATAATTGGCCTCGATTTCGACATAATATTTCAGTTTTCGATATTTTCTTCATATTTACCTCAATATTATCCTCAATGGCGCCTATCATGATTAGAAAATTTAGGATATTGCTTGCTTCAATTTCCTTAATGAATCATCATGAATGTTAACCTATCGAATTATCCTCAATGTTAAAATAATAAAGTTTTGAAAATTGAGGAAAATATAATTTTCATCACCAAAATATATACCGTATAAGTTGTTGAAAAATTATATTAATCTATGTCTTGTCATGAGCGGTGCTTGGATATGGGGGGGGGGGGGGGGGGGGGGCCGCTCCTACAAGTACTCTATTGGATTATCCTCCTCACATTTCCTCAGCAAGCAAGGCGCATGTCAGTAATATTCCCCTCATATCGTCTACACTCACGCGCCGGCTTATCATCGGAGCCCTGACATGCACATATGCATAAACATTTCTTAACCAGTCGATAATATGGCAGAATATTTGTTTTGTTTAAGTCGTAACAGCTAAGATAGCATATATAGTGGCTATATAGCATTATAGGTTGTTAAGGTTATATGTAAAGTCAAACTGGTATCCATATTTATTTGCAGTCATTTTGTTTTTTCTCGATACGACCAATACAGTATGTAAAGCGTATCGATAACCGTATTGACGTTGCGATCGGTATATTGATACAGCCCTTGTATTGATAATAACAAATTTTACATAGCAGAAAACTAGAAGTATCAGGGTTATTTCTACTGTACATGTGGTCGCTTGCCAACTGTCGGTTTTCTAGTTCATGTATCTCTCTGTACAGGGGTAGAATGAGGAATTTTCGTTGTTGAACTTCCATAAAAAAGCAAGTGATAAATTGTCAATGGAAATGAAGCACGGTATGAATAAGCCAAAATGTAAAATAATTGTGCGACAGCATGAAAACACGTGTTAATGTGTATCTGAACATTTTCTCAACGAATACTCTCTCTCTCTCTCTCTCTCTCTCTATATATATATATATATATATATATATATATATATATATATATATATAGATTGGAGAGTACATTAGTATATAAATGTTTTATACGGTCAGATGCTGCTAGAACTGCTACTGATAATAATAATAAAAAAACACACAAAACGCATGGATTTAATCTTTATCAACTTGTACCGTCCTCTTTCGTTGCGTCTTACATTCAATGCATATCAAGAAGTATTTGCAGTTCAGTATGCCTCTCGGTGCCAAATATTATACTTAATTTTCCAGGTATTTGTACCAAGCTCCTCCTGATGGACAGTAAGAGTTCTAAAATATCCGTAATGTTTCATAATTTTGATAAATAAGTTTAGTGGAAAGTATAATCATATCTCTTCTGAGATCTGATAATAATTCGAGAAATTCCAAAATGGAAAAAAATATTGAGACAGACATTGATCAAAGCGTATTTTATTTAAATATGGATTCTCCACCAAATTGTTACAAAGTATTTCTACATAAAAAAAAACCAAGATAAGCTTGATGACGAATGTGTCGCAGAATGATGACACAGACTGCATGGCCTAAAGCTGCGCTGGCTTGCGGGACCGGTCATTATAGGGTACCGCACGAACTTAAATTAAACCCCCTCTTTTTAGGGGGGGGGAGACAAGCTATACCATAGTGAATGTTGATTTATGTTTTTTTTTAAAGTAAACTTGCTTTCCGGATATACCAAACCGGTAGTGTACTTCTTGAATCGCCATTTTGCAGTATGTATCAATCAGCTGACTCTTGCACACGAGGTCTCCGCATCCGGACTTGATGTTTCTGTTTAAATAGTCGATTTCTCTCTCTATAGAAGAAATAAATATGTACAATTTTAATATTAAAACAATTCACTGATTATTTCACTATTTAGTAATACCTTAATTGTGTGGAAAATTGTACTTGTTCAGTATACAGTGCGATATATAAATTTCTATGTTAAGCCATAAATTCTCAGCGAAAGCCTGCTTAAAATGAATTTTTACAAAATGTTAAAGCCCGGCTATGTTTATCAGTATAATTGGCACATTTAACAGTCAAATTGGCAGGGGATGGTATTGATAATATGTTTGATTCCTCTCTAAACCGTTCTCTTTTTCTTACGTGCTTGCCTGTTTCCATAAGGGACACCAAATATTCCCGATTCGTCCATAATGATGTGGTCAATCACCGATCCCAGCAACTCACTGATGTCAAACTAGGTAAAAATAGTCAAGCTTGTCACAAGCGGTACCATTTGGTACGGTGGGAATCTACCTCATAGATGGTTGAACAGAACTGTTAAAATACGTTTGGGCACATATTTCTTGTGTAGCATGAAGACACCTAATGATTGGGTTAAGCGGTACGAGTTTTAGCTCCTGTCAAGCCAAATACACCCCTTGCTTTCATTTTCTGTAGCGCTTATAACTGCATCTCCATGACTACCAAACCCACGCTTCTTAGATTATCTTAAACAGCCATAAATAGTTTTTACTCTTGTCGACAACTGTACATTCAGTGAAATATTTCCGGCAGTGAAAGTCATATACCGGTATATTCCAGGTCGGAAACGCTTGAATACGCTGTGTCAAGCTGAATCAGTTAAAGTCTGAAGGAAAGTGTCATGAAAAGGAATTACGCTGTGCCGTTATAAGTACCAACTCCCCGTATATTTCGATGGAATAAGTGTTACCAGTTGAACGTGGTAAACGGAAGAGCTATCCCCGTGTTCAGAGTGAAACAATACTATAACTGCACGCGGTGTAAAATAAACGCAACAGCCACATGAACTAAATGGTTTCGAGAGGCCCGCGCGGTTTGAATCTAGTGGACAACTGCAAAATCTCTCGCTGCGATTCCCCGTAAATTCTTATTTTAGTGCGTGATTGTAGAAACTGCGCGTCCTATATCCCTTTTGCATCTAAGGATATTTCGTAAACACAATCTGTGTACCGGGGATGTTTTCAACTGTGTCCTCAAGTAGTGGCCGATGGGTTTATTGTTTTCGACGTGTTCTTTTTTTTAGTTTTGTCTGACGCACCTGATCGTGTATTTTTATAATAAAAATAAACGTCTGCATTGTTAAGGCGCCGGGTCAAAGCAAGTTCTGAAAAAAAAACGCCTGGGCGTCTGATCATGGATATACGATAAGGTGAGATAACTTTATTGATAAATTTTTACAGTGAATGTATTGCAAATTTTTTAAACTCCTGGTAATTAATCAAAGGTTAATGGGCAGACAGACGGACTTTCTGCTAGATAACTGGATGCTACCAAAGACGTCCCGTCTATAAACGGACATATCAAATTTTTATTTTATGTATGCATATGATAATTACCATTGAGTTTTTGTGTATTAATTAAGGAAAGATGATAAGAATGCCTAACCCCTTCAACAGTGTGCAGTCTTTGCTGGAGGCATAAGGCACGCACCGTCCGCGTAGACTTGACGTACACATTCATTAACATGGGCGAATTGTAACACTGACAAAATTGTTTGAGTTGTACCGTAATCTGTTTCTCATCTTAAAGATAAAAAGTAGCACAAAAAACAGGTATATAAGGCTTGTTTAAGTTACTCGAGTAACTAAAGTATATTTTTTATGTGAGTGATCTATTCATCAAAACTAAAATTTACCTGTGGAACCTTTCATCGGCTCCCCTGACGACCGGTAATACCAGACACATTATCAGAACCCAGAACATCATGTCGCTGATTGGACATCACAACTTTGGCTAACTTGAAATGTTTGGCTAAAAAAAATATAATCATTCAACTTCCAATCATTATCGATACCCGCATTAAAAGAATGTAATTACGACAACACGCACGTCTGCATTAATTATCTCCTTAAAGCTGTGTTTCCATTCATCCGTAAATCTCCTACGTCTCAAGCTGTGTTTCCATGTATCCGCAAAAAACGTATCCGCGAAAGACGTACGTACGTTCCATAGTGCGCAGACTGCAAAAACTGTTTTCATAAGTACGTACGTTTTTCTTGCGGATACACTTTCGCGTACCTCTTTTGAAACTGCAAGGACGACAGGCAGGAAGAAGTTCAATAGGTCTCATCACACCTGGCGCTGGGGCATTTTTGCCATCCGCAAAACGGATGAATCGCTCACCGATCCGTTTCGATGCTGTCCGTTTTTGCGGACACGCATGTGGAGCACGTTAAAACGTACATATGGAAACAGAGGGATCCCTAAAAAGAGGGATCCGATTTTTTGCGTACGAGACGTACGAGATTTACGGATAAATGAAAACACAGCTAAAAACTAACTTCTTGAAGACAAATGAAAATCTGTTTAGTAAGGGACATTCTTAAAAGTTAATCTTTAAGATTCTGGGCCGGAGCACTGCACAGGTAGGGTACCATTTTGTATTCTCGTCCAGAGCGAGTGCATCTGGCGGGAACAGAGTCCACAGGGAAGTTTACAGATTGCTCGGTCTGTAGAAAAGGAGTGAGTGTCTCTGGGTGAGCTGTAACCGGGGCATTTGGTATGACAGCATCTTTGCTTGCAGTTTCATGGTCCCTGTCTGTTACTTCAGGAAGAGCAGATTCTTCATTTCCAACAGTGGATGGACTCGGGTCGCCCCTAGGTGCCAGGTGTCTCACAGAAACGGTAGTTTCACCCCCATCAGGTAAACGAACATGGGCGTAAGCTGGATAAGCAGCCTGCAGCAGGTCAGCCTCTTCTACTAGAGGTTCATATTTGCTAGCCCGAACATGACGACGTAGTAGCACCTTCCCAGGATTGGTTAGTCAGGTCGGAACAGAAGAACCACTTACTGAACGGCGTTGATGCCCGAACATTCTCTCATGCGGAGTTGCATTGGTTGCGGTACACAGCAGGGATCTCAGGGAATGTAGGACATCTGGAAGCGTATGTTCCCAAGCTGTGACAGAAAGGTCATGGGACCTGAGAGCAAGATTGACAGCCTTCCAAATAACACCATTGTACCTTTCAGTCTGCCCATTTCCTTGCGGATTGTACGGCTAGTGGCCACACCTCGACGGTGCAGGAAGTTTGTTAGTTCTGATGACATGAATGCAGTTCCTCTGTCAGAGTGAATATATGCTGGCAATCCAAAGTGGAAAAGAGAGATGTAAGACACTTAATAACACAGTCAGCAGCAACATTAGGACATGGATAGGCCCAAGGAAAACGTTAGTACTCATCAATGACTACAAACAGATAGCGGTTTTTTGTGCTGGAGGGCAAAGGGCCCTTGAAGTCTATGTTGAGTCGCTCCAGTTGTTGGGTGGCCTTTACCAGTTTGCCTTTAAACTTCTGATATCGAGGTTTAAGCTCAGCACAAACAGGGCAAGAACGACACAACTTGCGAATATCATCAACTGAGTAGGGGAGGTTACGGCATTTCACAAAATGAATCATTCTAGTCACTCCTGGATGACACAGAGATTCGTGCAGATGTTTCAATGTTTTCTCATCACTTCTAACCATAGAGCACTGAATGCGAGAGAATGTATCAGGTGCCTCATTCTTCTTTCCTGATCTATACACAATGTCATAACTGTAGCTTGCAAGTTCAATGCGCCACCTTTGGAGTTTTTCATTCTTGATCTTTCCTCTGTTCTGTTTGTCAAACATAAAACTGACAGGTCTCTGATCAGTGACTATTTGGAAATGATTTCCAAGCAGGTAGTGTTTCCAATCTCTCAGTGCTTCCAAGATAGCATATGCCTCCTATTCTACAGCTGGATGGCGGCGTTCAGAGGCATTCGTGTTCGTTAGAAAATGGCAACAGGTCTACCATTTTGATTGACAGTAGCAGCAATCGCAAACTCAGAGGCATCTGTCTCTACGACTAAGGGAACATCACTATCAACTGTTACTACTACTGCTGAGGTAATGTCCTACTTCAGTGTTCTGAATGCTTCAACAGCTTCCTTGGCTAGAGGATGCACTTTAGTGGAGAAGTTTTGGATCCACTGAGCATAGTAAGAGAACATACCCAATTCTCTCTCAAGTTCCTTTTTTGTTTGGGGGAGAGGAAGCTCAAGCAACGGTCTTAAACGTTCTGGGTCAGGTCTGTAACTGCCATGTGAGACTGTGTAGCCTAAGATGTGCAGTGTTTCTGTAGAATATACAGTCTTTGTTTCATTGAATTCTAGCTTCTTTTGATTTGCTACTTGCAAGAATTTCTGGAGATTTTCGTCATGTTCTTGCTGATTCATGCCACAAACAGTTACATTGTCAACATAAGCGTAGGTCCCACATAGCTTGTTTTCTGTGATTATATTATCTATTGTCCGCTGAAACGCAGCCACACCGTTTGTCACAACAAATGGAATGCGAGTGAACTGATAGCGTTTCCCGTCCTCTTCAGATCCAGTGAAATGTTTCTCTTGTTCAAAGATAGGTACTTGATGTCCTCCTCTGAGAAGCGTCTAGACTTAACAGCTATTGGGTGACAGTCAGCTGTAAGGTGTTTAAAAACTGGGGGTGCACTCACAGAAGCAGGGGTGACAGAGTTCAACCTTAGTGGGGGCCTTGATCCTGCGAATTCAATTTCTAAGGAGGAGTGTTGTCCAAGAAAGTCATGGCCCAGCAGCACTAGAGCACAGAGAGATTTAAGAACTAGGACCTTTACTCAAGTATTCTCCTGCCCTAACAAATTAACGGTAACATAGCAGTATCCTTCAATATCTACATTGAGTGAGGAGTCAGCCATTTTCACTTTGCTGAGGCAAGGTATTATCTCAATGTTCAGTTGTTTCACCAGCTCAGTGTCTATATAGCTGTCAGAGCTTCCTGTATCTAGCAAAACAACAGTTTCATACTGACCGTTTAGTTTGCACTTAACCAGTGTTCTCTGTAAATTACTTGTTCCAGTTCTAGCAGTGACTGTCGCAAGTGTAGAAGGGACAATAGCTGACGCATTCTTACTGGGTGCAGACCTGCAAACTTTTGAGAAATGCCCCTTCTTTTGACATCGATGGCATATCTCATCTCGAGCAGGGCACCTGCTCCGAGGATGCAGAGGGTTTTCACAAAAAAAACAGCTAGTTTTGTTAGTGGCCGTTGCCATTAGATTGGCACTAGGACGGGAATCACTTTCATCTGGAAACGAAGAACTTTCCTTGCCTGTGCTAAATGGTTTGTTTGTGGCGGCATTCAGCATATAAGAGGACGAGTGAAAAGTTGCACTTTGTTTTTGAGCACTCTCAAGTGTTCTGGCTTGATCAAAAGCAGTCTGCAGTGTCAGAATTGTGTTCTCTAGAAGCCTTTGGCGTATGGAATTAGACTTAAGTCCATTAATGAAGGCATCACGAATGTAGTCATTCCGGTTTTGATCTGCATCAACGACCTGAAAGTTACATTCTTAACTCTGTGACTTCAGAACTTGCATATATGCATCTAGGCTTTCAGTAGCCTCCTGGCAAGAACATGACGTGCAAATACCTCATTTTTTGGTTTCACGTATAGGGTGTTGAGCATTTTTATTGCAGCAGTATATGTTTCAGCCTCAGCAATAAAGTCGAACACGTCAGCAGATATTTAGTTTACGAGAGTTTTGAGTTTTATGATTTCGACGTGAGTCCCCTTTTCGGGTTTAATGACCCCAATAAAGTTTTCAAAAGTTCTGTTAAAATGGGTCCATCGTTTAGCAGCTTCTAGGTGAGACGCGTCGATTTCAAACACTTGAGGACGTAGCAGGCGTTCCATTTCTGATGATTAAATTGTTGTGATTGAGAAGATAGCAAGGATAACTCAAATTCACTCTTGAACCCTAGCGTAGGCTTTAATCATCAGAAAACTGAACATAACCTACAAAGAAAGAAACAAAAACTACTTCTACTACACATGCATAAGAAACAAAAACTACAATGACTGCACAGAAATGAGTTTATATAGATCACAACAATTACTTTCCTCAACCATCAAATCTGCAACTCTGTATATTCCTGCATTATACCACTTTTTATACAATATTACTTTCCCGTCAACCTTAATAAAAGAATTATTCCATATGATCTTATTGAGAATCTCTTCCTTTATTTTTGGAGAAGTATAATTATACCTACACCAGCATTCCTAAACCTCTCGCCAAAATGTGTTTATATATATATATATATATATATATATATATATATATATATATATATATATATATATATATATATATATATATATATATATATAAAAATCCTCTGTCGAAACATTACATGTAAAAAAGAACTCTCCAGTCGGCAATGTTTTCAATATTGCGTTTTTCCAACTGCATTCATTACTTTTTGATAGAATCCTTTTCATCCAGGCTATTTTCAAAGAGTTATTTTTGTCTCGTACGGACACCACGATTTTCTTCTTTTTATTTTTTCATTCTTTTGAGACCAGAGGAATTTATAAATATATTCGTTAACTTCTTTAATGATTTTTTTATCCGGGCGTGGCAGAACGGACAATAAATAGATAAGTTGAGACAAAATGGAAGTTTTGATGACCGTTACTTTGCCAATAATCGTTATCTTCCTGGAAGACCAAATATTCAAGATACTTTTATATTGTCAAGTTAAGGGCAATAATTTAATTCCTCTAGCTGATCTAATGATGATTTTAACTTTATGCCTAACATGGACACTTGATCATAAGCGAAAGATAAAGTTCAATTTTTAACATATCTTTCTGTATCTTTGTTTTCTTTACATTTTTTTTATCAAAGGCATTATTGCAGTTTTTTCAACATTAATTTTCAAACCAGATATCGCCTGAAATGATTTGTACATTTTTTAACATTAGTACAGTGTCTTCCGCGTACTGGCTTATTTTTGTGCAGAAATTCACATACTTGGTGCCTCTGATCTATTATCGCGTACATATACGGTCAAAATCCCTACCGCTATAATGCACAAATACCGGAAACCTTGCCCTGCTCCCTTACACATGTACGTTACGGATCTCTTTCACACGGCACAACTGACAGGCCGAACCATAACACAAAATCTCGGATACATAATTCTAAGCGCTACAAGGGTTTAAGTGCAAAAATGGTTGTCCATTTATATATATATATATATATATATACAATATTTACAATAACATAATCAAAGAGTTAATACATAATGAATACTAAGTCTCTGGAAATGGTTGCAACTAAATAAATACTTAACTGAAGTCCAAATGTTCAACTGAAGATTCTCTGGTCCATAATGTCACAAGGAGATAAGCGAATAAATAAATGTTATTCCTCTTCACAAATAAAAGTCCATGGTTTGATTGTCAATAGGGCGAGTTCCGTGCCATTGACAAAAATAACAGTTGATTACCCAGTGGACGACGTTCAAAACAGTAGAGGGCGAGCCAGAAGAACACTACGGGTGCGGCTGCAGAGGTTCACAACACACACATAAAACATTGACTAGACTAACTGTTATTTAAAACACAACTGCAAGAACTTTATATAATATTAAACACCATTTAATAAAGCTTTCCCCAAAGTTAAAGTATTCCAAAGCTTTGTTATAAATGATCTATTTAAAGAATCATAAGCTTTTTCGAAATCGGCGAACATGAAAAATCCGTTAATTTTCGATTTTTTTTGCCTCATAAATCGCGTTTATAATTTTATTTATATTTTCACCAATAAACCTGCCTTTCAGAAACCCTGTCTGATCTCCGTGTATTACGTACGGTTTATTTTTTCTTCTATACGTTTGGCTATAATTTTGTTATCTTCGTTCAAAAGTGTTATGGGTCGCCAATGTTTTAATTCTAAACTATCATTTACGGCTTTTGGAATCAGCTTAATTATGCCTTGTTTCTGGAAAAAAGTAAGAAATCCAGTTAAAAATAAATGATTTATAGCAGACAAAAGTAATTCTTTTATTTCAGGCCAAAATTTTTATAAAATTCAACAGTTAACCCATCACTTTCTGTAGTTCTATTATATTTCATACCTTCTAAAGATTATTTTATTTCATTTTCCGTAATATACCTCTCACAAACACATTTTTGAGCTTCTGTCAAACTCTTGTGATCCCCTCTTTTGTCTGAAAATTTTTGTTCTGTCCTTAATGGTTCATCTTCATTCAATTGGTCTGCACTGTAGAGTTTTTCATAAAATAATTTCTCTTGGTGTAGGATTTCTGAAGGATCTGGTTTAAGACTGCCATCTGGCAATTTCAGTTTAGTTATATTCTTTTTATTTAAGTTTCTTTTTTCCGAGTTTAAGAAATAAAAATTTGATTTTTCCCAATGTTCAAACCACCTTACCCGACTGCTTAACACAGCCCCTTGTGTTTTCTCTTCAATTAAGGTTTCCATATAGTTGACTTTGCGTTTGAAGGAATTGTTCAGAAGGTACACTGTTATTTTTCTTTATATCATAGTTTTGTTGTTTACACAACATATTTTGCAGTTCTTGAATTTTATAATTTCGAATTTTTACTTCTCATCCCATATGATATGCATTCCCTACCTACACCCATTTTAACAGTTTCCCACAACCAAAGAGGATCTGTCCCTTCATTTTCTTTCACCGTTTCACCTATATTTTACTTAATTATTTCTTTAATTTTTTTTTATCTTTCAAATGTAAGGAATTAAATTTTCAAAACCCAGGTCCTTTTTGTTTTCTTTATTTGTAGCACAGGTCAGCTTCCTCAATTTATTCCATTATTAACTTTCGTGCTTTCATATTTCTCATTTTTGTCGTACTAGTTCTATCTATTTCATCAATAACTAAGTTCCAATCACCCGCTAAAAACCTGTTATCATTTTGATAATTTTCAACTTTTTCAAATACCTTATTAAAAAAGGCTGGTTCATCATTATTAGGTGCGTATATGTTTGCACATGTCATTCTAATATCGCCCATGCTGCAATCAACAATTTTGTATCTTCCACAATTATCAGTTTCTGTATTTTGTACATCGAATGGTATATTATTTTTAATCAAGATTGCCACACTGCGAGAATTACTTGCGTAATGACTAAACAATAATCTGTGGCCTCATTCGGCCCTCCAATACTGTTCACAATCCTTTGTCCTGTGAGTTTCCTGTAAGAATATTATATTATGTTTTTTTTTCTTTTGAGGGCAATAGAACAATGATCTCCGATTTGGTGATCTCTTATTCCATTTACATTAACTGATATTTGAATATATGAACACTATAATCAGCCATTTCTTCCCTGGAAAATAATACGCTTTATCGCAAATTTAAATCTCCCAGACAGTGTAAAATAATGCCAAAACATACCAAGTGATCTCTAAACAACAGGAAACAGTCATGTTAAACTAGTTCAGGAACCCTGAGTACATTTGAAAGTTATCATTGGAGTTTGATTGGACAAAATAACAAAAACTTTACATAAATATAAAGAATGCACAACTCCCCCCTTACAGCGGCAGGTCTGTTGTCCATGCATCCCTCCTCATGTAAACACTCCTGTTTTACATAATTATATGACTTAAACACACAAAGTCAAATCAAAACCAAAGTTAAATAAGATTCGTGTGACGCCAGAAGTTGGTAGGGCACCTGTCAGTAACTCCCTCACGTGTTCTAATTGCACCCTTTTGGACTATGGACGCCCGTCCGTATCCAACTGGTCCCTGGCAACTCGTTTTTTTTATTTTTATTATAAAGTTCAGCTAGATCTTTCATCTCGTGCTTTACTGTTGGGGTGTCAAATAAACAAGTGACCTAACATTTTAACAGAAGAGGTTAGTGAAAATACAAATAACCTTCTAGAATCAAAGTCCGCTTTCAGTAAAACGAATTAAAATATACCAATTCAAATTATTAATGATTGTAATTCAAAACTTCTATCTTGAATTATTTTTTTTGTGTTCAGTTCCTTCATCCCGCATAATCAGTTTAAAAAATAGAAGTTTGATTATAAAAAAAAAATCATTACATAAGTAATGCAGAACTGGATTTAAAAATAAAACTTGAATGGCTTTAGTATTCTCCCATAAAACAAACATTTGACCAAGTCTCCCAGCCATTATTTTTCAAGTTAAAAAAAAAAACAATGAATGGAATGTAAAAGGTGAACGGGCAGATATGAGGATCTATGAATATCTAGTCACTCTTCTAAAAATTCTAGGTCAAAGGTTATTGAATCAGTCTACTCCCAATGCTTACTGATTACATACATGCTATTCTTAATGTGAATATGCATAAGAATTCATGCATTAGTTACGAAATTATAATTTTTTCTTTCCATAGTGAATGGATGAACATTGTATGTTGGACATACCTAAACCCTGGAGGAATTGTGTGTGAATAATTCATCTCGCACTTTATGTGTATCATCTATTGTTAAACAGACAAATATACCCAATGGTATGTCTGAAATGCATATTTAACTCTATTTTAAATTCAGACAATAAATGAAAACAAATCAGTGGCATTTGTGGTATGTTGCTTAGGAGTTTTGAATACTTGGCCGATAGAAAATAAAGTATTGGCTGCTCAGCATTTGTGGTAGAAGTATAGAAATCGGCAGTTCTTCTAAAAAACCAAGAAAGCAGAAGGGAGTCAACACTTCACTTGTCCAGGAAGTCAGAGGTGTAACTGATCATCTCAACAGAACACGACTCCACCGCCGAGATGAAGATCATATCACACTATCGTAAGAAGGTTGTTAAGGTAAGTGGACTGCACGGTTTTTATATAATGTTCACGTTCATACGGCATATCTGTGTATGACATTCATGTAATCGGAAGTTCATCTTCTAATGAAACAAAACATGGTATTAATTACAAAGTTTAATCAGTATCGTTTTATTATACCACGCTGTTCTCTTACCCCTTAGCAGTGACGGGGACCTTAATACAGTAAGAACTTGCTCTTGCGAAAGTCTGCATTTCCGGCTTGACCAGCACCTATAGGCCATAGTCCATGGGCCAGGTGGCCTATTTTAAAATTTTGGAATTTTGGTATCGGAAAGTTGGCAAATTCTATCATACCTTTTTGGAAAGCTTATTACCTCTGCTTTACATTTCTGTACGTTAACAGTACCAAATGAGTAGCTTAATGTCTATTTCAGGCCTCTAAACCCGGCAAACGAAAATGTAATTTTGACAAAATGTCGGCAAATGAAATCGGGTGAGGGAAACAAAATTACAACAGATGAGCTTTCACCTGTCCGATTTTCGCACTCGAAGCGGCAGATAAAAACACAAAAGGTAAAGATTGCATTTAAGGTCATTACAGGTTTACATAGAATATATTAAGGCTATATGACGTCAATATACCATATGACAATTCGATTTAGAAAGTCCTACTTGTGTGACAGACACAAAAAGTTCATTAGTTGAAGAGGTTTTCGTGTGCATGAAATATTTCTAATATTGCTACCCGCACTCGTTGGCTAGATGTAGCAAAAAAAGTTTGTAGACTTCTGGTTAACCGGCAATAATCAGAGAATCACGTCATAAGCCATGCCCATGGCTGCTTAAAAAGAAGGCAACTAGGGGTAGGGGAAACATAAACTACTATATCTTTAGATCTACTTATAGCAAGATAAAAATTCCAAATTAAAATGTTTGTATTTAAGTCTTCTATACATGGGAATGATCAATATGCGAATCGATCGAATAGTTAGGTCATCAGAGTTCAAAAGGTCACGAAACTGAGGCTTAAGTAAAAAATTTTATATATTCAGGTATAACAGTTATGATAGTTATGTAAAATGCTTGTATCCACAGAAAAACAGCATGCAATCATGTGAAAAGATATTAATTAAGACATTTATTTGCAATATAGTGTGTTTTTGTAATTAAAACTTGTAGCTTTAAAAGTGGACCAATTAAGGTCAACATCCAGATTAAACTCTGATTTCCGACATTAAGGAAATGACAGCTTTCAACTGAAGATAAATTATAAATTGATTATTGCAATTGCAAACTATCATACAGAAGTGTACAATAGTGGTAATGAACTTTCCAAAAAGGTAGGAAAGAATCTGCCACCTTTTTGATACCGAAACAGTGTCTGACCCATCGACTAATTTAGATTTCTTTAGAATTTGTCGAGAATGATTTCTAAGATTCCTAGGAAATCAAAAGTAAATTAATGTTTCGAGTCATTCTCATTTACAAACCCAAGGAATAAAAAAAATAAATCAATAAAAATGATTTTAGGCACCATAAATTTAACAATTCCAATTACAATTCAATGAAGCTATTTTGCAAACCCAGCACCAGCTCTCGGTAAACTTTAATTTCTGTCTTTAACCGTTATTCCTTTTATTTCCACAAGATGTCGCCCAAGGTTTAATGGCAGATTACCATTTGCCTTACCTGGTAGGTGGCGCTGGCATCTTACAAAGCATAAGTTGACGCGGAGAAAAGTATGGAAAAAACTTCAGATTGTACAGTTACGATATTGATTCATCGACCAGACAAACGCTCTGCATTTTCCGTGCAAACGTATTAACCCTGTACATGGAATTTTACACAGCCTGATTCTAGGAAAAATGTTGATAGATTACGCTTCATGTTCAATCTGTTTGCATTCTTGCTTCGGACTCGGCATTATGCCGTGCGAGTATTCCTCGCCGGTACAATTTTAAATGAAGTTTAACAAACACTCTCAAGCATGCTTTTCTCTTCATTGTTTTCTACTTTAAGGAAGCTAGAGACAATGTTACACCTTAATTTTCATTCTCTGGGAATTTAAAAATTAAGTAATACGGTGATATCATAGGGTCTAAATCGTAACCAGCTCTTAAATAGAGACAAAAATTACAAAGTTTATATGTATTTTGTTTTGTGTGAAACGCAAGGTCAAGAGACGCATACAATTATGAAGTTCATTGCAACAATCTAAGTCTGTGACTGTCTTGAATTCGTTCAAATGTGGTCCGACAGGGATCAAGGGCTTCTAGTACACTCTCGGCTATGCTCAGTCCTGCTGCAGTCACAATAACACAAAACCAGAAACGGAGAGTAGGAAACAATAAAGTGTATTAACAGACATTTAACATAACACAAAGATATACAATGTTCAATTCTGGTTCAATCGCAATCACACACACAAAAAGACAATAGGTAAGAATGAACAAGTGTAATAACGGACATTTAGCATAACACTCAGATATACATTTACCAGGCGCCTGGACCACTGTTTAGATGCAGCTAGGTATATTTCAACAATAGCAATACATATAACATAACGCAAGCCCCAGACACGCGTTTTAAAAGCTCTAGGGTTTAAGTGTAAAATATTCTTGTGGAGAATGTATAGTGCAATAAAATGTGCAGTACTTTCCTTTTATACAGTTATGGATGTATAAATAATTCTGACGGAACATTCTGTAATATATAAAACTCCATAAGTCTCATTGATGTAGGTTTTCAGAGGTCAAACCTAAACCTAATATATTTGATAATCGTTACAATCAGGAATTAGGTTGGTAATACCTGTAGGATACTTTAAAAAAACTAGACGACCGTAGGTCGAACGCTTGCCGGAAATTGAAATGATAGACAGACGGACAGATAGATGATACTCTCGGTTTTCTATCAATGGAATGATTCTCAGGGCCATTGCTGAGAAGTTGTGCCCCGTAGAATGACATATCAGACAAAAGAACAACCAGGCAGACAAAGCTAACAACAAATGACGAACAGACAGACATACTGACAATGTGAGGCAAGAGTGACACCAGATGACTTTACCTGGTTATGGAGAAGGATCAGAGGAAGAAAATAATTTATAATTAACGTTATTGCGGTTTGTAGTTTTTTTTTTAATAATTCTTTATTCCATTATATTTACATTGATACAATAACAACAATGTACATTGAACAATAGACAATATACACACATACATTGATAAACAAAATCAAACCCACAACAACATACGGAACTACGTTCAGTTATTTCTATGTTCACATTCTCTCTACTATTGAATTTGAATACACTTATGGAACGTTTTCCAATATTAAACAATGATAAGACATAACTAACAATAACAATAAGGGAACATTTCTGTAATCTATTTCTAGAATATGTTTCTTAACCAGTTCCAACAATACATAGTACATGACATTTATTTGCATACTTATTCACCTGATATTTATAGAAATTGGAGATTATTTAAAAATTAGAAAAAAAATAATTTTGATTAAGTTATCTGAGGCAATAATTGACTCCACTTTTTCAAATGGATACTAATTTTACCCTTCCTTTCAGCTATAATATATTCTTCTTTTTGAAGAGATACTACTAAAGATTTAAACTTGCAGAACAGATGTGTTTCACTTTTACATTCCTTTCCTTTATATATTGTGAGTTTATACATAATAATGGTGTTTACGATAATATTACTATCAGTAACAGGTAATACTCCAAAAATGATGGCATTTGATGTAATTTCTGGCATATCTATTCCAACTTGTTCCAACCATTCACATATTTTAAAATACAGATTTTTTGTGACAATGCATTGACAAAATAAGTGAAATAATGATTCTTTATACAAGAAACAATAATCACATCTATCACTTCCTATTAATTTCCATTTATATAGCTGAGCATTGACAGGTAAATAATTATTTAAAATTTTATACTGGAATTCCCTGGTGTATCGGTCCAGTGATATATGATATATAGCTGAGAAACGTTGTTCTTTCTCCTGGATTGATACATTCAAGTATTCATCCCATTTGATCTTTCTGATACTAGTTATGTCTCCTATACATTTCTGATAGATTAACTTTCAGCTAAGCTGTTTAATTTCATATGATACATTCTTGATAAAGACAATATTATTATATCTAATATCATTAACAGATTGCTGATAATCAAGTATATTACACAAGTTTCTGGGTATACAACTGATGACTGACTGCAACTGAAATGTTTGTAAGGATGTTAAAGTAACACCCAAATTATTTATCTTTTTAAAGGATCCATCGGTATTCATAAGGTCACCTAAAAAGTTGATACCTATTAAAGAAAGTTTTCTATAGAACACCGATTGATTTCCAATTTTAAACAACATATTATTCCATAACGGCTGAGATATTACTTCAGCGGTGCACCCGGGTGTACAGTTGAACACATCAGCCCATGACATTAAACATGTTTTATAAAATGTAGGTACATAATTTAATTTTTGGATCTTATTAACATCAAAGTTCATTCTGATGAAGTTCACACCTCCAATTATTGCAAGATGTTTTGTTACTAACTTAGTCCAGGGATTACCCTGTTCAAGAATTAATCTTTTTATCCACAGAACTTGCTGAGCTTTAATCATTAATTTAACATCTGGTAGATTCAGACCACCTTTACTGTATTGGCTAACTGCAGTATTGAACTTCACCTTTGCCTTTTTACCATTCCATATAAATTTATTAACTGCACATTGTATATATTCAATAAAGCCTTTTGGTGGTTCACACATGTTTGTTACATATAAAATATTTGATATAATAAGAGAACGAACCACTTCAATATTACCATAAACTGTCAATGATCGCTGTTGCCATAGATTAAGAACATGAATAATTTTTTCTTTAATTCTGGTAAAATATTTTTCCATAACCATATCAGAATCATAGGAAAAATAGATACCCAATATTCTTATAACATTTGCATATAAATTGACCCATTTACAATTCACTGACTTGTCCTGGTAATTTTTATACCTGCCCAGCCATGCCGCCTCTGATTTTTCATAATTTACTTCAAGAGAGGTAAATTGTGAAAATTTATTTAAAACTTCTACTAACTCTTTAAAAGAATTTACATCTTGTAGAAAGAAAGTTGAATCATCAGCAAACATACACATTTTATGCTCTATGGATGAAATTGTGATACCTCTAATATTTGTATTGGTACGAATTTGTTGTGCTAAAACTTCAAGTACAAACATAAACAAATAACAAGCCATAGGGTCTCCTTGCCTAGTGCCTCTTTCTATTGAAAAATAACGACTGGTCTCTCCATTATTAATAATTGCACTCTCTAATTTAGTATACATAGTCTTTATCCATGAAATAAAGTTTTCACCAAATCCAATTTTCCTTAGTACACAATAAATAAATACATGATCAATTGAGTCAAAAGCTGCAGCAAAATCTGCTGCGAACATAATACCAGATATATCTTTTCGTTTACAATAATACATGACATCATGGATTAACCTAATTGGTTCACCTATAAATCTTCCTTTAATAAAAGCACTTTGTTCTTTAGATATAATATTAGGTAATATTTTCTTTATTCTTTCAACAAGAGCTTTACTAAGTATTTTATAATCTACATTGATCAGACTGATAGGTCGCCAAGATTTAATGTGACGTGTATCTTTTCCTGGTTTCTCCAATAAAGTGATTATAGCTTGTCTTTGGCTAGGTGTTAGTTGACCAACAGTATAGCTGTAGTTTAAAGACTTTACTAAATCTATCCCTATGACTGGGAAAAAATGTTCATAAAATTCTTTGGTCAAACCATCATTGCCAGGTGTTTTATTTGATGGCATTGATTTTACTACATTGAAGGCTTCTGCAAAAGACAATTTTCCATCACATAGTAAAGATTGTTCAACTGATAGTTTTGGGATATACAGATCTTCTATAAATTTCTCACAATCAGCATAACTTACATTAACTGATCTTTTGAATTTCTTAATGTAGTAAATTGTTAATTCTTTAAGGATATCACTTTGTAATGTTATTTCTTTTTCATCAATTAATAGTTTTCTTACATGAGATTTGCGTTTATTTCTTTTTTCTAGATTAAAAAAGTAGGCACTATTTCTCTCCCCTTCCTCTCTTCACTGTGCTCTGGAACGAATTATTATTCCTTCAGTAATATAATTGTAATGTTCCTCTAAATGTTGTTTTGTTTCTTGATATTCTTTTACTACTGATTCATTTTCTGATTGACTCATTTTACATTCTAATTCTTTTAGTTTTCTTTCCAAATTTTTAATATCACTTTTTCTTTTTCTTGATTTTATTTTTGAATATTTAATTGTGAATCCTCTTATTTTATATTTAATATACTCCCAGCTTTTTGACGGATCACTGTTCTTAATCTCTGCTTTACATTCTATTATATATTTCTTTAATTCTTCTGTGTAATGATTATCTTTCAGTAGGGAATTATTAAATTTCCAGTGTCCTTTGCCAGTTCTATTTACTTTCTGAAATGTAAGCTCCATAATAATGGCAGAATGATCAGTGTCTACTGACACAACAATATCTGCATGTTTTACATATGACTGCATTTCATTAGAAACCAGAAAGTAATCTAAACGCCTCTGTGTTAAAGGTTTAAATCTTCTCCAGGTAAACTTTTTTATATTCTCATTTCTAACTCTCCAAATATCAATTAGATTAAATTCATGGATTATTAAATTTATCTTAGACACAACTCTTTCTTTTAGTGATAATTGTCCCCAATCAGCGTCGATGTGGTTTAAACATACATTAAAGTCACCCCCTATGACCACTTTTAAATCATCATCTATGCAGTTTTCTCTAATAACATTAATAAAATTTTCATAAAACTGAACCTGTTCTGTCTCTGTGTTTGGAGCATATATATTACATAATAAGAATGGAGAGTCTTCAATAACACATTTTAATAATATATATCTGCCATCTTTATCTACAATCACATCTTGAAATTTAAAGTCAAATTTTTCACCAACAATCATCATGACTCCTCTACTAGAGTTTGTTCCATGTGAACAGTACATTTGACCTCTCCATTGCTTAGACCAATTGTTAATATCTTCTGTTTTACTGTGAGACTCTTGAATAAAACCCACCCCTTTAACACACCCATGTTTATGAAACCAATTAAAAATTTTTCTTCTCTTTTCATACTTTCTCATGCCTCTTACATTTAAGGATACTATATTAACACAATTTTCTCTATTATACATAGCCATTAGTGAAGTGAGCTAAACATTTAAATATCATTCTTACTGTACCTCCAATTACATAATAACTTCTGTTGTATGCATCAGTTACAAATATAACACAGACAAAAATTTGACATAAACATATATTATGAACAATAAAAAGCATGAACTTTCAGATAAATCAAAGGGTATTTGGGCCTGCTTCTCATTCTTACCATCATAGAGTAATAATTAGAATTTAAAATAAGTTAACACATTACATGTTCAGTTCTTAAATAGGTTTCCAATATTAATATAAAAGTAATAACTAGTGTAAGAACAATTCCTCAAGGTTATCACCATAGTGAACTTCAACAATGTGATCAGCATCATCTCTATCTTTGGCAAAATATTTGCGGTTTGTAGTTTTGGAGATATGGCAAAATAATATTTTATTGGGGATGTTCGATTGCAGCGCCGTCTAGCGGAGATATCCTGAAGACGACAAATGCGTTTCGTGATATAAGTGTATGACATTAGATGTCCCAGTTTTAAGAGGATTCCTCCAAATCTCTGGCCCATTGAATGCCAAAATGAGAGATGCAAGAAACAGCTAGCAGGTGAATTTGGGGAAAACTGACAAACAGACAATCATACTGACAACATGACACAAGAATGAGACCAGTTGACTTACTCAGGTTATTAAGAAGAACCAGAGGAAGAAAATAAGCCATAGTTTCTATAATTGAGGTTTTATATTTATGGAAATATGGCTAAAATGATATGTAGGTGAGGGTCGAGTGCAGCCCCCCTAGCGGCCATATCCGGAAAATGAAAAATACGTTTCGAGATATTAGTGTAAACATAATATATACTAGTTCGAAAAGGATTCTTTCAAAACTGTGGCCTGTAGAATGCTATATGTGAGACGCAAGAACCAGCAAGCAGGCAAATTTTAGTAAAACTGACAAACAGACAGACATACTGACAAGGTGACACGAGAATGAGACCAAATGACTTACACAGGTTATGGAAAAGACCAAGAGGAAGAAAATATGCCATACTTTATGTAATTGAGGCTTATATATACTAGTATATGGCCAAAACGTGATATGTTGAGGAGGTGCACATCCAGCGCCCCCTAGCGGCCATATTAAAAAATGAAAAAAAAAAACATTTCGAGATAATTGTGTAGGACTTAAGATATGTCAGTTTCAAAAAGATTCCTGTAACCTGTGGTCTCGAGGGCAAGATAAATGAAATTTCGAAATATCTCGTTAGACAAGATATTATACGAGATATTGCGAGACTTGTTATGCAACCATTTAGTACTAATTGAATGCTACCTAATGCAAAAAAATAGACCTCTGTAGCTTAAAAACTGACAAAGTTAGAAAAATAAGACCCCTTTTCCCGGGGATTTCCGGCAAGCAACAAGTATTAATTTTTTCAATAATATACAATTTCCTATTGTCAATGAAATGATTCATACATAAATTTCGACTTGAGCGGTAAGTATAAGGCAGTGAATTCGCTCTACTAATTATGAAGTATAACTTAATTACATTGTATCTGAACTCCAGTTATTTCTAAATAGGATTGTTTAAACCTGCTTGAATTCATCATCATATTATGTAACAGTTTATTATCATTTAAACAATTACTCACAGAGTTGCAAACTTCATCAGTGCACTACGAATGACGTCATAACACTGGTTCTGCAGGATATGAATTTAACACCCATGCTGGTCCTTAGTGGTTAGCCTTAACTTAGGAATAGGTTACCTTTATGCATTGTAAATATCCGTAGAAGTATCACACTATTTGTTCATGTAAAGGTATGTCATGAACACATTTTGTAATCTTAGTTTATCGACAATGAAACAACCTGTGTACTTATCTTGGTTATGTTTTATTCGAGAAGGGCCAGGCAAGATTGATTCACATTCACAAGAATGAAAGTCCACTCCCCTGAAATTATTATCAGTGCTTGGCAGTTAGAATGTTAATTTTGCAAAATCGTTTAGAGCGGTTAATACCTTCTACAAGACAGGCCGATGTTGTCATACTGAAATGAAGTAAACAGATATGTTATAACCTGTTTTCAATATATATATATATATATATATATATATATATATATATATATATATATATATATATATATATAACATTCATGAATAAGGAATCGTGTGTTGGTTGGCAGAAAATTTATATTAAACAAGGTGTTCAGTTGAAATTGATTATCCTTTATAAAGATTTTCTTAACAACTTAATATGGTACACCTACAATATAACCACATTCATATGTCTCCCCGTAGTGGTAATACACTTACACCAAAGTACAGCATATATAGCCATATGGCGGCAATAGCTATCGAATAGAGAACAAGATTATCAAATAATACTACTTATCACAAAGTTCATGACCTGCCGCAATTATTGTTCAGCTATTGCTTAGTAATATTTACCTAGCGTTCGGGATATAGGGCTGAATCGTTTAAAGATAGTAAATGAAACAACAAACGCCTGACCTGCTACCCTTTGCACAGTATTAATTAGTCCATATATCGAATGCTGAGTTTTTACCTTTGATTAATGAAAGAAAGAACTAAATATAATCCCTTACATACAACAATTAATGTAAATGTACTTGTTTCTGTGGCTTAATATAGGATATGACAGATGATAGATCGTATATTCAACAATCGTGCGATAATTTACCCTCGTCAACTGATAAGCGCTGGTCGAGAGACCTATTAAGTAGTTGTAGTTTATAATTTTAACACCACTATTATAACGTAGAAGGCAGAAAGAGAGTTCATGAACAGCCCCAAAGACGAGATAACATTTATGAGCATTTAAATTTACTAGCTATTAATATGGTAATTATACTTGACTTCTTCATTATAATATATGATTAATACTCATTGACTCATGTCGCCAGGTTCACTTAATTGAGCGGAGGATTATTATTTATTAACCATATATACATTCATACATATATCTACAAAGACTGACGGGCAGGTAGTTTACTTCTAGGCCAATGGTTCAAGTACAATTTAAAGAATGCATTTGATATGTTTTTTATTAATTGAGCTCTTGTATTGGCATACACCTGCGATATCGTTACATAAATTCACACATACATACACATATATGTATATATACCTTTTGTTTATCTTATGCTGGTTGCAATATTATTGAGACGATTGGAAGAAGATTGTAACAGACTTAGGTTCAAAGTTAACCAAAATGCATTGGTAAGGCATGTCACATATGCGTTTGCATTAAATGCAGGTTTGTATTTGGAACTCTGGGTTCGCATTTGAATATGAAAACATATGATTTTCAAATCGAATGCAATTCTCAAACGATTCTTCTAACAACCATAATATAATAATTCTCTCTTTCAGTGTCAGGTCATATCTTTTTAAATAATATATTCTTCCATGAATGATATAAGCAGCTACATAGCCATGTTGAATAAAAAGTGTACATGTCTCCTATAAAAAAAAATCAAGAATGACGCCACCTTCCTGGAGGTTAGCTAAGAGTTATATACAAGTCTGGTGAACTGACCTCTGAATAAGACACTGAATATTCATAAGGGCCATGTTCAGACGATTTTCACTTTTTTACGAGTTTAGTACACTCAGTGACCAATGTATTATACTTGATTATACACCTATTCTTCAATTTGATTAGATTTTTTTAGTTATTCAAGTGTTTCAAGCCAAAAATTAAAACTATTTAAGCAGAAATCGACTTATTATAAGCCATAATTTTGTGCCAAAGATATCGCCATGCATGCGCTATATTTGCCGATTGTGACGTATATACCAATTTTAATACAACAGACAAGTCTGTGCGATAACCTACAGTGTGTTGTTGTTAAGGATTAATATTGACAATTCTAAATATAAATCATGAGTCCTGTCCGGACCTCCTGGACTGTAGGTACAGTGTGTTTATCTGTGGTTGAGGTCATGCAAGGTCTCCGGCGGCAATTAGTTGTGTAAAAGTCAGTATACACCGCCGTGTATTATCCTCGGACGGCATCCGAATATGGATGACCTCGGATGATATTGATGTAAAATTAATTCAACACGTCCCTTTTATCTTATCTTGAATGGTCAGGGTATCATCCAACAGATAGCGGACCATTCGAAAATACTTCTGTTTGGACTCCTTGTCTATTAATCAAGCCCTCCGGCTGGGAGTTTGACCGAACAAATGTCTATTTCTTGAATTCACTAGTGTTTTATGGAAAACTTTATTCTGTAAAATTATTAATTTCTATTCCTAACATAAGTCACGAGCATGTTTATTCATATTTATCGATAAATGTATATCTGTAGGCGTCAGGGAGTACTGTAGTCTCACGCCATCAATGTTTTAATCAACATTCCACTGCACCGCAAGGTTTTGTGTCATGTTTGTTGTTATAGGACGGATTTATGCGTGTCCGACTTACTTTATACACGGAAAACTGGACGCAAGATAAGTTAGTTAAGACCACCTGGAGTGGACAATGTTTTGTAGTACAGTTCCGAATCTAATGATCAAGGAAGATATTACATATGATTAATATCAAACAACTTATAAATGAACATCTACACGTTATAACAATGTTATTAAATGTTATAATAAAAAAAAGTAAAAGAAATGAAGATTTTTTTATCGGATGTCGTTCCTCTACATATATATTTGAAGGAGAAATGGATTGGAGAAGAAATGGAGATAGAAATTTTTTTGTGTGTGTGTAATAAGTGTGCTCACAAATCCGGGGAAATCTTGTTATGCAACACTGTCGACTATTTCATCACTGAAACGAGACCTGACATGATTTAAAGCCGAATGCTTACAATTTGTTGTAGGAATTGGCAGAAATATATTAAATCGGTATGCAATGGCGCGTCAGCTATATACATTTGATATCTTAATATCTTCACCTGAATAGTTCAACGTCGGAATCATACGTCAGGTTACAGTAGGGAAATTTCCACCTTTCCATGGTGTCTGATTTTATACCTGCACAATGCATTTGACATCGGAAATATGATAAAGACAGTAAATGTTCAGCACTCGTAATTTGCACAGGCGAAAGATTCATGGCCAGTTGTTTGTGCAATTCTACTGTGAAAACAGAGATTCAGTGAGCCAGTCATTAAGGATATAAGACAAGCTATATGTGCAGTGATAAACGCGTAAACTAATACGCCGGGGTCGTCTACACATATACCTCTCAACGTCTTCACAACGGAAACGTAAGCTTCTATTGGCTGAATAAACGACCCAAGGCAGGTCAGTTATCATGAGATAACTAATCTAAGGCCTAAGTATGTTTCTAAAGCTGTCCCAAGTGATGTGACACTGATATTATGGACGATGGCACCTTTTGCCCCGGGTCCAATGGTCACTTAAATTCATCTCAGCGCAAATCTTGAGGAGATCGGCACTCTGCTTCCCGCCACAGGTCGTGTGACACGCGGGTCGTCTGCTGCTGTCGTCTGCAGGGTCAGTTGTTCCGACAGCCTCACCATGGCTGATCAGACACAGAATGGAAAGCTGGCAGTCATTAGTGAGGATCCAAACAGTGCTGAAACAGCAGGAACAACGGCTGGATCAGAAAGACCGACACAGCTTACTATAGAGACTGAAAGCAAGACAAACGGGGTTACGTCAGAAGCGGAGGCCAAAAATGGCAAAGGTGACCTTACTCCCACAAGAGTCCGGGTAGGTCATGATACATAAGACACAGCACAAAAAAACCCTCTTACCCAGCCCCTATCACCAAAATTCAATATGAAATTACTTGTATATTTATTACTATTTTAAAAATTACTATAAAATCAACATATTTGGGTATGAAAAAAATAATTATTATTTTATTTCAAAATGAATGAGGTAAAATTCAAACAGAGCTTGTCGTAAATTTAAAAAAAAAAAAAAAAAAAACTGATTAATTGGATTATTCGTTCCAGCCTCATATTTATTTCCCCTATACCACGCCCCAAATATAAAGCTTAACTCTACTGTAAATAAATTAGTCACTTTGGAGAAAAAACTTTTGAGACACGTGTAAAAACTGACCATCATTATCATTTAAAGTCGGGCCAAGTCCGACAAAAAGCAGCTGAAAGAATCCATGGGAAGTTCCGAAACAGATAAGTATACTGAATGTGAGGTTTAAGGTTAACTCTAAACAATCAAACCAAAAAGTGTTTAAGTTTTATCTTGTATCCCCAGTACATATGTATACCATCAAAATCTCGATCACATCTCCGCCCACTTTACGATCGTAAGGTTCTGAAAGGAACAACGCTATAGGGCTCAGGGAGTTTGGTGCAGGGCATTCCTGGATGGCTTGTGAAGAATGTTTTTCTCCCGTACAATAAGGATCCAATTGTCCGACATTAATTAACAATATATATATATATATATATATATATATATATATATCATATGATGTCAGATCTTTCCAATTGTCTGCCATTAATTAACAATATTTTTTCAAAATAAGATTTCATGTATATAATAGTTGATATATATTTATTCACGTAATAATGGTTATACTTTGTACCTAGGGCTTTTGTATTGTGAAATCGGGAAAATGGAACCCTCGGAGAAACACTGAAAAGGGGGAAATCGCTAATTTTGCAGCCTCGAATATGAAGCCAACCACATTATATATCAATGTAGGAACATAAAGCAAATCATTGCCAAAGACTTATCTAGCAACATCAAATAATAAAGATATATTAATTGAGCTTGTTATACATATATTTTTATTATGTCTCAGGAGATTACTAAACAATATTATCAGAACAGGATCAATTGGTAGGTCTTATATATTTAAAACTAATATTGAATACTTCCCCGCTTTGTTTCAAAAAGGGATATTACGCAAACAGTTGTCATATATAAAATGCCCTCATGTTTGGAATATATGTATCACCAGCGCAAGTTGACGGCAAAACAAAATGTAGATTGCTTCCGTTCACATATATATTATAGTACATTTCTATAATAGTTGACTGGGTAAATATGGTCTTTGCTTCCCACTCGTCTAGTAGTGCTATTTTTGCCCAGTCCAAGAACTCCCTTTTTTTAATTTACTTGGTGACTGTTTGTAGAATGGGCGTTATCATCACAGGACCATTGACATCTCACTGCCCTGTCAACCCGCGCATTCCCACGTCACCTAAACGAATTTAAGTTCCTCTGAAGATG